>CM036597.1:10892500-12203750 GCA_020745705.1 Hemiprocne comata | reverse complement strand
CCGAGGTCCCCGGCTGCTTTGCTGGCTGGGCAGAACGCCCCCAGGCCTGTGCTCCTGCTACGGGGGGGGACCTGGGCAAGTGCACAAAGGAAACTTGTGCTGTTTCTTGGAACGACCTGAGTCCTAAGGCTGGCTGGTTAAATCTTTGTCATGCAGTGAATAACATAAAAAGACCTGGCAAGACTCAGGAGGTCTGCAGATACTTACTGAAGATGATGTGGAGCTGACTGGGAAGAAATCACATACTGAAGGTGATAGACACTGGGAATGTAAAGGTGCATCTGTGACAGGGCTGCTGGGAGAGGACTGAGTTTGGGTCAGGGCATCTGAGGCTGTGCCCTTTAGTGGACTGGATCACATCCAGCAGTGTCAGCTGTGCACTTCTGTGTCATGGCTGTGTGGGAGCTGTATCACTATGAAACAGCACATCCTGCTAATGAACAACTGCTCGATGAAGATTGCTTAATAGAAAAGTTCGAACATCCTCCCCTTTGCAATCTCAAGTGTCATTACATCACCATATTATTTATTAGCAACAAATTAATAAAAGTACTTCATAAAACATCTCTCATCTAAAGAAGAGCTATCATGAATTTCCAAATAAAAATGCATGGCACTGGAATTTGATAAAATTTTTTCATGGTCAGAAACGGAGAACTGAAAATGGCAATTCTAATCTTTTACCTTCATCCTATAAACATCTTTACTCCATTCTAAGATATCACACAGAATCACAGAACTACCAAGGCTGGAAAAGACCTTTAAGATCATCAAGTCCAGCCTATGACCAACACCACCACACCATCTAGACCATGGCACTAAGTGCCACATCCAGCCTTTCCTTGAACACATCCAGGGATGGTGCCTCCACCACTTCCCTGGGAAGTCCATTCCAATGTTTAACCACCCTCTCTGTGAGGAAGCGCTTCCTAATATCCAACCTAAACCTCCCTTGGAGCAGCTTCAGGCCGTGCCTTCTTGTCTTGTTGCTAGTTGCCTGGAAAAAGAGCCCAGCCCCCACCTGACTACAATCTCCCTTCAGGTAGTTGAAGAGAGTGATGAGGTCCCCCCTGAGTCTCCTCTTCTCCAGGCTAAACAACCCCAGCATCCTCAGCCTCTCCCTATAAGACTTTCCCTCTAGTCCTTTCACCAGCCTTGTTGCTCTCCTCTGGACCTGCTCCAGCACCTCAACGTCCTTCTTGAAGTGAGGGGCCCAGAACTGTACACAGGACTCGAGGTGAGGCCTCACCAGTGCTGTGTATCAGTGTAAAGGTAAAAACAGTTAATCAGAAGAATGTTCTCCAGCAGGATTCACTGCAGACTCTCCACTGGAAATTAGGAAAGTAGGTAATTTGAAGATTCTCTGTGTCTATTGCCTGTTTGCCTTAGCATCAGTCATTTTTCAGTGGAGTAACATGTCAAATGGAAGGTGAATTGTAAACATGGGTGTGAAATTCATTCTCAGCTTCTTCTGAAGATGACACAAATTTTTTGATATCATTTTAGAGTAATAAGTTTTTCTTGGGATCAGCTAATTGGGGAAAACAACAAGCAGAAAAACGCCTCAACACCAAGCAGTAGGCAAGACCTTGTTTAAAATATGACTGTGTAAGAGGCACTCAGTGGCTCACAACAGTAGCCAAAATGTATTTAGGTCTCAACTTCTTGGAAAAACAGAGATTAAAACCAAACAAACAAAAGAAACCACCATCTCGGTATTTAATTAAAATAATAAGAGCAGCAAGAAATGTAAAATTTTTGCAGGTGGTGTGAAAACTGCTTAAAGACATCAGAAATACATGATACTCAGAAGAAATGCAGACCACTCAGCAGACCTGCTTTACAAAAGACTGAAGCAGTCTAGAATGCTTAATAACAGGCCACTGTAGAGAATGAGAAGTACAGAGACATCCTCCAAAAAATGAAGTTGTTTCCAAATGGAGAAAAAAAAAAAGCAACAAAACATAAAATTTGACTAGTAAGATTTAAAAAGGAAGTAAGGTAAATAAATAGTTCTGGGAAACATTTTACTAAGGCAGAAACACTGTGAATGAAATCCTTTTTCAAACACATCAAAAGCATGAAATCTTGCCAACAAATTATCAGTGTGCACCAAAAGAAGACAAGGCTGTAGTAGAAAGCTAAACAAACTCTTTATGTCTTTGATCATCATGAAGGAGTTTATAAAGTGTCTTATACTAGAGCCTTTCTTAAAAGGGAATGAAATGGAGGATCTGTCAGGAAGTGGAATGTGTTAGAACAAGTGCATAAACCAAAGTTATCTGCCAGGTTATGTGCTCCCAAAGGCAAGTAATCTGGAATTTGATTAAATTTTATTTGATTAATAAAGTAAATTTGAGGCTAACTTTCTAAAAAAGCTCCAAAGTTGACCTTTAAATCTGGTGTGTGTCCTACGCAAATTGGTAGAAGTTATCCTGAAGAACAGAATGGGTAGGTTCTTGGATAAACATGACCACATAGTTCTTAAGGAGAAGTTGCTCTTCACAAATTTATTAGTACTTCAAAAGATGCAAGACTTGTGAAGGTAAAGAGCCTTGCTAGTGAACAATTCTTCTTCCACTAAGTGGTTTCCTTATAATTTCAGATTTTGCTAATCCATGATTTTAGAATTATCATACTTGGAAGCAGTTAAGTAGTTTTTAAATTAAGCAGTTTAGGTACAACTCCAAGTACCATTTCAAATTACACTAGTGGAATAATGAGGCTCTCTGCTTACCTTATCTCACTTCTTTACCCAACCCAGCTACTAGGAATCTTTGTAGTATTTTGGTGGCATTTTTGCTGGCACTTTTGCTAATTGAGCACAGACTTCCAGAACACTGGAACCTAAATCTGCCTCCCTGAAAATACATTTTCTTTACTTAGAAAGTATAATTTGCAGAGGAAACAAAGGCTTTTTGCCAGACTCCTCCTTCAGTTGCTTTCCCTTGAGCAAGCCTTTGGGTGTTTAAGTCTTAAGACTAGCATGAGCACTCACAATTTCCACTTTGTGTTGAACAACTTATAGCCATACTGTATATCGCTCAAATATTCCCTAAATATGCATTTGAATTTAGTTCAGGTAACAACTGAGTGCAGCTCATAATTCCTCTTCAAAAGCCCCGATATTCCTATCTTTATCTCCAATACCTCAAGCCAACACACCCATGCTCCCCAGCCCTTTATTTTTCAGAAGGAACATCTAAGATAGAAATGCCAAAATGACTCATCAGAAATGGCACTGAGCTCCCAGGCAGAGTTCAAGCAGTTTACATCAAGATGACTCACTAAAATACCTTTACATCTGAAGATAGTTCCTAGGATATGCAGCTCTACTACACCCACTTACCATATAGAAGGGAAATTTTGAATCAGTTTAGATCTTGCAGACCAAATCAGAGGCAAAAAGTGTAGCTTTGTTGAAATAGCTGGGATCAGCTATTACAACTGTTAGACAAACTTAGGTATGTGGGGTATTTTTGATTCTATAATCAATAATGGTAACCTTTAAAATTATTGGTTGCTGGAAGTCTTCCCAGATAGCCAAAACTAAGAGCAATGAATTAAAGTTGTAATCACAATGACATGGCAAGTAGGATGACGTTTATCCATATCTGTATGAAGATAGGAAGTAATTCTTACAAGTGACTGCTTTATAACTTCAGTGAAATCTACTCAAAATGTCACAGCTAATGATAAGTAAAAATGTATAAGCTTTCAAAAATGCATTCAGCCATCGTGGTTAGGCCAGATTTTCTTTTGTTTTTATCAGGTGATCATTTAAAATAAATTAAAATTGATAGCAAAGCTCTGCATAATTTAGGAATCACTGACAAAATGCATAGATTTTTATGATGAATTATTTTGACACTGGGCAAATATTGACCACAGAATGAACGTAGAATTTGATCTGCAACAAGATGAAAAGAGTTCACATTTTTCCCATAGAATCCTCACATGGCAATTACGTATATTTGCATTAGAATATGCAAAAATAAAGCAAGACTGCATATTGCTGGGCCACTTTTCAAACTAACCTTGTACTACGTCACAGAAAACTGCAATATTTCTGTAATTACTTCAGTAACACATAAAAATGAGGTCTGCAGATCCTGATTACCCTTGATAAATTGAATAGTCCTAAATTTTGCAAATAATCTTGCTGGACTTAAATTAATGCATTTGTAATTTTCCAGAGTTTATAATTTATTCTCCTTTAAGTTTACACAATTAACACTGGCAGATTTTAAATAGAATATCCTCTATTAAAATAACCCATCAAACTACTATGCTTTTAAATTAATTGATTCAGAATACATGTAACATCACTCAACTCACAACACACTTGAACTCTGCAGGTTCAAAATTTCCCTGCAGTGTTGTACATAACACTGCAGGACAAGTCCAGGAGGCAGCAGAAGGCAAGATTCTTGCCAGTTTCAGTAGCCACTCTACTGAACAGAGACCAAAGAAATGATCCATGGCCTATGTCAGTGATTAAATTTAAGCTGGTAGGTTCACTCTCTCAGCCTTCACTGATCACACGCCAACATCCTTGTGAACAATGTCCAATTATTAGTTCAAAGATTTATCAGGTGTAGTGACATTTACCAGAAGAATTCCCTCAAGGTAAGTGATTGACTCAACACTTCAGCTTTCAGGCTGGTAAAACAGTATCCCTGAAGGCTCTCGGGCAGTCATATACGCTGTTCTCTAAGACCACGGATGTTTTTGAACAGTGAATGGTTCTTGTGAAACACAGTATTCTCAACTTTTCCTAAAGTTACCAAAATGTTAGTAACGTTACCCAGAGGTATAGAAATTTAAGGAACTGTCTCCTTAAACAAGGGAAGTAACTGGCACTAGCCAAATCCAGACAGGTTCTGACTAACACAGAGCCTCTAGAGTTGGATCATGACTCAGTGTTGGAGGGTTTTGCCTGAGCAAGGGCTGAACGAGAACTGGATCTGCTGATTTTATTTGGAACTCAGAGTAGGTTTCAGGTGCTCAGCACATTCACACTTTGACCTATATGCTGGATACAAAAATACTGCTAAAGGTGGAGTTTGGATTTATTAAACTACAGTGGACTTAAGAAGGCCTGGTTTGGCCAGTTCATTCTCAGCATAAAAAGCATCTTACCCTGGATAGATCCAGGCAGAAACTGTTTGTTACAATCCCACGGGGACTCTGAACTATGCACCTCTCCACCTCAAATTCCTGTCGTACCAGAAGTGGAAGAATGTAATGAGACTTATCCTGACAAATACCCATCTTGTTTTTTAAAGAAAAACAGGACTTGCTATATATTGAAGTGATAACTGTTCCACTGGCCCACTGGGATGCAATGAGATCAAGTACAAATAACTTTTCTATTTCAATCTATTTCAAAGCACTTCCAAGTGGGGATAAATTTTCAGAACAAGTCAGTTCAAAGTGTCACCACAGCTGCTAGCTAAAGATATTTTAAAAGCCTATCCACTTCACAAGGTAATGAAACAGTATTTGAGCTCTTAAGAAAATCTGGCCGTATGTAAGTAAATCCTAGGTGAGCATATATGTATGACAGTGGACTCCACAATAGTTAAATGTAGCAAACTGATAGCCCAAGTGTGTATATGTGCACACATACTTATATACGAGAGGAAGGGAGCTTATGGTCTCACCTTTTTTAAGGCTTGTAAGGTAGTTCTGCTTGCACTTGTCCTTCTATCTCAAAATTTTAGATGGAAATTTTGATCAGTGCTTCAGCAATGTATTGTCTCAGCAATGTAATATCAGCTCCCAGTTGTGTCCTGTATAAACAAAACAAAAGTGTTGCAAGTAGCTATTATCAAGAGATCTGAAGTATGAAATACCTACACGATGCCTTCCATCAAACACATCAGCTGGTCCTTTTTTGTGTCTCCAGCTACTACTGCTCAGTTTGCACTAAAGCCTGGAAAGAACAACGTCTTTCTTGCATCCAGTTTTCCCATTACATAATTTGCCTTTACACAGCCAGACTGCATTCTGAGGAAAAATTCAGTATATAAAAAAGCATCTCCAGTTCTGGAGCACCAGTAAAATGAGCCCAATTCTAGACCTCACCCTACAAGATGTTTATCAGGCTCAGAGACAGAACAAGACAATTTTAATTTCACATGGCAGTAGCACTTTGCTTTCCAACTTAAGGAAAACTAGAAGGAAAAATATGAGCTACAACACAACTTCTAAACTTGTGGTAAATTGCACTAGGGGTCCATCAGAATCTGGAAAAAAAGGTACTGTGAGACTTGTGGCCATCACTGTCCCTTTGTTCTGTCCAGATCAGACTATCAGATATTTATAGGTAACAGAAGCTGAAAAATTAGTTACTTTTTTATGGGTACTTTCAATAAAAGCAGCACTTTTAAAAATCAGAAACACAAACAAGAAACAAGGGGCTTTTGCTTGTGAACAAATTTTCATATGTTTTTGGTTAAAAACAATTTTCAAGTGTCTGTTTTTTTCCCCCATTATCTTTTCCCCTTCAGAAAAGAGAACTCTTTTGAAAGTAGTCTAATTTGGCTTAGAATAAATTTAATTAAAAATAAATTTTCATGAATAATTTTTGGATCTGCTATAGATGCAGCACTAACCACTCCATATTATAGGTATAATAGAACTACTTGGCAAAGTTCACTCAGATAAGAAAGGCCTGCAGGGCTAAAATTATGGCTTATGCTCTGTCTGAAATTGTTAGTTCAGGTCAGCTCATGGCATCTTCTGAGCTCAATTTACATTTGGCTCAGACTTGACTGCTGGGCATCAGTAGCAAGCCACAAAAATTAACTGGTTAGTGAGATGACTTAACAACCATTGAATGCTTCCTAATATTTCTCCAGGACAAACGTGCCTGTGACCATTTAAGGAATCATTTTCCAGTGAAGAACCACTTACTTCCAGCTGGAAGTAAAGAGTTTTGTCACTTATATTTTTTTTTATATGTGGAACAGTTACAAAAATCCTATGTGATTATTAACAGAGTACATGCCTTCAGATTTGTATGGAAGTGTTTTACTTTTATTCCCTAAATACTGTAAAACAATTGGCTTTGTCTGAGCATCTGAGCTGTGGTTCTGTGATTGGCTGAGCTGGCACAACAGCTCTGCAGCAGTGAACACAGCACACCTTTCTTTCCAACTTCTCTGCTCTCTGTGTTACCTACTCCCTCTGTTCTGACTATCAAGTTCACCTTTTGCAGAGCTAATTTAATTAGCTAAAACTATGAAAGATGTCACCTTTTCTTCCCCTCCATATACTTGGCAAGATAAAATGGATCAAAGAGTGGTCTTGCATGGGGTTGTCAAATAAAGGTAAGTAGCTGCAGTTTATGGCTGGAAGGAGAAGGAGGGGAGGGAAAAGAGAGGTGAGACAAGCACCAACACCCTGTTAGTGCCAACTTAGGCCATGCTGTGAAGTGATACCTTGTGGCTGCCACTGGAATTCGAGACACATGCAACCCCCTGCCAAAACATCGTGGTCCCATTTTTTTTCCTGTGCTATCCTCAGTTATGCATTCCCATCACTTCCTTGCTGCCTGAATTTGTGTAGATATTTCATGGCTGAAAATCATGCTGCTGTTGAGTTGATCTGCAGCTCATTTCCCTCATCTATAACAGCACAAGGGAGGTGATGGCAGCATACACTTAGGGCAGCACTGCCTATTCTGGCAGCAGCAGGCACTTGGGTCAGCTTACAGCAGCTGTGGAAGCACACCCAGCCAGTCAAAAAAGGAATAAATAAATAAAACTGACTGCAGAGGTTTAGAGCCAAGCTGGGGAAACTGTGAACATCAAGGGAGCAGTAGGAATGATTGCAGTATAGTAGTAGTATTTCAAACACTCTTCTAGTTTGTATAATGGGAGCTCTTCTAGTTACACAGGTGAGGGTATTTTCAGTACTTCCATATGTATGAAATCTATTTTGATGTGTATCTGACTGTCTGGAAGCCTAATTTAATATATATTTATACCTGAGAAACTATGTACTTTTAATGGGATAACATCAATATAGTGAAAGTACGCTCATTAACTCACTGCAGACCATGATGCTTGTTGGCACATCTGCTAAATAAACCCATTCTATCATTAGACAGTAATTCCCATCGAGGGCATATACAACCTCACTGAAGTTTAGGACAGTCTCTTCTAAATGTTGAACACACTTATGTGACAATTTTAATCTCACATTGACTAACTAAGAATTATTTAGTAAAGACAATGAAATTGGAATGTGGTACATTTTCTCAGTGTGAGGAAACACTCAAGCTCACTGTTTTCACTTTGGGGATGTAGATAACAAAGAGTACTGATGAAATGTAACTCTGAAGTAGATTAATTAGGTTATCACCACAGGTATAAACAACTAAATTGTTTCAGGGAAATAAAATGAAATCTGTTTTATTCTTCCTCATTACATAGATTATGACACATTGCTTGGAAAACAATCAAATTTCATTGGCAAAGCCAGCACATCTGTTTTTATCTTTTGAGTTACTTGTCAAATTTTACAGGAAAAAAATGTTGTATTAGACTTTATAAGCTGCTTCTCTTACACTAATAGCTTGCTAACTTACATTCCATAAGCTTCACCTGTATATCTTTCACTTACAGTTTAATGAAATCAACAAGCTAAATCAGTGGAGCATATTAATTCTATACAAAGGTCTTTAGTCTCTACGGAAAGAACAGAAATTTTCAATGAAACAGATTCATCCTCATCTAGTAGTCTATTTCTGTGACCCTTTGCATGGGTAGAGTAAAGCAAAGCCAAAGTCCAAAGAGGAATGAGCTGTATGAATGCCTGGAACCACCTAAAGAACAGCAACAGCATCATGACAACTGAAAGAACCCACTAAGTGACATACGAGACAAGATAAGCATTACCACCCCAAAACTTTGGCTCATACACCTTTTGCTTTGTAAGTGTTTGAAGAAAGATAGTTGGAAGGCAACCTGATGTCAGTGGAACACTTAGACAGGAGATGTAAAAACACAGATCACAGAAAAGAGAAACAGAAATCACTTATCACCTCTTTTATCTGAATATACTTTCAATGCTTTGATAATATTGGTTGTTGTTGACAGATATACAGATCAGCAGATGGTGGGAGCCTATTAAAATTTTGCAGCAATGATCCATTATTTTACAGTTTGTCATTAACATTTTATGGTCTACTTTTAAGAAAAGGGGTTATTTAGAGAAAAAAAAAAAGCTTTATGTCGTCTTCATTGTCTCTTCCAGAATGTTTTACAAGTAAATGTAAAACTGCTAGGAATATTCAGTGGGATTCAATCGACAAAATGTTCCTTTTACCCCTTTGATATTTGAGAAGGTGAAGTGTTAGAAATATGTTGTCTCATTAGAATGAGACATTAACAATAACAATTGTTGTTTGGTAAATAAGCATCCTATCTGCTAAGTATTGACTGAACCCAGATTAGGTTTTGAATTTGTACTAAAACCTGGAACCAAGTATTCCCTAAATTATCAGTAGTCCAATAGCCAACTGTTAATAAAATGGCAAAACTCCTACTAACTTTAATAGAAGCCAAATCTGGCCTCTGGTTTGTTTGTTTTGTCTAAGCAGGGAATAAACAAAGTGTCTTAAAAATATAACTTTAATCACTACTTCAGTTACACAGCCTCATAGCTCAGGCTCCAGATTTAGCAGGTATCTTGGCTAAATGTCAAACAATTCCATCAGCTCTTTGAAGACAAATATTAGACAAGAGATTGCATCTGAAATAGTTTCCCCAAGCACCATTCAATTAACCTACATGGCTAAAAAGGTGATGCAAAAATCAATATTTTGTAACAGATGCTTGTGTTCCAGACAAAACTAATCAATAGGCATCGGAGTAATTTCAAATTAAAGACAAATACAGACAAAGTTAAAATATCAAGTAGTTTAGGTACCAAATGTATTGCAACTTCAAATAGTTCTATTATTTTGGACAGGATATTCCTCCAGTTAAAATTTCAATATATCATTACTGTTATTAAATTACTTATCACTTTTCTAAAATGAAAATGAAAATAATAATAATTACTGCCATTTTGGGAGAACTCACAAAACAGGTGCAAATTCCTCCTGTTGGTCATACAACAGCTGTTAACTGGAACTGAGGAGTAGAGGTTTCCTCTGAGTACACAAATTTGACTAGACCTGAATTTTTGGAATTTTTCTGTTTGCTTTTCACAAGCAATTTGTCTCCCCCTATTCCTTCTAGTGTTGTACATACATGAGATGGAAACAACAGGACACCCAGCTTGGACCCCAAAGGATAAATTTTAGCATCAGAGGGTGTGCTATTTTGTACCTAAAAATGACTCAAGGAGACATTAAACATGTTGGTGAAGCAAATACAAAAAGATAAAAAACAAATATAAAAGTTTCTTATTTACAAGCCTTCTAACAGGAAGGGTTGTCAGTAATGAAGAGGACCTGTACAAAATGAGCTGATTCTCATTTGGATTTTCCTTTATTCTACAAATATACCCAGAAACAAAAAAGTAGGTCTGCCATCTTTGCTAGTGAAGACTTGCATGGAGGATATGGAGGATACCATCTACTCTTCTTTTTCCCAAATTTTCTCAGCCCTCAGCCAGATCAAAATTAAAATGTGTGATCTGATTATGAGTGTGTCCCCCCCCCCAGTAATTTTAAGGAATATCCATTAAAACAACAATGGTTGGTCCCAAAGATGAGAAGGGTTTAAGAGCAAGCCCAGATGCAAGTTTTTTACCTGTAATTTTTTATGGGTTCTATTTTTTTATGGAGATCCAAAGCTAGGTCAGTGTAGAATTGCTTTAAAAGGGCCTAATCTATTTTTCTGTTGACAAGCTATAACCTTTGGAATGGATCTCTTATAACAGAAAGCATGGGAATCTTCCCACAACATTTTTACTACCTTTACCTAATATTTGGTAGGATGAATTCTCAATCCCACTACAGTTATTAACAAGAAACTCTGCCTTGCTGCACTGTAGGCTCTGATTCACCACAGTATACTAAATGTGCCATCAAAACAGCCAAGAATAAAGCAACATGCCAATGCTCTGTTGATTTATTCCAAAGCAATGCACCTGGACCCACCAGCTGTCATACATATTCCATCTG
Organism: Hemiprocne comata; assembly: GCA_020745705.1. Lineage (NCBI taxonomy): Eukaryota > Metazoa > Chordata > Aves > Apodiformes > Apodidae > Hemiprocne > Hemiprocne comata. Next base: position 12,192,604 of record CM036597.1, on the reverse strand, counting down.
GAGCAACAGCTGTTTGCTCAATAGTTGTCATATTGTCTGACACAAAAAATTGCATGTTAAATTTGTCATCAGTGATTCTCTGTGGGGTTTGAAATACTGGAAAACGTTACATGTTGTTCCTGTCCTTAGACTTTGAGCATTTTTTCTTACATAATGTGCAGAGTTCCCAAATGGGAATTGGCACAGCTGTGCAACTCTAGTCAAAATTATGGGTCCTGTAGCATCTCCAAAAGGTCAAGTTCAAGGTGGTTCATTGTGAGCAAAGGACACCAAAGTAAGGGGAGGTGGAAAGTAATGTTTAATGGAACAAATTACATGGCAGAGAAGATAGAAGGATTGGGTCAGATCACCAGTCTAAGAACGTAAGGCTAATAAATATATTTTATACAAGCTCTACAGGAGAAGGAAGAGGGAAATTCCAGATCATGGAAATTAAGGGAGATGATACAACAGTCAGGCTGGGGAGTGACCTTAGAGAGTCATAGATGTGGGGAAAGAACAAATATGTCTATTAGAAATGTTATTAGGGAATGCTTTGCATGAAGCAGTGGAATTAGAATACTAGATGAATGAAGCAACATGTTACTTATTGCAGGGTTGAGCAACAGGAAGGACTGTGGTGTTACTTCCTATGAAGAAGATATCAAACAGGAAATGAAGCAACATTATGTGATAGAAGAATGCTCAGAAATGGGGAGGTAGACCTAAAAAACTTCAGAGCACAGACAAGCTTTGACAATGAGAGTTGATGAAATCACGATACAAATGTGCATAACAAGAAAATGTGGAAATTGAAGACAGTCATGTAATCTTTGAAGAACTGGGAAAACAGAAGGGTACCCATCAAAACAGCTGCTTTATGAACTGTAAGAGGAAGCACCAGGAGTGAAGGTAATGAAAAAAGTAAATTAAGATGCATCCTGAAAAAATTGCTTTTAAAGTACATTCCAATGGGAAATAATAGAATCAGTAAAGCAAATAATGGATGGGAAATCTAGTTAGCAGAGATAGTACCTGCCAGACAATTATCCATCTAATTACTTCTTTATAAGTACTGTTTGTGCCATGGGAGAATATGGCATGAGTGAAAATGTTCAGTAGGTCAACTTAAAACTGCTCACAACATAGAACAAATCAACAGACACAAAAATTCTCTTCAAAAAACCTTTCCACTAACAGGATGCCCTACCAGAAGCACGGGTGTTTTATGAAACTCCAGGGCAGAGCGTGTATGCTACAAAAGCAGAGTAGCCCTGTCCTTGAAAATGACCTGCTTTCCTCCCTGTATGCATCCCTGGCTTGCTGATGCCTCAGAACAGATTTGCTGACTTTTTTTGGATTAAGATAAAGATGAAAGAATACTACATAGACAGTTTCCTAAATGATCCTTTTTGGATCAACAATGTGGACTTATCATAATAAGTCACCCAAAATGTTACCCCTCCAAAAATGGCATCTGATTAAACATCACTAAGCCTAAGGATTTTTAAAGACAAATCTGTGGTGTAAAGGAATATAGTAAAAAATAAAGATCAGACACCTGTGCTTCCATCATTCAATTAAAGAAGGGTAAGTCTTGTTCTGAACTGATCCCGATCTTTAAATTCACTGCATATAGAAAAGACAGACAGAGAGATGGAAAGACAATCCAGTTGTATTTTCATTGCCATAATTGTTCCTCTTCTCACCGAAAGGTGGCACCGAAGCAACGCAGTCTGCTCCACACCACTACCAGCGAGGAGAGCATTGTGTATTTCCACACTCCAGCAAAGATTTATGAGGTCAGACACGGGCTAAACATTCTTAGACTATCAAGCAGTATATGGTTTGTGGCTGAGGTCAAACATCGGGGTAACATTTAGTCATCACGTGTCAGACTAAAGTCTAAAGGACAAAATTTGATGCAATATATTTACTTTCTACCAATGGAGGAACTTTGGTTTCGAGGCATGAGGAATGAAGAACTGGAAGATGTATTTGTAGAGGTTCACTACCACAGTCTTACATTCACATTTAGTCGTGGATAGAAGTGTGGCTTTCAGACCTTTGGGCATTAATTTTTAATGTATTGATCACACCAAGACACTGATGAAACAAAATCTTGGATAGCAGGTGTCAGAATTCCTTGTCCCACAACTACCAAGAGTACATTTATCCACTTTAGATGGGGACCTGGGGACCTTTCTGATCTTGCAAATCTTGTAAAACCTTTCAGACTGGGCTGCGACAATGATAAGAGTTAAAGAAGTTTAGAGTACTGAGACAAAACTTTAGATAAAGTTGTTCTTAAAAACAACATTTATCACTGGCCACCACCAGCCAAAGTATTTGGGCTTTTCAGCACAACTGCATACCTCTGCAAAACTAGTACTGGTGATTAATGGTCACATAAATAACTTCATTCCAAACACTGCACTCTAACTTGGAGAGCAAAACTTCATGGTGTCCAGGTGGTGCATCTGTGGCAATCTGGAAGATCTTTGATGAAATGATGATGAGAACCTGCAAAAAATCCAACAGATGAGACTCCTCTAGAAAAAGCAAGAGAGGATATTTGTGTCTTCAGTGAAGATTCTTGCTCGTTATTAAAACATCCATTCTTGGGACAGAAGGAGCAAAAGGAGATGGAAGAACATTTATGTAAATGTTTGACAATACTGTAGAATATTTTTTCCTTTTGGAATTCAGCAGATTGTACAAAATGTTAGATACTTTCAAGAACATTATAGAGGAATGTTCTTGAATATCAAAATGTTTTCTTAAGCTACCTAAAAGAAACTACACACATCCCACAGAGAGCTACAGCTTTTTAGTATACTAGGTGTCTGTCTAACATTCTCACCATGAATTAAAAGAAATTTTATTATTGAAATTTAGAAATCATATTGTAATAAAGGATCTTCAAACACAGACAGTACCTCTGAGTAACTCACAAATACAGTTAATGCAAAAGTGTAGGAAAATATTTAAGAAGTTAATTATTTTTATATTCATAGATATTTGGAATAAGATTGTGTGGCACTTATGTACAGAATCGGAATAAATGCTTCCAAATTCTTTTTCAATTTCAAGTAGAAAGTCAAGAGGTAAAATGGCAGTGATGTTACACATCTTAGCACACTCAACTGCTGAAAAAGAACAAAATACACTTAAATTCATGATGGCATTAAAGTGAGCTCTGGAGTATGCAATAGCCTGATAAATTAACATGGAAGGGGAATTTTGGTGGTATTTACACTAGATGCCCCAGACACTGAAGATTGTTTAGAACCAAGGAAATACTGTCATTGATCTGTGAAGGCTTTAATATGCATTGAGTACATACTTCTATTTCTCCTACCACAGAATTCTGCAGAAAGAACATCTCTTCCTAGCAATTTAACAATGCTAGTCTTTTCCAGAATGAATGACACAGCCATTGTGCAGTGAGAGCAGCACTCGCTGGTGCCCAGGTGTATTCAGCAATGTTCTATATTCAACCAAGACTGTGAGTATTCGTGTCAGTTGCTTTCTGGTCGGTCTCATTTGAGAAAGGAGACAGAAATGGGCACAAGGGACATGTTCTAATTTTTATTTTTAGACAGATCTTTCCAACCTTGAACAACTATCAAGAAAAAGAAGCAGCCAGTGCTGTAAACAAACTCTGAACTAGAAAGTCTAAGGCAATTCTAATTCAGACAGTAGGGTCAGGAGACTGCAAAGGAAATAAAATGCATGGGGCTTCCTCAATTCCACTTCTGTAGTGTCAGAGTATGTCTCCTCCATGTACCATCTCTCTATTACTGTGAAAAATCTTAGTGTCAGTTGCTTTACACGTCTGTCTGACTTTTGAGACTGTACATATGCAGGTCAGAAATACGACAGCTTCCTAAACCAGGCAATGAGAAATTATAACTTAATTTATATCCCAGGAAAGACATGAACTGTAATGATAATGTGCTGGTTTACATGGAAGAAGGTTTAGAGGGTAACATCCTAGAAAGAGCAATGTCCTCAGGTTACTTTAAATTGTCTTACAGCATCTTGTTGGGATTCTTTGCAGCAATTGGATGCATGTATAAAATGGCAATAAGCTTTAAAAAGTTTACATTATAGACTACATTAGCTTTCAGATAAATTTGTGTGAATTTTGCAGCAATAGATCCAAAGTCAACTGAGTTACACTGGTGTACCAGTGTGGATGTTTTAGTGAACAGGAATACAATTTAAAACAAAGTAAATTATTATGGATTTTAGGCTTAGGGGAGGTGCATGTAATGTCTGCTCATTTGAGAATAGAATTCATAGACAATATGTCATTTATTAACATGGACAACACTTCTACCTTCCTGCAGAATATTTTAGGATGTGGACATTACAGTCAAGCTCTGAACAGGTACTACATGAGCAATAAATTCTACTGCCCACCTTGCTCCCTCCACCCATTTTATTAGAAAATAATTCACTAGTCCTATAAAAAACCAGGCGGATTACTTGTGGTCATGTGGTGATAGTACTTCAATAATTTTAGTTATGTTTTCAATCCATAATTTCAAGCCTGTGTACTACTTTTTAAATGTGTCTAAGACTAAAGTAATGGACATAAGGATGGGATATTTGGGGAAAATTCCACCTGCAAAAAAGAGTTGTGAAATAACATAACTCCTTAAATAATAAAAAATGTCATGTTTTGAACTTAAGCCTGTATCTGCATCCTCAAGCTGGCATGACCTCTCTGCAACATGTGACATTTGTTATTGCAGAGGCCCTGGAATGGCACAGGTTTACTGCCACAACGCTGGCAGCTATTAAAAATAAACTGATGCCCACCTCTTGTATGCACTCATGGGCATCCAGTCCCTGAAAACTCAGGCAACGTGGCTGCTTCCTAACAGATAAGAGGGTGCAAGTGCCTTGAAAGCAGGCATGTATATCAGGAGAAAATTTTAATTTGCATCCCTTACTCAAATATGCCTTTGTATTTTTGAGTCCAAGCATGGAATCTTGCATAGATAAAACACTTCCGAGGCAGGAAGAGAGAAAATGTTCTGAGCAGTTACATTGTTGAAAATCCTGAAATCAAAGCAATTACTCACTGAGTTGGGAATCTAGCTCCTGGAGTACAGTCTATTTTTACTTATTCCCTAATGAGGATTAAAGTTAGTTGCAATGATTAAGTTTCCTGATGAACTTGGAAGGAAGACAGTAAGACTAATGATGAGGACCAACCTGCTTTCTATGTCTACACAAGTGATTTGCAAAGGAACTTGCCCAGGTATTTGTCTCTCATCTCGCAACTGTTTCTACTTTCCTCATAGTATTTCGATTCTTGAGACAGTTTTGGAATGGAAACATAGGTTTCTTTCCAGATGAAAGTGATACAAAAAAGGAGGTACACCCTTTTCTGGCTGCTCCAAGAGGTAATCCTCCCAGCAGTTACCCAGCACATCTATGCACACAAGCTTCTCCACTTTGCAAAGACCTCTCAGCAGCATAGTACAAAAAATGAAATGTAATCACCTCTGCCTGTTATTCTTTACTTGTCTTGATAGTTTGTCTGTCAGAACTGGGTTTAGTAACTCTCAATTGATTCTTTTCACTCTCTTTAGCTTTGGTGCTTTTTGTGCCTTGTCCTTCTCAGCCTGCCTTGTTATGGAAATTTCATAACGCCCTCTCTTCTTTTCAGCACCTCACCCCCCTTTCATTTGGATATATTTCTCCATTTAATTTACATTTCTTCCTTCTTTTCAACATGTCTTTGCTAGTACCCCAGCTACAGTTCCCCAAAGGTACGTCTTAGGAGCTGAATGATTTGGTTACATTGTGTGAGGAGACAGCCAAGGGCTTTTGAGCTGAAGGGACTCTCAGCAGGCACTGGCTGACTGCTGGCTGCTGTTGGGTTCCACCAGAACACATGGCACTGCCATGCTAAAAACAAACCTGGTTGTTCCAAAGATCCACTGCATCAGGTGTGTCCATAATAAAACAGGTAAAATCTTCAGAAGTAAGAAACTTCCTACTTGCTCTTTCCAGCTGGCAGAGGAGAGATTGTGCTTGAAATCTTCATCTCTGGAATTGACGACAGCAGCTTGGCAAGGTGATGCTGTAGTGGCCCTGTGCCTGACCACGCTCCTGGCTTCATTGATGATTGCAATATGAAGGTAAAAAAGATCACCCAAGCCTGGGCACATGGATGGCTGGGGACATGTTAAGAGCTACATGATCCACTGTCGGAATGCATGGAAAGCAAGAATCACAGAATCATAGAATGGTTTGGGTTGGAAGGGACCTTAAAGATCATCTAGTTCCAACCCCCCTGCATGGGCAGGGACACCTCCCACTAGATCAGGTTGCTCAAGGCCCCATCCAACCTGCCCTTGAACACCTCCAGGGAGGGGGTATCCACAACCTCCCTGAGCAACCTGTTCCAGCATCTCACCACCCTCACAGGGAATAACTTTTTCCTAATGTCCAACCTCAATCTCCCCTCTTTAAGCTTCAAACCATTGCCCCTTGTCCTCTCACTACACACCCATGTAAAAAGCCCTACCCCAGCTTTCCTGTAGGCCCCCTTCAGATACTGGAAAGTTGCTATAAGGTCACCACGAAGCCTCCTCTTCTCTAGGCTGAACATCGCCAACTTCCTCAGCCTATCTTCATAGAGGAGGTGCTCCAGTAGCAATAAGCAACATGATCTTGGCATTGTCACCATCAGCAAGAGGAAGCTTCTGCACTTCTGCCCCTGGCAGTGTTCACTAGCATGGAGCCCAGCTGCTGAGCTCACCAGTGTTGGGGGAAAAAATTTGGCTACAGAGGTCCAGAATGTAAAGGGAGCAATGGGGTTTTTTGGGTGCTTTTGAAAGGAAGCAGATAGCAAACTACTGTGTACAGATTCAGTTCCTCTAAGTCAGACAGCACCTAACACCAAATAACCTTCCACACCAATCCTCAGCAGAAATGTGAAGAAATCAGCAACAACTGTTTCAGCATAGTAATTCAATCACTATAAAAACCACAGTCATAGATTTTACTGAGGGAAAATCACTGGGAGGAGTACATGACATTGTCATACTGCAGGGCAGAACACTAGGAGGGAGGATATTTTATTGCAGAGTGAAACGGTGAGGTAATGGTAACATTATTTTATAAACTACATACACATCAATGACAACTTTAAGCTTAATGTACTGGAATGTCTTGAAATAACAGAAAAATAATTCATCCGACCTGATAACAGGCACAGAACACTGCTAATGACGATGCTAGCTATAAAACCAAAAGTAATTTTGTAGGCTTACACTGACCTGGGTTGCAGACCAACATTCTTTGTGTGTGTGTCAAACATTTATTTTTTCTTCCCCAAAATGGTTATTATAGGAAAATATAACATGTCAGATGAATCTACCATATGCTATTGCCTACTGGCAATGAAGGCTCATGAAAATCAGGCCCAGACTGTCCTGTACACTCTGTGAGAAAATCTGTTGGAAGTTACTGAATGTACTTATAAAAGTAGTGCAGTACAAATCAAAATAGTAACAGTGTCCTGAGCACTCTGTTATTGTGTGAGCAAAGCTTTCAGTCTTCATGCTTCCCAGGAGCAACACCCAGAAAATTGGTGTGACTAGGGAAAACAGAGGTGTGGTCAGAACCATGTCTAGTATGAAATGATGATGTTGATGATCACATGGTTTGTTATTTTGCCCTTGAATAAACTTTTCTGCATGGTAAACAAATGCACATTCGTCAGCACAATAAACAGAAGTTCTGCTAAAAACAGTAACTACCATTTAGCAGATCCTGTTAACTAGTATTCCAGGGTTGTAAAAGATCATGGCAAGAGTCAGTCCTGACAAACCCCAGCAGCATTACCGAATGATGAGCACCTGAGGCAGGGTTGCTGCTGGAGTCCATTAGGTGATGTCATGCTATTCATAATGTTGCCACTGATCTCTGCAGGAGCCTGTTGGGTGTAAAGTCATCCCCTGATCTCTGCAGTTACCTGACCCCAGCACTGGCCCAGCTGGCCCAATCACTATGTCTTTTATTCCTCTTACTCGTGTGGCATTGGGCTACAAATAAGTTTGCTCAGCTTTTCACGTTGCAGGTATTTTGTCCTATAGGCCATCTGCTCCTCCCTCCCTACAGTCAACCTTGACAAAGCCCTCCCACCACCCCCCAGCTGCCTTCAGCTGTGCTGAGGCCGTATCATATCGCTTTTTATCACGGAACTGGGTCTCACTATCTTTTTACTATTAAGACTGTTTATATTTTTTAAAATCCACCCACACTCCCCCCACACTCCCCCCATGCATTATTTTTCTTGGACTTGTCAAGCGTTTGATTTTGTAAAATACTGATAACTTTCAATTCCTGGTGGCTTCTGTGGAACATATGTAAAGATGGCAGCACTAGGTGGGACGGACCCATTAAGTCTTTGGGTCTGTCCCAAAGGCTTTGTACCTGCAAGCCCTCAATGAGCTTAAGTTGTTACAATGCCACGATGTGCTCTTCTTTAGACATCCCAGGTGTACACTTCAACAACAAATATTTTAATGGAACTATTTTTAAAGTTTTCTTTTCTTTTTTTCTTTTTTCTTTTCTACTTTATTTTTATTTGTGTTTAACTTCTTAGACTTCTGAGTTTCTATGCTTTCCCAAAATACATCTACTATATATTATCTTCTGAAATGCTTGCTCTAATTCCATCTTTACCAAACAATGCCTTTTCAAATTTCTTCTCATTCACAAATAAAATTGCTTTAGCTTTCATTCATGTGGAGGAAGAGCTGTAAATCGACTCTACTGCTATAAAGCACTCAGAACTTTAAGGAGCAACGGACACATCAAGTTGATATTTCCTATGTCCTCAGCCTAAAGGTAAAATAAAATGTGAGGACATTTGGAAAAGTTTCATGTTGCTGCTTTTTAGATTTTGGGGCCTGAAAACTAAATCGTGTTTTCATCATTAAAGAATATTTTTGGTGTTTTCCTTGACCACAACTGACTCAAAATAGCTTCACTGTTGGATTTCCTTTTCCTTTTAATCTATGTATCAATTAAGGAAGTTGTAATTCTTAATAAATAAGCACACAGGCCAAAGAGGAACTACTGCTACTCATTGTTTAGGGAAATAATTTGGCATGTAATGAGTTCTTTATGGCAGCTGAAGAGGAAAGTAATTAACAATTCATGTTGGGAGGGCCCCTGGCACTTCCTTCTAGCAAATACAGTAGTTGTGTTTTTTTAGAATACAATCTTGCATATTTGCTAAATCACATGTGTTCGTGTTATGCTGACTTTTGTTGGATGAACAAATTAAATCCATATGTAAAACTGAACAATTAGAAAACAACTAAAATGTTATACATGAAATGCTGGTTTGGTACTGCCTATCTTGCAGAATGTTCTCACAAGCAATAATTGAAGGATAAAGGGAAATCTGAAAGAGGAATTATATCAAAAAGTGAAATTAGTTAGGGATTCTTCCATTCATCACCATGAATCCAACCAGGAACTACTGACACTGGAGGAGTAATTACACGCTCAGTGGAGAATCTTCTGTGGTTTTTATTATTGTTCCTGTTCTCCCTGGTTTGGAAAAATAGTCATTGAAACAAAGTCTAGACCTGGAAATTGATTTATAGCCTAAAAAAACAGAGGTAAAAAGCAGAAAACAGACAAATAAAGGCTGAAATGTTGCAAGTGTTAAATCAAACATTAATATATTTTCTTAACCTTCTTAATTTGGTTACACTGATTAAAAAATAATTTTTATTTGCTTTGTAAACCTGTTCCTAGCAGAAAAATAATTCCAAAGAATGGCAATCAACATTTTTCATAATGGTTGTTACAGCTCAGAAGATGCTCTGAGAATTACAATGCTCTGGGCATTGTGTTTCCCAAGCTTGTATTTAATTACTGACATTTTCAGATAAACAAATGCTCAACATTTTTCCTTCTTGTGTTTTCATAGATCTAATGTATCTGAATAAACCCAACTAAACATTCCACTGACTGAACTTCTGGGTATCATCTAGATAAAAAAAGTGTAAATCAAATGAGTGGAATGCCAGAAGAAGACCAAATAAAAAAAAGGCTGTACATTTGTTTTTGATAATTTTTTTTTTTCCTTATTGCTAATCTATCAACCAATAGGCAGGAGGCATTTTAGTGACTGGGCACAGCAGAAACAGCGTGGGAACACATGGGATGCATCACTCCCTGCCTGGTAGGTGTGAGCTCACCACCCTTGTATGAAAGCAGACAGTGCAGTCTCAAACACGGCCCCTTCCTTTCCTGCTAAAGGGGACTGGAAGTGATCTGAAGTGCAAAAAGAGGCAGAAACCACTGACTTCAGTGGAATGCAAGGCATGCCTTCTCCTTTGTTTTCCGGCATGTTTGACTATTAAAAGCAAACACTGTTTCTAGCTTTGAATCTTTCCAACTATAACATTGGCTGAAGCAAAAAGGTGCTGAGCTCTTTCTGAGAAGGTGCAGAGCTCTGTTACTTCCCCTGAAGGCAGTGTGACCATGCAGGGACAGGCTTCTGATGCTGAAACGTGTTTGCAGCTTTCAGACTGCAATGGTTCTGTGTACTAAAACTGCCCTGCTGGTACTCAATCTAATCAGTACCACGTGCCCCATCTCTCATGTAAGCATGTTTTGGAGAATACTTTCTACAATAGCTCATCTGTGGATTCAACCACAAATGAAATGTCTTGCTTATGTTGCACTCCCTTTCCTGCCTGCCTGCACAGAATAAAATGAACTGTTTCTTCAGTTAACAGCAGCTTGTCTCACTCTCTTCTTCAGTCTTAACATTTTCAGCATCCCTCCAGGGTTACTGTATTGCTAAATTCCCTATATGCATATATATGCATATACTTGCAAATATAAATATATCATGATAGTTTCCTGTTGCCATGCAAACTGGAAACAAATATGGAATACTTCTGTCTTATAAAGCCTTTATGGAGCATTCTATCACTGAAAAGCTAGTGGTTCTAACACATACAAATGAAATCAACAGATCCATATTAATTGCTCAGTAATTTAAACAAAAAAATTAATATTTATCCAGCCAGACCTTAAATATTGTAAAAATATGAAAATTAAAATTTTTAAAATTAAAAACACTCTAGCTGTTTTCTTACTTATACACTCCCACTATCAACTAAGTCACATAGCCATTCTCCAATATCTCTGAGGAAGCTTCCTATCCACAGTTAGGGCTTAGTACCTTTCCCAAAGAAATATGTTTTGGAAAAAAGAATTTTTATCCTGCATCTTTGTTAAAGGCTTGCAGCTTCTCCTTTTATTTATTCTCTCACTATTCATTTCATGGACTCCACAAAAAAACAGGCTTTTCTGCCCCTTTCATATTAGCCTTCCCATATAATTTCCCCTGGTGAAACTAAAGACTGAATGTGTGGTGGTATTGCCACCAGACTGCTAGCCCTGCTCTCAATACCTCACTTTGCTAAAATGAGTCCAATTTTGACATGAACCATTGTTTCATCTTCTTAATTGAAATCTGAACAGGCTTCTGGTGTGCTTCTCCAGTATACTTTGAAAAAAATCACATACTAGTTTGTGTTTTAATTCTCAGCTCACCAGTCTTTTGAGGTTACTGTGCTGTTGTTTACACAGTGTCCTGAATGGTGGAGGAGGACCCTCAGACTTGACACAGGAAATCATTAAAATTCCTGGTATTCTTCAAGCAAACTTACGCACAGTTCCTTCCTCTTCCCACTTCCCCTCCACAAAGCTGTAAAAAGTCAGCTACAACACTTAACAAACTTCTGCCAGGAGATGGACTGTTCCATAGGATTGATCAAAAGTGCATTTTTTAAAGTCAGTCATACAACATATGTCACTATAAACAAATGGAATGCATTTGTCATTTCCTTAACAATATTTTGCTGTCCTTAAAAGCTTCCTGCAGAACTAAAAATATTTCTTTAGCATTAATCATTTAATTCCTCAAAACCCACTTTTGAGTTACTCTCACATTTTAAAGTTGAGCAAATAAAGGCAGAGATCAAATGGCTTATTTAGAGTCACAACAGATACAGTAATGTTTGTATTTAAGCAATATTCAGAGGCTGCATCTGAGATTTATAACTTAGGGATTGCACAAATGAACAGTTTCCAGCCCCACAAAACTTAAATTCTAAATGAAGACAAATAAGGGATTATGGTGGAAGTGGAGGCACAGAGGGACAAAGTGACTTTCCTATAGTCACAGAGACAGAAATCCAGATCTCTGATGCCACACTGAGATAAACACAGTATAAATGTCAAACCTGCTTGTTAGATAAAGTCCAGACATGTAATTCTGTGCCAGAGGAATAAAACTACCCTTTTCTTCCCACCACCAACTCTTCCTCATTCTAATTCCTTTTTAATATGGTCTTAATCTTATACGTTATTACAAATGTTTTCTGGTACCTGGATATAGTCTTGGATGGGAAACAAAGCTTTAGGTTTCTCAGAAGAGAGCCACATGTTCCTGTATAACAGATATATAGTAAGCCAGAAGAACAAGACCCCTTTAGCTCTTGAAGCTGCCAAGACTTTATATGTCCCATCAACATTTTGGCTGAGCTATTCCAGTAATGATTGCAAGGAAGCAATAAATTGGGAAACATCTACTATAAAGCTTCTTATGTGCAAGTGCACAAGAAGATACATTAAATGTTTGCATTTTTCGTATTCCTTTTATTTCAGTTAGCAACATACAGAGACTGCATAGGTTCCTCTCAAAAAAACCCAACAAGTCAAGCAGGCTTTAAAAACAACTGAGAGAGTTAATGGTAAAATGAAGTCCAACAGGAAATTATCAGGATTATTAAGTTGTTCCTTTTTTTTTACAGTTTAATTCACTTCAGAATTTATATGAAAGATTAAATTGCCTATATAACAAGATTTGGGGTGTGTTATTTGGCATACTTGATTACCAGGAGTCAAAGTCCTCATGAAAGTCATATTGCACAAAGCATGAACTATTGTGGAGTGACCCTCTGGGTACAATGAGACCTGCTGTGGCTTAGCCACACTCATGGTAGAGCAACAACTATCTACCATATTCCTTCCTCTCGTTCCCCAATCAGACAAAAAGTGTGGAGAAGCAGACAGCAGGTCAGTCCTTGGTTCTGTGCATGACTAGAACATCAGTGAGATTGTGTGAGATGAAGTAAAATGTGAAAGAAATACATTTTTTTTCAGTATTGCAATCTTTGAAAGAAAGCAAAAGATTGTTGTGTCTTCCATAGGTTACCTGCACTGCTCCTAAGATGGTTCAGAAAGAAGTCTTCTGTTAGCTGTAAGATTATGCCTTGTCAGATTTGACCTAGAGTTTATACTGACTATTTGATACTTGAATATTTCAACGTCTCCTTATTAAAAATAAGGAGACATATATTAAAAATAAATGTTTTCTTATTGTGATCTTAAAAATAAAGCAAGTTATCCCACCTCCTTCACCTAGGTCTTAAAAAAAAAGCTATTTTTTTCTATGAGACAAGTGTTTTTATACAAGGGCTAAGTCTTGTTAAATTGGGTCTAAAGCAATTAACCTATTTCTTACTGTCAAATTTAATTGTAATTTGACCTAATTGAAGACTAAAACCTGTGCTACACCTGTCTGAACTACCTTTTCGTATTGAGCCTGAAAAAAGATCACAGCTGGAATAGGCTGTGCACAGAGGAATTAAACTCAAATGAGGGGTTGCAATGCTTTTGGATAAGTGCTTTGGAGGCCAAGTATTTCCAGGAGATAGAGAGATGTTATGTTGATTTCAGTATGCATAGAATGAGTTGCTTCTAACCTCTCCCTGGGTAACCATCAATCAAATTACTCCAGATATACATCAGTATTAGTTACAAGTGAAAAAAGTAATCTAATTTTAAGGAATGATCCAGAACCTAAAGAAAACAGTGAGAAACTGTACTTTAATAGCTTTCAATCCACTGACTTCTAAGGGTTTCAGGCAACTGCACTAACATAGAGGTCTTGCTCTCTCTACCATTTTGTTTATCACTCTCTGTTATGAAAACATGGAAACATATGTGGAATGTAACTAGATTCTCCTGTGCTCCTGTGAACTGAACTAATGTGACCAGGAATTCTATGTTACATAGTTAATCCCTTTTTCAGTCTAGGGTAAATCGTATAATCAGAAATTTATTGTGTAATTTGTGTTGTGTTTTGGTTTAAAAGTATTTTGAAAAATCCCTTCTTTTTACAGACAGCTTGTTCAGCATTTAAGCTGAATAATCAGGACATATATATAAATGTATGTATATGACAAAATGTTACACCTATAAAGAGTTCAAAGATCTTTTCTATACTACACCTATTATGTATTTGAGCTTGTTTGGAGATTGCCCAGATGTGTCCCCTTTCTATTTTAGAGTCCTGCCCTAAATTACAGACAGCCAAAAGTGGGAGGCAGTCTGAGTATTCCCAAAAAATTGAAATACATTGTAGCAGCTTGTTGGAGCAGAAAAATTCACTTGACTTAACCAAGGTCTGTGGCATTTGTCATTCTGGTAGAGCTTGTTTTGACTACACTGGAGGCTGCATGGGATGATTGAGCATTTTGGTTTCCTCCTCTTTTGCCTGAAAAATGACCAGCAACCAGGACTATCACATTTTGACAGATGGAAAACAATTGCTCAGCTGATTCTGTAAGAATTTAGGGTTTTCTTTTTGCTTTGGTGGATGCTCAAGATTTTACTTCTGCTGCATATAAAGCGTCCTTCATGTTGTGAAGGTAGGAGCAGGAGAGAACAGAGACATTTTGAGATCTGACCTAGCTCACGTATTACTGACCTACAGCCTAATGGTACAAAGAGAGCCTATGACCCCATAAATTCTGCAAGTTGTAAAAGGCCATGACTATGTCAACTGATTCATTTCTCTCTTACTGGAAAACTGACTTTGCTACAGTAACATGCTGTACTTTAAAGGTCACAGTGAACAGGACTCTGGTAAATCAGGCTTGACAACCGCATAGTGAGTCCATGATAACAAAACAAGCAGCTTTAAAATAAGTAAACAATAAAGTAGGTAGAACAGCCACAAATCTATTTAAGCCTGATTAGAAGAGGAAAAATGTAAGTAGGAAAGCAGCACATTTTCTGCTGTCTGGGGCATTTGCCCATCACAGTATTAATTCCAGGAGGGAAGGAATCTATATAGTTCTCTATGCCATATACTTACTACTAGATCCTCTCGTTTCTGCAGAGAAAAACATTTAC
The DNA here is from genome assembly GCA_020745705.1 of Hemiprocne comata. Lineage (NCBI taxonomy): Eukaryota > Metazoa > Chordata > Aves > Apodiformes > Apodidae > Hemiprocne > Hemiprocne comata. Next base: position 12,177,358 of record CM036597.1, on the reverse strand, counting down.
ATTCCTAAAAAGAAATTATGTTCAAACTTCCTGCCCATAATGGTAACAGCAGTTGCCACCTATTATAAGACTGAAAATAGGATTATGAGATCAACTATACTAAAATAAAATTTAAAATACCAGATCTTCTGGAATAACAAAGCAATGTTTGACAGACGACCAAGTTTGCAAGTGAGAGAGTTTGGCAAGAGAATGCTTCTGGCTTCCACAGAGAACCAATAAACAAGTGTTTTACTCTCAAGATACACTAAATTGAGCATAGGGTTGATTATTACTTTCTGTGTATTTTAAGCATGCATAGACTCACACTTAATTTATATAATCCAGCTTAATCTGCATACTCAATTTGCTTGTTTGTCTCAGCAGTCAGAAAGGAACACACTGCATCCTCAAGGCCTTGGTCTAACGTTCAAGTTTCTTACCTAACTTCCAACATAATAATTTCATCAAGAAAATACAGCCCATATATATATATATACACTTATATATATAGAAAGGCCTGCCTTTGTGTAGCATTCTGTTTTATTTTGGGTTAATTTCATTCTTACACCACTATTGTAAAGTAAACACTATTTACCCTTAATTATAATTAATTTAGCAGGAAGATACAGGTATTCAGCATTAACTAGAATCTTTGCATCTAAAGAATAACTTCTGTTTATCAAACAACCCATCCTATAATCCTAACTACCCATATGATTGAAATACTGTGATGTTCTGGTTTCAACTGAATGTATATTTTGTTCTTTATCTCAAGCTTTAGTCTGAAATTAACTTACTGTACCTTAAATGATTGCAAACTATAGACCTAAAGAACAATGTCAGAGTCCCTTTTTTCCCCAACTCCTTTGAGCTACTGTAATCATCCCAACAGTGCCAAACCCAACTAATTCAATTTGGATTATGTTTGTTTTCCATTATCACAGTGTCACAGATTGCTTTGCTAGCAACAATGAGGCACTGGATATGTCTATTTTGTAAAATAAAGTACACTGCAGAGACTCATGAGCTAGTGCTACCTTCAACTGGTATTGTTATATGGCATGACACAGTGCCAGCAGAGATACCAGATTAGGTACAAAAAAACCAAGTAACTATGTTTAATATTTGCTTTAAATACAAATAATTCATTTGTTCATTAAAAATAAGACCAGGATGCCAAAATACTCTATGTGTAATGGTGACTAAAAATTTAGATTGTATGACAATAATGTAGAAAAAAAAAACGTTTCAGGAGGGCTGCTGCAATTTTTCTTCCATAAAGAAGAGTTTAGATAAAAGGTATATGACTGAGTAGGCAAGCCAGAAAAATGTCAGCTGATCCACTGTTGAGAAGCTTTTAAAAAACTATAAATAGTTATTTATGCTTTGATATCACAAATAAAGCACTCCATACAGACTGGAATGCTTGGTTAATTGTATGTGACTTTTCATTGATGCGATATGAAAACTCCCAAGGCAATTTCTAAACTTTATTTAAGACTTCCTTTTCCTCATTTAAAGCTGAATGATTTCCTTCTATGGTTTTATCAATGGGCCAGAAAGGCTGATAAGATTGCTTCCTTCCTCTGTTAGATATGTTTGGACCTCTGCCATCCTGTCTTGAAAAGTAATACATTTGCTTTCCTGTGCTGTGTAGAAGCAACAAGTAGGAGGCGACTAGCTTCATTCATAAAGTGTAGCTGGAAGATTAACACAAGCAATAGAAAATCAAACTAAGAGACAGGTTTGCATCTGAGCTGCTCAAGTTCTCAGCCATTCCACCTATTATAATCCACTGCTATAAGGACAACTGCAGGAATATCATGAAGCAAAACTCTTCTCAGAGGACTGCCTGACTGTGAACTGCTGTGAACTCCCTTCACAAGGGTAAGGGTCCTAAACTCTCCTCTTGCCTTTCCCTTACTATTCCACTCTTCCCTCCTCTTTCCCATTACACTGTTTTGATACAGAGGTCTAATCTTATCAGTTCATTGCACACCAGAATGAAGGAGGTGCAAGGGAGATGAAAGCATGACCTCATTTAATCCTGCACTGTACCTCTCCTATGAAGGAGAATTTCTAGGGTGGCAGCCAAATGTGATTCTGCACTTTTGTGGCGTAATGGGAAAGCTCTTTCCCTTCCTCCTTCATCCGCATAGCAGGAAGAAGTTTTGGACTTAAATCTTCAGCATTTATCATCATGCTCCTGATCCCATATTGGACATTAGCCCAAGATGTGAGTGAGTGCAGCAGCTACAGGGAGCTCAATACAGCTCTTAAATATACATGTTAAGAGGCGTGAATCATTACAGTTATCTGTTTCCTGAGCATAAGCACAAAGGCAGCAGCTGTTTTCACAAGATAAACAATATCACATGCTCCTGGAACTAAAAGAAAGAATCAGTCCTGAACTGCTATGTATTGCTTTAAATAAAAGAGACTCCCATCAATTCATAAAATTCCCACAGCTTTTTTGTGTCAGTTTGCACCATATTTAATTTGTGAGACCATCTTCCAATATAATTAGCCTCAGTCTGATGTAGCATTCTCATCTCTTTGCCAAAAACACCTTCTGCAGCACTTAATGCTACTTTGTGCAGCTTACTATGCACCTTCCTCAGGATGAAATAACCCCAAGGTCCCTGTCCAGCCCCTCCTACATTCCTGTTGGTACATGCCCACCTTTCTCCTCTAAGTTAAATGTTTGTACTCCAGTCTCCTTGTTCTCACCATTTTCCAGCCCTCTTCTCCTCGTTTCCTCTCCTCAGATACTTCACTTTCCTTTATGCCCACCACCACTCATCCTCTGAATTCTTTCTTAGTGACACTTAGCTACATTTGGATCAAAGCACAGTCCATGCACAGCACTTCAGATGCTTTCCCTTGGGAGGCTGCACTAGAACTACGATTATATCCTTTGTGGTTACTCACCATCCCTGCTCCAATGAATACAGAGATGCTGCAGGGCTCTGGGCATATCTTTGATTGTCCTAGAAAACCCCTGACACATTTCTTGCCCAAAAAACTATTATGGGAAGGGTGGAATAGACTGCCTGTGCCTATGTTATATTACACAAGAAATTATTTTCATGGTATGGCTTTTTCTTAAGGGCAGTATCTGCATGATAATACAAATACAATATAAAAAATTAACCGGGTTACTTTGAAGAAAAAATACACATATATTTAAGTATTTATATACATAGATATACATGTGTATGTATGTACTTACACATATATATAAGTACTTATATATAAGTGGATTCATTATTCGTTTGGGTTTTTTTTATTTCTTGAATTCTGTAAAAGCTTAAGTAAACAAATTCTATCCTGAAAAGCTTCAAAAAAATAGTGCCATCCATTCAACTGCTGAGAGCTGCAGTTGAAAGAATATGGAACAAATTAAATTCCTAAATAATGATACCGTTAAGTTGAATATGGCTTGGAAAAACAGCACTTCTAGTGAAAACCAACCTCTTGAGGAAATTTAAGAGGTGAAGTCATAATGTGGGCTACTTACTGCCAGCATAAAACAATATAATTCCATGCTGAAACGCTGATTGATCTGGCAGTAATCTGAATATTTGGGTATTAAAAGTATTATTCTTAAAAAAAAAAATTTAGTTTTCAGATGCATTAAAAACTAAGTTTTAACTCCAAAATCTGAATCTTGTATCCTCACCACAGTAAAAAGCAATGCAAACAGGGTAAGAGAAGCAACACGTCAAGAAATCTTGCAAAGTAATTTGGTTTAATTTTCTGTGACATAAAAATATGTGGTCTAGTGGTCTGGGTACAGTAGCAAAAGCCAGGAATTTCATATTCTTAATTTTGCCTGGATCAATCAATGGCCTTAAGAAAGCTCTGTTGACCTATCTGCCTTAGTTTTTCAGAGTGGAAAAGGTTCCGTAAGAAGCAATTATAATAATCTAATTAATTCCTTACTACAAAGGAAGAGATCCATAACTTTCAAATGGAACAGAGAGATTTTCCTAAATTGGTCCGTTAAGGAATCATACCAAAAGAGTACAGAATAAAATATTTGCTTCCCTTGTGGATAGCAGCCAAAGTTGGACCTTTGTGGAAAAGGCCCAAAAAAGTAGCATAAACTGAAAAAACACAGATTCTACAGAAAAAGAAAACTGCTCTATAGGAACATTACATGTTTAAAAAAAACTATGCAACTTTCTAGAAAATCAGAGCCTTTCTCTGGAAATTTTAGGAGTTTATAGAAGAAATATAAATTTGTCTATACTGATTATTATTATCTGATAACTACAGATAGCTTGAAATTTTCTGTTAGAACTGGAAAGACAACCTTTAAAGATAATCAAATTTCCATGCCTGAAGCTTTTTGTTTCTTGTTTAGCTTTTATGGTAAAATTCTGCCTTGAAGTTCTTCACCCTTGCTTTTATACTTGGCAACTTAAATATAACATAAATTTGTAGATTATAGAAGGTGAATGAACATCACTGTATGTTAGAAACTGAGTCTTGATCTTACAGCTCTGAGACATTTCTTCTGTTTTTGTTTTGCTCCTCTGTGTTACAAAGTTGTCACTTCACAGGATGTTATCTTGGAATCAGTTCTAAAAGCCTGCACAATCCCAACAGTCAGCACTTCTGAGAAAATGATGTAACATTCTCTGCTCCCTCCAACTCCATGTAGTATCGCTGAACCCCTGTGTTCTTTGAAAGACGCTGCTGTTGGGCAGCAGAGACAGGCTTCATCAGAGTCCCAGTTGAGTCAGTTCAGCAGCAGAAGAATAATGGAGGCTGCAGCTGGATGAATGCAAATTTATACACTTTCAAAAATACAGAAAGGTAACTTCCTACCACTCCTTAATGTATATATTCTGCCATATTCATTTCATCAAACATTACATCACACATTAAATCAAAACCCTTAGATTGCCTCTGCTTTTATGAAGTTAGCCAGCATTTTAATATTGTACTGTACTGTATGGGAATGGAATGGGATCAGACTCCTGATAGAAGTTAGGAAACTGAAGAAACTTAGCTCAGAAGCAACCACAATAGATTGTCTGAACCTGGGGGTTTCTTCCCTCAAAACACTTCCTCATTCCTCCTGTTATTTTTTAATGTAACTTATGATCCACCTTATCTCAACTACCATCTAAAATTGTAAATGGACTCCTAGATGCCCTTATATAATTTGCCTCTCTTTTCTAGTAATTTTACATTACCATTTTCTAAATTAGGTGGCATAGGGAAAATGAAAACATTCATTTATGTGTAGGCTGAGCATACATACAGTTTTGAACTCTATGTTTTTCCTAATCCTTGGAGAGCTTTTACAGATACAGTCTGACTTTAGATTTAAAGGACTAAATTAGTCCCTGGACCAAATCTACTGATAAATACCATTCTACATGAAAAAAGCATTCAACCCCCCAACCTTCTAAAGAAGATGTGCCAGTCTGAATAATTGAATGTATCTATTATGACTATAACCCTAGTGATCTCACTTTTACAAAGTTATTGTTTTCTAGTTGATAAATCTAAACCACAGCAGATGGAATCATTATTCTCTGAGTCTACCAATGTCTACTGGCCACTGCATTCTTCAGGCAGAAGAAATGCTGCCTGAGATTAGAGTGAAAGAGCAGCCGCTGCCAAACATCTGTGAGAAATTGAACGCTAGTCATTTATAATCTGAAACCTGAGTGGACAACTAGTTGTTGGCCTCTTCTGTCTAGACTAATGTTCCCCACCCCCATCTCCAGGTAAAAAGGGTTAGCCAGGAACCTGCAGGACAGAAAGAAAATGGTCCAAATGACTAATGCCTTTCATTCGTGTAATCAGAGTTCACCTGCACACTCTTTTATTCCACCTCCATCAAAACATCAGCCAGAGGAAAGCATGATTTTCAAGTTGACAGCTATGAAAATAAAATGCCTGGCAGAGGTTCTAAGAAAAGGCATGCCCTGGTTTTAATTTGTGTTACGTTGAGGGCCTCTGAAAGTAAAAAAGCATGTGGTATGCTTGAGGCCCCTTGCAGCTAAAAGACTGGAATGAGAGTAAGTTATTTTATGCCCTCACTCTATTTACAGTCCTTTCCACATGAAGGTGCTTTTTTAACAACTCAGAGTTTCACCCTTAACTTTTTCTTTGGGTTTTTACCTCTAGTAAAAACCTGTCATACAAAGAACACTGAGAAGTGTTAGCTAAGCTTCCCAAATTATGCTTAGGCTGAAAAAAGGTAAGTACTCAAGTCCTCCATTTGACAGACTGGTAAAGTGATTTAAGGCAATGTAATTTTAGAAAAAAACCTAAAAAACATAAGAGAGATGTCTACATTTACATGCCAACACTTTGAATTAAGAGAAACTATAGGTAGTTCAAGGCTGAATTTGGAAGGGTTGATCATTCAGAAATTCAACTAAGATTAATCACTGATTTACAACATAAACAAGTCTAGCTATTAAGCTATACATATATAAGAAGACTGCTATATCTACTGCATCAGTGCAGCCATAATGAATTAAATATCATTATATTTGCAATGTGGAAAGATTTTGATTCAGTTAATGAATATAAGCATGAAGCCAGCACAGCACAGTTAATAGGTCAAGATCTCAACAGAGGTGTTCCCTGATGAAACTGGAGTAACGTCATGATAGACAACAGTATGAATGGCAGGAAGCTTGAGAAACATGATGCTGATGGGGTCTCATATATTTAATCCATTTTGAAAATCTATCTTTTTTGCATATAAAGAGCTGTGATTCTACCCTTCAGTCTCTGTCTTTTTCATCTGTGAGGTGGTGGAGTATCAGCTTGAAGATGACCCTATTATTACTTAAACAAAGCTTTTAGCATTTAATAATTATAATACAGTTCCTTACCAAGTAGATTAGATATAGGAATTTGTGATTAACAAGACAAAATGCCTCTTTTTTGGTTCCCATGGCATTACCTCTACAGAGAACTGGATTTTTGTTCTTTTAAAGATGTTAAGTAAATCTGTGAATTCTGTTGTATTTTTATCCATTTTAATAGTGTAAATGTTCTGATTCATGAGGAGTGCTTTTTTTTTTAAATGACACAGTATCTAATAAGTTTATGCTAAATCCTTAATCATATTCCTCCTGTTTAGCTTTTCCTCTTGGGTATAAAACCAGAAATGGTCACAGAACTGCAAGCCTGGAGAAAAGTCAAAGAGACAGCAAAAAAATTAAAGCAAGTACACATAACTGCAAAGAAGATTGCTGATAAGCACATCACAGTGGGTGCAGTAATCACACAGTACAGTTACGACCACCCTCAAAGCTTGAGTGGAAACTTGGTATTTGACTGAACAGAGATGTAAAGTTTGTAAATACAGCTTACTGCTAGTAAAATAGTTCGTTTTTTATTACCATAGAGTCTAGACCTAATTGGGATTGGAATTAAAATCTTCATAGGCACAGTGCAGTTAATATACTAGATAATATTTGACAAATATACCTTCCCAAGAAAACATACACTCTAAAAGGATAGAAGGTAATCTGGAAGAAAGAAGTTATTTTTTCCATTTTACAGATTGGAAACTAAAACACAAAATGGTTTCAAGCTTAATCTAAAATATAATTATTTCTATGAGCTTTGGCTAGACTCTTAGATTATATCAACGTTGTTTCCAAATGTCACCTCACTAACTGCCAGCCCATACACAGCTCAGTGCAAGGGGTTTTGGCAAGACAGTGCAACAGAGCAGGCTGCCCTGTGGAATATGTGATACAGGCAGCAGAGACATCACTGCTTATCACCGTCAAAATCTGCAAGGACAGACTGGAGAACTCTGCAAATCTGGGTGTTTCTGGAGACTTCCCTTAGTTTACCAACAGTGTGTCCTTACGACTCCCTGAGGGCAATCAAATTTTAAGATTAAAGATCATGATGGAATTTGGCTTTAAGGACACTGTCACAGACATATTTTTATTGACACATGACATAACTCAGTGTTACATAAGGATGTGAATTTAGACCTAAGCTTCCCATAACTCAGAAATAACCTCTTCCTCCAGTTTGAATCCTTAAGAAATCAAATGGTTTAGTTCATCCAAACACATGCAAGTTCAGATGCTTCTCTACATCTTGATTCTGTAAAAGTAGGGCAAGAAATCTCATTAAAATGTGCACAACTTAAAGAACAGCTCTATGTCAGGTGGGGCTGCAGAATCAGATCTGATGAAATGCCCCTTTTGCTCAAACTTCATTTTCCAGACACCCCTTGGCTGGTCTGACTCTGTGCACATGATCCTGGGTACGTCTGTTTGAGGTATACAGACATTCCCTCAACACCCAAAAGTGGGGTTTTTTACCCTTTATGGAAGATAAAGAGGAATTCTCATTCAAATGATTTAAGAAGTCTACAATTAATTAACTAAATCCAACCAAATCCATGACACTGCCAAGTAAAACTAAAGAATTCAAGGTTGTCTGTACATTCCATTCTTCACAAAACTTTGTCAGTCAGCTCACAGTTTTTGCAAACACAATGGATTTGTGACTGCTAGGTTTTGTACTTTATTGTTTAATTTTAGCCACTATTTTGAAAAGAAAAATTAGTTATGATAATTTATATTTATATTCTCATTTAGTCCACAGTGCATTTCATAATGTATTCTTTAGACTCTTAAATGGAAATGGTTCATTATTAATATTACATTTTCCATTGTATTTACACATATAAAATTACAGCACTGTTGCTAGAAGATTTCTGGTAAGTGTGGACCAAAGCACTTGAAAAAGATGTGTTCACTGCTTTTGATTCTCAGCAGGGCACATTAAGCCAACATTGTAAAGCTACAAAATAAATATACCACTGCAAACTCAGATGAATCCAATGTCTTTGCTTGAGACATTGGATCAACAAGTAATATGTAGCCGCAGGTCCCCTGAAAAATCAAAGTTCAACCAGTTTACAATGTGCCTTACAAAATAACCTTTAGTACTGCAGGTTCTGCAGACTTTATGTGGCCTGTTAAAATATGCACAATAGGTCAAAGATAATAAAGTGTAACATTTTTACTATTTCACTATTCTATATGTTTAATGCACTTTATGTCCTTGAGCTTAAACTAAAAATTCTGTAATCCTGCAACCTTTGACAGCTGCAGTTACTACACTGCTTAGTTATTTCTAAAAATGTCTGTAATCATCTTCCTTCTTTAGTATTTTTTGAAGTTTCCAACACTTCAGATTTCCTGCCTTTATAAAGTAATGCGCTGACATGAGTAAATATTTAGGACTCTGATCAAGATGCAACGGTTATGATAATCTTTAAAATTATTATTTTTATATTCTTTCTATAATTGACAATATTCCTCATATTAACAAGACATTTTCATCCTCAAAAAGGTATCTCTAGTAAAGAATGTACCATACCCATATAATAATGTAATGACATACAGAGACTATATGCAATCGCAGTATGAAAAATATGCTAATATTGCTTAAAGCTTAACAGCTTCCTTTTCATCATTTTTACTGCCTCATTTCAGTAAGTATTAAAGAACTGAATAATGCAAAGGTATTTTAAAATGTGAAACCTATATCTCATGATCTAGTATTTGCCACTAATGTGAACAAACAGTACTACATGATGCTTAGCTTAGTCAGTGAAAATACTCGTATGAATTTTCACAAGCTTCAAGTCAGACATTCAACCAAATCCTATAAAATTGTTTCAAACAATTCTGAGGCCATCAGTTCTTCCTTAAAATGGCATACCAACCTTCCTCATTCTTTTCAGATTAGGCCTTTCTTCTCTTCTGTCTGGACACTGAAGGTTATATTATACATAATGTATATAAAGCACAACTATTTACATATTACATAGATACTCATTCTATTTCCTCTGAAAGTCTACTCCACATCTTCAGTACTTTTATTTTATATTGTCTTTTAATATAGATTTGTTCACCTCCAGATTTGTGGCCATCTGCTTACCTTATCCTGTCTATTCTAGTGCATTTACTCCTTTATTTTACACGTAGACACCATATTGACATACACTCAGTTCTTGGCCACTGCCCTGTGCCACAGCTGCCATCTTCCCTGCTATGTGTTTAGCTCACTGAAGCCCTGGTCTTGCAGCACCAGACACTGCAGAGGATGCTAAGAGTCCCTCAGTTGGTTTTTTAAGTCACAAACTCTTCTCAGCAGGGGGAGGTAAATGCAGGGTGAGCTATACCCTTCTGCCAGTGAAGCCTGCCAAGGTCTCTATAGGCTCCTGGTGCGATCATCATATGGAGAGAGTTTACACTTTTCCACACTGTCATCATTTTATGTGGTTCCCATGGAGCAGAAAAATACTGGGTGCAAGACTCTCACTGCCCACCATGTTCTGCATATACAGTCCAGTTTTTTTTCAGCAAAGTATAGTCACAGATTTAAGGACTGAAGTTAAAAGTAAGCCCATGAGAAATTCTAGATGCTAGGAGCTTTGGACAAAGATCAGATGCCTCCAATCTGCCTGACAATTTTATAACATCTTCCTGTAGTAAGCACTTTTTTTGGTGGGTTGAAGTTAAAACCTCCTGATACAAATCCTAGTCAGCTCTCAGTTTATTCTTGTTAATCAGGAATTCTTGGAGCAACACAAATGCATTTGTATTTTTAACACACAATATGTCTTTTCCATCTGCAGGACCCTTATTTAAGCTACTTCCCTCTCCTGCTGGCTAAACTGTTTTATTATTCTTGATTCATTAGATGGATTTGTTAGCATATTCTTGTTAGAGTATGAGATGATACTGGGACTTCTGCCTTCATAAAACAGGCCAAAGAAACAGGATATCAGAAATAAAATTAAAACTTAAATTAGTATCTTCTACACTTTTAGCATTTGTTATCACTGGAACAAAATGTATGACTTGTGAACAATGAAGGACTTCCACTCCCAGTGTAGACAACAGATGCAGAATACAGTGCAGTCCTAGAACAGGGCATAATTTTGAACTCTGTAGTGACCACCTCCAAGAAGAGTACAAGAGAACATGTAAGTGAAAAGAAGAGTCAGGAAGCAGAGGTGCAATGTTCCCTGGAGGGTAAGCTGGTCATAACAACTCAGCTAATCAACAGTTTAACCTATCTCCTGCTAAGCCAACATTGCGTTTCAGTTGATAATACAACTTCTCAGCACTGCTGTTTCAGAACAAGTTGTCCTTGGCAGACTGCCATGGTGCTGAGTGATCCTTCTCCTGTGGGATTCCAGAGCTTCCACAAACACAACAGGTCACTTTCCACTAATGTGACATAAAAGAAAGAGATTGAAAATGTCAGTGTTGACATTGGCTGCTTGCTGAAATCAGTATGCAGAACCCAGCTGTTTACAATGCTGAAGCTAAAGGGAAATCCCAGAACTCCCTCTTCCCGCTCCTGAGTTCACCTCTCCCACGCACAGACATACTGAACAGCTGACTGGAGGCTGAAAAGAATGACCACAAAGTGATGAATTTGAGTAATTTTTAATGAGCACACATCTAGCTTTAGGATGCTAATCAAATGCTGCCAGGGATAACCTAACTCCACCTGTGGTACTGGAAAGAAAGCACAAGTATCTACCAACATGTACTCTGGGTGTTTCTTTCAGCCCGCTTATCAGTGAAAACATCTCTTGTAGCATTTTGTACATTTGAAGGATTTATTTTTTTTCTGTAAAATATTCAATAAATATGAGGAAAGGCTGAGAGAGTTAGGTTTGTTCAGCCTTGAGAAAAGAAGGCTAAGGAGAGACATCATCACTATGTTCCAGTACTTGAAGGGCAAATACAAAGAAGATGGAGACTTCCTTTTTGTAAGGAGTCACATGGAAAAGATGATGGGTAATGGGTACAAGTTACTCCTGAAGAGACGAAAATTTTTCACAAGAACAATCAGCCATTGGAATAACCTCCTCAGGGAAGTGGTGGATTCTCCAACATCGGGCACCTTTAAGACTCAGCTGGACCAGATGCTGGGCCATCTGGTCTAGACCATGCTTTTACCAAGAAAGGTTGGACCAGATAATCCTTGAGGTCTGTTCCAACTTGGTATTCTATGATAAATGTAAAGTAGTATTTTGTCTGTAAATCAGTACTGCATGGATTTTCTTATAAGTTCTTGTACAGTAGGAAATGCCTTAATCTTAACCATTTGGCTTCATAATGCCCTTGAAGATACTTAAGCAAATACTGGATAAATGCTTTTTTTCTTTTCAGATCAGATTAATTTCAATGTTGCTTTCAGATCACACAAGCAAAACCTATACTTGAAGTCTGAATGTTAAGTATGAATGAGTAGAATGGCATACAAACAAACTGATGACCTGCAAAAATTATCTAGTTTTTAATGTTAGAAAATATGATCACAAAACTATTAAATGGAAGGTGAAAATTGTTAAAATACTTTGAAAAGTAATCCATCAGTGTTGCTATTGATATGTCACATGCTTCAGAAGAGGACAGGTAAAACACAGCTCTAGCAGGCTTATGGTGATCCAGATTTTTCTCCCAAAGATGTGCTGTGTTCATGGCAAGGAGAGAAAATTCTTAAAAAACAATCCAGAGAACTAGATTAATTCACACAATTGCAGGTATAACCAACAGTATTCAGGAAGCATAAAAATTTAAACCAGGATAGTTTTGCTTTCTAAACAGACTTTTGTAAGAGAAAAGCCTCAGTAGGCCATTCAGCAAAGAATACCACTATAAGAATGCCAATAATACTTTAATCATGCACCATCTTCTATATCCTGTGATTTTTACATTGAGTAAATAAACTTTGAAAAGATGTTGGAAAACACAGACCATACATTAGTTAGCCAGCCAGCTTTTTGGATTTTTAAAAAATTTCATTTATTTCATGCTTCTGTAATCTAGTTGTTGTCTGTAATCTAGCATAAGCTAACTTGCCACTGACTGCTTATAATGTTAGTTTGTTTGTACCCACTTGTGTTGCTACTGGAGCTGGCTGCTTAACAATTTCCCTCTCTCCATGGATTATCTCCTCTATTTTGATACATTTTCCTGAAGCCCTAAGGCAATTGAATATTAAAATAAAACTAGAGTCTTTTTTTGAATCCTTGCAGTAAATTTAGGAATTCAGTTAGTCAAAATTTCTCCTATTGTGGAAGTGGGATTCCTAATCAATTAATATGTAATCATGATCATTTTTATTAACAGTAATAGAAACCTGTATCACCCACGTTTAATGGAACTTGTTCTTAAAAATCTTACAGCTTTCTTCTGATCTCAAATATTGTTTAATTAAGGCGTTACTAATTTGTATTCTTTCAATATTATACTATATACTACTCACCAACACTCTTAGCATAGTAGTACAAATAAAGTAGATACATTCTCCTCTTGTGCATACTTTCTCATGCATATTACAAAGACAGATTTCCAGAACAGACTCATTCTGCCATAACTATTGCACATCAGTTAGCAGAAAAAGTTTAACATTAACATGCATAAGTTAATTAGAATATTTGCTATATGTTTTATTCTCCTATTTTGCTCAGTTGCAAGACATGTAGTTCAATAAAATCAGAGTAGTGTCAAAAGAATAGGGTATCTCTGACCTGCAGGCTGAAATGTATCACGGAAGGACCCAAACCTGTCTTATAGGGTTAGTTCAGGTACCAAAAGCAGTCTAGCTGGGGTGTCAGGGAATTCAGTTAGGCAATTTACTCCAGCAAATAAAACCCTACCCTAGTTTAAGATGACTCAAATCATCCATTATAACAATAACTCAGGAATGCCGGGCAGTTTACAATGGTACTATCATGTTTTTTTATCTAATAACAACATATTAATACTTAATTAAGATTTCCTGAAACCAAAGATTTGCCCACAGCACAATGTAGGGCACAGCAGCAATACCTGCCACTACCTATGCTAGACTCGAACTGGAGGTTGCAGGGAATGTTTACACAGCACAATGTTGGGCAAAGGAGCTGTGTTGCTGTTTTGCAAAGGCTGTTGACCTGGTATGAGCAGAGTGCTCTGTTGGTGTAGCTGTGCTGCTTTCAGGACCTGAGCGACCTCTGCACTGTGCAGCAGCATGTAAACATCCGTGAGACCCTCTGTTTACTCACAGATCAGGCATGGCAAGCATAACAACCATGTCAGCTTCTCTGGTCACCTTTCTCATATACTGTAAGGTGCTTCAGAGGAAATATTTCTGTAGGCGAGAAGGCAGATCAAGGCTTCAAATTTACCCAGTATTATGCATCTCCACTGAGACTACCCACTGCTTTTTAAAGAAAAGCCAAGCTGTGATGTGTGCCAGCTGAGCAGCAGCCTAATGTTACAGCTGAAGTATTTGCTGTTAGCTTGTAGCAAAAAATGTTGTGTCCCTGGCCCTCAGACCCTGGCCCCCACTTTCCCAATCTCTTTTGTGTCATGAAACCGCCTAAAATGTTTGACATCCTATCTCCAAATTCCTGCTACAGAAATTAAACTGTTTGCTTGTGTCTTACAACTCCAGTACTCAAAAAGTAAGTGTTGCTCAATTGCTGCTGCTGTACCAACAGAAAACTTCTGGCCATTGCCTGTGAAACCAAAGGCTAGCCTTGCTTGACAAATAAGTATTTATTTTTTTGACCAGATATTACAGTGGCTTCTTTTGCAAACCAAGTGCTTCTTCCAATTATGCACTCCCATTCCTCTGTTCCTGATTTCTTTCCCATAACACATCTTTCTAAGGTTAATATCATGCCTTGATTATATGTGGAGAATTGCATAGGGAAAAGTTGAGAGTGTAAACAGGAGAGAAAAGGCATTATTTGGCAAACACTGTTTTTCAATAAGCTTTACTTCTTTGTTTTTAAGATGATCTTGAACTTTTTTTTTGGTATTATTTGTAGAAGAAGGATTTGCTTATTGGGCAGTATCACTGGTAACAGTTCAAAGCAAAAATTACTCTCAGAGTGGGAAAGATAACTGAATGGAGCATTACACCTTGCTAAAAGCCTGCAAGATAAACATTAACAAAAAAAAGGGGGAGGGAAAGGAAAAAAAAGAAGTACACTGTGAACTGGCATTATGGACCTGGTGGTTGCATTTTTGTCTTGTAACAACTAGTGATGAGGCATTGAACAATTTGTTACTTCAGCTGTGGTAGGACAGTAACACACAAACAAAAGGTTCTTAGTGCTTCTGTTCCTTAAATCCCAGCCTGCACTTGTGAGATGGTCTGTTTTTTTCATTCTCTCAAGCCTAACTCACAGAATCTGTTATCCCCGATACAGTAGTATGTCCTTACTGTAAAAAAGCAAATGGCATTTCTGTCAGTTAAGAATTTAAATCAGACCTGCACTTGAATTTTTGTCAACTTCCATTTGTGTATTCTATTTAACAGCAACAAAAACTCCTACAGAGCTCTGTCTTAAAAGAAAATGAAAAGATCATCTGCTGGGTCCTGCAGTCTGGTTTCGGTAGCAAATAAAAATACAGTGCATTCTGCTAAGGAAGTATTGATATGAATCATCCTATATAAGAAAAGGTGTATTAGATGGGAATGAATCATTGTTTGCTCTATGCAGTATGCCAGCACATTGTAGGTACAAGTATTATTCATCCAGCTGTGTAGTAACTTCACTAAAACACTATTCCAAAGTGTTTTAGCCATAGACACATTCTCCTCCTGGGATTTATAACCACATTACTTTGTGAACAGATATTCCATTCTGTACATACTGATACAAACAAAATCACTAGTCAATCTAGTATTATCAGGTGCATGTCTCTTTTTTCTCTTGGTAGTCTGCCCACACGGACTGAAGCACTCAATCTCATTTCATCTCAGAAACAAAACATTACTAACCCTGGTTAACATTCAGATGGGAAATCATAAAATACAGAATCACAGCTGATGTATAACAAAGAATTGTGACTGACTTCAATAAATGTTAGGCCTCATATATAAGAAGATTTACCTTATTTAGTCCTATTATAGCTGCTACATTCACATGGAAGTAAAAAAAACAAGAATGATTTATTCCTATGCTCTAGAAATGTAGTAATTTAAAAGATGTTATTTTCCATTTCTAGAAAAGACAGGCAAGGAAATAAAAATTATCAGGATCACTCTTTTTTCCTTTGTGCTTCAATTCATGATGAAGAAATCTATAAACTATTTTAGTTTTCAAAACTGAAAATATGCAGTGTTAACAGTTCAGTTACAAGCAAGGATATACCTTCAGCAAAGAAAAAAGGAAAAAGTATTTCAAGAAACAATGTAACGTTTTCTTAACATAAACCAGTGCTATTTATAGGTAATTCTGTACTCTGCTAACATGACAGATGTTTGCGGGAGTGAGCTGCGTACTGAGCTCTGTCCATTTGTGAACCAATACAACTTGTAATAGTTGCTGTTATTTCCCTTCCTGGAGCACCTTTGTTACGGCTTTATGACTATGTTATACAGCTAGTGGAGATGGGCCACATGTAGATACTTACATTATTGTCAACTTCCAGGTTTTAGTAAATTTTTATTTATTTTTTTTAAAGAAATTATGCCTCTAGATTCTATGCTTTTGAAAAATCTGAAATATTTTACAAAGTCACAGAAGGAAGTCAACTTCTGGAGTGTACTACTGTTGTGCCATGACTACAGCTGGCTGCATTCCAGCCCAATATATTGACTCATGAACTCTGTGCCCCCTTGTTATTCTTATAAAACCCTGCTCTTGTGCATGAGTCAAAAGCTTAGGATTCTCTTCAACAATAAAATTTCTAGACTCTCGCTCTTGGTTGTCAGCTAATCACCTGTGAACTCCCTGCAAATATTTGAAAAACAAGCCAGAACAGTTGTGTTGACTCAACAGTGCACTATACCACCTTTCGGTCAGGTAATGTACACAAGAGGAGTCTCTCCCATTAAAGACACTGCCAAAGGGCCAAATTCTTGCCCTTTCTGGCAATCCAGAAGAATAGCTCTTTTAGGTGCTTTAAAATTTAGAGAAATGTATTCAATTTTGCTTCTGCTTATACAGGCAGGCTCTAGTACCCTTTATCCCCTTCAAATGAAGTCCTAAACACATGGGAACACAGAAAAATTAAGACCACTTACAAAAAATGCTATCTTTCCTTTTTATAATTCTGTGTGTCTGACTACTCTTAAAAATGTTCCTTTCACTCATTTCATCTTAATATTTTTCATGCACTGATTGTTACATATGCACAAACATTTCAATTTGTACAGACAGATCATAACCAATTATTTCAGCACTCTCTAGATACAACAAGCCCAAAAATTGATCAACAGCTACAGAAATAAAGTGGACCAATTTTTTGCCTGACAATTTAGACAAGCAAAGTCAGACCGCACGTAACCATCCATGGGTGTAACAATTTTAAAAGACGCTTGTGAAAAATGCAGTTCTTATCAGAGGTTCAACAGGGCAGGCTTTCCCTATTGTATTTGGAATAAAAAAATTAGAGTCTTTGTCACCTGTTCTTCAGTTTTGAGTAAATTTATGTTTGAGTTTTAGCACAGCAACTCTAGACATCACCAGGTTTCAATGCTTTGACATCATAACCAGTTGTAGCTTGTAAAACAATATTCAGAAATATTTCCTGTAACATTAATCAAGAAATAATTTCACAAATACAAACCCAGAAAACGCATATGGCATCGTATTTGCCTGAGGGCACCAAAGTTCAGAGACAAGGCAGGTGGCAAACTCACAGAGACACCAAATTTCAATATACAAAAAGTGTAATTTAGTATAAATACAAATTTTAGAACCTCTCCTATCTTTATTAAGGGGTCTTTCTATGAAGCTGCTCTAAAGCTGTAATGCAGCTAAGAACAGAATTTGCCTCAGAGAAAGGGGAACAAAGTACACTTACATCCTCTGACATACTGTAATTTTTTTGTAATCAAAGCACAACTTTGCCTCCCTTTTTGCTCTTAAAACTGTAAGATAGAATTCTCTTTCCATAGTTTGCAGAAGGAAAATGAACTAACATTCAGAAGCAGAGGACTCCACCCTAGCCTCCCATTTTAGGCTGCACCCACTCCCGAAATAGCAGTGCCTGTGCCACTCAGTGCCAGTTCACTCAGCAGCAGCTCCGGTGGATGCATTTTCATAATGGACTGTGGACACGAGGAGGAGAGGATTTTATTAGCTGTGTGAACAGTAAAAAGAAATAAGATTTTAAAAGTAAAAAGAAATAAGATTTTCTACAAATAGACCCCACCCACTCAAAGTAACATTTCTTCTACTACAGAGCAACCTCCTTCACTCCAAAAATTTGGAAACAAACAAAAAAATCTCTAAAAATACTGATTTTTCTTTTTCCACATATGTGACGAGAGGCAAAGATAGTTTAAGTTATTTAAGTCTGAATGTAATCCAAGAACACATTATAAACACTATCTTTCCAGAAAGCACCTAAGGAGTCAGGAAATGATACTTCATTGCTGAAATATTAGTCACACTACCCCAAAAAGCTATCATGAAACACTGTTCTGTTTTTAAATCTTCAGGTTTATGATCAATAATAATGCTAATTAACTTCACTTAGGATATTTAAATCTTATTGCCACGTACAAACACAGTGGTTTGCAGAACTTGAAACTGCACGTTATCGTTTCTTTTGGCTCTCCTATTACAAAGTGTAACACTGGTTCAAAAACATGTGGTTAATTCCCAGAGATAGAGGCTTGGCTGGATCACAGGCATTCTGAGACTTATATAATTAAAAGACAAAATTCTCTCAGGTAAGTGCTTTTTAAACCTAGGAACACTGGGATGGCAGAATGTCTCGTGGATGCAATAATAAGGCATTTGCTCTGGCAATGACTGAAAAAATGTGTTCATTATCCCACTAACAACCACAGAGGAGTGAAAATACGATGACTCCAGAAATGGTTAATGATACACCATTACATGAGTAGTCTTTTGAGTTACTCACATGAACAGGAAATACAGCAGATAATATAGCAAGCACTGTGTAGAGGATGTAAACAGCATTATCTTTAAAGAAATATTAATGACCTCTTCTTTCAGGAATCTGCCTTGATTTCTTATGAAGGGAGTGATAGTTCAAAATAGAGAAACGGGATGAAACAGTGGGAGATACATTTCTCAACTGAGTAGGAACTGGAGTTTTCTGGATGAAGATAAAGGGTTTTTCACTTAATATAAGCAAAATAAACAGGAACAGGGGAAAAGATTTTACAGTTAAAATTTCCACACAATTTTTTTTCCCCAAAGTTTCAGAAATTTAGTTTCCCTTTTATGTTCAGCAATCTCACTGTTACTTGAAGATACTTGTGTCCCAAATTTGTCTGTCTTTGTTTGAAAGATTAGGTTGATAGATACATCAATGACAGAACTAACCATCAATACAAATTGAATCCTCTGGATTTCAAAGCAGTTTTGAAAAAATAAGAAAATTAAATTCAATCTAATAACCCAAAGAATAATTACTGGACTACAATGCAGTTCTCAAACTGTGTATGGAGAAAGGTGAAAAATTTGGGAGCAACAAAGAAATAGGAAAAAAAACTGTAATGATGCCCACCATATCCTCCAACTTACATGCTGAAGACAAAAGAAAAGGTATCAAGCGATTAATAACTCAAGTATATTTATATTACTTTAATACTATATCCCTTTGTCAAACTTTGTATGTTTTCTATTCTTTTCATGAGGATACTGATGTAAATTCAAGAAAAAAGCTTTCCTAAATGCAATGCTGCAGACCGTGGATCCAAATTTAAGCCTAACCACCAAATCAATCTGGGATCCAATCTTAACAGTAGAATGTTTCCTTGACATAATGGCCAGTGTGACCTCAGTACTGACTCAGCCATAATGATGAAACCACTGACATCCTTTCTCGTAAGAGGATGAATTTTTCTTACACATCTCCCTTTCAAGTACAGACGAGGCCCAACTCTGCTTAGTTTCTGAGATATTACATGATCCTACCTGAAGCACAAAAAACATTTAATCTAACATGCTTATTAGCTTTCTTGACGTTAAAGTGATTAACGTTACCTCTTGCTAATTTTGTGACTCAAAGAACAAGACATTTGCATTGCTCATTTGTGGAGTTTTGTTAGATTTATTTACTTTTTTCACTATTGCAGCAATTGCAGCCTCTATGAAATGAGACACTGAATGAGATCCTATTTCCATAAAATCTTTTTTGATACCTCAACATATGTATTTCAATTATAGAGAGGAAGTAGTATATATGTAATAAATTGAATTATTAACTCAAGCCCTATAATATAATCAGTGTTGCCGCTGATTATCTAATTACTAAATCTGTGAAGTTAGATATCCATAATTTGTGTTTATAACTTCTATATTAAGTTTCTTTTCTGTTCTGGAATACTTGTTCCCTAGTGAAGATGCCTTGTGTGTGGATATTGGGTGTTAGTAAACAGACATGCTGGCAGACCTGACCTCATGCTCATTGTATGTTTTACTGGGGTAAATCAGATTTGGACATAAAAAGTGCACAGGCTGACCAACCTTGTTGAATGGTTGGACTCCTCAGTCTGGGCACACTATCACACTAACATACCTGCATAGCTTTTGGATGCCACATTGGGTTTCTTAGCTCTGCCACAGCACAGAATTAATGCTTCTGAGTCAGAGGTATATCGTGGCTGGCTATCTTGGACTACTGGCATACAAACTTGGGTCTGTCTGCACAGACATGCCCAGACCCATTCTAGTAAAGATTTCAAAATGGTTATAATACATTTTATGATCTTGACATAAATATATAGGGCCAAATACTACTCTTAATTACACAAGAGCAGATCAGGAGTAACTCGTTATTTCCATATTTAATTTGCAGATCATTAACTTCAGGTCTGCCTCTCCACATTTGCACTAGCTCCACTAAAAGAAAAATCTGCTCCTGTAACTTGGTGGTGGCAGAAGCAACCGCTCATCCATTTCAGAAAAGATTTCAGCTCAGTTTGTACTAATATTTACCCTTAAGATAGCAGCATAAAGATAGAGGACCATACATTTTTAACCCAAAGAGAGAGATTTTCTGAATAAAGTAGGATTAAAGTTACTGTTTAGTTTAGTGTGAAGGACTAATTAAGGGAGGCTAGAATATGTCAAGAACAGGCAAATTATTAAAGATCTCCCTTACCTTTCCCCTACACATCCTAATGCCACCAATTCCAGTTTTATTCTTTCAGTTTCAATCTTGCTACTAGACAAATTATTGCTCCCATTCACCTTATCTGTGGCATTCTTAATGGGTAAGAAAATATTTTTCCCTTCCTTGTTTCATTTTGTCATTCCTCATTTTCCCTTAACTTCTCAGATTCCACTTTGATAGTCTTCTAGAGATTTTAAACTACTCTGCAGAACAGCAACATGTTGATGTTAAATAGCATTACCAAGGTCATTCTGACAGAGGGACCAGAAGTAATGTTTGTTTTGAAACCTAGTGCTCTGTTTAAATCTGTTTATTTCTGTACTAAGTCTCAGCACTTTGAGTTGTCATGATGACTCAGAGCAAAGTTGCAAAGTCTCGGTTCTACAAAGAGGTTAGTCACTTTGTTTTTTTGCACTGAGCTGCTCTGAGTCAGCTTCAAATTGTTGCACATAGAGTACATGGGTGCATTTTCAAATGGTGCAGGTAACTTCAGTACAAATGTCTGAAAGAAAAGCAGTTTCTATATATCTAAGGAAATAATTGCCTGAGCCCAACTTCTCCAATATCACCAAATAAGAACATGGGTTTAGAATGAAAGAAATTGCAACAGTTTGAATATTGCTTTACAGTTTTTCCCTTAGCCAAGGAGAAACTTTATGGTTAGCAGCCTGTGTTAAATAAACTTTGAGTATACTGAACAATCGGTTGAGCCATGCTCTTAATTCATTAACTATTTCAGGGATTAAAAATTTAGACATCAAAAGGTTTATTTTATTTTTTGTCCTTTTGATCACTGGAAATACTTCTTCTGCTTTTTAATTTCAGCAGAACTGAGAACTAGGTATACACAATTAGGCCAGCTGCTTTAGTTGACTACACTGTGATTCAACATTTACCATTATTCTAAACAAGTCACTCATTTGTACAGACCTGTTTACTATTGATTGTCTGGGCTGTATCTTTTCTTTTAATGGATGTACATATATTTGTATGTGTGTGTATATAGAAAGGGTTGAGTTAATCTATACTGATGTATTACAAATAAGTACAATACAAAAAAAAGCATATAAATGATATCACAATTATCTAAAAAGGCACTGAGATAACACCTCTTCTCAGAACTCTGGAAAACTGAATAATACCACAGAAGCAGACTAACACTTGTTCACTGGCCACGCGGTATGCCAGTCATGGAGACAGCTTAGATCAGGTTTATCAGTTTTACCTTCTACACCTTAGGGGTATATCTTTCAGAATGACTGTCAGGTTCCTAAAAGGCACAAGCACATAATAATTTTTATGATTATGATAATTCATTACTAAATCTATTATTGATTTTTTGTAAAGTGATGGAATGTAAAGCTTGCCAAGTGCAAAAGATTAACAGGAATAACAGAATGGCCCCGACAGTTGAATATTAGGAGACAGAGCAAATACTCAGTGAAAATCTCCCGTTATTTCAATTTTTGCAGCATAATTTTTCCTGGCTTTATTATAAACTATTTTATTTTGTAAAAGTTTTTAGTTGTCATGAAAATTGCTTGTGAATCTGCAAAAGCTCTTTCTAGAGAACAAATGTAGGTGGAAGAATCATACAGAATGGAATTCCAAGTTACATACTTAAAATTAGATTGCACAATCTATATTTGTGTTGGTGAGTAGCCACTCACTCAAGTAGTCGTACAGGCTAAACTCAACAAATTTATACTCCCTCCTGCATTTCCTCCTGTATTGATAGGTACATAATTTGTCCCTTAAGTACATGGTTCAGGTAAAATTTTCTTAAACTTTCAAAGTATAGATGTCTAACACTGAAATGCTCAATTTCAATATATGCTATCCTATCTCCTTTAGATTTTCCTCCTTCATAAACCAGAAAAGAAAATAAATACTATTCACTATCAGACTTCACATAAAATTACTGTTGCTACCAAATTGGGAATTCTAAATGCTTGATTCCTAGTAGGTTACCAGAATCATTAACCTCTTTAGCCATAAAGAACAATGGACCTTTGCATTGCTAGCTGACCTAATACTAACAAATGAATACTTTAATCTCAATTATTTACAGCTAAATCACTGTTCATCTGTAAAACCTGCTGACTGAATCTGTTAAAAGTCTTTGCAGAACTTAATTAGCTGATGAGCTGATAATTTGCTTATGTCATTCTTAAATTCAACACACAGGAACTATTTATTTTTGTTGATTTGCATGAGAGTACAACTCGTTTTTTAAAAATAATTACCAAGAATTCAGATTTGTTTAATCATATTTTACTTGGTGATGACTAGTCTTGCCAAATTGGCCTGGAATCAAACTGAAATAGTACTTTGCAAGCCAGGTAGGTGTTGCTGGTATATTCTCTCACTGTGACAGATTTGCTTCCTATAGGATGAGGAGTGCCCAAGGAATAAGCATTAATTTCAGACCTGAGAAGTGAGTACAGTGTCCCACCTACCTAGAAATGAGCAGTAAATCATGCTTAATACACCAGGGATCTGATGGCCACAAAGTTCTGTATGCAATTTGTAAGGCATTCCTGTGTCACCACACTGTCCTTCCTGAAAGCTGTACTGAGGACACTGTGTTAATGAGAAAACCTCAATGAGACATTATTTCATTCCTTGAGCAAGTGGAGGAGTTGGCGAGAAACTGGGTCGGAAGTAAACATAGTTGTCATTTTGCTCCCCTCTGTGTCAGCAAGGAGAGGTGAGTGGACAGGAGAGGGGCCTCCTCTGGTGAAGTGCTGGTGGCATGCTCCCCACTTGTGCAATGTGACACCTCAGGGGAAATGTGATTCAGAGCACTGTCCCTGAATCACAATTGCCTTCTGAGCTCCTTCTGAGCTGGTAAGGCTAACTTTTGTCCTGTACTTGGAACCACAAGCTAATATCCCATGCTACCCTATATTTTGAAAAGTGTCAAGGGGCACAAAAGCGCTGCGAGGGGCAACAACTCATTATTTTCTGAGTATTACTTCACTTCACAATAATTAAATAAGGCAAATATATTTTAGGTTAACAAAGAACCACCTACTGCTAATGGCTTTAAACAGTAAAACAGAGTATTTTGTATCAATGTTTTCTAAAATGTCTGTATTGCCCTGTTACACATTTAAGATCGTTACATATATTATATATACAGACGATACAGCCATCATACATGTGGAGAGTTGAGACATTAGTTACCTAATGTTTACAGAAATCTTATATCACAGGATGACAGGATGAACCTGCAGATCCCGGGTCTCCTGAGGCAGAAAGCAGCAGAGCAACCGAGGAACCCGGCAGGAGTTGCAGCTCTCATGAGAGACCTGCCCGTTGCCAGGGCAACCGCCCCCCCCACCCCGACAGTCTGAGGGAGGCAGTTTTGGCAGGAAGGGCATCACTACCCAGCCAGCCCAAAAGGTCATTTCTGTCAGTGGTCATCACCCTCCCAGAAGGAACTGAGCTATGGTATCCACCCAGCACAAAGCCATTTCCTCCGCACTCACCAGAACGGAGGTGGCCACCCAGAGAGAGCTCCCACAAAAAGATGCAGCCACCCAGGCTTCAGCACATGCCAGAGCCTGTCACTGGTAAAGTTTGGTGGCAGGAGCCAGAACAGGTGCATGAGGTGTGACCAGTGTGTGAGGTGTGACCAGATGGCCGATCCGCTCAGCCTGGTGGCAGAGCTAGGAGAAGCAGAAAGGTTAAGGAGCACCAGGGAGTCTGAGAAAGAGATAGACTGGTGGAGCCATGAGACAGAAACAAGAACAGCCACCAGAAAAAAACAAGACCGAGGGGATCCTGTATCCTCCCACTGTTGGACAGACAGCAGTAGCTTAAAGGAAAGCAGTGAATGTAGGCAAGTTCACTCTTGGGGCTGTAGGCAAACCCTCTTCTTGCCCACCTTGCCTTCCCAGGTGCCTCTGTACCACAGGTATGAGGCTCTGGATGTGAAAGGTCAGTCAATAGATTACGTGGATGAAGGTCCATCTACATCAGAAGTCTGCCAAACACTATTCCTGTGGATGACAACCTCAGAAGTTGATGAGGGGCATTTTCCAATATCCCAATATCCTATAATAATATTCCTAAAACTTCAGGCCATTTCAAACCTACCTCACTACAAGTTTGAATAATTTTATTATTTCTTTTAATTCCATTGAAGATTTTGGTATGAGTTGGACAGTGTACCAGAACGATTTCCCTTGGAAGCTTAATAGCTTCCAACAGCATTCGGATTTCAGTTCCATTAGAAATACTATTCTCTGCTGAGGTAAGGAACTCTTGCTGCATGACATATTCCAAAAGTGTATTTAGAATCAATATAAATAGTTCCTCACTGATTATGTCTCCACCAGGCTGCTTTGTTAATGCAGTTAATTCAGGCCCTTGGGCACTCACCAAGGGTTGCAGAGGTTCTGCTTTAAGTACCCCCAAGTTTCTCACCCCTGCATAGTCCATGTGTCATTTTCATTCATGCAGTATGAAGATCCATAAGTAAAAAGGGTTAGATGGGAGTTCTCTAGTGGTTGATCTTGCAGATCTTTCCATAGACAGCTGGAGTGAAACATTGCCTGAGCACAACTCTGATGCAGCTCACCATCAGAGGGAACAGGCAGTAAAGTTTCTGGATTCACAACTTTACATATTTTTTTAAATAATATTATATGCATTTAAATGTTTAATTCATAAAGATGTGCTCTTTATTGGAACAATGCTTGCATATGATGTTGCTCAGGAATCAGTTTTACTTCATGTGGGACATAAATGGTTGATGGGTGTCTCAAAACTAACAGTCTGCTCCTTTTTATGACAGTCGCTGCTTTTTCTTTTACACAGGAATTATTCCCTGCCACTACAGGATCCAGTTGAGTTCAGTAATAAGCCACAGGGCAGCAATGTGTATCCAGCTTTTAAGTAAGGACTCTGCTGGCTACTCCTTTGTTCTCATGCACAAATCATTCAGAGGACTTGGAGTAATCTGGCAATCCCAGTGTCAGAGCAGAAGTTAAAGCTCCTTTTATAACTTGGAAAGCCTTTTCTCTCTCTGGACCCCACCATATGGGCTCCACTTCCTCTACCTTGGTAGCCTCTTGTCAGTGGCTTACTTAACTCCCCCAGTGCTGGTATCCAGGGTCTGCAGTATCTTACTGCACCTAAAAATCCTTACCGTTGTTTTGTTACCAGTCTAGGTATTTCTACAATAGCCTGGACCTGTTCTGGGTCTGTTAATCTTTGTCCTTCTGTTAATATTAATTCTAAACGCTTTACTTTCTGCTGACACAGCTGAAGCTTAGAAAGAGATGTACAATGACCTTTTTCTGCTAAAAGAGTACATAGACAAATAGTGTCTTTTAAGCAAACTTTGTATCTCTTGCTGGCAAATAAACATCTACATATTGTACAAATATAATACCTCCAGGTAATATAACATCAAATTTTCTCTTTACCACCCCAGCATGTGATCTTTAAAATAGCTGCATATGTCAGAGGTGGATTGGTCCACAAACACACTTATTGCCAATTCATTATTAAAATTCTGTAGAGTCATTCCCCTGTACATCAACAAAGCCTGTTGCAATCTTCCCCAGTAGTCGCTGAGGTGTTCTTCTGGCCTCTGTCTACGTTCCTGTGCTTTAGTTCAATTTACTCTTATGTCCTCTTCCAAAATGTTCTGCAGTGTGGCCCATTTCTTGAATTCAAAGGATCCTTCATGGGCCATCTCCTCTGTTTTTCTCCAACTTTTTAGTACCTCTGCTAAGCACGTTCCCTTCCCTGCACCAGGTACCTTCCCCATACCTGTATGCCAAATCTGTGCATCTTATGCTGATGAGGCCATGCACATATATCCTAGTGTGCTTCTGAAGTGGGACTTGAACCCCCCAGGACTCAAAATCCTTTGAGCAACCTTCCGAGGTAGGACTCAAACCCATTCAGACTCAGAATGCTTAAAATTTAATAGCAGAATTTCAACATACACCAATGCTTAGAATTTAGTAGCAGAATTTTAACACTCATTGGTCAGCACTTCCTACCTCCAGAGTTCCCAGGTGAACTCACCTGATACCAGCAATAGCATCTTTGCAGACAAAAGCATCCACTGTCCAACAGTGGTTGCCTGGAGTCCCATTTATTATCTATTATTATCTATTTGGCATGTTATAGTTCATATACCACAATCTTTGTCTAGTCTACCTATTAATGTTTAAGCTGCTAGCTTTGTCTACTCTAGCTATTATTAATGTTTAAGCTGCTAGCTCTAAGTTCTGAGTAACTTTTTCTACAAGAAAGATCATTCAGCAATTACCATCATGGGCAAAACAGTCTCCCCTTAGGGAAATTAATTTAATGTATTGCCAATCAAATCAGAGTAGGGTAATGAGAAATAAAACCAATAAAACCAAATCTCAGAAACACCTTTCCTCCACCCCTCCTTCTTCCCAGGCTCGACTTCACTCCCAACCTCTTTACCTCCTCCCCACCAGCAGCACAGGGGGATGGGAAATGGGGGTTGTAGTCAGTTTATCACATGTTGTCTCTGCCACTCCTTCTTCCTCACACACCTCACGGTTCAGTGTGGGGTCCATCCCACAGCAGACAGTCCTCCACAAACTTCTCCAGTGCGGGATCTAACAAAGGTGGTCTTCCAACTTTTATGCTGGAAAGTAGATAATTCTTGGAAAGGGGTGCTGACTTTTTTGCACATCTGGACTTACTTATCCCAGAGGTGCTACCACCATTTCTGATGAGCTCAGCCTTAGCCAGTGGCAGGTCTGTAATGGAGCTGGCTGGCACTGGCTCTGTTGGACACAGTGGAAGCTTCTGGCACCTTCTCACAGATGCCACCCCTGCAGCCCCCCACTACCAAAACCTTGCCATGCAAACCCAATGCAGTCACCTGCCTGGAGTATGACAAACACTATATTTTGACTAAAAATGCTGATGCAGACACCCCCTTCACAACGCAGGCAGAGAGAAGCTCTGATCTTTCCTTCACTCTGTGCTTTCTTGCAGAGCTCTACACAACTAGTTTACTTCTATGTAGGCATTTGTGCTTTAGAATGGTAAGTTTTTTGGAGTAGTGTCATTTCTTATATCCTGTATTGTACTATATACTATAACCCAGTTCAGTAGTAAAGAGACATAAAACACCCCTTTACTATCTTGCATGGGGTGCCTGTATTTAGGTAATAAGTAAAAGAAACATGTGCAAAAGCCATGATCATCCTTTCCTGCAAATGTGTAAAAATTGCTCCATACAGTGAGGAGCAAAGGCACTTTCACCTTGCCTTTTTCCATGCACTGACTACTGCAGTTACCACAGATACTTATTGTTTGAAGAAGAATGAAACATTACCCTAAGCTGGCACTTACTCTGCAATGGAAATCAGCCACATTTGTCTAAAAAAAAAAGTAATAGTGAAGTTACAATATTATTTCTTACTGACAGAAGGCCTGGCATCCTCACAAATGGATTTTGCTGCCTCCACATAAAAAGTGAAGGCATTTCTGAACTGTCAGTCAAAGACACTGTACAGCAAAAATATCAGCCCAACCTTTCCAACAGAAAGCTCAAACTCAGCTGAAAAATAAAACAACACGCGGGAGTACCAGCTTCTGTGTGAAAAAGGATTCTATATGCCAGGATACCTTCTTTAAAATATTTTCCTTCAAGTTAGATGATCTTTTCTCTTCCAATAAGTACTTTACTTAAGTAAGCTCAGGTGATCATCTGTTGCTCCATTATACAATACCACAATTCTAACAAAACCTGACTCTATTCCATGGTCTTGTACCAGAAAGGACAATAAAGAGCTAGTAATTTAACAACTGTGCATTCCAATTTTTTTTTCTAACTCAGTTCTTCATAAACATTTAAAATATATACCCTTACATAGCCAAGAAAGGTAATTCAGACACAATTAGGAGGTTCCACAGGAATTCTTTTCAGAAAGTTATTTTGTTGGCCATGACTAGATTAAAAATTCCCTGTATCTTGCTGTACAGATGAGGCAGAGTTCTTTTTCTCTTATAGCAAAAAGAAAGGACAATTTCTGACAATTTTCCAATAAAGGAAAATATAGAAGCTAAATGAAAATTACACCACATAAAACTGCGTAAGCCCATTCATTAAGTGTGGTGGTGGGTAACACAAGCACACTCATTCCCTGAGACGGATATCGCTGGAGAAATCCAGGTTAAAGCAATGTGACCTCCACTGCTATTCAAGTATTGACACTCTAAGACTGAAGCTGTCATCAGGAAAAGCAAGTACATCACACAAGTGTGGTCTGCAACCTTCTATTTGATACCTATACTGCTAAAGAAACCTGCACCAGGAGAGGAAGCCAAAGTACTTGCAACTTCCCAAGTCAAAAAATGGAAGGCAAATAAATTATTATTTTTTTAACTTAAGGCATTTTTACGAGTGAGGATGGAGGTAATCAATTGCAGAAGCTGTATCATCCAGTATAAAGCTGAAATTTCTCATGTATAAACTGTCTAGAGTGTATTTTTTTTCTTTAACTTCCACAAATAGTTTTTTTTTTAAATCAAAGAATTAAAGACATGCTGGCTAATCAATATGTAACACCTTTTCAGAAGATATGATGTACTAGCAAAGAAGGTAACAGGAAAGGTTAATTTATACTGATATTTGGGAGAAAAACACTTTCCCTTTATGAAGAAGAGTCCTGTGTGGTCATTACCATTAATACTTGAAAACTTACACTAATTATACAATTTTTTATTTCCATTTGTAGAAATGGCTATCTTTAATTTCTATTCCACCCTGCTATTCTCCAAAGACAACCTGTGAAATTAGTGAATGTCGCTTTAGTGGTTGTTGTATCTTACTGACCTGGACACACAGCCAAAACCTGTGTGTCGCAAAAGGGGACATTTATGTTTCTTTCACTAAAGCAAGTGCATAATATTTCACATCACATAATCCCAAAGCTATCATCACTATATAACCCAAAGAGCAACTATCCACAAATAGGAAAACAAATAGGCAGAATTATCTTACTATTCATTCCCGATCCAGTGAGAAAATGTTTTGCAAATCTGAGCGTATGCCTTTGAAAAACAGCACAGAAAAACATTCTGTGGTTCTTTTCACTGCATGGTGACACTATCCCCAATTATACACAACAGCAAAGAAACCAAGTGTCTGAGTATTTTCTGTAGACAATTATGTGATAGGATTAGCTAGATGGTGAAAGGAGTGTAATGGAACAAGTAAACAACAAGGTCTTCACTATCAGAGAGGTGCTGAGCACCCGCAGCTCCCTCTAAATTAAATTGGGCAACTCTTGTAATATGTCTGCCTTTAATCTTTGTGCCTAAAAAAATCTTAAATTCAAATTGATACATCTTCATAAATGAGCATCATAATAAATGCTGTGAAGGTTCTGGTGTCTTATATCAACACAGCAAGGAAGGCCTGGATGAGAGAAATAAGAGTTATGTAGCTCATGTCTGGAAAAAACGCATGTTTCAGGGACTCCTGACACGAAGTGGCCTCTATGCATTTTTAGGGATAAAGGAAGCCTTTGGGTTGGTATTTACACTGATTTTTGTATAACCATGATACCATAATACCTGAGGTTCTCAGTCATTAACAGATTTTATCTCCAAAAACACTCTTTTGAGAAAGGGAGGAATTATTATTTCCATTTAATGACCAAGGAATTGAAGACAGATGGAGAGATTTGCCCAAGGATGTAGGGCAAACCTGCCACAAACTGAAGTGACAGCTTAGAATTCCCTATCTGTGCCTTAAACAGGCGTTTTTGTCCTCTAGATCTTGGTTAAGAAAT
Organism: Hemiprocne comata; assembly: GCA_020745705.1. NCBI lineage: Eukaryota > Metazoa > Chordata > Aves > Apodiformes > Apodidae > Hemiprocne > Hemiprocne comata. The sequence goes on along the minus strand of CM036597.1, from coordinate 12,146,427 downwards.
GTCACAAACATTTTATTTGCTTATTCCACCGACATGCAGAATGACCTGGCTACATCTGATTAATTAAAAAACACTATTCTATTTTATTTGTGAGCTAACTTTGCCTCTTGTGAAACTCATAGAATATCCATACTTAGAAGAGAACTGCTAAGAAGTTAATGAGAACAGGCTACTTAGGAGACGTAAAGATAATACAAAACTTCTAGGGGAAGAGTTTGGGCCATAAATGTACACAATGAAGAATTACATTAATTTATTTTTCTATGTTAAAATAGTGAAATGTTAGAAACATACACAAATCTATAATAAGTTGAAACAGTGTAGTACATAAAATTAAGAACGATGAAGCTTACCTTTCACTCAACATCCTTTGGTTGGTAAATACTTCTGGGATATTTTTATTCTAAACGTCTACAGAGACATAACCTGGAGTTGCTTTCATTACACATGTCATGTGTAAGACTGAGCTAGGATTGTGTTCTACTACTCAACAAAACCGGTATTTTTTTTTTCTTTTATCACATAATTACTCCTGTAGATGTGGCTGTGAATGGGCATAATATAGGCTGGTGAAACTAGAATAAATGAGCAATAAATCATGCAAGACTGTGTCCAAAACCATTTACGTCTTATATCTTAACTGAATCAATAATACTGCACTTTGTGGAATTTCACAGATGCCTACAGGAACCCATTACTTGTCCCTCAATACTTCTGCAGCAGATGACATACATGGCCTTTCATTTGGCTCAACAGTACTACTAACAATCACTTAATTACTTCATATTATAGACATTATAGCCACTTGTGGAAACTATAATGAAAGAAATGGTTTCAAATTTCTGGTTGTTACAGTGCCTGCCCCATGCAGACACTTGGTAGGGTAGAAAGAGCAAATAAATAAAACACAAAGCAAACATACCTCCAGCTTTAAGAACTACAAGTTCTTCAAGCCTGAAGATCAAGAGACACGAAGCGGGGATCTTGATTTCCCTTTACAGTTGCTGGAAGAGAATGCAACCACAGTTAAGGAAGCATTTCATACTATGTTTCTGTGTTTCTATAAGTAAAACTGAAGAATCTAAAACTGACCCTATATAATAGCGCAGCTCTGACTTTACAGAGTAAACTATGGCTTTGCACTAGAGCAGTAGCCGGACAAACAGCAAGACAGAAACTTCCAAAGTTTATGACAGTTATACCAATTTCTGACATAAAAGATAGTAAAAATAGATCCTATCCTGTATCTAGACAATATTTCAGTAATGGAAGGATATCGTATACTAACAGCTGTTCTTACATATTTTTCATTCATACGGAAAATCATTAACTTGGACTCAACTGCATCAAAGATTCTAAACAACATTTATTTGAAGAGAAATAAAGCAAATTAGTTATTCTTGCTACTAATGAAAATTGAGGAAGTCTATGCAAATTAAAGATAAGTTTGCAGTTTGAGGAAGTATTTCCAATAGTCACATAGAAAAATATGAACAATTTAAGTTTTCAGAAAGGCTAAGCATGCTTTTTAAGCCAGAGAGGGCCCATCAGAAAAATGTTTCAATTAGCTCTGTTCTTTGCAGCTACCTGGTGGGTCTGATCACTCACATCCACTGCCCCAAAATTCCACGAGACTGAATTATGCCTACGTTGCTTTCTCAACTCCCTAACAAAAACATTGCAAGTGCAATGTAAAAGCTAAAGACTTTAAAAGAGACCAGAAAACACGGATACATTTCTTCTTACATACAGAGACAGCTAATTCATAGTTACTGTCAAGCAAGCTCCGAGGTTGATGACTAAAAAAACCCATAAACAAAAGAGAAAACCCAAGCCCTTCCTTTCAAATTGTTTCCTTTCTTCCTCCCACCTGTATCCTTCAGCAACCAGCTGGAGTAAGCATGCAATGAACACAGTTCACATTGCTCTGTAGTTTTATGGCTCTCATATAATTAAGACTTTAAAACCACTTTAAATTTTCATGTACAAGTACAGAAAGAAATCCAAACAATATATGGAAATGCGTGAGCAATCTGAGCACCACCCAAGTGATGGACTAGGTAGAAAAGAATGAAAAATAAAAGGAATGCAGCTTCAAAAACCAGTTTAATTCTACCATAGACTATTAACAATATAATGCAATATAATGGTATAGCTATTGCATGATAGCAGTGCATGAAAAAATCAATGTTATCGGGGTGTTTAGTAGTGTCTTTTCATAGTAACATGTTTGAATTTCTTTAAAAACTAAATTTAATCTCAGTTTCCTAGTGTTTATAATACTCGTTTTGGGAATAATTACATTTCTGTAGTTACAACTTATTCACTGTATTGCTATAACACATAGGAGCTATAATAATGGACAAGAACATATTGAGTTAGAGGCTGTAAAAACACAAAACAAAAAAAGGCTGCAGTTTAAACACAGGATAAGCAGGCAGTAAACAGGTAAGACAATAGAGACATACAAAGAAATAATGAGACTTTAACAATCAATATGGCAAGTAGAAGTTTTGGTGTGCCAGCTTCCAAATTGAGTTACTGGAGACTCCAAAAAATAACTTTTCCCACATCTGAGAAGCTGAATGAAAGAAAACATAGAGCTATTTATCAAAAAAATTAACAAGTGGGTGGTGAAAGCTGGTGTCAGGGATTGGTGAAAGTTGTCATCTAAATAATGTATCATAGGTGAGGTATACAATGAATGACCTTGAAAGCAAATCAAGTAAATTATATTTGAGAGACAGAGAAGGGACAGCTAGTAAAGAGACATGTGGTCAAAATTAGCAGCTAGGAAAACTATCTTTGCAGTTGCATTATAGAAAAAAATACTATTTTTACACTTACAGGACTGATACACATGAACTCCTAACTCAAATTACATATACTTTTGGCAGGGGCACTTTTATTACAAATTAGAAAGCATCAGGGATTGCATCGATGGCCAACACCCTGACCTCCACTTCTGAGAACCACCACCACACCGCAGCACAAGGTAGGAAAACTGCTTCTGTTCTTGGCTGTGGCACTGTGAGGATAGGGTCACAGAGCTGCTGGTCTTCCGTGCCAGTTCAATGCCTCTGTTAGGCTACTTGGGGACTTGACAAAGAACAGAGTTAATTAAGAGAGGCAGAAACCATTACAGAGGGAGGTAAAAGGCTACAGAAATGCATCTACATCCTCCTACAGTATGATCTCTTAAATGGTGGAACATCTGGTAATGTCCAGCCCTGTATTTTAACAACACAATCTAGATGGAGAGCATTTTACGACACACAAGAGCCCATTCAATCTGACTGCAAAACAGAAGGATTTTGCTCCTCACTCATCGTGTTTTGATCTAAAATTCAGGGATTATGCCTGTGGCCGGCCTGGATTCTAGACTGAAGATCACATGCTGTCCCAGGCCGCCACAGAAGCAATAATGCAGATCGCTAATCATGCCAAAACCAGGTCTGACTGGCACTGGACAATCCCAAACTCGTGACAATTGTCAAATGACATAGTAGTGTATAAAAAAAAAACCAAACCCAAACCCTGTACCACAGCGCATCGCGCTTTAATAAAAATGCATTTTCTTGTGCCAGAACAGGCAACACAAGTTGCGGTGGGCACGCTTACAGAGCACGCGAGGGAGAAGGCGCTGAGGCAGAGCCCTGTGGAGGCAGAAGCCGTGCCGTACCGTCACGGGTGGCCCCGTTCCGCTGGCCTCCGCCCGCCGCCCCCTCACGGCGCGGCGCGGCCGCCCGCCCCGCTCCCGCCCGCGGCTCCAGGGACTGGCGGGTTTGCACTCGGCTCCAACGGTCGCTCGCGCGCTGACAGGTTGTTTACTTCCTCCGCGGCGCGCGCCCGCTCACCCCTCCCTCCCCGCCCCGCGCGCCCGGCGTTCTCCGCCGAGCTCCCCGCCGGCCAATCGGGGCCGCCCCCGGCCGCGCGCCGAGGGGGAAGCTCCTCCCTAAACGATCTGGGCCAAGGCAACGTCAGCCGGGAGCGCTCCTCAGACAGGGCTTTTCCGCTGATTGGCCACGCGGCCTGCTTATCTCCCCAGGTCCCCGCCTTCCCTTTTATTCCCGCCGCTGAACACACACCGTTCCCCGCCCCCGCCTCCGTGTGTGTGAGGCGCGGATTGGCTAACGCCCCGGCCGCTCACCGCTCCCCATCCCCTGCCAGTCAGTATCGGCCCCGCCTCTTTCTTTCCCCACTCACCCGTCTCCAGCACAGGAAACACCCCGACAGATCGCGGCCAGCCCGGGGCAGCCGCCGCTTTCCATTGGCCCGCCGCGCTGCCCATCTGCCGAAGCCCCGCCTCTGTCGGACAGCGCGCCGCGAAGCCCGCCTCTTCACCAGCTCCGCCCCGCTGATTGGGTGGCTGGGGACAGGCCGCCGCTCCCTATTCGACCTCCCCCTGCCACTCCGGCCAGCCGTCGGGCCGGCTCTCCACTGCCCCCCTCAGCTCCGAGGGCTCCGCCCGCCGACAGCCACGGCCCCGCCCCCGCCTCTCTCCCGGCGCGCGCTCCCGCCCTCCGCGGAGTCACGTGATGTTTTCGCCGTGGTGCCGCCGCCGCTGCCTGCGTGAGTGCGAGTAGCCGGACGCGGCGCGGCCGGCGGGAGGGCGCGGGTGGGGGCGGCCGGGGGGGCGCGCAGGAAGCACCGCCCGGCGCCGCCCGCTCCCCATGCGGGGCCCAACGCGGGGGCCGCTTCTCTGGTGAGGACGGATTCCCGCTGCCCACCTCTTACCCCTTCCCCGGCGCACCGGACCCTTCCTGGCCCCTAAGATGGCGAGTGGGATGAATGGCCCGGGCGGCGGCGGCGCGGCGGCCGGGAGCGGCGAGGAGGAGCTGGTCGTCCGCCACACGGGAGGCGCCGCCGTGCCTCAGACGGAGCCCGGCGTGCCGGGCGAGGGGGAGCCGGCGGCCGGCGAGGGCGGCCGCTGCCCGTCTCCTCAACCACACCACCTGCTGCTGCTGCTGCGGCGTTCGCCCAGCGCCTCGCTCTGCCCGGCGCCGGAGGCCGCCCCCGCCGCGGGCCGCGCCGCACCCGCCCTGGGCCGCGGCGGGCAGCCCCCTGCGGCGGGCCGCGGCGGCCCTCCGCCCGCTGCCGGCGAGGATGTGAGGAAGTGCGGCTACCTGCGGAAGCAGAAGCACGGGCACAAGCGCTACTTCGTCCTGCGGGCCGAGAGCCACCTGGCCCCCGCCCGGCTCGAGTACTACGACAGCGAGAAGAAGTTCAAGAGCAGCTTGCGGGCAGGGGGGGGCGGCGGGGCCCTCTGCTGCCCCCCGCCCAAGCGGGTCATACCTCTCTACCAGTGCTTCACCGTCAGCCGGCGGGCCGATGCCAAGCACAAGCACATCATCGCCTTGTACACCAAGGACGAGTACTTTGCCATGCTGGCAGAGAACGAGGCTGAGCAGGAGGCCTGGTACGAGGCCATCAGCGAGCTCATGAGCCAGAGCAAGAGGGGTTTCCTGGAGCAGGAGGACCATGCTGATCAGCAGTTGGATGAGGATGATGAACACTATGGGGCCTCCCTGAGGCCTGGCACCATCTTTAAGGAGGTGTGGCAGGTCAATGTTAAGCCCAAAGGGTTGGGACAAACAAAAAACCTCACTGGGGTGTATAGGTTGTGCCTCTCCAGCAAGGCCATCCACCTCGTCAAGCTGAACTCAGAGGTGCCCTCTGTCCACTTGCAGCTAATGAACATTCGCCGCTGTGGACACTCAGAGAATTTCTTCTTTATTGAAGTGGGCAGATCTGCCTCCATTGGACCTGGAGAACTCTGGATGCAAGTGGATGATTCGGTGGTTGCCCAGAATATGCATGAAACTTTTCTGGAGACCATGAAAGCTCTAAAGGCCTTTGCAGAGTTCAGGCCCCGGAGCAAGAGCCAGTCTTCTGGTGGTGGAAGTGGTACTAATCCTATCTCCTTCATCACCACTAGGAGGCACTTGGGCAACCTGCCCCCCAGCCAGACGGGCTTGCAGAGAAGATCGAGAAATGAGAACGTTGCTGGAGGGACTCCTCCTACCACCAAAAGCAGCAACTCTTACCGCTTCAGAACATCCAGTGAAGGAGAAGGAACCATGACCAGACCGTTTAGGTCAGTGACTGGGAGTCTGATCCACCTGAATACTGCAAGGATGAATTTGGGCCGGCAAGAAGGGAGCGGAAGGTATGTGAGAGCCACTTACAGCTCATCTTACCACACCAGGTCTGCTTCGCTGCCTGTTTCTCATTTTCCCTCCACTACAAGTCCCATCAGTGTTTCTTCCAGTAGTGGCCATGGCTCTGCTTCGGACATGTTGACCAGGCCTTCTAGCTCATCTGTTTGTGGTTCCCCAAGCGATGGGGGATTTATTTCTTCTGATGAATATGGCTCCAGCCCTGGAGATTTCAGGTATTTCCGGGTTAGGAGTAATACACCGGATTCCCTGGGAAACACACCGCCCATCAGAGAGGAGAACTGTCTGAGTGAGTACATGTCCATGAGTAAGCAACAGGCAGATGACAGCTCAAGGGATGATTATATGGAGGCTGAAAAGTGTTTCAGGAAAAGAACTTACTCTCTAACAAAACCAACTTCTGTAGCAGTGCAGCAGAAGACAACACAAACCACAGCTTTGTTGGATGAAGATTCTGCAGGAAGTAATGGACGATTACTTTACTCTGAAACACCAAAATTGAAAGATAACCATGAATTGGAGTACAATGATGCTAACCTTGATTCCGTATGTAACCAAAGTAGCAGTAAAGCCAGAGATGATGGATACATGCCAATGATGCCAGGAGTTGCATCTTCTCTATCCAGCAACAGCGATTATTTGCCAATGACTCCCAAAAGTATGTCTGTTCCAAAACAGATTAACAATTCATGGTCACCGTCTCAGGTTGACTCCAGAGGATATATGATGATGTTTCCAAAGGCTAGCTCTTCACCTGTACGAAGTCCTTTAACTGGATTTATTTCTAAAGGAAGTAATGAGAAGATTGTGAACAATGAGTACATGGATATGTCACCTGGTAATTCAGCTCCAAAGCACCCCAGTGATTCGAATTATATTCACACGACTTCTGTTTCTAAAGGTTTCAGTTCATATTTTTCTTTGCCCCGAAGCTTTAAGGCATTATCAGGACAAAATGGTGACCACAGTGAATATGTTCCAATGTCTTCACCTGGAAAACTCTTGTATGGTGGACCAGAAAACGTAAAAGGGGTCAGCAGTGAACCTCTGGCTAACGGCATCTCTAAACCACCAGTAGTGAAAGGTTCAGATGAAGGACTTGTGCAGAACAGGGCTACTCGGCCCACAAGGCTCCCCCTAGGTACTAGAGGGAGTAATACTATCCCCAGAATGTATGATCGTACAGTTCCACCTGAGCCAGCGAGTCCTGGTGAATACATAAATATTGATTTTAATGAAAAGGCAAGTAATACACCATATTCCTTATCTGCAGAAGGATCACCATCATCTCTAGGCTCAAGCAGTGACCACAGACAGTCTCCGCTTTCTGATTATATGAGCGTTGACTTGGATGTACAGTCACCAAAAGCAGCAAAGGAACTGTCCAATTCTTTAACAGATATTTCCATTTATGCAAGTTCCAGTATTCCTAGAAACCAACCAAATCCTGACTACGCTAGGCTTTCATTCGGCACTGCTTGTGTTAGCACTGCCAGTAACAGGACTGATGACTACACGGAGATGACGTTCAACATGGCAGCAACACCGCCACGGCCATTTGCCGCCGAATCTGACGATGGAGTGAAGATTGAGAGCCCTTCTTCCATAGTTAATAGGCTGTGCATTGTTGATCGATATGCTGGTAGCAGTAGCTTCTCTGTTCCCGCTTCTGAACCTCCTCTGGGACCGAAAGTGATTCGAGCCGATCCTCAAGGCAGGAGGAGACACAGTTCTGAAACGTTCTCTTCGGCTGGGACTGTGACCACCTCCTCCTCTTTCTTTACTGATAGTAGCAAAAGACACAGCTCTGCCTCATTTGACAATGTTTGGTTAAAACCGGATGAAAACATTTCTGATGGTCAGGAAAGCAAAATGTCCCGGGATACCTCAACTGGATTTCAGAATGGCTTAAACTACATCGCTCTGAATTTACAGGATGATCCTATAAGCTGTGAGGCAAGTACTACAGCACCAACTTGCCATCTCCAGAATGGTACTTCAGGTTTGGACAGTGGAGCCTACGTAAGCATAGATTTCAGCAGATCCGATGGTTTGAAGTGCAGCACTTCAAGAAAAGGTTTGTAACTTTAGCAGCACTTTTATTTCATGCTTGCTTAACTGTAGGAATTAGGTTCTCTACTTAATACTGAAATGTGGCCTTCAGGGTGGGGTAAATGTTTTTTATAATGTTCTGTAGTATTCTAGTTGTAGCACAGTATCTAACTGCTGAACATAGACTAAAGGGGACTTGGTCCTTCGCCTAAAGGATTTATGTGACTCTTCTGGGCAGTTAGAGGTGCTATCGAACTGTCATCTGCCTTGGTTTTCTATAAAAAGTTCAGTAGAATAAACACAAACTGTATTTCGTGTTGTGAATTCTTGTCCTGAGGTTATAGTAGCGCTTTTTTCCTTCACTTTTTTTTCCTGCTTTTCCTTCCTTATAAATAGATGAGTCTTCACTCCTTTTTTTTTGTGAACTTGATATATTGTAATTTGTGTTGTGGTTAGGGAAGGCTGAAAATTGCTAAATTGGGTTCAGGCATTTGGGGCTTAGATCTATTTCTTTCAATAAATGTAGGTGAAATGCATGTTTTAGGGCTTTTAATGTGCAAATCTTTCCCTGGAAGATGCTCCTTTTGAGCACTGGTCTGCAAAATATCCTTGTGTCCTCCCCTGACAGCTGACCAGGGTAGGGGGGGGGAGCTCCTGCAGCCCATGCCCACCACCTTTTAGAAGTGTGCAAGAGTTTAGCTGATCTGTAACCCTTCTCCTGCTGTAGAGGGATCTGCCTTTTGGGTATCAGGTGAGGAACACCTGTAGTAGAGGAGGAGCAGGTTCTGAGTTGTGTCATCCAGGTCTGAAACTTTGGAGAGAAGGCTGCTAGCTTTCAAGTGAGCAGTTGTCTGACCAACTTAAGGTTGTGCAGTTTAAGGTGTGCAAAGAAAACGAGTTTTTGGAGTGGAAAGGAACATGGGGAAGATTATGGGAAAGATGGGGGATGCCTTCTATTAATATTTTAAGCTCTTTTTTTTCATGGTGGGAGCAAAAAATAGTAATTAGTGGTAGTATGTGTGTCCACTGACTGAACAGCAGTGTTTGTGCAAGCACTGCATTGCACTGTAACTTTAGAAGTATAATCCTTATTTTGGTGTTAGTGACCCACTGAACTCCTTACAGCAATTCACCTACCCAGGTAGAAAACTGGATGTGTTGGAAAGGCTGTTTTCCCCTCTTTGCAAATATATGTGCAGTCAATAATTGATGAATACTAAGAGGAAATATTTAATCTCTGTTGGACATTGATATTTGTCTACTTCTCTGTCAACAGAGACAGCAGTAAAGGGGCAGGCTGCTGTTGGCTTTTATATTTTTAATTACAGTCTTAAATACTGAAATGATGGTGCTTTTTCTAGTTTCTAAAACTAAAGGTAGGAGGTATTGCAGGAGCTTAAAATTGTGTAGCCTTTAATAGTGGAAGGTACAAGCCTGACTCAGCTTGCATGCCATTTGAAGTCTGGCAGCACTGCTTGGGGCTGCTCAGAAATGTGTGGTTTGCCTCAGTGGTTTTTTTTCCTCTGCTTTGTTTTGTTGGTTAGAATCGAATTTAGAAGACGTTGAAAGTTGCCAGTTCAAGAAGTGCTTTTTTCCAAAGTTAAGTCTTTCAGCACTTGAAAAATTTGTCTGCTAAGTCAGAGGCACACTGATTGTTGCAGCAGATTTGTGTTTTGTGTTTTTTGTTTATTGATTTTTGTTTCTGGTTTTCTTGTTTGTTTTTAAAAGCACCCCCAAAGACAGCATAATTCCTATTTGATCTTACTCCCCTCATATGACTAAAATCCATGTTGTAAAGTAAAACTTCTTTTAAAATGGAGGGGAAAAACAAAAGAACAGCTATTATTTCCTTTCAGCTGAACTGTAAATATTACATTAATTTTTTTTTTCAAGAGAGAATCTGTTTAGAAATTATGTTAACATTTTGCTTACTACTGCTACAGCAAAATACCTCCAGCCCTGTGCTTGGGGTTTTTCCCTGGTCTATTACAAGTTGCAGAGGGGCAAGAGACTTAGAGTTGATGTTTTTTGCTGTGAATTGAAGTTTTCTGGAAATGAAACATGCATTAAAATGAAGTGAGAAAAACGTTGCATAAAAACATCGGCATTGGCAGGAAATTAAGCGTGAGAATAATAAGAGCTTAGTTTGGTGTTTTCTTCCTAGTCCTAATAAGAAAAAATTAGAAACACTGCTCCAAAACAAGGCCTAGCAGTTTTCTATGAAGACAGCATAAAACATTTATGGTATATAGCAGGAGGGTAGGTGATGTGTGGCCATTGGACATTTGTACAGGGCTCACGGAGGGGTGAACAGATTTCGAAAGAATCCAAGCTAAAAGTAGCTTGCCAGGCTTGAACGGTGTTGTAAATTGGTGGTGTGTATTAGTTTCTCTTAGTAATTACTTTAAATTCTTGCTTATAAGGATACTGGTTTTCATTCACATACTAAATTGTTTCCGTGAGCTATAGCAAGCATAACTTCAGAAGTCTGTGTTCTTTAAACAGCTCATCAGTGTCTACTGCAATAAAACTTTTGTTTTAATATTTTAAAAGTTTTTCTGTAATCCAGAAAAACAGTTTCACATTGCATTTTAAATAGTGAAAATAAATAGCTTCACTCTTAAACCTCTTACATGCTAAAGAGGTGTAGTGTGCTTATGTTTATTTGGTATGTTTTATATTTTTGAAGTCTTTTATGTTGTCTGTCCTTCTACATCCCACTCTTTCAGTCTCTTTGCCTAAAAAATGCTCAGTGGTTAAATCCATTCTTAAGGAAAATATTTACCAGATGCATTTGCCGTTTAGTTCCTATAAAGCAGCTATCCCATATTTATTAAATTCTGCCAGGTAGATAACTTGATCTCTTCACTTTAAATTGAAGTTTTACTGGAAGGAAAACACTTTCCAACTTCGGATTCTTAGCTTCTTTGTTTTGTTTGTATTTGCTTAAATGGAAATTTATGTGACTGCATTCTCCTGACTGCTGAGAGTGGTAGAGTGATTTCCAATGCATCACTGCCCCCTCATTGTAGTTCCCAAACTACTTCTAGTTCAGGTTCACTGATGTGAATCAGACCTTTCCAACCCCCCATTCATGACATGGAGAGAGGAGGGGGGAGGGCACTAACTGGAAATCGTAAATAGGCCTGACTTGTTATTAAACTTCTATTTGCGGTTTAGGCAATATTGAGCTCAGGTTTTATGTTGATAATGATGATAAAAAGAATATAAGGTTCTGATATTTAATGCTTGAAGTTTAAGGAGGTCATTAGCAAAACAGTTTCATCACAGGATTGTTGCACAATATTGAAGCAAGCGGTTTGCAGTTTTGATTACATGAATCTGAGTCATGAAATTTTGTGCTACGAGTACAGAACACTAAAGCTACTTCAAACAGGGCTTAGCTAATGTATACCTTGTTATTGGACCTTGTAGAAACTGAGGAGGATAATGAGAATGGGGCGGTAATAAACTGAATAATGGGTTCTGTATAATGCAAGTTTCTTCAGTCCTAATTAGCAATACTAAACCTGTGAAGATACCCTGGACTCCAAAGCCAAAACAGACTGTTCAGAGTAAATGTAATGTTCAGCTTAGTATCAACCCACCTATTCTACACCCACTCTTTAATCTTATCTCTAACTGATATTCGAACACTATGATAAGATACTATTTCAGAAGTTCTCTAAAGTACAGGATTATAATTTAAATGTTCCTCACCTTTTTAATCTCCTCCTGTGCTAGACTGGGCGAGAGTGTCGTGTAACCTATGGGGAGCTGAGAGGAAGGAAAATAAGAACAGCTGTAAAGCAAAACTTGCCTTCCAAATTGTCCAGATACTTTATGGTAACTTGCATAGTTCAAATGCAAAATCTTGAAGAATATAATGAACAATATACACTCTGAGAAATTCAGAAGCTGGAAGTTTTAGCTATTACTAATATAGTAAATTACAGTTTACAGGATACCAGGCAAATAACTGCCCCTTTTGGGTTTCAGACTAGTGGTTTTTAAAAGTTTGCTTCAAACTGAGGCTCTTTTGTATCAACAGAATACTTAAGGCATGGGCCCATTTAAAAATAACATGAAGAGCTCTGCTGAAGCACATCTGAATGCTGCTATATAGTCTGTGTCTTGGGAGTAACACGTATTTGACCAAGAATCAGTTGGGTTTTACTTGTGCTTGGGTGAGAAAATCTGAGACAAGAATGTTCCCCTGCCATTGAGAGAGAACGCTTACTTGTAGTCAGTGTTGAAATACTTTTGGAAATCAGCTTTCCAGAATTTAAATCCACAGTTGCAGCTGGTGGTGACATGTGTCTTTTTTGGAAGTCTAAAACTTTCTGCTCTGTAGCTGCAGGTAGCTCTGCAGCTGATCCTGTAGCGTCGCTGCAGGATCTGGTGTGTTCTGGGAGTAATCTGGTACTGATTCAAACCTTTTTTGAAGTCTTTTAGTGAAATCTTAAATGCATTATTGCCCTTTTCTTTCTGTAACTTGACATTTTCCCCTTGTCCCTTGGGGTGGCCAGTGAGAGCAGCAGAAGGGATGCAGTGCTTATCCTGTCTTTCCAGCCCAGGGTTACTGGGGTGGTTTATCACTTGGTATTTCTTAGGGGCTTTTTGTATGTCCAGTGGCATGCTACAAGTAGGGAGAGTGTGGGTTTAGTTTTTTTTCCCCCTACATATGCTCTTTTTTTAATGAAAGGATCTTTGTTAAGCTTTCCTCATATTGATTGCTGGGGAAAGAGTTTATACCTTGAGGTTTTGGATGGTACTAAAAAGAGCTTATAGTACTGTGCTGTGCCTTGGTGTGTGTTTGTGTGCTCTGTGGATCTGTGGTGCTCCCAAAAACATGCTGAATGGTGTCTAGTATGCTGAGTGCACTAACAAATTTATTTTCCTGATCTGAAGCAAGAAACAAACTCTACAATTTTATTTTAAGGACTGTTGTGATCAAATGTGGAGTTCTTCAACCCAAAGGAAAACAGGGTGATAAAACTGAAAGGCAGGTGAGAGAGAGTCAAGCTTTCTGGAGCCTGGGGATGTGTTATTACTGCTGTTTTGTCCTAAAAATGAAGCATTACCTTGTGACTCATCCTTAAATGGCCTGTAATGACTTGGCTGGAGAGCTGTTCTGTGGCCCACCCTGCAAATTTACTGCTTGACTTTTTAAACAACAATCTAATGATCAGGTTGTAGTGCTGTCCTACAGGTTAAAGCAAGAAATGGGGAAAAAGGAAATACTATGTTCTAGGTTTAATCAAGCCCTACATCTCCATAAAGGTCACTCAGCTTAGGGACGGTTACGATTTAGTTGAGAACCTTGATCAATACAGATTTGTGACATACTTGGGGGTAGTGGGAAGACAAAGGTAAATTAGCTTGACTCATCAAAGGCATTTCAGAGGTGTTGCTGAGTATCTTATCTAATTGATCTTGAGCATACAAGTGTTTGGATTTGTGGAGATTTTGCTTGGGGTGTAGCATTACCCCAGGAGCGACCATGTAGTAGCAAGAATTTTCTGCCCTTGTTAAGTCCTGAGCTGTATCTTAAGGGGCAAAGGTTGCTTATTTCAGAACACTGTTTTTTTCCCCTGTTAATTTAGCTATATGGTTGGATGGTAAGAATTCATTCTGCTTGTGTGTGTGTGTGTGTATAAATGTGTATTGCATGCCAGGGATTTGTGAGTTAAGTATAAGGTCTAATCTTCTTTAATCTTCTGAGAAGAGAGGGGTTTTGAAAGAGATGGCTTATACTGAAATTAATATAGTTAAGATTTGGCTGTAATTCCAAGGTGATGATACAATTTAATGTGACTCAAAACATTGAAAACTTTTTAAATTATTACTGAAAGATGAATTGTGGTTGTGCTCACTGTATAGCATGTGTATATTACAAATTTATGTAAATACTGCATTATTATTTATTATTAGAGCATATTATTAGAGCATAAAATAGGTAAAAAGAGTGTTTCGTTTTTGCTAGGGCATGAAAGGCTCATAAATATGCTGCCTACTTGGAGAAAGATTTCTCTTTTAGTAGAAAAGGTTTTTGTGGAATGACTGAGGATGCAAAAAATGTTTTTTTCCTTTTCTGAAAATCATGGGAAATAATACCAAAAGGTTTGCAACAGAACCTGGTAAAACTTGCTTTTAATGTTATTGAGGCACTAATGAATGATACCCTCCTTCCACTGGGAATAGTGTGATTCTATCCCTATACTCCTGGCATGCCAGCTTGCTTTATTGTTTATGGTTCTTGCTGAACAGCTGAACTTTCACTGTAACTTTTTTGATGCTGCATAGGCTGAGCCTGAATTATTTTCTTGGGAACTGGTGCTTCTTTTCACACAGATCTCTTAGGCTACCAGGAGTTTGGAGAGTTCTTAGTGACAGTGAAGCAGTTGCATCACTGGATAAATGAGAGAACCTATTGCATACCAGACCAAGAAAAACTCATAATGTGAGCCATGGGATCCCTTATTTGTATGAAAACCCTGTTTAAGCAATTAACAGGGATTGGTGTTTCTGCAACTTCTGTGGCATCTTATTAACGACTGGCAAAGGTAAACCAGCAAAGGGTACTGAAAGGCTTCTCCTTAAGTCTGGGCACCTTTGCTTTCCTGGTCTAAGTAACTGGAACCACTTTCAGGTGGGTTGGCCGAGGGCATTCTCAGCTCAAGCTGGATGCAGGCAAAATTTATTTCAGTGCAGATGAGGGAATATGCTTTAAGATCTGTAAGCCTAAACCAATAAAGTTTCTTAAATCCATATGGAATGTTTTTGTATTTTAAGTCGGTCAGACAAACTGGTAAGCCGTTTTGGTTTTCAGTAGTAACATCCACTGTTGAGTTTAAACTTCCAGAATGTTTGCTTTTTGTTATGTGAAACACTTCAGGAGGTGTTTGCCATCTATATTTAACTCTGTGGTGGTTTTTGGGGGGGGGGGGTGGGGTGGGTGGGTTTTTTGTTTGTTAGCTTTTAGATCAAGATGTTTTTAAATTGCAGATTGTGGTGAACAGGAAATCAGTTAGAAATGAGTTGAAAAACTGAACAGATTTGATCTTGAGGTCATTCAGGCAGTATTACGACAGTCTGTTAATGAAAGCTTGGAGCTCCAGATGTGATCTCTACACGTTGTAGAACCTGAACAGGTTGGCAGGACAGAGGTCCCCTGTACTGTGCTGCAAATGTAAATGTGTTGGTCCCTGTCCTAAGGAGCTTACAATTTAAAAGATGAAACTAAAGAGATGGATGAAACTTAATGTGCTGGGGTGGAGAGTAAGATAAAGATCAAGGCTGCTACTATTGGCAGAGTGAAGATAAGAGCCAGCCTCGCAGAGAGATAAGAGGCTGCCTGAGAGCGGTTGCAAGAGAGGAAGCTGGTAGAGACACTTGGAAGGGTACGCACACACAGGGAGTGATGGAAGGTAGCAAGCTATAAATATAGTGGTTGTGATGGTTTAAATGACTTGAAAAGGAGGAGGTAAATGTCAGAACGCTGGCCAGGATATTAATCTCGGTAAGAGGAATGTGGGCCAACATGTATCTCCAAGTTAGGAGCATGTCCCAGTGTTTACTTCTCCCTTTTAGATGTGGAATGTGATTCATTTTTTCCCCCTCTTTTTTTCTTTTTCCTTTCTGTAAGTTAGTTTTCCTGCAGCCTGGTAGATTCGGTGCCAGCAGGGGTACAGGAATGTGTACCAGAGAACAGGCTTGCCCTGTGCAGTGTCCCGTGGCAGTTAATGTCGCATGGACATGCGCCCTCTACTCCTTGTGAGGCTGTGCTCCAGAAGCAGCTGGGGTGATGGACCTGCATTGGCTTTACTTCTGGTTCCTTCTTGGTTTTGCAGCGGCTTTTTAGGTGGCATCTCTGGCATTCTGATGATCTTCTAGCACTGGGGAGGAGGCAGGAGTGTGGCTTGGGAGACACATTGACCCTCAGGATTTGTAACCAGTGTGTCTGATCATTTGGAGTCCAAGTCTGCACATGGAGGTCTGGATGGTCTGTGCTTGTCCATGCTGCAGTGATTCCAGCTGCTTGAGAGTAGCCTGTGGAAGCTGGAGGGCAAAAGGATGACTTTGACAAGAGAAAGTTACTTTATTTCTGCGTCAGTAGATCAGGTTGAAGACACTGTGGTGGTCGCAGGCAAATCTGGAAGTGGTGGCAGCAGTGAGGCTTCACTCACTGTTGAGGGTATAAGAGATTGGAATATTAATGTTGTGTTCCACAAGGTAAACACTAAACAAGAGTTGCTATTGATTAAAACTTGTCTGTGTGTAGACAGAGTTTAGCTCTGTCCTTGTGATCTCCTGAGCTGCTCCTGGAAACGGAAGGGGCCCTATCCTTGGCTCTTGTGCATGTGCTGTGATTTGAGAAGACCTTGCTTTACACATGGAATGCAGCCTCAACCTTTGTTCTTCCTCCCCTGCATAAGCAAGGGTTTTGGGTATCCTAGTGTTAACACAGACTCAATAATGTGATAGCTAGAAAATGTAAAAAAAATTATACTTGTGTGGTAGCAGATAGTGGCTGATAGAAAGGATTTTTACCTTTTTTTTTGTGCAGGCACACGTGGGCAAAAGGTATGGCTGAGGGGGGTGTAACTGTTCGGGGGTGTGGCCATGTAGTGACTTTTTGCCTTTGACATTCATGGCCATAGAAGTGAAGGATAAAAAAGTAGTGCTGAATGCTCTGAGGCGTCAGTAGCTGAAGTGGCTGGGAAGAGCAAAGGGGGGGAATTAGAACAGGTGAAACTTTCTGCAGAAAGGAAAAACTTTCTGTAGAGAGGAAGTATCAGGAAAGGTCATTTGAAGGGTGAGGAGCTGTCTCATTAGTCGTGAGTGACACTATCCTTTCTCTCAGTTGTGTTTATAAGAATAGTTTTGCTCACGCAAACCAAAGACCTGTGCCTGCAAGCAGACACCACCCAGCAGAGCAGGAGCAGTGCAGGTGTATATGATACTTCCCCACATGCATATACACCCAGCCACCTCTTTTTTTTTTTTTTTTTTTTTTTCAGCTTGGGGGATTTCCTGAGGCTGATGTAGTTTGTCATGTTTTATAATCCTTTATGGATCTTTAATCCAAGTACTTTTCCAGCCTCTCTTTGATCCTGTGTAAACTCCTGTATCCGCAGCAGGCTGGGGTCAGGCAGTACATGCTGCATGGAGACCTCTCTGTCTGTTTTGGACCCTGCTCCGTACTGGCTTTGTTTGGCAGCCCCTAGGTCGTGTATTGGGAGAGATAAGGAACCCTATCTTTTCTCTCCATGCCATTCAGAATTGTGTGGATGCTGTATCCTCCTTTGCCATACACTTAGCCAGTGTGATGTCAGCAGCTTCCCATGCTGCACAACAGTGGGGACTTGGCAGTAGAATAATTTTTTTCACTTCCTGATACATACTAATAATTCTTTACAGGCTGATGGGTCCTTGTTACTTGGCTGTTCCTCCCCATGAAGCTGCTCATGATTTTTTTCTGCACTATTCTGAAACTCTCCTGGTTATTCCAGGTCCTTTTAGAAAGTGGGTACCAGAGCTGTACACTGGTACTTGATGTGGCTGTTTTCTTTCCTGTTCATTTCCAAACAGTTCTTAACATCCAGTTTGCTGCAAGAGCACAGGCAGGAAATATGTCTCCCTCCCTGTTGGCACTTCAGGGCTCCTAACCTTTGTCAGGAGAGCAGAGTGAGCTGTGGCAGGTGGTGTTGTCAGAAGCCACACAAACAAGGTTATTTTTTTTTTGGGGGGGGGGGGGGCTAAAGTTTACCTGTATTTTCTGCAAATTTAAGAGATCTGTCATAGTATCTTACACACTTGCCATGAAAGTGCTTTAGAAAAAGCATAACTTTTTTTCATTCTTCAGCAGTATGAAAATAGGAAATCTTGAACTTCTCTGTGTTTCTAAGTGGAGAAAGGTTAATTTTTAGTATTGCCTCACTATATTGTAATAGAAGTTTAGTTTAAAAAACAAAACCAAACAAAATAAACAACCAAGAAAAAACAAACCCAAAAAACCCCCAACAACTTCTTGTCAAGCTACCCAGCGCAATTTGAGTTGGTGTTAGGGCTCTGCCAAAACTGCATGCAAGTTTCCTAGTTCTAGGAATAGTATCAGTAAAAGAGATGAAATTAGGGAGTGTGCATAAGGCCTTCCTAGAAACAACACTACTGTTTATTGAAACAGGAAAAGAAGCTACTGTTGCAAAAGATAAGGCATTTCTGGAATAAAAATAATCTTGAAGCATGGGAGAGGTTTTTTAGCTCATTAAATGGCTAAGCACTAAGAACAGCAGAACCACGTTTTGAATCAATGATTGTGGATAGTGGTTGTTTGTCTTCTACATTTTTGAAATGCGACCTGAGGAGGAATCTCATTTACGGGGTTGTGTTGTTACCAGTCACTGTGTTTGAATAGTTTATCCAATGAAAAGTGGCTCATTTAACAGGTTTTTTTAATTTTTTTTTTGCTTTTTCTTGCTTGTGGAAAGTCAGTAAAACTGTGGGTATAAAATGTATTTGTTAGCTTAATTCAAGCATAATTAATTTGTTGTTGGATGAAGCAAGTATGTGAAATATGTGCTTGCTGGCAAACATGTAGTTTAGCACATTCCCCAAATAAGGATGTCTGTCTGTGTCAGGGCCCTGTCTGGGTTACCCAGGTACAGTAACTGCACATGCAGAGGCCACAGTAAACGTGTCCCTTTTTCTCATTTGTATTTGTAGACTCAGTGTGTGTGCAAATTAAGAAGGAATTCTGCTTTTCTCAAGTAACACCACTTGCTTCTAGCAAGGTCTAAAGCTATGGCATTCCATTAAGAACTCAAAGAAATAGGCCAATGGCATAGGATAGTAGCTACATATTTAGTAAGATTTGAGGCAAAAAAATTTCTCACTGATTTGTGAAGAATGTATTTGGGCAAATTACCTCCCTGCCCTGACCTCCATGCCATGTGGAAGGCTTGAAATGTAATAAATACATTGCGGTCCTCCTGCCTTGCCCCGGTGGTGTGAACAAAATACTTCTGGATGTGCATGTTGTGTCCTGAGGTTGTGCTGGGATTTGGTGCTTTCCTGAACAACAGGAATATTGTGTGGCCATGTGCGCAAGAACGTTGAGGGCTGTTCTGCTCCTTTTGATCTGCTTAAGTCAGATTAGTTCTGATTTCCCCCTAACCTGAAGTTCAGGAAATGGAGAACTTCAGTAGCGTTCTCCAGAAAGCATTAGGCTTAGTCTTTGACATGTAGATTTTAATAATTTAATTATCTTAAATTAATATCTTCTGTAAGCAAAGCTTTTATCCTTTTAGCAACCAGTTGCAGAATTAAGTCAGTAAAAGCCTTTCCTGTAAAAACAGTGTTTAGGATGGATTTCTTTGAGAGAATTAGCGTATGTCTGCTATGTTCTTAAACCCTCTTGGTTTGTTTCAAAGTGGCCTGACTTGTATGACCACAATAATTCAGGTGCAGGAAATGAAGTGTAAATTGGATATATTCTCATCTGATAAATTTTCAAATGGAATACACTGCGTTTGCAGTCTCATGAATTAAGACTAATCTAATCCTCTGCCCCTAATATATATAAACCTATAGGGGTTTTTTGCATAGAAAACTTGCAGAGCACTTTCTCAGTGTGTTCCTTAATTGTAAACAAAACGTTTTTGAGCAATGGCATCCTGCCATCCTATTTTAAATATTTCCCCTCTTATTTTCTCTTCTGCATTTGCGATCCCTTTCCTCTGATTCTTTGTTCCTCAGAAAGTTTTGGACAGCTGTGTGTAGTTTTATAATCTGATCCCATCCTAAACAGATGAATTTAAATAGAACTGTGTAATGAAGAGACCATGGTTTTCATCTTCTAAACTTTGCTTATATATATTTTGAGCGGTGATCTGTGAAAATGTTTGGATGCTTCCTGGACTTGTTTTCCATATTAAATGTTCATAGGAAGTTGAATTTGTATTGTTCTCAATTTTCTGAAGCAGCAGAGCTCAGTTTTGAATAAAGGCTGAAGCTTTTGTGTAGAATCTGTTAACGGAGCTGAGTTTGAATAAACAGAAAAGCCCAGTGTAGGGTGCTGTGAAAACAGTGTTTCTCTTGGCTGCTTCCAAAGTGCAGAGTGTTTCTCAGATCAGCTTTTTGCTGCTTGTTTCGTTGTAATGATCAGTTATCAGAAATTTTTTTTTTTTGTAGACTGAGCAAATCTTCTTGGAAGAGCTCATGACAGTCCAGGAACAGCAGTGTGTTTATACTGCGAGTGAAAGTTATCTTCAAACTTGTCATGTCTGATCTGGCCACTGAGTTTTTTGCTGGCATTTTACATTTTCAGAACTCCAAGGGACTGACGTGCTATTTTGTGAGCGTTGTTCCTCTCTCCCCAGCTAGTTGGCATCTCATGATTTGCCTTCCTTTTAGAAGGGTTGTTTCATGCATTTCTCTGACAGCTTCCTTCAATCAGGGTCGAGTCAAACACATTGATAAGGTATCTGTAGTGAAATGCTAATCTGGCTTTTATTGTTGGTCGGCAATTCTCGTATTTGTACTGTTACCATAGTAAATTACAAATTTCAATACATTATGAAATAAGATCATCCAGCTGCACAGAAGCTTTGCTGTTTTCTGGAGCCCTTCATGTCCTCCATTAGTTTATCTTCACCTTCTGGCTAGTCAAAATATGGAAGAAGATCAGGTGTGGGGGAGAAGAGCCACCAAGGAGCTTGATGCGTGAGCACCCTAGCAACCTCTCTGAATAAACCCAAATTACTTCCTAAGGATCCTTGTGGCAAGGAACCACCGACGTGGAAATCCACAAAGTAGCTCTGGGTGTCAGCAGCACAACAGATTTGTTCTCACTTACACTAAACCCATTTTACACCTCTTTGACTAGTAATTTTCTTGTGGTCTCTGAGCATGTGCGAAGCTTTAGCAGAGCTGGGTGCAGGGGTATGAAGAGAACAAGCTGTGCTGACGCCAAGGTCCTGCTTGCTCCTCCAGGCAGTTGGAGTGCTAAAACCTGGGTCACAGTTAGGTGGGTGGTTCAGCAAAGATCTGTCTCCCTGGGAGGATGTGGTGGGAGAAGCTACATCAGCTGGAACTTCTACAACTTCATGGTTGCAGTCACCAGCCCCGATACTGATTTCTCAGTGGCAGAAAGTGTCCTGGGCACTGCTGTACATCCCGCTCACCCCTGGATGCAGACTCCACTGGTGGTGACATGGGATTTCTTGGATGCTTGGAGGCTGGTGGTAGTTGACCTGTGGGTGTTTCTGGCTGTAGTGAGGAATGGACTCCTGAGTGCCACCCTGACAGACGGTGACGACTGCAGACAGTTTGTGGAGGGATCTTTCATGACCTCAGTCTTGTCTTAGATTTTGGATGGATTTTTTTTTCATGTGGTGAAGTTTCACAAGTTTCTTTTTGCCTTCTCTATCTGACACTGATGTGTGTGATCACATACATGTGTATATAAAAATTTGTATCTCTGTCTATCTGCATGTTTGTATAAATGCTTGATGCTTTTACCCCAGAAAAGAGCTGATGACTCAGGGCATCAGGCAGCTGTACTGCTCCAACTGTAACATTGAAATTGTCAGCTTTATCAAGGGGATTAGAGAAGTGGTGACAAACAATAACTCCATGTCTGAAAGGCTCAAGGCAACTGTTACCAGCTTGTAGGTAATGTTTATGTGAAACTCCCTTATGTTTATTTACAGTTCCCACAATTCTGCTTTAGCTTAAAAATGTAGTATAGTTTATAATCATGGGGAAAAGGGGGGACAAATTAATGAGACCTTCTTTAACAAGCACAGTTTTGGGACGGGGGACGCCGCAGGGAGGTCCTGAGCTTGCCTTTATGCTGGTGTAAAACTCTGTATTTGAGGGAATTTATCAGCTATAGTGAAGCTTGGTTGAGGAGACTTTCTTCTGGTTCCTTATAAATCAATCCGCATTAGTCTGGGCTCTTTAGAGTTACTTGGTGGGCTTGCTTTAGAACGGGTTATTCCCCTGCCTTCTGAGTTACAGGCTTGTTCAAAGAATCAAAGTTAGGAGTTAAGCAGGTTTTTATTTTCGCACTTAAGCTCTTGCCCTTCTCTTCAAAATATCTTAAATGTCATTTGGCGTAAGTTCGTGAAAGTTTTCAAGAAGTTCCAGGTATAAATACTGAGTTCTGCCACATGGGATTGTCTGCTTCAAACAGCTCGGCCTTTGCACTTCAAAATGTTTTGGGGATATGCTTGGAGAGATTAGAATAACTTGTCAAACAGCTTTCAGGTGTGCCTTGTGTGTTAGGCGTGGAGGAAAAATGTCCTGACAAAAGCAGAGACAGTTTTTGAAGTTCCTTTTATGTAAGTTCATAGGTCCATAGCAAGGAAGGGGTCGGGCGGATGCTGGTGTTAATTTTTACTGAATGTAAGTTTAACATAGAAGCTGTTTTAATGTTTGACTTGCATGCATCGTTGAGGTGTGATTCATTGCAAGCTGTGGGGCATATTTTCATCCTTTGGTCTTACAACAAAATGTTTTTCTAAAGAGAAAAACTATTTAAAAAAATAATAGCTTCACTTGGCTTTTGTGAAAACAAAGCCATTGCTAACCACATCACGCTCTGTGTGTAACAAGCAATAAGCTTTTTGTAGCGATCTTATGATGTCTGAAATAATACAAATGGAGATTCTTGAGTTGTGGGTGTATTTTGGCTGTCTTTTCCTTTAATTGTGGAAAAGTTACTGTATTTTTGAAATCACTATGTGTTTGAAAAATGAAACTCTGCAACCCAGACCTTGATGGGGGTTGTGTAAGGATAAAAGAGAGTTTCCCCCAGAGTCGAAGGACCTCTCTTTACTTCTGCACTTCTGCCAGCCATGCCATGGTCTTTGCTTCTTCTTTGTCCCTGGAGCAGTGGCAGCCTTTGCCAAGAGCTGGGGCTGTCCCAGCTGCAGTGGTAGGGGCAGGGCTGCTCAGTGTCACTGCAGCTCATCTGAGCTTTGTTCTTTTTTCTTCCCCCCCCCCCCACCCCCGCTTTGTTTTTCTTTTGAAATGACAGTATTTTTAGCTGGATGGAAATAATAACTTCTCAAACCTAGGGTGGAGTTTGTGTGTACATACTTTATGATTGGTTATGTAAGTAAACATACAGGTTTGTCTTATTATACATAATGCTTTTTCTTTAGATGGTCACATTTTCTTTGGCATATTCCTGTGGTGGAGGCTGTCTTTCCTTAGCAGTGAGGTTTAACTGATTTCCTTGTGGCCCTGCTGAAGAGCACAGGCAGGATTAAGCTCTGAACCTCCTCCTTTCCCTTCCAGTGGGCCATGCTGCCGTTGCTGTGCTTCATAAAGAAGTATTCTGCTATTGCAGTTCTCAAGGGCAGCAAGCTCTGCCATAGCAGTCGAGTGCTTCAGCAGCGTGGTTTTGAGGGGAAGAAGTGGGCTACATTTCTGTATTTGACATTTTCTGAAGGCTGAATCTCTTACTCTAGCTGTTGTTTCTCAATGAGAGCAACCTGCTGTTCCCTTCTTCCTGTAATGCCAGCAAAGGGATGCTGCAGACACGTGACTCAAACCTTGAAGAGAAGGTGACCAAAGCCACCTGATCAGCAGGGGACAGTGCCCTCAGTCTTGATCGAGAGGACAGAAATGGTGGAAGAGAATAGTCTGTCAGCACTGGGAGGCAGCGTAACCCTGTGATTTGGGTGACAGTACACTTCTGGGCTGAAAATCAGTGTTCACACTGGCTCTGTTGGGAGTAGAGGGAATTTTGTAGTGAGCTGAAAAGTCACTTTTTCTATGTTCCTCAGTTTGTGTTCACACTGCTGCAGAAAGTGTTTGCACTCTCTTCATCAGGTTTTTCTGTGTTGCGAACCTTTTGAGTCATTCTCACCTTGGCATATGCCTGGTTAATTGCACAGGTGGTGTTCTCCTTTCAGGTCATCCTCTCCCCTACCTCTGCTTCTGCCTTGTCACCTGGCTATATCTTCCTGTAATAAAAGTAATATTTTTTGTGTCATTTTATACTGAGCAGTTTGTACTTAGCCTTTTCCAGTCTCTTTGAAGCTACTGGTTTTTGCTGTGGAGGTTGCTGTCTGCCGTAGCCGTGTGCTTCTGTACTGCGTGTTGCCTTTTAGTGAGACTTTCTTGCAAAAGCAAAAACTATACTCTGAGGTGATTCTTATTGTAACTAAATTAAGTCTTTTTCCTAAAAAGTTGAGGATAGGGCACGCTGCTGTCATGACTTGCCGCTCCTTGTTTGGAACTGGAGTTGCAGGGAGTGTTCATGGTGTGGTTCTGTATCTGCTGTGGGTGGGAGTGTTCCTCACAGCTGCAGTGACCCCTGGGTGAGCAGCACTGCTCTGCCTCCATCCCGCACTGTGCCGAGTGCATCACCCTGAGAGGATCAAGATCTCGTCGAGGCAAATATTGATAGTGAGACAGATGACAGGGAGCTGTCAGCGTTGGTCCTGCCTGGGCACACGGGCTGGCAGGAAGGGGCTGGCTGGTGCCCCGGGGGAGCCAGCGTACACGTGTCAGCTCGGTGCTTCCTTCAGCCTTAGTTCTTCCTGATGGCTCAGGATTTCTTGAGCGTGGTGTCATCTGGTAGAGCCCTCTTCCTCTGTGAGGGACCCGTGTTCTGCTTTCAGCAGCTTTCACTTCTGCAAAGGAGAAGCTCCATGTATGCTCCTCACTAGAAAACTTTTTTTCCAATATAACTTGTATTTTAAATGTCACTGACTTCTCCCTCCCTCCTTTCTAGACTGACTGCATTGCCATGGAAACCATTGTTGGAAGAGAAGACTTTTCTGCTGGTAACTCCAGAAACTGTGTGGTGCTTTTGGAAGCAAAGCTCAGCTCCAGCCGGCTACTTTCATTTCCACCAGCATGGACATTGACACACATCCTTTTAATTAATTTTTTCATAGACATCAGCTCTCTACAGTTTAATTTGAATTGAGATTTTTTCATAGCTGTGCTTTGGTGATGGAATTTGGTCTTTCATGTCATATCTATTTGGGAGGCAGTGTGAATGCCAATAGCAGATCCTTGTGTGCCCCTTTCTTCCTCCTGCCTCTCGCATCAGTTTTGTTGTTTTTTTTTTTTAAATTTATACTCTGAGAAGTCAAAGCTGGTTTCTGATTGTCTGTTTTACATGGGTTTTGCTTCTCTGGTACGTTAACAAGTGGTTAGCTTAAAACATGTATTGTTTAGAAATATTTTGGCAGTTCAGGATTTTTTCAGGTGACTGGGCAGAAGGAAGGAGGGAGAAGGGCACGTGAGCCTGAGGGGCGAACTGGGTGGGACTGAACTGGTCTGAGGAGGAGAGACCTCTTCTGCCTTTTTTTTTTCTTTTTTTAAAGGTTTTGCTTTTATGGTACAAGAGGCGTTTCTTGATCATAGGCTAGAATATTTTAAATCAGATGTCTGTCAGAGCTTAAACTGATTTTTTTTCTTTTTGCTCAGAATTTTGGTATATACAAAGTAGGATTAATGGGCTGGTTGTCTTGTAGATTGTTTTTGTTCTTACCCTCAAGATACTTGTTTATAAATACAAATTGTGTAAAAGAAGGTTTTTGTTCATGCATTCAAATGGAGAACTGCAGAGTCGTGTCCAGCATTTGTGACTTCTGCATTATGTTTGTCAGCTGTAGCTTTTTAAAGGGAAACCACCCTAATTGATCTTACTTTCAACCAAAGCCCCATTTTTAATTTGGGACTATTTTTGTTCTTTCTTCCTGGCATAATGGAGAAAAAAGTAAAATGTTGGCTCATCAATTGTCTTTATCCCACTTACAGAAATGTGAACAATGACTATTTGACATTTTTAAAGTAAGCCCTGATTTTTCTACAATGTAAGTGCTTCACTCTTGTACTGATTTTTTTTTGGTTGAAATGAATTTAGGTTTCTAACACTGCTATGAACTTAAGAACATGATGCTAGTCGTTGGTACATGCAATGTTTAACAAAAGGCACTGACGATGAATAAAGGGTTTAGAAGTGGTACACAAATCCTCATGCTGTACTGCACCACACAGCTGGTAATCCTCTACATTGTATATTGTACAACTGAGTTGTCAGGCTGCCTCACCTCTAACGTACAACCTTTAAATTGCCAGTACAGTTTGTAACCAATTAGACACTGTCAGCTTGGATCGTTGGGTGATGTGTGCCCAGATCTATTTTTGAGTAGTATTAAAATACACATGTCACTAAAATACAAAGACTTTTTTTTTTCTTTTTGGAAACATGGTACCAATCAGTTTACGCAGTGTCTAGCGACAGGAAAAACTGTTGCTACAGAATTTAAAAGCACAGAGCTGTTTTTGATTCTGGAAGAGAAGTTAAAGTCGGTACAGTCACTTGTTGCTGCTAAACATACACTAATTAAAAATACGACCACTCTTAAAGACCATGATACTGTCTTGCCATGTAGCTTTTGTTTGGGCTCGTAAATTAATAATGCAATATATAGACAGCTTTTTATAAAGCTTTACATCTTTTCTAAGAAATCAAAATTTGGATGAAGATAGTTCTAAACATCTAATGTGAACGGAAAAGGTTGTTTTGAAGAAATTTGTTTCATACTTACTTCATATTAGATCCCTGAGGCTGCCATTGTACAATATACAGCACTGATATAATAAATGCTGAATAATTAAGTAAATGGGTAACCTCAAGTATAGTGGTACAAATACTAATAGGTACGGCATAATAAATATGCAATCTTTTTGAATCTCTTAGTTTACAGCAACTAATTTATTCAGTATTGTGCTGGAAGAACATTTTCAGATGATGTAAAACATATCACTATATATACTACCTTCCAGCTACCCGTTTATGCTGCTGTATAGTACAAAAATACCAATGATAGAACAATGTTTGTCCTGTAAATTTGATTTGATATTGGACAGTTATTGTCTGTACAAACTAAAACATATATGGTTGAAACTGTTCATTATATTTGCTATTTCTGCTTCACAGATCTGTTTTAAAGTTGAGCTGATTGATCTGGCTTTGTCTTCCATTGTAAATATTGTTATGTTGTTTTCTTTGTAAAACACATCGCGTTGGCGGTTTTGGGAGACTGGCTTGAAGCTCTGTATAGTGTTTATATTTATCTGACTTGGCTTTCCATAGAGCTACTTGCAGTAAATACGTGTTCATGTAGCTCCATCTCTGGCTTTTATTTTTAAACAAACTTGTTTTTTTCTGTCAGAAGTGCATTTCCTCCTGCTGCAGCTGCTTTCTTCTTAAAGTGGTTTTGTCACCCTGTGTCCCTGAAGATTTGGAGAGGCTTTTAGCATATATCAGGGGAGTGATTCCCAGCCTGTACAATTGTCTTTGCCACTTAGTGTAAAAGGTAACGTAGAGGACAACACCCACAAGTTTTCTTTGTTGTAGATGTGTAGTGCTGGTAAACAGCTGAGTTTCTGAATGAAAAAAAAATCATCAGTGCTTGATATTTTCTTTTTCTGCTTTAAATGCAGAAGAGTGTGGCAAATTTTGTTCTATTTTGTCCATGACTGGTTATGGAGTTTCATGATAAAAAGTACTAGTCCCAGAAGGAGTTTGTAGCAGTGTAGTATCAAATAGGTTCCAGTCTTTATTTAGAGTTTAGGGTAGAAGGAAGCAAGTGCAACTTGCTGTTTAAGTTTTGTAGTAATAATTTGGTTTGATATGTGTTAAATAAGGTTTCAGTATGTAAACCCAAACCCCATATAGGTATCTCAGAATTTCAGGTAATGCACTGACTAGTAAAAAGAACTGAACTTAAGTTGGGAAATACTACAAAACGTAGTTCCCTTTCAAATTCCTTACTGATGTGAAGGATATGTTATTAATGCTGTATTTCTTAATAAGAGTTTTTATCCACAGATGCCAGTGTATGTGATCTCCATAAATGTGGCTGATTACTATGAAATGTTGTGGATTAGACTTATCTTTCCTTAAAATATCTGATTTAATTCTTACCCTGTTACTCAAATAGTGCATTAAAACAGCTCCCTGGAACAGCCAAGTTTGCTGTAAGAATAGGGTCTTCCTCGAATAAACCAGCCCCCTTGCTCAGGGCCTCATTTTATAGCATGTAGCCTGTATTGGGAAGAAAAAGAAAACAGTGCTTTCTCATCCATGGCAGAAACACCCTGACCAGCAGTAAACAAACAGTGAAAATTATCCAAACACTGACAAGACTGTTGCAACAGTCTCACAATAGCTGCTTTAAGAGACCTTTGACTGAATGTCTCACTGAATCTGAAATGGGCTGACTGCTTGAGGGGTTTTTTTTGGTGGGGAGGTGGGATGGAGGACATACTTTTGCACCAATTTTTCAAACCCCTTTGGCTGGATCATTAACAGAACTCTCTTGCTTCTGAAGCATGGTGAGAGACCTCGATTAATGCCAGCAGGCAGGTTTAGACTTTGTTTGACTGTGAAGACAGTCACTACATTAAAAGTCCTTGTTTTGAAATACATTGACTTATTCTAATGGACCTTGCATCTCATTGGAAATATATAACTGGGAGCTGAGTAACCAGGTAACTTCCATTTTGGTGTTTTTCATCCCTGCATCCTCTTTTGCCTACAGCAGTAGTGTTTCCTCAAATATAAAGAAGTTTCTCCCCTCATTTTTCCATGAAGGGCTGTGAAGCAACTTGTCTCAGGGTGAGCAGGAATGCTGAGCTTGCTGTCTGTATCTTGGAGGTAAGGACTTCTCCACCACCAACCCCCCCTTTTGTTAAACACACCGAGCTGTTTCTTGGGTTTTTTTCTTTGGAGTTACTGAGTTAATTTAAAACTTTTTAAAGAAGTGTTACAATTCTAGGAAACTGTCATGAAATGTGGCTCGGTGGGTGCTGAAGCCTCAGCCACCACTCTGTTCTCCACCCATGGGCTACAGTGAGTACCTTACTGAAGACAGCAGTTTGCCTGCTTTCCTCACCAGTTACTGTCACCTGTCTGCTACAAATGGGTTGAGTTCATAATCTTTCTTTCAGGAGCTAATAGTTCTAGGTACTTATCCTACATTTTAGATGTAGAACACTTACTGCTCCCCTGAGCTAACGGCTGCTCCTGCTTTCCATTTGCAATCATGTCCTGCTTCCCATCACTTGTGCAGTTCTCAGCTTGTGCTGCTACTGGAAGCAGCTCTAGCAGCAGCCACCTCATTATGTGTCCAAACCATAACTTTTGTGGGAAGGATCTGTTAAAAACATGTAATGCTGCTCACAGCAGTTAGTGCTAAATCTGGCAAAATGACCCTCCCTCGGGGGTGTCCTGAGGATGGCACTTCTGTACAGTTCAGGCAGTGAACTGACTATGAAATACTTAAGCTACATATCACATAGAAAATAAGAGATATCTTATAGAGTAATTGCAGAAGATCAAGTTTAGAACTTGAGCATCTGTTGCTTGCAAAAATCAGTATATCCCTTCTTCAGATTCTAAAACTCCATTTTACAATAGTTCCTTCCTCTACTCTTTGATGTGAGAAATCCTGGCTATAGAGGGGACTGACCTCTACAATAGAGGACAAAATGCTGCATTCTGGAGAGCTGCTAAAGCACAAAGTTTGCATGTAAGAGTCTAGTTAATTGTATGGAAGTGTGGCTGCATTGGCCTGTGTGCCCACTTTGATAGGTTGTATTTTAACTGCAGAATTGTTTCAGAAGTTTAAATCCCGCCTTATAAGTTAATTTGAGGCTAAAGGAGGCTTTTTTCTTGTAGTCAAGGATTATAATAGGTCTTACGAGAGTGAAGGAAGATGCTGAAAAGCCTGTCTTAAGCAGAACTTAGTTCCTTTGTACTAGGAACTGTGTAAATCCAAATTATGTTTAAGGGTACTGTTGGAATTGCAAACTACTGTTCCTTCAGCAAGTTGCGGTTTTGCACTCACCAGCCCAGTTGCAACTGACAGTGCACCACCTGCAGCAAGCTTTCAAGAACAAGGCAGTGAGCAAAGAGAGGTAACGCGCTCCCCTTTCCATTAAGCTTTTTCGAAAGTCCTCGCTGCGTGCGGGCACTTCCGATCGCGGCGGGGTTCTGTTCCAGCTTGCTTCCAAAGCTGTGTAGTGCCCTCGAGTGGCTAAAGTGTGCAACTTAAATACCATCGAGTTCTCTTGCAGGTTCCTCCTCATGATTAACTAAACCAGACTAACTTTACATTAGTTAAGAGAAAAAAAGGTTTAGTTAAAAATAAAGTTCAGGAAAAAGAGCTTTAACTGCAGATGAAGTGGTGTGCTGAGCCAGCTCATGTTTAGGCTGTGCCAAAGACTGTTTTCAGGCTCTAGTGTTTGAAACAGTTTTTTTACTTTTTTAATAACAAATCTGCAAACACAAGCTTTTACCTGTAGTTTAATATTTATATACTGATGGATAGCACCTAGAGGCCCCAACCAACATTTGAGCCCCCTCAATGTCTCTGCCCCAAAGAGCTTACAGTCTAAGCAGTCAAGTAGGAGAAAACAACCACCATGGTTTCTTTTATAGACCAGTGACTCTGATCCAACACAGGTCAAATGATTTACCTGCTCTAAGGCACAGAATGTGTGGTGGGAATTAAACCAACATCTCTTGAATCTCTGCTGCATGTCTCAGTTAAATGATGATCCTTCCTCTCTAGACCACTTTTTCTCTTAATAAAAATTAGCCTGTTCAAAAATCTCAGCCTGAAGCTGATTGAAGGTTCAGGACTGTCTCCAGGTCAGGGCAAGAGCTGCAGGAACAGAACAGAGAATGTATCTGTCAGATATATTTTCATTTTCTGTGGTCATCTCACAGGCTGCTACAAGATTCTGTTCTGGGTGCTACCCAAGACTGGAATCTCCTGTCTGTTCAATTCCATGGGCTTTGTTGTACATATTGTGAGGGAAGGCCAAATCTTAGAAAGATGCACAGTTTGTGCACTACTGGGACAAACATGTTCTGCCCTTTTTCCGGTCCCCACATGATGAACACTTCTTGGTGGTGAGTGCAAGATAGGTGGTGGTGGTAGGGAAGGCTGGAAGAGCTCTTTCCTCCAGGAGCTCCTTGGCCTTAGCATCCATTCTTCTGCTTTCTTGGGGCTAGGGATAGCCTGCTGTGTTCATTTCAGGTTTCTGAGGAGCCAGCAGTAAGATAAGGGCTTGTGTTTACAAGAAGAGACTTACTATTTTATTTCAGCTTTGGTAACAAGTTCTTGACTTGGAGGTAGCAGCAGGTTCAGTTTATTTCTACATGCATCAGCAAACCAAAACAAAATGGGTTGAAGGATGCACATTGCTGAATTGCCCACTCACTACCAACAGGTATAACTGCAGCTAATTGAAAAAAAGACAAAGCTATTAATATTTTGCATTTTAAACTAAAGAACTTCAGTTTCATACTTCGTTGAAAGCTTTTGAAATCAGCACCAATCTCATTGTATAAATCACTGCCACCTGGTCAGTCACCAGTCCTGTGTCTTGTGAAATGTGCATAAAACAAGGATATGCTCGTGTTTACAATGACAATTGCAAGGTAAGAATAGCCATTAGCAGATCAATTACTTAATGATAACCAATAAACAAATACACTTCACCTGTATAAAGCAGTATGTTAATCCACTAGTTAAATTGTATTGATAGTTGAGGTGGCATTATACAATGAAAGTATTAAAGTATCATCACTTGAAAAATAGTCTTGCTTTGTCAGGGAGCTCTGTTTATACATGAGGGTAAATGAAACAGCACTGACCACAGGAGCTGAACAGTCATGCATACAAAAAGTGATCACTTTTCAGCTATTGCACAAGTAGTGACACTAAAACATATACAGTAGGATTCTTACAAAATGACATCAGGAAGGCTGCATGCACCATCTTTTAAGGCCTTATGTGAACTATACATACACAAGAGTTGCTGTATACTGTAAATACATTGTGGATGTGTATAAATTCACATAAGATTAATTTGTAAATAGGAAAGTTTCCACCAGCTTATGCTGTATTTTATTCAGAAGGTTTCTCAGTGTGTACACTATTTTGGATGAAATGCATGACACCACTTCAGAGTAGAGGTTTCATGTAAGCATAATCTTAAATGCTTTGGTAACTGGATATTCCCAAGGAACAGGTTTTGTTAAACCAAACTGATTACTAAAACGTGAATGTCTCTTGTATTCAGGAAGGAAGGATATAGAATATGGCTAATAGTTTCGTGTATTTTCACAAGATACAAAAAAACCCCAGGGCTTTCCAAGTGGGTTGGGATGTCTAAACACAAATAAAACCACTGATTGCATAGTGTACAACATTTAAAACCCTGATCAAAATGACTTCAGAATGATTGTACATTCCCCAAAAAATACCAGGTTGGCAACTGAGGAAGGAAATAAAATATTAAATGAATAACTTGGTATAGGAGGGGTAAATTCTCTCTGTACCACAAGTTTCATTATAAAATACTGCTGTATGTTTCCATTTTAGACATAAGCATTTTTATCTCAGAGTCTGGTTTGTTTCTAAATGACTGAAAGTTTCAACTAAAAAGCTGTTTACACAATATACACATTTCATTACTTACAAAGAGAAATAAGCTTAATATTTCATATTAAAAACCTGGGATACAGTAGGGTTAGTAGCACCATGAAAAATGTTTTTCAAAACTGCAGTCTTGTTATTTTAAACATACTCAGTGCGTTGTGTTTTTCTTTATTCTCTTGGTTGATCAAAAAGGTGCCATTTTGGTACAGGGAGAGAAAAGAAAAATTTCATCTTCTGATCCTTTGTGAACCTCAAGTGTTCTTTTCTGTTTCCAAGAGGTCTGTTCTTTCATCTTAGTCCTGGTGTCGAATATGTACCAAACAACCCTTAGTTTGGCACATGAGTGAGGTACACTTGAATTTGCATGGTTAAAACAGTTTGGATTTGTTCTTGCTTTTCTTTCTGCACAGTAGCACCATTGTTGCAGCTGGAAGACAGTGCATCTTAGGAATTTTCAACTGTTTTATAAAACATTCTCAAAGATGTTACGTCTTCTTCATGCAAACTTGACAACGACTAATACGTGTCCTCAAGTCTCCAGCTTTCAGTGTCTCTGACTGAGGTTTACTGGTTGACAGACACAAAGGTAAGGTTAGGTTAGCTTTTTCCTTGTTTACAGAAATGTTCCTTTAAACTTCTACTTAATTCACAGTTTAAGATAGCACTTAAGTAGGTAAGTGGGGGATGAGTCCTGTGTTTGAGGGTTTTCCTTAAGAATGATGTTTCTGTGCATCTTCAACACCAGGTGACAGGTGCTCAGTTTTGCCCAGTGTCTCAGTACCTTTGGGTTTCTCAGATGAAGGGTACTTAACCCATAAAAATACTGCTACAATGAGATTTGTATTTAAGTTATGGCTTTGCCAAATTATTTATTTATATTCTGAAGGAGGGGGGAAGTGGGGGATTAGTAGAACATATTTGTGTAATATGTGTGAAGTCCAACTCTTAGAAGATTCTTTTTAAAAAAAGAGAATAAAAAGGAAACAGAAAATAGCAAAGCTAGAAAACTCCAAGGTGTGTGGAAGGTAGTTGTTAGTAGGCAGTTTTGACTAGTGAATCACCACTGATCAACTACCCTGAAAACTTAAAGTCTATTTAAGGCACATTAAGTATCACGGTTACAGGTATCGCACAAAACCCATTTAGGGGCCGGCCCTGTACCACAAAACTGCATTTCTCAATTTGGTGGCATTGGGAATAGTGATGAGGTTTTTATCAGTAGACAAAAAAGGCAGTAGCAATTTATTCTATGAAATGAGACAATTTTTCAAAGAAAAAATGGCTTTTGCTGCTCAGGTTGAGAGAGAAAAAGTTGGAGAAGCTGAGAGACGCCTGCTGAAATGGTGACTGCAGAGGAGCTGAAGAGAGACTGTCCATTGGCTTCCTTGCTGCCAAAAATGCCACCCTATTTTTTCTGCAAACTACTGGAAGAAATGCTTGCCATGGAGGGTATGAAACCTCCTTCACACCAGACTTTTAAAAGCAGTTTATATGAACATATGCTTTAAAAGATTTAGTAGAGCTGATCTTGTCCCTTGTATGTCTGTGAAGTATCTTTTCAAATATTTGACCTTATTTAAAGGCCTGGCAAGGAAAGAAACAAAAAAAAAATCGACCTTTTAGGCTCCACATAGAGTAGCTACAGTAGGACTACATTCAGAGAACGTACTACTGCTGAATGTGAATAACAATTGACATTAAAAGAATCTGACTCCTTGCAAAACAGAATGTGCCCCAGCAAGTTTTTACATAATATTAAAGGCCTACCCAGGAAACACTTGAAAAACTGGTTGTGAGGGGAAACAAATGGAATTATTTCCCTGTACCCCTGTAAACAAA
This sequence comes from Hemiprocne comata, assembly GCA_020745705.1. Taxonomy (NCBI): domain Eukaryota; kingdom Metazoa; phylum Chordata; class Aves; order Apodiformes; family Apodidae; genus Hemiprocne; species Hemiprocne comata. The sequence continues at coordinate 12,111,863 of CM036597.1, read as the reverse complement.
CCTCTTTTGATCTTCAGAATAAGTTCAGTTTCCAAAGCTTTCATTCTGGAATAAAGCAATATACAAGAAACAGGTTTTCTTACCTGAACATTTCTGACACCTCTACAGTTGCTAGCCAGAAACTGTATGAATTGGCATAGTAATTACAGGTGCCACGACCGTGGCATTCGATAAACGGAGCTGAGCGGAATTCTTCTAAACAGGATCCAGGTGATGCCAAGGCCTGTCCAGAGCCCTCTGCTCCAGCACTAGTGTGCTGGTGTAGCAGGGGGGGAGGGAGAGAAACACACAAACAAGAATCTTACAGTAGGTGCTAAAAATTAAATAGCAAAGCATTCAACTACCACATTCTTGGTTGAGATAATGCTGTGTCAGACATCTCTGTAAATACCAGTTACTCTGGGCTCTGGAAGATCACTGTTCATCTTGGCTACCATGGTTAATCATGGAAGGTAAAGGTTTTCAAATGACAACCAGTGTAGTTTTTAACAAAGTCCTAAGGCAGCTGGTTGAGGACAGAAGGTGGGTACTAGCCAGTGCTGGAGTAGGGCAGAGTTCTTACCATCATGAAGGAGTAACCAATCCAAAGGGAGTCCCAGCCTGGAGGACACAAAGGAATCTGAATGGTCTGACTGTGGACAGCTATCACCATAGCAGGAGCTTCACACACAACACATCTGGACACGGGAAGTATCAGAGAAACGTGATATTAAAATATAATAGGAATATATTTTATTAAGAATTATTGCACAGAGAAAGGGAGGAAAACTGGCTTGAAAAAGGCTGTCCTATTAATTTAGACATCTACTTCTCATATTTTGTAGTGCAAAATTTGCCTCTATTGCCACTAACAGCCATTAGGTAAAATACTGAAGCAGCTCCTGAAACAAACTGGAAGCTCAGTGTCCCTCCAGGTGAATGCCTTAATCTTAGAGCTAATGGCTCTCATGGTCTTTCTCCTGTCCACAGTGATCCTGTGCTGCTGCTGACAAAGGTTACTCTATCAAGGAGAGCTCTGGCAGCCTTTCGGCCTCTGAGTATCAACTGCTGCATGTAGACAGATCATTTGAGACAATGAATACTTTAAAACAAGCTATTTTCCTAGTATTTCCCAGAGCAAAACATGACAGATTTGTCTCCTAATACCCAACCTGCATGTTTGAAATACATGGGTAAGATGGGCTATCTATCTAGATAGTACACAACTGGGGCTCACCGGCTGATGAAGGGCTGGATGCTTTGTCCAGTCAGTGGCTCCATGCTCATGGGCATTGGCTCTGGAGTTGATAGCCAGTAGGAATAGTCATTCCTCGATGCAAAATTACAAACATTGTTGATGTTGCAGAACATGAAGGGCATGGTGCTGAAACGTCTAAGACAGCTCCCAGCAGTACCTACAGAGTAAGATACATAAAATGTGACAGCAGTGTTTTCACTTCATCGCTTTTTATAGCGATTATTTGAGAACAGTAATTGTGTATCTTCCACTCCACCTGGGAGTGCATGGCATGTGTTATCAAGTTGTCACATGTGGGAAAAACTTAACTTCTCAGCTTTGGTTTACATTCTTCTATCCTGAATTACCGCGGCCAGCCTCTGGAGGTAGTAGATCTTCGTATGCAATCCCCATCCTCATATAAGAAATCTCTTAAGACTGTTGTGTCTTCAGAGAACCAGAGCATTTAAAGAAGCAGCTACACCCTCTTTCCCCTTAAAAACAGAGCATACAGAATATCTCACCCAAATCCTGGCCATGTGCTCTTTCATTTCCTTGCACATATAAAAGTGAGAATCCATCATATATTCTTGTTGTTCCTTGTGGACATAGTGGTGTATCCCTGGTCTGGCTGTGCCGAGTTATAAGGAATCCGTGAGCAACAGAGGCTGTTCCAGGAGGACCAGGTGGGCCTTGTAAGCCATCAGGACCAGGAGGCCCCTGTATTCCTCGTGAACCTGTTCACATGAGAAACATGACACACTGGACTAACTAATACCATTTCTTGCTCTTAGGACTAATGTAGCTCTGAAAGGTATGATCTTGTGATTAAGGTGCTTGTGTGGTGGATTTGGTATCTGCTAACACTGTCTTCCTCAAGTTATTTTTCTCATGTAAGCTTGGTTAAATGGCTGAGGCTGTTGTATATAAAGTTATAAAATAACAGTGCTACTCCCCTCTGTTGTTGGGGTATTGTGAAGTTAAATACCTTCAGATCTGCAAGGCACTAAGACAACAACTGCAGCGGACAAAACAGGCACTGGAATGAGTCCAAATTCCAAAACATATTAATCAGTATATGCAGCTTAATAAGATAATGTTGAAAAATCTTGCTTGGGATCACAAAATAAATGGCAGAGCCAGAAAAAGAAGCAAGTCTCACTCTAGGGCATGCTGTGGTAACCTGAGCCAAAGCCCACCAAAATGAATAGAAAAGCTGCAGTCAGTTTCGGAGTAAGTTACAAAAAGTGGAAATAGGCTGGAACAACCTTGGATGAGAGCAAGAATGAGCCATGTGACTGAGAAAGGTATCACTTATTCTTGAACAGCAAAAACATCAGGAAGTATAACTACAAATATTTAGACTATGTTATTCCACAGTCGTCATTGACATTTTTTTTCACCCAAATAATGCTAACAGATTTCATAGAGCTACACAGAGAAAAAGGAAAAAAGGCATGGATTTTTGTACTGTTTCTAATACTTTTTCTCACAAATTGCAATATACAGCTACTTAATATGTATTATCTTTAGAAAATGGTCCCGGTGCCTAGTCTGATTTCTCAAATCACAGCTTTGTAATTCTAAGCACGGTAGCCTGATCTCTGCCTTTGCTGAAAGTCTTTCCTTGATGAAGTCTGTTTTTCCCCAGTTGTAATTTTCATGCAAAATTAAAATTATTTTACTAATCTCTCTCTTCTTACTATCTTTGTTATCTCCTGTGCATCATCTGTGCTGCAGAGGGGATGCCATTAAGCTTGAGATAAAGCACTCTGCAATATTATTCAGCAGTGACCAGAATGTGCTGGTTCCAAGAATATTCCAAAGCAAAGTATGTTCAACTGCTTGTAATGTTTTTGCATTAAGAAAATTCTAGAATTATGATTTTATTATTACTCACATAAGGCAAAGATCTCACTTCCCGGTAAGTGGGAAGTGCACTCACAAAAGGGAGCATGTCTCTGTTGGGTCCTTGTAGGATAAACACCATACCTGGTTGGCCTGGAAGACCTCTCTCTCCTTTACGTCCTGCTGGACCATCAAAGCCAGGTAGTCCATCTCGCCCTGGGTCACCAGGAAGACCAATTGGACCTAGAATAAGACAAATGCATAACTGAAATAAAAGCTTTTGAAATCCCACTAGAGAAATCTTTAAATTGTCTGGGATTCATCTGTTGCTTTTTTGTTAGGATTGAGTTTGCTGATGATACCAAGCTGTGTGGTGTGGTTGACACCCTAGAGGGAAGGGACACCATCCAGAGGGACCTTGACAGGCTGGTGAGGTGGGCCAATACCAACCTCATGAAGTTCAACAAGGCCAAGTGCAAGGTCCTGCATCCTGGGTTGGCATAACCCCAGGCACAAATACAGGCTGGGGGCAGAATGGCTAGAGAGCAGTCCTGATGAGAAGGACTTGGGGTTGGTAGTAGATGAGAAGCTTGATGTGAGCCACCAGTGTGCACTCGCAGCCCAGAGAGCCAACCACATCCTGGGCTGCATCAAAAGAAGTGTGGCCAGCAGGGCCAGGGAGGTGATTCTGCTCCTCTACTCTGCTCTGGTGAGACCCCACCTGGAGTACTGCATCCGGTTCTGGTGCCCTCAGCACAAGAAAGATATGGACCTGTTGGAGAGGGTCCAGAGAAGGGCCACCAAGATGATCAAAGGCCTGGATCACCTCTGCTATGAAGACAGGCTAAGACAATTAGGGCTGTTCAGCCTAGAGAAGAGAAGGCTCTGAGGAGATCTTATAGCAGCCTTCCAGTACTTGAAAGGGGCCTACAGGAAAGCTGGGGAGGGGCTTTTCATCAGAGAAGATAGTGATAGGACAAGGAGTAATGGTTTTAAACTGAGAGAGGGGAGATTTAGGTTAGATATTAGGAAGAAATTCTTCACTATAAGGGTGGTGAGGAACTGGAATGGGTTGCCCAGGGAGGTTGATGCCCCATCCCTGGAGGTTTTTAAGGCCAGGTTGGACAAGGTTTTGTGCAACCTGGTCTAGTGATAGGGTTCCCTGCTCATGGCAGGAGGGGTTGGAACTTGATGATCTTTAAGGTCCCTTCCAACCTTAGTGATTCTGTGATTCTTTATGGTAAGAACAGACCTTTAAACCAGAGGTATATGGTAGAACCCTGCATGTACCTATTTCTTCTTGCTGAATTCAGTAACTTGTCCCTGCAGCCTATGCCAGGTGACTTGTGCTGCACCCTGCAGTCAGCTATACTATTGAATCGTTTTCTCTGCAGCCACCTAGGATCATACCTGGCAATCCCTGTGGCCCTGGCAATCCAGGTGGCCCTTTCGACCCAGGCTGTCCTGGAGGACCTGGGGGACCAGGGTCACCTTTGATAACAATGCTTCGTCCAATGGTACCTGGTAAACCTGGTGGACCTGAGAGAAAGCAGCTTAGTATTAGATAAACCAAGGTGGAAGAGAGTGTTCGAAACAGTTTCTGTTACTCTTTATTGCAAAGTCAGAAGCCAAGAGCTCTATCAATGCAAAGAATAAGTGTATAAATAAGGCAAGAAGTGCTCTTAGTGACACCACCCCTCCCCACCAGTCCTCCCCAAAGGACAACTCTTGCAGGGGTTAATCCATGTAGGCTGGATACTGAGTATAAAATACGGTAGGATTACTTACAGGGCTAAAAAGTAGAGTCTGGAATTATTTTTAAGCCATTGCTCAGTTAACTACTTTCATTGCTGGCTCAGACTGTCTCAGTCTTACATTTGTGTAAAAAAATCCTACTGTCAGGGAGCAAAAGCAACAGTCCTACCTGGTGGGCCTGGCAGCCCTTGACTGCCTGTGAGGCCAGCGGGTCCTGCAGGTCCAGTGGGACCCTTCATACCTGAAACATCAAATTCACAGTTACACAGTGAAAGAATATGCTGTCTTACAGAACCTGCTGCAGGAAGGGCCAAAATCAGGTTTCTTTTCTCCCTGATGGGCTGTTACTGTGTCTGGAGGTTTTGACTTGAAATGCTAGTTACATACCTGGGAATCCTGGAACGCCTGGAACCCCGGGGTCGCCCTTCATTCCATTCAGACCCGGACGACCAGGATCCCCCTGCACAGAACAGCTTCACGTTATTCACTCATCTCAGCAGCAGTTTCAGAAAAACAGAAAAGGTGACTGGGGGACAAATAAGCACTCTTGGGGTCTGCAAACTAGCACTTTGAAGGGCTGAGGCCATGCATGCTGCTCACTGCACTGGGTGCTGTCAGAGAACACTGTAACATGAAGAGCCAGGCTCCCATGGGAATGTAATGGGGACAATCCTGACCAAATACTGGGGATAATCAAGGAGAAGATCCTCTTCCTTGCTACAAGGTTAGCTACCACATTTTGGCTTTTATTTTACTATGATACACTGCATGTTTCACCCAAATATATTCCACTTCTATTGCATTTAAAAATAAACTAGGGGGAAAACTCCATTTCTTGTCCTACCTGGCGTCCAGGTGGTCCTTGATCTCCCTTTTGACCAGTAAGACCAGGTGGGCCAGGCTGACCTGGGTTCCCTTTTTCCCCTTTAAGTCCTCCCGTGCCTGGTGGCCCTCGTGGACCTTCTGGGCCTGGTGGACCTTAACATTGCAGAACAAATATGGATATATCTGTCAGTACATATCAACCATTCTCCCCAAGTTAGTGCCTCCAGCGTAAAAAAAAAAAAAAAAAAAAAAGATATTTTTGGCTTGACTTCTCAGTTCTATTTCAATGCTGAATTTGGGATAAACTAAAAGGAAAACAAATAGAGGGATTATTTGTACTACCCAAATCAGTAACCAAGGCTCCTAATGTAGCTGATGAAGAGCAGCAGGTCTTTCCAGAAGGCAGTGCAGCTCACCTGCATTAGAAGCTTACCAGTGACCAGACTGGTGCTTTTAGTAGGAGCCAAGAAACCCTAAATTAGATGGTACAAATATCCCCTCTGCTGACTTGCATTATATCCACCATCTCTTAAGTGCTATCTTAACAAACTGAATTCCTTTTGAAAGCCAGTCTCAACGATGTAAAATATGACTAGTTTTTTGCTGCTAGAATTTGACATACCTATTGAAGGAAGCTGGTATGTACAGACTGCTGGGCAGCAGGAAGCCCATCATTCTGCCTTACGTACTCATCTGAGTTGCAGAAACTTCCTTATGCTGCATGACTCTCCCTCCAACTGATCTATGTTTAGTAGAGCTACAGTGTGTAAATCCAATAGAGGAACTGGACTGGTCTTTAAATATTCTCCCTTTGCTCCAGCCACATTAATCCAAAGCAAAGCAGTGGGTTTAAATGAAACGTAGGTATTTGGAGAACTGAAAGATGAGACACCATCTAAATAGAAGGTAACTGATATTAATTTGTGGCAAAATAAACTGTATGCAAAGTGCAGCGACAGCTAATAACATTTTACAAGTTTGAACTCATAATGGGATTAACAAAAGGATCTTTTTGCAGGACAGTGCTATGACATTCTCCCCTGTAGTACAACAAATCTAGTAACATTTGTCAGTGTGCTGGATTTTCAGTTCTTCTGCAACCTCGAATAATGTAACTTCTCCTCTGACATCCTCATAGTCTATATGCAGTGAATAAATTTGATGAGCTGTATTTCTGCATGCAAATCTGAGTATAGAATTCCTTCCAAAATTTTTCCTTTTAAATCAACAGCAATTTTGTCCCAGATTTCACACACATCCTGTAGCAGTTTCAGCTACAGGAAACATCCCATCATGCAAGGATTTTTTGTGTTCGTTTTGCTCTTTTATACCAGTCTTGTACTGTACACATGCAAATAACAGGTTACCATCTGAGGCATGCTAATCAAACACGTAAGACCTGCAGGGCAACCACAGTCCTTAAAAAGATAATCACAGAATTACAGGCAAACATCTGTTTCTCTTACATCGAGAGCAACGCAGTAAAATAAATTGACCGAGTTAAGAGTCTAACCTGGAGGACCTGGAAGGATCAGAGTTCACCAAAGCCCAATGATCGATGTTAGAAGGGTCAGACATCACACAGTACAAAACAAGATTACTAGTTAGAAATAGCACAGATGACAGCATATACACTACACAACAACCCATTTCACCAGCATATTTTGTATTTACAATATAATCCACATGCATGCATAAAACCATACATGAATACACAACGATATGTATTTTCAGATACAAGTTATTCTGGTGACTAGGCTCTACTAGGACTAATTGGACACTTCATTTACCAGCAAACTTAAAGCTTTACTAAAGAATGTGTTATTGCTTTAACATTACAGCTGAGGCCTGCAACTGGTTAGTCCTACTCACAAGGGGGTTCGGACTGTATAATCATTTCACTGACAGTATTCAACATTGCAGGACCTGGTGCTTGGAAAATATGCAGGTAAATTGTGAATGACAACTTACTCTTGAGCAAAATTCTGCTTTGGGCAGAGAGGAAATGTGATTAACAGAAGGACTTAGCACCACTACTCAGGTATGAGGCTCAGCTACCTGTGAATACAATTCTAGGACTGAAAAGTAAGCTTACACCCTCTTCAAAACTGTAAGCAGGGTTGACATGGAGGGTTCAAAAGAGCTGCAAATGCTATAAGCAAAAATATGTCAGAACTAACAAATTTAGAATTTCTTGTCTTTACTGTTGGCATTGTTTTTTTCTTGGTAAAAATACCCCAAGACGCTAATTTACCTGTTTAAGGTTATTATGGAGAATGGCATGTGTTAAGATCCTTAGAAAAATCATTTAAATGTCCTCTTTAAAAGGGTAAGATGGTTGTTCCTACCATGCTCCTGAATTAATACTGTTTTACTTCCTCTGCCACTTGCACCTTTCATGTCAGTGAAATGATTTAAGTCTATCAAAATATCACCATGCAATTTGCAGCTAAAACTGCAATAAATACACATCAGCTTTATCTCAATGCACTGTTTCTTACGTATTTGGTAAATTATTTTAAATACTAACTATAATACAGTTGTTAAAAATCATGACACGGACATTTCATTGTTACTGTTAAGTACTTATAAGCTATATTTCACTGTTAGGTAAGTTTTGCTATGATTTATAAATCTGTCCAATACTTGTTGATTATTGAATTCTGGTGGGGCACAGTCACAGGGTGATATGATGATATGAAACATGATATGGTAGCTCCTCTCAGCACACCTGTGCTGGGAGCCCTCTTTCAAAGTGTGGTTACTGCTTATGTGACTACAGTTTAATTAAAAGGTAAAGCCACATTCATTTTTTTACATGACTGCATAAAACTAGGATTCAAACATCAGGGGCTACCATATTTGTTACCTCACAGTGTTTAGGACGGCACACTAAAAACTTAAACTTACTTCTTTATTGAATTTTGTTGACAGTTCTTTGCTTCCTGAAAGTCATAGCAAAACCTAACAACATCATTATTATTAAATAGATATACCAAGTCATTTTCAATCTAGACACAGATACTAAAAATCTTCAAGAGCTGGCTTGTGCTACGTGCCCATATTCTAGAATTATGATAAGCTTGTGAAAATGACCATGTTCTTACTAATCCTGTTCCACTGCCATAGCATTAGGGAGAGGAGGGCTGTATGTTCCCATTTTTATTAAATACATGTTAAAGGAAGAGCTTTCCTCATTCCCTCTAAACATGCTGGTGAAGCAAAACAACGGAAATAAGGATTTCTCTACATTGCAAAATTACAATGCTTTAAGTTGGGAATGTAAAGCATCACTGTTCCTCTGTATAAATTTTCCTAGGGACACTGTTGGTATAAAAGAAGCACCTAATTTATTTAAGTCACTTGAGAGTGTCCAAAATCAACAGTAGCAGATGTTACAAAAATGAATACTGTCATTTGCCCAAGCTGCTAAACACAGAGCAGAGACATGGAAGGACAGCACAATATGCTTAAAAAAAACCCAACAAAACATAAAAGATTTAAACCAGGATATATTGTTTTCAGCTGCACTGAGAATAAATATGTTGTAACAAGTTTCACAGCTGAGGACACTCCATAAAAGCCTTGCAAGGCTGAACCCCCCCTGGTCTTCCACCACAGGGAGAGCAACACTAAATGTCCTTCCAACATCAGTTCTACAACAACACAGAGGAAGATTCTCAAAGCCAACCCTGAAGTTTTCTTTTCTACCACAAATTAAAAGGTATGTCTGAAAAATGACTCAGCATATCTATATTTAGACACTACAAAAGTATATACATTCATTTTCATGCAAAGTTATTATTTTGGAGTTAAGGGGCTAACCTGAGGGACCTGGGAGTAGGGGGTCAGAGTTCACCAAGGTCATCACAAGGGGAAAAACATCAAAATTGTTAGAAATATCAACAAGCTAACATATTCAACTAAACCTTTCTTTTTAGATTTAGCTCAATATTCCTTTACATACAGTATGCAAAACACCAAACTATTATTATTCAGAGCAATGAAAACAGGCATGTGGAGTTAACAGCAATGTTGTGTTGCCCTGGAAATTGGCTTAATCAGTTAATAAATCTGTCCCAACACCATCTATCAATGTTTGTTTTGGGGGCAACTCAACTGAAGTCAGAGAGCTACCTCACATTTTGACTTTATCACTTTTACTAATCTTACACTATACCCAGAAGTCAACAACAAACAGTATACACATACAGCTTCTGGTTTTATTTATGTCCCTAGAAGGGGGGTAAGTTGACAGCCACAGCTGCTTTTATGACTAACTGCCTTATGTTGAAATGTTACAAAATCAGGGTTCCAACAATAGACTGTGTTATCATTTGAAACAAAAGGCTGGAGTGCTGATTGTACCAGAACTGCAATAATAGTTTGGTTTATCCACATTAGTTCACGCATAACTGAGCAAACCAAATGCTTCACTTTATAGATTGCATGCAACAAAAATGGAAATAAGAGAAAGAAATGGAGAGAGAACATGGCTGAGCAGAACCTCACTGATTTGTTTTCCTCCTGATAATGTTCATAAAACTGCACAAAATGAGCCTCACCATTCCTGTACCTCCCAGCTGGTTAGAGTCAGTAAGCACCTGATTTATACCGAGATGTGTGAAGAGGATGAGAAGCTTCATAAAAACACCAATGGTAGATCTTTTACACATCAGGAGCTGCTTAACTCTTTTGAGTTTGGAGATCTCTGTGTAAGAATCTTTTAGAAATGAAAACCTATCAACTTTCTGCACCAAAGATTTAAATGCTGTACCACTCTACATACCTAAAAATTATCTTTGGAAGATTTTGACATGTAGGATGTATTATGCTTTCATTTGGGCACACTTAAACTACAGGCCCAAGCCCAGCACTCTACCATCTCTTTTATCCCTTCACTCCTTCTCCTGCTTGCCCCAGGTGCAATTCTGATCACAGTGAGCAGAGCTGGGATTGTGTGTCAGTCAGCAACTAGGCAGAAGGGGACAAGGCCACATGGAAAGTGGAAAGCAAATCGGGACTATCAAAGTGCTGTACGGATGCTCCACTGACTGGTTAGAGCCCCTGTGGCACAGCAGGGTGTAAGTTCCTCCAGGCCAAAGGGAGAAGGCTGCATTCCTCCTTCCACTAACCAAAATAGGAAACCAGTAAGAAATTGTGACTGGTTGTAAATTATTAACCCACTGTGTTGTCCACACCAGTCACATAAAAAGCAGGTTCAGGATACAAGAAAATTCAAGTATTTTTACTAGGACCAAAAGAAAAGCTGGTGGGCCAGGGCTACCTTTAGGACCTTCCAGAGGTGGCCCTGGTAATCCTGGTGGACCTGGTGGACCCTGCAGACCAGGGAAACCCTGGAAACCAGGTTCTCCCTTTGGACCTGGAAGTCCAAGCAAATCTTTCAGTAACATAAAAATCTGAGGTCAGAGTTTGAGGGCAATAAATAAAAATAATACTTCTCCATTAATATGCAAATAAAAAACCTGTAATTAGCCAATAGCTTGGTTTGAAAGTAGCCTCCTTTAAGGAGAATACAAGCATGTTAAGTGAGGTCAGTCTTCATGGTGGCAAAGTACTTTTGGACTCAAGATACCATGACAAACTTGAGCCAGAGCTGTGACAGATTCATTAAAGTTAGATTTTTCAAGAGCAGTATCTAGATGCAAATAAACATTCTATGACACAAAATATAAATAAAATCCTAATATGTACCAGGGAGTTGCTCAGCAATGTTAACTCCATATAGTGGTTTTTTTTTTTTCATTCCCAGAATTAGTTGGTACAGGAACAAAATGCAAACATGGAATGGAAAGGTGACCACGGCATGATGGTGCCCTGAGTCCATGGGAGCCACATGACACGATGGAGCAATGACATGTTACATGACACGAAGGTGAGGAGGCAGCTATCCAATTTGATCATGCTGTGATGCTAGCGTGAATTTGATTTTCATGGCTCAAAATGATGGGGTTTGTTACTTTTGTTTTTTTGTGCACGATGACGTTTGCTGATCAGGTGACAATACTGCAAAGGTATCAGATGTTCAGAAGTTGGTACCGTGCTCATTAGATGATTACTGTGACAGCATGCGGAGAATCTCCTGTTAATTAACACATTCGATTTTTGCTGCCAGGTATCAGAAATTAATAGAAAACGAGTATTTTTAGATACTGTTACTTTTGGCAACAAAATCTTCTGGTTGCCCACAAACAGTAAGACCTATGCCATGAGGCTTGAACTTATCCATCCAAACAAATTGAGGAAGTTTAAAGGCTGATAACCTACCAGCAAATTAGGAAAGTACCAGCAGATGTTGATAGGTACGGGTCATGCTCTTACCTGGCCTTCCTGGAACACCTGGTGGGCCAGGGCTACCTTTAGGACCTTCCAGAGGTGGCCCTGGTAATCCTGGTGGACCTGGTGGACCCTGCAGACCAGGGAAACCCTGGAAACCAGGTTCTCCCTTCGGACCTGGAAGTCCAGGGGGCCCTGGTGGGCCAGGTAAGCCCAGTTCTCCTTTTTGCCCTGTAAAACCAAACAGCCACGTTTATGAATACTGTTACAAACTGATAGCAAACCAGTCCACATGTCTGTTTGCAGAGCTGTTTCTCTCTCCTGCAGAAGGTGCAAGTCTGGCCACAACTCACCTCATTTGTGCAGCAGGACAGTATGAAATTGGTCTAACATTTAGAAAAGACTTAGGGCTAATCTTGCAGGAGAAAGTGCTCTACATCCTCTGAGTTTGTAAGCCTACAAGCAATGCTTTCTGTGAAGAAATCTGTCAATAGTTAAGACTTCATCGGTTTTTTTAGACTGCTGAAAGTTAAGATATACTTGCAACATTTTCAAATAAGCTTGATGAATTTAGAAGCTTTAATACTACTGGAAAGTAATACAAGTTAGGTTGTGAAGTTGCTTTTGAAAATATACGAAGCAGCTATATTTCCAAAGCAGCTTCATTTTTCATCTGTTGTATGAATGCTTTATTTAGTGAGACAAATCAGCAAAATTCCATGCAATGCATATACTGTTATCCTGTGTGGATTTATTCCATCTGCATAATTGTTAATTTACAAAACTCACTAGTCAGTAATGAGTGTCTTTATTACCATGGTTAATTGAAAGCAGTCTGCTGAGAAAATAAAGATGTTATTTAAGTTGTTGCTATGGCATTCATTTGCTGCAGAACATACACCATGCCATGCTATTTTTGGTGTATAGACATATTTTGCATTCCACCTTTTTAACAAAGAACAACAGAGAAACATTACCTGACAATCCTGGAAGTCCTGGAGGTCCTGGGTGCCCAAAACCCGGTAGCCCTGAAAAGAAACCAATTCAGTTAATAATGAACATTTAGCTTTCAGGCCTCCAGGAATAGGAATATGAGGCTGGGAATGATGCAAGTGCAGTTTGTCTAAGTCTCTGATTCCCTGAGACTACCAAGATTCTCATTCACTCAGTCTACACAAAGCTAGGGGATTTGCTGAAAAATGCATTTCTGACCTTCCTAAGTATTCCCATCCATTCACAAGATGTTCTTTCAGATTTTGGGAGTTAATACATTTGCATTTTTGGTTGGGGTTAGATCTTTAAGGCAGACATTAGACTGTTTATCCATTCTGTGACTTGAAGCAATACAGCTATCATGGCATACAGGAATAGGGGCTGGTGTTGAAGTCAGATAATCAAAATCTTAAGAGCTGCTTGAAATGTTGTCCTGTGCTTCATTGGCAGCTTGACCACATCCTTTGTGAACCATTCAGAAGCTAGGAACCAGGGGAGCAGCTTTGAAGGTGTATGGGCAGTTATAGGAAAAATAGGATAGAAAAAGCAGGACATCACAATGCAGAGTGAAGAGGAGAAAGCAAACAGGAAGGATACCTAACCTGGTTCACCCTTCTGACCAGCTGGTCCAGGAATACCATCTCGACCAGGCTGTCCCTTCTCCCCTGAAGGACCAGGAGGGCCAGGACGACCAATATCACCTAAAAGGGGGATAGAATACATTAGCACAGTAGCATCTAACCTGCAATAAAAAAGCAACCTCCCCCCTCTTCCCCACCATCTGAATCTGAAGGTGTGGCAATAACAAATTCACAAGGGTGTATTCTTAAAACCTGTCTCCCTTTCTGTCCTCCCTGATAATTCAGAAAAGGTGAACAAAGTGTGTGCAATGGTGTTTGAGCATCCATATACATACAGATGCATTTCCATGATGTTATAAACATAAGAATGTAGGAAGTGCCTTAATGTGTTACATTTTTCACCGAAGCAGCTGACCTTTCCTGCACTGTTCATGCTCACCTACTGGCCCAGGTGGTCCAGGCAGGCCAGGATTACCTGGAGGGCCCTCGATACCTTTTGGTCCTGGAATTCCTGGTGTTCCTATAAAGTACAGGCATTTCAATAAAATTAAGCAAAAAATGTCCCAAACTGGCTTTTCAGTAGATCTCAAAATGCTATAATCCGAGATACCCTGAGTAGCAAGTGAGTTAATTGTATCAAATACTGTATTTATGTTCATTTTGCAGATCTACAGCTGATCAAGGAGATGAATTATAAAGCAAAGAACATACAGAGACACAGCATTCCAGCACAACTGTCCTTACTGCTACTCCCAAGACTTGTTTTCTTAATTGTTGAGTGCCCGTGGCCAAGGAGATGGGGAGTCTGGCAGCCTGCTAGGAAACTGCCATTTTAGAGAGAGGGGCTTCTGCCCAACAACAAATTGAAAGCTTCATGAGCTGTGGTTGGGTAGTCCTTCCGTAAAATCCTCTTTTCCTTTCCTCAAAAGGGATCTTAATGAAAATGGTCTTAGTTAGAACTTACACTGGATTCTCACCCCTACAGCATGAACTGAGTGGGAGGCAGGAAAAATAATCCATCTGTTGTGGTATGTCTGTTCTGAACAGCATCTGAACCTGATCAAGGTGGTGTCGAAATGCTCCGTTTTGACTGTTCACAGTTTTTGGGCATGACAAGAAGCAGAGGTTGAAACTGTCAGGTTCATGGCCAGGTTTTGTTCTCCTCCAAGCTTCCTGCTGCTATGATTACACTCTTACAAATTCCCTAACTTCCTACATTAAAGCAGCTCAAGCATGCTTGTAGAACAGTCTTTATTGCTGCAAATGCAGCATAGCTAAAAACCTTGTTTATTTAAATCAAGAATGAAAGAACTGACATATTTATGTTTTAGAAAAGAATGCAAACCCTAATTTCACTATGTTTCAGAGACTTCTCTTTAGAACATATTTTTAGACAATAAATGCTATTTTAAAAGCCCAGTTTTCCTGATAACACTTTTATTGATTCATGAAGGAAAAATGTGGAGCCAAACACAGGTATTTTGTGGGTCAGAGGAGATGAGAGTCTGACTGCTGTGGGGAGTGGAGAGCATTAAGTCACAAAAATGCTGCATCCCCTCAGAGCAGAGGAATAATTTCAGAAGGCACTTGGAAGTGATACATTCACACACTTTTCTTGCAGTGACAATTCCAACAGCACAAAGCTTACAAGCAGCAGATGGCTGGAAACCTTGAAAGAAGCTGCAGCCCTCCAGCAATTACTCACTGTGTTTAGATGTAAATACCAATATATGCAAGAGGGAAAACAACAACAAAAAAATTTGTTCAGAATTACCTGGGAATCCAGGAAGGCCTGGTTCTCCTTTTGCACCTGGACTGCCTGGAAATCCAGGCAAGCCAGGATTTCCAGCTAAACCTTTACTGCCTGGACTACCTGGGTATCCAGGCAAACCAAGATCACCCTAGAAAACATTAAGCAGAAATAAGAACTCAGTCCTTGTAAGATGGATAAGCTCTTCTTGTATGTTCCCAGTCTTACCATCACAAAAAGATCACCATAATATTGTGTACACGTCTTATATCCAGTTAATGTTAACCATCTCACACAAAAAATTAATTGGAAATAGAATCTGTAAATATTTTAACAGTTTTCCTCTACGTTTCTATATAGACTATCATAGCTTTTCCTCAGAACTGGCCTACATTAAAGAAAAAAAATGTTCTCTTAAGATATTTTTACCCCATGATAACACAGAAGAAAAAAAGAAGTATGTGGAGCTTTAATCATGCAGTGTTTTTGCTAAATTAATTGCTGCTCAACATCAGTTGTAAGGCATCAGTGAAGGCCACGAGATGTTCTGTAGGTCTTTCTGTCACTTTTTTGTGGATGACAGAAAGGATGATAGGGATAAATGACAGTGCTAATGTTTTATATAGACTTAAAAATTTAAAGCAGCAGTAATCATGATATATCAGTTCCTTAGAAATTTATTCTTAAAAGCATATTGCCTTTTTTTTTTTTTCTTAGAATGAACTACATAATTAGACATGGGAACAATGCTATTAATTGTATAAATCCCAGTGGGTGCCACAGTGCAGACTTGGCCACTAGCTGAACCCAACTTGAAAGGTCTGGTAAAAAAAAACTCTTCTCCTTTAACCAGATGAAATTATATAGAAATATTTTCACCTTTAAAATTAGACATTTTTGCTCCCACCTGAAAAGAACAAACCACAGTCAACCCTGCTTGTTATTAATGTATTTTATACATATTTACAGTTACACATAATATACATTAAGTTACAGTGAAAAAATATCAACACAGAATCTAATTTCCTCATGGAATTTTGAAGAATTGAAGAATTTTGTAAATGTACCTTTGGTCCAGGGAGACCAGGAATACCGATGCCTGAAAGACCAGGGTCACCTTTCTCCCCTTTCAATCCAGGAAATCCTGCAGGTCCAGGCTGCCCTGGACGTCCTGCTATTCCTTGGCTGCCTTTAATCCCTGGGGGACCTGTCCAAAACAGAAAATTCAAGTTTTATACATATAAATAAAACTTCTGCAGTGGTTTAAAGAAATCACTCAAGTTACAGCAACTGAACGAGAAAGAACTAACAAATTGACTGTCTGGCTTTGAATACCTAACCTGTTTTTATTTAAAAAAAACCAAACAACTAAAACAATTATCTAAAAATCTCATGGCTTTTTGCTTGACGTTTCTAAGATTTCTTTTTTTATTCTTAATTTACACAAATCCAAATATCTCATTGTCAGTATCTGGGTGGAATTTAATATTAGAACCCCCAGAAACTGGCATTTTTGTTTCAGCTCGCTTTTATAAATAACACTTTCTCCTTTTCATTTTTGCTTGTGTCTAATGTCTGTCTTCTGACAGGTGGGTTTACAGAATCTTTTTTCCTTCTGAACTTTCACAGAGTGGAATCTGAAAACCAGAAAAGTATGAAGTTACAAAATCTAGATAACTCTTGCTTCTACATCCATAAGCACTTTAAAATAATATGTATTTAAATAATTTGCTATTTGCATTTTCTCTTTTAATGGGTATTTCCAATTTCTTATGCATTATTTCAACAAATATGTATGTAGGGCTTTATGAATTCCTCACCTGCATTGCCATTTATATATATTATTAGATACTGCACACAAGCAGATCCACCTTTCTGCTATATAAAAGGAAAAACACTGACCAAAATAAAGTAAAATTACACGCACAGATACAAACCTGGAAGGCCCATCTCTCCCATGGCACCCTTTAACCCTGGAGGTCCTGTTGGTCCTGGCTGCCCAGGAAGCCCTGTGTCTCCCTTGATACCTAGGAAATTTGTGTTTTTAATTAATTAATGATAATATTTTAAAGTTTCTGATATTAATGCATTCTCATATGAATATGCTTGTCATCTAATCACAAAGGCAATGGGTCTGGCATTGCTTTAGGCCTCATACTGCTCCTACATGCTTTTCACACCCATTTTTAGTGAAATATTAAACATCTTCAGTTTGTTCTGAGCCAAGGTTTGATCAGGGCAACATCTTTGTTTTGAAGACTAGTCTAATGAAATGGGTCAAATCTCAGTCCATGACTTAATAACCACCTGCAACAATTTAGCACTGGTGCAACTTGGTGTCTCTGGAGCTGTTCTGCAGATGGAACACATTGTCTCTCTCTCATCTGCAATAGGTATTCGGGAGCTTTTATTACAGAATTAAATGTGACCTGCAATGCTCTAACTAGTTGACTCCCCAAGCCCAACAAAATATTTAGAGCAAGACCTACATTAGGCATAGTGAGCAAAGATTCAAGATGTCAGATAAATTGTTACAGGTGTAGGAAGCAGCAGTGAAAAACAGAATTTGTTTTCTTGCTCCTTGAATTCTTTAAAGCAAAGATGTGGCATCCAGACAGCCCTTGCAATGCATTCAGTTGGCCATTTGCTACCTATGAGTATAATGACCAACAATACAAGAAATAAACATATGAAACAGACTAGTCCTGTTGGCAGATCCTGCAGTCACCTTGCTTGCTCAAGCAGCAAGTAGTTTTCCAGTCATCACAAAAGCTATCCTAATCTTCAATGGATCATCTCAAAACTCCTTTTGGGTCTCTTAGAAGGAAAGAGCTCCAAGTTTGCTGTTTGGATTATGATTTTAAATGTACCAAAACTATGCTGCAGTTTTAAGTGTAAATCCCTCGGCTTTGCTTAGTTACACCTGGATTAACATCCCATGCGATTAAAAACACATGCAAATTTTTACACATCAAAACTGTCCATCTGGGGCTTTGTTTACTTACCTGGCAATCCTGGCACACCTGGTGGGCCACTAAGTCCTGGTGGGCCTGGGTCACCTGGGAGACCTTGATAACCTTTCTGTCCTGATAAACCAGGAATACCTCAAAGGAAAAAGATACATTCTATTATTATTACTACTGTATGTTTTCTTTTACCGTAAGAGGCCAGATGTAACTATAGGTGAATAAAAATCCAAATAGTGATTTTTTCTTCAGTATATATAATTTCTCCTAATTTAGCAAAGAGAACTATCACAAAACAAAAAATACTGCTTCTGAAACGTTTAGATTTACTACAGAACAGGAACAATATAACGAAGTAGAGGAAAAATTAACGTTATAACTAATGCCAGTACACTTCATTCAGAAGAGAATGTCTTTTTGGATGAGCACACTCCATGCTCAACTCTCTCTATATTCATCCAGATCATTTACATACATGTTTAATTACATTGCCACATCAGAAGCACTTTGGGACTGATATATCATAAAAAGTAATGCAGGTATTTAGCAGATTTTTACAAATTCGATGTGGTTATTACCCCATATAAGAACTCTGTGCTGCCCTGCAGGCACAGATAGATCTGCCCGCTACAGCTCGTACTTAACAGAGGGGAAAAAAAGGAGTGTGAAAAAAAAAAAGGGTACAACATGTCTTAGGCTCCTACCTAGGCTTCACACAAATTAAGATAAATTAGCACAATAACGGCTAGGCCAACACTACAGAAAGGCATTGTAGTTCTCTCTAGGGTAGAGTATTTTTACTCTTCTCAGAACTAAACTAGAGTTCAAAGGAGACAACAGACCCTTGGAGGGGGGAGGAGGGGAAGCAAGCAAGAGAGAAAACAGACTTGAGTGAACTGAGAAAACCTCCCAGGCTGCCAGCTTCCCAAGTAGAAACACACATGGAGATGACATTTAGCTGTGGGGAGGGTAAGCTTACAGAGATACCCAAAGGGAGAATCTGGAGGTGACGCATGAGCAGATGACCTGTGCAATTCCATCCTACAAGGCAAAGGCCCAAGGGCCTGCAAGACAGCAGAAATGCAGCCAGCACAGCAGCCATGACAACTATCTCTCATCATGCTCAGGAATAACACCTCGAAGACTGAATCGTAATCCTGCTGAAAGCACCTCAGTGCTATTACAATATCACCATATGCCAAATGATAGTAGCAGTTAATGAGCATGCAAACTAACCATACACAGAAATTTGGTCATAGAACCATTTTGTAAAAAGCCTAAAATTAGAGAACCTTAAGCCACCTCCATATTCTGAGTTTATTTTTTTCTGTAAGAAAGGATGAACTGTAGTGGATTCAGTTACATGTCGCTATTATCCATAGAGGACAAACTGCCTCCTCAGACCCACAAGCTAAGTTCTGTACCTGGAACACCTGGCTCTCCTTTTTCTCCTTTTGCTCCTAGCTGTTTTGGATCAACTTTTCCAGGTGGACCTGGCAGGCCTGCTTCACCTTTGATGCCTTTCTGTCCTACTGGTCCAGGAGGCCCTGGCGGACCAGGTAATCCATTATTACCTACAGTAGGTACAGACAACAAAAGGGGAAAAAATATAATCTTTAGGGTAGGCAAATAAATTTGTAATGATTTTTCTTACACAGGGAGTCCATGGTTTCTTCATGAAGTTGGAATTGGCTAAATGATCAGTTAGTTTATGCAAGGCTATCCACAACATCTTAAGCCCTAGAACAAAGCTGGACGAGGAGACAGCATGGGGCTGTCTGCGTGCTGCAGTTGCCAGCTCTGGCCATCCCTGCTCAGAGGAAGCAGCTGTCTGCAGGACCTACACCCAGAGAGCTCCCAGAGCCCCACCACACTGTGCCACTAGTACAGAGGAGCTGCAACAGCTACAACAGCTTGGGATTCACAGCATCCTTGTTCTGGGGAGATGACTGCGTTTTTCTTCTTCTACCAAACTCTTTCAAAATTCATCTCTACCAGGGGAGTTGGGAAAACGTAGATAGAATAGCTCCTCTGTGATAGTTACAGAGCTGATTCTGGGTATCTCCATAAGCCAAAGCTACTGATTTTCTTCTTTCTGCTGTTTCAAGCAGACTTTTACAACATACTTCAGAAACACTGCCCTACTTCAATACCATCAATGTTTTAAAAACACCCAACATTTCATGATGTCAATTAAAATAGAGTGACTAGCTGCTATGGCTTAAAACTGCAAAGCCATTTTGATCATTGGCACTGGCAAAAGAAGATAACCTAAGCAGCTCCCAGTAATGAAGATCTAGATGTTAGTATTAACAAAGCCTCTTTCCACACAGGACAGGGAAAACCACATTCTGCATTCTCTTCAGGAGTGAATAAAGCAAACATTACCTTTCAAGCCAGGTAGACCATTTCTTCCAGGAGTTCCTGGAGGCCCTGGAGGACCAGGAGCTCCCATAACGCCCATCTCACCTTTGGCACCTAAATGCATTGAATAAATTAGAAAAGTGTCCTAATGATGATGATCAAACTCATGTTTGAAAGTTATGAAACAGAGTAACACAGAATATATTAGAATCAAGTTACAGGGAAGAGTGGAGAGGTGACAAGGATTTTAATGCAAAACATTTTGTTACAATTTATTTTTTTTAAGTATGAGACATAATGGTTACATGTATCCAACCTTAAATGGATAGGATAAACGTCAAAGCTCAATAAATTGGCTTGCCCAAGCTTAAACAGTATCCAGCTTTAACTGCAGTTTGGTCTTTGTCCACGGGTAAAAAATGTGAACTTACCTGGAAATCCAGGTATTCCATCCCGGCCAGGTGGCCCAGGTGAACCCTGAGGCCCTGGGAGACCTGGGGGTCCTGGATATCCTGGGGTTCCTCGATCACCTGGAGGACCAGGGACGTCGAAGCCTGGAGGACCTGGATCCCCTTTCTCCCCTGGAATGCCCTGCAACCCTAGACAATGTCGTTAAGACACAATCTTTTAGCAAAAAGTAAGGCAAGGCTGAGATCTGTGTGTCTCTGGGGTAGTACTGTACAAATAGCTAAGTTTTATCTGCAGTCCATTCCTGGCACTGATGAAAACCCTGCAATTCTTCTAAAGCCATTCATTTTCTCATAGCTTCCAGGTGTTAAAAGGCCATATTCTCCTGAAGAGAAGAATTATTAAAATTTTACCAAGTTATAGCAAATGCAATTAAAAAAAAAATCTCAAAGGGAAAACAACAACTCTTCAACAACCATTTAAGTCTGATTAATAAGACAAAAAGCCAATATTGATTAGACTGGTTTGTATGTTATTATTAAGTATGGAGATTCTTACAAGTATATCTCCATTAATCATTCCATTTTACTACATTCTAAGATAACATCAGCTGAATATTTTTGAAGGATAGCAAAATTCTGCATTACATTTCCCTGAATGAAAAATATGAATTGTCAAAATGTATTTAAGATTGTTTAATGCTAACAGTACTGAACTCAAAGTACTGCTGAAGTAAGCAGCCAGCTTGCTTCCCTCCAGGGCACTGTATCAGTGAAGATGCTTGCTCTGGAAATGTAGCTGATAAAAAAGGATTATTCTTAAATCTGATGTTAAGAAAATGCTTTGGTAAAGAAACCACAGTACCTGGGGAACCTGGGGTTCAAAAGCCAACGAGTTAGAGCTCATCAGGAAGTTGAGACAGGTAGCAGTAAGGAGTTGTAATAGTCGTTAAGTTAGGAAACAAAATAAAGCACATACAGATTAGAACAAAGACCAAATCTACCCTGAAGTTACTGAAAACACATCTCTAAGTAAAAGCACACAACACTAATGCAGTTAAGAGAAATCAGACCACAAGGAAGCTTGCAGGTCTTTTTCAAAGTGCAGCCACCACTGTATGCAGAAACAAGAAACTCAGCAACATATTTTCAAATATTGCTGGTACATTTAAAAAAATTTTCCCCTCTCTCCTTGTATAGTGTTCTGTACAGAACTGGAGTACCAGCTTTTTCCAAACTGTTTCTTACATAAACCTGTCATTACTAGACACTGGCTTTGACACCTGAACACCAGAGTACATCCTACCAATCAGCTTCTTACTGGTCTGCGTCATATTCTGGTAAATCCCTTCAAACAGGGATTTTCAAAAGATACTTCTGTATAACACAGAACCTTTACATATTTTTTCCCCATTCTTCTAGTTCTATTATGCAAATTTACATTGTTACACCTACAGAGATAGTACACTGCATGTACCATAGCCTACTGAGATGATGACAGCACGATGCCAAAAGCTCATACAGGCAGTATTACTCTGTAATGTAACTGTGTAATGGTGACCCCTGTTCTCAACTGCAGGAACAAGTTCAGGAGTGATGTCATGATGTGTTCTCTGCACATTAAAAAGGCAGATCAAGTTCACTTGACTGCATAGGCTGTAGCCTTAAATTTATTTAACGATAAGCATGTTCCTCTTTGGCAGAAGCTTATCACTGCACTAAACTATGGTGTCACGTGCCTGGAACTGCTTACTTTGCAGAGAAAAAGCAGTACCAGGGACTGCACATGCTCTGTGTTTAAGGGGGTCTCTATCAGCAAGGAGAGAAAAAAAAAAAAAAGACAAAATATCTAACCCAGTAATTGGACAAACTCTGTATCTCGAATGGTAAAGATACTTTTTCAAATATAAATTAATTCTAATTTAATATCTAGTTCTCAAAAATGTCATGCTATTATAATTAGAACAATACAGACAACATGATAAATTCTGAAGTAATTTGTTACATATTCAAAAAAAGAAGAATGTTGAGTTACTGCAAATTATTTGAAGGAATGGTGGTGCAGAGAAAGGAAATTCTTAACAGGGAAATTCTTCCAAGAATTTTCCAAATTACCCAAAAAACAGAGCCCCAGAGCCTTTAGTCTAATGTTGCATAAAGAAACAAAATTAAAAAATCCTAATAAATCAAACAAGGGATGGAAGATGGGAATGTAAGGCATTCAACACAAAACAGAGAAATAGCAGTGCCAAGGGAAATAACAAGGACTTCTCAAGTGAGACCTTCAACCATGCACTAGATTTCAAAGCCACCATGCTGTTAGTAGCCACAATGATTAGTCAGTAGACACATGATGAGCAAAAATCAGTGTTTCAAGTCCACCAACTCTAGCAATAATTGTGCATTTGTCAAAATTGGTATTTTGCAGAACAAATCAGTGATCACATGAAATCACATTCTGGCTAACACCACAAGAGATGGTACAGGAAGACAAAACAACATGCATTGGATGAAGCATTCAAACCCCTACTAATACCCCCCCCCCAAATACACATCTATGTTGCCTTCTGTTTCAGTTCAGCCCCAAGTGCAACCATAGGTTCAGGACAGTATAGTAAGCACAGTAAGCCAGGCACAGGACCCACCTGCTGGCTCAGGAAACTTCTGTGCACATTGTCCAGACCCCTTCTGTCTCTAGCTCTCATAACTGGACACATTCAAGGCTTACTGGTGCAGTGACCACCCATTCCTTTCCCCACTGGGAAATTTGTGAAAAACACACTTATACATTAACCCACACTTTATGTATGTAAGTATAACCCAAACTTTGTGGGCCTACTTACTCAAGTGCTTGCCTAGCTTCAGCTTAAGCACTTTGCTTTATCTCAGCTCACAGTTCATAAAGCTCTGACAACCAACCCATCTGTGTCCCATGGTCTCACAGTTGGCCGTGAATTTTTCACCATGCATGTGAACACTGCTAATCCCAGTGCTGGCACACAGACACGTTCAAAAATTGTAGCTCACAATCATGCAATGTAAATAGTCACACAGGCATGGCAAGAACCAGATGGGTTTTGAAGTGTTTCAGTGGCAGGCATGCTCAAGTCTGCAGAGAATGTTCTGGCTGTGGTGACTGCCACACATATGCAACATCAGGAGCTGATACACAGCAAGCCCATTCACTGAATGAAGGGGAAAAGGAATTTCCCTAAACAAACTTGGTGAATAGAATGATGTGCATGCATGCACACGTACCCATTGTGCACAGAGATGGAACAAGTTAATAATTTCATCAGCCACTAGTCATTTTAGACAGGCTCTCTTCAGAGACATATTCCTAATTATCACCATCCTTAGATTCTACTTTGTCAAGCTAAATCAATCAGGACTCATAAAACTTGTTGGTTTTACAGAGGAAAGTCTGTGAGGGAGTCAGGAACCCCAGAACTCAAGAGATTTCTGCAATAGGAATCCTAAAGCTCTTTTCCAGGTGTGGTTATGAAAAGATGCATGTGTATAACCTCTTTTACTGACAGCCTTTTGTTGAAAAAGTATCACACCACTACTTGGAAAACGTTTTCTCCCCTACAAAATGATTAATCCCCTAACTTGGAATGCTCATGTTTTCTTCCTTTCCACATTAACTCAGTTAAATTGTGCTTCAGCTTAAATTCAGGGTGGGGGGGGGGAGGGAAGTGCCTAGGCACTTCAGGGAAAACCTGAATTACTCCCTTGGTTTTGCACTCACCATGTAAATAGAGGGATGACAAACAGCACTGTACAGGGCAATCAGTTTGTCTGCTGTTTTTCTAAACCAGAAATTAATTTTCTAGGCAATAGTGTAAAAAAGGTTATTTAAAAAATACCTCTCACCCAGTGAGAGTTTAGAGTTTGGTAAGGTAGAAAACTACTTTGGAATTTAAGAACCACGGCTCTTTGAAAGCCATCTAATGACAGCACAGTGCAAGCAGCTAAAGGCTTCTTCTGTATCTCCAAAACCTCTGCACTCACACTGTGCTCCCTTCTGTCTTGCCCTAAGGAGTATTGTGATAAACCCCTTCACAGAGATTTTGACACTATGTGTGTACAACACTTTGTAGAATTTCTGCTGAGGCTCCTAGTCTTGTTCAAGATGGGCTTTCGCACACTTGAGACCTCTCTAAGTTGTGCAAACAACATGGCTGAATGCAATTCCACTTTTGATTTCAGTAGAAAACATGATGTACCAAGTTTTGGCTGCTTGACTGGCAAAATAGCCAAGCTACTAGCCATGAAGCCTCTATCTTTCCTTGCCTATCTGTTCAGTGGGACCTTCAGAGTCCTGTGTACCTGCTTGGTTAAGCCAGAAATAACCTAAGGGTACGATTAATGTGAGTTTTACCTGGGGGGGCCAACAGGACCTGGAGGTCCTGGAGATCCAGGTGGACCTTGACCACCAATGCCAGGGATGCCTGGTGGGCCTGGGAGTCCCGGTGGTCCACTTGGTCCAGGGTCACCTGAAAGAACACTCTTGTTTAGTTAAATAGAGAACTCAGTTGAGAGATACTTGCTTTCAGAAGCAGAGTGCCCACACATTGTACTTGAAATTTTGCCCTTGCATGCAAACAAATACGAATCTGACACAGGAAATAACACACTTCAGAGTCTATTTCTAAAAGCCAGAGATTCATCCTCACTCTGTGTGGAATGCATGCAGTTTACATTTCTAGGCTACACAGGGACATGTCATTGCATCATAATCCACATCAAACCCAACAGATGCTTTCCTGCAAACCAGGCATACTCTGCAGTTCAATACAGACAGAGATTATCAGCAGGAATTTGTGAATTGCTTACCCTCTGCATGTTGAAACACAGTGCATCTAAATGACAATTATTCTACAGGAAAAAGCTTTCCCCCCACGTTAAGATGATTTGTCTTTAGAATACAGACTTCCAGATACTGACCCACTGATTGGTGTTTACTCCCTTGGTGCTTGTTTTTTGAGAACACAAGCTTCCATTTACAACGGTGTGTCTGTTTTGGAAAAATGAACCCTGAAGTAATTGATCTGAAGTCAGCACTGCTTGTGTTTTACTGCCATATGACTCCCACCATATCTACATTTTTTTAAAGTTCAATAGGGAACAGAAAAGGGGCAAGTTCTTAATACCTTTGGGCCCTGGAGTTCCATCAAAACCTGCCCGTCCTGGGAGACCAGGGTTTCCTGGGAAGCCAGGATCACCTTTAGGTCCTTGAACTCCTTTTGTGCCTGGTGGTCCTGGAGGTCCAGGTGGTCCTGGAACCCCAAATCCACGATCCCCCTGTAACAAATTAACATATTTTTTTTAAAGCAGGTTTTCTAAGTTTAGCTTCTCCTAAAAAATGTTGAAGTAGCAAATAAAAAAATGCCCACCAGCTTAGAGATCAATTTTTTGCTATCCTCACTCAAAGCTCAAGTAGAGAATGTGACTTCTCCACCATCAAAAGCTGACAACAAGAGGTGAAATCCTCCCCACTAACTTCCCACTGATGTGGAAGAACCTCTAGGAAAGTCAAGTTTTATATTAAACAAGCAAACACTGACCTTCTGTCCTGGGAAACCAGGTGGTCCAGGAGGTCCATCTAGACCAGGGCGACCTGGAGTTCCCGGAGCTCCAGGGGGGCCTGGAGTCCCTGGGAAACCTACACATGACACAGAGGTTAGGGCAGCAGAGGGGAGAATGCCAGACAGCATTAGAACAACTCTTCCAGAAATGCTGAGGGCCTGTGAAAAACAGTATTTGAGAAGAGGTTCTGTGGTAGCTCAAGCATACTTGAGGGGTACCCGTTTGGCTGAGATAACTTTTGAGTATACAGTCCTTGCCACAGAGGATTTCTGGGACTCCCCTCAAAGCAGGGCATAACCCATCCTGTGTGCTTTAACAAAAATTACAAACAGTTCAGATCATTAACATTAACATCCTGAGGCAGCATTTGGAGATCATTTGTTGATTCAAACTCCAATATTCATCATTTTCCGAAGTTTTAACCATTTACTTTTGTGTCCTTAGTTTACCAAAAAATGCAAGCTGCCATGAAGGAGCAGTCTAGTGAACAGAGGAATAAGAGCTCAGCAGGTTATTTTTTCCTGAAACTTCTGAAACTATTATAAAGATGTGTAAATTCAAGACAAACATTTTTAAAGGATTCTACAGACAGAAATCAACTCACTAGGAAAAAATAAAGAGACACGACCCTCCATGTCCCCTCTTCCAGCCAGTACAATATGGTAACATGGCTGCAAACATACCTTTTGGGCCTGGTGGACCTGGAAGTCCAATGCCAGGGATACCTGGCTCTCCCTTTGCACCTGGGATGCCTGGTAAGCCACGCTGACCTGGCTGACCAGGATCTCCTGTAAGAAGAAGAAAATCAACATAGTTTGCAAAAATCAGTCAGAATAAAAAGCTCTTGGAATTCCTTGGATTCTAGTTGCTGCTTTACCTGGAAGACCTGGGTCACCATTTCTTCCTGGAGGACCAGGGGGGCCAGGAACTCCTGGTTCTGTAATAGTCTGGCCAGGGTCACCTTTTGGACCTAAAATCAAAAAGAATAAACATGTATCACTCAGTAGGAGTTTATTTTCTCATTCTCTAAGAGGAGAAAAAGATGCTAGCCACATCCCAAGCTTACATAGAACTTAAACATCAGCAACACTTTACCCAATAGGCTATCTGCCCCTGAGCCCCCTACAGCACTTTATAGCCTTAGAAGCACTGTTTAATGTTAAGATAGTTTTCTTGAAATGTTATTTTTTTAGTTTCCTCCTAGGTACTATCATGGGAATAGTATTTTCCATAGCTGACACCAGCACAGCTTGATCAGGATCTGTATAGTTGACAAGAAAGTAACAAAAGCAAACTTGTTCAAAGCAAGCCCTTGTTTTCAAAAACTGTTGTAGTTGCAGTACTATTAAGCATAAGCCAGATGGTAGTTACAATGCATTTCCACTACAGTCAGGTCAGAGTAGAAGGGTGAGTCATGTGCCTACAGTAACAGCATAAATTCTGCCCACTTTGGGATTCTGTGATGACTTTCAGTAAGGGAGCTTATAAACACTGGGTCATACAACACCTTTGGGAAAAGCTTAAAAGCAGTTTTATGTTCTGAGAACTACCTGGAGCAAAGGTCAAAACTTTATTTTACAGCTTTTGTTCCATAGCACATGGAGACCAACTCACCAGGAACTCCAGGAGGTCCTGGACGGCCTGATACACCTTGGATACCCTTTTCACCAGGTAAACCTTGTGGACCAAACCCAGGAGGTCCAGGAAGTCCTTTGTCTCCAGGAAGACCTGGTATTCCTGGATCACCTGGAATACCCATTTCTCCTTTGAATGCAACACTGCCCTGAAAAAAGGAAAAGCAGGATGGGAAAGAGAAGCATGTATTTACTAGCAAAGTGAATTGTTTCTATTTTGAAACACTTAGGCAGTTTGCATCCTCCTAGCTCTCAAGGCTAGACAAGGCTTACATATTACTAACACGGTAGAGATAAGGTCTAAAGCTGGTGACTTAATTCCTCACACTACATAGGTTAAATGTTGACAATGGCAGAAGGGACTATCTGCCATTTCGAAATCTGAGAAGTCTCAGCTTATTTTTACAAGCATTGACAGAATCAGGGACTACCTCTGTACATCATCACTAGACTGGCATCTCCTGAAGAGAATGACTATGTTAGTCACATTCAGAAAAAAGTGAATTTGCCTCTTATCTGCAGTGTATCAAGTACTTCCCAACACTTCTGCCCAAAGACAGCATAAAATGGAACTCACAGGTTCACCCTTAGGGCCAGGCAGACCTGGCAGTCCATCTCGTCCAGGAGTGCCATCTATGCCAGGGAGACCTGGAGGTCCTGGGAAGCCAGGGTCTCCTTTGTCACCTTTCATTCTTGGAGAAGTTAGGACATCCCCTGGGTCTCCTTTAGGACCAGGTCTCCCAGGAGCACCTGGGGGCCCTGGGAATCCCTGAGAATGAAGAGAAAAACAAAAGAAAAAAACATAGTATTTTAGCTTTTCTTTCACTCCCTCCCTCAGTTTGGCACAATATAACAATTATGCATTCAAGTTAGTTATGGACAAAAAAGAAGTATTAGACAAGAATTCGTATCTACTGTGTAGAGATCTACCAAACATGCAAGACAAATCAGACCATATTTTCTCACAAGAACATAACACCACCACTTACTGGTGGCCCTATAAGGCCTGTTAATCCAGGAAGCCCCTTTTCACCTTTTGGCCCTGGAAAACCAGGAGAACCTGAGCAGTGCAGAAAAACATAAAAGAAAAGCATAAAACTGTAGAAGCCATAAATATCAAGCATTAAAAATTAGTGATTGTTTTACATGTATCCAGTCTGTTTCTTCCTAACACTCCCCAACTGTGCAAAACAGAACATGCACCAGCCCTGTACTGGAGCTGGCAACTCTGTGTCTGAATTTGTACACAATACACAGATCCCTCATAAGCATTATACACAGACACTCAGATATAAAAGTGACTTTCTAGAATACAGTAAGCAAAACAGTGAAGACTACAGCCTTACCTGGACTACCTGGAGGTCCTGGTGGTCCTCTCTCCCCTGGAGGCCCAGTTATTCCAGTTCCTATACAATTGAAGCATGTGTCTCCTTGGTCACCTAAAAAGATTTGCATTGAAAAAGCATATTTGAGCATCAGATCCTAGAACACTCTAAAAGAATTCAGCAGAACAGCGTTTCTTGCTACTGATCTATAACACCAAATCCAAATTACTGTTTTATGTAATTATATGATTGCTTAAATATTAGAAGGCTTTCCCCATGAAAGCCAAACAAGCTTTTTGGTTGCTAGGAGTCAGACAACCAATATCAGATAGCATTCAAATTTATTTAGGATAGTGCAAAACAACTTAAGAAAATGCTTTCAGTAATACAAAATAAAACTGTGGACTTTTTTTCTCAGCACGAGAGTCCTCTTCTAACATAGATACTTCAAACTACAACTCTAACACACATATATAAAAATACCAAACTTTAATTAAACTCCAAGAGTGCAACATAAATATTGGGAATGTCTCCTTGATTTGACAACAGGCTAAATGGAGTTCATTTAACTAAAAAAACCAACAACAAACCAACAAAAAACCGAACAGAAAAAAAAATGGTTTCAAGAAGCTTAGGAATTTCCTTCACATACAGACTTTTCTGACATTTGTCAATGTCGTATTCAAGCACTTCATTAATTAATCCTTACAATCTTCATAAGAAAAAAGACTTGTGTTTGAAAAGAGTATAAAATTCAGTCAGATGCCCAAAGTCATCTAGGATGTCCATGGTTGAGCTAGGAAAAGATTCTCACTTACCCATATCAGCATCCTCAGTGCAAGGTTGTCTTTTTGGAAACAAGGATACACATTAAATATCTTTCTTTTTTTTTTACCAAACAAAAACTCATTGTAGATTGACTAATTCAAATTAGGAATCTCACGTTTATAATTTCCATGTTGCTTTCTATAAAAAATGTCAAATTTATTCATGAGTACAAAACTTTTTCACACGGAGTTGGCAACTGCTGTTACAAAACACTCAGTTTCTATCTACCTGGGAGGTACCCATAACCCTGCAGTTCCATTTTACTTAGGTCACGATCCATGCTAGGCCCTAGCATTGGTTGTACCCTCAGTCATTTTGAGATTCCTGTGCACTTGATGAAGGACTATCAAACAAAGCAATTTTCTTACTCAGAAAAAGAAAATATCTGCACTTAACCCTACAGGGAAGTGACACTGTTTATCCTGATTTACTGCAGGCTTTACATCATAACAAGCTTTAACAAAAAGAGAAAACACAAGATAGCCACTACACTGCACCTTTTTGACCTCGCTCTCCTGTAAAGCCTTGCTGTCCTGGAATTCCTGGAGGTCCTGGTGGCCCTGGCTCACATATACCTTCACCTAAGGGGAACCAAGAAAGGTTCAGTGATTAATAATTGAACAATAATGATGATCAATAATTTGTGTTAACCGACAGCAGCACCAAATACATGTATTCAGTACAAAAACATACTTCCTAGTGTTTGTGTGGATTTTCTAACATACCCACACAATCACAGACCAAAACATTTTGACAATTCAGACAGGACTGCTAATGAAAACCCACCAATGTAATCCAAACACAAAAAGAAACAATCAGTGACATTACACAACAATCATCAGTTTGCCTTCACCACCTCAACTATCTCCAACTACTTCCCACAGCCCACACGTTTCCATCTCTACACTACATTCTGCTGTGCAGCCTCATATTGCAAAAGCTTGTGTTTGAAATACCATCAGTGGGGGTAGTCAGGATGCCAATGCCATCTACACACTACATTCCTCCCTGAACTGTTTTAGCCCCTCTCCACTACAGCTTTCCAGTTCTCATATTCCATATTCTCCCATTCCCTACTTCTCTTACAAGGAGCTAAGAGCCTGTGTCCAAAGTGTCTTAATCCCAAGCTAATTTTTTGTTGTCTACACAGTAGAATACTTACAAACTGCAACTGGAATTCTGTGAAAAATTACTCCTTTGACTCTCCTGGTATCACAACTCTTAGCAGGGAATAGTCACTCCAAGCATTTATTGGATCATATTATGAAAGCTAAATTTACTCAAGATAGTGTTCAAAGTGGTTACCTCCTGCTTTATGCACAAATTTTAATGTGACTTGCATTAGTTGGATTAGAGAGGATGTAACATACACTGGAAAAATACTTGATTCTTTATGTCTGGGCCAAATCTGCTTGGCCCTGGAGTACAGTCAGTTTTGTGTGAGTTATCACAAAGGTCCCTCAAGTCTGACAAGATTTCCTTGCCTCTGGTCTAGCTGAATCTCACAGATAAGTCACAGCAGGGCTCACTTGAGGTAGGAAAAGGCATGATAAAGCCAGACTGCAATTCACACCATTTAATTCCCAAATTCTGTAATTGTCTTAAGGCTAGAGTGCTCCTACAAATGTCCTGATTTGCAATGGCAGTGATTTGGAGAATGTATATAAACAGCTTGGAAAGTCATGGGCTTCAGCTGCTGATAAACTGTATCTTTGGAGGCAGAATAAAAAAAGAAAAAAAAAAAAGATAAAAAATAATGAATGTCAAAGCTGTTAAGTCTCTTCCTCTTGCTGTCTACGTGGTCATCACTTACCAGGAGGAACAGATGGTGCAGGTGGCCCTGGGGGACCTGGTGGTCCTGGAGGCCCTCGTGGTCCATCAAGTCCTGGTTGCCCAGGAATAGAAACACCAGGTAAACCTGGATCTCCCTTCTGTCCTCTCTCACCAGGTAAGCCAGGTGGGCCAGGAGGTCCAACAGTAGTGATCCCTAAGATGGGAAGAACTTAGTTCCTTGACAGCTCAAAGGTTTAAATCACTTTTTTGCAAGGATGACAATGATATATGATGAATAACATGCTACAGATAAGACTGTGTCCTTCCATGTAAGCAGTCCATAACATTTCTCTTGTGGAATCAAACTGT
Source organism: Hemiprocne comata (assembly GCA_020745705.1). Classification (NCBI taxonomy): domain Eukaryota; kingdom Metazoa; phylum Chordata; class Aves; order Apodiformes; family Apodidae; genus Hemiprocne; species Hemiprocne comata. The sequence continues at coordinate 12,079,340 of CM036597.1, read as the reverse complement.
ATGTTGATGTCCAGTGTTTGACACATGCACATTTTGCATTTTCAGAGATTTTTGTTTGAACAATTGACCTGAGAATCAACAACTAAGTTTATGAAAGAAAAAAAAAAGAAAAACAGGACTAACGAAAGTAAGTACTGATGGAAAAAAGAATATTTACAAGCTGTCAAATTAAAATAATAATGTTCTTCTCTGTGCATGTATAAGGCAAATACAGAAGTCACTGCTCACTCCTATTGTACACTCAGATCATCTTCTCCTTTAGTACTGGCCAATGTACAGCAGAGACTAGGTTTGATGGCCAGGCACTGGAGTTCTGGTTACACACTTTCTCTGTGCAAAGCAGTGGATAGTGTATGTTATAGGTAAGTGATATGAGAAAAACTACCCCTAAGACTGTAAAGCTAGGCTCTGTTTGACAGCTTTGATGATAAGCATCGTCTGTTCACCACAGGGGCAGGGGCAATGAATAGTCAGAATTCCTCATGTTATCCCATAAGCTAAGGGCCACCCTTCAAGCTCAAAGGCAGCATTACATAGTTCTGCCTTCACTCTCTGCTCAGTCCATCTGTCAAAAGGTGTGTGAAAAGACAGTGAAGCTAAATATCCTTTCAGACATTTGAACATACAACTTACTTCAATACTTGCATTCCTACCTGGAGAACCTGGCAAGCCAGGTGGGCCAGGCCTACCAGAGAATCCACGCTCCCCTTTGGCTCCTGGAAGTCCTGGCAATCCTTTGCTACCTTTTGGTCCCACTGTTGCATCAATGCCCGGTCTTGAAATGACCTGTAAATGTTTCATGTTCATGTGAAACAACTTGCCAAGAAAAGTGTCACTGGAAAGGTAAAGAGATGTGAGGGAAGAAAAGTTCAATATACTTCGAACCTTATACCAATGACAGGATGCTTTTCCTGCTCCACTGAATTACCAGGTAAAATTCCAATAAAGAGCACTCCCCACTAGGAAGTACTTCTACTGCCAAGGCAACATGGTTAGAACAGGCTTCAGTGAAGCTGATTAAATTTCTGCTGGTTTGAGGTTATAGTCTAGCCTTGTATTTGTAACTTAGCAAATCCTAAAGCACAGAATCTATTTTGAATGAAGGAGACAATAATCTCTATTAGTGAATATATGAAATCTTTACTGGTCTGTTACTGTTCCTGGAGATGGTACTCACAGTCACACAAGAACTATAATGAGACAACACTGTCAACCAAATTCATAAAGAAAATAAAGGATCAGGAACTTACAATTCCAGGAGGACCAGGGGGACCAGTATCACCTTTTTCACCCTAGCAATGAAATTAAGACCATTTTTTATACTGAGCACTAGCAAACAAGGGAATTAATGACACTGTAAGTTATCCTCAACACTGTAACAGCACAGGCAATGCAATTACTACTCAGCCAGAAGTGAACTCTGTGATGGCAGATTTTCAGGCTACTATAGCAATAATGACAAAAAACCTGGCATACCTTTTCACCTTCTCTTCCTGGAGCACCATTTATTCCAGGCCCACCAGGTAAACCCTTCAAAAAAAGAGAAAGTCACATTCAGATCTTCTCCATATCAGAAAAAAGGCTTATAAGGACACTGCTTATATTAGAAATGTATGAGCTACTCACATCCCTACCAGGCTGACCAGGTTCTCCATCTTTGCCAGGCTTTCCCTTCAAAGACATAAGCATGCATTGAAATAAAATGCTTCAGTGGGGAAGAATTCTCATGGAAACAGTGTTACATATTTCCCATTTTTCAATAAACCAAACATTCTCTAAAAAGTAGTGGTAAATACACCAAAGATATCAACCAAGCATAATCAATGGAGTTACTAACATTAGAGACATGCCCTATTTGGAAAACAGATCCTACCTCCCTAAACATTAGAACCTTATACTTAATTACAAAATTAATATAATGTGATTAGTGACATTCAATTCAAACATTTTTGTGTTTGAATTTTAGCTCTCCTTTAAACTGAATGCAATTTTCTGAAGAAAAGTATTGACAAAAATATGAAGTGCAATTCTGCTCAGAGAAGTGACTTCTAAAAATCGTGTAATCTTGCTGAACAGATTTGTCATTGCTGCAAAAAAACTAGTGCAAACTCAACCATATTTCTAGAGCATTCACTAGGCAAGGCAAATGGAAGTCTCTTGTTGGCATTACAGAAGCAGTATGTATGGGGACACCTGCTGGAACATAACTTGAATAGGTGATGAAGTTTTACCATAATGCCAAGATCAACTCTCAATCACTGAGAAGTTGATAATAAGACCTGACAGATATAGTGTATTAGAGTATGATGTGACTTGTGAATTCTTTATTATTAGTGATGAGTTCTGATTCTCAAAAATTAGGTCTTAAGATTTCGTGTGAATTTGCAGAATGACCTGTTTGATTACAGTTACTGACATTTTTATGAGTATATCTGAAATGGGTTTGAGCTACACAGAGTAATAAAAAGCAGCTTTAGAGTAACTTAATAGCAAACCTGCACTTTAAGAATGTCCATGTCCAAATTCAGAGTAATAAAAACAAACAAAAATGTTGGTAAATAACCTTTTGGCAAAAGGCATCTGCCATATCCTCTCAGGGCATTTATCCTTTCAGATCTTTGCAAATTTATGTGGTCCCCACTTTTGCAGAGAGAAGCAACTTGGAAAACACAATTAAAAAACCCATTCAACGTAATGAGAATTTTGGCTTTGTAAATCTGCCTCATTTCTTATGTTCCTTCAAGAAGGAAAATCAAAACTCTCCAATAATCTCAGCAACTAAGAAGGATTTTATCTAGAACACCAAAGATTTGTTTCCATTGTATTTATTTCCTATGGAAAGTGAAAACCTATTACCAATGTATTTCTAAATGATTTTATATATTGTCCAATTAACCTGAGCAACACTTGTGTCTTGGTTTTCAAAGGGGCCCATTATGTTCATGGAACTATGGGTTCAGTAGCTGTGAAAGAGAAAATACAGAGTGCTCTGAGCTGGTAGTAGCTTATCTTTTCTTTGCTGGTCCAGCCCACATTATTTTCATCCCATTTTTAGCACTTCTTTGATCTCCCTCAGCTTTTCTGAGCTGTGATATCCAGGACAGATTTAAGACTAGACAGGAACAAAGTGACTCATGCTATCCTCAAGATGCAGCTATCCTGACTCTTTCCCTTCCCAGACAGCACATATACAAACTGAAAGGACAAATGGACTTTTGGTCTTAATGCAGTGTTCAGAAGCTTGGTTTTGTGAGCCACCTCAAAAGTAAACCCACTGAGAATAAGCTTACATAGACCAACTTAAATATATATGAAACTCATGCTGCTTGCCAGCTCAATACACAGCTCAACGAAGACCCTCTCTAAAAGGAAACAGAAAACTGCTACTTCAGTCAAGCAGTCTAACAACTTTAAAGGAGGTTTCCACATGTAACCAGATAACATCATTCAAATTTGTTTCTCCTGCCCCCAAAACTGAGATCTACATGTAGATAATTCTATCAGAAAGCACTGAGAGATCCATAGCTAGAAGCACTTTAATGAACCAGATGTGTCATCTACTAGTTTGCCAGGTTATGGAAAACAAAAAGAAGTCTCTTACCCAGAGGCTGATGGCCCCACCTGACTTCAACATATGCTTAATTCTCAAAGATAACACTGATTGGAAAGATAAACGTTTGGTTAAACAGACTACTTACTCTTTTGCCTGGTTCTCCTTGCTCACCTTTTTCACCTTTTACGCCACCGGGAAGACCCTGGACACACAAACGTCATCTTAAACTGAGCCCACAAGCCAGAGCAGAATGAATTTACAGTTCTGATACAGATGCAACCAAAAAGAACTAGAAGAGGACTACTCACAGGAGGGCCTTGTGGCCCAGGAAGTCCTGGTGGGCCTGGATCACCTGGAATACCCTGTCAAGCATGGGCAAAGAAAAGAGGATTAAAGCCTCCATCACTCCCTAGTAGCTCAGTTTATTTTTTTTTTTAAACATAGCATTTTATTTTGCTGTAATTTGGATTTCCAAGCACCATGAACAGTAAATGACCGTATTTATTCTGTGTAACTTCAAGGGCATCTATAAATTTTATCCACTGCTCATCCTGTTTATTTAGATGATTCACTCCTCTAAGACACAACTGCCTCCTGTGTGCACTGCAGCAGCTGGTGTGGTGCCTGCAGCTGCTATACAATAATAAAATAATAAAAAACAAGGAAGAGAAGAAGGAAAGAAAGAACAAATGCCAGATCCTGCTGAAATTACAGGAGCACCAGTCATTAGTTATTGGTAATTGTTGAAGTTGAGACCACCAGGAAACATGTAACAGGATCACTGTGTTAAAAAGTTAAGGTTTCTATTTTGTCTTATTACACCTCTGTAAAAGTTCTTAGATCTCTCCACCAACAACCTAAAGAAAAGTCACAAGCTACTGAATCCACAAAAGATTTCTGTGCTGGGTTTCTGTGCAAGGTTCCTGTTGTTTAATTGGAGGCCTCCCAGACTTACAAGCCCATCTATACACTTGATTTTTCAGTCAGAGATGGCAGGTGGAGGTACACATCAGAACTTCGTGGGTATTTCACAAAAAAATTAATGCAATTTTGAAATTTTTGTATACTTGATTGTATACTACCAAGCATAAACTTTATTGAAATAAGAACAATTGTTTAAAGTTTGAAATAATTGTTAATGTTGGTCAAAGACAATGCACTCAGACTGTGTTTGTAAGTCTTTAAAAGGAACATAGTCAGAATGCTTTCGTTTTGTACATTTATATGCCAGTATAATTAGTCCTTCAGAGACCCGTGATGACAGAGGTAAATTACTCTGACCCTAATAAAGTCAGATGAATTTTTGCTTCAACTACCTCATGGTCTAAATGTCACCTTGTGTTGTCTTAGAACTATAAAGACATACAGTGCTGCTCTTTACCTTCTGTCCTACCAACAAGTAACACAGAGACAAAACCAGAGACTAACACCTTTCAAGGATAAGTGCCCAAATGCACATCAGTGGATAGCTCTAGATAATGCCTTAGAGGTGCCTAATATTCTTCTGAAAGGAAGGGTAACGAATTATTTTCATCAAGATGAAGGGCTGGTATTTGAGACCACCACAGAAATTTCAAAGAAAACATGAAACCCAGGCACCCATGATCCTGCTGGTGCTGCTCAGATTGTTTATGACTGGCACCCAGAATGAAATGGTACTGTGAAATGTTCCCCACTGAAGAAAGAAAAACAAAAAGTAATAACTTCAAAAATGGCAACTCTCCCAATGACTTTTTGGCATTTATGGGTAGGGAAGTAGCCGCACAAATCAAACCAACAGTTTGAGCTTACTCTCATAATACAGCTTGATATTTACTTTTTAAAGGCCAGAAACAGTGAAAGCACTTTATTACGAGGAAGAAAGATTATGGGGCACCACTAATGACCAAAGGAAAAAAAAAAAAAAAGGAAAAAAGAAAGAAGAAATTGAGTTAGAATTTTTTAATGACTTCTTCATAATGGATGATATAGCTGATTAATTAGTGGGAATCTGAATCCTCAGCTTTGAAAATCCCAGCCTGCTTATTACAAGGAATGAGAATATTTTAACTGTTTTTACTGTTACTATGAACTTCCTGTAAAAGAGGTTCCTAAGAATAGTTATTTTAGTAAGGGAAGTAACTGGGCTAATGTGACTGGCATGCCCTCTATTAAAGGAAAAGTACTCAGGACTGGAATAGTCAGTACTTTGAGAAAAATAGAAACTCTGCAGTAAGCAAGGTGTGAGTATATACGAGCCAAACCAACAGAGGCTGCAGCTTGATCACGTGCTCGTTGCATTTTCCCATCCATGGATATAGTTTCCCACTCACCTGATCTCCTTTCTGAAACTCAATGTCATTTGGTCTCTTCTGCTCTCCAATTTGTCCTGGTGGCCCTGGAGGTCCCTGAAGACCTTGTTCACCCTAATGTGCAAGAAGACCACTTTGTTACAGGCAATACAAGCCAAAAAGGCACACATAATTATTTTGAAAGTAACAAGCAAAAATATCATAATGATCACCTACTCACTTTTTCACCTTTGGGTCCTTGGAAATTCAAACCCATATTACCCTGCAAAAAGTATAACCCATCAGCCCTTAGAAATCACAAATAAACAGAAAGAAAAGTGTAACAGCCCACCACCACCATCAATGAGGGAAAGAAAATACCTTAGGTCCTGGAAGCCCTGGTGGACCAGGAGGTCCCTATTAAAAAAGGAAACAAACAAAAAAGTAATTGCCAAGCACTTTACATGCCCTTGTGGGGAAACAAACAAAAAGAACAAAATTGCTCCTTTGACTCCTGTGCGTTATACCCATATTTATAAGGCACCTTGCCTTCCCCTGAGAGCTCTTCCCCATGTTATTCAACTCCACAAATACATAAGAAATTAGTTGTTCCTTTAAGTGAGTCAAATAAAATCAAACAGTGAGATATTAAACATTAAGGAAAGAATCATCCTGGTCTAAATAAGCTAAATCTTGTCCATTAGGTTTCACACAAGTGCACAGAGATTCATCCTGATTTAAGGCAGAAAGAGGACTGGGAACAGGTTGAGTATTTCAAACGTATCATGTTTAAATGTACACAGGGTGAACTAAATGCATGGTTGCTGTTGTCTTTACACAAATTCTTGACTATCAAGACCTCTGCACTTTACTGACCTGCCTCCGAGGACATGAAACAAAGAATTAACTGCCCCATTCAACACTCTATGGGTAACAGGTTAAAGAAACTTACTGTCAAACCTGGGGGCCCTGGAGGGCCAATTGGACCTGGTATTCCCATGGAGCCAGGTGGGCCCTGTTGAGAAAGTGGAGGAGGCAATGAGAGAGGCAACTTTTAATGAATAAAGAAAAAAAAAAAAAGACCAGTGAGACCTTCAAAGTCAAAAAACCCAACAGCTGGCACCCTATACATGTCAAATCAAAATAGCTGACCACTAACCTACTAACCTGTTCTTGTGGAAAGGCCTAAAGGAGTGTGCATAGTTTTAGGGGTGTTCTGCTCTCAATATCAACACAGCTCTCTGGCTGGGATAAGGGAATGCTTTTTTGTTTGTTTTGAACTACTTCTGCACTTTCTTTCTCTTCATGCACTGAGAGAGAACAACAAAACACTTTGTATTTGTGATTCCTCCCAGCCAGAAACACACAATAGGGAAGCACAGATCAGAGGAATAGAAATGCTAACGGGCTCAGTCTGGTCAGAATAGCCTGGGGCTTGCCTCTCTGTACCAGGAAATGGGAGTCTCTGGCTTCTGTCCAGTCTGATAGACTCATTTTCTGCTCCCCTTGTTCTTCCACTAAACCATTGAATGGCTCAGTGGGGAAGCACAGGACCTGGAGTCACTAGCTGTTTTCACAGAAGACTGCTGGGAGAACAGAAACACTGTTCAGGACGTGCAACATGAGGAGAACAGCTGAGACATTACTCTCTCTTCCCACCATCCACTATTTGTGGCTGCAGAAAGGCAGATGTTACTTCACCCTTTACCTCAGGGTGAAGAAGAGAAGGCAACTCCACAACTGATAGAGAATGTCCAGGAAGAGGGAATAGGCAGGGGAAGCAAGTAAGTACCTGTGAGCACTGCTGTCTGCTGGATACAACTTTTCTGACCAGGGGACCTTTCTGGCCCCCTGGAATAGGGGATGCCCTATTCCTATGCCCTGATCCTGGATATAAATGCCCTAGCTCCAAATGTTCCAATTGTGCTTAAATGCAAATACTTTTCATGTTATCTTTTTGGCAGAACACAGCCCAACAGTACTTTACACAACTTACAGGTATCCCTGGAAGTCCTGGAAATCCTGGGTCACCCTTCTGTCCTGGCAGCAAGGATGTAATTATTTCACCTGCTTCACCCTAGAAGAAAAAAATCTGACTTTAATAGCACAATTTATAATTCTTTATCACTGTTCTGACTCCAAAGGACACATGGTGCCTCTTAAGATTCTGAAAGACTAAGAGTTATGTTACACCCTAGCAGTACTCTTTAATATAAGTACTAGATTCTCCAAGAGTAGCAAGGAGTGATCCCTGCATATTTGCAGGATTCTTTAAATGGCTAAACTACCAACTATTAAAAGCTCTCTTTTTATATGTACAAATATATCTGTATTGACTTAAATTCCAAAAGAACAGGGTATGGAAAACAAATGCTTCACAAAAGAGACTTTCTAACTCCATGTGAAAGCAATGGATAGGACACAACAGAAAAAAAGCTCATTCAGCTTTTTCCAATGTCCCACCTCATGAGATTAATGCTGAGTGTGTCATGCTTCATGTTCTGTACTGAAGCACAGTTTCTAATTGATTTGAGGGAAGATCTTTATTTTAAAGTGTATGTTCTGATCAGCTTGTCTTCTAATATCTTTAAAACAACGGGAAAGAAAAGCTGAGAAAACCAATTCAGCTTAATAGTCATAATTTCCCAGCACCAGTGCTATGCTATACTCTCAGGAGTTTATTGGAATAATTCCATGGGTCAAGTTTCCTTTCAAATAGATTTGAACCAAAACTGATGCTTTGGCCCATGCTCAAATAGGTAAAAAACAAAAACAAGCACCTCAAAAAAGAAATGGGGTCCTTAAAGTCCAAAATCAGATTATGAGACTATTTACACCACGAGAAAAAGCCATCTATGTAGTAATCTATCCAGTAGAGAGCATGTTTCCATAAAGAACATAAGACGTTGCACTATTCTCTTCATTAGATATTTTGGGTTATTATTGCTTAGTCTCAAGACATGTTCTTGAGCATACACACACAAACTACTGGTGCATTTGAGTGTTCACAGGCATTTTGCTAACTTGATGTCTCACAACACAGACACCATCCCTCACTGGGAAACCAGCTTCAGAAAACAGTCTGCTACTTCTGGAACGACTGACCCAAACTGAGTAGAACTACTACAGAATTTCCAGTTAGTTGCACTGGAGTGGCCTAGAAACACTAAGTGTTCTTCAGAATCTCACTCCAGATTCCAATGGATGCACATGGTCTTGCATAAAAGCAAGCAGGTTACTTATGCCAGATCACACCACACACCCATGCCTGCTTAGTACTTGATGTGCAAGTACAGAACACTTACCTTCATACCCGGCAGACCAGGGGGTCCCTTTGTTTAAAAGAAACAAAAAATTAAAGGAAGAACAATGAAAATAAATCACTTGTATGTTATTTGCAAACCACTAATCAGATCTATACCACATGGCAACATTAAAGATAGAAATCTAAAAAAAGATACATAACAGGAGAAAATACAATTTTTATGATCTTCAGAATCAAATAGAAAAAGTAGAGAAGTCCTTTCAGATGAATGTTGAACATTAAAGGGACATTTCCATTTTCAGCAATTTGTTTCTTTATTGCCTCCTATTATCCATCCTGTCTACTACATATCTTTCTGTTTGTAGTTTGGTTCTGACAGTCACTTTGTTGTGCATCCTTACGTTTTATAATGAAAACACTCTACACTATCCTCTTTTTTCTGCCCCATTAATCACCAGTAAGACTCTTCAGATATACTGCATGAAAGTATCAAGATCTTACTTCTCTGACACATATGCATGTATTTGCATTTTTCTGCAGGTGCAGCAAAGCATCTCAGCATGTGAGAATTCAAAGGGCCTTTTATTAGCTTTACCACAGCATGCAGCAGGAAAGCTCACTCTTCTATTGGACATCTAAAATACTCTAATTAACCAGAAAAAAATGTACATATTCTTATTTATTAAAGGTCCAGCTGCAAAAAGTGCTGATGTGTATCTGATGTTTCACAGATCTAAGTAGAAGTGTTTTAGTGGATTACAGGTTGCTGATCTAGAAATTTTTTACTTACAGGTGGCCCTTGTAAACCAGGAAAACCTGGACTGCCTGGGAATCCACGTTCTCCCTTAGAGACAAAGAAAATGATTAGCCAAACCCAAATTAAAACATAACAAAACCATAACAAAACCAGATAAACAATTTTTGACTCAAAAGTCCAGTTTCATTGTAAGCTTATGACTGCAGAGTAGCAAATTGTATTGCAACAAGCTATTGCAACTAAACAGTTTGTTATATCACACAACTGATTGAAACAGAACTTTCCACATTTAGATATTTTCACATACTTCCAGGCAAAGTACTATACAACAGATATAGAAAACACATTGTGCTATAGATGATCAAATTTTCTCACAGAAAGAGCATAACTTCAACTTTTTAGAATGAAAGTGACTCCTTCTAACAGGAATACTGAATCAGTATTTTCAATACAAAATTATTAAAGGTTAATAAGCCCCCCTGTTAGGTTATGAGTTTTCCTTGGTAGCAAGAGTCTACTAGAAAGATGAGATGATCTAATATATATGTAGTATATATTAGATCACAGTAAATTATTTAATTATCAGACACTCCTCTCTATTGTTAGCTATAAAATTATGGACTAGAGCAAATAATTTAACTACATTGGCTGCAGAGTATAAATGTTGCACCTTGGTGCTGGCAATTTGTGGCAAAACTTATGCTTTAAGCACCAGACCACGACCCCTTCTCTCAGACGTGTAGTAAACCTGAATTATCTTGGAATTACCTGCACAACACGGGAACGGCGAGTACTGCTGCACATGATAAACTAAATCTATTGGCTACAGACAGGAGAACAGGACCTCTTTATCACAGTATTGTTGCATTTTAAAGAATTTTAAAGGTATTCCACCTTTGTTCCATTGCATCCTGGGATACCCTGAGGTCCTGGTGGCCCATCTTGTCCTGGCAACCCCTTTAAAGTGGAAAATAGGAAAGAAGAGTTAGCTTGAAGGATGCTCTTCTAGGCCTGAAAGACAAAAGAAAACAGATTTGTATCTATACAGCCCATTCCTACTCACAGGAAGTCCTGGTGTTCCTGGAAATCCTGGAAGCCCTGGAGGTCCCTAGAAGAAAAGTAACCATGTGTTTTAAACAGCATGATACAGAATGGATGTGAAAAAGGATTTACCAAGATTTTACTAAATGCCTATTTGTATATATGTAAATAAAGAAAAACAGAAACATCTGAATAAAAAAACACTGTAAAAAAAGAATGCCATGCTGGACAGCTATCAAGGTTCTTACCCTTCTTTCAGGGAAATACCCACAAAAACACAGAGAAGACAATGCAGAACAACTAAATATTAGTATGTAGATATATACAGAGAATAAATGGACACTCATGGTATAGAAAATGGATGTGTCCCACTGAAGCCAAAGATGCACCAATTGTCACCAGCTGAAGGGTCTGACAAAAAGAAAAACCAAAGGCACAAACCCTAAAGGATTTCCAGAGAAATCAACCTCTCCCATATTGACCCTATGGAAAAATGTCTACTTCAGAACAAACTGAAGCAAAGTTACCAGAGTGTTCAGGTCCTGTATAGCAAAACAGATGAAATAAGTATTGGGGCTACCCTCCCTAATGAGTTTATGAAAGTAATACAAATAATATGTAAGATTGTATTACTTATGCAATTTTATATTACTTGTAAAAAGTAATCTCTTAGCTGGTAGATAAATTACTCTTCAGATTTAAGTGAATTTCTTCCCCCCATAAATAACAACTTGTGTGAGGACCCACTCAATGCCTAGCAGTCTTTACCCACAATTCCAATGTATCACCCTAAAGCTGCACCATTACTTACTCTGATTCCTTTGGGTCCAATAGGCCCTGGAAGTCCATCATCACCCTAAAAAAAACAACACAACAAACAACAAACAAACAAACCACACTCAAGTCTGCAGCCTGCCTTTCTATCAAACTAAACTGCAAGCATGATAAAATCTCTTCTACATGTTTAAAGTAAGTGGACTAAAAGATATATTTATTGTCATTTCCTGAGAAAAAGGGTTCAAAATGATTTTATTTTGGGTGTTGGACTTTTAATTGAAAAGTATTTGTTACAGCTGATAAATTATGACTTAGAGGAAATGTTTTTTAAAAAAAATCAAAGCTATTTAAGATCGCTTATGAGCAGTAGGAATCAAGTGTCTTACAGTGACCTCTTGTGGTCAAAACAAGATATACACGATTACAGGTGAATGACGCTGTACCATTACTATTCTCTATTACGATAATGCAGAACTTCATATACAAATCTTAAAAAGCCACTTATGGAACAAAAATATAATCAAAGTTTCTAGTCCAAGTCGCTTCTGCTTTTTCACTCTTGTTATATTCAATCGTTCTTTTATTTTAATGGATAACTTCATTATTTTCTTAACACATAGCTTGCTACTTTTTAGTATGCCTCTTAGTTTATACTGTGAGCATTTGCAAAAGAAATGGCAGATTCTGGATAATCGTGTGTATATTAAATATAAATGCATTCAGAGAAAGGCTTTTCAACATTCTAATAGTATATTGCATCATCTGAGCATAATGATGTAATTCAGTAGCAAGTAAAAATAAACTGCAATCCTCCAGGGAAAGCAAGGAGCATTCCTCAGTGGTCTCTGTATAGGTTCTGGGAGGCCTTAATTTGCACTGTCCCACTCAAAGCCAGCCCAGAAATACCACCAGATGCAAACAACAGTTTACCTCTGTGGTGGGACCCCTCCGGGCAGCTGACATCAAGCACCACTCTTATCAGTCAACAAAGCCATGGAGTGCACTATTGCAAGGACCAATAAAACTATGTTACAAAATCTTGCCAAACCTGTTCTTTGCCCTTAATCTGCAGTACCTAGTGAAAGGATGCAAGTGTACATGTAGCACTTGTAGGTGAAGAATAAGAAAATTAGATTAATCTTTTGCTCTGGTTAACTATTCAAATCAAGCAAACAAAAAAAGCCTATGTCACATCCCAACATCTGAAAATTTTGACTATTAAACCAATGATAATCGAGGATTCTGGAATGATTTAGGATCAGCACTACAAGCAAGTTAATGCTTCCTAGCATTTTCAAGCTATTCAAGTGAATCGAGGGACTTACCTTCAAGCCTCTTGGACCAGGTGGTCCTTCAGGTCCTGGAAATCCAGGCAAACCTGGCTGTCCTTCCAAGCCTGGGAATCCTCTTTCACCCTACAAAAAGAATAGGTGGTAGTGGAGATGTGACATGACAAAAGCACAATAGATAAAAAAATTCAGAAAACATACGATCTTTCTGGTTATCTGGTCTAGTGGGAGGTGTCCCTGTCCTTGCATGGGGGTTGGAACTAGATGATCTTTAAGGTCCCTTCCAACCCAAACCATGCTATGATTTCTGTGGGAAGTAATCAAGCAGATAAACACTTTGATTAAACATCTCACCTGCTTGGCTACAGAAATTCCTGAACATACATACACATTGCCTTTAATTGCACAACTTGAACAGGTTTCATAGGATGTTTATCCAGTATTTAAGCCACCTGTTCACCAAAATAATTCAATCAACTGTTTCTCCTGTGTTGCTTAAATACATAGAAACTCTCCTCTGTTCCTTTAAAAAAAACATAGCTTTATTAGTTACTAAGTATCTCCTGAAACTCACTGCTGCTGCAATATCTATAAATCTTTCAGAAGGGTATAGATTGCTGCTACACTGTGACTGTTGTTTATTATTTCACAGTTGCAAGATTGTAATTAGTAATATAAAAGCAACTAAGATACTGTTCATGCACCCTAGACTAAACACTGTACAAATACAGAACATAGAAAGTTTCTGTAAAAATGTTTACAATCTAAATAGAGACAGACACAAGACAGCAAAGTAAAAAGGTTTCATGTTCCTTTTATCTGTCACCTCCTTCTAAAATCATAAGGTCTCAAGCAACAACCATATTTTGGTAAATATTTATGCAATTATTAGCGATGATAGCCCCTCAGTAGTGTAACAAACACCAAATACCACCATATGCCACCCTCTAACCTGTTAGTGTAAGTTAACAATGTCACTTACCTGCAGTTTCAGAATATGCATAGCTGCAAATTCACAACATTTACTTTTATTCCTTGTATTTAATAAATTCACAAAAATCAGTAAATACTAAGTTTTTAAATGGTACACAAAAGTTAGGAAATATGATTAATACACCTTTTTGTGCTTATATATACATATATATATCATGGTATACTTTTAAACTGTGCAAACAGATACTTCCTACAGCACTGTTACATCAACCAATATATAGAACTGCTTATGAAACAGGCAGTTTTTCAGCATTATTGCTTATTGCTCTACAGATAGGTTTTGTTTGTAGGTTTTGCTCCTACTGGCAAAAATCTTATTTATGCCAGCTGTTTTTTAAAGATGACTACAGGAACTGCCAAAGAAATGTTCCATCCTAACAGGCACCTTAATCACTAGGCTAGACTTGTACAGGTTTTACATGTTCTCTTTAAACTAGTTCCTCCTGAATTTTTATTTTCTTGTACTGCTTCAGGAAGAATGGGAATAGTAGCTCCCACCTCTATTATCTGGCAGTCTAACAGCTATAGCACTCTCTAGGAACTTGGGACATCCTGCCTAGCTCTCCTCAGCCAGATGAAAGACCTGAACTAGCAGTCCCACATCTCCAAGAAGACAGCAGCAGAGAACTGAAGACTGGGGATTGCAAGCAGACAGGAGCATCTAACTGCAGCCTTGAGCACAATACGCAAGAGGCAGCATTAAGGCTCTTCCTCATCTTCCCTTTATTTCCTATAAGCAGCTGTATGCTGAGCATAGCAGCAGAGTTAAGTCACATTCTTAAATCCTAATTTTCTCAACTATACTGCTTAGGTAGGTGCTCTGCATCCCACTGTGGTGGCAGGAATGCAGAATTTGCATTCAAAACATTTATAAGATGCTGAGATCTTGTAAAAATTTTCAGGTAAAGAAACAGGGCTTCTCTTCCTGCCTTCTTTTCCTGTACTTGCTATACTACTTCCTTGGAAACAGAAGGGGAAAACCATTTGGATGAGAAATTAAAGTCTGTGTGCAAGCAAGAGCTGCAACTTTAGAGGAAAGAAGCTAAGCTGTACTTAGTCCTACCTGCACAGTGAAACTCAGAAGGATTCCCTAGATAGGAAAGGACAGCTCATTAACTGATCTGCTCAAGTTGGTTTCCCAATACTTGAAATGTAAACATACTCCTCTTTTCCTGCAGGTCACATATTGCTCTCTTATACAGCATAGACATCTTTTCTCCCCTGTGGAAATGTTGAAAGTTCATAATAAATTGAGGCTAGCTGCAGTGTGAGAGTCAGGATCCCGACTGTCTTTTTGCACACTGTGTACCAGGCTGTACTTTGACATGGAACCACACAGTTGGTGTGCTCTGGTGTGCTACCCCAACTGAAAAGCAACGCCGGAGAGGAGTGTTACTATCTCCAGTCAGGATATGAAAGGGTTAGTGTGTCCCTGAAGGAGAGAGAATGAGGAATTTGGGAGTGCCCAATAAGGAAAATATAAGACAGAGCCAAACTCTGGAGCAAGCTCTGGCAAGAACTGCATTTGCACACTAAGGAAACACACCTGCATACAAGCATGTCAAATGTGTCAGGTACTAGCTAGGCTACACAAGGACCACTAATCTCAATTTGGTCACACTTCTTCACATTTTTGTTAGATAAAACATCTGCAAATTGTTACTAGAACAGACTTTAGCAGATGGTTGGCCTTGTGTGTCATCTAAGGCTGAAGAACTGTTCTCTAAACTGCAGCTGCTCTGAGGTCTCCACTCTTAACTAGTCACAGAACTGAGAAGCAAAGGCCTTTAAAGTGAAATATATGAAGCCAAACAGTTAAGCAAGAGAGATACAGAAAGCAACAAACACTGTTTATAAACTGCACTATTGAAACTATGAAGTGAGTATTTTTCAAGCCTGCTTTCAAAGTGAACAGCAACAATAAGAGGAATGAGGAAACTGTTGCCAGAGCAACTCCTGTGGAGTTTACCAGCAAATTACCCCCAAGAGTGAACAGATGATTTGAAGGACTAGACTTGAGAACAGCTGAGGGATTACACCAGGCACTTCCCAAGGGAACTGTATCAAGCTAAGTACAGGCAAGTTGGGTAGGGGGAGAAACCAAGCTGATCCAGCTCTCTTGCATATAGATTATGGTGTAAGGAGGGTTGGTTTTTTTTTTTAATTGCCTTCTACTTCAATAGATTCATAGAAGGATTTCACAAACAAGAACAGTCTTCAAACATTGCTTCTGTCTCCAGATTTTTCCCATTGCACACCTTGTATGTACCATAATGTTTTTGAGAAGATCAGATGCTACAAATTTGCCAGGAAAATCTTCCTGCTGTTGTACAACACATTGAAACTGAAGACATTTAGAAAGTCTTCCCTAAAAAGTCAATGCCAAAAAAGTGACGTTGTATCATTGGAGATACAACACTGAAGGCCACAGGTAGCATGCAATGTATTTTCTTATACATGCAAAAAACTGACAGTCACAAGCTAGTTTTGCTTGCATTGAGATAACTGAGGAAGTCTGGATACTTTTTGTTTCAGACTAGAAGTTACTAAAGATAAACATAAACAGGAAAGGTTTATGTTAACTCAGATCTCATCTTCCAGTCCTGAAAGTACAGGACTGTTTCCACAGCACAATAAGGGTGCATCACCTATAAACCATCATTTCTGTATTGGAACAGTCTGCCCAGGGAAGTGGTTGAGTCACTGTCCCTGGAGGTATTTAAAAGACATGTGGATGTGGCACTTAGGTACATGGTTTAGTGGTGGACTCTGGAGCATTAGGTTTATGGTTTGACTTTTCTAACCGAAGTGATCCTATGATTTCCTTGGGGAATGGGCAAGGATTCAGATTCTGATCTCATTTAGTGATAAATCCAGACTAGCTAGCAATGCAGTTGCCCAAAATCAGCTACACAGATGTGGCAAAACCATCAGCTTATAAGCTTGAACATGACTGTTGCTTGAGGGGTAAGAAGAAATAAAGCTGGGAAACACCCTAAAATTATGCTTTAAACTGCAGCAACATATAGCCAATTAAAGAGGGGTGTAGAAAAATCTGGCATAGTTCCATGTACTCTAGTAACAGTGCACAAGTATTTAAGAAATCATGGATATAGTTTCAAAGCATGCACAAGTAATTTACATTTATAAAATTTCTTCCTGAAATTCAAATATTTATAAATAGAAATTCTGGGGAGAGAAACCAGGATCTTTATTTAAATAGATGTGGTATACTTGTGGGGGGGGGGAAAAACAGAGCAAAAAATATTCAGGAAAGCAGTAGTTGGACAGCCTGTTTCAATGCTTAAATACATGTAAGAGCCTGGCTGTAACACTTGGCAATAGAGGCACATACTTGCTTCCTGCCTTTGCCATGAAGACAGTGAACATAAGGAAGAGTCTGAAGACAGCTAACTTTTGGTGGCTTCTTAAAACTAGACTCACATACAAATGCATGTACTAACATTAGAAGATGTACAGCATGAAAGAAGTGATGCAACAGAGCCATATTATTTACTCCCTTCCTAAATTACAGGGTGAAAATAGTAGATAAATAGTAGTAAAAAATAGTAGCCTCAGATTCTAATACTAGTCAATATAAATTCTTCCTCAACTTGAAGAACAGTAACTTAACAGAATGAGAATGAAAGTATCTAATTAAACCCTCATTCAAAACAAACACACCAAGCAGCCACAAGCAGTAGTGTTAAAAATATAGTTTAATGCATAAAGAAATCCCCTCTGACGTGACCGATACTCCTCAAAACACAAAATTTCTTCAGAACATCTGTGGTTTTTGTAAGGTGAAAAAGTCCAGGTTTAATGGTCAGTGGACATTTGCCAGGGTTGTAAACCTCTTAGAATACAGGGCCATATTAGTGCTGTTCAGGCCAACCTTTATGAAGCACAGACACCAATAATGCAATTATTCTTGACAAAGTGATTAAAATATAAGAACTTAACTATTTCTTGGCAATTGTGTACACAACAGCGAAAAAGTAATCTGAGCTTAGGCCACATTGTACTAAAGTTTGCCATAATAAAGGCAGAAGGAAATAGGGATCTTGAGGACACATACTGATAATTGTCTTCTGAGACTCAGAGGTCCAAGAATATATATTTGAAGAGCACAAAAATAAGATATTCTTGCTTTGTAAGGGGTATGGATTTCTTGCATCTACATACAAAGGCAAAGTATCTGAAGTGTCTTCAGAGCTCAGATATTACAAGCTGTTCTTGACAGAATCCCAGGCACCAAGCCTGTATGAGATCATACAGTATGAACTTGGAATTCGATCTTTAGAGCTGCACACCTTATACTGCGGTCAACTCAGTAAACTTGGCACCTTCTAAAGTTCTCCTTTAAAAGGCCATGGATTAACCATATGTAATAGCTAAAGAACAGCTTCTTAATCAATTTAACTTAATTTGAATGGATAGAACCCAACAGCCCTGCTCATCAAAAACAGCAGACTGTATTTGCAGTTATTTTGAGGGGGAACAGCATCTTAGGTCGCGTGAAAAATATTTCCTCCCACTTTCAGCCACGTTTCTATCACAGTCACACAAATAGTGATGCTGCAACATAGCCAGCACGAAGGAACTGATGAAGCTGAAAACTAACCTACTTTACAAAGAAACTTGTTTGAAGTGAGAACAGTTCAATGACAGCTCTGAACATGGCCACACAAGCCCCAGAGGGAAAATAGGAATACCTAGCTAAGGGAAGGTATGAAAACGTATTTCAGCAGCAGCATGTACTACCACTTCAAAGGAAAACCATAATAGTCTTGGGGTATGATCCCTCTTGATGATTAAGATGCATGCAGCTTGATCACTGCAGCCCTTGGCTTTCTGTCTTCATCAGCTGAGATTCAGTACCACCACCATCCTCCAACCCGTCTCTGCAGAACTGACCTTACCAGCATCTTCAAATCGTGTTTTCAGGTGAAGTAAAACCAGCCCAATAATCTAGAAGTCTTACTGGTTTGTCTCAAACTGCTACATGTGCAGGGTCTGTTGTGTTTATTTCCTTAGCTAGCTTTTAAGCATTAAAGCAGGTTAATTTCAAAAGTACCAAGCAATATTTATTTAAAACCCCATCAGCATCCAGTTATACACTTCCAGTTGAAAAGTGAGAGCAATTCCTATAAGCACCTGTATGTAGCAACTTAATTTACTTTAGTTTTAATACTTACCAGATCCAGTTCACTACTGAGCAGCTTACTCTAACAGCACACTGGCTCCCAGCTGCAATCGATTTTTACTGACTTCTCCAGTAAATTCCTCATTTCATTATACCATTTTAGACATGTTTGAATTTTACTCTACCTGTTTTATATTTAAGTTCACTAAGGTGTGCCTGAGCTGAGGAAGAAAAATTGAGTACACGATTTGTCAGCTGTTGCACTATGGGCTTGCAAAACAAATAGCTTACTGTGCTTTGATTCTCCATAATTACATGCTACTGATGCTCTAAAGGCTCATGGCAGAGGCAGAGTTAAGCAGGAATCACTGACAGCTTAGAAGCCAGTTAAATTAGAGCTGTGGCTCCCCAAGGCAAGACAAGAAAAAATAGTTTTCCTATTTGTTACAGTTCAATTTGAATTACTTTCCCTGATCTGTTAAAATTGGGATATCCTGAAGGGAATGCTAGGATGCTTAGGAAGAAGGCTACTTTTTAGTCTCAGAAGGAATGCACTAGGCTCTGCTAAGCTGAACAAAGCAGCAATTCTTAGTTGACTTAATGCAAGTGGACAGCAACTTGGATGCAGATGCTGGTTGTGGGCCAGAAGTGAAACACAGTGGAACAGAAGCGTGGGGCTCAGCTTTTCTGTCTTCCCAGTAAAGAACCAGGTTCTGTACACCCAGCTTCTAGAGTTCTACAAGTATATTGTCACACTCTCCCAATGAGTGTCTCCTTGTCTAATGCTCTTCACACACCAATTAGGCAAGGAGTTTGACTCCTGGTTCAGTAGTCACTCGAGAAAGAAGCAGAAACTTCAAATGTCAAGTGCCAAATACAGAGCAACAGCCTGAAACTTCTTGTTGTAGCAGTTTACACTCAACTGGAATAATGGTAACAGATGCAATAAAGCTGGCTTGAAGATAGTATCAGGTTTGGAAACTTACATCAAATGTATAAGTAAATGGTACACTGTAGTAGTAAAAGACTCTAGAAAAAGTCTAAGTCTGTGAAAAAAAACAACAAACAAACCAAAGACTAAGATAAATCATCATAGATGTCAGTGACAAAGAACTCTCATTGTTCTGCAGAGCTGAACTGCTGAGTCCATTGATGCATCAAGTACCAAGAGCTTTGTAATTATAGGGCAACTAACGTAATGGGGTGTGTGCACGTTTCATCAGACCAGTTCCACTGGCAACAGATCGTACTCAAGAAATACGGGCTTTGCTTTTCATTGTTCCTTTACATAACATACATGATGGTCTGCAAACTTCTGAAAGGCTATTAAAAAACCAAAACACCTCTGGCATGCTTTAGGATTATGCTGTATTTACCTTGATTTAGGACGAAAATAAATCACAGTTCAGATTTCAAAGTGAATCTTCCGTTCTAAGAATGGAAACTTGCCTCATATCTATCAGTTTAATAAATGGGATCTCAGACAGCCCCGTTCCCTAAGAGGACCCAGACATACATAAACAAAAGGGCCAGAAAGCAGTCTTACCATAGGTGAAGCTGTTTTACTTTCTGTATTTTGGTTTTTTAAAACATTTTATTCAAAGATTACAGTTTGATCAATTTGCAATCCCCAAAGAATTTTCCAGGAAGATGCAGAACCATTATAAAAAAATTTGGTCAGATGTTATCCTTGTTTTACTGGAGGCTTTTTTCCTTCCGTTTCATTTTCACAAAAGGTTATCAAGCTTCTCACACTTCTGCTCAGGACTTGTTATAATTCATTCCAGAAAATGTCAACCGAGGTTAGGAACTAAACATGGGAGAGTTTCTTCTATGCAATTCTCCTTAACAAGTGGCTAGGACTGTCTGGAGGAGTAGGAACAAAATGACACTTGAGAGCTTGATCTTGAGCAAGGCTCATATGATCCAGTTGACTGTATTTAGACAAAAAACACCCTCTGACTCCAAACAAAGATTATTTATCGAAGAAAGGTGACTATCTCGGTTTCATTAAATTCACTGAAGGACTAGAATGTATTAAGGTAATGTGTAACAGTAGTATAAAGATTTTTTGTAAAAAGATCACTGGGAGAAAATAGTTACTTGATTTAACTTAGAAAGCCAGAAGATCTACTTCTAGGTTTTCCTTATCCACACCAGCAAGACAATACCCATTTGCTCACCAAATTCACAAAATAGCTATGACTAGTCCAGAAAAAGGCCAACTTAGAATTACAGAAAGGTTGTCCAAAGTTATACCTGCTACAGCTGTACCTGCTGGAATGTAAGTAACACTTCAGTGCCTTCAAACTAAACGTGAAATTGCCCTGCAATGACTGTAAAAAACATCTGGTTTGGCCACATGCATCTGAAGATCCTGTAGAAACTGATCGACCAAGTTCATGCTTTGACCAATGAAATCTAACTCAGAAAGCTTGCTGTCGAGGGGATACTGTTCTTCACTAGGTATGTAAATTGGGAATCTACTTGACCAACTAAAAGCAAGTAAATGCCAAGGAATGGCCTCATCTGTCTGGAGGTACCTGGATGGCACGTGTGGCATCAAGTATTAATCTAATTTTTGGACATCTACCTTGTTTAACCTCAGGCAATAGTAAAATTCTTCGTCAGCACATTGTAATGTCAATGCAGTGACTGATTATTTTGCATTACTTTCATTCATTTGAGGTTACATTTGTTTATGCAACGTAAAAAAATAGCTTTGAAATGTGTCAGAAATTAGTCTAGAGCACTGCAGCCCTTCTAGAACCTTGCTAAGGTAAGTTAAGTGTTTTGATAACACATGCCTATCAAACTCTGTCATCAGTTTACATATTTAAGACTACTCCATTGTATCTCAAGCAAACTGTGTAGAAGACTAAGAGGGGAAGTGTTTCAGGCAGTCTCTCCCCCTTGCAATGATCATGTCACATTCATTCCCTGTGACAACAGCAGTTACATGGGAACTATTTAACCATGATATACTTACAACTAGGCTCCTGCATTTGAGAAAAGGCACAATTCAGGCAAGTGCTGAGCTGTGTATCTACATTGCATTGTAAAAAAAAAAACCACCCCAAAAAACCAACACCCTGAGCAGCTGCAGTTTCCTCAAAGGAAAAAAACAACCACAGTAAAACAAGAAATAATAGAAACATGGAATACTGCACAGATATATTGAGCTCAGGCAGCAAGACTGGAAGTGAAAGCTGCATGCAAACATGACTTGGAGATGTCAGCATGTATCTCCTGGCCTTAGGATACCATCTGGACAGCCCAAAACAGCTTGTTGCACTGAATGAACCACATGGGGCTGTTTTTTGGGTTTATGGTTTTTGCTCTGCTTGATCTGAGAATAAATGCTTGGCCATTAACTAGCTGCTTACTTAGGTGACAGCTATGCATGTCAGGAAAGCTGTATCTGAACTGTGTTGCTTCCACAGTCCAGCTAGACAGCAACAGCAATCATCTTGGACAGCTATACAAGTTGCAAGGTAAGAAACAGTACAAGTTCAGAACATACTGAGTGTTAACTATTTATCAGCAAGAAATAGAAGGAGAGTGGGAAAGCAACCCACAGTCCCTTTGGTTTTAAATTCCCACTGAAGCATTACTAACACAGCCATTATCATACAATCCACACGTTAGCTTGTCAACACTAACTAGCTGGTAAATAGGAAATCTTTCTATTTATCTCCAATTTGTGGGTTTTCTTTTTTTAACTCCCACATAGGTAGAGAAATTTGTGTTATCGTTCCCCATTCCTGAGAAAATAATGGTGTGAAATTCTGTATACCGTCAGATGAACCAGTCAATCTGACTCAATACCTGATGTTTTTATAAGAGCTATGCTCTTTGGTGTATGCCCACACTACAGTCAAAGAACGTAAGGCACAAGCAAGAAATAAAAGCTACCATAAATAAGACTTAGTTATCTGAAGCTTGCACGTAGCTCAGTGGTTTGTGTGTTGGTCTGCCAGTAAAAAAAAAGATATTTACCTTTTCACCTTTTACTCCACTGCAGTCACATTTGGATACAGACGTACATCCATGGCAAGCCTTTAAAGACATAATAAAAATAGATATTTTTAATCAGCGTGAGAATATATGAAGTCTGCAATACTATTAAAAAAGGTAGTCTAAAATGTAAGCCTAAGAAGTTTGCCATCTAGCCATTACATGTGCTCAAAGCAAATACAGTTAACTGAAAGTTCAATCACCTTTATTAATACCTATGCTTTTATGCATGTATCACAGTTTCCATTAAAATTTTAGACTTTTAAGTTTATGCTTGAGCACCATTTACTCTAGGGCAAGATAGAACCCAACACCTATGGCCAAAGGAGCCAGAACTTCATTAAAACAGACTCTTCTGCACTTTTCAGCACGTCTCCACACTGAGAAGAATCTAATTACGGTTCCCACCAGTAGATGTCAGGTTTTGCACAAGAGTTTAACCAAGACTGATGGTTCAGAGCGTATTTGTGATAGTTACTGAAAAAATACTTACTGCACGGTTATTTCTTCCCTCCACAGCTCAATTATTGAAGTGTTTTTTTAAAAAAAAAAAACCACTAGATTTCATCTAACTGCATTCACACTCCATTACAAAGCATGACAAGACACCTACAACAGTCCCTAATAAAAGGAGAGCAGCAACAATTAAGGGATCAGAAGGGAGATGTGGAAGCTTGATTCACAAAGATCCAAATTAGGTAACTTTTCCATATAGCAATTGCTTACTTTATATTCTCCTCCACTACAACAAGGGATACTCATTAAATCTGTTTATTTCAGAGATGAGCTTTAATGAGTATTTACAGAAGTCAGATTTCTAAAATGAGTATTTTTTGTAGAATGTCTCTACAAAATACATCTGGTCATCAACTTTCAGATCTTTTCATAATTAAAAACCATGACCCATAGTAGAGGATACACTACCTGAAATATTTTAGATTTTAACTTGTCCTGAGAACAGGTGCAGCATTGTACTAAAAAATACAGCACATACTTTTAAGTTTGAAGAGCTGAGTGTTTGGGGACCTTCCCCCAAGTAATCTACAGAGAACATTATCTACAAGGTTTAAATCAAGCAGGAAACCAGTTGTTGTGTCAGATCTCAGGTACACCCACACTTTAATTCTAGCCTTCATTTACCACAGAAGCATTTAGAGACATGACCCATCACCTACCTGGCATTAGGAATGTCCTGGCTCTTAGCCTAAACACACTACCAAGCATCAGACTGAAAATGCAGAAGTAGCTTAATTCACCTGGAGCTAAACAAACACAGGATCAACTAAAAAGCATCTTGTAGCAAAAGGCAGAAATTAGAGTTTTAAGTACAGCAACGGTGCTACACAACATGACTAGGGCATCTCTCCAAATCTTCCAATTGGCTTTTGTAATCACTTTATTGATTTGATGTACATGAAAAATGCAATTCTTAGTGAACAGAGGTTTATTGAGCTACATCCTAAAGTGAAATTGAACCTTACTAGCCAGTTCAGGTTTTCCAAGATCAGACTGGACAAAGCCCTGAGTAACCTGGCCTGACCTCATGGCTGACCTTGTTTGGAGCAGGCTGTTTGGCTAGGTGTCCTCCTGATGTCCCCCTTCAATCCCAGTTATCCTATGAATTTGGTAACAGATCCTTTTCACTTTCAAGAGTGGATTTTTAAAAAGCAAGTTCCTTGTGAACCAGTTTTAGGATTAATCCCGTTAACAAAGCTTCATTTAAAAGGGATTAACCTTAGTTATGTGCAATGTTTCCTTGACTCACAGTACAAGCCTAACACAAAGAAACAGCAAGTTACCCAGCTCGCTGGGCAGCTGGGCTGGGTTCTTACTACAAGGATAGCACAGTGAGAGATACATTAAAATCTTTGCTGCCTCCAAGAGGCAGGGGGAGGAAAAATAAAGTATAAATCCTCACTAAAAACTACCAAGCTGTACAGTGGTAAAACACAGGCTAGAATAACACATACACAGAAAGCATGATCAAGATCCTACACAGCATAATTATTTATTTAGGTTATGGAACAAAAGAGACTAGTCTTCCTCACAGCTTCCAGAGTATGTTTCTAATAGAAAGTTCCTGAGTTTTCAGGTATGAGAGAACTGTTGGGGTGAAGAGGAAGAAATGGATTACATTGTCCCTTCACAAGATAAGTTTGATACACAATTTTGTGAAGGTGAGTTTTTAGCCAGTGAAACTCAGTCTTTGCCCTTTACTATACTGTATCTCAACAGTAAAACACCAGAAAACTACATCATTATTGCTAACACACGTTCAACAGTGCTCCTGTCAACATCAAGACTACATAAGAAAACTTCAACTCAAAGAAAATGGAATTAAATAATTTGGTATAAAAAGGAATCACTCAGGGCAACTTAGGGCTGGTTGTACAAGCCCTTCTCTAGTTGCATGTTGAATAGCTACAGTAGTGGAGATCCCACAGCCTCTCTAGGCCCTTGATCTGATGCCTGACTGCTTTTATGGTGAGGGTTTTTTTCCCCCAAAATCTCACCAGAATTCCCTGTGTTGCAACTTGTATTAATTGCCTCTTACCTTATGCAGGATGAGAGGAGCCTGGCCCCATCTTGGCTACACCCACCTAAGTAGCAAGACAACAGTCATAGGCTTCATACCCCCTCGTCTGAAGCCTTTTTCTCTCAAGTCCCAGCACTTACTCATACCTCCAGCCTCTCGACTCTGGGTGTCCCAAAATAAAGCAAACCAGTGTACTCAGTGAATGCTTTTTGACAGATGGTTTTGGATACCCAGTTAAGATCATATATTTGCAGAAAAGGAACATGGTCTTTCCTGGACAGCAGTGAAGGGAAGATAAAAGAAGCCTGTAATCGGAAAACTCTTCAAACTCTCACTGTAATCAAATGGTATTAATTTTTGGCTTAAATCCTGGGAAGACCTATTCACCCACAAGCTTATCAAGAAGTATTCCCTCAGCAGAGTCGCTTATCTTCCTGTACAAAAGCTGTATTTGGCAGATTGTGTTTCTTATTTGCATTAACTTGTATTTCTACTAAATTAAGGGGGTTTTTTGTAGCTAAACAGTTTGAATACAAAAAACCCTGAGAATTTGTACTATATCAAGATCAATTCATGCCACTTATGGATCATATTGCAGTACAGCATGAAAAACAACATCAAGAAAAACATGGTGGCACAGGAGAAAGCTTAACGACCTATTCTAAGTGAAAACTTTCTTTTTGTTTAGACTTTTCAGTAATCTCAAGGACTTTTTTCACTTGGGAAAGCAGGCACAAGAATTGCGCTACAGGAGAATGCATACCACATAACAAGCTTGTACAAGCTTGAAAGCTGCTCAGCAACCACAGGCTAGAGATTTCTGATGTCACAGAATTAATTCTTTATCTCATAATAATGCAAAGAAAATTCAGGCTCCATACTATGCATAGCAACCCTTGGAATTTCTCCTGCCCATGAGCAGTAAGTTACCTACACCTCAGTCAAATAAAGAAAGATGATACAATGACTACAACATTTCAAGCATGGAAAAACCTAAATTAAGAGCAAGACTTTGGTGGCTATGATCAGTAGTTTGCCCTTTGTAACAGCTTTATCATCACTAGTTCTGATAATTAGGTGAGTTACTGGGTTTTCAGACATGAAAAATTAAAATACTCCAAACCTTAGTAGAACACTGAGTTGCACTTGGTACAATTGCTACACATTGGTGAACTAGTCACCTGCCTTGTATTAGACAGCCAGGAGCCCTCAGTCACAGTTCAATTCCTAGCTCTGGCCAGTAGGACGCATTGTCTTATGTGACAGGGAGTATGATAAAAAATTTTGGATGCAATACTGAGTTATGACTTGATCATAAGGAGCTGGTCACAATCTCCATGCCTATTATAATCTTTGTTTCCAACTACACGAAGATGAGTAAGGAATAGAGCCCGTTTTTAAGGCTGAAACTGCTCAGATTTTCTTTTTACTACTGTATTCCCACTGCCTCCCCCCACTCCCCACGACATACCTGTAAAGATGAACTCAGTGCCACTGCCTTTGGTGTGACTTTTGCCTAGCAAGACAATCAAGAGCTCTAATTACTCTATTAGAGTTTAGCTAATCCTTTCATTGGATTTTCCTGACAGCGTCTACCCCATTGAATCCATGTGTGGAGAGCAAGTTCTTTTCATTAGTATATAAAAGGAGGGATGGTATTGGTTTACTGGTCAAAGGATAATTCTTCCAGAACAAGCTCAGCCTTTTGTGTCTTACATGGACTGATTAAAACTGCTTTATGTCACCAGAGTGAGTTTTTTTGTTTGTTTTTCAGTTTGAAGAAAAGTACACATTTGAAATCAAAGTCACTTCTTACTCTTGGCCACAGGTTTGTTAGAGTCAAGCTCAGTGAAATGACTAAGTCGAAGTTATCCTCAAAGTTTGTTTTGGCTAGAAACCTGCATTATGTATTGGGCACATCCCCCTCCTTCCTCATCAGGCCTAGAGATAGCAGTTACAAGGCAATTTTGACATATCTCCTCCCCACCTCCCAGCTGCCAGTCACAACAGTATTGGTCAAATATTCCTAAAAACCACCCAGTAGATAAATGCTGTTCCTGGATAGAACAGCAACTTGGGACTTCCTAAAACTGTGAAGGGAAGAGAATCTCTTTTGTTGATTACTAAGAGCAAGTTAATAAAAGTTAGAGTGCTGACTGACAGCTTCAGGTAGGTTAGCCTGACTTTGTATTTTCATCTGTCAGAATCAACGTGACAGCACAATTCAAGCAATACATTAGCTGCGCAACTAAAAGACTTAGATGGGAAATTTAATTGTTCTTCAGAAGTAATTTATCATTACACACATGCAGCTGCAGGGAAACTAAACATTTAATTGTGTCCATGTAGGGGAGAGCATAGGCAGTATCTAAAAAGCTAAAGTATGCATTAGTACTTAAATAATGTATAAGTACTTGAACATACAGGAATTTAACAATTTCTTAATACTTTTTCCATGCAAAAGAATACATGGATGGGGAGGGAAGCCAGTCATTTACAGTGCTCAAAATTTACAAATTACAAATTAATAGAAGAGGTGCAACCTCTCGCAGAAACACAGTAGGTGAATTGATAAGGTTACTTTGAAAGTTATCAGAAGAGTCCCGACATGATCCAAGTTGCTCAAAAATGAATTTTCAATCCAGATACCAAACATTCGGGTAAGTGAAAGAAACACACCAAACATTTACAGACAGAGCAATTTCTGTACTCCAACATTCTCACTATGTATTATTTTATCATGAATCCAGAATTTCCTGTTTGATTAACCCTCCTCATTTCTAGGGGAGCACAGCAACATTACTGAGCATACCTAGCAATGCAGTTTGCACTGACAGCCTACACGCTGCTCTTGACAGCTCAGTTCCACTGGCAGCAAGAGGTCAAGTAAAGTCAAAAACTGATTGTGTACAGCCACTGATTTTAAATGCTGGTGTCATCTGTAACATATTAAGACTCCCTTAGAGATTTAAATGGCCACCAAGCTTCAGCACACATCTGTTGTGATTAACAAGCACACACCACCTTTATGCTGTCCTGAAGGGAACCAGTCAGTTATTTGACACCACAACATCGTAAGCTACATCACCAGGTGAGAAAGGTTCCCTCCAGCAGGGAAGAGAGATGCACAGACATCACTGAAATAAATTCTGCCTAGGAGAAGCTGGCCAGACTTTTAAAGCAAATTTTAACTCAGCAACAGATTCTGATCACAGGAACTCAACTGTGGAACAACACTCCACAGTTCGTGAGGGAGCAGGAGAGAGCTAACAGGAAGGGCTACAAAAATGTTAACATGCACTCAAGCCACCACTGTACGCAGCAACTGTTGTCAGTGTCCTGCATTTGTATGTTCCCATATTTTTTCAGATGACTAGGATCTATTTGAACACCTATAATCAAGTATTTTGATAGTTTGGTTTTATGAAGACTTTCATTCACTGGAATGGTCAAAGGAGGAACCAGTCATAAAACTCACTCAAAAGTAATTAATCTTTGTGGGCTTCCATACAACACATAGACCATTTTCTCTAACACTTCTTGAAACTGAAACTAGCAATTCAATCCCACGTAATTTTCCCCAGGTATGAGTAACAAATGCTTCTGCAAGGCTGATACATTTATGAATCATTCTACTACCTGCAGCAGGCTTAACCATCCAGCCACTCAGGCAACGAATTATTGTTATTCAAATGTAAAATCTCAACTTCAGGATGGACACAGACTAAATACTTCAGGCTTTCCTTCCAAGTGTTATAAAAAGCTAATACAAAGAGCACTTCCTCCTAGTATTAAGGTTTTTATTCATTATCAAGCCCCTCAGATGTCTCCTTCAGTATCTACCAACAACAACAAAAAGTAACAAAAAACCCACAAAAAACACAAACCAAAACCTGAAAGAAACTGAGTCTTGCATTATGTTAGAGAGAGTCATAAGAAACTGCAAAGTCCAGAGGAAAATGAATTATAGGTTGAAACTCTAAGTTCTTGCACAGTATTCATCACCCCACCAGGTTTTTGACAGAGAGAAGAGGGAGAGAGCTTAGAAACAATGAAAGTGTTAGACTAAAATCCATGTTTTTGAAGTCTTCTAGTCCAGAAAAGAATGGTGAGACTTCACAATTCACCAAGTCTGTCTCTAGAACACATACTCAGTAAAATAAACTTACTTCCCAGAACTCTTACAAAACCTAGATTAGCTCAAATACACAACTTTACTCCTGAGAAGCAGTTTAACAGTGTTTTTTAGTACATGAAACTGTGGAAGTACATGAAACTGCAGAGTCCCAAGCTGAATCACACAATGTCTCATCATTTGCTCTTGTTGATGATTTAAGGTTGGCAGAAAGAATTTTTACCACACTACTTGGACAACGGTGGAATACACAGTGGACAAATCCTGCACCTCAGTTTTTCTAGCTGCTACAGGAGTTGCTCAAATTCTACTAACATCACCCTCTGCATTCAAATATGAGAGCTTATCAGCCAGAAACATAAGATGTTTTAACATGAGAAAAAGGACAAAATATTGGATAATTGTATCAATCAGAAGACTGACTCTGCTGCTAGAATTCACTCTGATTAAAAGCAACAAATTCAACACACAATATCAGTTACAAATGCCTTAGGCCCTAGGAGGAGGACTACAGTACTCTTTCTGCTGTAACCATGATAAAGTCTCAAATTCAATTATTCATACCTCTATTTATAATGGGGAAAGAAATTCAGCCTTTAAGTTTGAAGCAGACAAAGATAAAGCTTTATTTTGGTGGTGGTCCTGAAGAACATACTCACATTAATTAGCTCACTGAGATCCGTGTAACAAAACACCTGCACAGCTATCTAGCTAAGGATTTACTACTCATCCAGGTCAAACATTTCACCATTCATCTTCAGCAAGTTGAGTTTCCTTTCACTTGCCTGGACATGAATACAACCAAAAACCACAAGGTTTTTTAGTGATTTGACAAGCAGAGTTAAAGCTGCTATTGTGAGTTCTAATTATGATTTCATGTACATGCTCTTCAGGATTTACAAGAGTACAAGGCTGCCGATAACAGTTTATTACTCAAATATCTACGTCAAGTCAACTATGGCAGAAAAGCCATCACAACTCCATAATCCAAACGACCATTCTTTTCTGCTTTAAGTATTGTATTTATAAGCAGTAACATTTCTAAAGCAGAACCTGTATTAAAATATTACATATATTTTAGGTAATTATTTCCCTCAATTCACCTAGCTAAAGATACTAAGAGAAAAAGTTTTATGGTCTATCATGTAAGAGTCAAAACATGCTTGCTGAAGCTCTTGACCAACTTTTTTTTAAGGGAACTTCTGACATGTAATTTAACCTGTTACATCTTGAGGCACTATCTTTCTTTGAAGTCTGCACAATACAAGATCTGTTCAGACTTGTAGAGGAAGCTCTTAGCTGTAGTAGTCACAGTTCTGGACACTATGAATGAGAACACAATAGAGGCAGGTTAAAAACTGAATCTGAGACATCTGAGGGATAAACAACCCTTCTTTTTCTTCTTAAGGGGCAGCACTAGTTTGTTCTCTATTTAGACACCTGAATATCTTCTAGTAATAACATGAAACATAACTGCACTAAATCTAGTTGCCACATCTCAAATGAATGCTCTGATTATATATAAAGTCTATGGATCAATAGATTTTCTTAGAATACAGTTACTGTGATTTGGTTGGAATCAAAGGGCTGCTTTAAAAAAAGTCAGCAAACCTTGTCATAACTACCTTCAGAAAACACAAAGCTTCAAATATGTCTGTGTTTAAAATATTGTACCACAAGAAACAGAGGTCAGCTCTTCTCTAAAGAGGATTAAATTTTTCTTACTGTATTTTGTACCAAAATGATATGAATTTGACTGCTTTAAACTGAATTAATTACAGCTTTTTAACACATTGTTCTCTGTAAAGGTTCTTTCACAGCAGGTTCTAGTTAAAACAAAGACAATATCTGAAGCAATAAATCTTTCCTTAGACCAGCTGACATAGTCTAACCACAGCCAACTTTCATATTCAGTCTTTACTGAATTAATGCCCGAAAGCTTGTTTAATTTTCATCCATTCCCAAACTGCAACTATCTGCCCATAAAGATTTCTCCCTATAAACCTGGGAGCAACACAGGGAACAGTTTCTCTCTCCTTTCCTGGAAACTCTTAAGAAAGGTTCAGAGATAAGATCTATAGAGGCACTCACCTACAGATTTTGGCAGGTCGAGTGACCTGCTACGCAACAGCTGCTATTGCTGCACAAAAGACCCAATTGGCAAACCAGGGGAGTAGAAAGACAGGCTATTCAAATGTCTGAACTGCTGACTAGATTTTCTAGAGACTGAAAAGGGGAAGAACTGAACCTCAGCAAGCCCCAGAGGCTGCAAGTCAGCAGGAAGAGGCTTGCACAGAAAAAGTTTAACCTCCCAGAAGTCAGGGATTCCCACCTCACTTTTTTAAAAACTAAGGTGAAAGCAACAAGCAAATATGCACAGACCTTAACCCCTAGATCAGGAGGTACTGCAGCCTGACACCACCTTTCTGTATCTGATTCCCAAACCAGAGAAGAGGACAGAAAGTGCAAGAACTACCCTGGACATCCAGTCAACTTCCCTGCTATCCCAGACATCACTCCTTTTCTCCATGCTTGACTTTGGGAGGGGGAAGACTGAGAACTCTTCAGGACATGAAGAAAATTAAGCAGGCAGTACAAGGAACAGAGTTAGCCCTTGCAACTCACAATAGCTCATTCTCATTTTCTACAAAGCCTTATATCTTCAAAAATGATTGCTGCTACTCTGCTTTAATGAGTGCTACCAGCCTTGCACTCAACTGCAGGCAAGGAAAATGACATGGACAGTTCTCACCACTTCTGAAAACTCTTATATTTCTGTGGTGTGTTAGTCTTACAAGACAAAGAATGGACTCCAATGCAGTATATATTTTACAGGGTGGAACACAGAAAGAAAAATCATCATGTCAAGCTCCTCATCATTACAGGCACTTCAAAGCCAGAATTGAAGAGACCTTAGAAGCCAAGTACTCCTGTCCTAATGAACACAAATTTTGAAACAGCTCCACATCATACCATATGAACTTGCAAAAGTGTCCTTTAATAGCAAGTCAGATGGGTACTACTTTTATGCTGCCATCCACAGGCAGCATCTTAAAAAGCATCTATTGAAATTTGGCAACTCCACCTCCTGGTAAACAGTGCAAGCAAAGTGCACTTAAATCCAGAATGTAAAATACCAGGTGGTCTTCTAGCCCACTTTGCCTCCAAGCTCCTGAACGGACAGATCCCAAACACCACATTTCCCTCTTCAGCAGGCAGCACAGCACAAGCATGAATGCAAGCAATCCTCTAGCTTTTATACAGACCATAACCAAACTCCTTAAGTACATAGACAAACGTTTTGGTTTAAGCATGCTTCCATCTATACCTGTCCAGTTACACATTTCTGCAACTAACACTAGCACTGGAGCACAAGCATTAAGTAGCTGACATTCAGTCAGTGGCAGCATACAGTAAGCCACTTTGCTTTTCAGGAAGTCTCAGTTTTACTTGAATTTTACACACAAGTCTCTAATCACTAGCCTCTTGAGGCTTCCTGATTTTTTCCAGCTGCAAATAAGAAGTGCCATATGGTACTCATTACAGGTTAAGATTTACTAGTCATTTAGGACCTTTCCCATGTGCCAGGTGTTAGATGTTGCCACTTTCTATAACCATGTCCAAATGTAACACAAACCTAGACCTAACTGTCAGCTAGGCTTGTAAGCTTCAGATATGCTTGCAAGCCAAGTATTATACAGTCATAACACCACTCATTCTGACAGTGTTTTTAATCCTTCCCTGGTTAAGGAACTGGAAGAAAGACACAGGCTCCAGACTAAATCCCAGAAAACATCCTGTTCTTCACCTTCATCTATAGAATATGCAACAGAGCAAGCTTCAATTCTTGAGTGCTGTTAATGGATGTCAGTCATTTGTCCCTAACAACTGCACCTTCATGTGTGAAGTGTGTGAAGCAGACCACACAAGAGCAGAAATCCACTCCTTCCTCTGAGAAGGAAGAGAAAATGGAACAGATTAATCCAACCCCACTGTGGTCTTTTTTGAAACTACTGAAAGCACTAAATTAATACCAAAGAGTAAGTAAATATACATGCTAAAAAGAACAGAGGCTGTGCACAGAGATACTACATTGAGATGTTATCTAAAGAAGTACACACCCTCTTAACTGTCAGAACAAGACCTAACTCACTTAAGGCTTGGTGGGTGTTTGGGGGATTTTCTGTGGTGGTGGTGATTATCAGCTCCATTCACCTTCAGTTCTTGGACCAAGTATCATAGCTCCAAGGTTCAGTTAAAGCTGTTTTATCATTTGTTTACGCCTGTAGCATCCGCATACTCTGTGTGCGCATTTTAATACCTGGAGATAGCACTTCAGGCAGCACTTTAGCTGTATTGCTCAATACTAATACAAAAAGCTACTCTCCAGCCTTAGGTAATCAAAGTTGAAATATTAAGGGGCACTGACGAGGGCCAAATCAAACAAAAAAGCAATGAAGACAAAGCAATTGTCCTAATCCTTTAAGTCAGAGGCACTTCCAGAAGAATAGAGCATCAGGACCTGCTGAGTTGCAAGGCCCTTTTCTTCTTTTATCCCCATGGGTTCAGAAACCCCTAAAGCTGATAAAATGGGGTATTTAGTGAGAGCTTTCAGAAGCCTGTTCTGGAGCTCACATACTTAACTTCAGCAGATAGAGAGTAGTCCTCAGCATTAGCCACTCAGCCAGTGCATTAGGAAACAAATCTATGTACTAGCAATAGCTCAGTGTCTCCTTAAGAGCATTTGTCCTTCAAATGAAGTGCTTCATAGGAAGGTGCACCTTGCTATGAAAAAGTGACCCTATAGAGATATGGAGGATCACAATAGTAACTTCCCACAGACTATTTCACAGGGGCAAAGGAAAAAAGAGGTCTAAATGTATTTTATTGCCTTTAAAATGCTGGAAGAGACCACTGCAGGCTAGTGCTAACAAATCATTCTATCTAGCACACACAGATCTTGCAATTGGAAAAATCAAACCTGATTAGAAGAAATAGATTTAATTCCCTTACACTAGAAAAATTACAGCCAGAGGCTATACGTTATCCCAAGAATTATTACGTTTGGTTTGCATTGATCATCACTAAACAGAAAGCCTGCCCTGGGAATTAAGTCACACTTGTCAGAAACTTGCCACATTAAACAAAATGTTGAATCCAGGCCAAAGAACTAGCTAAAAGGGCCATAGATAAGATCTTTACAAAAGGCACTGAAAAACCAACAAGTTTTTTTAAATATTAGCATTGTATCAGTAGTAGGAAAGGCAAAATAAATCTGATCCATTCTAGAGGAAGGGGGTACAGAGGGAAAAGAAATGCACTTTATATTTTTGTTTCAAACAGAAGCTGATGTCTAAGCCTTTAGAATAATTTAGTATGCATTTTGTCTCTACTGGCCCCTAGACCATGAAACGATTTTTAAAGAAACAGTCACAATTGCCTATTCCTCCTGAGAGGTTCGGTAATAAAAACATTTCAGTAAATATAACTACATAAAATGAATAACCTAAATATTCCTTTTTCAAAATAGAGGGATACAATCCACTTAAAACAGGCAAGAAAAATGTCACTTCCAATGGATGCTGTGTACATAATTGAGTACTATTTGTTTTGGGATGGAAGTTTAATTATCGCTTTCTTCACCAACTGATTCGATTCACAGTCCCTCTCTGGAGATTACTTCATAGCA
Source organism: Hemiprocne comata (assembly GCA_020745705.1). Classification (NCBI taxonomy): domain Eukaryota; kingdom Metazoa; phylum Chordata; class Aves; order Apodiformes; family Apodidae; genus Hemiprocne; species Hemiprocne comata. Next base: position 12,043,872 of record CM036597.1, on the reverse strand, counting down.
AGTTAACAATTGCTAGCCTAAAGTATCTCACTAAGGTGATTCCCTGACCAGATCTGAGGATGTCAATAAGCTTTCTTTCTTGCAATCTTTCATTAAAGTACTGTCATTTTGAAGGGGGAGTAGGCAAAGGGAAGAGCCCACATGGTTCCAATACCCTGGCACAATAATTAAAGTGAGGAGATCCATTCATAGGAAATAGCCCTCAAGTATTATTAAAACTCAAGATGCAGTTCAGTCTGAAGCTTGGCAGGAGGAAGAAACAGCCCCTGGAATTTGTACGCATTCCAAAACAGAACGTCACTTTCTCTAAGGGAAAGTATTCCCTGAGGCACCGTGTTTTAGGGAGTATACCAACTCCCAGCAGTGTTATTTGGAGCTGAATCTATGCCAAGAAAATAACCTCCAACTTTGTGATATATGCTCTGCATCCTGCAGTAACCAGTGGGTTAATTACAGGCACACAATACAGAGCATTTCCACAAAGTTTTAACTGTATTCCTACAGCAAGCGGGGTTTGGAATAGAAGATACTGCTGCCATGTCCTATTAGCCTGCAACTGTCAGAACAACAAATAGAAAACTTGAAAGACAGCTCTACTTTGAGCAAAAGGTCACCTTAGATCTAGCCTCCAGAGCAGGAGGATTACACTTGCAGTTTAAGTTTTTCTAAGGTTCTAGAATAAATTACAAGCTTGAAATTCTATCACTTTTTAATTTTGTTCTCTACACTTAAGTAAAAGTATTCAGAGAGTTAAATCCAACAATGTTTTTTCAGTGAGTTGACCCTGGCTGGACACCAGGTGCCCAAAGCTGCTCTATCATTCCCCCTCCTCAGCTGGGCAGGGGAGAGAAAATAACACAAAAGGCTCATGGGTCACGGTAAGAACAGGCAGATCACTCACCAATTACTGTCACTAGCAAAACCAATTTGGCTCAGGGAAATCAGTGCATTGCCAATCAAAACTCAGTGTATGGTAGTGAGAAATGAAACCAAATCTTAAAAACACCTTCCCCCCACACTTTCCTTCTTCCTGGGCCCAACTCCACTGCTAATTTCTCTACCTCCTCCCCCCCAGCAGCACAGGGGGGACAAGAAATGGGAGTTGTGGGCATTACACATTGTCTCTACTGCTCCTTCCTCCTCACACTCTTTCTCTGCTCCAGCATGGGTCCTTCCAACAGCCTGCAGCCCTTCAGGAACAGACTGCTCTAGCACAAGTCCCCCACAGAGTCACAAGTCCTGCCAACCAACTTGCTCATGCACAGGCACCTTCACAGGTCCCAGCCTCCTCAGGCACATCCACCTGCTCTGGTGTGGAGTCCTCCACAGGCTGCAGGTGGATATCTGCTCTATGATGGACCTCTATGGGCTACAGGGGGACAGTCTGCCTTCATAATGTTATTCACCACAGGCTGCAGTAGAATCTGCTCTGGCACCTAGAGCACCTCCTCCCCCTCCTTCACTGAACTTGGTGTCTGCAGAGTTTTTACTCTCACATATTCTCACTCCTCTCTCCCAGCTGCTGCTGTGCAGCATGTTCCCCCCCCTCCTTCTTAATATATTATACCAGAGGCACTACCACCATTGCTGAAGGTGGTAGCCCTTGCCAGTGGTGGGTCCATCTTGGAGCCAACTGGCATTGGCTCTACTGGGCATGGGGGAAGCTTCTGGCATCTTGTCACAGAAGACACCCCTGCAGCCCCCCCTGCTACCAGAACCTTGCCCTGCAGACCCAATACAGTTTGCTATGCTTACTCTCTCCAGTCAAGCATAGAAGACAGTAAAGTTACTAGAAGTCTCCAGCTCTGCAAAGCTGTATAGAATACAGAATCAATACTGAAAAAACTACCAAGGTACAACTGTAGCTCACATTTCAGGTATCAAATATGGAAAATGTTTGATCCATACATATTATTGCAGTATAAAACATGAAATAAAATGCTTAGTCTGAAGCAGGAGCCAAAAAGCTAGAGAAATTTGTCTGAAAATTACAGCATTTTGAATACATGTACTAGTTTGGACAGTTTTCTTCTCCCAGGAGACAGCATGACAGCATTTTGAGGTAATTAACTGAAGCTTCTTAGGCAGTGTATTTATGATGAGCAACGAAAACTTCTGTTCAAGTGCAGCAAAATCTTGCATGACTGAAGAATATTTTTTCCAAACTTCATTATCAGTTTTTAAGTAATTAGCATTCATCTTTATGCTTTATACATCCCCCCATCTGCATTTGGCCTCTCAACCCTTTTAGCAATGGGCAATAACACAGTATTTATTTAATTTTAGGACTGGTGATTTATAACTTAAAGAGTTTCTCTCTGGTACACTCCTGAACAACATTGAAAAGCTTAAGGGCTTCCTTGCTATTTTAAATAATCTTCTACCAAGATTATCAACATCCTCCATTCTGCCATTGAGACAAAAAAGCCACCAAAAAGCTTACAATGAAGTTTAGGACAATACATTAACATCAATAAGATGATGGATCACTGTGAAACATATTTGCTTAGTCTGACAGTTTAAAAAGAAGGAAAAAGTGATACCTTTTCTGTCACTGCCATGACTGGCTGTGCTGTTCCTCCACAGTTACTTCTGTAGTATATTAGCAATTCAACATTCTTTAAAGAGATCTGTGTATTACTCTCACTCTTAGGTGCAGTACACTGATATTCTAAAAATACACATTTTCTGAGCAGGACTAGACCTGTCAACAAGCATTTTCTCATTCAAGCCTAAAGTTAAGGAATTTTCTAGGTTCACTCAGGATACAAAAATTCATACTTCAGATGTAGATGTTTTAACACTTTGTTACTACTGTTGCTTGAAGAGTTTGAAAGCTTTTAGAACAGAAAAGATACTTGCAAGATTTTTGTGCATGTGCACACTTGTGTGGAGGAGTGTCAGGAAGTTTCCATAAGCATTCTGGATCAGAAACTGAATGACACTATATGTGCTTTCTCTTCATAAAAAATACAAACAATCCCACCCACAAAAATATAAACTTCTGTATTGATGTTTTCACTGTTTGCCTGGGCAGACTCTGGGCACAGGCTTCTAGAAATTTTCATGGCACTACCTTCCCCATTAAGAAAGGGCTGAATGAATACTGCAAGTTAAGCTATCAAAAATAAAATCTCAGCCTTGCAACCTTTTTCATCCTCTCTAGATTTTTTACTTGTTGTTTTTAAATGGTTATGACTTAATTTTTTTAAAAGTAACGGTTTTGCAAAAACCTCAATGCTTTGGTCCTCCTGTCTGACTGACTGCACAGTGATTGGATGAAAAGAGATATGAGAAGTCAATCAGGAATTCTCATTTTTTATTGCATTGAAGAAGCCTTTTTATTTCTGAATACATTCACCCTTTAAGGTTCAATATACAAGAAAAGTGTTCTGAAACTAATTCCGAATAAGTATTATCTCTGATTAACTTAGTTCATATTGTCTGAATGGCAGCTAGAGGTTATTTTGCCTTTCAGGAACAAGGGCCTCTGCTGTCATTTGGCATAACAGGTTGGTTTATAGTAAGGTAACTCAAGAAAAATCACTGCCCCATAAAAAGGATTATTTTTTAAAAGACTTTGAAACTGAGTCCATAAGCTCCTTCACCTAAATATTGTTTTGCAGTGGCATTTCTTGTCAGGAAATCAAATTTTCTGGGATCTGAAGGCTTGTCTAGTCTTGTCTACAGGTCACATTAGTTTTTATTGCTTTAAGTAAAGCCATTTAACTGTGGTTTGTAATAATTGCTACTTTAATTCAAGGTGTAGAACGAGTGCAGTTCATTGCCCAGGGTGGTAATTTTCTTCCTCTCTATTGGACATGTACAGGATTTAAGTGCCTAAGAAGGATGGCTTGCTTCTGGAGAATCAATGCTGTATTTAGTGGACCCAGAGTGATGCTAGATAATATCTTATGCATGAGTTGTCAATATGTTTCTTTCTTAATGAAGGAACATTAGCCTTCATTGCTAACAAGAGGAAGCCAAACAGGATCTAATGGAACTCTTGAATTAATGGTTGCTTATGCTTGACAGCTTTATGTAATTAATAACAAATGCTCACTATATTTTCACCCAGAATACAGGAGTTAGAGAAGGTAGGCAGCAGAATGGACAGTAACAAAATTAACTATTCTGAATATACTGTAAACTTTTTGTGTTTTTCAAAGTACTGGAGAAATACCAAGAAGTCCAGTATACATCAAAATCATCATGCTTACTTTTCCTAGCTTGATAAGAAAATAGGGAAAGGGCAAGAGTATGGCTAACAAGAAAACTGCAAAGAAAAGTGTTTGGGATAGAGGTGAAGTACATGGACTGAAAACTTTTTCAACACATGGAGATGAGAAATATTGCCAGCAAGTATTTAACAAAGTTAACAGCATCATAGGCAAGAAAAAACCCAGTACCCTTCGCAGGAGTTTAATAGACTTAGACAGGCAAAGTAACAGAGGAGAAAGAGATGACCTTCTCATATCAGAAGCTGGGAATGAAATCTAGTCTGCTGATTATTCCAACACCTTACTAATGACTTGAAACATCATTCAAAGCCCATAATTCTTATCAAGTGCTCAGTGATTTTTCTTAAGGAGTCCTGTTTGCAGAAGAATCCAAATTGCACTTTACTATATTAAATACAACACACCAATGCATATTATCAGCACACGTGTTTATGTATAAGAAACCTAATTGTATTTGAGAAGGTACTACAGTATGAACAGCTGGCTTTCACCTCCCAGCCAAACAAGCACCAGATGGCAAGTGGGTAACTCAGGTTAAAAAATGTAAAGTACAACATTTCTGACACATCTGCAATCTTCTGCCCTTCCACTCTGCTGCCTGTCCTTTAAGGTACTTGAAGTTCGTGAAAGACTTATATTAGAAACAGGAGTCTGTCAAAAACAAAGAAACAACAAAAAACCCTGCAGTGTTGATATTCAAAGCTTGAGGCCTTTCTCTCAGTACAAATATTGGCAAGTTGCTTCACTTTATCACTATGATTGCCAAATAAAGCCAAATTTCATGACCAGTTAGTCTTCAAGTTATTCTACCAGAGCCAATAATGGAATCCTATCTACCCTAACTACCTCTCCAAATACAACACAAGAAGGGGGAGAGATGCAACTATTACAACAGAGAGAGAGAAAGAATTAAACTCTTAGTTTCATACCTGTGAAGCAGTTTAACATGAACCAAGGATTTCCTTCATGCTCATCTTTTCTTCTAGAGGTGGGGTGTCTACCATATACATACACCTCAGCTGCAACCAAGGGTTTTAAAAGTCTGGTTTCTAAAACCATTCAAATTCCCTAGAAAACAGTACAGCGTAAGTATCTTTCTCCAAATTAATGGTGTGGTTTAAAACTAGAGATTCACACCAATACCAAAAGAAGTCAGTCCCAGAATAAACACGTTTTCCAATGTGTTTAATATATTTCAGCTTAAAGTCCTGACAGACACAGACACTGGTAAGAAGACTCACTAGCCTGTTTTCAGCCAGGGAAGCGAACAGAGCTTTGCTTACCTCTGGAAAAGTTAAGAGGGGGAAAAGCAGGGGTTTCAGCAGAGCTGCAGCAGCATAGCTTATCTAGCATAGAGTAGGGTCATATTAGACTACAGGAGGACAGTTTTACAGGTCTAGCTATATGCCTCAAGAATAATTTTGCAGGTAATAAACTAGAATGAAAAGGCAAATAGCTAAGTGCATTGCACACAGATGACTTTTACAGTACCAGGAGGGAGAACAAGTTGAAACTCAACTCTGACATTTTAATTCTCTGTAGAGATTAGGTAAAAGAAACAAAATACATACAAGACTAAACTATTTTCCTTCCCCTCCAAATTTGTGAAGGGGACAAAGAAATCCAACAACACAGCTGCAGTAACTAAGAGCCTTGAAGGCTACCACCTTCAAGTAATAGTCTGTTGAAATCTGTATCTAGCTCCTCGCTCTTTCCACTATCACCACTACAATTTGTTTGTTATATTATAACAGAATAATGCAGGTTGTGTTTGCATATATATGACACCCTCCACAAAAGGGCAGAATACAAAATTAAAGTTCTGAATACTGCTGTGCTGACAACTTGAGATAGCTTCTTGACTAGTTTCAAGTCAGAAAAAAGCATTTAAGTAAATATGAACCCTCCAACTCAATTTAACAAGTATGATTAATTTTTCACTACAGGATATGTAAGTTGTCTGAACAGAAAGTACACCTAGGAGCACATCCATGCTATCGCATAATTTTAGACTTACAGGGTAATTCAGGCTGGAGGAGGCCTCGAGAGGTTACTTAGTCCAGCCTCCCATTCAAACCAAGAAAGCAGAGATGCAGAGTTTCATAAACAAGAGGCACTCAATATCAAAGTCTTTTCCAAGCATATTAAAATATATCTATTAATACATTACAGTTCAAATATCAAGCATTTCACAGAGACGAAAGCATTCACAAGTTTAAGATAGTGTTTTATTTGCAATGTAGCTTTGCAATTATCTAATTGCCCAATTTCTGTATCTCCTAAAATTTATAACACATCTTCCAGTTTTTGCTTCTTCCATCTTCTCACAAGGCCTCCAAGACAGATTCAGAACAAGTGCAAATAAATGTTTTTTTTAATAAGCATTAGAATTAAATTTTATAACAGGACCCTTTTCTCTTCAGCTCAGCTATGTTTATTCTATTGATAATTTCACATTACATTGAAGCCTTTCCTCCACATACCACACTCTTAGCAATTACACAATCAGCATATTTCCTTTTTCAAAGCTGCACTGTATATTTAATAAGGTTTAATTGCATTGCTCATCTTTGACAGGAGGGTAAAGGATGCTGCTTAAGGATTACTACAATTCTACCAGCACTATATGTTTTATCAAGTTTTATTTTAGGTACTCTGGAGAATAGATGGTTTACAGTACAGAAAAGCCTGTAGTCAACTTCAGGTAGCCAAATACTACATATAGGAAGAACTCAAAAGCACCCCAGTAGTTTTAAACACTACTGAGTCCATACAGCCCTACGAAACAGATAAGTAAAAAGTGTCTTCATTCAAAGCAATCTGTCTGGTACTATCATTACTGGCAGAGGCTGCTTTCCATTCAGTATGCTTGTGAAACACTATTCCTAGAATGTGTGAGTGTTATCTGGCTATCTTATGTGGTATTACCAGTGGAGAGTTTACACAATCAATGCAATTAGAGAAGGTAGCTTTTTAATCTAAGTGAATGAAAGGTAAAAATGCACAATACATCTTTGCTGTATGTGCAGAACAGATCCTTTACTGCACTTTGCCCCAGATAGAAAATATGCACATTAGATTTGTTGGGATGTCGTTATTGATTTCAGTTGGTTTGTAATTCAGAAAAGTTTCTGCATGTTCTAGTAAAACCAACAGCAACTAATTGCATTATGGTAAGCATTATTGCATTACCATTACTCATAGAAGAAAAAGATTACTATGTAAATTTACATTTGTGGGAAATAAATGAAGTAGCACTTTGTCCTAGGAAAATGTCCTTGCTTTAAAAAAGGGTAATTGGTTTAGATAATTACTTTCAGTGATTCATGATCAGGAAAACTGAAGTCTAGCAGATTCCACTGAACTATCAGGCTATTTCCGTCGTATGGTAGAACTGTGTAATATGCATAACAATTTTGTATGCATGACCACAGTAGATCCTATTAGGGTCCAAATGGCTCATATAGTAAGTTTTGTTCAGGATTCCTTTGATTTCTTGGTATTTTAGAATGTGCCAGAACACACCTTGAAATACAACTTTTACTATGTATCTTTAACTAAGAGCCATAAAAAGTCAAAAGCAAAACACATGACAAATGACAAGTTGCAGGCAGGAGTGCTTGATCCTTAAAATGTTATGAAACTGAGAGAGTCTTGTGCATGACTAATCAAGACACATCCACGGAATTTCAGGATGAAATACTTTTTGAATCCTAAAAGCCAGAATCCATTTCTTTGTGCTTTTACTGACACAGCTTTCATAACTAGAAATAGCCACAGCCAGTTATGAAATGGGAAACAACAACAAAACCACTATGATAAAATAGTTAGGACAAACAAGAGAAACACAGGTGACCATCATTTACAAATTAACCATATCAAGTACATTTAATTAATGACATGGTAAACTCTTAAAGGAAAAACCCAACTAAACTTAGAGAACTTTCATTAATAACACATTACTTTCTTAAACACAAGTGACACCTGTCTTGACAGCCCCGCTTATCATATTTGAACAACTACTTTCATCCCTACACTTTCCATCAAACTGAAGTTATGACAGCAGGCAAAGAAAAAAAAAAGACATTGCAGAAGTTACTAGATTTTTAATAACATTTGGGCTGACAAAGTCTGTTTACACTCTGAAAACCTAGGCCATAACTACAAGGGAAATTTTTTTCCAGTATAAACCAATAGACAGTCCTTAACTTTAATTGAGTTTCATAGATTAGTACCATTCATGATTTAGTCCATCCATGTTCTTTAATTAATTTCCTAGCCACAACTTGCAATCAGTTTTCTATAGCACACTGCAAGCATAAACCTGAGAGGAAAAAAATCTGCTTATTAGAAGAACTAATTAGCTTATATAGATGTAGGTAGATTTACATCAACAACACCAGGGTACTTATGCAATAATATTGTCTCTTAACACACACTATAAGCACTCATACCCTCCAATGAAAGCATACAACTAATAAGCACCTATCTTTTTCACAGTGTAACTTAAAATCACTTCATGCACTTATGACACCATCGTCCACCTCATTAATTCTCCTACTCTAAAGTAAGACCAGTCTCAGGTCCTCAGTCACTTTTACACTGTTCATCAGTAGTTACATGCTTCATTCTGCATCAACAGCAAGTCTGCATAAGCAGGATCCATAGACTACTCACCAAGTTTAGACAATGGGCTATGGAAAACCAGCAATAAAATTTGAACAATTAAATTAATCCTTACTTGAGGATGAAGTTTTGGGGCTTGGTTTTTCTTGGTAAGTCCATATTAGCAGATGACTCAAATATATTCACCTTGTAACTGATCACTAGCCACATAAACTATTTGAATCAACAGGAGCAAAGAAAGTATCACTTTTGCATTCGAAGTGTGCATTATGAGATTGAACAACAATTTTGGATATTGATAAGGCCACCAGAATGACCTGAACTTATCCCACCAGATTTACCCTAGGGAGGATTCTGACACAATGCCCCCAAACAAAATTCACAGAAACAAGTGTATATCAAGCATACTGCTACAGTGTTAATTCTACCCTTTTTGACAATGAGAAAAAGAATAATTTAGTGTTATCGTCACTAGATATTCAAGAACATCAGAACACCAAAGTATTGAGAAGCCATTAGACCTTTCTGAAAAAAGGTCAGTGGGACTTACGCAGGTTGGAACAGAGGTGTTGCCCACCCCCACTACCATCTGGGTCTTCAGTTAATCTTATCTCACTGTGGGGTAGTAAAACCCCAGGGAAATGCATACCAAATGAGCTGTAGTACAGGGTGGTGTTAAGAACCAGGAACTCCACCATTGCCTTTTCTCTTTTCCTCATTTCTCCCAAGGCAGAAGACTGCCTACAAGGTCAGCTCAGCATAGTCTCCTTCCCAGACCCCAAAGAGTCCCACCAATGACACAAAACACTGCTTGAATGCTTTCCTGAAGAAAAAAAGGGAAAGCATTTATTCACACAAACCTCCCCATCTTCAGCCTCCACCTGCTAAAATGGTGAAGTCCTGTAGGTGAGACTGACCATCTCTTTCTTCAGGGGTGAAAATTAAGGAAGGTAGCTTGGGGGGCAGGTGATACTAACCAGCAGCAGAACTAGTATTGCAGGCAATGTGGAGGCAAGCAGTTCTCCAAATCGGTAAGCACTGGTGGCACACTAATATCACTTACTCTTGGGTACACACCTGAGGCATGGTAAGAAGGAGGGGTAGAAGAGGAAAGGATGGCTAATCTTTGCTTTTTGGAAGGGCAGATGAAACATCTACAAAGTTTCACTGTAAAGGAATGCACTTCAAAGGAGAGTTCAAGACAAATAAGATTCTGTCAAGATCTAACAACAAAATTAAAGAGTAGGGAGGAGTAGCAGAAAGTTATTCTACACCTATTAACTGTAACATATGTTTTTTCAACTAGGGAGTAATCCTAAACAACAGAAATCTGGACCTGTTTTCCCTTCCAAGTAAACTTAAAATTAAAAGCCAGAGGAAGGAACTGTAAAAATCTGAAATTAACGCATGCTAAAATATGAATCTTTTAGTTAATTCCACCACTTGTTAACAGCTGAATGTCTTATTCAAGTACACTCCCAGGAAGCTGGGGCAGCATCCCTCTCCCAAAGTGAGAAAACAAAATTCATCTCCAGGCCACCTACCGAGCAAGCCCCATCTACAACACTGCACACACCTAACGTCTCTGCTAACAACTCAATTTGGGTTTTAAGAAAGTAGAAACACAACCCTCAGGAAAAGCAAGGCACAGCCTGAGGCATGGTCCTCCGGCAAACCATGCCCGCAAGGCTCCGACTCCCTGCCACTGCCAGGTGGGACTTACAGATGCAGGTGAAGGCTCAACTAGCAAGAGGTCAGACAGTTCTTCACAAAAATCCTTGGGATGGAAAGGGGGTAAAGCGGAGGGGACTTTTCCTCCTTTGCCCCGGATGAACAGCGGGTTCAGAGCACACACAAAGCTCGCCCGGGCTTCCCCCGCCTCGCACTACCGCTCCCTCCTGCTTCGCCGCAGCCGCCGGTGAACCTAGACGTGCCAACGGCACAGGGGTACCGCGGAGAGCCGGTCCGACGCCGGCAGCGCCGAGAACCCTTTGTCCGGGGAGAGAAGTGCCCGGGAAGGGCCCGTCCAGGAGCCCCCGGCACCTGAGGGAGCAGACCCTCCCGCGCGCGGCCCGGCCTCGCGCCACCGACCCCCGCCCGCTCAGCTCCTGTCAGGGGCCGCGGCCCACTGCGGCCCCCTCAGCCCCAGCGCGGCCGGCAGCCACCGCGGAGCTCACCCTCAGCCACCCCATTTTTTAAGGGGCTCGCAAGGTCCCTCCGAGAAGAACAAGGAGAGCGCCCCCCACTCACCGCCGCTACCGCCTCCTCCGGCCCCCAGCACCCCAGCAGCAGCACCAGGCAGCCAGCAGCTAGGCTGCAGCTCCGCCACCGCGGCTCCATCCTGCCCACTCAGGAGCTCCGGAGCTGGCCCTGCGGCGCGGGCATAGCCCGGCGGGGCAGCGCGGCTCCCTCCAAGCAGCTCCCGCTCACCGCCCCGACGCCAACACCCGCCCCTCTGCCGCACTGGCCCGCTTCTCCCGGCTCAAGTGCTCACGGGACTACTTGCCCCGCGGTATTCATCCGCACCGTAGGCGGGCGGGTGGTCGGCGGAGGAGGGTGCGCGCATGTGGTGTGCGGTGGAGGGCGCGCTGCCGCCTAGATTTGAGGGGGCTGCGATTCCCCCAGGGTTTTGTCAGTTTGGGGTGCCAGAGTTTTGTCGGCTCGAAGGGAGGGCGCCTGCTTCTGCCCGCCCCGCACCTTCACCGAGCGGGCAGCTGCTGGACCCCGGACTATTTTCTCCGGCGGAGGCACCTCGGCGTGTGAGGAAGAGGAGCTTTAAGCAGTGTCGGGTCGCACCTTAGGAGGGGCTGGCAGCGGCAGAGTGTGGGGCTGCCCGGTGCTGCTTGCCCGGTTCAGTTCCGGCTCGGCCCGCTCAGGTGCGACACCTCGGCGAAGACCGCGCAAACTTTCTGCCTGGGCATGCTCTGGCACGGCGTAGGGAGTGGAAGGCAGTGGGTGCCCTGAGGGGGCCAGGCACCGAGGGGGAGCAGCGGGAAGAGCGGTGACTGACCCCGAACGGGGTCTGCTCCCCTAGGGCGAAGTATCCTCTGTCGTAGTGGGGGAAGGAGCCGGCGAGCGGCCCGCGCTGTGCCCGGCCCCCGCAGGGAACCTGCCCGCTCTGAGTGACGGCGGCGGGCCCTCCTCTTCCTCCGGTGGTGCGGAGCCGACGCCGGCACAGGAGCAGCGGTGCGTAACCGGGTGGCGTCCTCTCCGCCTTCCCCGTAGGCTGCCTGAAGCATGGGCCGCGCAGGGTGAGTGCCGAGGCGCGGCGGTCCCCTCCCCGCCATGTCCCCCGGCCCCGCTGGTGACTGTCCCTTTGCCTCCCTGCAGGGTGCTGCTGCTGCTGCTCCTCTGCCTGAGCGCGGAGCTGGCGAGTGGGGTAAGTGTGCAGGTCCTGGGCGCCTGTGCCTCGCTCGAGGTGAACGTGCCTAATCAAACCTGTCGGGGTTTGGGCATCCTTCGGCCAGAAAACAGACACCTACCTCCCCAGCCCCTTTGAAAAGATACGGGGATGTTTTTTAATTGCTGTACACCTCTGCTTCTAAGTTCCTTTGTCCCTTTCTCCTGCTCGACTTTGATTAATTTTTGCAGAGTACGCTGGGGTGAAAGACCACCTGTGTTCCTTGTAACAGCTTTCTAGGTCTGAAAAGGATGATCAGGATCTCTCTTTGCATCTGAATCCACTCTTTTTTAGCCTCTTCTCAAACCTTTCTGTTAAAAGCTGATAATTTAGATCTTTGCTCAAAAGGGATCCAACCCAACCTCATAACTAGGTAGAAGTGATGTGAGAAATTACAGGATTAAGCTGTTAAGTGTTGTATGAGGGTTCATGACTATGAATTAGGAAATGTGTTTTAGATTCCAAGTTGGCATACAGAAGCAATGACTTTGTAATCTGTCAGTCTGACACTTTTATGACATAAACATACATTTTATATTACTGTTCCTAATTAATATTTAAACAGATCAGTAAGGGATCGCCGATTTTTTTAAATGTTAATAATTTTCACTTTTTTGGGGTGTGGCAATAGATCTTCTGCAACTGGGATACTGAAATTGTTAGCCTACTCAACCATAATGAATAAAAGAGTCTTTTGGAAAATTTGTAGCCTAAATTAAGTGTCCAGCTGATCTACTCTACAGTCAGCAGTTCAAAAAAATCTTTTTTAAATTGTGACGTAAATTAAGATTGTACAATACTCTAATCTTTGTGGTCTGTATTTTATAGCACATATGCAATAATGAATTAATGGAAGTAGTTGGTATAATATCTTGTTGGCATGTTTATTTTATTTCAACTTCTAACAGTCTTCCAACAAAAACAGTTAAAACATGGGTTCTTGATTTGTCAGCCAATGTTTTTCTACTGCATTTGCTACTCTTTTGATTAAACTTTTAAGGATTTAGAACCTTATTGTGCAACTGAGAAGAAATCTTTTGAAAAATACTTTAATAGCAGAGGTGTTTATACTTTTCATAAATATGAAAAGCTTGGTTCTGCTTTGCACTTTTGATAATCAATTGCCCTAGTAGAATGTCATCATCCTGATCAGGTGGTAGTAACAAGCTCTAATCTTCTCAAAGATTAAAAGATTAGACAATGTGGGAAGCTGTGAGAGTTTTTTCTGTTTTGGTTTTTTTTTCCTCCAACAAAGCCAATAAGTGTTCTTCCAAGTGGTATTTAAGTGGAAATTACTTTTATAAAGCAAGTATTTTCAAGGCTTTCTGTAACAAATGCCACATTTTGCAGTCATTCATGCAGTATATCAGTGAAATTATTCCTGATTGGTGCAGATTTAATTGACAGCAGATTATTAATTGCTTGCTCCAGTTTTGCTCTGGAAAACATGTCTCCTGCAGTCAGATTTTCATTAGTTCCCTGACATTGTGTGTGTTTCATTGCCCATAAAGGGACTTGGTCAATTTAAGTCTATTGCAAAGAGTAAGATTCGTATCTACATGCCATTTCTAAGGCTTCCTGACAGTTTTCTTCAGAGTTAGAAAACAGGCAAATCTTTGTTGTTGTGTGATCATTGTAAAAGTATGAAAAAGAATCAGAAATAGGTCCTTAAAATACTTGGGTTTAGTGCTTTAACTGTCTAAGCAGATGAAGTATTTAATTATTCTTACTAAAAATGCTGTTGAGCATACTCAACAGGAAAGATGTACAATTACAGCATCATAGAATGGTTAAGGTTGGAAGGGACCTTAAAAATCATCAGGTTCCAACCTCCCTGCTATGAGCAGGGACACTTCCCACTAGACCAGGCTGCACAAAGCCTCATCCAACCTGGCCTTAAACACCTCCAGGGAGGGGGCTTCCACAACCTATAGGCATCCTATTCCAGCACTTTACTTCCCTCATGGTGAAGAATTTCTTCCTAATGTCTAACCTAAATCTACCCTCTTGAGTTTAAAACCTTTACCCTTTGTCCTGTCACTGCCCTCTCTGGTGAAAAGCCCCTCCCCAGCTTTCCTGTAGCCCCTTCAGGCAATGGAAGGAGCTCTAAGATCTCCCTGGAGCCCTCTCTTCTGCAGGGTGAACAGCCCCAAGTCTCTCTGCCTGTCTTCATAGCAGAGGTGCTCCAGCCCTTTGATCAGTTTCAGATACAGTAACAGGTAAATGACTTTCTGGTATTGATGAATTAAGAACACACCCTAACACCTTCCAGTATGAAGTGAGGTGTTAAGAGAAGATACTAGTGATTGAAAGTGTTCTTGCAGTGAGCAGAGCTTTTTTAGGAAAAGCAGGATCCTGAAAACTTTCATTGTAATTTGAAGTGACTGAGCATAGTGAAGTACAATCTTAATAAAATTAGGTTAAAACTTTAAGTTAATAGGGAATAAGAACTTCTAGAAGACTATCTGCAGGCAGTCAATTAGTAAAGCACTTGTTGCTGAAGATTATGTGATTTGTAACATTGTTCATCTTCTCTTCTTTCAATTAGTCTGATTTCAATAACTTATCTGTTGTAAGAGAAACATCCTAAATATTGTACCAAGTTGTTGAGTGTTTGTCAAGAATGTTATTGTGGACACGAGCAGGAGAGAGTGGCTGGTGTGTCAAGCCAGCATCTTGGTTAAAGTTGTATCAGAGATGGCTTTGACTCAGGTCTCAATTACAAGGTATAGTAATCCCTTCCTCTGTAAGAACTGGATTTTTAAATCTATGAGAATTAATGTCTCAGCTTGTACTTACTTCTCCTGGCTATAAATGATCTATTTTGAATGGCAGTACAAAATTAGTCTTGTAATGCTATCTAGGTTTTCTTGAGCCAAATTACTTGTTGTTACACATGTGGCTACTTTGCAGACAGATTGTTACCTCGTTTGTAGACCAGTTGCTGGGAATGACCTAGGAGTTTCCCCTAAGAGCTTTCAGCAGAAGTCACTCCAGAAGCTATGCTTCATTCATGTTTTCAATCTTCTATTATCAGTAATTTGCACTAATAATGAACCAGGACTGTCAGGTCAAGGTGTAGTACTATCTTCAAGGCATTTGTTACACTGTAAGAGTAATGACAAAAGTTGGTCCAGAGCTGGGGGAAAATAAGACAATGTTTACCTTGGCTGTCCACCCCTGAGGCTTTTCTAGTCTATAGGGAAAAATACAGTTTTTAGAAGAGGGACTTCTTTTAAAAGGATAATCAGAGTTTTGCTGACATTTCTGGGATGTCCTCTCGTAAACCTGAGGTACAGCATGAGATAAAAATGGTCATAAAGTGTAGACACAGCCTCTTGCAATGAAATTTGAGATGCTCATCCATTCACAGAGTTCTCAGCTGAGTTGCATCATAATCCAAGCAGTCTTTCTGTGCCCACTTGAGAGCATACCTGACATTCAGGTGAGATAACTACTCATTTATTTCCTTTCTGCCATTGTTTAGCTAGTTGAGCATACCTGGGAACTACTGTTGGGACTTACTGTAAGTACTTACTGTTGTACATGTTCTCTTTGAACAACTGAGCTTTCAGATAGAGTTCTGTTAGCTTTTATTTCAGGAGTCTGGACTTCATGTACTGTTGCAACTCTTCCAAATCTGGTGTGTTAATCCAGATAAGGCAGCTTCTAATCTGCATGCCTGGGTGTAGAGACACTTGTTTTGTCAAGATTCCCATACTGCATCAAGAATGGTCATTCTGCAAATACAGAGTTTGAATAGTAATAGGTCCATATCAAAATAATAATGAGTATTATTCCCTGGTTCTGTAGCAATATAGTGATAACTACTTAAAAAAAAAATACAAGCAGCAGAGAGTTTTTAACAGTGCTAATTATCTAGCCCTTGCCAAGACACATTGAATGTTATGGAAAATTTCAATTTAAAGCTGAATATCCCTTTATCTCCCACCTGAACAAACAATTGTTTATTTGCTGAATATTTTCTGGATGCTAAAGATAATTAAGCATAAAAATTGGCATTTTATTTGGCACTCAGATACTGTGTTAGCTCACAGCAGCTATACAATGAAATAATGCCAGTGGTTGTGTTCTGAAGAGATATTTTTAATGTCATTGTCCATTTAAGGTTGCGCCTGCCTTTTGCATAGGTGTGAGAAGCATTGTGTGACTTGAAGAAGCATTTTATTTCCCCTTCTGTACAAGCCAGCTTTACTGCCAGCCACTGTGTTCCCCTGACTTAAGAACTGTTATTAATAGATGATGCTGGTGTCCCTAAAGTAGGCAGAGCATTTCATAGTGGGTCTTCACTATCTTTTGTCCAGCCTCACAGCCAAGATACTCTCTACATGAGTAGGGATCTAGTACCTTACTCCTTACTTTGGAGGTGTAGGCAGGAAATCTGAAAATACTTGGAGAAAGCAAGCAATATGTTCCTGTGCTTTTCACACAGGTTTCCTGCAGTTTAGCCTGCCTTGGGTTTTTTCATACAACTTGCCCTTCTGTGGTGATTTGATTGATATGGAAGTCATGTGGCTGCAGGCTTCAGTAGCTGTATTTAACTTTGTACTTTTCAAAAAATGTTGACATTAATCTTACTACTTGTGTTCAAAGTAATCTTTTCTTTACACAATGGCTTTATTTTCTCTCAGGTTTGAGGAGATGTGAATAGATGGAATCAATGGACAGAACTGTCCTGTGGATCTACTTCTTCTCTGGCTTTTTTGCTGCATTTTTCATAGTTCTGGCTGGTTGGAAGTGAGTTTGGCCCCCTGATTCTGCTCTTACCCAAATGGATGCAAAACTGTGAAGATCCCTATGGTCTGTTCTAGCTTCCCTTCTTCTTGTTTCTGCAGTATTTGTATTAGCTTTGGTTGTGTCATTGGGTCACTACACCAACGCTGTCCAGTTTGCACAGTCTCTGCTCAGTTGGTTACCTTCATATTGAAAGAATCAATGCTATGAACCAAACTGACACTGAGATGTCAACAGCTACTGTATTCTGAGTTTGCCTTATTCACTGCCTGGTCTATTTTCTCCTATTTGACTGGAACCTACTGTACTTTGTACAGCTTCCAGCCCTTGTCTCAACGTGCTCTTAAGCTCATCTGCCTTTCTATCTCTCCTTTGTGCCTGGCAGCCTCCCTAGGCTGCTAGTATGACTCCTGGCAGTTAATCCTATAGTACTTTTTCTGATGCTTCCCTCTTAGCAGCAGTGAGGACATGTCAATGCCTGTTACCAAGGAGTCTCTGTTGCACAAATCTGTTTAAGAGGGTTGTACCTAATGTTTGTTGCTTTTCCCATTACTAATAGGAACCAACGATTCCATCCTTAACATGAGCATTTGGCAAGACCTCAGTGATGTATAACACAGGTAAAATCTAAATGTCATTGGGAACTAGATAGAAAAGGCAATAATACATCAAGGTTTCAGTAAGAAATGAGAGTAATAATTCCTTTTACTTTGTTTTGCATATTTGTAATATTTCCATTGAACAGGGAAGAGGTTGAAAACAAGGTAGCAACAGCAAATTAACTACTTCTTTAGCTTTTTTTGTGGCTAACAGAGCAATCAAGATCGGCAGCTTTCTACAGATGGTGTACAGAGCAAGCTGAAAACCAACTGCATAAATGAATTCATAGTGCTGTTAGGAGGGGTTAGTTTTAGTATTAAAAGCAGAGGAGAGGGAAATGAAAGTGCAGTTTAAAAAGAAACGGACTTAAAAATTCTCCTGTACTGCTTAAAATCACTACAAATTAAGTATCAGTGAAACTGAAAATAATGTTCCTACCTTTGTTTTTTCTGGTTGTGGCATTATTTTAAAGCTCTAAATATCAACAAGTCAGTGCTTGTGTTTTCCCAACTTTTTTTAATTACTGCATGTGTTTTACCTGTTCACACATTATCAGAGTTTTAAAATCAGCTCCTTATGTTTTGTTTGAATCACTGAAGATATTTTCTATTAATGAAGGCCATGTCCTTGCAAGTGGTAAGGCTGTCTCTCTCTGGACATGAAATAATATCTAGCTCTAGAAAGGAGTCTTAAACAAAAAAGTGTTCCCTAGAAAATGATACAACTATAAAAGGAGTGATGACTATATTACTCTTAATACTTTTAAGTCTGCTTAGAATTCATAAGCTGGTAAGTCGATTTTCCAGAAATGCATATATAAACAAATCTCTTTACTGTAACAAAGTTAAATAGCTTCATTGACACAAAGAATAGTTGCTTGACTTTCCCAAAGAGGTGCAGGACCATTTTAAAGTTATAGTAATTCTGCTTATATCAGTCAAACTTTTGCTGTGAAGGAGTGTGCAGATATCACTTGCTCTGTAGAATTTTTAAATTTATTTATCTATTTATTTATTTATTTTCAAAGTGTATCTATATATACACTTCGAAAACATTTTGGAATTATTACTACTGCTATAGTGGAAACACATCAAAACAATGGGAAGGTGAATCATTGTATTGTACTTTGATGATTAAATGTATTCACAAAGCAGGGTGTAACTGAACTGGAAGAACATAGCCTGAAGGAGCAAAAACATTTGGCAAAAAGCAATCTTGGAAAATTAAGAATTTATAGTAGTCTTCAGACTTTCCCATAAAAGGAGCCTGTACATTTTAAGCCTCAGCCCTCCTTGTTAGGTTTTAGACTGTCATCGAAGTGCGTGTGAAGGGGTTGAAAAGTTGGAGCATTATCTGTAAATGAATGTGTCTTTGTAAATAGCATCTACATGAACTGCAGCACATGTGCAGTGTGGATTCGGCTGGAAGGTGAAGTTGTCAGGTGCTGTATTGCATTGGACAGTACTGAAAAGGATCGAAGTGGGATGAGTCTTGGTCTTGTGGGCATGACTGAGGTGGTCTGCAATAAGCCCTGAGTGCCAAAGGTAGAGTGCTTTATTTCCAGTGTACTTCTGAAATGCAAATGCTTTTTCCTTTTATTAGGGGAATAAGTGTAATGCGAATACATCAGAAACACAGTTTTTAAGAGCTCTCATTGTAAGCTTTATATGATCATTTTTACAAAGGAGGAGGAGTAGTGCATTTTTAACCTAATAAAGTAGCTTTGGCTTAAACTGGAGAACGCCCCTGAAATCTCCTTCTACGGATGGTACTTGGCTTTTTTGCTGTGACTTGAAAAAGGGTAACGTGTAAGCTTAAGAAAAATGTAGAGAAAAGATGTTAATAGGGTGGTGAAGGGAAGAAGCTTTCAAACCACTACTGTGACAAAGGTGAAGCATTCTAGTCACCAAAATAAATGTCAGATTCTTAGCCTACTTTTACCACAAATAGATTCAGGGAATATTCTTTAAACTCCACAGAGGTTTTATGTGTTGGTGACCATAAACAGAATAGTTTAGATGGTCTCTTCAAGGTAGTGATTATATGGTTTGCTCTGTGGTACTTTTAACAACCTTTATCTCTGAGAATCTATAATCTTGTTAGGATTAAACCGAAATCTGACTAGATAATTAGAGTAAGCTTCAAACTGTGGTTTGACCTAATGCCTGGTAGTGGTACAATTTCCATGTGAATGGATTGGCCCTGGAGCATGTGGAGTGTTGAGAGAGCCCTCAGCAGAGTCTCTGTGAGCTGAGGGCCTCCCATAGCTCAAGAGTTTTTGCAGAGACTGCTCTTCTGAAACTGTACAAACTGAGGGCTGGGTCAGAACATCTTTTAATGTTGCAGAGCACGTTTTCCATTGAAGCTAAAATTTTACAGGGAGTTGCAGGATAGGTTGAATCCTGAAATGAACGTATTTATTAAAGTTACTGCAACAGAATTAGGTCTGGTTTGTCCCTTTTTAAGGGTTCAGTTATCATGGACATGCATTTCACACTGTTTCCTTTACATAAATATGAAGTAACATGTTGCAATTTTAACTTTAAACGATATAATCACTGGTGGCATTACTGTATTGTCTTTCACCCTGGGTCTGAGTGATTTGTAGATATCCTTCAGCCATGTCTGACCATGCTATTGTGTGTCAGGCTAAATATAAGTATTACCATCTCCCATGTGTGAAGAAAGCTTTGCCCCAACTCATACATCAAGCCAATGGTTGACTCCTAGTGCTCTGCTCTAGCCACTACATGAAAACAGATATTACAGCCAGGAAATGCCAAGTATCACTTTGCATAATGATCATAGGTCTAGTATGTAGCTTTGCTTCTTTGAACTGTTGCACCATAGCTGGTAGTGTTTTGTGTGCCCTAAGGCTCTTCTAAAAATGAGGCAGTTTGTACAATCTGTGTTTGGAGACCTTCAAGGGTTGAACCTTTGACCAGTAAGGCGCAAAACTATAAAAAGTTCGTTATGGCTATTTAAAGACTCCCCATTCCATTGAATTTTTTTCCTATGTGCTAGCATGATACTGTGAAGTTTCCAAAGAATCTGACTTTTTTATCTTTCAGCTTCACGCTATCCAGCCAAGTTCTGCACGTGTTTCATAGAGGAGTGGCAAGGATTAAAAACCACCTAGTTAGTCTCAGCTACGATCTGGCAGTGATAGAATATAGTTAATTTTTATGTTTGTATCAGATCTCCACTGCTACTGTAACTTTTCAACTCTGATCAAGGATACTTTATGAACCACAAACCAAAATGGTTACCAAGTATTTTGGATAGAGGGAGACTAATGTGACTTCAAAAAACCTCAAAAAACAAAAACACAAAAACTGGGATTTTGAATTATTTGTGGGTTTGTTTTGTTGTTTGCTGTTTTGATTCATAAAACAGTAGATATTGAGCACATTTCAGCAAACAGATAGTTTGGAGTTTTTGTTTGTTTGTTTTTGTTTCAAAACTTAGGAATTTAATAGTTTTTGTTCTGAGCTGCCATCAACAGAAGCATTCTGCAGCCAACTGTAGTTCACCAGACCCATTTCCCATCTCTTACCTCTCAGTTTGTGAAACAAAGGAGAAGGAAACTTTGGGGTTTTGTTGTTGTTTGGTTTGGTTGATTAAGTTTTTTTACTTTATTAAGCTACTGTCCAGATCTGCAATAACTGTTTTACAATTTTCTGTACACAGAAGACTGTCAGCCCAGCCATCTTTGTGCAGTGATACTGGTTACAGTTTTTCTTTGGATTATCTGATACCATTTAATTCACCAGAAATTAATTTTGCTGGGTTATATATTGAGTTATATCTTTCCTATATATAAAATAATGGGTCCTGTGTGTGTAGGAATAACCAGGCAAAATACTTCCCGGATCCATTTCTTCAAGATGTGTGCTTATAATTTCCATTAAAGAAATTCCAGTGGGAAAGTTATTTCCCTCCTCTTCATTCCGGTATTATGAGCTCACTCACAGGAGGGCAGAGGGGTACCAGGTTTTGGGCTTAAATTCCTTTGCCAGAGGAATGTGCAGTGGGACACAGGTACAGGCTAGCTTCATGACATACTTGTTTAGAGGGGCCCTTCTGCAACCCAGCAGCTTAAAGATCTCAAATTTACAACACTTGTTTATCTGCATGTTTTTGTTTCTTAAAAGAAAGTGGGATTAGTCTTTATGAAGAGTGTTGTGAGTTTTCTTTAGTTTTTCAAATAATGTGTGGTTTTTTTCCATTCTGCTTTTATAGAGAGGCAGTAAAAGTGTATTGTAAGACCCTTAAAAGTTGTGGCTGTGATAGAAAGAAAGGTAGAGACAACTCAGACACACTCACTCTGCTGTTGGATGTAGTCTATGCAATTGTGTTTAACTGATATGGGTGAGAATTTAGCCTGTAGTTTACCTAGTATGTAGTCTGGGGCCTCAGTGATTATACTGACTTTCTTTTGTAATTTTACTTGGTGTCTGGGATGAGTAATCCATATTTTCCTCAGGTATTGAATGTCAGTGGCATCCTATACCTGATGATTTAAATACCTCACAGTGTATCAAAGTAATACTAGTATCAACTTGTATCTTGAAAAAATGGCAGAAGAGAACTAAACCACTTCCATTAAATGAATTAATCATAAAATATCTATGGGAAAGTAATTCAATACAGATTGTCTCTGTAAGATGAAACTGCTACAATTCATTCAATCCCTTGGCAGAGTTGTGAAATTTACTGTACTTGTTTGGTTTATATCCACCTCAGCCTCTGCTCTTGATAAGCCTTAAATCACTAATCTCTGTCTGATGATACCAAGTAACTGTAGCAGGATATTGACATCTATCAGGTGTTTTCTGGCTAAGGCAGGAAGTTAGTATTTTACAGATAAGGCATTAGGAGTTGGTTGTGGCATAAAGAGTAAGGAAGCCTAGATTATGTTCTCAATATAGCTGGATAAATGACTTTGTGCAACTTTCTTAAATGCTCCATAGCATGTATGTAGGTATCTGTAAAATAATCCTGCATGTGCTCCTGGTGCTCTGTATGTTTGTCTGTCAAAGAAATGAAAAATATGTTTAATTTTTCTTTCATGTCATTGTAGTGGAGAGAGCTGTTCTCAGAGGGGAAGTTATACTTTAAGACAGGTAACTTGGTAACACTGAAAGAAATTTAGGGGGGGAAGTTGTACGTGTGCTTATTTGTTTTCCTCAAGTTTCTTAAGGTGTTAACCAGTATTTTGGTTTATTGATTTTAATGAGTAATCTACAAGCTCTTCTAATATTTATGAATAGACAATCATAATAACAATGACATAAAAAACATGTATTTTAAAAAAAATTATTGGAATGCATCTTCGCATTTGAGTTTTAATTTCACAAAACTAAAGAATTTACCTAAACCTTGTATTTTCCTTTCCATGTATTCCACCGAGGTCCTGTGAGGCTGGTTAGGATTATATAAAAGCCTAGACTGTACCAAACAAATAGTAACTGTGTAAAGCAACAGAAAGAAGTTGGTGATGCTTTATTTTACACAAGGCATGAAGGAAAGAAAAACACAAGTGTTATAGTACGTTGCCTAGGGATGCAGGTGATGCCAGATTTTTTGTTAAAGGAATAAAAGACGGTTGGGCTTAAGAGTACTAAGGATTTAATGAGTCTTAATTGTACTAGCCTATTGTTTTAACAGTAATACATGCTTATATTTTATTAAATTAAAATCACGCCAATCTTTAGTCCTGCAGAATTTTCAGCTTTGAATTTTAATGCAAAGGATTTTATTATTTTTTAGATCTTGACATGTTGGAATCATGTCAAGGTGAGAACATCCACTATTATTTAAAATAAAATCTTGGTTCCCATCTCTAAATCTTAGCCAATAATTGAGGAAACGAGGAGAAAAAAAAAATCTTAAAAGTATTCCTTTTAATTCTGTAGCTTTTAAGTCAGGTGCTAGACTGTGGGGGCCTGTATTGTAACATCTGGATGTTTGACTTCAGCAGTGTTGAGGAAATTAGGAGGTTTCCCTGAGACTGGGTTGTCTCAGACCTGTCAGCTATGAGGTTTCTTGCATCTTCCTATGAAACAATTGGCACCTGGTGCAGTTGGAGTCAGGATCTATGACAAGCTGGATCTGTTTAGTTAAGGCTGGATTGTAAAGCAATAAAAATAAATAAATCAAACTTTTCTGGCTTGCAGGATCTGCCATCTTGGTTATATCATGTTTGATGCACAGTGGACACAGTTAAGTGTTAAGAACAAAGTTCAGCTTTTAAAAGACATTAATTGATTGTGCTATCTCCAAATACTTTTTTAAATTTCTTGTGTCTTCAGATGAGCTGGAGTTTGTGGGAGGAGAAAGGCTGTTAAATGGAGTGAGAGACTCCAGCAGAGAAGCCTGCAGTGCAGGTGCCAGGAATCCTGTTTTGCTGTTGCCATTATCTGGCAGGAGGCTGTTCCTGTGCCCTGCCTGTGGGTGCGTGTGTGTGCAGGGGAGGAAGGAGGGCTCAGCAAACCTCTGTGTCCCCTTTTGCAGTTTAATCTATAATTTGGTGCAAACTTTTACACCTCCAACACAGCAAACGCAAGGTATTTTGTTCATTGTGAGGCAGGGAATATTTCTGTAGCTGGTTTAAATCCTAGGAAGTTAGGCAACTTACCTTAAGGTCAGATAACTTATCTAACTAAGTAACTTCCCACTCCATCCTTTATTTCCCATTTGTGCCACTCTGCAAGCCTATGTGTGCTAAAAGTAATCAACATAAATAAAATGTGTTGTTCCTTCCAGTTACTCTTTCTGGACTATCTGTTAGCAAAGGTTATAAAATCTGAGCTCATTTGGTGGGAAAAAAAAAGAAAATGTTTCTCAGGTCAGTACATTTCACTGAAATTTTGTATTAATTTAGCTTTGTTTGCTGAGTACCTGTGGTATATAAGTTGCCATTGTTAGGGCACCTTTGCAAAATCTGAAATGAAGTATTTCTCTTTTTAGTTCACTGCTTGTAGATAAGTGAACACTCATGTAACTTTTTGTTTGGTTTTCTATAGAATTTAATTTACAAACTTTGCTGGAAAATAACCTTTTGACCTTATTAATGTATTCTGTACTGCAAAAGAATCTGCAGGGTGTCAGGAGGTACAATGTACAACCCCTGCTCTTCAGTTTGAAGCAACTGTTTGCCTCTGAGCAGGGGGGTTAGGAAGTTAATGGTTGGATTAGTTGATAGGCTGAACTTTCAGCTCTGGCTATATTTCTCCCATTGCAACTATAGGTCTTGCAGCCCATCACAGCAGAAGTTAGTCTGTGAAATTAATGTGGGAGTATAGATAACTCTGAACTTTTTTCCATGGTTAAAGGAAGGAAATGTAGCACTTACCAGAAGTCCAGAGCATGCAATTGTATTCAGATTTTACATTTCAAAAATACTCTTCAGATAGTACTGATATAAATTTTGTTAAAAAGCTGTGAGGTTTGAGTATCTCCATGCACACCTAAAGGAATAATTTTTCCTGAAACATCACTTTGTGCAGTTGTGAGAGCTCACATGTTTTTATTACTGCTTCTGTAATGTTCGTGCCTGTGAACTCAATCACTAGATATGACCCTACTGTACTATTGTGCATGGCAAGTCAGAATTTAAATACAATCCCTACTCCAAAAGGTTTGAAACCTGCTGGATACATGCAAAACCTAAAGAAATCGTGGGAAAATATTGCTCAGCAAGGGGCAGTCTCATCACACCAACAGCACTGTTGCTGTTGAAGAAACTGTACACACAGCTTTTGCTGATACCCATTCCATTTGATGATGGCAGCTCCTCTGCCTCTTAAAACATATAGAATACCTGAGCAAAATATTTTTCCTGGGTGTAGATGTGGAGGCTCAAGCCAGTTTTTAATTTAAAACTGCTTATTGCAGAGGGAAGGTGTTGGTAATTAGCTAGCTGAGGAGAGCCTTGGAAGCAATTGTCGTTTCTCCAGAAACCATTCGTTCTCCTCAGTCTTGCAACAAAGCAGCAGCAGGATGGTGAGCTCAGAGCACAGCTGTGCTTTATTCTGCTGGCATGTAAATAGAGACCATAAAAAAGGAACCTTGCTACAACAGTATTTTATTGTTAAGCTGGTTGTTGATCTGATAGCTCAGACCATAAATCTTTTGAGTCATTGATCAGTGATCCGAAGGGATCATTCTCTTCCTTTCAACAACAGAGGCATTACTCTTCCAGAAAACATCAAATTGTTTCATATACTCAGGAAAAATCTGCCCTTGTACTGCCAAAAAAATTACAGGAAACTGGGTCAAGCCAGAAATACATCTCGGTGTTCCCTCTAGGAACAATACATACGCCTCTTACAAATAGAGAAAATAATCAGAGTTGTAATCCTTGGGTAAGATTAACATTGGAGTATCCAAAGCTATTATACTTGAGTCAAGTAAAAATGTGTGTGGGTGTATGTTTATATACAGCTATTGCTTAGTTTTGACCTCTTGGAAATCTCAAAGGGCAATAAGAGCAGGTGGAAAGAGTTTTCAGGGTAAATTTGGCATCATATCCGGATTAGTTATTCAGTATCTCACACTGACTTTTTTGATCTCCAGAAGAAGGTTTAAGGAGGAGAAGATGTTTAGCCAATCTAGCTTTGAGCTGATTTATCTATTTAGCTGAGGTGTGACTCAGAGAATGACCATTAACAACCTGAGTCCTTTTATAGCCAAAGCAGGATGGTAAGGGGGTAGTTCTGAGCACCAGGGTCAGATAGATAATTGACTGACGTAGGTAATGTAAATGCTTACCTCTGGCACAGTGATCCTATATGCTATGAAAAAACCTTATAAACTGGTGTGTGGATGGACAGTACATGAGAGATCAACAGAAGAGGGAGCAAGGATGGCACACAGGACAGCTGTTCAACTCTTTCCTTGTGATGATAGTCAGGCAACTCAAAAGGATTTCATCTGTGTTAACTATTTCTGTAGGTCCCATTGCAGGGCGTGCAGCCTGTCCACATTCCATCACTCTGGGGAATGAGGGTTCAGGATAGTTATGCAGGTAGCAAAACCTAATATAGCTATTTTCAGATAATAAAGAGATTAAGCTAGTGTCATGTCATCGTGGAGTACAGTGTATTAGATTCCATCAGTGTTAGTGTTTTGCAGCATACCAGTAAACATTGCACAGCACCTTTCAATGGGTAGATGAATATATGATTTTCTCTGAAACAGTAAGGAATTTTAAGAAGGCTGAATATAATTGCTTGTCTTGGAATATGACCAGGATGCAGTATCTAATAACTCCAATGTCTCTGGTTTCTTAATGGCTGCCAGATGCCAGGACCTCTGGTTTTTATCTCATCTGAAAGAAAGCCTAAGTCATCAGAATTACTGATAGCTCAGGATAGACTGAGATATAAATGCTTCCTGCTAATCCCCAGCCCTGTCTGTTCTATCACTCACATTTCTGGTGGAGCTTCTTATGACAACATGGTTGTGCTGAGATTGGGATTTTTTTGACAGGGTTAGGTGCAAAAGGTTGCAGCTTTCCTGTGAGATACACACATTCCTTTGTGTCAAGGCAAGGGTTATGGTGATTATTGTTGTAACAAAGACAAAATACTTTACAGAAACGTGTTTAGATGTATTGTAACAATATTTAATCTCTTCTTGAGGAATAACTTAATGGTCAGTCTTTGAAACAAGGATTTGTACTCAGTGATTAATTCAGAATTAGTTTTTGAGCCAGAATTTATTAGCAGCTTGCTGCTTATAATTTCAAGGGGAGATTCAGTGAGTGGCCTTTCACTACTAGTTCTCTTCTTTCCATCATCTTCTCTTTTCACCTTTTTTCCTTTTTTTTACCATTCAGAAAGCAATTAAATACTTAACTGTGTGCAAGAAAATAGGTGTTTCAGGAAGTTTTTTTTTCAGAAGGCTTCCTTCTGGGATATTTTGCACATCTATGGATTTGTTGGCCTTGTAAGGAAAATATATCAATAATAACATTCCTTCTTCAGTGTTAGTGATTCTGCCACCTTGTTATGTGACACCTTCATTGAAGAACTTGAGGAACAATAGACTGTAAAATGCTTTTCCAGACTTATAGTAAGGATATTTTAATGCTTTAATATTACTAAATATGTTAATATCCCTTGCCTCTTAGGTTCAATAGTGATTATTTTACATTACATGCTAACAAGAGGCTAAAACGATCTTGTTTGTGATTTGGAAAACATGTAACATTTCCATAATACAGTCATTTTCCATTAAGAGAACCACAGCACGTTGTTTTTGCTTTCTGTATTTCTTTACCTATTTAGGTATGTGTCAAACACACTACCAGCCATGTTTCAGACACATTAAAATACTTTTATCATGTTATATTTGTTAAGAAATGTTAGGCTGACTATGACCAAGTACCCTTGATTGTAAAGAAAACAAATATTTTCTTGTGAACTTTTTCTTGTATGTTGTGTGGCCAGAAATATAAGTCTTCCAGCCCTTGAAATCTTGGACACTAGCTAGTGTTCAACAGGAGGAGGAACAGCATCTGTAGTTCCCTTACTGAGCCCTCAGCAGCTGGTTCATGTTTTCAGGGATCACAATTACAATACAGGAACTGACCATATATCTTCCAGGTGAATAAATAGAAACTTTGACCACTATTTTGAAGTACCACCTTAAATTCTGTATGCTGTGCAATGCATCTTTGTTAATTTGGCTGGAGAGTCATGCCAAAAACATAGTCTGTTATCTCTCTCCTCTTCAGTGATGAGTGGGACTAGATATGCAGAAAAAACTCCCAGTGTTGTGGGACAGTGATGAGTCTGTGAAGAGTCATCCTACCACCTGCTGCACTACATGGTGTTGCACTCCAGCTCCTGCACAGTTTTAAGTGCAGTGAATGGTTCATGTAAACTCAGACCAGAAGCAGAAAGAGGAACCTTTCAGTCATGATCCTTCTCTCTCAGACAAACTGTAGGAAAAGTTTTCTGATCCTGCATTTGTGACTACTGTACATCTTTTTTTCCCTCTTTAAAAAAAATAATATTAAATCAGAGGTCAGCAGTAGCTACAAACCAGAGCAGAAAGGTTTCTAGTGGTCCTGTTTATAGGGGGAAATGGGGAGAGTCAGATTGCTTAGGGAAATGCAATTACATGTCCTGGAGGAAGAATGATAAAAGATAACCTTGACTGGGTAGGTCTGAAGTACACAAGAAAAGTCTGTGTCCTGGGGAGTGCAGTGAAAACTGTCCAGTATTTGTGTGGCAGTTGGTAGTAATGTTGAATTTACAGTAGGTGACCAAGAGTGAGGCTGATTTTACAGTGGATGTATGGACAGGCACACTATCTGTTGGTGGGAATGGAAAAGCTACTTTATTTTTACTACAAGTGCCAGTACTGTACTTTAGCAAGAACTTCTTTAATCCATAAAGACTTGCAGATGAGTTTGATATATCTCAGGATTTGTGGAAGAGTAGTGAGCAGCTTGAATTTTTCTTCTGGCTTTTTTTTGTTTGGTTAGTTTTTTTGGTGTGTTTTTTTGTTTTGTTTTTTATTCCCCTCTCCTTTCCATGCCTCCAGCTAAGTTCCAGCCCACATCTGCCCTTCCAAGGAAAGCTTAAAACCTTTTTCCTTCTGTGTGACTTTTGCCCTTCCTCTAAGCAAATGCTAGAGGGGATGAGGACAGGGGCCAGAAGTCTTGTCCATCTCTTCCCAGCAGCAAGAGTTCTTCCTGAACTAGGCCAAAATCCAATGAGAAAATCAGGATGCACATCCAAGTCAGTCCAGCATATGTTAAAGCCTTGACACTTGGATGTTATAAAAACATTAGCATTAAAATAATATTGCCCATATTGAGCTCTTTTTAGTCCTATACAATTTTTTTTATCTTAAAATACAGGTGTAGGTGGGTACTACTACTCTCATTTTTGGAACCCAAGTCCTCAATGCAGAAGATGATTTGAATGTGTCCATTTTCAGTAGTTCCATCAAGAAGACAGTACTGCTGCTGTCAAAATACAGTTATTCACACAGCTTTTATGTCTCTAATCTGACATTAAAATACCTTAGACAGTGTAGGCTACATTTGTACTTAAAGCAATCGGCCAAGATCAAGACCTACATGTTCCCTCTTCCAAATTGTCACAGTTTTATGTAATTTATCTTTTCTTTTCAAAATGAATGATCTCTTTTTCCTTTTTATTGTGACCCTTAAGGGGGAACTGAAGACTAGGACCTGCAGCTCTTAAAAATACTTCTGAAGTCAGAATGTTTGAAGCTGATAGTTATATATTCAGTTAGGTCTTACAAATCCAATTCAGCATGTGTCAGCCATAGGCTGATGGTCAAGATAGTACAGAATGACTAAAGAAGTATATTTCCACTATGCAAAATTCTGGTTTAAACTGCATGAGAAATGGATATTTGTTTAAACATTTTAGATATTAATGGAAAATCTTAAGGTTAGTAGATCCCTTCTACCAACACATTCACAATACTACTTTACTCACAGCACACTGAAGATGTAGCCTGTAGGCCATTGTGAGATGTGGTGATCCCATTTCCATGTCCAGTCAGTCTCTGTATCCTCCTTAAAGAATGTAATCAAAAAAGCTATTGGAAAAGATCTTGGGTATGGAATCTGTGAACACCACCTAACTTGTACCATAAAAGCTTCAAAGACTTGAATATGGCTCCTTTTTTTCCCCCCCGATACGGGAACTTGAAGGCTTAAGATTGGGGAGTGTTGGGGGTGTAAAGAATCTGAGACTCAGTCTTCCTTGTAATCACTTTATATCCAGCAGAGGTCTTTAGTCAGTGGTAACTGAAATCTTCAAAATCTGAAATCTGCCTAATGAAAATGTTTGTGATTAAGAGATGTTGACACTGAAATTGCATGCATTGTTTGTAAAGCAGGTTGAGCCTAAAAAGCAGGTGTTTCAAAGGTGAAAAATATTCTGATCTCCAGCAACGCTGTAAAGTTCTTATGTAGGGGGCATTTCTTCCAGAAGATGTATTTTGTTACTGCTGAATGCTTAGAATACCTCAGGGTTAAATTTACATAACAGGAGAACTCAAACAGCTCTTTTCCTTTGTTCCAAATTAATGCATGTATCTCCTACACAGTGTAGATAATGAGTCTTCGCAGAAATACATTAGCAAATGTATGTGCCAAGTTGAACATTATTTGTATCCTGGCTCTCACTCTTTATGTATGTACCATTCTAATAGTTTTTATATAGCACGAAAGTGGGGAGGGATAGTTTACAGCTGTGAGGTGGCTACCTCTTTATCTATTTGGGGGTTTTGCTGACCTACACTAATGCCAGG
Organism: Hemiprocne comata; assembly: GCA_020745705.1. Classification (NCBI taxonomy): domain Eukaryota; kingdom Metazoa; phylum Chordata; class Aves; order Apodiformes; family Apodidae; genus Hemiprocne; species Hemiprocne comata. The sequence goes on along the minus strand of CM036597.1, from coordinate 12,012,942 downwards.
CTCATATATTTGCTATGTTGTTTAGATCTGTTAAGAGATAAATTTGTCTCTGCTTGTAGTTACTAAATTTAAAGTGGCTAGGTATAGCCTTGGGAAGTTTTTCAGATGAAAACAAAGAGGTCAGTCTTTGAGGTAATGAGAGATGGTTTGGCCTTGAATAGCTTTAAATGACTCATTACATCATGGTAACATGTTTTGTAATGAGTAGAACTGTGGTCCTGTATAAAAAAAACATGGTGACCATTCCTTTTTGCTGTGTGCTGGACAATAGCATTACTGTAACTTACAATGCCAAGATATGCAAGGATACTCAGATTTTATATATTCTATTCTGAACATATCAGTGTCAAAAAGTTGCAAAAATAAGCTAAATGTATTCTTGGAGGTGTTGACTGCAAAGTCTCTTACTGCAATAGTTGTGAATTTGAATCCAAGACTTCATGCAAATATCTATCTTTCTCACAGACAAAATAAGGAGGCCAGGTGAAGTGTGTATGTTTTCTCTCTCCTTCCCTTATTCTCTTGAGTTTTTGCAAATGTAATGTCTAAGAATAACCTAAATATTGGGGAGAACATACAATATTCATGCAAGATGGTGTGGAAATCACACACTCTTCAGCTGTCCTAGTGAAATCAGTTAAATGTGGATATGGTATCTCTGAATGTGTTAATGCTTAATGTTGTTGGCAAATTTTGCTCCCTATACTTTACTTCATGTGCTGAGCAAGGAAAGAATGTGGGAGGAACAAGAGTTCTTCAAGAGTGGCAGGAAAGTGGGAACCTGTATATATATTACCTAGGCTAGCAGAAGTGTTTAAAAATTTGAGCAGTCTTAGAAGAGATACTATTTTCAATTAAAATAAACTCTATTTAAAAGATCCCAACGGTTGTTTTGTTGTTTGGTTTTTTTGTGTTGTTTTTTTGTTTGTGTTAAAAAGATCTAAAATCATCACATTTCTCCTGGTGGTATGCAATCATTCAATCTGTGGTCAAGGATACTTTAAAGATCAAGAAGACTGAGCCTGTACTCTTATGCTGCTACCTTTAACTGCTTGATTTCTTCTGCTGCATTTGAGCTGGGTAGAAGTTATAGAACATCCCATTCTTCCTGCAGTCCAGCTGTTGAGCTGAATGGGGACATTTTATGATTTAAAAAGCCCTGGGGTGTCTTCGCTCTTTAAAATGTCAGTTTTTGTAAAACTATCCTTGAGCTGTCTTCTTTAAACATGCTGTTCAAATTCCTTCGTAGAGAAAGAAAAAGCAATCCCTGACAGGATTCTGTTTACTTTGCTTTAACAGTGACACCATGTATTTGTTTAAAGACAGAAAAAGCATATGTACAAATGAAGGTGGAATTGGCCTAATTGAAATGTGGGTGGTGAAAAGTGAATATTATGCTGTGAATGAATGTAAATTACTGAAGTATGGTGTATTTAGGTGATAGCCTCCCAGATGTGTTCTCATCACTTTGAATTTCATCAGTTCCTGTTTTCTGAAAACACTTGTTTGCTGCTCATTGCTGACATAAAAGCAGTCTTTGAAGATGGTCTACTGCAAGAGAAACAGCCTTGAGTCATAATGATAGTGCCAAGCTGGAATCATAAAACTCAGAGTTTTGGTTATGGAAGGCACTGTGTGACCATGAGTCATTTTTCTAACTCCTCCCCTCTGCATTTCACTCTGCAGCTGTCAATGGGAATAGTGATCCAGATGATGAAAAGCTGTTGGCTAACATTGATGAAATATATTGTATTTCCAACATACTTTAAGCTCTAAACATCAGCAGATGCTATGTTTGGGGAAACATTTTGCCAGGAAAACAAGTTTAGAACGTCAAACTGTTCTGACACTGATGTATGAGTTGTCCTAAAGTCTTATGTTGCATCTGCATGTTGATTTTACAGTGGCAGTCTCCAATTTCTGCAATACTATTTCTGCTGTCATCCTAAAATCAGCCATTAGAAAAGGCATTTGCAGAGGAGAGGAAGGAATCTAACTGCGTAGATTACCTATCTAAAATATTTTTGTGTGGTAGGCAGAGTTTTTAATGCAGCACAAGGATTTGGGCAGTGCTAAAGCTTGTCTTCTACATCATAAAGCAGTACAGCATTATTACAACACCATGGGGGGATTCTGGTGATGCTCCAGCAATGTGTTAGGAGAGTGTACTCATTTTTGGTCAGGAGCTTTTACAGAAGTGTCATTAAGATGATGTTTATGTCAGATGTATTTAAATATCATGTGTTTGGGATTACTTAACACAAACTATGTTCTGGATAAATTATGCTTTGTCTTAAAAGTGGAAGATCCCAAGAAATCTGTGATGGTGGATTCTCTGCTGACTCTTCTGACATTAGTGGTAGTTTGTCACTTTTGAAGTGATACGAAATCAGAATTAGAACCTGTATTTCTTTCACCCTGTTGTCCACTTTTAAGCCAGTCACCTCTGCTGGCTTTTGCTAGTCCATTGCTTCTCTGTTTAGTGAAACAAATAATTTAGTAGCCTTCAGATGACAAGTAATAAAAATGTCTAGGCTAGCTTATAAGGAAAGACATCTGAGATGACTGTCACATGTACTGGATACCTTCATCCCAGCTGGAGCTGTGTTGGATCAGGTCCTCTTAAAATTGTAACCATTGAAACAAAGGACCCTGTCCTCCATGATACTGAAATTCTTTAATCATGGTGACTTCATCCACACGTTCTAATGTGCATAAAGAGTATTCCCATGTACATAAAGAGTTAGATGTCACTCAATTTATTTTTAAAGTGCCATTTGAACCTGGCAATTGAGCCAGTTTTTGGTGCATCTCGCTGTCCACTTGTCTAGCCTGTTCTTCATCAGTTTCTCTAGGAGGATGTTAATGCAGACAGTGTTTGGAATCGGATTCCAGAAGGACTTGCTCCACTAGCTTCCCAGTGACTGAGCTAAGGCTGACTGGCTTGTAGTTCCCCCAGTTCTTTTTTCTTGCATTTCTTGAAGATAGGAGTGACATTTGCTTTCTTCCAGAACTCAGGAACATCTCCTGATTACCGTAATGTTTAAGAGATAATCAAGAGTAGCTGCACATCAGACAGCTCCCTCAGCACTCATGGGTGCATTTGTCAGGTCCTGTGAACTTGTGTGTGTCCAGTTGTTTAAATGTTCCCTATCCAGCAAGGTGAAGTTCACAGACTGCAACCATAATCTAGAAGTTACTGGAACCCCAAGCAGGTTAAGATTCAGTAGGAAGCTAAAATGTGTGCTTTGTGAATGTGGTTGCGAAACGAATGAACATTACTATTGTGATTCAGTTTATGAAAGGACCTAATGTGAACTTTAAAACATCTGCTTATAAAGAGAGTGTGTTAAGCAGGACTATAGGCCAGAGCACTTTGTTCTTAAAATGACATTTTTTGGAACTTTCATTACAAGGACTGGCTGTTCCTTGCTTTGAGATGGACCTCTACAAAACTGTACTGATATGTTAAATTCCTCTCCCATACTGCTGCTTCTCTGGACTGCTGTACTCCTGCCACATGCTCAGTCAGAAAGATTATTTGTGTATAGGTTTGACAATAACAGGAAAGCTATTAAAATGGTCCAAGTTTACTAGTGCTATACAAAAGTGTTTAGTCTCAGCTTAACTTCCAACAGCTGAGGCAAGGAAGTTTATCAATCTCAATGTAATTATTTACTGTCTTATGATGGTGATTTTGATGGTCTAGTAGGTAATGGATTGCTGGGAAAAATGCTCCTCCACCATATGTAGTCTTTATATTAAAATTCCATGTAGGGAAGAGCAGCATAAGCAGTCTAGTGGTTCCAGTCTTGGAACAGCATTGGTAATTCCTCCAAACCACAGCTCAGTCTTGTGAGACCACTGGATTGGAGTGTGTATATGCAGTGACTGCTGCCCTGCATAACATGTTGTTGCTGAGCCCTTGGTGGCAGGCTGCAAGGTTAGCATAGAAACTCCTTTCTCGGTACATTTGTCTGCTTAACTTGTGTGTCAGATCTACCCACTGCTCCCTTCTTAGTGTAGATCTGGTATGGATTGAAATGGAATGTAAAACCTTCCATATTATGGAAATAAAGTAACCCTGAATTGGCTTAAAATGCCTGAATTGTTGTGTACTCTTCCAGTGCTTGGGAAGAAGATGACTGGGAGGAAATCCCAAGTGCTAGGGAGCAGCAGTGTAACAAGTACAAGAGATGGAAAATTAATTTTTTTCCATGATCACTACTGAGAGATAAAAAGGAAACAAGGAGCTCAGTATGTAAACAACTTCTTTCCTATAATGGAGTATGTTTGCAGAGATTTGTCTTTAAAATCTGTAGGTCCTGTCTTGTTGCTGGTAAACATGAAGATACACCTCATAAGAAATTTCAATATTGTGCATGGCTGTTTCCTATACAAAGCTTCAAAATGTGGGCTGTATGGAGTTTTTTGTAGTTTTATGTGCGTATAGTTTTGCATTTATATGTAAAAATACATTTTCTGGTGCATGCACAGGATGCTGTGTCTAAATATCAACTTAGGTTTGGGCACATAGTACGTAATGCTCACGTAAGATGCAGCCTATACTCAGTCACTGGATAAAATGGCATTTGGACTTGCCTGAGAAGGACATTTTGATAACAAGCCCAATCTTGCCTCTGTTGGAGACAGTCAGAAGTTTCCATTGACTTCACAGAACACAGGATTCACAAATACTTGCAAATCTTTTGGGAGGTCAGATTCTTTGCCCTCTTTGCCCCTCATGCCAGTGCACCCAGCAAAGGAAAAGACTAATCCTTTGAAGAGCTGAGCCCATCAAAGTGAGGGAACTAAATACAGCTGAATACTTAAATTCAAACTTTGTATCCCTTGTCTTCCATGAAGTGCAGTCTTAGTTGCACTTAATCCGATCTAAGTGTGGGCTACCCGATGTCCTGATCATGGTTTCCTGCCTCCCTTGTGTTGGATCAATTGATTACAGGATGAGTTGGATCAGTTTATTGTTCTGACAGAAAACCTAGTTCCTGCTGATAATCTGACCTGCTGTTACCAGCAGACTCACGTGACAGCTCTGAAGAGGTGGGAGTGGGGAACAACAAAAGATGAGGAGAGGAATCAATGAGAGTGGAAATGAGACTTGGGGCAGCAGGCTGCAGTCCTGTGCAATTAATGTGAAACTAAAGATAAGTGTATGAGTAAAAGTTATTGAATCAAACCCTCAGTTTGGCCTGTTCAGGTACCAAAAAACTTGCTCAAACTTTTATTGACTGACAGAATGAAGGGACCATGTCTGCCGAAATTGTGGCTGTGAAGATGGCTCTTAGTGTTGTTGCAGGAAATGTGGTTGTTTTGTTTGGGGGTTTTTTGGTTTGGTTTTTTTTTTGTGGGTGTTTTTTGTTGTTGCTGTGTTGTTGCAGCAGATGTGTTATGTTCCTTATATTTAAGGGCTAACATAGCACCAGTTCCTGGTTGTGTTGGGCTGAGACAAGCCTAAGTTTATGTGCTATTTTCTTCAAGGAAAATTTTGTAGCTGTTTAAACATTCTAAGTAATCTACCAAAAAATCATTCTTTCAAAATCTTTTAATTGACACCATTATTTAAATTTCAAATAGAGGAAAGAAGAATTATAGCAGTATGTGTTGTAGTTTGGAGGGGGAACGTAGAAAGAATAGTTCAAGGTACATCCATGTTTTTTTGTTGGTTGCTTTTTCTTGTTTGTTTTGTTTTGTTTTTCTTTAACGATACCAACTTTCCAGTCACTTCATGTCAGGACAAATACATTATGATTTCAACAAGGACTAAATTAATTTCCTAAAGCAAATGAGTAAGTAACAGAAACTTTAACCTCAGAGTACTGTACAAATAAAGAGGGCCTCACAAACAAACATGCTTTTTCTGTCTAGTGCCACTGAAACCAGATAGTGCTGGGTGCCTTCGCCTGATAGGCAGTACTGTGGCAGAAATAACCACAAGGTGTGTGGTGGAGGTTGCTGCTACCAGGATGCTTTCAGGGACTGAAGAACTGTACAGCTCCTTCTCACTGTTGTTTGTTATGCCACCCTCTGGAGCATGATGCAGTGCCTATATTGGTTGTAGGTGTCCTCAGAGCTTGGGCCTGGACACTCAGTCTGATTGATTGTTGAGATGTTTATTGGCAAGAAGGTAGAGGAGCACTGAATGCCTTAAGGAGCATGGCTGCTTTGAAGGTTCTTACTCGTGCCATTTGTCAATGGCAGTAGAAGTTGTGGCTACTCATGGAAGCAAGGATACTTCATTGTGTATGCTGGAAAAAAACAGTTTACCAAGTTACATTTTGCTGCTATTTAAAATGATTCATTTCGGCTGAAGGTGTTTTCGTATTTTTTTTCTCCATAGTAACTGCTTAAAGAAATCCATCATAATAATCACTGTGTTCTGTTCCAGAACATATTACAGGTCACTAACATTAACTTGAATAGAGTTGAATAGTCCTGTGCATATTTTAGTAGGCTGTCCTGCTGAAACGGTCTGGCTGATGTACCGAGTGTCTCCTATCTGTTCTCTCGCTTTCTGCATGCCTTAATAATGCTATACAAAGTGCAGTAATGAAGCATGCTCCCTCTTCTGTACTGACTTTCTCCACTAGAATGGCTTTTATTTGGTTTGTAGGTCTGTGATTCTAATGCTAATTTAATTTTCCTCACTGAAGATGTTCAACTTTTCCTGCTGTTTTCCTCTATGCAGAGAACAATTGTAGTAAGAGTGAAAAATAGGGCTTTCACAACATAGCTTGTTTTCTGAAATTGATTTGAAATGACATCTTCAAGAGTCTGAACCAAGAATTTGTGGCTGGCTGTTTTGAGGATTTTAATAATTACCATTATAATACAGAATATTTCCTAGATCTTATGGTTCTTGAATGTTTGTGTACTGCAAGCCCAGGAATGTGGTGATTCAACCTTGTGTGCATTTACTGTCTCCCCATCCACCCATAGCTGAAATAAAAAAGGGACTAGGGAAGAAAGGCTGAAAAGTTTAAAATGTGTTCATTGGTAGAACACACCTGGTCTGTTGAGAATGTGGGTGAGGTAGCTGTGGTCTGTAATTATAACCTGCAAGGTAATGGCTAGGTCCATCTGCAGGTACATGACTGCTGTAATTCTGCAGCTCTGGGAGTCACATCTATTGAGAGCTGATGAGTAAAATAATCTTCTAAAAATCAAATGTATTTCATCTGAAGTTACCTATATAACTGGCAAGGAGAATCATTCTTACTGGACAGTACAAAGTATAAATTCTTTCAACTCTGCATTTTCAAAAATTCCAGGTAATAAGAAATTCAGATTTCAGTGTATCCCTTTTCAAGATCCTAATGCTTTGTGTCGCTCCCTGTTTTAACCCTTTCAAAAGGCTGTGCAAGGGGAGCAAGGCAGCCCTTCACCTGGATAGGTGGAGAAATCTGGTGCGTGGCCTGTGGGCTCCCAGTGGCTGGTGCTGGGCAAATGTATCCCTAACAGAACAAAACAAAAAAAGCCTTGTCTATGCTGATGTGAGAGACGGACAATTACAAAGTGCGGTAATGGACACAACCATGAATGATTCAGTGTGGAGCACAGTGTTGAACTTAGCTGTGATTCTGAGCCTGTTACTATGTGATTGGTTTTGAGCTGGTTAAATAGTATGCTGATACAAATGTTTGGGTAAGTTTTAGACTGCATCTTCCAAGGAAAGTAAAGATAGAAAGTCTCTTTGGAAAGCAGTAATAATAGAAACCTAAAATGAAAAACAATAGGCAGGCTGCCATGACCAGCAATGATGTTGAAATGTTCTCTTAATTTGCAATGCATATAAATATTACTAAGCCTGTACTGATGTCCAGGGCAGAGCTGATTTTGGGAATTTCAGTACAGCTCTGTAAGCTTTCTCTCAGTTCAGATGGATAGGGTTTCTTTTTTCACGCTGAGTTTCCTTATTTTTCCACAAACTTTCTCCCGATTTTCTTCATAGAATAGCATATTATCCTGGAGGCCATCCATTTTTCCTGGTGATTGTAGGCTCAGAATTCCTAAGTGTGTTGTGTTGCAAGTGTGTATACCCTGAATCAAGTGACAGGGCTGCAGGAAGGGTGGCTTTCATTGTGCTGCATGCTGCTGCTTTTTGGGGCAGGATTGGTGGGGTGGGTGTGCAAAATTAAACAGCATCTCGATAATAGGTTGCAAAATCAAGTGAACTTGTGCAAGGCAAATTTACAGTGTTCCTTTTCTCCTTAAAAAAGCAGCAAATACACTGGCAAATAATCTGAAAGAACCCAATATCTCAATAAGACATGGGCCCTCCCCTCTGCTCCCTGCTCTGAAAGGGACCATTGTTTCCAAGTTTCAAGGTGGGCTCATTGACTTTCATGTTGCCATGGAGCCAGCGTGTTTTTCTTCCTGAATGATACTTGCTTGTAATCTCAGAAGCTTTTTCAGCAAATTAACACAGGTGATTTGTGAGTGGCCTTGGTTGGTCTGAAGGCCACGGAAGGACCTGTTTGATTAATCAGATGAAGAAACATAAGGAGTAAAAATGAAGTCTTGGGATAAGCCTTGGTTGAAAGAGAGGGCAGATAACCAGAAATGCTGTTGTTTACCAGTTTCTATTCTATGTAACACAGGAAGTCTTATGTTAGATTTAGATGCTGGTAGGCTTAAATGCAAGTAAAGCAAGCAAAGCTCTGCTAAAACTTAGAATTTAAAATCCACAGCAGTACTATGGAGTTACCGAGATGAAAAAGGAAGAGGTACTTTTGATGGTGATTCATGGCTCACAGAGTTAAAAGCAAGATGATGCTAACTTGTTTAGTAGAATGTATGTCTACATTTACATATTTGTCTTAATACTGCATACTGGCTAATACAACTGTGCTCAGAAATTTAGAATATTTTTTCTGCCAAAAAATGCTGATTAAGTGAACTCGAGAGATTTGAGCCAATGGGCCAATTTTTGTTGACCCTTCGTACAGGAAATTATAAACATGTTGATAAAATCGAAACACTTTGCATCTAGTCCTGTTGTAGAACTTTTATGTTTAAGTAATCAAATGAAGATTGGATGATTTCCTAGAAGATACATTGTAGTGAAAACAGGAATTAAATTGAGAGATGGTTCAACATGATTGCAGAAGTCCTTTTGATTTTGTAGCACTTGCAAATGTGTATCTGACTCTTGAGCTGGGAGGTTCATTCTGGCTAAGGCCAGGTTGGTTTGGTATGGCCAGCTTTTGCTTGGGCCCAGGATGACTCCTGTGATTCCACTCATGGGTCTTTGTGCCACATTCCCTGGTATCCAGAAGAGATTGAGTTTAGAGATGATGTGATATGATGTGAAGACAGGGTGCCAGCACACTCCCTGCTGGGGAAAGAAGTGTAGCATCGCTGCAAGGGAACCTCCTTATAGGTAGTTCCAGCTCAGTGCTGGGAATAACAGGCTTGGGCTGTCAGGGGAGGGTGGTACAGCTGTATATCAGTTTGGCATTTAGTAAAACGAGGTGATTTTTCAACAATATTGTGTTAGGCACGTTTTCTGGCAGTTCTGAGATAGGCCTTGAATTGCTGGGTGTATTTTGTCGCACTGAACCTCTACAGGTTGCTCAGCACTTTGTAGGAATTGTTCCTTGTGGACCCAGTGTCAAAAAGAAAGTTCTTTTCTCTGCCTGGCATTTCTCTGTGAGTGATAACAGTTGGAAATATCTGACTCTGTTCTTTTAAGAACATCTGTTGTTTCATGTCACAAGCCATGGCATTTTTTAACTGGAGCCAGTGTAAAAGTTAGAATCCAGTTTACCAATTAAGGAAAAAATAGTGTAGTCTTTTCTGAAGACAGTACAACTTGAAATAGTGTGCAAATAAACGTTTCATCCTTTCATGTCTGTGGTTACCTGGTTAAATTCTGTAGTCTATTCCATTTTTATGCCCAAAAGTTTCACACTAAAAAGAACATGGGACAATGAGGCAGGCTGTACAAAAACACATAGGAGAAATTAGTAATAGAGAAAAATTATTCTTCCATTACGCTTTCTACTTATATTTGTCATGTTATTATGATGCTTGTAGCCAAGGGGAAAAAAAAAAGCTGCCTAAGTTGCCAAAGTCCTTGAGAAAAGCTGTTTGGAATAGTGTGGGTGTTAATATCTCAAGGGAGATATCTGTGCTTAGCTAGCATGTTGCACAACCAGACAGTATTTTTGCTCATAGCACTAGTCTTCATTCCTTCTACACTTTTTCATGAGTTGTGGGTTTGCTGTTCTGAATGATAATTTTCAAGATTGGATATTAAATTACCAAGAATGTTATAGTAATGTGCTTTTTCTACATTGCATATACAGCACCTCTCAGTCTCACTTGTAGGAGCTGTATGTGTAGCATAGCTAATGTGTTACCACGCTACACCTGACAGCCAAGAAAAAATAAATGCACTCAATTTGAGAACAATTGAGGACATTTTGAAAGCTTAAGATGAGTTTTTTGGTGGTACTGATTCTGACAGTGTCCATTCTGAGCATTAACTCTCTGTTTTTTTAATTTTTCTTTTTTTAGCAGAACTTATTTAAATATGGTGCCAACTGATTTTTTAAATGAAAAACCTTATCCTCAGAGTCCTCTGAGCAATTCTAGCTCTCCACAATAATGCAGTCAATCCTGAAGGACTGCTTGAGGGAGAGGATTTATAAAAGCAGGTCAAAAGATGTTGATTTGAGTGACATTCTGTATTGGTTTTTCCTATTTAGGTGATGTCTGTCCATTATGAACTCTAGTGGGTTTCAGGGAGGACAGGGCAAGGTAATGTCTAGAACACATTTTTTGTGTTCTTACAGGATAACTTTGTTATTTTACCAACTGACTTCTGTAAATGTACTTGCTTGCTTGGGCTTCCAGAATCAAATAGCTGTTTAGCCTTGCCCATTTCTTTGTTAGTTGTCTCAGACTTCATTTTGGCTCCTTTTACTTCCTGAGGTGTGTTTTGTCATCCACCCCTATGAGAAGTCCAGGCAGTCTCTTTAGTTACAGTACTGTATCCAGTAGGTATATGGGGATTAAAGGGTTAAGCATTTGAAGAAGTCACCATTTCAAACAGCTGCTTGCAAGGGGCACACCTATCGATAAAGATCTATGCCTTTGGCAAAAAAGAGGTTTGGAGATTATATTAAGTAGGCATTTCAGTTCTAAATTGCATCAGACTCCACAATCTAATTTTGTAGATAGTTTTAGTCTTTCTGATGACAGATTTTCCTTTGCAGGGTTTAGTATAGACTGAAAAAAAATTTTCTTCATATTTTATATTGATTTCTGTGACAAACTAGACATCTGAAAGTTGATGTTGCATATACTTACTGTATGTCTTGTCTTGTTTGTAAGACAATCTGAAGAAAAAAGTCTGGTTTTCCATCCCCAGCCACATACCAAATAATCCATGAAACAAGAATTTTAAAAAAAGTGTTACAGATATAGACAAAAAATAAAAATAAAAGATTAATTTCATCTTTTGCATTGTTTTTTAATTTGTGGAGTTTTGATAATGATGTCTGAAAATACATTTTCATACTTTTCTTAGCTGTTGCTAAAAATAGTTTCCTTTTGTCTCATTTTTTCCCTCCCTTATCCAGTACTAACTAACCATGACATTTGGTTTTGTGTTTTGTAATATATCTCTCTGAAGCTGCTTAGTAACCTAGATACACACAAAAAAAATAGGATATTTGTAAATAAAATTATGCATTTATTGTGCCAGTTCTAAGTTTTGTCCTTTTTTGGTTTCCTTAGAAATGTTTGTGGCACACATTGTCTGTCTCAGATTTAATCAGTACCTATTCCTCAGCAAACATACTCTCATCCTGTCAAAATACTGCATCAAGCCATACCTCCTCTGATCTGTTTAATCTAGATAAATGTTATAAAGGCATTTTGTCTTTTCCTGTTCCAGATAGGTAAGATTATCTGTAACGGAGATTGTACATTTTGTCTTGGCAGAAGTTTGCAACATCCACAGTTGAGGAATAGACATCTGCTTTACTTAGAAGTGTTACTTGAAATTAAATAGGCCAAACAGTAAGTTAAATATATGGACGATGGAACTACTTAAATTTCCTTTGACATTTTATGGTTGTTTCTTCAGTTTATATTTTCTCCCTTCCTCACTTCTCCTTTATCAGTGTCACTAGGAAGAGGAATGAGCATGATAGCCATGGTCTTCTCCAGCATGTGGAACACAGCCTTTTTTGGTTTCTCAAGTTAGACACTAACTTACATCTGGCTTAACTGTGTAGTAATGTACTCAGTAGGTAGACAGGAGAAGGAACCCTTAAGCAAATTAGTTCTGCCCTGCAGGGAAGGGCTGGGCTGGCTGAATTACTGGGAAAGGTTGTTTTACCATGAAAGAACAGTTTTCTTGCCTTCTCTTGCAAAGCCAAAGCCTCAGTGGAATGAGAAGGACAGCCCAGAAAACCACTCTGAAATAAAAGCTGTAATATGAAATGCATCATCCTGTTGTGCACATAATGTGCTGTATGCAAGGATCATGAAAGTGGACAGTTACTCTGTAATAAGAAAGTTGCTGTTTGATGTAATGTCTTGGATTCAATCTTGAAAGTCTTGAGTGATCATCTGAAATTGTGGAGTGTGGTGCTATGCTATGCTTGTTCTGCACACGTGTCCAACCAGGCTCAAAGGTAGGGTCCAGGGACCTTTCCCGGGGGCTGTGCCATTGCTGTTCTGCACAGCAGAAAGAAGTGCAGAAAACCAAACTGTCATTTAGAGGTTCCTCTGCAAATTTGGCTTGCCCTCTTCTTTGAATTTCCAGGGTCCAGGATCAGGTTCCCCCAGCTTTTCACTGGGAATGCTGCTCAGATAAAACTTGAAAAGCCACAAGGAATCTGTTGATATAGAGGGAAACTGGAAAGGAAGTTTTCTCAATAGAAAACCTGCCTGGTCTCTGGCTGCTTTCCTGTCTTCCCAGCTGCTCAGCAGCCTAGGCCTCCGGGCTTTTGACTTTGCATGCTGCTGAAACTCAAGCTCCTGGGGCTTGCTGCAGAGTATGAAAGGTGTTCTCAGAATTCTCTTTCCAATGTTAAAAATGTCAGTTTTATTTTATCCTGAAAATACTAATTTTTCAGGATTTTTTTTCCCTAACCTTAGTTCCATATGGAATGAAAACAATGTCTGAAATGTAGTATTTCCAGTAGATAAAATTTTTGCCCTCCCCGTCTCTTCCCAGAGATGGCTTGTTTGAAAAATGCTTTGCAGGAGCATCACTGTGTCTGTAGAAGACTTTGAGATAAATGTGCTTATAGATAAGCTGTGTTTAGAAACATGATTTCTATCATCAGTATGATAGAAGGGCTCGTCAAAGTCACTTTACTGTGTACTACTGTGGCTAGAAGAGGGAATTACTTTAATAAATCTGTGTGTAATTATGTAAGCCTGCTTGCATAGTGTTATCGGATCTCAAATGCATACTCTTGGGTTTTTTTAACATAATTTACTTTTCCTGATTTTCCCCTGTTGCTTATTCTTTGTGTTTCTTATATTTTTGTAGTATTGGAAAATTCTTAATTGTGAACTGATTTATCCTGTTAGGGACTAAATGGGAAGCCTTTGTTCTTCAAAGGGCAGCTAGACTGCATTTGCTGCTTGGATGGTCCTTTTATGAAACTTTTCTTTTGCTGAGTTGTAGGACTACAGAAGAGCAACATGTCTTATTTTACTCTTTTATTATTAATTTGTTTGCTTGGTTTAAGGTGCATGCAGGAGTATATACAATTTGATGGATGTACTAAATGCATCATTAATTATTTTTAATTTTAACAATTATTTTTCATTTCATGGACTTTTATGCTACTACAATACATTTGTGGATGGCACAGCTGACCTGGTAGCATTTTACATCTCTGATAAAGCGTAAATGACCCATCAAGATTGCAAAGCAGTTACCAGCCAAGAGTTGGCAGTTGTATGTTCCTGGGAGAAAAACATGTTCTGACTTGATGATTCCATTCTCTGAAAATAGAAATCATATACTAGAAATAGCATAGAGGATAGAGGAACAGCTTCAAAGATACTTACTTTAAAACACCCATCTTTCTTAATTATGCTTACTCCTATGGTGCCTAAAGGTTCGTTAACAACAAGGACTCATTGTGCACTGTCCAAAAGAAACATGAGAGCAGCAGACATCTCTTGTTTTCCCCCAAAGGAGAGCCATTTCTCAATGATGCTGTTCTTTGAATTATTTTGTGGGTGGAACACAAAGTGCTTCCCTTTCTTTTGTGTTTTTTGTTAACCAAGAGCATGCAATGTGCTTAGTACTTTCCAGAGTCGATGTAGTAGGTCTTTACTAGAAGACTTGGTGAACATGACACAGTGTGGGATGCCTCAGTGTGCTGTTTGCAGTGGGCTTAGTTTATTCTTGCTTCAGTCAATGATAAAACCACCAGGGATATTAGTGAGGAGGTGTCCAGGTACAAGCCAGCTCATATTTGCAGCATCGCAGAGGACAAGGAAGAGACTAGAGATTAAATTACTAAATGGAGAAAGAAAACAAACTATTGAAGCTATAGAGGTTAAAGAGTTCATCCTGTTGGTACTGTAACAGGTAGTCAATCTCCTGACAGTTTCAGGAGGTGACTGCATGTATTTTTATTGAGGTAGACTATAATTGTATAGACTTTCAGTTTGTTGGGCATTTTGGTTCTTTTGTAACTTGGGATGTAGCTCTCCCATTTAAAAAAATAGGATGAAAGGTCAAGTGAGAGAAAACGGGTTGGCAGAGTTGTTTATCTGTCCCATCCCAAAAAGAAGAATGACTGACCTTGATTTAGATATTGTAAGTGAACTGGAAAAGCTGACTAAACTTTATGCCTGTGGGCCATAATGCTTTGCTAACTAAACCATTCTGCACATGGGAGTGGTTCTTAGTTGGTTCCACCCTGTCTGCAGCTGACGTGTGCCATCCTATTTTAGAAATTTAATCTGGGGTAGGTTTATTGGTAACATGAACAGACAAATGCCACGGTCGTAACCATTAATTTGGGATACAGGCGGAGCTAATTGTTTATGTATAAAATGGAAATATCCTATCCATCTGGGTGTAATTTCCATTATTTGTGACAGACTCCCAGCAGCAATGATTTCTTGCTGCAGGAACATTTTTTTAAAGTAAACCCAGTTCTTAATCACTCATTTGAATTTTTAACATCAGAAAACACCAGAGTTTTAATCAGTGTCTGTTGATAATGTGACAAGGAAATTGAGTGCAAGGCATTGTGTAAGACTATCTAGTGCAGATTTGGAATCCCTACTGAAGTTATTAACAGAAGTGCTTGCATTCCGTCCCCAAAATATGGATTTTTATATAATAAGATTTATTTGTCAAAAGAATGTCATTGAAGTAGTGCTAGGCATTTTTATCATGTAGCAGGTCATGGGGGGTTTCTGTCTATGTATTCTGGAAATACTAGTGGCATAAAAATGGCTATGGCTAAATCAGGATTTTTTTTTGTCACTTTGCTGTGGAGAAAAGTAGCTGTTTAGGTATTTTCAATGTCTATGCAAATGTGCATACTTGGGTATTCAGTGCGGAGGGCAACCTTTTCCTAATCCTGACAAGGAAGGAATCTAGAGTATTCCAAACAGTTTTTGTCCTTTGGGCTAACGACAAAGAAAGTGTGCCACATTCCAACTAAAAGCTACATGGAATATAAAAAATGTCAGATAAATGAGTAAGTTTCACACACTTCCCTCCCTGGGTTTTGCAGTAATACTGTTTCTGTTATGCTAGTAAAGACATTTTGATCTTTTTCAAATGGATTATTCCTGAAGAAGGAATAGTGCAGTTTGTTTCTTCTTTCCATGGCATGTTCAGATTCATCCCTAACAAGGAAGGGCAGACAGTTGTACTGCTTTGATCAGTACAACTTTCATGGGAGCTGAGGCAAATAGAGGAGGCATTTTTGTGCAAGAGGAAAGGTAAAGTGTACTCCTCTTTTCTTGCAGGATTGCTCTATGCTCAAGTAGATACGCTGAGGGCTGTTTCTGAGTTCTTCATTGAGCAAAGTCAGCATATGCCTAAGATGATTTCTGTTTAGAACATTCACAAATGTTCTGTGGTCTCATTGAAATAATCAGACTTAAGCATGGATCTTAGTGCATTGTGGAGTTGAGTCTTCCAATGTTTTTTCAGTAAAGAAGTTTAACGGTGTATAGCAGTGTAGAATTCTGCTTTTGGGAAGGTCAAGTTTTCATTAGGGAAATAAAGTAATAGTTAATAAAGAGATTCAGAATACTGCTGATATGTGTACTGTAAATGCACAAATTTGAAACAAAGTGGAATTAGGGGAACTGGGGCTATTTCTTTTGCCTCTTGTTGATTTACTTTGTTTAGGAGAGAAAATGAGAATTTTGTGGAAGAAACTGGCATGAAAAGAATTGAAACACAGCAGTATTCTTTTGCACAGTATTGATGGTGTCTTCAATAAGGGATGGTTACACAAGTTATACTTCTTTGACAATAACTTGAAGGATGCAAACAGAATAGCAAAGGAAAAGGAACCTGACTAGAATCAAGGCAAGTGTTGTTCATGGAAGTGAAGGTTAACTGGCTGTAGCTCTCGTTTTACAATTTCAATCTCTGTTCTAGACAGTGTTTGATGCTGGCTGAGTCAGCTGAGCCTACAGACCAAAACTGTCTGATTGCAGAAATGGCTTAAAGACAACTTCTGTTAAGAGGTTCTGCTCATGTTCATAGCTATTCATTTCCGTGTGGTCATCCCACTCTTCACTGTCTCCCCAGGACATAGATCAAGCATCCTTATACCAGCTGTCTCCCACACGTAAGGCTACATTGACCCCTAGTGTAACTCTATTGGAGTAAGCAGTTACAGCAGAGATTTTTTTTTTCTCTGATTCAAATCCAGAAGATACAGAGAGAAATAATGAGTTAGCTTTGGAGTGGAAGCTCAGATGCAGCTCCCTCCCTTGCTTCTTAATCCATCAGCATTTTGCTAAGAGCATCACTAAAAGCACAGCCACTGTCTTAACAGTGTTTCCTTGGGTTTTACTGTTTGCTTGTCAGCTCTGGAGCTTTCATTTCAAAAAAAGTTTTTTAACAGATGGCTTTGGGGAATGATGCAATTGAAAAGAAGATGTAAATAATAAAACTGCTGCCATGTTTTCAAAGTTGGTGGTCTGTGTTGTGTATAAAATTGGAGGATGAATCACAGTGGACACATTCCGGTTTACATTCTGGTATTTGTTTTGCTGATAAGTAATAGCCTTGACTTTTGGTAAAGATTTCTCTTCACTAGTATTTTAAGTTGTTTGAACTGCTTCTAAGACGAAGGAGCTGAGTCACTTTCAGGTCTGATGCTTGTCCAGTGGCCCAGCTGTATCTGGAATGAATGCAAAACTGCAGAAAGGTAGTAAGTCTGTGTAAGGAGTTGTAGTCACCTCAGTTGTATGAGCCTCTGGACAAGCGTTTTAGTTGAGATGGATGAAGTTACCCAATTTTCCTAATTGCTGTTGAATCAAAAGCTTTTATATTCAAAACCAAAACCTTAATACATGTAATTTAGAAAAAATGTCTTTTAATGAGTGACTTCCCATGCAACAGAACTCTGTAGATGTTGAGTATCGAAAAACAGGCTTGAAAATCTCAGGTGTTGGAAAGCAAAGATCTTAAAAAATATACTGAATGCAAGATTCTGCCCCCCCCACCTTTTAAGAAAGAAAAAAATCCCAGTTATGTTGATTTCATAGTGAATTTGCAGAATAGTCTCCTATAGAATTATAAGTGTCTGGGATTTGCTTACAATGCTTTACCATTGTTGAAGTTTGTGCTCTCAGTTTGGCAACCAGATGAGACCATTGTAAAGAGGGCTCTGAAAGTTCTGTGTTCATATGAGAGGGTGATACCTATTGTTGAACTTCAAAACTGGCTACGACACTGGGAACTTCAGCTGTTCGGAGGAAAAAAAAGTTTTGTCTATTACACAACTTTTTGCAGGGCACTGTCAGAAGTAGAAGGGTAGCTTGAATTATGTCATCCCTTTAGTCCATGAATGAATACATGCAGCTGTTCATGAAAATGTTATTTCCAAGCTATAGCATACCTTTATGGTTGTGTGAAATCTCGCATGTATCACAGGGACATAAAAGGATAAAGTGAGTTGTCTAAAAGCAGGTTATTTGGTGAGAGAGTACAGGTTGCCTGTTGTGAATTATTTTGGTTTTTTAAGACAAAATTTTAGCTGATTTGCCTGTGGTGTTTATAAAGGCTTTGGTTGGTTCATGGTGTTATGTATCATATCCATATGCTGCACAACAGGTATTAGTCATAAGGCTCACCTCCTACAACTACATTGTTGATACTTTTTATAATATCCAACGATCTGGTAGCATAGGTTTTAGTATGCTAAATATTAATCTGTTCAGTAACTTTGGCACAGTAAATATCTGCACTAACTGGTAATGCGTGTTGGATTTAGCCAGAGGGTTGTGGTAGAGAGTTGTGTGAGGCTTGTAGATCTGTTGGGCAGGTACAAACTTGGTAAATAGTTGTGCTCAGTGGTATAAATAACAGTTATCTCTGATTTTGAATAACTAATTCAGGTTCTATAGCTTATAGCTCCGTGTGGCTGCAGAAATAAGGCAACGTTTTTCTTCTCCCTTTGGCACATACCCTGCTTTGATAGAAGGTAATGTAAGGAAAGGAGATTCTTTTCCAATATCCTTAGTGGTTTTCAGTGTTACATGTTGCAACAATATGTGAATGTGGTCTTAAAAATCACTTTTATGTAAGTTTCATGTTGTCTCTGTCCATACAAATAGGCTTATTTTGTGATGCATAAACACTACCATTAGCAGTTTCTTTTTAAATTAAAACCACAAACTGACTGTGCATTTCTTTTTCCCTGAGGTGACACTGTTCTTTCACTGCAAGCACTTTTCCCTACAACAGGGTGCAGTAATTCTACTGTTCCCTGTTGTTAGCAGTGCCACATTTGCATAATAATGGGTCTCACGGCTCTCCCCCTGCTGCCTATGCACTGGCGTATTGTGAATGTATGCAGAGAACTTCCTCCCACTCCACAGGGTGCAGGGAATGATAATCTCTTTCCCTGGGCACTTCAGCACTCCCATCCAGTAATTCAGTTTCATGGCTGCATGTGGCTAGTGCCTGCAGCCACCTACATGTTCTTTACGCCCGGCTAAATTTAATCTGTTAAGAAATTCATTGTGAATTTCAACAAGCAGAAGAAACAAAAATAAGAAAAGCTCTTGCACAAATTCATATTGTTATGTATTAAAGTAGCTGGTCCAGTACACTGGCCACCTAGGTGGTTGCTGTAAGTATCCTACAGTTATTCCAAGTCTGAGCATTGAGACCAGGGTGAAGCATAGATGAGGCTGATGCTGATGACTTTCGAACCAATAACAGAGACCTTGACTGACACAACGAAGGAACTGTTCCTTCTGTGTAGTTGCTAAGATAAAGCTTTTTATTATTTAAACCACATGGAGCTATTTGGAATTTTACTACTTGTGTTTTCAGACCAGGTAATCACCCATTCGCTGCTTATGAATTTTCTAACCTACTAAAATGTGTAATGAGGTCTGTTGGTATTTTTATGCCCTAAATATAATAAATAGTATACTTGGCAGCTATCATAGGCACGTTTGTACTCTGGAAGTTCTTTACTGGGAGAATGTTTCCCTTCACAGAAATTGATGATGTTGTTAATATGAGTGAAAATTACTTCAGTGAAAAAAAAGACTGCAAACTCTATCTCCAGATTCCATCCAATGGATAAGAAAGGCATGTTTCCTTAAAAAATGAGAGACAGGTAACCCCTTCTGTAGTTTAAAAAACAACAGTTAATTTTTGTTATGTGTATAAAGTGGAAGAATTGACCAGTAACACTTATTTTTGTTTTTCTTACATATATTTTCAGTGAAACAGCACTCCTGTCTCACTGGCAGCAGTACAAGCAGGGAGTGAGTAGGGGATGGAATTAGCTTCAGTGGGAATTTGTCACTAGTTTCTCTAGGCCAGGATTTCCTCCAAGTATTATAACCTAATGGGTCATTTGAATTGGAGGAGGGTTGGTTTCTATTAGTAACTATCACTTAGTCTCAGCTGCCAGCAAAGGTATTTGCCAGCTCTATGAAATGAATGAAAATATTTGAGGACATGGGTTAACCAAAGAAGTCGGTGAACCCTAAAATGAATTAGTATCTTAGCTACAAATTCACGTTTAATAGCTCCATTTGAAAGACCTTTTGTGCAGGAAAAGATAAGCTTGTTGCTTTGTGTTGTGTCCTTGCCCATGTAAGCTGTAAATAAACTGTCTGGTTTTAACTACATGTTCATCGACTGATAGACTATTCAGAAAAAAATTGTCTACAGCTTTGTGTAATCCTATCAACAAAAGTGAAAAAATAACAGAAGATGAAGCTATTCAGAGCCAGATTCAAATCTGTTAACATTGAATAACTAGTATGTGACATTCCTACTGCTGCAGTGTTTGGAGGCCAGTTGTTTCAGTGGGACTGTAAGAAGAGTAAGGTGGTACTCAGGATGAGAGAAGGGCTTAAACTCTGGCTTCATATGTGGTTTATGAGTTAGTATTTAAACTCTACAGATTCTTACTTTTGAATGTGTTTTTTGCACTCTAATTGTGTTAGAGTCAATGAAAAATGCTTTTGCAGGCTTACTAACATTTTACACCAGATTTTAATGTAGCAAGTTGTAGGAGAAATTGTTAGGTGTGGAAAGGGGAGACCTTGAGGACAGCTTCCACCAATTTTTTGTTTCATGAAGTCTTTAGTCTTTTTTTTTTCCCTACTGCTTTGGCTTCTAGACACATCTGGTGCTAATGGCTTGAACTGGACTGAATGGAAAGGTGATTCTTTGTCAGGAAATGGTTTAGCAACAAAGAAAAACTGGCAGTCACTGAACCCTGTCTCATAGTGTGACTGACCACACACTGTGAGACAGGTACAACACTTGTATCAATCTCCATTGAAAAAAGATCATGTTAATGAAAATTGTCAAGTCTCTTGCCTTTATCACTGAAAGGATGCTGCCCTTTGCTTAAAAACTTAATTTCTTCTCCATGTATTTATGGAAACTTATACATACTTGTATTTTCTGCCAGCACTGTCCTTTCCTCTGACTAGTTAGTATAGGGCAACTCATCATTCCATCTCTGACAATCACCCATAGTGATGGTTTATATGCTTTTACCACAAAGAGATCTTCCTGTTGATGCACCTTCTCACTTACTGATAGTTAGAGGTGTAAAATGCTCCTAAGCAGCAGGATGGTATCCAGAACATTGTTTAAATAAAGTTTATTCACTCCTCTGGCATTTACCTTTCTAACTAATGTATAGATGGCCATCGTGTCACCTCTGAGTTGTCTTTTTGCTCTGTAGCAGGAAGGCTCTTAAATCACTATTTTCTTACAATCTAACTGTCAAGACTGTCAGTTATTTCTGCTCTGTGGCACCTCATGTTAGGAAGAACTACCAAATCCATTTGCTGCATAATGTTATGTTATCTTTGGGTCACAGTGCCATTTCTGAGTGCAGAGATCGCTGTCATTCCCGGTTTATAATTTTTTAAAGGATTTTTAGCCTTGAAGTTCTTTCATGTCAGTAAGGCAGCTACATATTTACACATGCATAGCAAGGTAGAATCTGCTAATTACAGAGGGAAGAGTTGAACATGTGGGCATGTGTTTTCAGAACTGGGCTCTAGATTCTGTAATACAACAACTAAATAATAGACAAATATTATAAATTTAATTCCACAGAAGAAGTATGAAGGGCCCATGCTTACACGTTCAGATTACAATCTGTGAATGTTTGAATGATCTGTGTATTCATACATTTGAATGGAAAAATGTATTAAACCTTTTCAGAAGAGAACACTGTGGTGTAGAATCTTATATGCAGCCTTTAGACTTGTATTCATAAGTATTGTGCACATGGCTGTTTGCTATTTAAGTAGCCTTGGAGTGTCTCATGTCAGCTACTTCCCCTAAATAAAATACTTAGGACATGTAACACCTGGTTTAGAGCCAACTGGCTTTGCATTGCTTCCTTTCAAATGCTTTCATTCACAAGTGAGCAAAGTGACTCCTCATGCTGTGAAAAGGAACCTAGAAATACATTGTGAACACAGTTTTACAGAAAATAGGGACATATTTTCATTTTTTTAATAAGGCTCAGTGAGAGTTTGATGCAGCCTCCAATAAATTCAATGGAACATTTTCTTTTGAGTTCAGTGGGATTTTAACTAGAACCGTATTTGCTAGCCACAGCACTGTGGGGAGCAGCATGAGCAGCAGGGTTGAAAGAATTGTTGCTTTTTGTCCAGTCCTCTGTGACTGGGAAGGACCAAAGATGGGGATTTCTAAGGAGGTGAACTTCAGTGCTTTGAGACAGCAGCTGCTGCAAGGCAGTGACCTTAAAGGAATCCAGATCTGCCATGAAAAGTTTCTTTGCCTTTACTCACTCTTAGAAAGCAAGCAGATTTAAGGGAACCATAGGACCCAAAGGCAAATTAAAAAAATTAATTGGAAGTTAAAATCTTTTAATAATTTAAGGTTGAATAAGTGTCTGGGAAGGCATAATCTGTTTCCCTGGAGGCACAAAGCTATCTGCTAAGAGTGTAAATGTAAGGTTGTCAGGAATAGAGGTATACATTGGCTAGCAATTAGTTCAAATTTCTGCTGCAGAATATGCATATAATCATGGCAAAAGATCATGTGTCTTACTGTGCTTCACTCTTAAGATTTCTTAGAACCAGATCCTAAAGTCTTAATGCTTGTGGTAAGAAATTACCCCTCAACAGTGTGTCTGCTAAGCCAGGGACCAGTCTTTTCTGTACTGAGCCCTTGCCAGTATACATTGCAGACTCAGGTTCATGCTCGATCGTTCCTTGTCTGAGCAGACAGTTTGGACATGCTCTTACAATCTATTTTATAACCTCTAGATAACTTTTTTCTGCTCTTCTTTGAATTTTTATTTTGTTTTTACCTTTACTGCATTAAGTTTACAATGATTTCTTACTGCCTATGGTCAAAATTGTCTGCATTGTGTCAGTGCCACTCTTGCAATTTATCACTCTCTGTTCTGCTCAACTATTGTGTTAGATCCTCCTGTACGATGTCAATGGGTTGTGCAAAAGCCCCGTATCTACTAGGGGGTCACATCTGAACAGAACTGTGAAGAAGTCTGGTACTGTTTGCTTGGGTTTTTCTATTTGAGGTCTCTTAGTATCGCTTGAAGGTTGTTATTACTATTTTGCAGCAAGAGATAATGCTCCCTTCAGGCTAGGGAAGTGTGGGAGGTTGGACTTAAGGCTTTTTATTAGTTTGTTCTACTCTGCTTTAAAACCAGAGGTGTTTAATTTAGCAAAATGCTGCAAACATCAGGGTGTATAGAGGACTTCTATTTGCCTTTACCAGAAAACTTACCAGGTGATGTCAGACTAGTCCTGTTTTTGAGAAAGCTGATGCAAAGAAGTTCAAAAGTACAGGAGAAACTTGCATGAATTGCCTTTCATTTTTCACGTTCCTCACTGACAGATGTCAGGAAATTTTAAAGGCTTCAAAAATATTTTCTGTGAATGCTTTTAGTAAGGAAATGTTCAGTTCCAGTCTGAACATGTTTCAGCACTTAGTTTGGTCACCTTGATATGAAAAACTTAGATATTTATTCCATGCAGAGTTCCAAAACCTAGGGACTGTACCGGAGCACACTTGACAGTGAAAGAGTTTCCTTAAAGAGGGGTGTTCTTAGTGAGTGGCTAAATTACAATGCTAATGGAATGTTTTTCCAGGACTGTTGCAGTGTTGTCAATAGCATCGCAGGGCTTTTGGCAGCCCAGTGTTTCAAGCCTGTTGAGTGTGGGAGGGAGTCAGTCAAGCTAAACTCCTGTACTTGACTTTCTTCATGTACTGTCACACTCTGTATTAGCTGGGAATTAAGATAATTATATAGGGACTTCAGATTTACATAAATATTGTCATTATCCTTGAAATATATAATATATAGTATATAATATATTTTCACATTAAATCAAAATCTATGGTGGTTTCCTACTGTCTTCCTTGCACATCTATCCTTAGCAAAAAATACCACCTTCTCTCATTCAGGACTTTATTCTTGTGGCTTAGGGAATGCAGCTTCTTGCTCTTAAAAATGTGCAAGGATCACAAAGTTAAGTTTGTCTGGGTAGTTCTCATTGATGTAGAGATATTTGAGCATGGCTGAGGCACAAGTTCTAACTATTGATTGTGGTCCTAGTTTAATAGTCCACTGAGTATCTCAAAATATAATCTAGTTTTATGGGTTTTGGTAGCCCTAGAAAGCACTCATCATCTTGCAGGATAGCACCAACTTGTGTAAATTCACTTGTCCTCAAAGGATTTCTAACTACTTCTGTCTATTTGATGATGCTGAAAATGACCCGATTATGGAGAAGTTAAAATGTAACTGTATTTTGCCACTTTGCAGCAAATTCACACAATGAATGTAACATACATAAAAAGTGCTGGAACAAAGCATTTTAATTAAAGATGATCTTCAGCCAACAAATAGTTAAGACATTAAATTTTAATTCTTTTTTTTTTTTAATAGGGTGGGAAGAAGTCTTATAGTGGGCCATGTGGGGGCCGTGACTGCAGTGCTGGATGCAAATGTTTTCCAGAGAAGGGTGCCCGGGTAAGTTGTTTTGTTTCCTTTCACTAATACAACTAGTCCTTGTGTCTCTTACTGATCTTGTAAAAGATAGATAAATAAACCCCCCAAGTTAATAGGTTTCACTCTCAAGCTAAGGACTTCATGAAACAGAAGAAATTATGAAGACCAGCTGCATTACAAATGTCCCTGGCCAAGATTTCAAAAGCTGTTCTAAAGATTTACAAATTGCCAGCTTTGCAATGAGTCTTCAATGGAATCTCATTTCTGTATGATTTGAGCCCTAGTTCAAGAAAGTCCAATGGTTTAAGTAGATTACAACAATTAAAAAGGAAAATCAAAGTAATGTGGGCTTCCAGTACAGAATTTGGCCAGCTCTTACTGTAACAGCTTCTGTTTGTGGAAGCGCTTTCGACTTTGGCATTTGTTTGTGAAGGAACAATAACTCTGAATGAATCTAAGCATTTCGCTTTGAGAAGGTCTTTTGTTTAGCTAAAACCTCTCTCTCTGAAGTCTGCTTTGGAAGCAACCAAATGTTTAAGCAAGGCTTCTGTAAAAATCTTTTATTTCTTTTGATTGTATGAAAATGTTAATAACTTTTCTCTTAACGCAGCTGGTAATTTCCTGTCCTAGCTGCTGACATCATTCTGGCTTCTATGGCAATGTTAATCTGTGTCCAGACACCATCTACTAAATATTTTCTCTTAAGGTCTCTAAAGTATTTTTGTACTTAGCAAAATGAATCTTATAGATTTGCTTATGGAGATGAAAAGAGGAAAGAGCTGCATCATAGGTACTTGAACAATTAACTTGGAAGGGCTTAAGCAGATAGGAAATAATACTAGTTGTATTGTTTAATAACATGATTATTCTTGCTGAAATCATATTGAAAAGTCATCCTTTGAGGGAAAACAAAAGAAATGAAGTCTTATTTAAACACTAGCAATCCATTTTTTTTTTCCTGTGTATTGCAGTAACGCAGTGGGGGTAAAATCAAGGCACCACTTTCTAGGACTGAACTTTGGAAAATGTTTGCTATTTAGAAATAATCATCAGCATGGACTTAAATGTTCCCTAATTGCAGACAGACTTGAGCATGAATTCTTAATTGATAACTGATGATGTGTTTGCTCTGGAAGTATATAAATTCTTTCAAATCATCATGTGTCAGGGCGAAAACATGTCTAAACAGGTAAGTGGAAGAACTTTGCAAGGAAGTTCTCAACATAACCCAGAATATGAGCTAAAGCCAATTCCTCAACACCTTTTGTGATTAGATATAGTGAGGGACAGACCTACTTTGGTTCTGGAACACAATATCCTGTACAAGCTTTGACCTTTAGATAGCAATGAGCATCGTTCTTCTGTCTCTTTACATTCCCAGGCTTCAACTTGATTGTTTGAACTGGCCACAACACTGTTGACCTTGCAGTTTGAGCTCTTGGCATCTCTTTTGTTAAGATGTCACAAAGATTTTAGGCTGTTTTCATTGCTGACCTGAGAACTCATTTGCCTTTTAGCTTGTATCTTATGTGACCTGTGTTGGTAGGCATTTTCAGTGCTTTAAACATGTGTTCCATCCTACTGAGACCTGTCTGTGGAGTAAACTGTCTGCTGGAAGTGGTAATCTTTCCCTTTTACAACACGACTTCCATCAAGCCATACTGAGCCTTGCTGACACCTTCTTGGACATCTGCAGGCAGCTACTGGAGTCCTGCCATGCCAGAGGATAAGGAGGTGACTGGCTGAACTGGGAAAGGGGATGGTGTGATTACATATCCTACAGCACAGATTATTTCTTGGAGAAGACTGTACAGCCTGAGGCAAATTCCTTGGCTTCCTGCCTCGCTTTTCCTCCATTGCAGCAAAACCTTTAAGTTCAGAACAGGCAAATGGGAGATGGGACTTTGCCAATGCCTCAGATCCATATTTTGTTTAAAAAATGTTTCAGCTGTCAATTTTGTGCAATTAACCAGATCAGAATAGAGCTAAGCTCTCTTTTTAAAAGAAAGAAATTAACTAAAAAGCACAAGGAAAATGACAATAAGCTGACAGCTCCATTAAAATAATATAGGCAGTGTCCTTAAATGTCCTTCTCCCTAGGTGCACTTCTGATCAGATCAAGCTGTGATGAAGTAGTTTCTGACCAGATTCTTTAAAAAAGTTTAGGCAATAAAAATGTCAAAAGTGCCTAAGACTCACTGCCTGATTAGTGAAAGATATTTCTATGGGATGCAGGCATGTAGAATCTCCATGTTCTTTTTTTTGCTATAGACTGTTAGTGCATGTGTAGGATTAAAAAAAAGTCTCTAATCTCTATAAAGTGAGTTAGCTCTTTCTGGAATAGATTGGGATTTTTTTTTTTTTCAGAAGGAAGAGTGTTTGTCTAGCAGTCACTTAAGGAGTTCATCTCTTAGAATTCTGAGAGAGATTTCATTTCTGTTAATTGTCCCAATGGCTTGCATGAACTTTGAAAAGCCATAATGCTAGCTGGTACCCATTTTAGGTTCTTCAGTGAAGTTTAATGTGATCCAATTTACTGTGAAGCTTGCACAAGAAGAAATCTGTTATGGAAGCATCCTTCCTCTTAGTGATTCAGAATTGGTCCTTGTATCTAATGATAAGTTAATGAAAAGCCTGGCTCTGTGTAGTTTAATGGCAAAAATCCTGGCCCACATTGCAGCCATTCTCCCTTCTTTATCAGTTCTTATCTTGTAAAGATTTATGGGTAACAGTCCAGTGATTTGTGCAGAAGTCCAGTTCTTAATGAAGAGGTGTAACCTTCACTGAAAGGTCCTGGCAAGGACCTTTTCTTGGAGGTTTTCTCAGAGGTCAAATGAAAAGATGAAACTGAGTTTGTGGCTCCTAATATTTAAACATGCAAAAAGGTATCTAGTTAAGCTTACATGTCATATGACAGTTTAAGGGTAAATGTAGTAGCAGGAGAAGCCCACCAAACTGCTTTTGGCCACTTATAAATCTAGGAATTTTGCATATGGTGGTTCAGTTCTCCTAAACTGCATTGTTAGAACTTTACACTGGCTAATTTGAAATCTAACCTAATGCTGTGCAAAGGAAACGCCTGGTAGCATCACAGAGAATACAAGTCCTCACCTGCAGCTGGAGTCTCTAGGTGATGTGTGGGACTTCTAAATCTGTCTCTCTTCTCCTGTTAGTCTGACCAGCTGAGAAACCAGCTGTCAAACTAGCACAACAAGCCCATTTTTAAAGGAAGTCTGCTGTGATTGTGGAAGTGTCTACATATACTCTGGTGCGTGCAATCTTTTGGGGAAGGGAGATGGTCTGAACATAGATTTACGCTTATTGAACCCACTTCTGCATGAGTCTCTTTCAGAACAACTGATGGCTAGAAAAAGTATTTTATATTAAACTATGAAGCACAGGAGGAAAGGTGGAAAAAGCAATTGTATTAAATGCTGATGTGAGGCAGTAAATGTATATTCTGATGCTAGTCTGTATCTAGTGAAAAGCTGGATTTCCAATATGTATCGTTCCAGTGTAGGCGAGTGATCTACAGCTAAAACATTTTTGGGACTGTCAGAAGAAATTATTATGCTTAAACAGTTGTTTTTCACTCCCCCTTCTTGCTGTTTGATCCACAATTTATGAGCAGGGATAATGCCCTTTGAAAATGTCGTGCTGTATTGATGGCTGTCTCAGGAAGAAATGCACTGCAGATAAGTCAGCAGTAACCAGGAGGGTGTTTCTCTTTTTGCAGAGTTTCAAGAAGCACTAAATAGTAGATGGCCTGCACCATTTCATCTCTGCAGTTCATTCTGCATCTGTTTATGATAGTGTTGGCTTTTTTGTTTTTATATGCTGTCATCTACTTTCAAACACTCACAAAGATAAACTAGCAGACACAGTCCTGGTTGCATATGTACCTTCTCCCGATGCCTGTTCACTTATCTTGGAATTTATAACAATATTAGGGTTTGTTTTAAACTTTGCTCTACATGTGCTGGATCTGTTCAGCTGATACTAATCTTTCATTTTTTTCATTCTAAGTCCTGTCCTCACCTCCCACACCAAAAAAAGAATTTGAAGATAAAAAAAAAGCTTCCAAGGCTCCACAGATTACTCAGCACAGTCTGTGTCCCAGGTGGCTTTTAAAGCTTAGAATTGCTGTAAATTGGGAGAACTTAACGTTACCAGTTGTATTTCATTTTTTCCTGAGATATGTGATCATGTCGAATAATGTACATATTTCTTACACATTATGTGTTTTTTAAAGCCCAGTAAAATACAATTATATGATCAATTAGGAAAGTATTAATGACATTAGAGAACCACTTTCCTGTCTCAGAAAAAAATCCACACAGAGACTATTACTAGCAGCTGGTGTCATTGGAGAGGAGTGTTTTCTGTAGAAGTAGGCAGGTGATTCTGAGGACATGGTGGACACTTTACACTAAATCAAGTCTCATCTCATGAAGTGAAGGACCACTGGTGTGCATCAGGTATGCTGTGAAGCCCATCTTCTGACCCAGCCTCACTCAAAAGAAAACCTATTTGTGTACTTTCACACTACACTGCAATGTGAAGCAAAGCACTCTAAGTAGGAGAGATTGAGTAAGATTGAGAGATTTTGCTCAAAAATGCAGTCACAATCTGAATTAAAGGCTACTGTACCCAGAGATACATAAGATTCCACAGGTTTTCTCTGAAGTTAAAGTGATGATAGTAAATGTAGTGTAAATTATCAGTAGGCAATCAAAGAGTTTTTGATAGAATTACTGCAGATCAAACAAACTAGAAAAGATAGACAGATCCCCAGTATCCATGCACTGAACAGCATAACCTGAGGTCAGAACTTTGGGTGATTGAATCTAATTGTTATCTAGCATAAATGAATGTCGCATTGGCAAGAGATCTTAGATTAACTTTTGTCTGAAACTAATCCCCTCAACTTAATACTGGGTGTACAAAGTGCCTCTCTTGTGATAATTAGTTGAAGATTGGTTGATATTTCTTTGCTATGAAATTGTAATAATTACAACTTGTATTTTTTTAATAATGTTTGCCAAAATCTACTTTGGCTGGTTAAACACTCTAATTGGAACAGTTAAGGGATATCCTGATGAAACACAATTTCTTTGGAAGTGTCAACCTAGCAAAATGAATTTTTTTTGCAGAAGCATTTTACACAAACATTTTTGATAGAGACAAAATTCTGTTAAGCTGTTGGTTCAAACTTCTCTGTGTTTCTATGTGGCTTCCTACTACCTGGCTTGACAAGCACTGTAGGACATAGTGGTGCCATTTTGATATCCATGACCTCCAAACTGGACTACTGATTAAAATCAAACCAAACTATGAGATGTTAACATTTCCTTCAGACTGACAGTGCCAAGATATGCCCAGTTCTAAGTCTTAGTTTACTAATAATGGATAATCAGGCTGGTAGAGGTAATACTGGGATCATGGTACAGTTATTTTTATAAAGATCCTTTAACATCCAATAGGAGGGATTATTGCATTGTAACAGTTACTGAGAAATGGCCATTTAACAGTGGTGATAATTGCTTGTTCTTATAATATGCCTAATCTTGGTCAAGCAAGACAGTACATAGTAGCAAATACACTAAATCATATACAGGAACATGTAGGTAGTTCTCTAGTTAGTGTGAGCTCAGAAAAGGAAGTTAAATAGTTCAGGTGGGAACGAAATGTTGCTTAATTCTAGAGTGAGTTCTTCATCATGCAGTTTAAAACATTCTGTGAAGCCATGCTTCCTGGCTTTCTCTCCTTGTTACCTACAAGATTTCTTTCCAGTAACTTTCGCCTTAGTACAGCTGATTATTTTTTCCTGTTGCAAAAGATTGCAGATTTTAGACTAGACTACGTGTATGTTTTGCCATAACTTTTTATTTCACCTTCAAGCCTCTCCAAATGTTACTTTAGGTTCTTCCTTTCTACTTGTATTGTATAGGACCTCCAGTCCAACTACTGTTTTGTGGTACCTGAAAAGGCTTTTTTAAAGCCTTCTATCCAAACCTTGGGGACTTGGATCTGGTAGACATGCTTGGCTTCAGTACTTTTCCCTCCTTTGGCTTTCACAGTTCCTCTCCTCTATGTTTCTATTTGTTCATTCACTGTCTCAATATGGTGAGTTGTTCTCCTTTTCTCTCCCCCTGCCACCAGCTGTGTGTCACACTGGACCTGTAAAAATGTCCTTACAAATGTCTTTCGCTGTCACCTTACATGCAGCAGTGTCAGAAGCCAATGTCCTATTTTTAACTAAGCCCCCCTTTTCCATCCTTGACTTCTCTTTCTGCCAGGTTATAACCAGTTTCTGACATTCTCTACAGTGTCTCTAACTATTTTCTTCCTGTCTAAACATCAACTTTTCATGTCACTTTCTTCTGGCTACAGAAGAAGCAGCTACAATCTCCTTTCTGGCTGGTGTCTAGAAATACTGCTTATAAACTATTGTCTTGACCTACTTTTCCATGTCTCATCTCATTGTGTCTTTTTATTGTCTTTTAGTCATATTGGAAGATGAAAGATCTTGGACTTTTGCATATGTCTACCTCGTGTATCTTCATCATCCTGTCCAATTTCTCTCCTTCCCTCATTCTTCTTTCCATACCAGCTGATTGTGCAGTATCTTAGGTTGAACTCTGAGGTGGACTGACTGCAGTGTAACTGGATGTGCACAGCAGCTTAGGAAGGCAGGCAGGCTGCTGTCTGCCAAGGCTTCTGAGCACTGGCAATCAGCCAGCAATCAGACCCTTCTCCTCCAAATGTGAATGTAAGAACTATACTTTCTTTTAAATTATTTTGATACGTTGCAGTTTTGACAATATTGGAGTACTTTCACCCTTAGTATACACTGGTCATAGACTATATGTAAATGATATGTAATTCTTGTTCAAATCCCCCTCTGGTTAAACAAATAAAGTGCCATCATTTTATTTGGGAAGAGCATTATCTATAATGTTGAAAAATCTTGACCATCTGTTCACTGTCATTAAGAAGTTTTGGCAATATTTTGAGAGAAAATGAGGTAATAGTTAAGTCAAACAGCTTATGTGCCAGCTGCTTTTTTTAACAACTGCCAAGATTTTTTTTTAAATAATAAAACTAACATTGCCAAATGCAGCATTAAGCAATTATTGTACATGTCCTCCTGACCCAACCTAAGCACATTGAGCCTAGCCCTCTAATGAAAACCACACCATATACTAACTAAAACAAATAAAACAGATCTCATTGCATTTGAAAGTAACCTTTATACAACGGGTATCAAGACCAAACCTGTTCATTTGTACAGTTTTACATCATCCTTCATAATCTCAAGTACATTTGTGAAGACTTCTTGAGGGGACAGGCACCCGTCTTATCTCACTTACAGATCCTAGTATTCAGTAACAATTGTTGGTGAACAATTGTATTTTAGCAGGCTAACCAAGGAGTCTCTGGTAGCAAATCATGTTTCCATTCTTTGTTTCACAGTTTGGCCAAATGGACATGTGCACTAAATGAGGTTAAATATATTCTAGGAAACATATCCCATTAAGAAGACTTCCACAGCTTTCAAAACTAACCTGGAACAAGAGCATTGCTGTATTACCAGGGTGGCTGAGGTAACTCTGTGACCTGAAACTGTTTTAAATCTGCCTGCAAGGGTAGCATATTTTGTAGTTGTAGTGGGGACCTGTGTTTACTTTTGAAATCAACCAGAACAGGGGTCCTCAAACTGTGCTCTATAGAGCACTTCCAGATGGCCTGGAAAAGCTCAGCAAATAAGTATTTGTTACTGTTCAAGTAGTTGTGCTTCATGTGAGTTGTAAACCAGGATTTTGAAGTCTTTCCAGTGTTTTGGGAGCAAACGGAGCATTTAAAAAGCTCCTTGCTGCATCATTCAGTGCTTTGAGTTGTCTTAGCTTGAGAAGAAGTTATGTAGCCTCACTATACCAAGTGAATATCTTTTCTATTTCTCCTTTCTCACTGAAAAAAAGTCTCTGGTTTCCTCAAATTGAGCTCCACAAAAGAGAGGTGTTACTGGTACAGATTTAAGTTGAGATGACTACTGAAAGTCACATGGTCAGCTGGTGGCAGTGTCAGATTGCTCTGCTGTGTACTGGGATATGTCCTTCTCATCTGAAGATGTAGTAAACTGTGATACTCCCTGTTCTGATGCTGGCAATGTGAGCTGAGGGTGCAGGCATCTTGCCTTGGGAATAGATACTTTATAATTTCTTGTTTGAACAAGCTGCCATAGCTACCATTGGTAATCTGAGTGGGTGAAGCAGTGTTCCCCTTGAAGCCAATGCCATCGCTCCCACTGATTTCATTTTGCATATGTAGACAGATTGGAAGACGGATCCAGACTAGCCTTCTCCCTCCTCCCTGGAGCCTTGCCATGACTGGCCTTCCACTCTAGCTTTGTATCTGTGGCACT
Source organism: Hemiprocne comata (assembly GCA_020745705.1). Lineage (NCBI taxonomy): Eukaryota > Metazoa > Chordata > Aves > Apodiformes > Apodidae > Hemiprocne > Hemiprocne comata. The sequence continues at coordinate 11,979,810 of CM036597.1, read as the reverse complement.
TTCTCCAAAACCAAAAATGACAAGCTGTGCTACAGATTTGATCCATATGGACAAATCAGAGTTCAGCTGCAGTTTCCTAGTAACCCCTCCTGCTTCCTAAATACTGGAGAGTAAAAACATCCCCATATCCAAATTTTGTCTTTATAAAAATTGTTGAGTCTTTCTTGGCTATAGTGTTTGACAAATCTGAGGTGTTTTACTTGCCATATAACTACTTGGAACAGGACTAACATTGACTCTTTATTTTCTCTTGTTATTAATTTTTTTCACAGTAGGTGAAGAGTTGTAAGTGTTCTTAAAATTGTTTTCTATCAGTCATTTCACCTTGTGGTCAGAAAGGCAAGTATGAATTCCTGTAGGAAGGGAGACTCTCCAGGATAGGAGAAGTAAATGTAATGTGAGTCTGAGTGTCCAGCTGGATTTCTGCTTAGCAAAAGCTGTAGGATTTTATCTGGTGATTCCTGAAATTGTCTCAGTTGAAAAGATGACTAATGCCCCCTTACATTGGAGAAATAGCACAAGACTTTGCCTTTCCTCTCCAAGCAGTTAACAGACAAGATGTGCTAACTTATATCCTACCTTGAAATTACCCAATTGGCATTTTCTTCCATCACATTCTGTATCATTCATGTATGGGATTTGCTACCTAGACTGTGTCTTGGTAGTATTTTTCTCCAGATCAGGTTCTCTTTAATACCTCTCTCCTCTCACCCCATCCCTGAACTTTCCCATCTTCTAATTAAGTGCGATTGCTTCAGAATATTCCTGGTAATAATTATTTTTTTAAGTTTCTTAAAATGAGAAGAGGTGGCCTTTGCAGAAACAAGAGTTGTCTTAAAGAGTTTTCTTTGGCAGTAAGGGAAAGGCGTGACAGAGATTTTCAGTGTGATCTCTTGGGCAAGTCACCCTCTCGGGAACAGAAGGATCACAGAACCAATCTATGAGCAAGGCCCAGCTCTAAGAAATTTGGCCGCCAGTCAGGTTAGAAGCCAATTCATGAGCCCGGAAAACAGCCGACAGCAGGGATTACTGCAAAGCAAACTTAATTAGGCAACAGATAGGCAGGAAGTACGCCAGTCATGGAGCCTGCAGCCAGATAGAGCACACAATGAAGATGGTTAACCAGGCAAAACTCTGTTTGTAGTGGTAAAAGAGGCTGTGGTGCCAATTGGTTGGAAGTAAAGCCCCAGGCCAGCTGTCAATCTTGGGGTTTGTTTTTTTTTTTGCAAAATGTGCAGTATTTTTGGTGTGAATCACAGCTTTTCCTGGTAGGAAATAACAGATTTCAGAAGCTAGGGGAACATCCTAACATTTCTCTGCTTTCCATAGCGTGTGAGGTTGAAAAGCTGTTTGGAGGTAGTTTTCTTGCTTCAGAAGAGAACAGGATGTGTATCTACAGCAAAAAGAAAAGAGTAGGACCTGTGAAGTAACTGTATATTAATGTTTCTTTTTGATTCCGGTATCTAACACCTTCTGTGCCTTTAATGGAAATAACCAGGCATTCCCTGAGTTTGGAAAAGGTAATGCAAGAAGAAAAAAAAACCAAAAAACAAACCAAACAAACAACAGCAAAGCAAGAAAGAGTCTGAATCACAATGTTATGTATGCATTATTGATGCAAAAAAAATTTCAAAATTAGTTTTTATTGCTTAGAAACATCTGAAGGATTAGGAATGTGTTACCTGATCCCTCTATATGACTACTGAAAATTTTAGTCCATGACTAAGCTTCATCAGTACTACGAAGGGTTACTAAAATGAATGGAAGAGCCTGTTCATGACTGATGGGCAAGGAGAACGGGGAGAAGGTGTCTCCTTGAGAATGAGGAACGTGCATATTTTCACAACTATCTAATGTGAAGCTGATTTTATGGGTGATGTATTTCATACTCTTTGACCTTCTGTGGAATTGCTAACATGGAAGACTTGGAGGACTGAGTTGTACCAGGTTTCATTCAATTAGTTGTTTTGGGAAAAGGAACATTGTAGTAGTCTGAAAAGTAGCTGCTGTGGAGTGGTGCAGTAATACTTACCCTCAGCCCTTCCTGGGAATCACAGTGCATGCTTATCAGTAATCTTGTCATTGCAAACACTATTTAACGTAGTTCCACAAATATATAGAGGACTGCTTACCCTGTCATCATGAATCACACTTTGTGAACAGCTGGAATGTAAATCAGGATATTCTTACATCAAATATAGGCAACGGGTATTTTCTAGCAAATTTTAAACAGGTTTTGTTTCTTCTTTGTGAAACGTGATTTTCCTTGATGTTTACTGACTGTGCTGGCCATTCTGAAAACCTACATGAGGTGGTTGTGGCATTTCTTTTCTGATGATGACTAATGACTGACGATCCCAGCTGAGATGGGAGAAGTCCTGCAGTGCAGGGCAGTTACCAACATACAGGAGGAGACAGTTGGTGCTCCAAAGTGCTTTCACTCTACAAGAATTACTTTAGTTATATGTTTTGTCAAGTTCTAGTTAAGAAATCTGTCACTTACTCAACTGTATTTTCAGGAAAGTATGTGACAATAGAAAATCTTTTTAAATAAACCACTCAAAAGTTAGCACTCTGGATTCCTTAATAAGAGACCTCTGAAAATAGTTAATAAATTATTCTGGAATACATTTGCTCTCCAAACTTAGTGACATGTGAAAGAAGATAGCAGAAGAGGTTGTTCATGTCTCATTTTAATTAGGGCAAGTCTTACTCCAAAAACATTTTGTACTGTTAGTATATTAACCTTTGGAAAATCCTTAGTAGTGGAAATGTAGCCCAGTCTGTCTCACAGCAAATTCAAAATAAATAAATAAAGTCTGCATGCAAAATCAAGGCAGCAGGTGGTCATTCCCTGTGTAAGTCCAGCTGCACTTGAGCTGTAAATCCAAAAGCATTACAGAACTAGCAACAGGACACCCAGTGGTTCCTTGTAGACTTGGATCAGTGTTCCTGGGACATTAAAGGAAGTTTTCCTAAGATTTAATGTTTTGTCTTGAAACAATGACATAAGTGTTATCTCCAGGCTTTTTCCAGAGCAGTGAAGTAATTAAACTCACTTGTTTTTCTAACATCAGGACTAAAACCCGAACTAATCTATTCTAACCTTTCCTTCTTTTTTATCAGCTGGAATATGCGTTAACTCCTGAGAACATTTGGGTGAATAATAGTTCTGCTTACAGTAGCTTTATTTTGTGCACTGAGTGTCAAAAGCAGTCAGGGTTTCCTTCACAATGTTGATGTAGCTGCCATATTCTGCATTATTTTTTGTTGCAGGAGCACTTGTCAGGTGTACCTGTACCATATTTAGATGTCTTTAGATTTATTTACATCGATAAGAGAGTATCTGCAGTAAGCAATGCCCTGGCTCTGTCACGTGCTTTTGTTGGTACTGGTATTAAGAACTTCAGTCTATGCTGAAGAGGAAAGGTGTTCTCCCTTGGTGTTACTGAGGAATTTTCCTTCTGCTGTAACAAAGCTGGGATTTCAATTTTCAAACCTTCAAAGCAAGTTGCTTTCAGGCTTCTAAGAATGCTCAGCCAACCACTTATGTAGACCATTTCATATGAATTTTGCATAAGGGAAGCAGTTTCAAGAGAAATACCTCCTGATGAGAAATACCTCTTCACACTTGTTTAAAAGAAGCTGTGTGAATGCTATGTAGAGTGTTGGCACAGTGTTACAGCTGAATGAATTGCATTTCTGGAAACCTGATCACCTTTGCAAAATGAAGACTTCATTTATTTTGCAAATGATACTTAATTGTTATTATGGTGAGTAGATGTGGCATTTCAGAACAGTGTCACTCATACTTTAATGAATTCCAGCGCAGGGCATTACCCTTGGAAGAGGTTTCAGGAACAGCTCTTTGAGCTGGCTTCTAGAAATTCCCACAAGTTCCTGATGTTGAACTTTTGATTAGTTGAATTACTTCAAAGAAGTGAAGGTTTTATCTTCAGTAGGTGGACAAACAGGAATGGGCAGGTAGAAGGAAGGAGCACTGTTTTTTTCCTTTCATACTGTATCACAGTGTAGTTTGCCCTGGAGAAAAAAGCAAGCTGTGTGTCCCTCAAGGGTGGTGAAGCTTGAATGGTCCTTCCATCTTGTGCAACAGGCTTCTTTGAAACCTCCAGATACATGATCTTTTCCAGATCTCCTCTGTGAGCAGCACAATTCTGCCATGTTCCCAGGCTGTGACTTGCAGTGTCACATCAGAAAAAGCATTTAAAAGTGGTTTCCTTTCCCTTGCAAAATGGGTTTGGGATTTTTATTGTTATTTCATAAAATGTCTTAATGACTTCTGAGCAATTGTGGTGCTTGTTTGTATCTGTTTCAATGAAGTTTCAGTGTTTAAAGACCTGCAGAGGAAAATGCAGTTTACACAGTCTTTAATTTTTCTCTTCCTTCTTACACTTTTTCAGTAAATGCATCTCTTGTCACAAGGGAAATTGAAGTGGGAGTGTGTTTCATTTAAAAAAAAATAACATCCTTGTTAAATAATCCTGCACTTAATTAAATTTCCTCTGTTTTAACTGGACATGGAAACAAATAACTGTGACAAACAAAAATAAAGATTCTTGAGGAATACTGACCTCTGATAAGAACCGTCTGGCAAATAAATAATTAATTCTTTTTCACTTATGCTTTACTAATAAGCTCAGCATTTGGTTTACATTTCCTCTTTGTACTTTGGGATTACTTTTAAATAAAGCCTAATAGATTAAAAATATTTGACTTGAAGCCTAAAGCCCTGTTTGTAGGATTTTTTTAATCACTCTTTTGTTGTATGTTGGAAAGCATAGGGTATAACTGGTTTCTGCCTAGTAAGTACGTGAGCACAAACAAGTATCATAGTTCTCTATTTGATAATTGTGAAAGTACTGGAAAAAAAAACAATTACCAGTTTCTGCACAGTTAATAGTAAAGCTTCAGTTACTGTCTTGGTAGCCAGCTATATTAATAGGGATTGTTTCTGGTGCTTCAGATTGTGGCCATAAAATTCTTAGAGGACCTGGCAAAAGTTACCTTGGAAAAGTCATTTCATGTTTCTGTGACTGCTTCCATCTCTGTTTATTGCTGATCCCAGCTATTTATCCTCAGACTGTCTGGATTGTCTTCTGGAGCGTTGGTCAGAGGACTACCTAAGGCAGCAGTGCATGACCTGGCAAACCTATGATAAGGTCATCATAAATATAGGTAGCTTGTTATTCCCATCAGTGATCATCTCATACTAGTTGTCTTTAGAGGTGGCCTGCAACAACTTCTACTTCCAGTCCTGGTTCTGCTATGCGACTGCAAGGCATGTTGAGTTTTGTGATTCAGGCTAGGAACATGGACCTCTCCCTTCCAAGCTGCATGGGCGTGGGCATGGTATTTTCCTTTGATGTATACCCAGACTTACCTAAAGCCTACAGCTAGGCAGAAATGTGCATCTGCCTGCTTGGATTGCAGCTAAGCATAGGCTTCAACTTTGTGTCAGGTCTACACTCAAAGTACAGTGTTGATCTATCATATATATTTGCTACTCGAAAAGGCAGAGGGCACTAATGGAGTTTAGCCTGGTCCTGTTTGAGGATGGTAATTCTGTTAATAAAAAGGGGCTGCAGTTCCTCATAAGTCTGTAATTTATGTTTCTGGCCTGACTTTAGAAACCAAGTTGAATTGTGGGCACACACAGTGAAAAACTGGCTTTTTGGATGGCAAATTACCATCCCCAGGAGGCTGACTAGTCCTGTTCAAGATACGTGGCAGTGTAAATAATTTACTTTCTGCCTGTCCTAATTTCTTAAATTAATCCTCTGGGATATTAAATGGAAGTTGATTCACTTCAACAAAGTTTAAATGATTTCTCACATACTTACTTTGTCTCGAAATTTCTGTCTGAGAACAGAAGTAAAGCAAACTGTGAAAAGGAGAGTTGGGAGACTTTCATGCTTCCATGGGATTCCTAGCAGCTTTTCCATCCCCTGTAAAGAAGCTGCCTCTCTTCAGTGTTTGATTAGTTAAGGAGCACTGTGGCCAATGTGGTTTTACTGTGTTACCGTTTCTGGGAGACATTGAAGCTTGCAATGTGTACAAAGAGAGGGAGGCTGAGAGAAGGGAGCTAAAATAGCCTGCTTTACCTGCCATTGCTTGTGTCATCTTCAGCTTTAGTTGTCATTATCAGAAGCAGAAAAAATGAAAAAAAGCTGAGGACGATCAGAACATTGCAGGTCTTTAGAACAAATTTTTCCTTCAGGCAGCTAATGAGCATGTTTGAAGTTGTTTAGTTTTAAGAAATCTGACTTGCAGGTCCTCGTTTGCAGTGGCTGGTGAGCCAGTCCTTCAGCAGAGTATCCTGAGTGTGGTAGCATCTGGTTTGCACGGGGGGGGATACATGAGGCACAACAGTATCTTCTCTTGGTGCCTGCTATGGATTTTTAACTGGAGTGATTTTCTTTCCTCTTTGGCAGTAGAAAGGAGCATCTTGCACAAGAAACTTGTCACAAGAACCTTCAGGAAAAGGCACTGCCAGGTGAAAGGAGGTTGCAAAATTGGACCTTATCCACATGTTCTCTTCAGAGTAAATCCATCCTCTGTTCCTATACATTACGTTATTGGTGAAATATATCAGCAAATGTTTATAGTCAAGGGAAGTTTGTACTAACACTGTGTCATGCAACTAATCTGTTTACATTAGAAATAGGGAACACTAAGTTAGCTCCATTTTCCTCCAGATGCAAGCATCTTATTAAATATTTATACATGGACTAGACTGTTTACTTTGCACCTCATAGTATAGTTGTATTGGGAAGATCCAGAACACCTGGTTTTTAGAGAGGTCTTAAGGAAAGTTTGCTTCAACTTTCCAAATTAAAGTTTAAGAGCTCACTGAATTACTGAGTATATGAGAGGAGAGTTTTAAATGGAGAAGCATCAGTTCTAGAAGTAAATTTCTAAAATTGTGATTAACAAAATGCTGATGAATGCCAGATCTTGATGTCACTCTTGTTCTGCTGCATTCTGACAGTTCTCAGAGAAGATAAATGGTATCAGAAATATCAGAGAAATGCCAGAGTTTCTCCTGGTTTAGGTTTGTTGGAGGTCTGTTCTTTACACTAGTGAAAACCAGTTGCTAGCATTAAGAAGTCACTTGGCTGACTTCAGTGATGCTATTCTAGGTGTATGTAAAAAAGATAAATGAATGAGGTCCTGGACCACAGTGTTACTGGTATGCTGGCTCTGTAAAGCATCCTTTTTCTGTCTTAAGAGAGGCTGTAGATCCAGCCTTCCTTTACATCTTTAGGCATAACTATACATATGTAATCTGATATCCAGAAGTAGAGACTAGTGTGAGAACAGTTTCACTGACTAGGCAGAAAGAAAAAACCCTGAATTTATTTTGCGGAGGATAATCCAGTTTCTTCATGTTGAAACACTGTTGCCTGTGTGTTTAACAGCTGTATCACTTGAAGAAACATGTAAAAACCTTAATGTTCTTTAAACTTACAAAAGTGGGAGTGAAAAGCTTCACTGATCTGTAGAACAAAAGCTGTATATATTCAAAGTGAAAGCTAGTTATTTATGTGTAATCTTGCTAGGTTGGGTGTTATCCTAGAGATAACTGGGGAGCACCAGTTTTAAGCCATCACTGGTGGTTTTAGTGTGCTCTCTACTCCTGCTCAGCCTGTACAACACTGCAAGTGTTGTTGCTGCCCAGTTATTTTGCAAATCTAGCAAGAGCTCATCTGATCAGCACTCACCTCCAGCAAATATCTGCTCACTTCAGCATGAGATGCAAACAAACAGGAACATTAACTGTTTCTCTTCAGTGTAGTGGCCTGGGGTCTCAGGCAGCTTTGAGTGTAAATGCCCTCTGAACAAATTTACACACACTTCTAAGATCTAGTGCCCTTTGCTTGCTCCTAAATGCCACTGCGTATCAAGAACTCCTTACTCTAATTCTTTCTAAGCACAACTGGCTATTCAAGTTACAAACTTTGGAAGGTTTCCAAAACCATAGCAAGCACCACTTGCTTGTCAGAACTAGTAGGGTTTACTCTTTTTTTTTTTGCTAAACATACAGCATTTGATCTGACTTTAGCTTTATGGAGTTAATGTTTTAACCACTGTATTCCAAGAAAGAAGGAGCCTTATTCCTGCAAGATGAAGAATCTATTAAATGCAATTATGACTAACCATGTGCTTTGCTTCTTTCTGGTGAGTCTTTCTGAGCTAAGGCTTCCTATGTTTAAATTAATGTCCAAATATTTTGCAAAAGATTTGAAAGTAAACAAAACCTACAGTTCTAGGTATGTACTCTTAAAATCTGCTTTGTCCCTGAATTTGTTTGGGTAGTTTAAGAGTTGTATGTGCTGTATAAAATTTGCATTCTAGTCTAAACAAAAAGTATACTTACAAACTGTCTGCCAAGTTTAGTTTCTTGCCAGGCAATGCACTGTTTGAAATACTATTTTCTCAATATGTCACAGAATCACAGAATGGTGGGAGTTGGAAGGGACCTCTGGAGATCAAGTCCAACCCCCTGCCAGAGCAGGACCACCACAGAATCTAGGGCAGGTCATTTAGCAACACATCCAGACTGGTCCTGAAAGTCTTCAGAGAAGGAGACTCCAACTTCTCTGGACAGTCTATTCCAGTGCTCCATCACCCTCACAGTAAAGAAGTTTTTCCTCATGTTGAGGTGGAACTTCCTGTGTTCTAGTTTGCATCCATTGACCCTTGTCCTATCACAGGACATGACTGAAAAGAGATTGGCCCCTCCTTCTTGACACCCACCCTTCAGATATTTATAGACATTAGTAAGATCCCCTCTCAGTCTTCTCTAAACAGCCCCAGGTCTCTCAGCCTTTCCTCTTAAGACAGGTGGTTCCAGTCTTTTGTAGCCTGCCATTGGATTCTCTCAAGTAAATCCATGTCCCTCTTGAACTGGGGATCCCAGAACTGGACACAATACTCCAGGTGGGGTCTCACTAGGGCAGAGTAGAGGGGGAGGAGATCCTCCCTCGACCTGCTGGCCACACTCTTAATGCACCCCAGGATACCATTGGCCTTCTTGGCCACAAGGGCACATTGCTGTCCCATGGGTAGCCTGTTGTCCACCAGGACTCCAAGGTCCTTCTCCATGGAGCTGTTTCCTAGCAGATCAGCTCCTAACCTGTACTGGTGCATGTTGTTATTCCTTCCCAGGTGCAGGACTCTACACTTAGTCTAGTTGAACCTCATAAGGTTCCTCTTTGCCCAGCTCTCCAGTCTGTCTAAATCTTGCTGAATGGCCACACGACCTTCCAGTGAATCAGCCAATCCTCCCAGCTTGGTATCATCAGCAAACTTGCTGAGGATATGCTCTGTCCCCTCAGCCAGGTTGTTACTGAAGATGTTGAACAGGACTGGACTCAGCACTGATCCCTGGGGGATTCCACTAGTCACAGGTCTCCAGCTGGACTCTGCACCATTGACCACCATCCTCTGAGCTCTATTGTTTAGCCACTTCTCAGTCCATCTCACTGTCTACTCCTCTATTCCACGCTTCCTGAGCTTGCTCACAAGGATGTTATGGGAGCCAGTGTCAAAAGCCTTCTAAGGTCAAGGTAGACAACATCCACTGGTCTCCCTGCATCTACCCATTCAGTCACAACATTGTAGAAGCCTATCGGATTAGTCAAACATGATTGCCCCTTGGTAAATCCATGCTGGCTACTCCTGATAACCTTCTTCTCTTCCATGTGCTTAGAGATGACCTCCAGAATGAGCTGCTCCATCATTTTTCCAGGGATGGAGGTGAGGCTGACTGGTCTGTAGTTTTCTGGATGATCCTTCTTGCCCTTTTTGAAGACTGGGGTGACACTGGATTTCTTCCAGTCCTCAGGCACCTATCCTGTTTGCCATGATCTTTCAAAAATGATGGAGAGTGGCAGAGCAACAGTATCAGCCAGCTCTCTCAGCACTCGTGGGCACATCTCATCAGGGTCCTTGTATCTGTGTGTGTTCAGCTTACCTAACTATCTCTAACCCAATCTTCTCAGTGGAGAGTCTTCTTTCTTCCAGGATTTCTTTTACATCCAGGGCCTGGGATTCACAAAGGTTGGTCTTAGAAGTAAAGACTGAAGCAAAGAAGGCATCCAGTAACTCTGCTTGCTCTGCATCCTCCCTTACCAGGGCTCTCACCTCATTCAGCAGTGGGCCCACATTTTCCCTAGTCTTCCTTTTAGCACTGATGGATTTGAAGAAGCCCTTCTTGTTCTCTTTTACTTCCTTAGCCAGGTTTAGTTCTAAGAGGGCTTTGGCCTTCCTTGTTCCCTTCCTACGTACCCTGACAATGTCCCTGTAGTTCTCCCAAGTGACAAGTCCCATCTTCCATAAACTGTGAACTTCTTTCTTCCACATGACTTTTTTTTCAGGAGCTCCTTGCTCATCCATGCAGGTCTCCTTTCTCCTCTACCTGATTTTTTACTCAGAGGAATGCATGTATCATGAGCTTGTAGGAATATCAGAATTTCCCAATACTTTTGTGTTTACATCTAACCAGAAAATTTAATTGTGGAAGAAATTTTGCTTAAATCAGTTACTTTGTACTTAATTATCACTTGACTATTTTTTTCTTGCATTGAATTTGCATACTACTATAAACATTATGGAAATTCCTTATACCATCTCTGCAGAAGAATAAAATTATTCCAGTAAATTAGAAATAGATCTGTCCTGTAGCAGCTATACTAATGTGGGAGATTTCCAGCTGAATTGGAAGACAACATTCAAAATGGTTCATATTTTAAAAGGAGTGTTTGTGCAAGGACTGTAGTTTCTTTGGTCTGATGATTGTTTTCAATATTTATAGTACAGCAGGGCCTGAGAGCTCGGGATCGGTTGTACTTTGTATAAGCAACAAAAGAAGCCCTGCACCAAAGAATCTCTTCTAAGCATTAGATTTACTGATTTTTCAAAAAAGTACACAGCTGGGACAAAAACATGGAACTGTTTCAAACTGTATCTGGACACGAGCAGATCTGGATTTTCATCCATCTGCTTTCAACTGTGGAGCATTTGGACTTAGTGTTCACTGCGGACATAATGGGGATGTTTAAGGATAATAATTCAATTAAACTAAAACTATGCCCATTATACACAAAAGCAATGTTGAAGGATAAGACATGCAAGGAACACAAGCTAGAGAAGCAGTCAGAGTATGTTGGTACAGTTTAAGTGGCCTCTACCCTGGAGATGACTCTAGGCTTGGAGTGCAGTGAGGCAGCACACAGCTGTCCATACATGACCAGGTGAAGGTGCTCTCAGAGCGTGCAGGCTCTCAGCAGAGTTAAGGAGCCATAAAAATACCACAAGAAGCTGTGGAATGTCCTACTTCTTATCATTAGAGCATGGATCAAGTTTTAGATTTCTTTGACCCTTATATGATGGCTGAATGTATGTGAATCATGTAATTTAGATAGACTTACAATCAGTGGTGCAAGGTATCTTCAAGGTATTATTGTCTCTCCAAGTGCTGGCCTGCTAAGTGCTAAACACAGATGGGGATCCGATTGCTTTTGCTTTCATGGAAGGCTGTTGCACTTGGAGATACTTACCAAAAAAAAAAAAAGCCTTTGAAGCTGCTGATGTTTTGAAAAGGAAATGCACTTCACATATTGCTTCAGTGGAGAGGAAAAGAAAATAGATGGTGTTAATGGTTAGTTGTTTCTTTAACAAATAGATTTTGAGCTGTTAACAGTAGAGTGGTGTAGTGTTAGAAAAAAACCTGCCATCAAACTAAGTAATGCTGATTTGATACTAGTACATAACAATCTGAAGAACAGAAGTTGTCTCAGATTTCTTCCCCACTTGCTGTTGCATCCAATAAGACAAAGACAAGGGAAATGTACTTTTATTTGTTCAGAAAAAGCAAAGTTTCTGGGTAGTTAAATTTTACTTCCCCAGGAGAAAATACCTGTTATTCCATTTGACAGTTAAGAGCTTTAGAAATATTTTCTTTCTGGACAGGAAAGAGAAGATAATGCAGCTTTTTAGGCTGAAATAAAATCCCTATGTTTAGGATTTAAGTTCTGTGCTTGGGCACATCCTCTGTGAGAGCTGGGAGAAGGAAACCTAGGCTCCACAGCCTGCCTTTCCCAGGACCACCTGTGAGGTGGCCATTCATCGTTTATGTGCCCATTTCTAGGCTTTGTAATTTGGAGCAATAGCACACCAGATCGGCCACCAGATTCAAATAAAAACCAGCCAGCAAGAGTCGCCGGTACGCATCCTCAGTTCTTAGTTTCATGGTTACCACAAGTTGAGACCTTTTCCTCACCTTACCCTGCATGGCTGGTCAACTTTTATGAGCTTCTCTTGTTTGTACTCTTCAGTCTGTGCTGCAAATGGTGAACAGTATAGCTCTGCCTCCTCTGGATTTCTTACCATTATCATCTTCCTTTTATTTCTCAGATTCCTTTCACTTTATTCTGCTTTTAAGCCTTGACCCTTTAGCCTGTCACAGTGACATTGTTTCCCTTTAGGCTTTGGTTGGCAGACACTTGCAGGGCTGGCATTTCCAGTCTGTGGCAGATGTAAGACAACATTTCTGCTGATGCTGATTCAGCCAAGCAAAGATTGGCTGTGTTGTAAGAGCAGTGACAGTGAACGAGCAGTGCATACTGAGCCCAATTCTCTGTCTCTGACATCAGGGTTATACCTCACTGAAGTCTTTATTTGTCTCTATTGATATTGGTGAGAAGACAGTGGGGTCTTCATATGATCTAAAACTGCATAGAAGCAAATGTTTATTCAGAGATCCAGATACAGAGAATGCATTAACTCATATTCACTGTTTTGCTGTTCTTGCTGGCTAAAAGTTAGGCCTTTATAAATACCTCCTGGGGTTATGAACAGCGTAATCTTGTGTCTGAAGGGGGCTGGTATGTATGTGTGTGGCTGAGGGCACAGTTTATTGCATACTATGCAAATACAGGGTGGTGTGAGGCTTTAAAAAAATATCCTATGGAAAAACATTGCTGCAGATAGTTGTGGTTTAACCGAAATTGGAGTCACTTCATGAACAAGGGAAATACAAAGCCAGTTTGTAGCAGTGATCAACAGAGGATTCTTTTTTCTCTATGTTTAAAGTATACTTTACTTATTTTTCTCAAACAGCAATCTAAGGATAGTTCACTAGCTGATGGCTCTAGGGAAGGGCTTAGAGTAGTTTATGTAGCTCAACAGTGGCTGTTCTGGCTGCAAAAGGAGCACTGGCAGCAACTTCCAAAGAGTCCTGCTGAGTCTGTGCAGACCAGATCCGCTTGTCCTCCCAGGGTTTCTGGGGGTTTGCAATTTTTTTTATGAGCTTCTAGGAGGCTGTTTGCAGATCTGAGACAGTTTTGGTTCCTCTAAAATGATGTGTCATCATGTTGGCATGTAGTAACACTATTCTTTGATGTAATAGGACGATGCTGAACCAAAGCATCATTGCATTGTGGTGTACTGGGCCCCATTTTGTTGTATTTTGTTAGCAGAGTTTGCTGTCTGAAACAAACCCCTAAAACTTACTATGATGTGAATTTTGTGTCTCTCAGGCCTTAGATAATTCCTGTTATTCACTGAGCTCTAAGTGAGTGCAAAATACAATGAGACATCCAATATCATCTTTCAGACCAGTATGGCTACATCAACATAACTAATAAAAACTGTAAGATGGCAGTATTTGGTGTTAGAAATTAAGAATATGCATGGAAAGAGAAGGAAAACAAGCAAGATGCTAACACCTAGTATCTTTAAAAAAAAAAAGCAAACAACTTTTTTTTCGTAAAATGTGCTGTCCCGCACTACAGACTACTTCTGATTTCCATCATTATATTATCCTGGCTACAGTAATTCTTTAACTACTGAACTTCTAAACAGATTTCATGAAAGCTTGGTGTTGCCAGGCATCTGTAATTTGCAGATGTAAAGACTACTATCCTCTGTCCTCTGGACATCAAGATAAAGGCCTACTAAAGATTTCTCATTTTTCAAGTGAGAAGCAATGTGACTTTTGTATGTACATATGGATAAAAGGTATTCTGTATATTTGAGTTGTTGATTAGCAGCTAAATTAAAAGAACTGATGAGCTACCATAGCCCTCCCTTCAGCTTGTTGGTATGTTTGCTTAACTGCAGGATATGCTCCTTACCCTTAGATGTTTTGATTCTGCTTGGGTACAGTGAAGGCCACTTTTTGGCTTGCCGTCTGTCAGGAGAGGGAACATTTTGTCTTTTTAAGAAGGAAGAAGCTGCTGAGCTGCTTTGGAAATAGTGGGCTGGTTATTGTCTGCCTAAAGCTCCCTAGGCCTGTGTGCAGGACAACAGCAGTCAGGTTATCCTGTCATCATATACAGATCGCTGATTGTCACACACCAGTGTTTGTGATCTTCTGCAGCACTGCTTCCTTCTGTCTTTCATCAAGGCCCAATGAGCACAGACCGTGACAGGTAAAATCTTCTTCCAGACCTCAGATGCTCCCATACAAAGAGCCATGCTTAATCCCTGGCCTAGTGTGTAATTTAGTAATCTGCATGGTCATGAATTCCAGGGATATATGGGCAGGAAGCGCAGAGCAGTGTGGGTAGCAGGGCAGGCCTACAGAGTCATTTAAGTCTTTGTTGTATTGTGTAGCAAGGGATTTTGGGGACAATGAGACCTGTCTGTCAAAGATTAAGCAGACTGGAAGTGTAGTTTATACCAACAAATGAATGAAGCTTTTTGGAGTGTTAATACAGCCACATAGTAAATGTTCAAGGACTTAAACATACAATTTATGTGATGACAAGCAACATTGGAATTAATCATTTATTCTATATACATTAGCCAGTGGGAATTCAAGTAGGTGAAGAGTTCATTTCCGTCCTTATCTTGATCAATATGCAACACTTATTAGGAGAAATGAAAAATCCTCTTTTTTTTTTCTCTCTTTGACTTTGGTTTGAAGTTATTTTTACTAATTGCAGTTCATTCTCTGACACTGCCTAGTAAACCAGCCACTGACTGGTGCTTCGTGTTATCAGGCACTGTGGTAAAATATTGCCTGGACCTCTAAGCCTCTAGAGATAACTGGAATCTTGCCAAATGTTATGTTTGTAGATTTACAGGCTTCTACTACCCTCCCCTCCTTCTGCGTTTGTATATTTCCAAGCAATGTGTAGATGAGAATTCACAGACTCAATTTTTCCCCTTTAAAATGAATTGTTTACATGTTTGCAAAACTCCCCTTGGCTTTGCTGTGTAACAGGTCTCTAGGAAGAGTTTTTATTCTATATTTGCTATCTTGAATAAGCAAACGCTTCCCTTCTGAGTTTTGAATCTTGACTAATATTATCTGTTCCAACAGATAATTTTGTTTTTAGCAGAACCCTGTGCAAGGAAAACTGCTCAGAGCTTTCTGAAGTGCCAGGAACATGCCGGGAAGGCTATGGGAGGCAAAATGTAGGGGAAAGTGCTTGCAGAGAATCTATTGTTCTGCACTGACCCCTTACTGGACAGATCTGTGAATGCCCTACTTTCACAGCCTGCCTTCTCACTAGAAGCATCCTTTGGAGCTGAATAACCTTAGTGGATAATGAGAATTTTTGCTATGTTTCTTTCTTCTAAATAGAATGTTTAGCATGTGGAACATGGTCTAGTGACTAAAATGGATATTTTTTTTCAAAGCATGTCATATTTTTCTGTCTTTTCCAAAGGCTATTTTATTCACCAGATGAATAATGTTAATAGATGATATGGTAATAAGGCTTAGAGGTAGCTCCATGCTGCATAGATCCGTTGCCACATTCAGACTTGGTTTCAGAATTATATTGTGCTCAGTACTAAAATTTGGTAAGAGCAGGAAGACTGGATATTGGGCAGGGGAAGGGACATCAGTAATACATAATTAAGAACAAAGGCAAAAAGACCATATTGTTTTTCTGAAACACTGCTTTACTTGTGGTAATTTACAGATATACATTTTCTGTGTAGTGGTGAAATTTAATAGAATATTTAGATGGTCCAATATGATAAAAGTGAGCCAAAAAAGCAGTGTTAAGACCTTGGTCCAGAACAGGTTAGGCTACGAGTTGGATTGCAAGCTAAGTTAGAGGTAAGGTTCAGATTTTACTTTCAGCTATTTCAGCATCCTATAAGCTTGTTCTCTCAGGAACTTGAGACAAATTGAGAGAAACTCCTCAAGGTGAGATTGGATACAGGCATTAAAATCTGCTTTTAGAATTCCAGTGTTACACTTGTGATCCAAGTTTCTATTGTTCATATTCTAATTATTCTGCATTCTGCAGAAACAGAGAACACATCATGACAAACATAAAAAAGTAATTGTTTATTTTATTATCATATTAGTTACCACCTGAAAAACCACAGCTAAGTTTTTTCCAAATATTAAAATAAATCTGTGCTATTTTAGTTAGTAGTAAGTAGTTTCTGCAACCAACCCACCTCAAAATATCAATTATTACAAAATGCAGTAAGACAAACTAATACCACCCTACCACAAATAGCAACATCACTAGCTAGAGTATCTGCTGGTAGACAGAGTAATAAGAAAAGCCTGAGCAACTTTTATGCAGATTCAAAGTCCAGCTTTTAAATATTAAGATTGTTCTTTTAGTTGATAATTTTGCATCATCAAACCAAGGTAAGTTCTTCTGCTTTAGCTGAAATGCAGTTAAAAGATTGACAACAGAAAAATTATGTAAGAAGTGTGACAAGTAGGGGAGTAATGGCCTCAGTAGTGATACAGCTGCTAATTAACAAATTGATATTATGATCTCTCCATTAAAATGGTCCTTAATTATGATCTTCTGAGAGAAGTTGTTGCTCTAGAATAATTACCATGGAAAATAAGTGATCAGTCTCCCTTGAGATGTCATACACTATGTTATCCCTTTTTGCTGAGATTACATCTGGCCATTTTTTTACTATAATCTGTTCAGATAAACTGCAGTCCAACAGCATTTCCAGTTACCAGTTCACTGATATGATCTGTTGATAGTCACCTTCGAAGGAGAAGCAGCAAATCAAGTGGAAACTAACAAAGTCTTTGGAATGAAAGACAAGACTGCTTTCTTAACGGCGATGAGCTGAGTGTTTCTGAGGTATCCAGATATCCCATTCATATTGAAAGTCTTCAACTGGCAGAAAACATTCTGGAGGTTTTTGAATCTATGCAAAGTAAACAGATACTTTATGGAGTGAATTTTCTTTGAATAACCAACCCCATCCCTTTAATATAATTTAAAAATGGGTTTGATTTGACATTGCGAGAATCTGGGAAGGGATGAGCCTACCCCAGGCTGCACTCTCTAGATCTGAGTCTAAAATTGTCCAAAGAGAGGGAACATTGCTATTGCTAGCCCAGAAAAATTAGGGCAGGATCTTGCCTAACTATTCCAGTGCTTATCAGGGAACCCAGCTGGTGAGCATGAAATAATTCCCCTAAAGAATGGTGTCATTTAACTTCTTCCTAACTCTTGTTGACTTGTGGGTGGTTTCTCTCTGGAAGTCGACAAGGCATTAAATACTTATGAGAAGTCTTTACCTGACATTTTTGCAACTGCTCTTGTACATCGCCATATTCTTCTCTTTATGGCTGTTCCAGTAAAAATACTCCTTCATTGCTGGTCTTAGATGCATCTTGTGGCAGTGAGTTCCCCAGGATAATTGCTAGGATTTAAATAGAGAGGGAACTTAGCTGCTGATAGAAACTATAGTTAGGAATAGTTTATCTGTACCCAAAACTGCAATAAGGGTGAGTGACGTTTCTCTAAAAGCTTTGTGAACTATGTTCTTGTCTCTAGCATGAGGCCCTTAGAAAGGCCAAGAAGGCATCATGGAAGGTAAGTGATCACTAGAGCTCTGTAACTGTTTCCATGCATGGAAACCTCAAGGGTTTGGTTTTTTTTTTTTCTTTTTTCATTATTTGTCTTCATTCCTTTCTTTACTGGTTGAATGTCATGTTTGGGAAGTTCTAGTGCTAGAGGACACTCTTTGTTCTCACAGCATGAGGGAAATGGGAAGCTTTCTGTATCACGCCCAGAGCAGAAGGGGTTTCCATAACTCCTCTTCTGCCTCTTTGTCTTATGTTTCTGGGTCTACTCCTTATCTCCGAGCTATCTCCTTATCACTGTGTTGTTGGGGGGGCAGGACATGTCTTCATGGTTCTTGACTTCCAGTTCACAAGCAAAAAGTGAAAAGTAGTCAAATATAGTTACAATATAGTAGAAGTTGTGTGAGCCATTGGAGAGGTACTTTTGACCAAAAATTACCAACTCCCTGTTTCCTTCCTTCCTGCCTCAGTCTTCCATTTTCAAAATCCCTCAGCTCTTGATGGGTGCTGTAGAGGCTCATGGACAGAGAATTCTGTGTGTGAAAGAGAGAGTTGTGCACTGAGATATGCCGTTCCTCCCGCTTGTTTGCTTCTGAGAGAGTTGAACTGTCACCTTCTTAACGTGCAGCCTGGACTTTGATAGCCAGGGCCTTTGTGGGGTGCATGAAAGTCAACAGTTTTGCCCCTCAGTGCAACAGGGAAGACCAAACCATCCTGTCTGCTAAGGAATAGTTGTACTGGGAAAAAGCTGGTGTGGGCACTCTCCTCCTGCTGGATTTGCTCCTTGCCCACAGCCCTGTTCTGTCTCTGAGGAAACACCAACTTCTCACAGCCTTTGCTTGCAAGAGGAATTAGAAATTTGAAAATTGGACTTGTTGTAAAAGAAAGAACTGGAGAGGAGCCCAAAGCAAATTAACAGATCTGGACACAGCAGACCCTGAGGAGGTTTGGAGTGTGTTGAGCTTCAGCATGTGGCTGAACCCTCCCTGTCTTTCTAGACACAATGTCCCTTTAATAGTCTCAACAGGCCCTGATACTGGCAAGATTTCACTTGTTCCATACACTAATACAGCTAATTCTCTACTGACAACATTTTTTTGCAACAATGAATCTTCTGTCGCTTGTGTCGGTGAAGAAGGCAGCTTGGAAATGCCAGCCAGAGGGGGAGGTAGCAGAAAGTTCATTGTAGCTGTTCATTTAAACGGTTCTTGAGAAACACACAGGGCTTTTTTGGTTTGTTCTGTCAGATGCTAGGGAAAAATGGAAGGGAAAATAATGCAACATTGCATGTTCTTCTTTCCTTATGAGCCCACAACAGATCCCTGAAAAAGTTATATATTGTAGGATGTATCTTAAGGAGAATCAGAAACCGTAGTTTCATGGGCAGCAGTCCTGATATGACTGCCCATGAGGTCACTATGATTCAATATTCAGTTTTTCCCAAGGGACTTGTCTAGTATCTATAATTAGTGTGGTATCTTCCTCAGTAATGAGTTAGGTCAAACCCCTTTAAATAGGTTGTGAAAAACAGAAACTATTAAAATACAAGACAAAACAAAGCGATCCCATTTGATTGATTGAAAAAAAAAATTATTGAGTAAGAGAACTTTAAACACAAAATGTAAAAGCAGACTCTGAAATATTTCTGAGGACAATAGATGTACTGCCAAGAAGTAAGGGTAGTAAGGCTGAAGAAGAAGAAAGCACAACAAAACTGGCAGTAATTGTGGGCTGCTTTCCTTTGGAGGTCACACTTGTGTGTAGCATATCACTTTGGGTTACTCAAGAAAGAAGCAATTTTAATTATCCTTTTAATTCACACAGTTTTCAGTAAACGTGAAAACTAATTACAACCAGTTAGCTGATCCTTTGCTAGAGCAATAGGGATGTAGATACCTGCTGTTCTGTATCAGCATAAAAGACTTTACTGACCTGTAAGGGACAAAAAATAGTTGGCAATAGAACCAGTGGCATCTGCAGATCAGTCTCATTAGAGAAAAGCCCTGCAACCAAAGCCAGCAGAATTAGGGGCTATGACCTTTGCTTTTCATTTGATCCATCTCCTGTTTTGGGGACTGACTGCTGAGGAGTTGTCACTGGGTCACTTTCTGCTGCTATGCTCACCATAGATTATTTGTGTGCATTCTGGGGCAAAAAATGCTTTTGCATTGCTACCTTGTCTACTTTCCTGTAGAGCCTTCAGGAAAATGGAAAGAAGTCCTAGGGAAGTTCTGTGTTTTCTTCTGAAATAACTAATTCTTTTGTATTAAAATTCAGCTCGGGACTTACGCTGCTGTCAAGAGATGTACATAATATTCAGAAGTGCCTTTCCCTCAGTAAAGGGCAGGAAAATGTTATGGCAGCAGCTGTCCTATGTGAACAGGTCGGGGAACTGTTGAAGACTTTCTAAAACATTTTTTAGAGATAAGGCACCAAAGGCTTGAGGGAGAAAAGATGAACTGAGGTTGCAAAAGACCATAAAATCTCATAAACCATTCAAACCTTTGGCTGTACTATGCTCTTTTGCTAAATAAAAAAATGCTTGATTCATAAGTAAATTGAAATCAGTTAGACCTTGCTTGCTGCGACATTCTTGCTAAGATTTCATAATCGTGTAATCTATCCTTTCAATATAAGTCCTATTTTTTTTAATATTGATGTAATGCCAGAGTCCCACGAGGTGTGGGAGCGGTTCCTGCCCACTGTTACTTCCCTCCTCTTCGCCTCATTTCCTTAGTTGTCTTTAAGTCAGGCTCAAACACCTGCATGATTTCAGAGTAGTGCCAGTTATTAGTCTCCTGAGGAGATAGAATGCACCTTCAGGAGGTTCGCAGATGACACCAAGCTGGGTGGGAGTGCTGGTCTGCTTGAGGGTAGGGAGGCTCTACAAAGGAACTTAGACTGGATGGATGGGACAAGGCCAATCGTTTGAGCTTCAATAAAGCCCAGTGCTGGGTCCTGCACTTGGGCCTCAACAACCCCATGCAACGCTACAGGCTGGGGGAAGAGTGGCTGGAAAAGCTGCCCAGCAGAAAAGGACTTGGAAGTGCTGATCGACAAGTGGCTGAATATGAGCCAGCAGTGTGCCCAGGTGATCAAGAAGGCCAATGGCATCCTGATTTGTATCAGGAATAGTGTTGCAAGCAGGTCTAAGGAAGTGATCCTCCCCCTGTACTCAGCACTGGTGAGGCCCCACCTCAAGTACTGTGTTCAGTTCTAGGCCCCTCACTACAAGAAGGACATTGAGGGGCTGGAGTGGGTGCAGAGAAGAGCAACCAAGCTGGTGAAGGGCCTTGAGAACAAGTCTTATGAGGAGCTGCTGAGGAAACTAGGGCTGTTTAGTCTGAAGAAAAGGAGGCTGAGGGGAGACCTTGTCACTCTCTACAACTACCTGAAAGGACATTGTAGAGAGGTAGGTGCCTAGTCTCTTCTCACAAGTAAATAGCAACAGAACAAGAGGGAATGGCCTAAAGCTACACCAGGGGAGGTTTAGGCTGGACATTAGGAAATTGTTTTTCTCTGAAAGGGTTGTCAGGCATTGGAACAGGCTTCCCAGAGAGGTGGTTGAATCACCATCCTTGGATGTGTTTAAAAGCTGTATAGATGTGCTGCTTGGGGATATGGTTTAGGGGTGGACATGGTAGAGTAGGGTTAAAGGTTGAACTTGCTAATCTTAAAGGTCTTTTCCAACCTAACTGATTCTGTGGTTCTATTCTATATCTGAGCCTTACAGCCAATTATCTTAAGCCATGGGTAAGCTGGGGATTCAGGGCTGATCACCTCTGCTGCAGTGGTACTCTACAACACAGTTAATCGGGCTCTAGTCTCTGCAGACCACAATTCTATGCAGTTTCTGCTGATATAAAGGTATAATTCTGAGTGATGATCATGAAAAGGGCCAGTAAATGTCATTCAGATACCTAGTGTAGCTCCTTAAAAATAAGCTTTACTTGTATATTTCATACCACTGTTATTCATTTAGTTGAAATACAATGTAAGTCATCGCTATACTTCAGAAATCCTGCTGCTTGTTCTTTATTATTAAAAATCCCCATTAATAATATCTTTATATTTCTGTAGTGCCCGTCGTTCTGCATGATGCTCAGTGTTAGACTGGGATCCCATCTCTCTGCAGTGCAGTGCAGGAAGGCACTTGCCCAGCCAGCACATCTCACACAGATGTTACAACCCACAAGTGACTTTCACTTACTTTCATGTTATCTGTGTTCCCTGTGGCCTGGAGCCTTTCCACATGCTCTTAGTTTCTTATCTAACTTGGACATTTCAGGACATCAAAGCAAAAAAGCATTCTGAGTTAGTCATCCTTTTTTAGTCTCTTACATTTCTTTTAAAAAGTAGTTTCTTTAAAGATTATTAAGTAAAAAATGGAATCATTACTTAGATTTAACACTGAGTCACTTCTGGCATTGTCCGTAGTGGGGAAAAAGATGGCAGTATGTTTTCTCTTTGTGTGCTGTAAATAGAAATAGCAAATATGTGGAATTGATGGGATCCGGATGTTCCATTAAAAAGTTTTTTTAACTGGAAATTGAACATTCTGTAGAAAAATCTTTTCAGATATTTAGATATCCAATTTAAAAATAAAGATATTTTAAAATAAAGATTTAAAAAAAAATCCAGGGTTTATAGCATTTCTATATTTATAATGTGGTAAACCTTCCATTTCAACTTTGTTTATGTTACTGAAGTACAGGATGCAGGAAGCAAATGGTTTATGGAATCAAATTTCCTTATTTTTTTTTTTAAAACCAGTTTATATATGGTTTTACGGCCTAATTTTATATATATACACACACCTACTTTTTTACCACCTTGATTTTCTACTTGTGGTCATGTCTAGTCAGGTTTAGTGGAAATAACATAAGGGGGTTTTTTAATTGAGTTTATCACATGAACTAAAATTGGAAATTATTATGAGAAGCAGCCTGCAGTTGCTCATTACTACATTAAAAGATTGCTCCTGGGATGACCGGAGCAGCCTTGACAGTCTGCAGTGTGAGCATGCCAAGTGCTGCTTCACATAAACAGAACACTCCTAAAATTAATTGATATTAAATAATTTCACATGGTACAGGAATAGTTTGTTTCTTCTCTTAAAAAGAAATCTAAAAAAAAAAATTACTAGCCTGATATCCTTCCTTTAAAAAAAAACAAACAACAACAAACAAGAGATTTCTGGGAAGATGCTGCATGAAATAGGATTGCTCCACACATTTTTTTTTTTCCAGCCCCTTATTTCTGTTGTATATGCAGTTCTGTGTATTCATCTCATGCTCTGTGGGTAATAAGCTGTGTAGAAAAACAGTAAATTGTATGACAGAAATAAAGAAGCCATTTTGAATAAGACTTTCCCTAATTTTTTAGAAGAGAAACTTGGAGAATAATTTCTTTAGAAGTACAAAGCATTTTTCAGTAGGGAGAATAATTACTTTCTCTGGAATGTGAGCAGGGCACTGGATACCTGACCTGTAATTTGGGAAAATAGTGAAGGGTTTTTCATCAGTAATTATTATTATTACAGTAGAACTGTGGGGCCCCAGTTGAGACCAGGACTCCCTTGTGCCAGGCACTGTCTATCTAGCAAGCGATAACCACTCCCACAGGAATCTTGAAGCAAAGGCAGTGCAGAGTGAAGGGGAGAAGGGAGGAAATGGAGGTAGAAAGTAGAAGTGTTTAGGCCAAGGTCACACTACTCACTGATGGACACTGCTGCCTTGCACTGGTAAGTCACCTAAGGACACCTCATCTGAGTTCTGTGTAAGTCGTGTGTCACATTAGGAAGAAATTCTTCAGTGTGAGGGTGGTGAAAGTGAAACACTGGCACAGGTTGTCTAGGGAAATCGTGGTGCCCCATCCCTGGAAATGTTCAAGGCCAGGTTGGATGGGGCTTAGAGCAACCTGGTCCGATGGAATGTGTCCCTGTCCGTGCATGGGAGTTGGAACTAGAAGATCTTTAAGGTCCCTTCCAACCTAAACCAGTCTGTGATTTTATGAATTTGGTACATAGATTTTCCTTCAAAGTTTCAAGTTTGATTATTCTTAGCATATGCAGTATATAAGAACATATATTTTTAGGGCCATAATGATTTAACAGTTGGCTCTTTGGTTTGCCTTAATGTAATCAATGGAGTGCAAGATGCTTCATGCATTAGCTCATGAAGTAAATCTTTGTCACTAGCGATTTTTTGTCGGTAAAACTAGTTACAGGGGAAATTATGGATGAAAAAATAGAAAGTGTGAATAAACCCTTTTTAAAATGTGTTCACTGAATTCTCATAGAGAAGGAACCTTTAAATTCAGTTGCTTTTTTCATACAGTAGACCTTAATTTTGCTGCTTGAAATATGGCAGTCTACAGATCTACTAACTGAAGTAGGGATCAGTTCTGTCCTACCTCAGCAGTATTCTGCTTTAGTTACTACTCCTGCTAGTGTTGAGTTCTGGTATCCTTTTTGTGATGGGTCACTGAGCTACTACTTGATAGCAAGTGAGATTAGTAGAACTGTCCCCCAAGTAAGTAAGCACTTGTATTATCTTGTGTCTGTGAAATAAGGGGCATGTCCAGTGGCTCCATACCACTGCCACGTGTTCCTTTGCACAGTGACAAATCAAATTGATTTACACTTTATTCTCCAAGCTTACAGAGGCAATGGGGAAAAAAAGAATGTTTGGAATTTGCAGTGCTATGTGTAGCAGCTCTGCTTCAGTGGGCGAAAATTTATGTGGGGTATTAGAGTTGGCAAAAGAGGTAGGGACGATAGAGAAACTGATGTATTTGATTGTGTAGCAGTGAATTCCTGAGAGAGGCCCCATCATTTCTCACCATACTGGCCTTTCCTCATGACACCCTGAGATGCAGATGAATTTAAAGGGTGAAGGAAAGAAGGCACATGTTGCCAGAACCTTTTCCATCTTGAAAGGCACTGCCATCAAATTACATTTTCAGGCCAATTTGTTTTACTGCCTTCTGCAGTGTGGTGATTCAGAAGCAATGGGAGGTTCCTGTCCCACACATTGAGAATGGAAACCTGAATGTCTGAGACATCTCTATTTTTAATGGTTTGTAGTGGTGAAGTGTGTAACAGAGATGCATGTGACTCATCTTGAACTTGTGGCACAAACTTGGTCAAAATCCTGAAATTATGGTTGGAAACATCATTACAGACATCTCATTTAGTGCTGCTCAAGTAGTAAAAAAGCCTGGTGCACAAATACGTTTGAGAATGCAGGTCATGATTTTCAAATTTATGAAATTCTAGTGGGCATTTCAGAAAACATTCACAAGTCACAGTAATTTCATAGACTTTGTCCTTGGTTGGTACTGGCATTCTATAATTTTTGTCTTTAAAAATTATTGTCAAGTAGCCAGGAAATCAAAATGATACTGTTGTCAGTGATTGTGTTAATTAATTATGGCTTTTCTGCAGGCCACTGGACAATAGATATTGAACAGTAAAGATTAAAATAGGGAGCTCTGTTGATTCACTGTAGTTTCTGTTTGATGTAATCTGCATTTTATGTTTAAGCTTGTCCTCACTGCTAAGAAATGTTGTATTCTTTTTATCCTTTGGTAAGTAAGAGCAATCCTGATGGCGAAGCGCAGGAAAGACTAGGCACTTAACTTTTTACCACAAGGTAAATTCATTGAGGTTGAACAGTACTTTCCACCTGGCTTTGAATGCTCAAAGTTTACCTTGTGCTAAAACCAGAGTCTTCGTTAAGATTTTCTCCTGGAATTGCTCCTGCAAAGCCCAGTGCCTGCTCTTTGTAATGCTTTTATCTTGGGACTGCTACTGAGTGACGAAAAATGCTGCTTTTTTAGCAGTGGAGGCAAGTTCTTTGTTTCAGCATAGAAAACATGATTTCCATCCACATAGACTTCAAAAGAAAGAGTAGGAATTCTTGAGAGTCTGATTATCATGGCATAATCACATTATCAGAGAGATTAGAAGCACTTTACTGTGTCTTTATGGTTTAGTGACACTCTAAGGCACTGGACAAAATCTTCAAGTGCTGTTAAAATCTTTCTTGTAGGGCACTAAGCAAAAAGAGAGCTTTTTACCTGTGGGCCCTGAAAACACAGAGAACATGTTTAATTCGTCTGTCAGAGAACTGCAGAACATGTAGTTACTGGTTTTTATTGTCTCATCTAGATATATTGCTCGAAGTGACCTGCAGCAAAGCAAAACAAAAGCCTCCTAAAATTTTAACTCCTATCAGTTCCAGTCGTTGTGAAACACTGTCATCAACCAAGCAATCAAACTAATTGAATACCAAAGCGTAAGCTTTTTGAACAAGTGAGGAATTCATGGTGTGTTTTCTCTAGAAACCTGGGTGCAGTCTTGGATGCTGTTGCTTTTGTGGGTGGTGGCTGGCTAGAGCAGTAACATGCCCGTTTTTAGGGGCTGTTTCTCTACTGCTGTGTTGAATTGAGGTGAACAGTCCACAGCCCATGTCTTTTAAGTGTGATGTTGCCTGAAAGAGTCTAAATAGCTAATGACCATGGGAAATGAAAAAGTTAAATCTGAGACTGAAAGAGCAAAGCATGTGATTTTCGTAACATGTTCCTTGTAGTGTATGGTCTCTAAGGACCACTGAAGATTTGGGGATTAATATTATGATCATATGGTTCCCAATATAAAGGTTTCCTTTGATAATTAGTCCAGAGTGAAGAAGGCTAAAAATAATCAACAGAAAAGCCTTTTCAGATGGGAGTCTGTGCCTCTGTAAGTGCACAGTATGTATAGTGTCTAGACAGAAAAGGTATGAAATACAAAACA
Source organism: Hemiprocne comata (assembly GCA_020745705.1). Classification (NCBI taxonomy): domain Eukaryota; kingdom Metazoa; phylum Chordata; class Aves; order Apodiformes; family Apodidae; genus Hemiprocne; species Hemiprocne comata. The sequence goes on along the minus strand of CM036597.1, from coordinate 11,953,171 downwards.
TGCACTTGACCTCAGTTAAAAGGCCAGGATGAAACAATCACAACAGAAAGAGTGACGTGAGGGAATTACGGATGGAACTTGCTGCACTTTAAAAGAAAATGCTCCAGTAGTGAAGAAAAATGGAATATGGGATGAAATGTTTTTGCCTGAACAAGTACTAAAAATTATCCTGGAAAAGTAATTCCAAAAATAAATTACAGTTTGTTTCCTTTTACTTGATTATTAACATGTAAAAATGCATTTTTAAATTAACTGTGAAGTCTTTTACCTGCCAAGGCATGGAGTCAGGACTTTGTATGTCTCCAGCTGAGATTACTGAAACACTTGCAGCAGGGCGCTGCATTCCTTCTGCTGTTTTAAGGAGTTAGGGAAATAGGGAAACACACTGCCATGGACACGAGTGAAGAGAATTGGAGAGGATTTTTTTTTTTAATCTTCCTCCTCTATTCTTTATCTTTTAATATAAGGCTTGATTCTTTGCATGGATAATGGAATGTAGCCCACTGACTTGCCAGTGGAAACCATAGCCCTAAACTGCCATTTTCTACTGATACTTTGGGACTGTTGATCTTTTCAGATTGTCTCAAAATGAACCAAATAGAAAGTACAACGTTGTTAATGCAAAACTGCGTTAAGTGTTCAGCTGCCAAGAGGCACCTTCTGAGAGTAATAAAAAAAAATCAGAGCACCTACATCAGATTTTTTAAACATTGTCTTGTTTCAGAAACAAGTACCAGACTACTTTGCACATCCATGTAGTCGTAGAATAATGGAAGTTCATCAGTCCCGTACGAATCCCCGCAGCTGTAGAAAATGCTGCCATCTTCGGGCAATGCTTAGTCATTGCACCCTTCTTTTTTGTGCCCAAGAAGTCAAAATCCACACCCTGACTGTAAGGTAACAAGGAAAGCACAGTGGAATCAGTGTGGTAGTTTCAAATACTCCAAAATGGGCTATCTGACTGAATGTGACCCACGCACTTCTTGCATCTTCTGTTGTCCTTTTGTTGTGCTTGATCTAAAGCATAAGCAAAATGTTCTTTTACTTTGCTACTTGGAAATAGAGGTGCAAACTCAAGAAGAAACCCAGGTTGATCTAAAAGCACTGTTATCTGCCCCTGTTCCTTCCTACAGCAATATGAGTAGTAATAAATCTTCCAGGAAAAAGGGGAGATTCCTTACTAGTACTTATGACTTGTCTGATATTTCACTGTAAACGCTCTTTACCTGAGAATGTACAGGAAGAGCTTCAGGATGTCCTTACTACCTTGAGAGGTATCAAATTGTATTAAAGACTGAGTTGGATAGAGTAATTGCAAAGGAGTTTGTGACCATTGTGCCCTGACTTATTTTTTGTTATATATTAGGGTCGACCAGGACCAATTGGGCTTCAAGGACCGATAGGTGCGCCTGGTTTTACTGGCCCAGAAGGTTTGCCAGGAGCAAAAGGTGAGAGAGGAGCAGTGGGCCCCCCTGGACCAGCTGGACAGAAAGGTGACAAGGTAGGCTCAACAGTGACTTTTTTTCCCCTGCAGTAGATCAGATACTGTCTGATGCAAGGACTGGGATGAGATTCCTACTCCCCTGCCTAAGCAGTTGTGGGAAAGGAATGTTTCAAGGACAACAGCTTGAAAGCTAAAAACGCAGAGGAAGTCCTGCATGCTTGCCTAGTTTCTAAAATCTGAAGGAAGTCTGGGACATCAGAAAAAGGGCTTAAATCCTGGGACTATCCCAGAGCATCTTATCAGTGTACTTGATGCAAGGTGCTCAGGTCATGGATGCAGATAAGAAAAAGACAAATAGTTTAGGCACCAGGACCTGTAGAGCAGAGTTTGTCTTTCATGTTTTCCCAGCTAGGTGAGGTAGCTAGATGAAAACTAGCTCAATTGTACTTTCATATGCAGCAGTTTTGGCTGAATACTCTGCTTACACAGTCTATTTTGCTACTATTCAGAGCAGTAGAACCAACAAAGTGATAATTACATGCAACTCAGCCAGGGGTGGTCTGAAGTTAATACAGTGGTCTCCCTATCTCTGGGTGGTGCTATCCAAGTATAGACAGAAAATCCACAAGTCCTCTTGAAATTCCTTGAAGGTCAAGAGTGACACTGAGAGGTAAGCTTATACTGGATTGTTTATTTTCCTGGCATCTTGTTTTCCCCAGATGTGCAGTAGGAGATTAGATTTTTACTTTAAATTGCATGATTAAACATTCCTGAAACACTCATTTGGCATCCAGTCAGGCTCAGATGCTCAGTTCCTATTTTCATTGACCTCTGCAGCCAGAGAGAATCTGTATGAAATAGTTTGCATCTTTTGTTTTTGAAAGCTGAAGTCCAAGACTGAAGATGTTGGACTGAAAAGTATCTTACAAGTAGCCAAAATATACAAATCGATGAAATTAAATATAATGTGTACTCTTTTTTTTCTTCAGGGCCCAATGGGAGTTCCAGGATTTCAAGGCATCAATGGGATCCCAGTAAGTTTACATATGTAAATGTGAATCACCAGAATGTTAGTCAGAACCAAAATCACATAAACACAGTAAGGCTGTCCTAACACATGCATTGTGTATTTTGCAAGTGTTTGCTTCTCTCTGAAGGGAAATGGCAGTGTTTGTTAGTCTACCTGGGTGTGCTATACTGGTTTGTAAGAGGTTTGAGTTCTGTTAGGTGACCACAGGAAGTTGATACATATCAGGAAGTGAACCCGAGTTACATGGGAATCCACTGCGTTGTTGATAAGCTTTTCTTTCAGCACCGTGTTCTCCCAGCACCATGTCTAGAAAACTCCATATCATAAAATCATAGACTTGTGGAACTGAGGGGGCCTCAGACAGTCAAACAGGCATGATCAGCTGTGCTTCAGGACATTTTTAGTATGCTCCTAACCAATTTCTAAAACCTTGTAATGATGGAGCCTTTGATTTCTCCGTTAGAAAAGCTTTGCTAATGCCTAACTTCACTCTTTCTGCAGTTTAACCCTCTTTGTTCTCATCTTACTCATCACAGACATAGCAGATTGTTTGCTTTTACTTAGAGGTAGCCTACTTCTATGTGATAATTGTTACCAGATCTCCCTTAATCTTATTTTCCTATGACGTGAACAAAAACAGTGATTAGAGCTGAGGCCCTCCAGAGAATCCTTGCTTCTCCCTAGGTGCTAGTTCTGGTTTAGATCTGAGTCTTTCAGACAGGAAAGAGATAATTGCTGGATTTTCCAGGTGAGAGGGGTAGGTAAATATTTTCCTTGACCATCAAGGATTTTTTTGTTTGTTTCACTCTTTAGAACTTTAACATTCTAGTGATAGTTTTTTTCCTTTACCATACCAAAAATTACATACCTGGAGTATTTTGACCAGTGTTCTTTTGCTTTGGTTTTCCCCAGTGATTCTTGCAAAGATGTCTTACAGACACTTTACCTCAGAGGAGTTTTAGTTAGGACAGCTTTAGAAGTTGCCCCAAACTTCCTTGCTCTCTCTACAGTATTTAGCTCATCCTGTTTTTTAATTCTGGTATTATAATTCTTTTTCTTTTCTTGATGACATTTTTCCATCTTCTGTGTCCTTGTGCCTTCAGACTATCTCATCTTCTCTACTTCCTCAGCTGGCCAACAGAGCTCCAAGAGTTGAGCTGTGTTTTCTTGCTTCCTATCAAAAACTGAATTGTTTTGATAGATTGGCTGAAAATACACAGTTGGCCCTGTAAATGAGCTTGCTGATTCCAGTTCCTTCCTGGCCCTTGTTCTTCTCTCCCCCTCCGCTCATCCTTGCCTGTTTTCTCTCCTGCTTTACTCCCTTGCTGCTTTCTTTTTTTTTTTCTTTTCCCACCAGCCAACTCTCTAGTTCTGAAGAGAACAAGCTGTTCCCATAATACTTAATTTAATTGAACACACTGTGGGAACATGCTGTTCTCAGGGTATTTTTTCAGATGAGACGCTGAAGAAAGGGGATTCCCAACAATGAGGGGAGGCAGAGATACAGCAACAGGCATTGCCAGGTAGTTGGCAGCAACAGGCATTCCAAGGAGGGAGTAGGGGAGGTAGATGGGAGCATGCAAAGCCTCCAGCAAATGCAGAACTACCCTGCCTGTTTTGCAGTGTTCTGCAGTTGGGTGATTCTGCTGCTCACAAACAGCAAAGTGCTCATCACTGTGGCTCTTCTATGTCACAACTGCAGGACAGAAAAAGACAAAAGGGAAATCAATTAATACTGTTTGCATTCTAGCCATCGAGGTAAATAATTGCATTCTAGGATGAAAATAGCAGCCAGCACTGCTTGAGAAAATACACTTTTGCCAGTTGCATTTCAGGATGGGGTTTAGCTTTGATTTGTTGTGAAATGTATATGGACATTATATGGATGTGTGAAATGCAGAGCAAAGGAGAGAGAGCGTATGTGTGCTCACACCTGTAAGAGAGAAGCAAAAACTATATTGCTATCCCTGCACAAGAATTGGTATCTTAATATGAAGACAGATTCTTTGTAGTGTGCAGGTATGTTACCATGGGCAGGTATATTTTAGTCATGGCCAAAGGGCTTCAAGGCTGTGATTCAGATGGGAATCCCGCTATTGACCTTGAGGGAAGTGGTTTTCCACAAAGTTCCCTTGAGGAATGCTGGTGGCAAGTAAATCATGTTGTTGCAGCTGGCCTGACTAATCCCTTTAACCTAATAAATACAGCAGCTACATGTGTTTGTTGCTAGCCTTTCTGTGTCACGCTGTACATGAAACCCTCAAATCCTTAGCCCTACTCGGGAAGTTGTTGGTTTTTTTTCCCCATCGGACAAGATTCAAGGACACCTCTGGAAAAGGCTGGAACTGGAGCCAGGAGGTGCATATAGCTTTTCATTAACTATCCAATAAATATTTGTATGAGAAGTAAGCCCTTCTCTGTACTGTAAAAGCTACAGCTAGATGGAGAGGCAACATTCTCTGTTTTGTGATTCTCCTAGAGGAAATGCAAAAAGGCCACTTTGCCGTAGCAATCCATGAAACTGCTTATTCAATTAGTTTTGTGTTCACCCTTAATCACATTTTTCTCCCTGTTTTTAAATATTTGTTAAGCTGTCCTGTTGGGATTGCCTTTGTGCTGTTTGATTTAGTAAAGTGGCCCCTTGGGATCACACTGTTAGTTTATGAGCAAGAGTCAGATAAAGAACAGTTCAAGTTTCCTTATCTGTCTCACAGGGAATGTCCCCTTTTGTGAGAACAGAGAGCACAAGTGATCTCTCCTGCCTGTGTTTTAACTCAAATCTGTTATCTAGTCACCCGGCCATGTATAAGCAAAGCCTATGAAAGTCTTTTTGCCTTAGTCATTTGAGGTGCTTGTGCTGAATTGGCATATCTGCCAAAACAGGAATTAAAGGCAGTGTGAGCAGTGAAACTATTAACCACTGTTTTTTTGGGTCAAAACAGCTTTTAAAATCAGGATTTTAAAACCCTTGGGAAAAGGCTCATTTAAGCCAGAACTTTACAGCTCTCCAGCAAGTTCATTGTGGGTGCTCATTATCACCTCAGGTAAGGTTAAAACATTGTGAACTCTCATAGCAGATCAACTAGAAATTACAGAATCCCTTGGATTTTTTTCCTAAAGCAAAAGAGGTGACATGTATGTGTGTCAGTCTGTGTGATGTTGGCTCACAACCATGGGTGTGGATGCCATGGAATTAAGTGACAGGGCCACAGATTTATTTAACACACATAAGAAATTACTGTGGTCAGCACACTTTACATCCTGTCTTTCTGAGCCCTCCTCATGTATTAAGAGAATACCAAAATCCTTTGGGCCTAATAGAGACTGTTTGGGGCCAAAGTTAGGAGATCTCACCCAAAGAGTTTCCTAAAACATGAGGCCACCAGTCAGCTGCCTGCCATGGGCTGGCTCTTGGCCAGCACTAAAGGCTCAGCAGCTTGGCTCCCTGTTGTCCAGCTCCAAGGGGCAGATGTTGGCTGTTCAGCTTCACTAAACCCTGCAGCTGGTCACCTTATGTTGTAACCAGATACATGTGCACTTGTTCCTCATAGCTTCTGGTTTTGTTGATGTTGTAAACAAAGTGAAAGACCTCATAGACATTGACCTCTCTGGCCTCCCTCTGCAGTCACAGCCTGTCCTGTCAGAGACTTGCTGCTCTTGGCTATGATATCCCACATATGGATGGAGGAGGGTAGATTGCCACTGATTTGTTCTAGCTTTGGGAACCAAATGAAATAATTTCTAAAGTGGCAATAAATTGGTGCTTCAGCCTCTTCCTGTCACTTTACCAGGGCCTGGCAAGTCCCTGCTTGTGCACCTCACATGGGTGTTTTGACAAACAGACTTTAATCATCAGGGCAACTGGTGCTATGTATGCAGTGGTGCCTGATGCTAATGCTTTGGGATGACTTCATTCCATGTCCTGAGGCCTTGTTTGATCTCAAATTTATACTTGTCGGGTGAGCTGCCTTGATCCTCTAGTGGAGACACACTTTACATTCATTCACTTTGCACCTTACTGACTGAGAGAAAGCAGATCTGGGCCCTCTCTCCTTCTTGCCATTTTGTTGGCACAAGTCACGATACAGTTGCCAAAGGACTGAGGAGCTCATCTGGCTGAAAATCAACCCCATTAAGAAACAGAACAGGTATTTCTCAGCTGTGTTGGTTTCCTGCTCCAACTCACCTACTCCAGTTGTGCTTATCCAGCTCAGGGAGGAGGTAGGTGTGAGTAAGCAGGAGTGCAATGGCCCTCCTGGCAGTGGCTGAGACAGGTGATCAGCTCGAGTATTTACTTAATTTTGGCCTAAGTTGCTGTGCATCCTTGGGAAAGTCATTCTGCTACTGTGTGCCCCCAGCTTCTCATCCGTAAAATGAGGATTATAGCATTCCCACATTTTTGCAAGGCATTTTAAGATCCAGAGATAAAAAGCTTTACATTACAGCAAAGTTCTCACTGAGTTTGGTGAGAGCATATGCTATTGGCTTGGACTTGGAAGACCTTTAGCAACACAAATGTGTTTTGTTTTAAGTGTCAGGCATGAAGGATTGTTAATGTTCTGCTTTATCTCCATTTCATCCATGTTTATTTTTTTACTTTCCTAGTGTGAGTCATAACTTGTTTAATGCCATATCTTAAGGATGAATCTATCTTTGGGATCAAACAAAAGTACTTTTGGGATGAGTCAAGATCATGGTGTACAGAGGGGAGGGAGAGAACTAGCAGTTCCTGCTACTATCTCCATAAGTTTCGTTTTTCTTTGTGCCACAAAACACTGAGGGCCACAGAACTCATTTCTATGAAAAGGGAGATGGAATAAGGCTGCATTTCTGTGTTTTGCCTACACATACCCATATGACACTGAGGAAAAAGTAACTAAAGTCTCAAACTTCTATCTCCTTTGCACCAGTACCATGCTGAATAAACTCCAGTCAATTTAATAGAGCTATACCAGAGCAAAAGAGGTGTGAAATCAGAATTAGGTAAAATTGTTTTCTACTCGATTAATAATTGACCATTACAAATACTTTCTTTTAAATACTGTTGGTTTAATTAGGTCTTTCTCCCAGATGCTTTCTCTAAGGTTTTAAGTTTCAAATAACAATAAAAGCTGTTTTGCTTGAGTGGTCTGATGCTGGAGCTGTAACATCTGTTGAACTATTAAAGGAAAGAATCCACACTGGAGAGGAAGAGAAGTCACTGAAACTTTAAGCAGTTTGGAATTATAAATGCTTAGTATTGTTGAGTCTGCCTCTGCCCTTGTTTTTACATGAGTGACTTCCATTCCTGGTGTCAGGTGCACCCTTGTGTGCTGTTTGACACTGTTATATGCTGTATATTTCAGACTGCTGTGTATTGCCCTTTTGGGACCTACTCACACACAAGTTATGTTCTTCAGAAAATTACCCCTTGGAGAAAATGATAATTAAATGAATGCAGCTAATGTTTCAGGATTTCAGTTTTGGGGAGGATAACAATGCTGGCCGAAGAAGCTAGTTCTGTTGCAGTCTGCCATACGTGGAACTTGAGTAGGAGTTGTGTGTTTCTTTTGCTTTGTATTTCCATTTGAAAGGTATCAGTTTTCCAGGGACAGCATTACTAATCAAACAACCCTGTCAGTCATTCACTCTTTTTTTCCCTTTACGCAGGGTCACCCTGGACAATCTGGACCTAGAGGTCTGCCTGGCCTTGATGGATGCAATGGTACCACTGGGAGTCCTGGACTTTCTGGATCAGATGGGTTTCCTGGCCTTCCTGGGCTGCCTGTAGGTCCCAACTTGAATACGATGTTTTGTAGTCACTAAGGCAGGGTTTGCTTTTCATGCCATTGTTGAAAAAGTGACTCCCAAGTACTTAGAAAGAACCCTAATAACCCTAAGTTTGTTAGCATTAATAGAGCTCAGCATCTTTGAGGATGAAATGAAGAGACTGAGAATTCAGTATGTTCCCACACCAAGTTACACCATTGTCATTGGCAGTATTCAAGCTAACTCAGAAGAAACAATTATAAAGTTTTTGAGAACCATGAAGTGTCAAATATCTTCCACCTGGCACATTTCAAGTTAGTGGATGCTGATTGAGGAAAGGATGTTCTCACGTGTTCAAGTCTGTGCCCCAAATGTTCTGTGCCTTCCTTCAGGTCTTAACACAGCCAAAAAGGTTCAGTCTCACTGAGTATCCGTAGCATTTACTTTCCAGGGTATGTGTTTTACTTTTGAAAACAAGGTTGCAGTATTTTCTAGCCTGCATTGGACACCTTTAAAATTAGGTGCATAATCTACTCATCTGGACTCCCCTCTTACAGAGAGTGGCACTTGTGAGAGCACTTCTCCTCTGCCTTTCAGGATGAATGGTCTTTGGAAATACCCATTTTTCTGCATTGACTGTAGAGGAAGTGAAGGTAGCTGGGTCACACTCTATACTCTGTTTTAAGTAGGTAGGATTAGTTATAAGAACTCTGGTCTTAGATGTTTTTGGGATTATAAAAGTACATGGGTTTTTTTAAGTGTAAGCAAAAAATATTTGACTTGATATTAAAATACTTGACAAATATTTTAATATGTGTTCACATCTGAAGCCTGATCATGCAAACACAGGTTGTGTGACTAATCATGTATGTAATGGAACTCCTTTGCATGTATGCATGAAGAAGAGGGAGAAAATACAGCTGGCAAATGTAAAGAATGCTATTTATTTCAGCATTTCTAAACAGTGCTAAGAAATCTCTATATGCTATCCAGCCTCGAAATTCATATGATGTTGAAAAATACTGAAGCAATAAGATCAAACTAAAGTACTGTTTTCTGAAGCAACTGATTTAGTTGTACTGCTGCTCAAATAACTATTTGTAATGCTTGTAGGATTACATTTTTGGCAAGAAAAGCTGCTTGGATCAGCTAACCCCTCTGAAATTAAGTTGGCAATTAAATGAAATCACCTCAGATAAATTGGATAGGATGATCAAGGTTAAAATAAATTGGGTAAATCTAGAATTGTAATGACAACTTTTTCAGCAGATTTGTGAAGCCTACAAGTTTTTTCTCTCTTTGATTCTAAACAAAATTAGGTGATTTACAGTATTAAACAAGAGACAGACTCATAGGATGGTTTGAGTTCGAAGAGACCTTAAAGATCATCTAGTTCCAACTCCTCTGCATGGGCAGGAACACCTCCCACTAGACCAGGTTGCTCCAAGCCACATCCAGCCTGGCCTTGAACACTTCCAGGGATGGGGCATCCACAGCTTCTCTGGGCAACCTGGCTGGTGTCTCACAACCCTCACAGAAAACAATTTCTTCCTAATATCTCATCTAAATCTCCCGTCTTTCAATTTAAAGCCATTACCTCTCATCCTATCACTACACTTCCTGATAAAAAGTCCCTCCCCATCTTTCCTGTAGGCAGGTACTGGAAGGTGCTATAAGGTCTCTCTGGAGCCTTCTCATCTCTAGGCTAAACAACCACAACTCTCTAAACCTTTCCTCACAGGATAGGTTCTCTAGCTCCTTGATCATCATCATGGCCCTCCTCTGGATCTGCTCCAACAGGTCCATGTCTTTCCTGTGCTGAGGATCCCCATGTAGGATCTCACCAGAGGAGAGTAGGGGGGCAGAATAGCCTCCCTTGACTTGCTGGTCATGCTGCTTTTGATGCAGCCCAGGATATGGTTGGCTTTCTAGGCTGCAAGCACACATTACCGATTCATGTCCAGCTTTTCATCCACCAGCACCCCCAAGCCCTTCTCCACAGGGCTGCTCTCAATCCCCTCATTGCCCAGCCTGATGAGTTTTTTGGGATTGTCCCAACTCAGGGTGCAGGACCTTGTACTTGGCCTTGTTGAACTCCATGAGGTTCGCTTAGGCCCACCTCTCTAGCCTGTCAAGATCCCTCTGGATGGCACTGATATGTATATGAACAGCAGGGTTACACCATGTCAGACAGATTAGTATAGGATCTTTAAAGTTGTTGAAGGCCTAAAATAAAGGGGAAATCTAATATAAACAGGAAAATACCAGAGAAAAGGTTTGCAGGTCATTGGGGGTTTTTTTTGACAGAGCACTGGAATAGGCTGCCCAGAGAGGTTGTGGAGTCTCCTTCGCTGGAGATGTTCAAAGCCTGCCTGGACGTATTCCTGTGTGATGTGCTCTAGGTGACCCTGCTCTGGTGGGGGGGTTGGACTAGATGATCTTTCGGGGTCCCTTCCAACCCCTGAGATTCTGTGATTCTGTAAAACTGCAGGAAGTCTTAAGTTCTCATTACACCACAGCTTCTTTGGCAACGCTGGAGGGGTACTTTTGCAGTTTACCGAAACCAGGAGTTTGCTTTGTTCATTATGCTGAATATAAGTTATTCAAAACTAAATCAGTTTTTTTTCCAGGAATTTATTTTTTACTTTTTTTTTTTTCCTTAATCAGGGTCGTCCTGGCCCAAAAGGTCATAAAGGAGAACCTGTTTTTGTTCAGGGCAGTCTTAAAGGAATGAAGGTAAGACTTGTCATGACATAGCAGAAAATGAAGTACAAGAAACAGTTTGATGTCCTACAGGTTGCAGGGCTGATGCTGCAGGTCAGATAGCTCATGAAGTTAGATGTGGGTATCCTGGATATGGCAGAATGCAAAGCTGTGAAAAAGGCCTCGTAACAACTTCATTATGGTATGGACAATGCTCTCACAACTTGGAATTGCTTGGTCTTTGCAGAGATCTTGTCTATCCCATACTGGGATGCTGGGAAATGGCTCACCCTGCTACCACTCAGTTTAGTTGCTGGTCCTTCACTTGTCTCTGGGGAGCTAGTGCCACTCATTTTTGGTGTCAAACCACAGACGTGAGGAATTTTTGTAAGCTGATCCTGACTTATGTGAGGTAGCATGTGTGTTCCTAGATGCAGATGTTGCAAAGGAGAGCCCCTTCACCTAAACTCCCCTTTAGCTGACATCTTTGCATGTGCCAGGCCTGTTGAAATAGCAGCTCAAGAAACTCGTGCATGTTAAGTTTTCTACTTCTCACAGATTCCAGCTGTCTCCTAATGTTTTTTATAGTGGGAGATACTTGTAAGTAATCAGTTATATTCTGGATTTAAATACATAAATATCATATCCTGCTCATAGTATTCCATCCTTTGCCACTGTGAAGTCAGGATTTTACTCTATTTAATAAGAACCTTGCCCTGAAATGTTTGTATCATGTCTGTAATTTGATTTCCTGTACAGAAAATACGAACTATGGATGGGCAATTTCAGTTTATTGTTCAGAAGGGTGACTGGGTTCTTGAATACACTCGTGTAGAACTTTTGGTTCTTTGTCACCTTGAAACAAACACTCACCAACTTACCATGGTTTTGATTTTTGCCAGAAGTACTAGGTTTGGAATGAATCTACAAAGAATTCAGTACCTCTTGTGGTACTGAAATTAGCAATATTTAGCAGCCTCAGGCTTCATTAAATATTGAAAAAGACAATTATTCTGTCATGTAAGGACCCTCACACTGACTTCATTGGACAAAATGTAGAAGTTTTCTAGAATTCTAGCCACATAATAAACACTCATAAGTTGGTAAAAGTTAAATAGGTCTTTATTTACTATTTATGGGAAATACAGTTATATAAAAATACATAAAAATGTTATACTTTTACATATTTTATAGTGGTTTTGTACTGAAAGTTTTTATAGTGTGTTTTCCAATGTTTTTACAGGGTTTTTTTATGACACTGTAATTTCTCTCAGTACCCATAAATAAATGATTGTAATTTCTCCAGAGTTCTGGAATCTCTCCATTGCTCCATTTAAATATGGAAGCACAGATGTCAAAATATCTTCCCATTTGCACTTGATCTATTATTAACTAAAAGCAAATATTTCTGTTTATACAAGCCTTAATATGCTTTATAGTTTGTTGCAGTAACATAGTGTCATTTTTACTCATACCTTCATAATTTTTAGGGAGAAAATGGTCTACCTGGATTGGATGGAGTTTCTGTAAGTTATTTAATTTGGAGACTAACGATTTCAAAGAATATGAAGGAGGATTTTTTTCTTGCATAGCTTCTCAAGGACACTTCTCAAATCAGTGGGCCATGTATTTACACGTGAGATCAGTAGCATGAGCAGTTCTAGCTTTGTGGTGGTATGAGGGGATCCACAGTATGGTAGAGTCAGTTTTTTGCTGTTCCATTTTTCCTTTTTCAAATCCAGCTGTCTTCTACCATTGAACTATGTAACTTTGATTTTCAAAATACATCTAATCATATGAAATGGATTGTTAGAGTATTTAAATTGGCATACTTAATGTTTCCTGAGACTCACTTTGTCTTTGGGGTTTGATTTCTTTTTTAATTTTTTTTTGCATGTTGCTGGTTGGACCTGGTGATCTCAGAGGTCCTTTCCAACCATGACAATTTTGTGACGGGGTATGTGCTACACATTCTGTATGTCTGATGTTGTTCTCACAGGGCCCAAAAGGTTTTCCAGGTCCAACAGGCTCTGCAGGCCCTATAGGATTACCAGGTTTGCAGGTGAGAGACCTCAACTGTTAATAGAACAGTTGAAAATCTTGACAGTTTTTCCTCCTTGCCTGTGTTTGTGTTATGACAATGAGCAAAAGTGTGTCTGCATCTAAAAGGACCAAGCACAGCTGCCTTCAAACCACAAGAGGGAAGGCTTCTCCCTAGGGCAGTGTTCAGAGCAGCAATCATGAGGGCTCCAGCAAAGTCCAAGAGTGCCGTCTCCAAACACAACATTATACTATTCTGAGGACTTCCTCATCTCAGGACTAGAGGGGTTATGCTGACCTCTGCATGTCTGGAGCCTTTGTCATCAGGAAATATGCTGAAGAGTTGCTTTTTTAAGATAATAGAAGAGAGTTTCCATTGAGCAGAGGTAAAAAAGCCCTACATGTTTGTTGCTTTTAAACTGAAATTCGCTCTTAATTAACCACAGTACCAAAGGGCAATGTTATCTGTTATTGATGTAAAGACTTGAAGATCATATGTAACAGTTACTTTTGCTTTGGGGGCAAGAGATGAAAGTTCAGGTACCACTGCAGATGCAAGCATTGATCCAATTGCATGCATGCTAATTAAGTAGAAAGAAATAAAATCTTAATTTTTTTTCATATTTAGGGTCCAGTGGGTCCCCCTGGTCCACCAGGTCCAAAAGTAAGTACCTACCTTTCCTGTCTTCTCTCTACACCTGAGTGTTGGCTTTTTTAACAATGCTGTGGGCTTAGACGATAGTGATGCTATTGTTTTTTCTTTCCTAGGGGAACATGGGATTAGGCTTTCAAGGAGAGAAAGGAGAAAAGGTAAGTGAAACTGGTTCTATTATGGAAACAGCACGAAATAATATTCTAGTGTTCAGTTGTAGATTGATCCTCTAGAAAGTGGGTAGATTCTAGCATTTTCCTATTTTCCTTTTTAATTTCTCCTCTTGGACTGATTGACAGTCCAAATACTAAAGAGTCTTGCTTGTTCCTTATCTGTTGGTACCCAGAAAAAAAAAGGATGAGAGCTTTTTCTGGATGAAGAGGGGGAAACGGGGAATCTCAATTCAGTGCAGTGTTTTAATGGCCTTCAATAGTCATTGTCTAATGTGTTGATTCAAAAAACTGAGATTTTGTTGTTGTTGTTGTTTTGTGTTTTTTTTCCCCATGCTTTATATCCACAGCTCTTTGGAAACAGATTTCATGCATTTTATTCATCTTAATTTCTAGTCTGATCTTTTGACTTCCATGTCCAAACTCCTGTGCCAGCATTCAAGCACCCAGATATTATTTACCAGGGGTATAATTAGAGTTTTTCTCATTTACAAGCCACTTTCATAGGCAATCAAACATGTCCTGCCTGTGTTAATAGTTTCCTCTTTTGCCAACAGGGTGATGTAGGCCTGCCTGGCCCTCCAGGTCCCCCACCATCCACTGGAATACTGGAATTCATGGGATTTCCAAAAGGGAAGCAAGGAGAAAAGGTCTGTGAATTCAGTTTACAAACCCTCCCCATGCGCCTTCATTCAAGGCTGAATGAAATTAACTGGATATTGAGGGCTGTTATATTTCCGAATCAAAATAATTTTCTGTACTAGTTTAATCTGCTACATGGCTGTTGAATAAAAAATATTCTTAGCTCAGGGCATTGAGGGGTACTGGAGGATGCATACCTCTCAGAAGGAGAAATCTGAAAGCTATTTAAAGGTTCCCATCATTAATCCTAACAATAAATGAACTGTAGTTTGTTTCTGGTGGACCTGTGAAACTGTGTCAACCAAAGCAAAAAACTCCTTGGCGGAGTTTTAGATCCTTTTAGAATCATAATCCTTTTAGAAACATAAATAAAAAGCTCCAGTTCTTTTGCTTTGGCTATGATGCACACTACTCTGAAATAATCAGGTATTTTTCCTTTGTTTTCCTGTGTTATCAGTGTGATATCCTTTGTTATCAGTGTTTATTGAGATACATGTTTAGTTCGTCAGTGTTTTAATAAAAGCTTTATGGATCTTGAGTTAAAGATTCTCTATATGCATTAAATTTAGGCATACTGAATTAAACTGGGACATACACAGGCTGGTTTGTGAGACCAGTCTGAGCTTACCTAAGCCCCTGCGTAAGTGATGAGAGATACTGCCTTACTTGGTGGAGGTACATTAGTGTGAGGTGAGATTCAAAAAAATGCCATTCCTTTTGGTTCACTCTTGAATTTGTAAGCAGGGTTGTGAAGACATTATGCTACCTCATAATGGGCTATTTTGTGGCTTTCCATGAAGTACTGAGCATGGTTCAGGTCCCTAGAGGACAATATGAAATGCTTCTAGTTTGACACCTAGCGGTGGAGGACAGTAGCACGAGAGTTCTCAAGTAGTGGTCTTTGAAGCCATAGGAAGTGGTCACAGACAATATGTTGCATTGGCTGACACTGTGCTGAGAGACACTTTATCTGGCTAATGATGAAACAAATTAAGTATACCTGCCCACAAACAAATTAAAAGGCCTTACAAATTTACAAATTAAAAGACTTCTTACTTTAGGAGTCAAGAGCATGATGGGTGGATTGGGGAAAAGTCTTGCTTTCACAGGTGCAGTCATTTAATTGTGTTTGCCTCTGCCCCTTGTCAGGGTGAGCCAGGCCCTCGAGGATTCCCTGGAGACACAGGATTGCCTGGCGTGCCGGTAAGGACAGAGGAGAGTTTTTTTATGTGTCTAACATGGGTTAGAAGGTTCAACAACCTCTGAATGGCTCACAAGGTCTCTACAGGAGTTCTTAGGCACCATATTACTTTGAAAATCAGATTAAAATATCCACAAGACACTTTGAAGAGTGTAACTGTAAGTTGATAGGTCTTTTGTCCTGGAAATACCAAGAAAATGCTGTTCTACTGCAAACATTACAAAGCAGCTATCGTTTCAGTACACGTAGTCTGCAGTTTGCAGCAGAGACCTGCAAGTAGACCCTGTACATGGCCACTTGATGGCAGTGTTTCTTGATCTCCTACAGAGTGCTAGACATATTTTAAAAATATCCTTTTTATTTTCTTTATTTATGTCTAAACATATTTTTTGTCATTTTACTTTAAAGTCGTCAAGCACATGCAGATCTTTCTGTCTATATATGTCCAGTTTTAAAATGGACTATTTAACATAAGTGCTCATAAACTCAGGAACTTGTAGCATCTTCTCTGTATGAATCAAGAACAACAATTTATCCCTGGATTCCAGAGAGCTATTTCCCAGCTTATAACCTTTTGTAAACACAGGTTATTTTTATAAGATTAGGGAATAAATATTTTGTGGAACTAATGACTAATAAGATAAATTGTTTGCTACTTTCTTCAATGTACAGATGTTCTTAGTAGAAAGAGTTGCAGTAAAAACCTGTACATGGAGCACAGTTTGTTATTAGCCCTTCTGGACATGTTCCAGTATGTGCATGTTTAGCTTTATGCATCACAAGAGGCCCATTGAAGCTGCTGGGGTAGAACACATGTGTGAACTTAACCACAACCATAAGATATTTCAAGATTGATGCTTGAAAATTGCTTAACTACTGTAACTCTTGCTGAAATTAATCCTGATGTTCTATCTCTGGATTTGAGACTTCTTGCTGACTGGGAAAACCACCAAGTATTTCCAAATGTTGAGCATGAAAATGCTATTTTTGAGCCATTCTTAGGCTATAGAAAAGAAACAGGGTGCACTCGAGCTGTTGTTAAAAAATGGGATTTGAAATAATTTTTGGATGTAGAATACAATACAGAATAGTGGCAGGACTTTGCTGTTCATAGCGTGGAGTTACTTGAATGTTACTGAGAGATGTGCAGTGGTTTAAATGGGTGGAAGTCATGGAAAATTACACAGCTAATGTACTGCATATACTGCCAAGTCTGATTGATACAGGTTGTCTTTCTGGGGCAAAAGAGTCCCAGCAGAAACAGTCAGTTCCCCTTGTCTCTCAGTTTTACTGTTTAGATTAGTAGATGGATTTGTGCTCGTTTTGTCTTTGGGCTCTGGTATTCAATTCCAAACTGAGCACAGATTTAATGTTGACATTTTTCCTCAGGGCTTTGGAGGTGTTGGAGAAAAAGGAGAAAAAGGTGTGCCTGGCTTACCTGGTGGCAGGGTAGGTAACTTTACAAAGACCTTAAATGCCTGTTCTTAAACACATGAAGGGTCTTTCATCATCAGAAGCATGTAGAAGCTCAGACATAGGACTGGGTTCCATAGTAGCCAATGCCATACAACAACAGAACCAATAGATAGTTCTTACCTCAGCAAAGTCTCAGATTAAAGTGAGGTGAAAGATGTATGCAGAAAAGGCAGTCCAAGGAAATAATACAAAACTAATTAGTGGATATCTTACTACTTTTTTTGAAAATTTCACAGAAAAGGATGCTTGCAGGAGGCCCAAATTAAGATATTAAAGAGGCCTTGCAGGGGCATTAGGGAGCTCTTAAGCAGTGTCTGAACCAGCCATGAAAGAACACATATAGATATTTGGGGAGGAAATGGGCAAGCTGGCAATAGATGTTGGTCTAACTAGTCAATGAATGTGGGAATTAACAGCATGCTCAATCACGTGCCAGCCATAGATTCTTCAAACCACTATGACCCTGCAGAGATGTCCTTATATACAACAGTAAGACCACAGAATACTGTTCTGCATGTGCAGAATAAATTGTCAAGAGAGAAAGTCTTGATTGCATTTGGTTTCATGGTTTTATAATTGCAAACTACCTACCTAACTTCCTAGTAAGCTGAGACACCATGTTTAACTTGAACTGCTTATTAGAAAGACAATGACTAAAGAAGATAAGACTCCTTTTATCAGTTATTCTGCTGAAATCTTTCAATTATGATAATTAATCTTTAGGGGATATGGAAATCAGTGGTAGCTTCTCCTTGTGCAAATTTTACCTTTTCATTCTTTGATGCTGAGATATTTGTAGTCTGATATAATAAGACCAGACTGAGATGGAGCCTCTGAAAGTTAATGTTTTTTTTGCTCTTCTAGGGTCTTTTGGGACTGGATGGATCTGATGGGATTCCAGGGAGAAAGGTGAAATTTCTTTTATTTTTTGCTGCACTTACAGAAACCATTTAACTGTTTGACTGACTTCCTTACCTCGTGTCTCCAAGTTCTCAGATGGATGAATTCACCTACCTCATTGAACTAGTGAGAGTGAACTAGAAAGTCCACATGAAACTCTAGATCCTTTTAACTCTCTCTAGCTATCCCTACATATTCAGAGGACTACCTCCACAGATTGGAAATTTTACATTCCCTCCTGGAACAATCAGCTGTCCCACTTTTCCCTTTTTGGGAGTGGAAATGGCCAGGTGATCAAGTGGCTGAAAACATACTAAAGCACTTCCACTTGTAGATACAGTAGTGTAAGCAACTTTCAGAAATACATTCTTCATTTTGCAGCCTGGAATTCAGTCACATATTTTGTTTTATGTGTGTCTTTTTCAAGATATGCCAAAGGTGATGGTACCTCCAATATAATCTAATTCATATCTATGTGTTAAAGTTATGTGATTATAGCAAAGCCCTTTATGACAAGTTTCTCAACAGTACTGTGTATGGGCTATATTGGGGCCTACAGCTTACCAAGATTTCAGAATCACAGGCAAGGTTTAAAGTGAAGGTTTCCTGCTCCAGAGCTCTTGAAATATCCCATTTTGTCTGCTGTGGCAGTGGGATTTGTGATCCATTCTGTGCCAGTCTGATTGTGTTACCCAACAGAGAACAGTAGATAATTTCTGTGTAGATTTCACTCACAAACCCAAAAGGGGAATTTTGGTGTCCTTGAGAATGCTACCAGGAAAAGCACAGCTGGATCTCTCTGTTTTGGTGCCAATAATTTGTTAGAGGGGGAGCAGAGTAGAGGCAAAAGTGTGGCGAACAAGGAAAACAATGTTCTACACTACTCACTCCACAAGTGTTTCTATGGTTCTGTGGGAACTCCAAAGATTGGGATACCCTCATGCCTGCTTACAAGTTCTCACCGTCTTTACAGCACAAAGAGACCCAGAGGAGCTAGCTCTGATACTTTGTGAGTGCTGAGAAATTGTTGCCATCACTTTTGTCTGTCTTTATTTTTTCTGCAGATGTTCATTAGGACAGTGAATTGGGTTTGTGATTCAAGTGCAGGCACTGCAGATATCTCAGCTAACAAATAATGCCACTGTCTTATTGTGTCACTGTGTAAGTGTTCCCCTGTGTGACTTTGCAGGGTCATCCAGGTCTTCCAGGCTATCCAGGACTGGATGGAGTCGAAGGCATGAAGGTAACTTCTCACATGAAAATATTAAAGCATTGATTTTTAAAAGATATTTGCATGAATAAGTAAGTGTCATTGCCCAAATAAAATCTCTTCTTTACCTCTGTATCACTGTAAATTTCAGTGTGTCTCAGGTCCTCATTTGCTTTATTGTTAAGGATAAAAATGAATTGTTGCTGAACTAAGAACACTCAAATATTTTAATACCTTTATGATGCTCACCCATGTGAATGTGGTGTGAATCCCTTTTCTTCAACAGGGTGAATTAGGTGACATTGGTCCCCCAGGCCCTCCTATTGTTATTGACAAGGAAGGTGCAGTCATTTCAGGTACATGTTTCCATTTTGTTTTGGAACTCATCTAAAGCACTTTTTCTCATCCAGCTTTCCTCTTACTATATTTTAACACTTTTCTACATTGTGTACTGAGTCTAACCCATCCCTTGTTATTTTTCCTTTCCCTTCTGTATTGTTGGCACACAGATACATTTTGTCCCGTGTTTATAACTTCTGAGTTTGCAATAAATTTTTCATCCTCACGTTGCAGAATATGTTTCAAGGTAGAATGAAATACACTGCCAAGGAAGTTGTCTGTGTGTGAGCACAGGGAGGTGCTGTGTGTCTACCTGTCTGCCTTTCTTCAGTGTAAGAAAAAAGGAAAAATTACTTCCTTTTGTTGCTTGGAAATGGGTACTCTGAATGTCACTCTGCTATTATTTGTCATTCAATGTGGTAAGAATATTATGAGTTTAAATAAATGAGCTTAATTAATGCCACACCTGAATGAGGCCTGTATGGGAACAGTCTCTGAAGGGGACAAATTACATGATCTCTCCTGTTCTTCCCCCTTCACTTGCAGTCAGGTTTGAAATAACCTCTAAGAGGTCAGGAGGAATGTTTCCCATTATTGCTTCTTTGACTAACAGACTTACTGCTAATGGCTTTGCAACCTTTGCTGTCAATGAGACATCTGTGGCCACCAGGGTAGTTGACTGAAGAGAGTCTTTCAGCAGAAATTCTCATGAGATTTTCCTCCCTGTTTTTCTGTGTTTGCCTAATAGGTGCCCCAGGTGACCCTGGAAGCCCAGGAATTCCTGGTCCTCCAGGAGATGAAGGGATCAGTGGTTTACCAGGCCTTCCAGGAGCTCCAGGGTTTCCAGGCCTGGAAAGAGGTAAACAGTTCCTAACAGTGCCCTTAGTAGGCTGTTCCCTGTGTGTGTTGGTGAGAAGACTCTGGATAGTGGCCTGGAGATGGTGAAGATACAGTACCTCATTTTATGAGGTACAGTAACCAATACCTCATTTTATTTCAAGTGAGTTGACTGGCAGAACCTTTCCTACATTTTAAATAATAGCAAATATTTTCAAAAATGTTTTCTAAAATCACTTTTCATAGTTGAAATTGAGAGATCATATATTGGCTAAACCTGCTGCAGGTGGAACCCATTTCTCCCATCAAAGATGTCACTTTAAGGTTTCTGTTTCACTTGAATGTAATCTGTGAAGTCCTGGCTGCAAAGATCCAGATACTAGGACCTGCTAAAGAAATTATCTCACTTGAAGGAAATCAGAAAATCAATAAACCACAGTCTTACATATAGTGAATTGTCTAACTGATCCGTGGGACTTAAATGGAGCCCTGTGAAGTTTTTTGGATGACTGAAGGAGTGTGCAAATGGGAGCCAGTTGGTGCCTCTTATTAGTAGGTTTTCATTTGTGTGTAATTATAAATTTTTCTGTGCTAATGTGTTTGCAGTTCAGGGCACAGCAGTAATTTCCACTACATTAAAAATACCCAAATGTGTTTGTTGCTGGAGAGCTGCTCATTGTGTCATTGTTGTCTAGATGGAATGGGCCCTGGAGGGTCTCCAGGTATTCCAGGTGTAAAGGGTGAAGTGGGAGAACCAGGAAGAGCAACGATTGGATTACCAGGCACTCGTGGCAGAGATGGTTTGCCAGGTCTGCCAGGAGCACCGGGATTGCCTGGTTCACCGCGTATGTATATTTTTAACATCTAATTTTATGTGCAATTCCAAGTGAAAGAAGACACATAATCATTTATGTATTTATTTATTTGCCAGTGAGGATTATTCATCTGTCAATCTCAAATGTTTAGTTGACACCTCATTGTGATTGTAACTCATAACCTTAAATATGTATATCAGCAGCCACCCCTCTGAAGTAAGCTAATTATTGTAAAAGTGGTAGCCTGAGAGACTGAAGCACGAGGCTTTGTAGAGACAATTTATGACACAAAGGACTTTGAGGTTCTAGGCTAGTCTCCTACTGGGTTAGATAAGGAATTGACCATGACCTTTTGAGCACCTGGGGTAAATGTCTAGTCTTGTGAGTAGGTATTTTGGTTACCAGGAGTCAAATAAGATGCCTGAAAAGAGTTTTCAGAACTAAGGAAATGTGAATTTATTTTTGCGTATTCATTTGTACGGGTGCCCTGATTGGATTGATTATTCATTGTTTTCCTCAGAAATTGAGTATTGCATGAAAAGGGTTGATTTTACACAAACCTGGTGTTTTACCATTCTGCCATAAACTGAGTTCAAACAACCTGTTTTATTTTTGAGACCTCGCCTTTCAAAAACAGGGCATGCTCTGGTGATGGTGCCAATGAGCATGGAACGATTTTCTGTGGAGAAGAAATAAGTGTTCTCTTATCAATAACTGTTTGCTAGTCAAATCTGGCTCATTTTTCTGCCGAGTCTGTAAAGCTCTTGTGGCTGTTTTTAGCTGATGGTTGTAATTTGTTTCCATGGAACATCAGATGGTGCTGGTCAGCACTCCATCTTACTGTTGTCATTGAGGGGAAGGGTTTTCAGACACAGTAGTTTTAGATTAAGTTAAATCACTTTCCACTGCTGTTTCTGTCAGCTCATGTTTTGTTCTATTCAGCATATAAAGAGATGTAGAAAATAACACTTCAGTTATAAAGTGAGAAACAGGGAAAGTCAGCTTAACCTTTTTGCCATTTTAGTCTTTCCTGAGCTGCAGCAACTTAGTGAGAAGTCAAGGAGCTCTGCAGAGGGCAGGTAGCTCTGGGGATGACTCTACCATGCCAGCAGCAGCAGACACTGCTTGTGTGTTATAGGTTCTGTGCCAACAAAAAGGACAATCGCCAGTACATTAATTTGTCCCTTCAACTTCTATCCATCCAAGCCTTAGCTTCTCCCAGAGCTGCAGTGGCACATTGGCCATGAACTAAGTCATTTGACCTTCTTTATACAACCTGTTTGCAGTTTGGTTAGTTCTTTGGCCAACGGTTAGGTCTTTGAAAAAGTGCAACGGTAGAGCAGTTTGCATGTTGCATCCACACTGTGAGAGCTTTTGCTTTTCTGTCTGAGAAGCTGGAAGCAAACATGTGGCAGGGAACTACAGCCTGTGATTTCAGCCAAGTTCCATCTACTTGTAACTTTCACAGTTGTGGTTTGATCTGGTGCTATTTCTATCAGTTGCATAACTGACATTGTAAGGAATTAATGAGCTGCAAATCTGGCCTTCTTATGATTTTTGCTTCCCTTCTTTCCACATATAGGCCCTTCATTCCGCCCAGACACAATCCTGGATGGAAGGACTGGGGCCCCAGGGGAGCCTGGGCAAAGAGGGCTCCCAGGAGGTTTGGGTCCAAAGGGGTTCAAAGGTAATTGACTCTTGTTCTGGGAGAGCCTTTTAGCAGTCATTGGGCCTCAGAAAGATATTGTCACATGGTTAATATCCTAAGGGATAAGGTAGAAGTGTCTTTATGAAAAATCACAGGAGGCTGAGATGGATTAGAGCCAACAGCCTTTACAATTTAGAGAGAGTTGTGCCCAGCACTGCCAGCAAAACCCTAGTTCCTACTCTGCTCAAGCAAATAAGCAGACAAGCATCCTCATATCCAGAAAATTAGCTGAGTAAATTATACTTTAAAGCCATAAGACATAATGAGACTTAGAAATAAAATCTTGTTCACCTCTTTTTGCAATATAGGCTGGAAATGACAGAGAAATTTAATTTTATTCTCCTCCGTGCTAAAAATGAGGAGAATCTGGGTCCTAGTGTGCGGCAGAACCAGCAGCAACAGCCACGACACAGACATCCCTGTGCTTTGTGATTGTTTGGATCCATGGCCAGTTACGATTCAGGGAAATATAAAGTTATCCAGCTGAGGCTCATTGTAACCTACTGTGAGTGGGAGCATGGATTTGTTTTCTCTGACATATAACAATCTCTTTAAAAAAAACACAAGACTTCTGTCCTAAAGCCATCTGTTCAGGAGTCTAAACCTTTGGGAAGAGGTCAAGAAGTGCTGAGGGTTGTGTTGCATGTGGTAATTTGGTGATGAGCTTTGTGCAGAAATTATCCTGGATCAAACCTGAGCTCCACTTGCTTGACACTTGACACCTGAGCAGAGTAGGCACAAAGGCAAATCATATGAGAATGGCTTTGTCCTAATTCAATTCAAATAATGCTTTTGGAGCTCTTACAAATGAATAGGATCTTTGTCCAAATGAGACTGAGTTTGCAGTTTTGACTGTATTTTCCAGGAGAGGCAGGTGATTGTGCTTGTGATGGAGGAGTTACAAGAGCAGGTCTAAAAGGCATCTCAGGTCCAGCAGGACCATCAGGAAGCCCCGGTGTGCCTGGGATTAAGGGCATTGGTGGAGACCCAGGCACTGTGGGTGCACCAGGACTACGAGGCCCTCCGGTAAGGCAGGAAGAGTTTATATTGGTTGTCATGAATAAAAGGAGAAAAAGTGCCCAAGTGCAATTGCTGCTGTTGATTGTAGCAGAAGCAAAACACATTTTTAGCATGATTTCTTCTGCTTGTTTGGATTTAAAAAAAAAAAAAAAAAGCAGCCTAAAAACTTATCTGTGAAAAGAATTGAAAGTAGAGAAGTTATCACCTATAAAAAATTGGAGAAGCAGTGGTTCTTAAGTTCTGAGAACTGCATGATGTTTAGCAGTCAAGAGAAAACAGTAATATTATTCATCTCAGGACTTCTTGGCATACACAGATTATAGCCAGGGTTCATCCTAAGTGAGGGCTGGCTGGGGAAGCAGATACACATCTGCATGGAGAGAAGACTTGAAAAATCAAATGGTGAGATCTTTCCACATCATTGCTCATAGCTGTAAAAACTGTGTGCCATAGATGCAGCCTCTTTCTCAGCTGCTGTACACTAAATACATTAGCCAGAGTTGAGCTGTGTTTTTTAAGAGATAGCAATCATGACCAACAGGATTTCCCAAAGTGCTGAGCATTGCTCATTGACAGATTTACTTTTGCAAATCATAGTCCACAAGTCTTTTGTCTTCAAAGTATCTTTATCAGTGTCAGTAAATGCAGCACACCAAGTAATAGGGAAGAATATTCAATACTTGGGCCCTGTTATATTGTGAGTGATGTAATGTTCCCAGATGCCATCCAAGATTGCTGTCACTATAATGCTATATACCAGGGTTTGGCTTGCAACTCTAAAGCTCTAGTGACTTACTTGAAACATTTGGAAATAATCAAAGCTACTTTTTGTTTTGTTTTGTTGTTGTAGTGTATACAGTAGAAAAACCCTTTGGAGATTCTTTCCAGCTCCAGTCATTGTGACCTGGTGTCATATGACATTTTAAGAACCAAAGCCTGTGTGTTTGTATTCCTGTTTTTTTAATCTTTTGTTCTGTAGGCTTTGGCTGGTCAGCAAGGTCTTCCAGGCCTTAAGGGAGAAAAAGGGGATTCATCCTATGCAACAGGCAAAGGTGCGCGTGGTGACCGTGGTGCAACAGCCCCCAGAGGACCTTCAGGCATCCCAGGAACCCCTGGCAGGGATGGACTTCCAGGCTTGCCAGGTCCACCGGGCCCTCCAGTAAGTTCAGATTAATTTTAGCAGCAGTGCTTTGGAATTGGAGTAAGGAGCAGAGACAATACAAAGGCCTGGCTTACTAGCCCTGTTTAGCCCTGTGGTAAGTCTCCAAGTGCATAAAAAGCTCACAGTCCCTGAGCACAAATTGGTCTTGGTCAGGATTAATAATTGGCACTCATTATGCCTCTGGCTACCCAAGCAAAAGATAAACTTCCAGTAGTGGGGCAGACTCTAATGCTGTTTTGTCTTGTGTCCCAAAAGATAAAAGACACTATAGGCATAATTATGAGTCAAATCTTGGAACAGAAAAAACACACCAGAATCTTTTGAATTAAAAAGAAACTGAATGTCTTTCAGAATATGTAATTTTTTTGTTTTGACAAATACAACTTAAAATATTATATTTAATAGTCACTGAGTTTTCCTGCATTTTGAAATAATGATGGATAATTTTCAGTGGTTTCCATGTACCTTCCCAGGCCCATCTGAACCTTGCACTAAACTGACCAAACTCTTAGGCATTTGTTAAAATGGTAGTGGTGTATATCCTTCCTACATCTCTTTGATTTTCAGATGGAATTGTCTTTGCTGTGCACAGGGTGATGGTGGTCTAGGTTTTCCAGGTGAAAAAGGACTGCCAGGATTACCTGGTTCCAAAGGCCATCGTGGAGAAACTGGTTCTCCTGGTGTTGGATATCCAGGTCCTAGTGGAGTTCGTGGGCCACCAGGTGACCCAGGAATGGATGGATTTCCAGGACAAGCAGGTCTTCCAGGCCCTCCAGGTATGTGTTGCTGGGTCTGCTGTTCTTTTGAAAATGTGCAAAGCTGCTACAAGTCAGATGGCACTCACGCAGCAGTCACAGCTTTCTGAAGTTGTCATGCTCAGGAGGACACAGATAATATGCAACAAATACTCAAACAGTACTCAAATCATTAAGAGTGTTGGATGGAGCTACTCACAGACTGTTGTGGGAGGTAGTTAGGAAGATTGATAAAATGAGGTTTTTCAAAAGCACAGCCTACTTCATTGTCCAGGTAAAAACCGTAACTCACTGGTATCTGAGACTTCTGGATCAGTTTTCAGAACTATTAATCTTACTGAAATAAGACGACCTCCAGATTTTTCTTAAAGAAGACACTGTAGTACATTGTATATGTGAACAGGCATTGATGAATAAGACATTGTCATGACAGGTAGGGAGTTCAGGTATGACTGGTGCAACCAGCTCTGGGCTGTTTGCTTCCCTGAGGTACTACAGTTTGACTCAGTTGATATGTCATTGTTCCTAAAGCATGCCATAATGACAAGTGATAAAATTAATAAATATAGGTTTGATAAAGTTTCACATAGGATGTTTTATGTTCATTCTCAGACTTCAAAGTGAGTTGGATGGAAAATCATATGTTTAAACATTTATGGAAAATGTTTTCATAACAAAATGGCTGCACAGAGTTAGTCCCAATGTCTTGATTCTATGTCAGCCATTTAAATGTAGTTTAAGATAAACAGTATTTTTTCTTTACCATTGCTGATTTTAAGTGTATTTTCCATTCTGTGTATACTTAGCCTTCTAGGTTTGTAATTCAGTCAGTATCAATAATGCAGAACCAGTAATGGATTTGCAGACATAATATTGCTGCATATTTTTTCTGGACTGATAACCTGATGTTCTGAATTCAAAAACCTTGTTGGTAAGACAACTGCAGGATGAGGAGTTGGCAGAGGGATCTTAAACCCAGAGGGAGGTGAGAGCCAGGCCAGAATAACACTGGGAAGGTTGCACAGACATGCCGAATGGCATGTTACCTCACATCAGTGCCATGCTGGGTGGTTGTTACGAGGTGAGGAGACAGATAGCATTAATGTCCCCCTGGAATAGTCTGCATAAGCTTTTTTTCCAATTCAAGTCACATGCTAAATGCTAAAAGCTTTACTAATTCATAGCTGTGAATGCTTACATCTTTGTTTGGTAAATCGTCTCCTACAAAATCCACCAAATTAAAAATTGCATGGTAAGATAAGTAAAAGTAAAATGCTCTGTGCATGATGTGAGCTCTAGATATTCTGTAGAGCACATCAGAAGCCAGCTTATTATGAGTGCTACATCAAAGCTTTGCTAACAATGAATGGTCCTTTGTAGAAGAGTATCTATAGTCAAAATATGTGGGAAAGTGTGAATAAGTTGTTAGCCAGTCCAGTTCGCACCTCCATGGAGATGTGTAAGAAAACTTGTGAATGCATCGTTCCCTCCATACTAGGAAATAATCTGCATACATTAAAAGACCTTTTGATGTAGTAAGTTTCATCTAATATTAAAGAAACGTGGGTGAGTGGAAGAAATAATAATTTCTTACACTGCCCAGACTGAAAGACCTTATTGTGAAAATGAGGAAAGACATGTAAGAAGAGATTGGGACCTATTGAAGTTACATCAAAGACACCACTGAGGAATTTTGCTTGAGTTCCTGCCACATGTGGTAAAACAGAGTGACAGTCTTGCTTTGGAAAAGTCTAACTCAGTATTTTATAAAAAGCTACACTGATTTTACCTGGTGTTATGAGATTACTCAAAAATGTTGGAATTGCCCATATTTCACTTTTATGCCTGACATGATGGTTTCATAATTGTTTGATTTCTTTGATACTGGGATATTTTTGTGTAAACTGTGATGATGTAGGGTATTAAGCAGCTGGGGAAGACTAAGTTTTGCTTATATAATTCTTATGCTAAACCTCGCTTACATAATTTCGCAAAACATACAAGGAAGCAACCCTATTTGCATTCCAGTTATCCTCACCTGAAATATCCATTGTACAAGTATTTTACTGCTGGCTAATAATGTAAAATATAAAATATGCCATTGTGCAGAGTTGTTTTTGGAGAACTCACATAGGACAATTCTTAAAGCCATGTGACGTAACTGCAACATTATTAATTAAACTTCTTTTTCCATGCCAGTTGCTGCCCCAGTTGCATAGCTCCTACCATAAAGGAGGACCAGTTGCTGGGTACAAGCTGTGGGTACCATGCTACAAGTACTCCACAGCAGGAGTTGATACCTTTCACTGGTCATGCAGTAGGTTAGTAGTAGGGATGAGATTAAACAATCTCCAGGTTCCAAATGCCTTTATTTTAACATCATGTATTTGAGATGCCAGCAATGTTTGATGTGTGTAAGTTCACTCACTGCCACTTATTCTATGTCCTGTGAAAAACACGTGGATACTAAGTGTTCCTCTTTGGATCGTTGCCATGAAGGGGGCTGTGTGCAACCTCAGTGTTTCTTTGTTTTAGGTATCACTTTGCCCTGCATAGTTCCCGGAGCATACGGGCCCCCAGGGACTCCAGGCTTTCCAGGATTGCCAGGTAGGGAGACAAGCTGATTGTAATGTTCTGGCTGACTACCAAGAAGCACTTATTCCCCAAGGATTATAATACCTGCTAATTAATCTCCTCCAAGAGATAATTCCAGAGAGTTAACTGGCAGCACAATGGGTTTTATTCAGAGGCTAGATTTAAATCCCAAGGAAGATCATGAGTGCACCATTTTTCCCCTTTTGAGTAGCCTCTGAACACAAACCCTGTCCACCTGATGAAGCAGCCATAACTTTGAGACTTTATTTAGCTTAAATTGTATATGCAACAAGTGTTTTCAGCACTAGCTTTGCAGAAAAGATTTTATTGTTTTTTTGTCTTCCATTATTTGTTCATTAATATTATTTATTAATATATATTTATCCTTAGGTCCAAAAGGCAGTAGAGGCTTTCCTGGCATTCCAGGCCAACCTGGATTACATGGGTCAAAAGGACAGCCAGGGTCTGCAGGAATAATAGGCTTGCAAGGGGAACCTGGTAAGAGGGAAGTTACTGGAGTTGTTTTTATTGTCTGATTAATGTGTACAATATTTTATCAGAAGAGTTGTCCAACCTTCTAGACGACTTTCCTGCCTGGTGCATTCATAATGCTCCATTGAGAGCTGCGTTGTGCTCCTTCCAAAGGCAATCTCTGCAAGCAAATGTTTGCAGCTTGGAAGAAAAAAAATGTTCAGGATACTTGTTACCTGCACATAACATTGTATCTCTGCTGTAAGAAGACAACACAAATTGTTTTTCTGGAGACTGTTGTCATGTGCTTTGTTTCAGTTTAGGTTAACTACAAGTTTGGTGTAAAACTTGTTTTAAGCCAGGTGGTACTCTGGTAATGGCACGCTGTGCACAGTGTTTGGACTCATTTTAGCTGTGGAGATTTCTGATGGCTGTGTGAATAAAAGAGCAAGAAGCAGAGGTGGTGAGGGAAGATTTCTAAAGCTAGGTTGCTGTGTATCCATCAGGTTTCTCTGGGTATGGCTGAAGAAATCTCTAACCCTTTCACTACATTAGGGGGACATGTCACCTTGATGGGGTCACCAATTTAATTACGTAACGCCTGAGCAGTGTGACACATCCACACAAAAATGCAGTTTAGTGTCTGCTTGGTACAGGGGGAGTACCCTCTGATCCTCCTTGTAACAAGCCTGCCAGTGCCTTCTGCTCCATAGTGCCAGAAGTTGTCTGACTAGAGGACAGGGTAAGAAAGCTGTGATGCAGCTAACATCTTTGCAGCTTTTGTGGTTGACAGTGGTAGTGAGATACTACCCATCTGTAGCCTGAAATGGCCATCTTCCTCCTTTTCTTTTTTTGTCCTTTTTGCCTAATCTGCAATTCAGTGAAACCAAGCTTGTAAAGCTGCAACTCCCAAGTACTCCTAAAGTATTATTTTCTTTAAAAAAAAAAACAGTCTATGAAAGGATATTTAACTGTTTTAAATGGTTTCATCACTTGCTGTCACCAATTACTGTTTCTATTTCAGTACTGAAACATTTTGCAACTTCCCAAATTATTTTTTCTTGTGTGGAAATTTTTAAAATGTTGATTCTGTTAGAGATGCTATTGGAAGCAGATATTCTCTACTTCTGCTGAGTGACACTTACTGTTTTTCTCTTTAAGGCTTCCCTGGGCCTCGAGGAGAGCAAGGATCACAAGGACTTCCAGGCCTGGATGGAACAGATGGTTTTCCTGGGAAAATGGGTGCTTCAGGCTTAGCTGGAATGAAGGGAGCTCCTGGAGATGTATTTGGTGCTGAGAGTGGACCCCTGGGAGAGCATGGCCGACCTGGACTGCCAGGTGATAAAGGGCTTACAGGTGATCTTGGATTTCCAGGACCAAAAGGTAAGCACTGATATTGCTTGTATCTGGGAATATAAAACTCTTTCTCTTTCAAAAACCTTTCGCTTTTCCGATCTCTTTAAGGTATTGTATGAGCAGTCCTCTAAGCTGCTCACATCTGGCAATTTGCTGGTTTTCTCTTATAATCTAATGCAACTCAAAGGCTTTCATTAAAAATATTTTTTCAATTAGAAGTGTGAATTTTATTTTATTTGTTCTGTAACCTGCAACCTCTCTGTTCCCAGGGTTAGATGGAAGACCAGGCCTCCTAGGTATTAAAGGCGAACAGGGTAATCCAGGATATTCGGGAGTCCCTGGATTGAGGGGACCTCCTGGTCCTGGAGGTCCTTTTGGCATTAAGGGAAAACCAGGACCCTTGGGGCCAGTTGGCCTTGCAGGAGCACCAGGTATGTAATGTCTTCAAATGAAGACAAGTAGCAAAACTGAATGCTGCAGTGTTGAGGAAGTATTGGGAGAGATTTGGCATCAGCTAAGACTGAGCTCCTACCTCTGGTTAGGGGTGACAGTGCAGAGTCTGAGCCTTTTGCCTCTGACTGCTGAATGACTCCTGCCTAGAAATGGTACCACAAGGCTGTAAGAAGTACAGCAGAAACACAGGAGAAAGCATCTTAAATATCTTGATATTTTTAACATCTCTGCTCTTACATGCTGGCTGTATCATTGGCTAATTTTCATTTCCCATTTTAATGACGATTAATTTCTAATGTATGAGGTTGCTTGAAGTGTGACTTTGATAGATTGAAAAATTGTTGGCTTTCTCAGAGCAGCCGCTTAAGTCCAAGTCTTCTCTGTCTTTCTCTTCACTGGGGTGGAAAATAATTTGTTTCCCTTCACTTTAAGGGAGGAAAAAGCCAACACTTGAGTACAGCTGTACCTCTCAAGCTGCACTGACTGAAGTGTTTAATGATAACAGTATATGCAAGACTTGAGAACCAAGCAGAGAGCAACCTGGGAATTAGTAGATAATGGTCTGTGACATAACTCATCTGTTCAGACATGCAGAATGCCAGTGCTGGAGCACAGTGACCACAAATAAATGAAAGCAATAATGGTTGAGATTAAAATCACAGCTTTTAAAAAAAATAAATTTAAGATTGCTTTTGCCTCTCTGTTGTTTTACATTTTTGGACTGTATGCCATATATTACTTTCCTTGAACGTTTTCACAAAGCTCCCATTGCTAAGATAAGCTCCAAATTAAGTTTTTGCAGCTGCAGTCTCTCTGAATCATTAGTTTCTTTTGTACCTTTGTTCTTTCTGTTTACATATTTTGTCTGTTTTTTCCTTCACCATGTTTCTATTCCATTTATCATCAACTCTCCCATTTCTGATGTCACACTGTTTGGTTATGGGTTCTTCACGTAGGCTGTCAAGGTGAGAAAATGCAGTGTAGCACAAAAGCTCATGGACTAACAGCCTAGCTTTTAATGCTACAAGAATTGCATTGACTATAGGTGATACCCCTTATTATTGCTAATCAAACCAGAAGGCAAAGAACCATTGTAGTGAGAATGCTCAGATAGTAACAAAGCCTGAAAGCCTATAAGGAAATCCTTAGTATATACAGATTTTAAGTCTGTGTGTTTTCTCTGTCCTCTTAAATAAAGCAGCTATTTCATCTTTTGCTTTAAAAAATACTGGGTTGTAGCTTAAAACATGTAAGTCCTGAGTATAACAAAGCTTGTATATTGGGTGCTACTGCTGCAAATGCCATTTTTGAGAAGCCACAGGATTTTTCCTTCTCATCCTCTCTTTGGATCTGAGCCTTCTGTTTTCAATGGTTTGAGCCTTTAGTTAAAATTGTGAACCATTACAAAGCTTCAGATACAAACATTCTGAAACATTTAAAGGCAAAACAGTGCATATGAAGCTGGTTTCGTGACAGCAAAATCAGAAGCTCATTCCCTTAGTGAGCAATTTGCTCTTAGAAGTAACACTTTTTAAACTACCAGGGTGGAAAAGAAACTTGTGAAAACAAGCCTCTCTAATTGATCTCTGGTTCACCCAGAGGGATGGGGTAGGTAGCAGAAGCTGGCATGAATGATGCTCCTCATTCTGGTTTGGCTGCCTTGACGATAAAGGTAAGACTGGTGCACTACAGGTTAGTGTATGGTAAAGGATACAATCATGGATACATCATAAGGGGTTTCACTCTTGCCAGTTGTGTAGTGATGTAGGCAGTAACCCTCTTCATAGGTATTTGATTAGATGACTAATGCTTTTGCATTTCGAAGCTTTATGCCTTCTAGTAGGCTGCATGTGCCATAAGGTTCATTTGTCATGTTAAAAAACAATGCTGTGTTTAAAGAGTCTGGGAAGCTGCCCACAAATAGTTCTAGTGTTTGTGTGACATAATCAATTGAGTTCTTTCTTGTATTGATTCAGGACTTCCTGGAGTCAAAGGCTTGACCGGGGATGTAGGTCCACAAGGTCCTGCTGGTATGAAAGGCTTCCCAGGTCTTGATGGTGCTCCAGGATCTCCTGGGGAAAGAGGATTCTTAGGGCCACCTGGGCCTTTTGGTCAAGATGGACGTCCAGGTTTCTCAGGGCCAAAAGGTATGTGTTCCACTAGGGGAACAGACTGAGATTACTGTGCCCACAAAACAATAACCTTGTTAATACTGATTTTTAGACCCAACTTGTCAGAAGAGAATGAATTCCCAACTGATGTTGAAATGTATTTCTTTTGCTGCTCAGTTATGAATTACAAATCGATTTATTTAATTATCAAATTGTGGTCATCTTAAAGAACTTGGGCCCTTATGGACAAAGGATCATGTAAATCAAGATAGAAAGACAAGAAATTGAAGAAATGAGGAACAGTGAATTAAATTTATAGAAGGGAGAGAATTAAATACAAAACAAATGGGAATTAAAAATTTACAATCTGTGTGGTCATTAGCACCTATACAATAGTTGTTTATTTGGTAAATTCTGTGTTATTTTAGGTGGAGAGCAATAAAGCTATATAACTGCATGTTGCTCTCTTGGAAATGGATTGGGTTTTGCTCTCCAGTGGAAGCAGGACCAAGCTCTCAAAGGCGAACTGAAAAGTGCTGGTTGAAAGTATCATGAGTTGGAAACCCATAAGAGAAGTGGCTGTGCTGTGCTTGCACCATGAAATGTTACCACCTGCATTTGGGTGATTGACCCATGCAACCTCTACCTGCCAGCTAGGTGATGCAACATACCAGAAGAGACTAATTTTCACTTTCTATTTCTCAACTTTTCTAAACAGGCGAGAAAGGGTCTCCTGGCCTACTTGGTTTCCCCGGCATGCCAGGCTTGCCTGGTGTCCTGGGGCTGAATGGGTTTAAAGGAACTCCTGGCACAGCTGGAGGAAAAGGGAGCCCTGGAGTTGTGGGACTCCAAGGTCAAAAAGGTGAGAAACAGCTGAAAGCCCTTTGCTGGCTGTGCAGCAGGGGGACTTAGGAGCTGTGAGATGTCTGTGTACTTAATGTTTTCTTCTAAATACTTTGTTCTTTTCTTCCTTGTGAATATTGTGGCCTGGTTGCCAAAGATGCTGAGCACTTGCTGATGATTTTGCATCAGGAGATATGGAAGTTCTGTTTTTGCCTGCCAGCTTCTAGTGTTATACCCTTCCTCTGTTAGATTAGTTTGCAAGATTTCCCAACTTTTTATTTCTTCAGGTGACAGAGGTGATGTAGGTCCACCTGGTCTTCCTGTTCTTGGGCCTCCAGAACAGGCACTGCAATTCAAAGGAGACAAAGGAGATCCTGGGTTAGCTGGACTTGGAGGATTTCCTGGACCTAGAGGTACGTCACAACATTGTAATTAGTTGCCAGTAGCACTTGTTCAGTAACTGTGCTTATTCTCAGTGGAGTATGGTCTGTCCTTTTGACAGAAACTGTAGTTTTACTGTTCTCTGTTCTGCCACTCATGTTCTAGCAAGATTTGCATATGGTAAATATGAATTTTTGAGAAAAAAAAATTCCTTTGAAGCTCTGTTTGCAGAGCTAATGTCATCCCTTCCTCCTCTTTAATGGGAGCTTTGAGTAACTGGTCAGTTGGCCTAAATGGACTGAATGCCTGTCTTATGAAATGAATTTACACTCTATTGTGTAACCCAGGTGATAAAGGGGTCCCAGGAAGCCGTGGACAGCCTGGTCTCCCTGGTCCAGTTGGGTCAGCAAGCAAAGAGAGAGGTCTTCATGGTGACCCAGGCTTCCCTGGTCCACCTGGACAGCCTGGGCTGCCAGGACAGAAGGGTGCACATGGTATCACAGGATTTCCAGGAATGCCAGGAGAGAGGGTAAATACCTTCTTAAGTATCTTCACCTTCTCTAAGTGCTCTTAGGAAAATCCTGCGTTCTTCTGTATGGTATTGGTGTAGCAAAGCAGCAGAAGCTGGTAGATTTTTTCCTTACAAAACTTCCAGATTGTTTCTGTTTGGCTCATACTGTTGAATGACACTTTGGATAGTATTTCTCCCTACATCTTTGTGGTCTGTTATCCCACATGACCCAAACTTGGAACAGCAAGAATAAAAAGCTAAGGTTAACTTTGCGTTGTTTTGTTGTGTTTTTTTCAGGGTTCAGATGGTATCACAGGAACACTTGGATTCCCAGGACCTATTGGCCTCCCTGGTGCAAAGGGTAAGAAATCATTCATAGTACATATGGTCTTCTAGTACACACAGTCATTCATAACTAAAATGAATAAGTAGTGTTCTAGAAACATCTGTTGCTCTCCAGTGACGGGCTCCAAAGTACAAGTCCACTTGTAAGGGGCTTAATTCAGAGGAGACCAGTTCCAAGGCAAATGCCTACATACTTCATGGTCCTTTGAAAGTTTGGCCACAGCACTGTGTGAAGCATGTTGGACAGAATGAGAGGCCCCCTTCTTTCTCATCTCTTTGTCTCAAAAGTATCCAGGGCAAGATGTTGTGGAATTACCTATATGTGTTTGTCTTATCATGCATTTGCATGAGTCAGTTTGCATCTATTGCTGTTTATAAGCATTTTCAAACTGAGGTAGATCACTTACTATTGTCTTTGTTCCATGGATTTGGGGTGTAAGCAAGGTTCCATAAACAAGGCTATTAAGTAGCCCTGAAAACTGCTCCCTGTAGTCAATTAGGGAATGGCCTCCCCACCTTGTCTTTCTTTTCCAGGTGACCAGGGAGAGTCTGTTGGCATTCCTGGTGTTGCTGGAGCAAAAGGAGAGCGAGGGGACCCGGGGTTCCCAGGTAAAGCAGCCTTTTATTACTCACCTCAAGAACACAAAATTCTAGAGATGAAACAAGATAGCATTGCCCAATTTGGGGTATTTTTGTAATATTTAAATACTTTAGTCCTCTCCTGGAAGTGAGATTTGAGGATTGGGGAATCCAGGTGGGGCACAAATCTGGATGATAATTAACATGTCTGAGAACAGCCAAATTCTAATGCTGGGTCCCACTTCACTTCTTGAGGAGGAACTTATGAACTTGCACTGGCATCCAGATAGTCCAGTCCAGGGCCCTGACCATCACTAAGCAGGCACAAGTGCTGCAGCCTCAATATAATGTTTCTCATTCTCTTCATGCCTTCTTCCAGTTTGCCTTGTGCTATAGCATGCTGTCTGATTTTATCTTTTCAGGAGAGAGAGGGAGAGAAGGACCCAAGGGTGAACCAGGCTACCCAGGAAGCACTGGGGTGAATGGACTCAAAGGCAGCCCAGGAGATCTTGGACAAGAAGGACCAGCAGGTACTGGACTGGGCATCTAAGTTCTGCAGTTCACGCTGTGACTGTGCAACAACCTCACCTTGTTGTTTGCCTAGCCCTGGTTGGCCTGTCTCAGCTGAGGCTTATACAAGAAGATGGGGTTTTCTTTGGCACAAGTGTGATGTGTTACCTTGTCTTGTTGTGACTGATCCTGTGGATCAACCATGTGAAAACCTAAAGGAATTCCTTTAACACACAGGGAAGACCTCAGTAAGATGCAAGCAGTAGCAGCTTCTTTGCTGCTTCTTATGGGCAAGACTGCTCTAAAATCTTGCTTTGCACCACTTCTGCCCATTCCCTCTCTAGAGCCAAACTTACCCAGAAGGATGGCTGCAAGTGTCTTTGGGTAGTGGTGTAACTAGAAGGTAGATTCTCAAGTTGTTATCAGGAAAAGATAGGAGAAGAGTGAAAGTTGTTATTGGAATATCTTATTTGAAAAACTATTTTATTAGTTACTTTTGATATATTAACTGTTCTGGTGTGTCACTTGGTGAATGATGAAGAATGGCACTGCTAGGATTAAAAAAAAAAGCTATCAAATAAATAGCTTGATAGTTGTTGTGCTAGTAGTCGTAGTGAGGAGAGATTTGGATCTGGTTTTGCTTTATTCAAATACTAGTTTATTCACCCATCTTGTGAGTTAAGTGTGGGAACAGAAGCTGTAAGATGGAACTTTCAGCTGTTCTGTCCTGGATGTGTAATATGGGAACATTTTTGTGCTTGTTTTTAGGAGTCCCTGGAAGTGCTGGGCTGAGAGGAATCCCGGGGCCACCAGGACCTCCAGGGCAGCCAGGATCTGTTGGATTCCCCGGAGCTCGAGGAACAGCAGGACCTAAAGGTATATCTGGAGCCTGCACATGGGGGCAGAGATTGGGTCAGAAAACCAGTATTTCAGCCAAGTTTCACAGCAGGCAGGCAGCACTCATGTGTGGGCCAGCTGTGCATGGGAAATCAGCTCATTTGGCAATGTTAGTGTAGACACCAGCTGCTTGAAATGAGCAGAGGAATGGTTGGAAAGGGGGTTGGTTTGGATCACTGATGGGTGTTCATGGAGGGTAAAACCAGTGAGAGCAGTGGGAAGAGTTTTCATGAAGGGAGCCTGTGTGAAGGAAAACTTTACATCCTCTGTTCCCCTTTCTGTCAGGTTTCTCATACACATTGTAGTCTTCATGAAACACCTTATGCATTTCCACCTAACTAGATCATTTGCTTGTTTGATAATTTGTGTTCCCAATGTCTCTTCAGGGTTTCATGGATTTCCAGGTTTAAATGGTTTGAATGGCTTGCCAGGCACAAAAGGTTCTCCAGGAACACCAGGTAAAGGAAATGTGTGGTAGAAGTGCTGCAGCTGGGGAAATACATATACTGGTCAGTCATAAGAGCAATGTTCCCTGCAAAATTCCCCTGTTTCACCCGGTTCTGGATTTAATTATAACCTGAGGAAAAACCTCAGGGTATTGAATGTGCATGAACAAATTCATCTTTGATGCCAGTAAGAATAAGATGCAGCCTGTGGAGTGAAGAGGTTTTTCTAGTGATGGTTGTCCTTGAATTCCTTAAGGACTATGTCACTGCTGGAAAGTTGATGGAATGAAATCATAAAACTTTTCATTTCTAATGGATGCTTGATTTTAGCAGGGCAGCATCAGATGCTTGCTTTGAGTTGGGCTTAGTGAGGGCATATGTCCTTACTGCTTTCCATAGCCCTCCATTATATGGAGCTCAAGAAAGACATCAGTAAAATCAAAAGCTAATTTCTTTGATTAGATTCTGGATTCTGCTTTTGGGAAGCTTCTGCTGGATTTTTTCATATTTTTAATCATATAAAATAGAATGTGGGGTTTTTTTTGCAAACAATGTTTTACTAAATGTAAAGGGATGGAAAAAGACCTTTCCAAAGAGACTGGTTTAGTCACAGTCATCTTGTAAAGCAGCACCTAAATTTATGGCAGACATTTTAGGCATGAAGACAGTCTAATTTTTTATTACAACTCAGTTTGTGGAATAATTTAACTGCTGTTAGGCAATTTGAATAGGCTCTCTTAACTTTGCTAACCATGTTTAATTAGGTCTGAGTGAAGCTGGACTGAAAGGCCCTGCAGGTCTCCCAGGTCCAAAAGGTGAAGAAGGTTCTCCAGGCTTGGCTAGAGGAGCTCTAGGATTCCCTGGACCAAAAGGCTCATCAGGAGACATGGGTAAATATTGATGTTCTGGAAGCCCAGCAGGGTGTATTGCAGCTCAGGTTAACGGGTTCTGTGGTCAGCGGTTACCAAAGAGAGCTCCCAATGCCACAAAGGTGGTTGGTAGTTTGAGAGGTAAATGTTTAATCTGTGATGTGCTTATATATTTAAGAAACAGCTGGTTACATAGTTCTCATAGTGAACTGAACAGCAAAATATAGTAATTTTTCCCCTCATGTAGTAAGGTTTCTCTTTGTTCTCCTCAATATAAATGCTACATGTCTGTGAAGATCACTGAAGAGCTCTGGGTACACTCTCTCACTTTGTATTTCTTATTCAAGGACCACCTGGCCCTGTAGGACTGCCTGGCTTGCCAGGAACACCTGGAGTTTCTCTTCCTTCTGATATACGTGGGAGACCTGGGGATGCTGGCCGTCCAGGAGCTGATGGGAGCTCAGGTATGAAAAGAGGCCTCTTAAGGAAAGCAGACTAGCTAAGGGGATTTCTGTCTCTTTATGTGCATCCTTTGAAGAGCTCTCAGAGGCAACGACTCAGATGGGTACCAGCATTTCAATAACCTTGGTTTTAGATCAGGGATTGAGAGTGAGGTCATCTGTTTTCAATTCCTGCTACTCCATCTATTGTGGTACTGAAGACAGACTTGGGCACTAAAGTAGGTACTTAAGTCCAGTGTAGTATGTCTAGAGTTGGACACCAGCTCCATTTTGGACTGTAGTTTTCACAGCTGTAATCATAGGGTCTGTGTAAAGGTTAGAAGTATCCTGTGTAAGCTGGGAGGCAGCAAAGCTGCATTGCTACTTAGAGGTACATAAGAAGAACTTGCTGTAGGGTCGAGAGCCAAGTGCAGTTGGAAAGATTTGTCATGATGTCATTGGTACCTATTAAATACCTCAGCCTTGCCAGAGAGGCTGGGACTCTAGGCCTTTCTCTGGCCAGGGATTTGAAGTCATTGCTCTGATTCTCCTAGGAAATGTCTGAGTCACCAACCTAGCTACCAGGTGGGGCAAGGGCTATGCTTAGGCCCAGAATTTGAAGCTAAATTACTGTGGTTAAAAGGATTTAAACGTTTATAAGACCTAAGTGGTGGGGTCTGGTTCTTTTCCTTCAGGAGGAGGACAACCCTGAAAATATAGACACCCAAACAATGACTGTCCTCTAGAAAGATGCACTGGGGATAGCCCCAGCATTTACTTTGCCTGAGGAGCAAATTGTGCTGAATACCCCTTTTATCTCTAGGTCTTTCAGGTCCTCCAGGACCGCGAGGGCCCCCTGGTCCAGCTTCTGACCAAGGTGACACAGGCAATCCAGGTTTCCCTGGCATTCCTGGCTTGCGAGGCATTAAGGGTGATGTGGGACTCACAGGTCCAATTGGACTCCCTGGAGCATCTGGATTCAAAGGTAATCTTGCCTTGAAAGGCTCTGGGTGTGATTTAGCAGCTGTTTCCTTGGCTATCATGTGCTTAGGATAAATGCTTGGAAACACCTCCTTGTTCAGGTGTAAGCACAGCAATTTCTTGCCCAAGTCTTCCCTTTTGGCCCATGCAGGTTTTACCTACTGGCTCCAAAAGCAGCACAGTGAGGCCAGCTCCACCAGGTGCTGTCTGGTGTGTCCCTAATGATTTTTTGTCCTTTTTTTTTTTTTTCCTGAGTAGATGATGTCCTTATGCAGTGGTACCATGCTTGTCAACTACAGTTACCCACTTCCATGTGCTGTCTAGGCAAAGAATGGAGATGTTGTTTCATCCCACCTTTCATGTATGCTCAGAGGCATAGTGTGGTGGATTTAGGTTTCTGCAAGAGGCTAAGAGGATTGTAGGAGTTAAGAGGTCTTGTTCTGGGCTAAGACAGGGAGCAGATTGCTCTCTCTTTGGTCTCTGCCAAAAGAGACTAGAGGGCAGCTGCAAACAAGAACTCTAGTAGCAAGGTTGCAAAGAAATCGCACAACTCAAAAGCCAGGCAAGGATGGAGAACCATTGTCAGATGAAGATCTGTGTGCTGTCTTCGTAGGCTGGCAGATCCCCATCCCTCTGTGCTGTGCATAAAGATGGATTCCAAACAGAAAAGATGTGTACTCCCCAGACACTTCTCTTGGGTTACCTAAGGAAAGGGAAGAATACTTCCAATAAAATGTAATTATGTAGCAGGGGAAATTCTTGCCTTGAGGCTCTGCAGCCATTCTGAACATCAAAATGGGCACAGAGTTCCATAAGGGTTGTGGACTCCTCCATCTCAGAACTGAGCTGCTGTTGCCATTGCTGCCATCAGTGGGTTTCTCAGTGCCCCAGCTGTGAATCAGAATTAGGACTCTGTGCTTTGCCCCTGTGGTCTTAAGCTGTGTATCTTTGCAGGTATAAGAGGGGAGCCTGGCCTTATGGGGATGCCAGGAAAAGATGGGCCTCCAGGGGATCCTGGTTACCCTGGGCTGAAAGGTGAAACGGGCCGTCGAGGTGAGTTCTGGAGGATTTGAAAAGCTGTATTTTATTGCACGTGGTTTGGGCTGAGCAAAATTTCAGAGCTCCCTTAAGGGGCTTATCTGGGGGACTTAGTTTCTTAAAGATTTAAATAAATTAGAAAGAGCTTGACATAACATTTTTTATAAGGATACCCAGTGCTGATATACCAAGGCAGTCTTAATTTAGCATACTTGTCCTTTGTGTCACTATTATCATCAAAACTGTGATTTTTGGTTTTTTTGCGGGGTGTTTACCCTGTCATTTGCACTGTGTGCAGGTCTCCCTGGCCAACAAGGGGCTCCAGGTATAACCCCACAGCCAGAAGAAATCACAGCCCCTGCAGGCTTACCTGGTCTGCCAGGCATTGATGGTGTCCCTGGCTTTGATGGAGATCCTGGATTCCAGGGCCCAGCTGGAAAACCAGGTAAAAAGTACACTCGGGTCACTGACATGCTGGCCTGATGGAAGAGCAACACTGCTTTCTCAAACGTGTTAGGAAGGTTTACAGGCTTTTCTAACAAAGGAAAATACATACAAAATACATACAAATATCATGTTTTGTTATTATTAGAATGTATTTGAAAAATTCTGCACTTTTATAGAGTTTTTTAATTAGGTTTCCACAATTAGGTGCAGCAGCCTGTGATGTAGCTGATACTAGCTTTGGTACTAGCAGGTGGAGTGGTCATGAAAATGATTCACCACTGAGAGTTATTTGAATTGTTGATTAAATACTGACTCTGGAGAAGTGCTGGAAACTTCAGCCTGCCCCACCGTGGTTCATATCATTTAGC
This sequence comes from Hemiprocne comata, assembly GCA_020745705.1. Classification (NCBI taxonomy): domain Eukaryota; kingdom Metazoa; phylum Chordata; class Aves; order Apodiformes; family Apodidae; genus Hemiprocne; species Hemiprocne comata. Next base: position 11,911,678 of record CM036597.1, on the reverse strand, counting down.
AAAGCAACAGTTGGCTCTCCTAGGCCCAGCAAGTCCCTGTGATTCCTTTCTTACTGCTGCCATTTAGGCGATTTTTAAATGTTAGTATTCTCTTTTATTCATGAAAACTAGAGCAGGAACATCACTTAGCACCAGTCCTTCCCCCAGCTGTTCTCCTGACTCCCATCACAGTGAATAGAACTGTGCAAGTTCCTGGCTTCCTGTTGACAGTTCTTAAAGTGAATAAATATGCAGGGAATAAAAGCTGAGAGTCGTTATTAATACTGGTCAGGCAACCAGGTAACAGGCACTGCAGAGCAGTGGAAAGAGAGAAGTTCATTGGGAAACTACTCAAATTTACACTATTTTTAATGCTTAATCTTTACAAAAGTTGTGAAAATGTACACCCATCTGTTTCCCAGTCACATGTTTCTTTATACTCATATAAACCTTCCACATTACTGATCATGTGCTAGTTCTCTAGCTCTGTGCAATCCACTGCCCTGAGACTTTTTAAAGATTTGTCAGTCAGATGCTCATCATCAGACATCAGGGGGAAGAGGGGAAAGATGCATGTAATTCAAATCAGTGGCTCTAGTATTGCATAATGTTTAGGCTGAACATCAAGGCCAATTTTCTGGTTTGAAAAAAAAAAAAGTTAAACAAAAGAAGTGACTTTAAGTCTTAAGCAAAATTTCAGCAAGTTAGCTCAACTTTCTTCAACTTACAACACCTGGACCATTATACCAGAGGATTCTTGTTTTCACAGTGGCAGCAACCTTGTGAGACAGAGATGAGAAGAGTTCACAGACTTCCACAGCCATCAAATTGAGACCCAAGTCTTAGGTCTGATGTGGTTTCAGGCTAAAAAATAGCAGCTTATCCCAGATCTCAGTGCTGCATTTTCAGCCTTGTTTAATGTTGAGCTGCAACTCTTGATCCTTTCACAATCAGACCATGTGGAATCCCTGTAAGCAGATAGTTGCTTCTAACCACAGCTGTTGAAGAGTGAGCTGTCAGCATGGCTGCTGACAATGCATTTATCTTCTGGAATATGATTGCAGGACTGAAGGCATTAGTATGAGGAAATAATGATAGTAATAACTGTATTTAACTTCAGGTGCAAAAGGTCTGCCAGGAAGATCTGGTTTGAAAGGACGTGATGGTTTACCTGGATCACCTGGCACAGTTGGGGATCCAGGACCTTCGGGTGCACCAGGACCACAAGGATTTGAAGGTAATTTTATTATTTGGGGAGCACAGATGAAAAACAAGCAATGAGTAGAATTCTACAGGTTCTGCAAAGACCCTCCCCGCCACCCAATTACCTTAGGAAGATCAGGGGATGTACACAATCTTGTGTCTTGTATCTGCCATGAATTAAATTTAATCTTCATTGAGGAAGATTGTCACATGTCATTGTTGTCTAGCACTGCTGTTGTTTCCCTAGGTACAATTCTGAACATCTTTTGGTTTTAATGTTTTGTGGGAGTCATCTTGATGATCTAAAAGAGCAAAATAGTATTCACAGTGAAAACACCTGTGAAGGCTGGATAGTTGAGGAAAGGCACAGTGAGAGAGAAGGTTTGGATTCTGCCACAGATTTGTTGTACAACTTTTGGCCTTTCTATGTCAAAGGAGTATCATCACGAAGAGCACAGTAGCAAAAATTAATTTATTAGGTTTTGTTTGATGCTTTGAGATCCTCAGAATTATTGTACTCTGATATATGTGCTAACACATTGGGTAAAGAGAGAAAATGAAATGAGGTAGGAAATGGGTGGGTGCTGCTGTGAAATTACTGCTTTTGGAACTGGTAAGTCTTGTTATTCATATAACACCTCTCAAAGCTTGGGCTCCTCACTGTACAAGACTGACATAAACACAATGAGAGCAATGCCAAAACCAGGTACAGATTCAGCTGATGCCCACACCGTGTATTAGTGACTCCTTTTCTGCCTTCTAGGTGTTGCTGGAAAGCCAGGCTCACTTGGTTTTCCAGGAATGCCTGGTCGGAGCGTGGGCGTTGGATACACTTTAGTGAAGCACAGTCAGTCGGACCAAATCCCACCTTGTCCCATTGGAATGAATAAGCTCTGGGAAGGCTACAGCTTATTGTATGTGGAGGGGCAGGAAAAGTCACACAACCAGGATCTTGGTGAGTTGGCTGAATTCCCTCGGGCATAACAATGTAGGCCAAGATCCCATTTCAAATGGGGGATCTTCATCGGTACCGCAGGAGGTTGTAGCAGAGGTGGTGGAAGTCTGCTTGGCCATGATCTGTTCTGGGAGCAGTGTCACTTGTGCCATCCTCTGCTACTCCTGTCTGGTGTGTATGAGCTGGAGCATTTGGCAGATGCCTGCTACGACCCCTTCTCCAATGCTTCCAGGTTTTGCTGGCTCGTGTTTGCCTCGCTTCAGCACCATGCCTTTTATTTACTGCAACATCAACGAAGTGTGCTACTACGCCAGCCGAAACGACAAGTCCTACTGGCTCTCCACCACTGCTCCTATCCCCATGATGCCAGTGGACAGTGTTCAGATCCCACAGTACATCAGCCGTTGCTCTGTATGTGAGGCACCTTCCCAGGCTGTGGCTGTGCACAGCCAGGACATCACCATCCCACAGTGTCCACTCGGTTGGCGCAGCCTATGGATAGGATACTCCTTCCTTATGGTAAGGGTACTGCTGGTAATGCAAATGCAGCTTTAAACACTTCTAGATTTCCTCTTTGATTAGGTGACAGACTGTATTCTATGAGTTGCTCACAGGAAACTAGAGCCCTGTAGCTTCGTGCCCTGGGGTGTTTCTTTATCAGCTGACCTGCTGATAAAGTTTGTTCCCTTGAGCTGGCCTCACCTGTACTGCTCAAGTTCAGTAGTGACATTGATGCAGTAGTTCTCTATTGCCACAGATACTCATTGTTCTTCAAACCTTTAAATGTGGAAATGCTAATTAAGCCACAGCATTGTCTTAATCCCCTTTCTCAGTGGAAATAGAACATTTTCTATTGTACATTCCTAGAATCTAGTTAGTGTAAGATTGTTAGAGAAGTATGAAGTCAGTGTTGTTTCCAAATTTTCCCAGCTTGCAAGTGGAAAGCTAGTTTTCCATTATCCCAGGCACGTATATTCAGCCTAAGTACAGTTCTTTGCTTCTTCACCTCTAGCCCTGACTCACAAGACAGACAGACATAGCCAGTTTTACTCCTTTCAACAATGGATCTGAAGGACTCCCATTTACCTCCCATTCTGTTCCTTTGAACTCATTTAAATTGACCTCTTCATTTCAGCACACTGCAGCCGGTGCAGAAGGTGGAGGCCAGTCCCTTGTCTCACCTGGCTCTTGCCTGGAGGATTTCCGTGCTACTCCATTCATTGAATGCAACGGCGCCAGGGGCACGTGCCATTACTTTGCAAACAAATACAGCTTCTGGCTGACAACTGTTGAACAGTCGCAGCAGTTTGTCAGTGCTCCTCCCTCGGAAACTCTGAAGGCGGGACAGCTTCGCACAAGGGTCAGCCGTTGCCAGGTGTGCATGAAGAACTTGTAGTAACAGAAGTGCAGGAACATTAACAGCCTTTGCCACGTAAGACTAGACATCACTGATGTGAAGGAGGATAAATTCATAAACCTGTTGTGCGTGTGGTTGATGGGTGAATCAAGACAGCCAGAATTCTACAAAAATCAAGTTCCAGGTCCAGCAGTTTGACTGCACACAGAGGAGGAAAAGACCTGTGCTCTGAACCATCTTTTTTTTTTTTTAATGGAACATGGTGCTATGCTTTTACTTCAATAGGGTTGTTTTCCCTTATTTGTGGCTACCTCAGAAAGTCTCTGAGTTCCTCATGCATACCAAAGAGTAACTGATGTCTCATATGACACCAGTCCTCTGTCCAAGGCACATGCCAGTCATCAAAAAGAGAGACTGCTCAGAAGTTACACTTCATTAGTGTCTTTGCAAACAGTATTTGGTCTAGTGTAAGGGAATGAAGATTCATTCTTCTATGAAATACAAAGCTAGCTAAAATTTATCAGTGTATTGTAGGTTACTTAGAAACACTAAGCGTTAATGGTTGATAACTGATTTCCTTAAGAAGACTCAAAGATTAATTTGTTTTGCTTTGCTCATTAAACAGACAGGATGTTCTTTCCTCCAGTGACAGGTAATCAATTCTAACCCAGAGTCCCATCCATGGGTGACTTTAAAGAGCCACCCCAGTGAAAAATTCAATTTTTGATGCGAAGATGAATCCAAAACACCTCCAGCATTTTTCATAGCTTTCTATTGAAATATATTCCAGGCAAAATGTCTGCTTCAAGGTCTGTGCTTATCTTCTTGCAGTCAAATCATATGCAGCCACCAGAAATACTCCATTACTATCAATGTGAATCTCCTTTCTGAGGTAGCCTTGGCACACTTGTTTTGTAATTATTCAAGCTGTGTGTATTTGAAGAGTAGAGGCTTTGCTAGATAGCCTGCAAGCTTATGCAAACACAGAAGTAAGCAGTTATGGGATGTACATTTTTTACTCCCACAGAAACAATGTGTTGCACACTTCTTCCTCTGGGCTTTTTTTCTGTTACTTTTAAAAATTGGTTTTTCTAGGGTATGCACTGTTAACTAGTCACACTTTCCTTCAGGGCATAATTAAAAGGAAGCGCCACTAATTGTATTATCCTTGTATATTTTGAGGGAAAGCCATGAAAAAGGTATGCTAATATATATAATGAATTAATTTAGTTGGGCTAAAGTTATTATCAACTCCTCTAGGGTGAAGCATATGAGATCCTTATATATTGACATTCCAGGACATTTGAAAGAAGTGCCTTGCAAATAGACTATCACCTTGCCTTTAAAATCTTGGAGACAAAATTGTTCAGCAAATTATTATTAATGCAAGACTGAGACATTCTTTTAAAGCATTATTTCTTTACTAGGATCTAGGGCTCCAGGTCTAGCCAGCAAAGAACTTAAAAACATGCTTAAACAGATAATATTTTTACCGTTAATGATTATTTACATGCATAATATAATATTATATCTTCCTAGTTTGGGGTCAGAGAGCTCTGCATGTTCTAGAGTTGAGCCACACTGGAGATGAGCAGGGAACTGGTGAAGGACAGCTTACCCTTTCATTTATCTTATTCTGAATTATGAAAGGTCAGCAACTGCTTTGTTTGCATCTTTCAAATATCTTTAGGCATTTTAATGCTCTCGAGTGGTAATAATTTTATGCAGAATATCCAATCTGCTCCTTAGCTGTCCTAGCACAGACTGATCATACTCTATTTGCATCTTGGATTATGCAAATGCAACTGTAAACCACTTGTGTTCACACAGTGAAGCTCACTAGTTTTCAAAAATTAGTGCAAATAACTGACAAACTACAGTGAATTTTTCAGCCACTGGGCTGCCATGGTGCTATAAAAAGGGGTGTCAGTCAGGTGGTGTGTCTACAGGGACTTGGTTTTATTTTTTAACATGGACACATGCAAATACAATTAATAATTTTTTCCTGAATCAGAGCCTTATGCAGTTGAAGCACCACTACCTTTAGGGAACAGATCTGTTGCAATAACCTGGTTCTGCTGCTGTCAATGTCCAAACTTCCATCCACAACCTTTTCCCACACTGGTTATGCATAAGCCATCTGCTGTCAGGTGCACGGGTGGGAATTCCAGGCACCAGCCATTCTTCCATCAGCCCCATTCTCACAGATCTGTTTACCCCACCAAGAACAATGCTTCAGGAGGGCTGCAGGGCCAGGACCTCCTCTCTGAACAGTGTTTACCTACCAGCTAAGAGCTCTTGGGGAATAAGTATGCTGTACTTCACTGGCTGATTTTAATTATTTTTATTTTTAACTTAGGTGCTTCACTTATTTCTTTTAGCAGTTACTGCTCAAGACTGAACATTTCAGAGGAAGGGCTTCATTTTTATTTTGTGTCTGTGGGGAGGAGAGGGCTACAGCTGCTGTTACATGAAAAATAACTTCATATATTCCTTAAGAAGTAAAGCTTCGTTTAGAAAAAAAATAACATTTTCTTCCCCTCCCCATGGATTAACTGCATTTTTTTTTAAGTGTATAGTTTCCAAACTGTGGTTAATAAACACTGAAGGCAAACAAGATGGAATATGATCTGGTTAACTGTACTCTTGGAAATCACCGTGGCCCTGATCATGAACTGCAAGTGAGAGGAGACAGCATTCAGTATTTCTCTATGTTGTCATTTATTGGTGAAGATGAAGCTGTGTGATTCATGTCCAGTACACTGCCATGACAAAATGACCATAGTGGGGACTGTCTGATAGTGAATAGGAAGTTTATAATGGATTAAAAGATCTTTGCCTTTAATTATTTTGAGCTGTTTTCCTTATGGCTGCTCAAGAGATACTCTGCCTTAGAAACAAAACTGCACAGGCTGTTCTGATAAACCTGTAGAATTAAGGCACTTTTACCAAAACATTTCAAAAGGCAACAAGTCAAAAAAACAACAATTAAGTAATTTGCATATGTCTATATATTAAGTTTTAAGATAACCTGGTTTATATTTAGTTCACACAAACAAAATTAACAAAATATAGCAGCATACAACCTATGAAAAGCTTAAGAAATTTATTAGATGCACAGATAAAGTGCTGTAACAGAGAAACTTGTGTAAATCTTTTTTTAAAATAAATTAGGTACAGTTAAACCACCTTTGACTCATTTAAGCTTCAAAAGAAAAGTCAGCCTAAGTTTTAATGATCTGGATTTTAAGGTCAAGGTGAAACATATCATAACTGTAACAGTGGTTGTGATCTACAGTAACTACTTGAGTCTCCTGTTCCTCTTGAGGTTTCCCAGAAACAGGAAGGCTATTGCAAAATGTATACATTAGACATAGTTCCTTTTACAGAAACATTTTTGTAATAAAGTGTGGTTGCTCAAATACATGTTAAAATATTTAACAAGGAAACAATTTTCTTCTGATCCAGTCGATCTTTTAAACAAGACAATGTATTTTTTCTATGATGCAGCCCACAAGAGGGAAGAGAAGTAAACATCCTCCTTAACTGAAGACTGTTTTGCTGTAAGAACTAAACTATTGCATTACATGAAAGCAAGAAATATCCATTTGGGGTTATCCCTTTCTCCAAACATACAGCCCAGTGATACAATTATTTTTGCCTTAATCTGAAAGGTCCATTTGTCTTCAGGAAAGACACGCATCAAAGAGGTTCCCTTTTAAGTGTCTTATTGTAAGATCTTTTACTGCCTTTCCATCTGGGTAAGCTCTTTGACAGCAGGAACTGTCCCTGTTGGAGTTGTGGATGCTACGAGGTTTTTGTGCTCTGCTATCTGTAATTTCAGGCACTTTAGGGCTAACATGGCTGTTTAAGTCAATGCAATAATATTAGCAATATGTTCTATACTCAGAAGGGTCACCACAGTTTCCTTCATACACTCAGGATTTCAAATTCCTCTTCCAATTCAAATAGTTTGTCTGTAGATTCAATAAGTTCTGAAAAAAAAAACACAACAATTTAGAATCTAAAGACATGCCTGATTTTTTTTTTACTTAAACACAAACAAAAGCCCCCATTTTTCTGGGATGCATCCTTCAAAGTATTTTGTAAGATTAAAAAAAGATAAATATCTGTGCTAGCAAATGTTATGTGGCCTATTAGGGTAACTGATATTCTGTACAACAGCAGCATTTAATCACGTGGTGATTGCTTCACACTTAGGAATCCAGAATTATTCCACCTGTGATTACTCTTCTGTTTGCTAATGAGGAACATTCTGCTGCACATCAGACTGTCAGTCAGTACTGCACCTGCTCCTGTGGTTGTCACTTCTGGCTTTGCTGGAGGTATGAAAGGAGGCCAGTGTGGTGGATGCTTCTGGACAAGCTCAAACATCCGTAGACTCTGTTGCTTTAGAATCTCCTGAGGACAGAATACTTCCATTTTAAGAGATGCCTCAAGAGAATCATCAAATGTGAAAGTGTCTGCTTAATTAAAAACAAGTTTAATGATATATGTCAATCAAAAAAAAAAGGCTTTATGCAGACATACATTGAAAACCTATTATTTCAAGTGCCTGCCATGGGGCATCACTGCTTCACAGATCTCTAATATTTTTCTAGTTGAAAACTCACCTAGAAGACAGATCTCTTGAACTGTCCTACAAGTTACCAGTGTGTTATAATTAGCTTTGATATCTGTACACCTGTAATTTTGTTTAAAGTAGCAAACAGACACCAAGAACGTACAGTATTTTCTGCCTTTTGAAAGAAAATTACTTGCATGGAGCTCTCTGTCTTCAAATTTTCTGCTGATCAAGGAGAACAAAAGACAGATCTATCAGCTTCAAAAAAAGTTTTGGTCAGGAGAAACAAGGTATTAAAAGCCAAATCCCACTCCTTTTCTACCAGGTAAGCTACATCATATTCTGTATTTCAGTTGTTTACAAACTGCTTTTGCTTCTTTTTTTTTAAATGCCTTTAGAGGTTGATGTTACTCCATATTCATACGTCTATAGCTTATTATAACAACTGCGTGCAGAAGTGTCCTAAAGTCCTTCTCCAGTGGCAGCAAGCACCTTTTGTGTGTCCTGCAGTTCAGCAGGAGCTGGAGGGATTCAGCACTTGGAGAATCAGATCTTCTGTGGCACCAAGGACCAACAGTCATAATTACAAGTTGTAATAATATATTATGTCAAACAATAAAAAAAATCAGGAAGCAAATAAATTGCTGCAACATGGCAGTTAAAACTTAGTTATTTTCTGATAAATAAAAGCAAGTTTCAGCCAGTAACATAGTGGTGCTAAAAAAATAAACTTCTAAAGGGTATCTGTTTACACTCATTTTCCAAGTGGCAGCATGGTTGGCAAAGTGCTGAACAAGTTCCAATTAGCAATTCAGTAGTATTGGCTATCCCTAATGCATTAATGCATTCTTCTCTGTGGCTCATTTAATGTGTCTGCAGAGAAAAATATAATGGGAATGTCTTTTTTTATTAAAAAAGTGTAATTATGTCATACGGAACAAATAAAGATTATTACCTTTTGTACAAGACTACACCAGTTATCAAAATCACATTCTTCTTTGCAAAAGAAGCCCTAAGGAAAAAATACACACAGTAATAGTATTAAATAATAACATGTCCATGAGTGAAGGATGCTGTGGTATCTTCATGCACTGTTTAAAGCTTTAGAAATGTATGTCTCAAGTGACAATTACCCATAACCCAACCACAGGATGCTGGCATGGGATCAGATTTAATTTCTTCAACTGCCACAGTGTCCTTGTGACCTATACTGAATAACTTCTACAAGTAATTCCATTTGAATATTTGTAAATGATGACATAAAATAAGTTAAACTTAAGTATCTTGTCCAGACTCACCATGCATATGTGGTAGTGATGGAATAAAACAGAGAAACCTGATTCTGTTCCTTGCTTTGACCTTCAAAATATTTCTTGCAAAAGGTAAATGCTGCTCAGTAAAGAAATTAAATTTCCTCCCTTGGATACAAACATCCAGTTCCCTGCTTGGCCTAAGATTAATGTATCCTATATGGTTAATATATAAACTACCATATGTTGAATTTTAGATCATGGAAGACTGCCCTGTGTTCCTGATTCTGCTCAAGGAAATGGCTTAGTGCCCGTATCGATATACAGAGAGGTTACTGAGAAATCAAGTATTCCCATCTCTTATTTCCAAACACCTACTAATGCTACCGAAGGGTCCAAATTCATGATCTTCATTCTGTGTGGAGCTTGCTGGCAATGGAAGCTCTGGTCATCAACTGTGCCATTTTCTTCTGAATCAACAAAGCTTTGAGTGGTGTGAGGGTCCAAGTAGATCAGCTCATTGCCTGCATGGGTAAAATCCATATGTTGATAATAAGCAAAAGACTGTAAGAACCACTTACTCCATCCAGTTTTGTAAAACAGAAATTAAATTATCATCACAGTCAAAAATATATAGACTTACTAGCTAGGGAGTCTTTAAGACAATCAGGAAGTTAGACACAATCATTTCCCACGGGGTAGTTAGTATAATTTTCTATTGTGACCTATTACTGTAGATTTTTTGTTGGTTTGTTCTACCTTTCTCATGTACTTTACTTTCCTATGTGAGGCCCAGTACAGTTTTTAAATATCTCAGCTCCTGTAATCCCTAACATTCCACAGCTCAAAAGGTACAGGATGACCACAAACACAATCTGTAATCCCATTAGGCATTAATTCAGAAATGGGAACAAAGGTATCTGAATGAAACAGTTCAGGTTTTGCAAAAGGAAGGACGAAATATCCATAAAATTATGGATCAAACTGGGGTGAAATCTGAAAGACTGAGACCAGTATTAACTATTGCTTTAATAAAGGAAGACATGGAAGAAAGTGAAAAAGATACTGCTCTGGGAAAATGTCTTAAGAAAACTGCAAAGCAAAAGAAGAAAACAACACCTTTTGTTAGGAAGTATTAATGATTGGGAAAAAAAATAATCAGTATCTTAGCAGTTGTGACATTTGACACTTGTCAAATGCCATCAGTTATTCTCAGTGTGTTGTTCTTGCTTATATCATTACTTATTTTTAAGTCAAGCCTTGCTGCTACTTTTCCATTCTGTAAAGATGATATCCTGAAGTCTTTGAGGTATGTTTCTTCATTTCTCTATTCTCATGCTTAAACTGCTTACTAGTTCTCCTTCCAGAAAAAACAACACCCTTTTTCTTTAGATCACAGGCTTATTTGGAGTAAGTTTCTTTTTTCCTTACCTAAAAATCCTATGAAATAATAGGCATTATTTGGTTTCCCTCCTAAGGCTCCCAAAGACTGTGGCATCTTAAAGCATTCCTAGGAGTTCAAAGGGAGAAAAAGGAAACTGGTTGGTTTGTTTCTTGATGTAAGATACCTGAACTGATTTTGCAGTAACAAGCAATTCACTGAAAAAAAACCCAACAAACACCAAACAACCCTTACTTTAAATGCATCGATGTACACTGGATTGATGTGATTTATCCCCAGCCGTAGAGGTATAATGAGCAAGAGGGGCTTCCAGCCTGAGCAGAGTCCTGCTGCACTCTTATTTCTGCCAAGAGCACCTCTGTGCAGGTGCGCGCTGCTCTGCGCCGCGCCGCTGCTCTGGGGAGGAGACCAGCACATCTTCTCTGTGGGAATAAAACCAGCCATCAGTGAATGCACACAGGAACACAGAGCAGATCTGCCTCCCTGATGTGAATTCAGCTCCTTTGCCACACATCTTCATGGAGCTCCTGTTTTAAGACAAAAGGAGCAGGGCTTGGGAATTGTAACTATTTAGTAGAAGTGATTCTAGCAGACAGCGTGTGCTGGCACACTAGTGAGACGGGAGGAAAGTGACCGAGGGATGAAAATGTAAGACTGAAGTTACATTTTATACTAGCATTATTAATACTGTGAAGCTTTGCCTGGGAAATCAAATGGCAGAGATGGTCACACCAGAAACTCTTCAGGGAACTCTTCACTTCCAGTGATGTGAACAAGAAAGAAGCAAAAGTAGGGACTAAAAGCAGAAATAGGCTGTGGCTAAATACCACTTCTAACCCCCTTTCCTACAACTGGAAATTAAGCCTGGCCAGGTGTTTCTCTCAAATCTGCCCAATTTCTCCTTTGCCTGACAAAAGCAAATCTGTTTGGCAAACTCAGTGTTAAAAACAATTATCTGCATTTTTATGTACTGCAGCTTCATTCAGTTTCTGGGGTAGGAATTCAGACAGCACAGACCAAACTGCACCTTTTCCCAGACTGCATGGAATGTACCTGGGCCACCAGAAAGGCCTACACTGTTCTGTGCTAGCTTTAGTTCTGGACACCCAAAACCTGAGTCTGCGTTTCCTTTATTCCTTTTCTCACCCTTGGAACAAGTAGGTATGGCCAAAAATATTCAGATACATATTTAGATACATTCAGGAAAAAGGAGTTAAGTAAAATATAACCAGAGAACTAATGTTTCACTTACTGATGTCTTCAATGACCACTGTATTGTCCATAGATACATAAACTGCTAATGAATTCCATTCATCAAATAAAGCAAGCTTCCTAGAAAACATTAATATAAACTAATTAGGACCACAAAGGTAGCTTTTCTTTCAGGACTATTAGATGATTCTGGAGTAAAAAAAAATCCAATTGTTTCTTTAGAAAAATATATTTGTTGGATTTTTTTTTTAAATCTCCATGTAATATTTAATGTTTAATACACTTGGAAAAATAAATACTGAGTGTTGCCAAGAAAAGCACCCACACTGTACCCATGTGAAAACTGTTTTGTCGTTTTGCCAAATGTGTTGATAGTAACAGCTCAACCATATAATTAGATTTATTGTTTTTTTTATTGCATGTAACAGCCTCTGCAATGGGATCCTGCCCATTGTGCCTGGCATTGTCTAGAGAAGGAAAAAATCCCCGTGCCAGTTTTGCATGTTACTTTCTGCTTAACAAGTTCCACTAAATTCAGTGGAACTATTTCTGTACACATGTGGACAGCAGACCCAGGGTGGTAAAAGCTAGATCAGCTGAAGGTTTTTGGCACCCAGAGGTTAGGAGGGAGGCATTACAGCACACAAGTTTCTGTCCACCTGTGTGAAAGCCAGGACTCTGGGGAAGGGAGCTACACTTCAAAGGCAGCCAGCTGTCTGAAGCCAGAAAAACCTGTATGTGAGCACTAAGCCATGAAGAATTTTTAAATGAAAAGAGCTGGAGGCCAGGGCATGCTTTAGCTCCTCTCTCACTCTCTAGAATGTGTCAGTCCCAGGGCTGCAAAAAATTTGTGCTGAGCTCTCAGGACCCACAGTCTGCCCTCCACTTGAGATTTGGCATCTCCACCTATCCCTCAGAAAGGGAGCAAAGCCAACTCTTTTAAGCATGGCTTCCAGACTTGGGAGGAGCTGCCCATGTTTTCTCCAGCAGCCTTCAGGCAGAACCACAGCTCAGTGAAGAACTGCAGCTCAGTTCCCTCCTTGGCCTGGATAGTGTCACTGATGTGTCACAGCACCCCTCTACCCTGCATGGTGGCACCTGTCAAAGCTGTGCTGCTTTGTGGGAAAGAATAGTAGGAACAGCACAGCAGGAGAGACCTTTTTTGCAGGTCTTCCCCAGAGTTCTTGGTATATTAATATTTAGGACTTGCCCAGTCCCAACTCGGTACCTGCCCACTGGGCTCCAGCACCATGGTCTGCACCATGCTTGCAAACAGATGGGATATGTATTCCTGACCCTGAGAGAGGGAGATCAGCCTTTAAAACTGTGTCTGGGGCCATGTCTGGGTCTCTGAGCTCAGTGGCCTCAGGGGAGGATATGCCGAGTGAGCTAGTGTGATATGACTTACTTCAGTACTTGAGCAACTGTATTTGGTCCAAACCATTCTCCAATTGATTTCCCCTCTCCAACACCCATCTGAGCTGTTTTTGTGAGGGAGCACACACACAGGAAAAAAAAAAAAAAAAGTCCACAGAGTCTGGTCACAATTTATGTAAAATTGCATGACCTACCACTATTTTGACATACATGCTAGAGCAATTGCAAATTGTATTTAGCAACAACAATTATTTTCTCAATGCTCTTTTCAAATCTGATTGTCTGCTACTTCCTTTATGAAAAATTTCTAAACTGTAAAGAGAATTACAAATATTAATGCCCTTTATTAGAAAATCAAAGCAATAAGCTTTGTGACAGTCTATTTTAAGCCTATCAACTCTGGTACCCAAGTATCAAGAGCCAGATTCTAATATACAGACTTATTTAGGTCTCAGTGAATAAGATTTCTCATTTATTATACTTTGCACTCATTTGCACACATTTTTATTTATATATGAACATTCAAACTGTCTTAATCATAGCTTTTTTCAAACTTTGAATTACCATATTTCAAATTAGAAAGTCTCAACACAGTAGTGTTAAAATTTCAGTGGAAAAAACAAGAAGTTGATGTGTGTTCTTACCCATTTGATGGATGGAATAACAGCAATCCTTTCTGTCTAGAAAGCACCGTAAGATTCTGTGATATTCTTCTGGTTGTTTTTTGTGTTTTTCCCATTGCCAATCTTACAGGAAAGAAGTTATACAGGTTAAAAAATAATAATGTTTCCATCATCCCGATCAGATTTCTAGATAGTAGAAAGCCATAAAACGAGATGTTAAAGGACTAACGTACAATTCATCTCTAATATTTACATTTTGGTTACAATTCCTAGAAATCACAGCTGGTCATTTATTATCAAGCTGTCCTTTATTATCACAGGCTAGATTGTGAAAGCTGGGAAAATAAAAATGTCAACTGCAAATACATTCTGAGTGATGACTGCTGCAAACTGATCACTACTGCTGAACGTGAGCTTCCAAGATCGTTTAAAACTATACAATCTGGTTAGATTTTGCTAGATTTGTAAGCATCCTGTAACCATTTGTACCATAATGATACCAGATCCATAAAGCAAAGTCCAGACACAACACTGGACCTCTCCCACAGCAAAATCCAAAATACAGCTTTGCCATGGACACCTCCCATTGACTGACAGAAAAGCTCACACAGACAGGGCTGATACTGTGAAGTAGCAACATGCTATGAGCTCATGTTCTCTTTTTTTTCTCAGGTGATTTGTTTGCCTACTTTTTCAGTTACATCTTTGCACCCCCGTTCCATGGGTTCAGATATTCAAATGGATAAATCCTTCTGTGGAATCAGTTATTAAAGTAAATAAATCCACAAAGCACGCTGCTATGGAAACCACAGCACAACAGTACAAGGATGATAAACCTAATTGTAATAGTTTAATTAATACAGCAACTACACACAGACCAGACCTACGATACTCACCTGTGATCCTGGGGTATGAGGTGCTGATACAGGCCTAAGAGCTTGCACTAATGGGCTCTGCTGTGGGGTTTGGACCTCAGGCTGGTGACGGGTGAGTGGTCTGTGAAGTACTTTGTGTGATGTCTATCACTATGCCACTATGCACACAGTCACTGTGTGCGAGCATTTGGTGGCTATGTAAGCAATGAAGAGAAGGGTAAGAACTCAGACCCATGGCCACAGGTTTTCCCTTGGCCTCAACTTGGGTATTCCTCAACAAGATTTATAAAATAATGGCAACAGGATTCCGTATAGGTCCTCTCTCTATATCTCTGCTTAAGGCTGGCATGATTTTGCCCCATCAGACAAGAATAATCCTATAGTAACTTCTATCAGGGCATCAAAGGAAGTTTCATTAATAAATGTAGGTTTGGGTTTTTTATGGAAAACTACAACAAAAATTAAACTGCCTCCAAACAACACAAAAGTGCCTGCAGCAACAGTGCTCACCTCTTCCTAAATGTCTGCAGATCAGTGCTTGTGCCAGCATCATCTGCCCACATCGCAGCATACATCCCCAGCCAGCATCAGATGAAGGACCAGTGCCTCCTATTAAAGAGAGTTCATTACAGTCAATTTGGGCTTTACACTGAGTGCAGCACCCAGAGGAAATTTCAGAGTTACAATCTCTAACAACTGTCCTATGGATCAAAGGCACTGAGCAAGAACTTTTCCTTCCATATTGCTGGTCTAACTTTACTGCTTGCTTTACAAACATGGAAGGCCCGATTATATGCAGGTACAAGTAAGCAGCATTTTTAACAGCTTTAATATTTAGTTTGCATAAACACTTAAAATTATGCTCAAAATGTGCTAATACTGTAAATATATTTTTTCACTCCATGATAACATCACTAATCCTGCTATCTCACTTATAACAACACAGCTGGTCTGCTGTGTACTCACCAATAGGAGAAAACTTCCTTCTGTACGTAAACCAGAGACGAGCACTTATATCCAACAAAAACTTAGATTTGTCTGGAATATTTTTAAGAGGAAAGAAATTATTAAAACCAACTTTTAAAATGAAAAATGTTGCTTTTACGTGCAAGACCCTTAACACTTAAAATATTTTTTTAATTGTTTGAACTGAGAGCTTTTGTAGACTTGCAATTAAAGTTTACTTATTAAGGATGAAATAATTATTAGCCAATGAAGTTTTACAAGGTGTTTGGAATGACTATGCCCAGCTTGAATGAAACAACTATGGAGAACTATGTCCTCAAGAAAGAACTGGTAAAGCAAGTTCAGAAAGGTGAGGAATTTCTACATGCAAACCAACATGGAATTATGCGATACCTCCAAACCCAATGCAAAGTCATTTTAAGAAAAGGTTAATAATATTAAATTTAATTAAATAGGGGGTTTTAATACATTCACACACAGAATTCTCCCAAATGCTCTGAAGAATTCTTAAGAATCTGATTTGCTGCACTGTCTCTGAGCAGTGGCTCAGACTGACTGGCCTTTCCAAGGGATCCTTCAGTGGTGGGGGCTGGGAGCAGTGCCCGGGGCTGTCCTGAGCACCCTGCCTGTGCCTATGGACACTGCCTTGGACATGGCACACAGGAGGACACCCTTGTCTTCTCCCCAGAGAGCAAACCTCATTTCTGAAATCTTATTTTTATATGATATATAAATGCATCACACTGCTTATCACTTTTAGGTCATTTATTTATTTTCATAAAAATACAGTATATGCCCTAAATTAATTATTGTTTTGATATATAATTTTAGTTGCCAGTAACAGGCCGCAGACCTCACCCCTCAGGGGAAAATAACTGAGATTCTGAGACTTCTGATGTTGAGAAGTGACCAGCCTCATACCTGACCAGCCTCTGCTACAAGTACTATCTCTTTGCATGAATTATGGTAGAAAGTACATGGGTAAATGGCTGGTTTCAATACAGCACAAATACTGCTGCTTATGGCTGATTTCTTGTCAATGGAGAAAAAGAAACTTTTCTCATGAGACATTTAGAAAACATAAGGAAATCAGGAGCTGCTGCTGCATGTGAATCTATAAACGCTCTACAGTTATGACAGAGGAATTTTCATTCTAAAGATACCTGTGTTTAGGTGGTGTTGCCTTCCTAGAATCCACACCGGCTCATCAGTTTCTGGAAATTCTTCTAAGTAGTCTGACAAAATAGTGATCTGGTTTTCATACCTAGATAAAACTGGACAGGAACACACAAAATTCAAACTCCATTTTATCTCTTTGTTCTTTTATGCACAACTTTTGATTTCTTAGTTGTAGCTTGTCTTTGCAGTGCCTGGGTCTCCTGAATAGTGCTGCCAGCTGTGCTTACTCTTCCTTTAACGAGCTGTTCTGACGCTGCCATATCCAATGTCTTCGCTGGTTTTTATTTTGATCCTCAGCGAGTGCTGAGAGAATAACATGGCTGACACTTGATTATAAGCAGCCTGACTGAAGCCACTAGCAGAAGTTCATGCTGACTGCAGGGAGAATAAGATTTGGTTCAAGGAAATGAGGAAAGGGAAAAACAATTTAGACATCACAGTGTATGTGCCCGTGCTCAAAAGTACAAATACTGCCACTCAGAGCGATTATGGCCTTGTGGTTTATGGGAAGCATGTGAAAAGTGTTAGCAATACTGGGTTTTGCCTTCCTAACTGGAGATTTGAAACACTTCAAAATAAAAGATGTATTAATGTAACTATTCAATGCTAGATTAATTTACTGTAAATAACAAATGATGATGGGGCTGGACTAGATGACCTTTAAAGATCTCTTCCAACCCCAAACTATTCTATGATTCTGTGATAATTCATACTATTTAAAGAAGACCATTCAATATTTTTTTTAGATAATTAAAGCAGGTTTTGTTGGAAGAGTAAAACAGGCCTTCAACGGTAAAAATGAATGTAAAATAATTTCTTTTAAATACCAGTGTTAAGGAATATACTGCCAAAAAATCAAAGTTGAAAGCAAACACAACTATATTTTACTCTTCAAGTAAATGCACATACATACAGTACAAGGAATGAATAATCATAAGGTAAATATATTAAAAAATAATTCATGTAAAAATATACGCTACAGCAATCAGAAGTGCAACTGAGCTCCACCACCCTCTGATTCGAGCCCCCAGGGCCAGTGCAAATACATACACCCTCTCTGCATGCTAGTGCAGACAGCTGTTAAAAAACATTATAAACTATTATAAACTCATTTCCCAAGACTGTCTACAGAGTAAAAGAACCTCTTACACTGTGCTCCGTCTTCTCCATCAGAAAACTCATCGCACTGACAGAGTAATCGGTCTCTTCAAAGAGTTAAGGGTCTCTCCCCCCTTCAAGTGCAGCAGCTGAGAACTGCGTCCCCCCTTGGCGGCCATGGCTCTCCCACCCCGGCTCCTACATGACATCTCAGACCATCCAGGGAAAAACTACCGGTCTCTCCCCTGCAGATCTCGCACCCTTCTACCGCTGCAGCCCGGCCGAGGCTTCCCGCAGAACGGCGGCACCTCCCGACGCGCCAGTCCCTGAGGGGACACCGGCCCCAGGCCATCCAGAGGCCCGGCCAAGACCCTCCGCCTCGGACCCCTCGGCCAGAAGTCCCTCTGTCCCACGCCCATCGCCCCCGGGGAAGGCCGCGGGGCCTCGTCCCTCCCCACCAGCCGAGCCCACCACAGCGGAAAGCACCGACCGACCTCCCCCTGCCTCGCCCCTCAGCCCGCCGGCGCCTCCCGCCGCGGCGCGGCCCCGCTGACGGCCCCTGGGGCGGGCGGGCCGCCGGCCTAGCCCTTCGCCGCCGCCGCCACCCCAAGGGCCGGGCCCACGGCCCCCTCGCCACTCGCCCCCTCCGCGGACCCGCACTGCCACCGCCGCCCCTCACCGGACTCCATCCTCCCGCTGTCACCATCCTCCTCCTCGCCCCGACACGGAGGCACAACACGGCCGGGGCGCGGATCACCCTGGGAGATGTAGTCCCACCGGTCAGAGGCACCGTATCCCGCCCCCTTGAACTGCAAATCCCAGCAGCCCCGCGGCCCGAGGGGTGACGGGAGCAGGCCGGTAGGTGTGATTGGCTGGGCTGGCTTCTGCGCCCCTCTGATTGGCGGCGAGCGGGCTGAAGCACCGCCTCTGTCAGTGTGGTGAGGCGGGGAGGCAGTGGTAGCAGTATGGGGGATGCGGTGTCCGACGTGGGGGTCTGCAACCTGGCCTATGCTGGGCGCCTGGAGGAGCTGCGGGACCAGCTGCTGCGCGACAGGGCCCTGGCCACCAAGGCCGACCAGGTCAGCCAGCTGCGGCCCTTCCTGCCCGGCGGGGTGAGAGCGGGCGGCCTGTGGGGCTGCTCCCGGCGAGGCGGTTCCTGTCAGCCGCCCGCTCACCGCCGCTCCCTCCTTCCCTCAGGACAACCGGACCGCGCTGCACTGGGCCTGCTCGGCGGGGCACACGGACGTAGCCGACTTCCTCCTCGGTCTCGGCGTGCCGGTGGGCGACAAGGACGATGTGAGTGTCGCAGCTCTCCCGGGACCCCCCCACCCCTGTGAGGGGCTGGACCGGGCGTGCAGCTGCTGCTGTGGGGCTGAGGGCAGCTCCCCGTGGCTACTGGCGCTGGTCGCCCCATTCCCTTTCCTCCCCTCGGTTGGTGGATCCAGTGTGGTTTCTGGGAGGTTTTAAAAAGTGCACACTGCTGCTGTGTGTGTACTAGAAAGGCAAACTGACGTATTTCACTGTTTATGTGGAAGAGAGGAGCAATGATGAGTCTTGCTTATTGTCAGGAAGGCTCAGGAGAACTGTTCTTAAGAACAAACTTACAAAACCAGGGGTTTGTTTGGGCGGAGTTCATGTTATATTCATCTCGGTGTGATCTTAAATATGTTGTGATAAATCATGAGGTACCCTGAAGATTTCTCATTGTTGGGGAGGGCATTAGAGAGTAGGTGACAGGTTCAGTGATTTGCAGTTGCAAAGGAGATTGTCGCTGTCCTAGAGAAGGGTTGAAATAATTACACCTGTTATGAAGCGTTGTAAATATCATCAAAGAAGAAAATATTGTCCAATCAGTTTAATTAGAGGTTGGGCTATAGAAAAGATTGCATAAACTTTTGGACACCCTTTTCTGCCACTCATTTCTTCATAAAAAAGCATTGCTGTTAATTCTTCAGGGGTAAGGTGCCCTGCAAGATACCACACATAACTGCGTAACAGAAGTGATTTCTGTTGTTTGACTGCCAGCTTTTGTCAGGTACTGAACACAGGCACGTGAGAGGATGTCTTGTCTCTCTGGTGATAATAAATAATGTTTAGCTTTCCAGTTACAAGAATCTGTGCAATATGACTGATGAGAAGCCAAATCTGTATTGGGGTTGCGCTTTGCCATGTTTTTGGCATGAAACTCCCCTGGTTTGAATAATGTGGGTTTTTTCTTTCCTCTGTAGGCTGGTTGGACTCCCTTACACATTGCTGCCTCGGCGGGCCGGGATGAGATTGTGAAAGCCCTCATTGCCAGGGGGGCTCACGTCAATGCTGCCAACCAGAACGGCTGCACGCCCCTGCATTATGCCGCCTCCAAAAATAAGCAGGAGGTACGTCTGCCTGTGCTCCTGGGGGTGCTGTTGCTCTTGGAAGAAGTATTTAGTTATGTTAACTTTTTGTCCCCCTTTCTCCTTCTACATATTCAGATTGCAATCATGCTTCTAGAGAACGGAGCTGATCCGGATGCAACGGATCATTTTAAATCTGCCCCATTACACAGAGCAGCAGCCAAAGGAAACCTAAAAATGGTACAGATCCTTCTGCAGCACAAGGCATCTGTTGATATACAGGACTCTGAAGGGAATACTCCTCTGTAAGTAATTTTTTTTCTTTTTACTTTGCTCAATATAGCATAGTGTCTGTGAAATGAAACTCCATTACTTCAATTTCTTTTTTTAATTTCTCATTGTCTCAGAGTACTCCCTTGCTTCACACCCCTATGTAATTAAAATGGATTTGAGAAAATCATACTTAGTATTTTGCCTAAGTGTGTCTGTATATACATACCTCAATTTGTGTTACTATATCTACTTTAAAAGTGTAGAACATTTCTGTAATTATTTGGAATATGTTTGGTTACCACTAGAGGGTAGAAAGCAAGCTAATGATATCGAAGTCAGAGGAAACATTTTGAAGGCTGGCCTGCTCTGTTCTGCCAAGCAAAACCTAATTTTTGAAGCTTTTCTTCAGTTCTCTAAGGAAAATAAGTTGCAATTTAAGTACAAGCAGTCTGGTGTTTGAAATCACCTTAGAGACCAGTTGAATCTGTGACATGAAAACCTTAGCTGCTTTGAAGTAAGTGGTAGAACTCTGCCTTGTCAGCAGTGGAATTGAGATTTTGCCATGAGTACAATCGTGCACTATGTTTTAGCTATGCATAAAACCCAGTATTGTCCTGGGGGACACACATTTATTCTCAAGATACTGTGTCAAATGGAAAAAAGCATTTGCTGCATTTGCAGTGACTCTTCAGGTTATTTTTAAGCACCGTACGATTTGATTTATCACTCTCCATTCAAATAGAGATTTTAACTTTCCAACTTCACTGTGGATTATGTGCTCCTTATCTTTGCTGACTGCGGAACCAAATCCTAACCTAATGAAGTCTCTTACTGTTGCGAGGACAGTGGCAGGAGGAATGCTCTTGAGTTGCTTAATGACAACAGACGAGACAGTAAACTTTGGAATCTGTGTAGGTAGTTCGTTGCATGTGGTTTTGTTGTTCTAGGATGTATCACTGCCCTCCAACATTCACAGTGTCATTTTGACAAGGCATAATTATTGCTTATTTATAACCTTGGACTGTTTAATAGTGGCCGTGGGTTTCTTGTTCTTATTACAGTCATTTAGCCTGCGATGAAGAGAGAGTGGAGGAGGCAAAGCTGCTGGTGTCTCACGGGGCAAGTATTCACATTGAGAATAAAGAAGAACTGACCCCACTGAAAGTGGCAAAAGGTGGCCTGGGAGCCATACTTAAAAGAATGGTGGAAGGCTAATGGGGACTCTGACTCGACTCTCTTCCCTGTTGCACTTTTGTTTAAGACTGCAAAGTTCATATCTTGATAGTTCATCTAGGGTGTCATGTATGGCTATCACCATGGTGATAAAATGTGTATCTCTAGGTTTCCTTCAAGTACGGTGCCAAAACAACTGTTTGTATTTCCTGTTAATTAAACAGTTCACTGCTTTTAAAGTCTTTTTCAATATCTTGCAGTTTTCTTTCAGTTTACAGTATGATCTGTATAAATGCAGTCATTCCTTCTGTTTCAGAACCTAGTTTAGGATTATTTCTTTCAAGCAACAGGACCAAAAATGCTTTAACCAGTTAAAGTCAATTTTCTTTTGGAAGCTCATTCTAGAGTCTTTGTTTTTTCTCTTAGCCTTTGTGATTTGTGTGGGGTTTTTTTATGTTTGTTTTCTTGTGGGTATTCTCTTCCTTCAGATGATTTTAAACTACTCCTCTCTTTGTAGAATGCTGTTGTCTCAGTTGCTTAGGTAATTTTATCCATTATTTCTCTTCTTGGTCTATTCAAGTGAGCTCTGAGTGTTCAAAGCTTTTTTGTTGTTATTTGTTGCTATCCTGTTTCTTTGAATCTTTGAATATATGTATTTGATGAAGTGCACTGGACTGCTTGCAGGATGCAGGTGCAGTTTAGGGTTACCTCTGCAAATATGCTGTTATGTGATGGGTGCCTCTGGGTACTTCTCTGGGATGTACTTTGGCTCTGATTTTATTTCCTCTTGCTTCTCCCCTGGATTTCTTTTTCTGTTCTGTTTGACTCCCGTTATGTAGAACTGACACTCACAGTTTACCACCTTATTTTATAACAGCAGCCTGGTTTAATCTCTATTTACTCATAGCAAATCCTGGTATTAAGTTATTAGAAGGCAGAGCTAATGAGACTGATCAGTCTGAAAAGTGACCTTGTGCTCTAATGTTGTTAAGATCACTTTTGATAAACCCTTCTGAAGAAAATGACGCTGATGAAATTCTGTGAAGTAAAGAACTTTCCTAACAGCAGTCTTCGGTGTTATAAAACTTTATTAAACTAGCATGTAACAAAACCAGTATTTTCTCAATAGCTTGTATGCCTGGGGTGTGAACAACAAGTCAGCTGAAACCTTGCCATCCGTTACACAGTGTGGAAATAGAACATGTTTGTTCCTCAGCTGCAAGGAAAGGTTGAAATGGAAGATGACAGTTTCTACAGTTTGACTTGTAGGGATTAAGATAATGCAATTTATTTTGATAAGCAAGACAGAAACTTACAAACAAACATCTTCAGCAAGCGCGTTAAGTCTATCCTAGAAAGCAAAATGCAGGTTAAATTTCACTGAGGGTGGTGATTAGAGAGCAGGAGAGATAACTCACTTGTACAGTAAGCTCTGGCCATGCAGACCTTGCTTGAAGGAGGAACTTGGCTGAGTAAATGTTCCTTATAAATTGTGTAGGCACTGCTGAAAACTTGCATTGAGAAAAACTGAAGTTAGAATTCAGCATTCATCCTTGATGTTTGCATAGCAAAAAAACCCTGCCACAGCTCTGCAGCTTTGTAAACTCTCCACTTCCCTAGGAGATGATGGCTTGAGTGTTGCCTTAATATCTGGTTTCCATATTAATGATCCCTGCTCCCTTGAGAGAAGATAAATGGGCCATGCAGCAAAGACTGTCGGAACATCTGAGGCAAATTCTGAAAAATATTTCCGCATCCTGCATAGCTCTGCAGGGTTTTTGAGCTACACACCATGGATCAATACCTAATTTGGCTTGTGCTTTGCCAAAAGCATCAGTGGAAAGCTAGGAACAGTGCCCATCCTTTTTAATAAACTATTTTACATGAGAGAAACTTCATAATGAGAACAAACATCTGCCAGAAGGCTTACAAAAATATCTCTATGTTAAGGAACTCCAAATAAATGTTATTTTCCTTCCTTTCCTCCTCACCCCCAGCAATCTGTTTTGCTTCTTAAGTTTCCTTTTTGTTGTTTTGGGGTTTTTTTAATACTTGTACACACTGGTGGTTAGAAGTATGAGAGGAATTATTAGTCTAGAACTTGTGTTCATTATTCTTTCTTTTTATATAAAACCATTAATGTAACTTGAGCAATTTCTACTTTTTTAGCAAATGTAAGACCTATGGTGTTCTAGGAAGATTGTATTAGCTTGTAGAAGGTAATTACAACTTCACCAGCTTAAACTCCTCTCTTACTGTAGCAAGTTATATAAGGAATACATGCAGGGAAATTTGTGGAGGTGAGATTAAGGAAAGATTTAAAAATTGTGATGAGGACCACATAATATATTCCACCCTTCAGTCACGATAGTGCTGTTGCAGAGATACTAAAGTTGGAAAGCTGTTGCTGTAAGGAAAATGTAAATATATGTATATAAGATAACTTTAGAAGAACTGAAACAACTGCAGCAGTGTCATGAAGAGAGTTGTTTGTATTTTCCCATGAAGAGCAAAAGTGAAAGAATGCCTAGGAATGTCAGAGAAGAAATTAACTAATACCACTGTCAGCCAAGTTGTGGGCTCACTTGGAGCAATAATTGATTTGAATTTCTCATTAGGAAACACCTTTGGTAAGAAAATGGTACCCAAATAGGAGTAAGTAGCACCTACTCTCTCATGCTGTTACTGAGCATGCTTAATGTCATAGTTCTACATACCCACAAAACTTTGAGTGTGAATATCAGAAATTTTCACTAAGCTTCCAAACCTACATGGGAGGATGTGGTTTGCAGATTTTGCTTAGCAAAATTGCCACAAGAATCCATAAGAGAGGTGCTTGATTAAGAAGAGACTTCCATACAGGTCATGGCTTAAGGTTTACCCTGGGTATTCTGGGGAGAGAGGAGTGTGAGGATCCCCTGGTAGAATATGGCAGTGTTGCTATTAGTAATATTTTGACCCTCACAGTCTGGCACAAGCAGGTTTT
This sequence comes from Hemiprocne comata, assembly GCA_020745705.1. Lineage (NCBI taxonomy): Eukaryota > Metazoa > Chordata > Aves > Apodiformes > Apodidae > Hemiprocne > Hemiprocne comata. The sequence continues at coordinate 11,886,852 of CM036597.1, read as the reverse complement.
AGCTAAAACAATATTATAAGAGCACTGTAGATGTTCTTGAACTCTGCAATGAGGCTAAACACCAGGACACATATAAAAGACAAGTATTTGAAAGCTAGAAAACCAGGTAGAAAGGACAATGAATACAGTTATGCTTAATGATCCAAGTAGAATCTTAATTAGGACCTCATGCCTTACATCTTCCTTAAATGTTGCCAACTTTTCCTTTTTTTGTGGTCACTTTCTTAGTAGGAACTGAACCTGAAGATTTTAGCATGGATGTATCTATCCTTTTATCTGTTTGAAAGATGACGGTTGCATATAACTAATGTGTACAGGCTAGGAACAGTCACAAAGGATTTATGAACATTAGAGCCTATGAAAGACTTTTAAGTGCCAAAAAGTTCAGATCCCAGAGCCAGATACATTTTTCTGCAGTGTGTGAGGCTGGTACTGGTGTCTCCTTGTGTCAGTGAATATCTACCTCATGTAGTTCCGAAGGGAGCCACTGGGACTGTGTGTCGGTATTCACCTGACCCCCGTGGTCCTTGAGCTCTTCTGAAAGTGGGATCTTTTCTCTTTTGAAGAACTGAGTTTGCTTAACCTTAAAAATGAGGCCCAGAGAGGTGTCCAGTAATCAGAGTGCTTATGGTTCAGTTCCCTCCTTCCAAGAGACTGCTCATTACTCAGCTGTTGGCTGTGGGTGTGCATGCACCACTTACCTTTCCTCTTGATACCTTCACCCATAGAAAACAGTCCAAGTTACACTGGGCTAAAGAAACCAGAATAAAAGCAGCACGAGTTTGTTGCTTAGTGGGTAGGGCAGTCGCCTGGAAATAGATTTAAATAATCTCAGGCACAGGAATCAATCAAAACTAGTGTGTCGAGTAGTTGGCAATATTCACTTCTAAGTTTTGAAAGCAGCTGTATCTGCATGTCATGAGAAATCCAATACTCTGTGTGCCTGTTGTAACAGGACTTACAAGAGGTTTAGATTTCCAGCTCCTGTTGTTTGGAAACAAGTCAATCAATGTCTGAACTGGGTACCTGAATGCCAATTCCAGAAACTGAAAACTGGAACTGCTGAAACACACAACTCTGGGATGCTGGTGCATTGAGAATTTTAAAGCCAAGAAGGCCACTGTTAACAGAATGTATTACAGCTTAGGCAGCAACAGGGTGAAAGTTTCCAGGACCTACAAAATAGTTTTAATTGGAATTCAGATGCACAAGATTTCATTGGTCCAGGTCTTAGCATCTGTTTCTGCACTGTGATGACATTGATGAAACTTCTTTTTATTTCTGATGTGCAAAATCAAATCCTTTAAAGACTGCAATGTACTGGCCATGATGATTGTTCTGGGTGCACAAGGAAGAGGAGTTTGGCCAACACTTTTTCTGGAGAAAACTGCTGTGGTTCAGAACTGAATGGACACATACTGCTTTACAGATAGTTGACTCAAAAGCTCTTACTTTGTGAAATGCTTCAGTCCATTTCCTAATTAGTTTTGCAAAATAGATTGGATAAATGTGGATTATAGCCTTTCTGTACTTAAATGTATGTATAACTAGATAATAAATGAAATTTCATTAACTTTAGAGGCCAAATCTGCTATGCACAAAGGGCGTGTGTAACACCCTTTTCAGTCTCCAGCCCAGTGGTTCACAAGACAAATGCCCATTTAAGTTTTAGTCATCCTTCTATGTTAGTTTAGTGACAACTATTTTTGTATAAAGGGGTCCAAAGCTGACAAGAAAAACAGTATTAAAACTCTAGGCTATTTCTTCTTTTTCCACTTCTTGCTTCTCATCATTGTCAGGTGTCCCAGAGGCTGCCGTTTCATCAGCGCTAGGGTATTCATTGGTTGCATTGCTTGATGGAACTGTGGTCACAGGAATGTTTTCTTCATTAGGTACCTGAACATACTCTGCATTGGGCTGTTTCTGAGTCATTTCTCTGCAGGAAGACAGGATGAGGATTGTGATTTCACATGTTGAAACCCCATCTACACTAGAGGCATTCAAAAGAATGAGTCCTTGTAGTTTTGTTATCTAAACATTAACCCCCTTATTATTGTGACTCTGTTCCAAAAGCACCTGAAAAGGCTATGGCATCACTGCTGCTCAGACAGCAAGTGCCAGAATGTTAGATAATAAGACTGATCTGCATCACTATTCTAAGTGATCCCTCTAGAATAAAATAGATTTTAGTATGTTGAAATGCTTGGCCAGGAAAGCAGAACGAAAGTAAGTGCTGGCAAACAGTGTCTGAGAGGGGGAAGCAAAACACTAAGCTTGATGTGAGCTTTCTGAGAAATTCCATGCAGACCTGGTGTCCCATTCAAGTGCATTAAAGTAGAATGCAGTCAGAAAAGAACTATGAAAAGGCCGAGACCTAGAAAAATATTTTTAGTAAGAGGTATGAGTGCATTTATCTTATCAAAAAAATAATAAACCAGCTCCTGGTATTTAAGCACTTTCACATGTAAAAAATATCAGATGCTAGTGGATTATTTCAATGTAGTAAGATTTATTAGGATCCAAGCACAAAATTAGATGGTAATGGTTGAAAGCAGAATCAGGGGCATGAGTGACTGCATTAGCAGCATTCTGTATCAGGACATCTTAGACCTGTGCTACAGGGAAGTGTCCAGATGACATATTTTTTTCTGGCCTCAGCTGCATGTATTCTAAAATGCAGCATTGAACATCATAGGGCTCAATGCAAATGCAGTCTATATAGTATATAAGATAATGCCTATGCTGAAGATTTGGCAGTTTAAGGAGAAAATGAGCTAACAGAGCACAGAGGAAAAGACATTTCCAGATCAGGATCAAAATGGACATTCTGGGTTCCATTCCGTTGCCTAAACCTTGTGTCTCCTGCCATTTGAGATACCTTAAAGTATCCCAGGTGTGTGTCCTATAATTTAAAATAGCACTGAACATGGGGAAGAGGGTAATGGCAACTTCTGTTACAAGAGCAATAGCTTAAAAGTCACACAAAAGCAAATATTCTCACTCTGGAAGTTTTCTGAACACCTGTATTATTTACCCTTCAAAATTGTTTAGTGTAATTCCATTTTACTTTAATTCTGGATTCTCAGCAGTGCTTTACAGAAATAATTGTCTTAAAATGAAGCAAACAGAAACTCTTACTGCATCTCATTACTTGATGACTTCTTATTCTTTGCCTTCTTGGTTAAGACCCAGACGATAATGCAAATTATAGCAGCTGCCAGAATTGCTCCAATTAATGCTCCAGCAACAATACCACCATCTGAGTCTGGAAAGGAAAAAAGATTACTTGACTTTAAAAAAAAATATTATTGTAGCAAAATCCCATGGAAATTTAGTGGAGGAGCCTTTAGCAGAAAGAAGACATTAGATTCAAAGAACTAAAAAACTGACTGACAGCTGTATTTCCAGGAGGGAGGCCAAAGATTCTCTAGGGAAGAGAAAACTGTGCTTTTATGACTATTGCTGTCTCTTTTCTTGTTAATTAGCTCCCTGCCCTAATAAACCCCATGTTTATGCCTGGCTAAGGGAAACATTAGGCTGTCAACACTGGGAATAGAATCAAAGAATCATAGAATCATCAAGGTTGGAAAAGACCTTCAAGATCATCAAGTCCAGCCATCCACCCTACAACCCCTAACCACTAAACCGTCTCCTGATACACCATGTCTACCTGTTTTTTTAACATCTCCAGGGACAGTGCCTCCACCACCTCCCTGGGCAGCCTGGTCCAATGCCTCACCACTCTTTCTGTGAAGAAATTTTTCCTAATATCCAAACTTAGTGGAAAGCCTTTGCTCTTCCATCCTTGCAAACAAATTCTGAAATTCAGGTTGCCCTTATCTCTGTCTTTCAGATGTAATATGTATGCTCTGATCATCTGTGAGCCCCCAAAACCTCCTGTTTCCACTTCAGTACAGCCTTTAGCTCTAACCTGCATTTTTCATTTTATGGAGCAGTCAGTAACTGAGAGATCATCTCAGGAACATCTCTCCTGGCTGGTTGTACAACATATGTTGCCTCTTGTTAAAGGTTACTGGTTACGTGAAAAACCTGTGTGCAGACGTGGCTGACAACTGCTTGAGAACAGTCAGGATAAGGTTGATCACTGCTTGAGGGCAGTCAGGGTAGGTATGACTGCAGTATTTTTAGCTAGTGGTCACATCTACAGTGCCCCAGTCCTTGTACTACCACATATCAGTGATGCTTGTCCTCAGCTGGACTGTTAGCTGGAAGAAATTGCTCTAATCTCCACATTTTTCAGTTCTCAGGAAAGGTTCTGCAGTCAGAGCCTGCTTCAGCTCCCACTCCCTGTGGGAAATGAAGCTGGAGATGTTAACTGAGTTGTCTGGGTCGGTGTAAATTCTTCACATACCTAGATGAAAACTCTGGAGCTCTCCAAAGCCCATTCTGTTCTTACTTGAAAAAAATCTACACCGTAAAGTTCTTAGAGCATTTTCCCCTCAAACTGTGGAAGTCAAAATCAAACGCGTGATTCCTTTCATGCGTGAAACTTACGGTTTGCAGTTAGGTCAAGCTCACAGGTGCTGTTCCCCAGGACATTGCTGGCTATGCACCGGTAATACCCAGTTTCAAAGGTGGTGAGGTTGCCAATGTAAAGAACGCCAGTGTTTGGATCTGTCACAAACAGAGAGCAGGCCTAGATTACCCTCTGGATACTGCAGAGGCAAGCGGTTTTCTTTAGTTGGAAATACTGAGAGTTACCAAGAGATTAGAAACAAGGTTCTACAGTTATTCATTCACTTGGGTTTTTTATATTCTTTAAATTAAAAATGTTCTCCTTCCTTGAAATCGCCTACGGTGGATTCTGCAGGGGAGTAGCAGAACACAAGAAGTATGCCCCTACTCTGCAAATCAGTCTGACCATCTGATGTTTTACCTGCATTAGTATTGTCAGTGAAACTTCACTAATGAAAATGTAATGGGTACTGAAGATTTTTGGGATGGGATCTTAGCACCTGAATGACAAATTGACTTATTCTAAGCTCACTCAAAATTCTGAGGAAAGGGAGTTCCAAAGGCACAAACATTTATCTCTTTTTAACTATTTACAGTAGTGGCATGGGCAAGACTTTACCACGCCACACAATTTTTATTAAAACCAAGTGTTCTGTCTTTGTGACAGCCATCAGTCCATTTGAGTAAGTAAAAATATGATTTTGTGACATTGACCTTCAGAAGAGGAGGGTAAGTTTGAACTGCCTGATGTAATACACAGAGTTTGAAATGGCTGGTACTGTGGAATTCCAGATCCTGAACATGGTATGGTGGTCCTGTGGTTACGTACCAGGTTGTTCAGTCACAGGCTTGAGGGTGTCCCCATCCACTTTGTACCAGCGGTAGGTAGGGCGAGGCAATCCTTCGTCACATTTGCATAACAGGTAGATTAGATGGCCTTTTTCAGGAGTGCCTTCTATTTTGCAGAAAGGTTTTGATGGTTTGACTGTAAAATAACAATGAGAACAGACACACTGTGAGTACATACCTGGGCCTGCAAGAATCCACCTTGAGGTGGTACTGTGGCTTCTATGAGTAGGGAATTGAACCTCATCTACAGATTTCCATCTGAGAGCAGAGTCTTGTTTATGCATCTGACCAAAGACTCTCCCATAAAGTTTTAAGTAGTATTAAATATATGTACATAGCCTAGAATACATTTTTATTATCTCCTTTTTTTTTCCATTTGCTTACTAAATATTTTTATAGAGGTGTTGAGATTAAGACTATCACTTACTTTAATTATAATGAGCCAATCACTATTTGTCATATACCATTCTGCCACATAGCAGCATTATTTTCTTTAGGGACACAGCAGGAGCTTTTCCACATAAAGTTCAAGGCCTGATTCTTCAGTATATTGTAGTTGTGGAGGAAATAATTTAACTACAGTTCTGTTAAAAAATAAATCTGTTTTGATAGATAACATTTTCTCATTTTGCACATGGAAAAAGATTCTGTCTTCACTCACATCTATTATTTTTCATTTCCTACCTACAGATAAAGCTGTTGTGGTTCTTTAGAGTAGAGTCAGTGGAACTATACTAGCAATGAACACAGCCCAATTTTGTGTGCATAAATGAACCAACTTTGTTGGTTTTCATGTGAAAAGTACAATCTCTTACTCAAATGCTCCAAGATTTACTATTTGTTTGGGGAATTTTAAATTAGAATTGTCAGTAGTACTTAAATTTTTCAAGAATTGAGTTTATGTATGTATTTTTCTTATTCCTGGCAGGTAGGCAAACGATGTTGGAATCTTGTGCTCATATGACTTTAATTTGCTACTCTGAACAGGTATAAATTCTCAGTATAAAACCAATTATGAGATGGGGTTGATACAAACTTTTATCTTACTAGGAAGTGAAATATCTCATTCTACTGCTTTTCACCCTGTCTTGCCTGTTCATTCTTGAACTTTTGCTTTCCTCCATCCAAAACAGACTTTATCCTACTTCCATCCAACACATACGAAGTTTCTAGAGTTTCTGGGAACGGGGGTGAACCAGACCCCTTCCTTGGCTGTACTGATGCCTTTCTGATGTGAAGTCACTGTGACCAATATTAGGTAAAATTAGTAACATTTTGGTCTCTGCTGGGGCTGGATGTAATGTCTTCAGAGAGAATTTGTCACTCCCAGCTGAAAGGGCTTTCTTTGTTTTCCAACCTGAAAAAATGTAATGAAGTTGAGTAATTCCAGCTAGCTGCTTACATTAGGTAGCTTTTTGAGAACACAAAGTGAATCTGAAGGGCAAATAAGTTTTTACGGTAGGTCTCATGTGTGCTTTGTCTGGAAGCCAGAGGGCAGCCCAGGCTCTGCCTGCCTCCAGAGCCCTTGGCAAATGTCTGTGGCTCAGAGTGTCAGCCAGCCCCTTCTCTGCAGCATGGGCCTTGTTTATCACTGTGCTGTTATTCCCCCTGCTTCTATGTAGTTTGAGCTGTGAATTCAGTGTTTCATAATAAGGCAAGAGAAGTTCAGTACAGCAACAGAGAGGAAAGGCTCTTACCCAGCACATTGACTATCACAGATTTTTGGCTCTGTCCAGCATCACCCTGTGGGCTGAAGACTTCACAGGTGTAGGAACCAGTGTCGGAGGGCTGCATGTTGGAGATTGTTATTGATGCATTTCCTGGACCTGTTGCAGCTGTTATCCTGTTCTTAAACTCTCCATAGGAGTAAGACTGGCCTTTTGAATAATAATAGATCTGTGATAAAGAATCAATTGTTAATTTAATAACAAGAGATCTTCTGCTGCTTCTTTTGGTACTCATAATATAGTTGATTTCTGATTAAGCCAGGCAATGTCACCCCTTCTTGCTCCCTCCCCTGAGAAAGCAGAGATGAAAACATGGTACATTTAATATATATTTTCAGTACTTATTAAAATACAAGCTTTTCAGAAATGAGATTTTTAATCATGTAAATGGACAGTGGATAGTTCTTTGGGGAAACTGTAGTCATAGACTGATGCATTTGTGAAAACAAAGGTGAGACCATTGACCATCATATGACAATTCTGTGAAAAAGTGTTAAGCCATGCACAATGAACAGTGCTACTAATTGAACCACAAATGGTTTGTGATATTATTAATAAGCAGCTCAGTAGAAGATCGTGACAAGAATGGACCTGTCATTGCAAAAAGTGGATGGCTGCAGAGCTTTCCAAATACAGAAGCCAGCAAACAGAGGACTAAAATTAATCCAGAAGGCATAGGTCTAAGCAAACAAGGCACCTGATTTGTTGGCAGTAAATTTGGAAGCAATAAAAGCACAGTAGGAGAACACCAGCAGAATCATCACACATGCAATTAGAGCAACTGTGCTGTTCTCCTTGTGTAATCAGGGTCAGAGCCAGTGTCATGGACAATCTTAGTTTTTTGAGTTTATACCACAGGTGGAAGTCAGGCATACCTGTTGGCCTTAGAATCAGCAGTGTAAATGTATTCATTGAAGTTGGACTGACAGCATGTTTTTTAATGGGACTAGCTGGAAAATGCTTGTAGGAAAAAGCTCCACAAACTCTTGAGAAATGCCATTCACACCTCACTAGTCTCAAAATTTCCTTCTAGTCAAAGTTCCCTCCCTTTAGGAATGCTGCAAATCCCCAGGCAAGCAGCATAATTTGCTTTATTGTGCAGGTCAACTGATTGCATTTTTAATTAAGAATATTTATTCTTTAATTCTGTTTATCTACACTGATACAGTGTTGACTGAAGTCTTTAAGCAATGTTATCAGAAAGCCTTTCTTAGCTTAAGGCAAGCTACACCCCAAAACTGCCAGAGCACAGCTGCTTTATGCAATGATAAGGCTTTGAAGTGAAGGTCAGAACCCAGACTGCACAGCACCAGCAGCTCCCGTACTGCAGCTTGGCCCCGTCTCAAATGCAATTTTCCCCGCTTTCCAGCCAGGCTTTATCTTTCCCTGCCCCAGGATTACAAACACCAGGTACAATTGATGCAGGGCTCTGAACAGCAAAGCTACACTACTGCATTGCCAACACATGGAGAACTGGTGTTGCAGTGAGGAAGTGTAAGATGTCCAGCCTTAGTGCAGCGACAGACTGTGTTGGAAAGAAGGTCTGGTGAACCGCTGGCTAGACTCTCCAGTTCCCACTGTTCGTGTGCAATGCCATCTGTTTTAATACTGATTTTATGCTAGAGGTCTAGAGATGGACCTCTTTTTTGCAAACCAGAGCCTGGATGCACACCCTCATATTCCCCAAAGATGAAGCATGTTCAAAATAAGGAATTTGGTTTAAGCAAATCTCTCATCAAAAAACTGTAATCACAAAAACACACTTGACCACACTTGTCTCATACTACATTTATCTGAGTATGAGCAACTACTGAGTGTTATACACGGTTCCTTGCAAGAGTCTGAAGTTACAAGAACTGTGACTTCTGACCTCAGGCTCCTCTTAAGTTGATTTTCCCATATAGATCTCATAATATCCAGCACTGATGTGCTGGATTTGCATCCCTTCTCGATCAATTGCATCTGTTTGAGTGGGGCAGGGAAAGAGCTTCCATCAGCTCTTCACACTAATGTGAAATTAACTTGTACAATGACTTAAAGGAAGTAATGCATGACTTGCAGCAGCATTAGAGAAGAGACAGGCCCATTATATCCTACTAAAAGGCCTGATTACTGAAAAAAGGGGCTAAATTTTACTCAATCTACCACTGAGTGATTTGAGGTTGATATAAGAATAAACAGTAGCGGAATCTACCCACGGAGTGCTAGGTTAGCTATAGCGAGTGTTCCTGGGAAATGGGACTGGCACTATGAGTCTTAAATGCAGCCAGGGCATGCCAGTAAACATTAGATAGGAGCAAGCACTCCTAGGTATATTTGATTGAAGTCAGGTTGAATTATGTATCTAAGCCCTAATACAATACACTGAAAAATTAATTCTGTGTTCTCTCTCCCTGTCTGCACTCATGCAGAGAAAATATTGTGTACACAATTCAACCTGAGGCAGGTGTGAGCACAGCAGAGAATATATGTTTTCTTCATGGATTCAAACAGAATCTTTGTGGCTTGTTTGTGTGTTGTTTTTTTCAACTATGAACATAAAGGCAGTGGAACATCTCAAGGAAATGCATTCAGTTCCTCTGCAGGCTGCTGCCTATTCTCGGTCCTCAGTAGTTCTGGAGTTTATTGCCTGAAGAAAGGTGGTAAACACCAAAAAGGCTGAGTAATGTTGTGATTAATTTCTGAGTGTATATCGTGTCCCAGAGGTATGATTGGATTGTGTACACAGGAAGTTTCATTTAAGAGGAAGATGTTTCAGTTAATTGGCTGTGAATTCATGACCCATTCTAAACAATACACTCAAAATGGTATTTTAAATCCTTGGTCAAACTGATTTTATTGTCTTTGAAAAGCTCATGTTTGTGCCTTTCAAAAAACTGAAATGGAAATCTGCAAAAATGTTTCTGTTCTGTTTCAAAAGTAAAAAAAATTGTTTTCTGTTGAAGATATAGAAGACTTTTTCTTTTTGAGCAAATTGACAGCTTATGTTTCCTCATACAGTTGCACATCTCATTGACATTTCTTTCCATTTTACCTAAAATGTCCCTAAAATGTCTGTGTAAGGAAAACTATAAATTTAGTCAACAGTAGCCTTTTCCTGGAATCCCTTTTAATTTGATGTGGTAAATACACTTAAAGTGCAACATCTTTAATGTAAAAAAATACAAGAGAAAATTCTGCTGTGCTTCTCTTGAAAAAATGAGCTTTTTATGTCCTCCAGCAAATCACGAGCAAGTCTAGTGAAGCTTATGGTTTACCAGTGTAAAAACAATACTGAGGATGCAGCAATGGTCACTTCTTCTCATTATCAGCGAGTTTGTTCATGCAAGTTTTTATATAATGGTGCCTTTTCACATTTCTTGGGAGCAGCTGCCTGGGATGACTAATCAAACAACCGACAGAAAAAAGAGTGGAGATTTTCACTCCTAAAAATGTTGTCCTTAATAACTCCACAATCTCAAAAGCCAGTTCTTGCAAAACAGCAAAGTTGGCCAGAAAACATCTCCCTGACCTTAGAAGTGAAGTTGGTTATTCAACCAAAAGCTGCTAATGTCAGGAGCCATCCTTCTTGGCCTCCTAAGGCCGTGGTGTAGTTACTCTGCATTTCCACAGTCTCAGTTTCTGCTGCACTCAAGAAAAGGATTTGGGCTCATGAACTTCCAAGGCATTTCAGTCAACTATTCGTTGAGCTAGGGGATCTAGGTTACAAAGAGAACAGAGAATTGGCAATGATCATAGTCGTTTGGAAAAATATCTTGGTAATTTTAATGCACTCCACATCCTGGAGATAAGATTATTTGTGTCCCCAGTTCTGAAGGATCTGGTATATGAAATCACATGTCCCCTTCTCACTTGTGGGAAGGCTGCTTCTCTTCTAGTGTCATGGTGAGGAAAGTATTCTCCTGCAGAGGAAGCAGTTAGCAAAGCTGATACTGAGTTGCAGATTTTCACAGGCTGACAGATGTTTGGCAGAGAGTGAGGAGCCCACCTACGGGTTTTCTTCGTAGAACATCTATAGAAAGATCTTCTTCCTTAGGAGTTGGAGGTTGTGTGTGAAAAAGGAAGCAGTAAATTAGAAGAAACATGCATCCATCTGCTTCATTTTTTCTTGAGGCAGGACAAATACATATTAGAATTTGCATGAATATCTGTCTTTCAAATGCCTTTGGATGGACTCATTCATAATTTCCAGGTCAATATTCCTCCTACCCTCCATCTCTTGGTGTCATTGCATCACATTGCTGTACATGCCTAGTACATCAGGGCATCAGAATTGTAAAATGATGTGCACTTGAAGATGTGTCACAAAATGTCCCAGTTGATCTCTACAGTAGTCTTAATTTCCTGACTGGGGGCAGTTTCAGGACATGACTTCTTTATCAGTACCTTCCTTACCAGAAGGGTCTTCCTTCCCCCAGACGCTTCTCACTTTACCCCACTAGCAGATGCAAAGCTCCAGCATCCTGTGCCATGATGTTTCCTGAAGCTGATGTATTCAGCACCTGATTCACAGTCTCTCCCTGGGGAGCTGTAAAGCTCAGGCATTCAGATGGCCCTGTCATTGGGTTGTTTTATCATTTTCTGTGTGACATTTTCTCAAGCTCCTAGAAAAAGAACCGTTAAAGTCTCTTTCTCACCAATAAATGCAAGGGAAGATGTTAACAACTTTACTAGTTTGAGATCATGATCTCTTTTTGAATTCTGAGTACAGGCAATTTATAAAACAAGGGAAAAAAGCGTTCATCACTCCCTTAAGCACCTTGCCATCTAATTAGAGAAAAAATTCTGCACACTCAAAGTGTTAATTAAAGCCCGAGGCTCTGATTCTGAACTCGGCCAGACAAGAAAGCAAATGCTCACACCTGCATTGGTTTCTTTGACATGTGTCATGTGACTGAGTCTGGCCCCCAACGCCTTTTTTCATCCACAACTTCTTTTCACACATTTTTGACAAAACTCTGATCTGCCAGACTGTAGTGGGGGTGTTATGTCCTGCATTACTGGGATTTTTGCATGGGTTATTGAGAATGTTAATAGTGACTAGAAGCATCTTGTCGCAATTGCTCATTGGTAGCAGAAGAAAGGGATGGAGTCAGAAGCCTTTAGAGGATTAATCATGCAGCAGCTTTAACTGATACAAAATACTTTTGAGGAGCAGCTCTTTCATGTTCTCACAGTATTGTTCTTGTGGCTGAACTATTGGTGAATAATTTCTACAGTGCATCAAGTGCAAACGTGTTTTCTCAATGTTTTCTTTTGGCGTAACTGCTCTTCAGCAGTTATTACTAGACCTCAGTTTACATTGGGCTGTACCCTGTCCTTCATGGTAAGACAGGAATCCCACTGCAGTCAGAGTTTGGAGTGGATTACAGCTGGGAAGTTGAGCTGACAGCTGAAAGGAAGTCAGGTCAGCAGTCAGCTTAGTGTCCTCTGTAACCATCACATCTCAAAATGCTGTTATATTCTAGAAAGGAGATCCAGGACTATTTTTTTTTTAATTATTTTTTTCTCTATGTAAATATGTAACCCCAAATTTGGGCTATGCAGCCCAGAATCTCCAGGTATGTGGACATGCCCTTTTGGTAGAATATTCTTGAAGGTGCTACTTCAGCCACCTAGAACAGCTCTGGGGAAAAAACAACAGCTACATCCAAAATAATTTTTATAGAGAAAGATGCAGTAAAAGATAGGGAGAGTTAAAAATCCTGAATGGTGCATCTGGTTCAGTTTATCTCAGTTATGTGCTGGTTTGAAGATTTTAATCCAGAACATGATTACAGGTCTCACAGTAGCATAAATATAGTAGAAGCTATTTAGCTCTGTTTTTTTCCCCTTAAGATTGTGGGGATTTTTTTCTTACCTTGTATCTCCAGCTACATCTTCCCCGTGCATCTGTCACATACACCATCTTTTGACATTGATTGACTGACTTTTCATCCATACTCAGAATACCGTGACATGGGGAATGCTGTATTCAAGTAAAAATGTGCTGATCTGAGAGTTAAATGAGACTTCTAATGTTCCCCCAAAATCAAAGACCCTCTTCTCTACGCAGCTTCCCATCAGTACCATCTGTGCTGTTCACACGGGCAGGGTGCCTCGTGTTAGTGGATTTTGCAGAAGATGCCTGAAGTCTTGTCAACAGTGAGATGCAATAGAATCTTATTTCTAAGTTTATAGGTAAAATTAGACAAACTAAGATTGAAGTCTAATGTTAACTCCGTACACACCAGTTACAACCTGCTCATTTTCTACTTGTCTCCACTTTCATTTGCTGTCTCACTATTGCCTGCTTTAGTGTATCAGTTTATCTTCTCTCTGCAGATTGTCACCCCAGTGCCAGAGATAACCACAGGCAGTCAGTCCACAGTAATCCCAGTGACATCCAGGGAGTCCCTCTGACTGCAATGACATGACAACAGCATGTCTATTACTCAGCATTGAAGGTATTGCCTCTGCTTTCCATGGAGCTATTCCTTTCACATGCCTGCTCTCACATCTAAATGGTAGATAAAACTCAGTTTTAAACAATCACTTCTAGGCAAACAGAAATGCTCATGTATCAGAGAGGCCCTTTTGAGAAAGTTTTCCTGTACTGCTTCAGGAGGTGCTTTGCACAGGCTCATCTCTGCTGATGGGCTGGAATAGGCAGCTCTGCTCCCAAGCCAGTGTCCCTTGCACCACTGACAGCCTCTGCAGCACATGATCTGGGTTGTGTGTGGCTGAAAGCATGTGATGGGGTGTCAGGAACTATTCATACTACATGGGGAGGAATTGGTTCTTTCAATAGATTTTATGTGAACCCCACACTTACAGGGCTGGCTGGCCCCTGGCTCTCAGGTGGTAGTCCAGGGCCCATGCCTGTGCCTTGTTTTGTACTGGGCAGCAGCGTTGTGCTGGCACTGGGACTGCTGGTAATCTGCATTCAGGCTTTTGGGGTGAAACGAGCAGACAACAGTTAAGCTCTGATCATTCTTCTTGCATCTCTTTCCTTCCCTGGGCTCTGCCACCCTGTGCCCTGTTCCTAAACAAGGTGACACAAGCCTGCTCCCTTCTGTGAAGATTTGGCAAAGTGTCTCATCAGCCTGCAAGGCTGATAAGGACATGACTAGACTTCTTGTCAGGGAAGAGGGCCATCCTCCTCTTCTGTGTGGTCTGCAGGAAGTGAAACCCTCCTTGCCCTATCCATTAAATGCTACTTTCTTGGCAGTGCAGTGAAAAAAAAATAAAGAGCTCTGGCAGAGTGAAAGCCAATATATAAAATAAGTGGAAGATATTCTTGCTGTTACATGTGTCTAACACTTTTTCCCTCTCAACTGCCCATCAGTAGTTTAGCCAAAGCAGTGTCAATGTCACTGCAAATATTTCAAGCTTGTTTTTTTACCTTTACTCACCTAGTGAATTTAAAATTTAAATCAAGGATTCTGCCCTGGTCCTATCTTGGGTAGCCACACAGCATCTCTGATAATTTAACTTACTTTACCTGTGGGTGGCCTGGGCTGGAGACTGCAGGTGTGGCCCTGGTTAGGTTCAGGAGTTGTACCGAGCTTTGCAAGGCTGTAGCCTCACCTATGCAGAGTCAACAGCAGGCTTCAATCTTTCAAACATTTACTTGGGTGCTTTACACCGAGGTCAGCTGAGTGACTCAGAGCATTAAATGAAGCACAGATGTTGATTGTAGCAGGAGTCGAGGCTTCACCTTATGAACCAGGCTGTGGAGTACCCTGTTACCTGGGTGAGCTGAATAAGTAGTATTTACCTCAGTTTTTCTATAGGTAGAATAGAGATAGTTGAGTATTGTAAAGTTCTCAAGATCCTTGGCTGGGAGTTATTCTTTAAAAACTTAATTTATCATTAAAAAGACATGTTCCTAAGGGGTAAATGGCAAGAAGAAAAAGTTAAAAATACATATGACATCCTGTTTTCCATGAGCTGGTATTTACATTATTTAGTTCAAATGAGGGGAATTAATTCCACTGGAGAAACTTCTCAGGAAAAGAGCAGAGTTAGGCTCCAATTAGTAAAAGATCTATATTCACACATTATATATAGCTGCACTTTCTTCAAAACAGCACCATGAACACCTGCCATTCCTTTTCATCACACTGTCTGTGAACAGCCTGATTATGGTATTTCATCATTTCTGGTGTAACTGCCATGACTTTTAACTGTTGAGCACCTGCACCAGCATTGTGTAAAGTGGGCAATGTGGAACAGGATCTGAAAACACCAGAACAAACAGCAAAAGACACCAGCCAGCTTCACAAAACCAGTGCTGGGAGGCAGATCTGCAAACTATTGAACAGCACTGCCTCACCTTGAAGCAAGGTGAAGTCTGTTGCTGAATATTCTGGGTAATTAAATTAACACGGGCACTAGTCCTGATCCAAATCTGATTGATTTCACTCCAGACAGGACTCTACCTGAGCCTGTGTATCTCAAAATACTGCAAAATCTGTAACATAAGTGGCAGTATAAAATACTGACATTCTTTTTTAAAAGGGTACCTATGAGCTCTGTGCTTATTATATATGTTATGCCCTAAAATTTAGTAATTCAAAGTGCACATTCATTAATGCTTCTAGCCAAAGGCATCTCGATGACATAAATTTGCCTGAATGAATTGTAACATCCTACAGTTTGCTCTATTATTTGTTGCCACTGTAGATAGATAGGGCCATATTATCAATTATGTACACGACCATTGTTTATTAAAATCAAGATCTTTCTTTCCCTGCCATATTTGTTATGCAGAATGTCCCATCTGCTTAATCTTCTTATTGTGAATATATGACCCATTTCATCATAACGTGGTCATCAAGATAACTAGCATTGAGTAAGATGTCAGGAGTACTTAAAATGGTAACAGGTGGGATAAGAAGATGTATTTTCTGCTTTTTTTTTTTTATAAATTGTAAGTCTTTTGTCTTTAAAATATTTGGCAGAAATTTTCAACTTTAAAAAATTGAATTTGAAAACGTTATCCATTTAGTTGCTGGAAAATGGCAAATTTTGAATAGAGCCAGAATTTTCAACAAATCTTTTCAGGGAAAATGTATGGTATTTGTAAGGAAGTGTTTGTTTGTTTGTTACCAACATTTAAGCAGAATCTAACTTATCTCATACAATGAAATAATTTTATCCCACTTAAAATGCAAGCTACTGTTCTGGTATTCAGTAAGGCATGGTGCCAGCCTTTTCAATTCAGTTGGTTTTGTCATCTTACCAGCATATTAAGTATATTTTTGACTTGCATTTTAGTGTTCTTTAATCTAGCCAATGAATGCCAAAGCTGGCAGTCTTCTCCACTGCCATGCATTTATTTCCTACTTGGAACAAAATGTGAAACTTCAGCTACATGCCAAGCAACCAGGGCAAAGCCAGGTGTATAGAAAGAGATAGTTTTTTGTTTAAACTTGTAGGAGAAAAATGTGCACGCTTTCAGGTACTCAGTCCTTTCTGAAACTCAGAAAGGTCACTAGCCTGAAATAGAAATAGCAACCTCATATTGCTGTGGGCTCAGAGGGAGGTTGAAAATCCAATTTCATGTTCAGCTGTGTTGTGTAATTTCTTAAACCTGATTTTCCACAAGCAGTCACAGTCCTTTCTTCCCAGTGTTTGCATTAACACGACTAGTTTTGTTGGTAATAGGTTCCAAATGGTAAGGAATTGCCATGTTGTGGTATAAGGATGCAGGGTCAAGTAGTACAGGACTGAATGGGTTGCTAAAAGCATTTTAAAGAGACTAGTGCCCTGGTCTTGCAGCTCTTCCCACACATGCACCCTCCAAGCACATGAGCAGGCTCAGAGGAGCAAAGGGTGCCCTCGTGCCTCACCAAGTGTGTGAGCCCAGGATAACTGGGGCTGCAGCCAAAGAAATTTTACCTCTGTGTTCCAGGAGAACAAGGATTAGTCACTAACCTGTGGCCTTTCTAGATTGAACTGACTTTATTTAATGAAAATGCAAATCATCCATTACAAATGTATGTGTGTTTGTGGTGTGAAAGTGAATTTGCCATGAAATTAGTTTCAGACAGGGTGAAAACCCTATGCAAATTTTCCCAGTAGTGTTCCTTACTGTCCTTACAGGCATGGCTTTCCCATTGCCTGCAGTGAGAGCTGCAGTAGCTGGGAGTGAGTGCTGAAGGGATTGATCCGTAAGGTTTCCCTGACATTTGGATGTCTCACATCAGTTAGTTCTTGTTGAGCACATTCTGAACCACCCACAGTATTTTGTTATTATAATCCTCAGGGGGTATTTTCCCAGCATTGGTCACAGTTGATAAATGGTTTCCTCCCCCTGAGCTCTTGAAACTGTCTGATTCTCCCTCTAAAATACTTGCAGCTACAATTGCTTATTTCTCTTGGTTGTGACCAGAACATCTATTTATTCTCTTGCAATATGGGAAGTTTGACACAAGTGAAACAGAGAGACTCTGACCAAATCTGGAGACAATGGCCTTGATCCTATCATAGTGCTGGACTTCTCACCTGAACAAGTGATTAAAATTGATGATGTAACATATTGGATAAAAATTGCAATATATTGTACTGTATGCAACTTACTTAGGAAACCTGCAGCTACCACCCTTCCATGAATAATTCTTCATTTAATAAAATAGTTTTGACTTGAAAAATGCAAAAGATGAGTAACAACAATTGAATAATTAGGCAAGGTGTTGGTGTGGCATTCAGCTACAGGCAGAGCTGGGGGTGGGCCCAGCATTTGTACTTAGCACTGACACAGTCTTTATCTGTGGCTGTGATACACTGCAGCAGAGCGAGCAGTTCTTAACATTAAAGTGCTCTTTCTTACATACTGGCTGTTGCTGTTCAATGCCAAATGTGTTACATACTGTGCATGCTGCAAATACAGACTAATTCTGCTATAAATGGTAAACCAAATAGAAGGTATAACTGTATCAGCAATGGTAAACCTCCTAACATAATGTTATTAGGAAATTGGTGAACATGACAAGAATATCATCAGTGTGAGCTGTGACACACTTCTAAGTCAAATCTCTTTACACCAGCTTTCAGGTGTAACACCAGGCATAAGGACTGAGCTTTTAGAAAAAATGTATTAGCAACAGGGTAAAAATGATGGGAGAGAAAATGGAGTGATTGTCAACAAGCACAAGCCCAACACCAGGGCATGGAAAAAAAATCACGGTCATCTTCAAGGATTCAGTAACACTTCTAATCACCATTTCTTCTTACAAAGGAAGGTGTTGCTGATTGCTCAGCACCTGTCAAGACAAAGCTGATGGGAACTCATACCCTGCATGTTATGCTGGGAGTGAGATTCATGGATTCATTTCCCCACCAAAAAATAAGATTAATGGATAGCTGTCAAAGCCTGGGATGTTACCCCTGATGCATTCCAGGCAGACCAGACTGCTCTGCAAGGTCTTTACAGCCACAGGAGATGCCCAGGCAGTGGTTACAGTCTAGTAAGTTGCTAGTAGGTTGCTCTCTAGTACATGGTCTCCTTCATTGTCCCAGTGCTGCCTCCATGCTGATACTCCAACCTAGCACGCGGTCTCGTTATACCCTGCAGGAAGATACTGTGTGGCTGCCTCTCAGGGTCTCAGGAAGGGAAGAAAGCATTTGCCTTTGATCTATAATTGTTCTCTTACTACAATGACACCTGTGAGATGTGTGAAATACCAATGCAAGATTGCTGTGGCAGATTTCCTGCTGTAACAACTTTCTACAGAGTCCTGCCAAAATATTTGCTCCTCACTTTGTGCCGATGGCCTGTTGTTGAATGCTGCTCCTCTTACTGAGCCACCCCATAGCAATGATAGCAGGTGAGTCAAGGTGCTCTTGTTTGACCCTTACATGGGGACATGTTGTCATAGGCAAGGGCATCTCACCAGGAAAGCTGCCTTCACGGTGGCAGGAAATACCTGCCAGACAAAAGAAAAGGGTCCAGAGGTCTGGTCCAGAGGCTGGAGCACTGAAGTGATTTTTTGATACCTGGTCTTTGCTCTGTTTCACACTTCCTGTGTGACTTGGAGCAAGTTTGAGTATCTGAATCACTTTTCTACCTTCTCATAAGTTTCTAAAGGAGTTCAGGCATGCCAGGAGGAACTAGGAGCCTAGATAACTTTGTGGATCTGCTCCTAAATTTCATTGCAACCTAGTCCCTTGTCTTTAGGGTGGGAACACCAACATTACCTGCCTCCCTGGTTTGTAGTGAGGATAACACTATTGAACTTAACAAGATTCTTTGAGGACCTAAGGATATCTTAATTACAACTTAAAATTAATAATAAAGAAATATCTTACGGTATGAAGTTGGCTCTCTTTGGCACTGTAAAAGCTCCACTGAATAAAGAAATCTCCCAGCGGTTCAGAACTCGTGTATGTGCAGAGGAGGGTTGCATTTCCACCTGTAGTGACATTCACTATCTTCTCAGGGACGGTCACCACAACACCGCTGGTGGGGCCTGTGGACAGTAAGTGTGGTGAGGAGAGATCAGCAGGGCCAACCCTGGGAGCCGTGCAGGACTGCCTTGCTCCCTGCCTTATCAAAGAAAACTGCAGGATATGGCAAGTCAGTACAGTTTGCCTTGGGAAATATCCTTTGTGTGGATATTTTAGTGATGACAAGCTGGAAGTGGGTAAAAGCTAACAAGCAAATAAATCCCCCAGAATACCTGTGCCCTTAAAACAAATAAAATTTTGAAAAAGCAGAGTTCCTAAAAACATACTTGTTCTTGCCTGCAGAGACTTGTTTTATCATGAAGAGCCTGTGGCTGAACAGAACCTTGCTCCTGTACTCACAGTGCTCCCCTGCACCTTGCACTCTCATTCACAGCTGTGTCTTGTCCTCTTTCACAGCCTTCTTGGCCTCTTTTTTTGCAGCTATTCCTTTAGATGTCTGATCCATTACTGTGGAACACCATCTCCTACAGTGTTGTCTCTTCTTTCGTTGTTACCATCTGACTTAGACTCAGTGGCACTGTCAGGTTCCCCCAGGTTGGAGCCCAGCAGCCTTTCTCCACTTTTAGTAGTTTCTTTGTTTTTGTTTAGGTTTCTTAGGGCTTACATGCAGAAGCTGTTCTTTTCCAATGCTTTTACGTTGGAAAAGTCAAACTAAGCTTTTTGGTACTGCTTTTATTATGTGGGTTGTGGGAAAATCTGCAATAACATGACCAACCCTTTCTGTTGAAAAGCCAAAGGGAAGCAAGCATAACTTGTGAGCCTTGCCCATAATGCTCTGGTCAGTCTTGGCTTCATGTTAATGAAAGGAATCAAGCACCATCTTACAGTATTTATCTGTTTCTGTCCTCCATATAAGTTACTAGCAATGGTGACATACAGCAACAAAGCTAGAGCTGTCAGAAAAATAAGTCTGAATTTCAGGGTTTTGCTAGATCACTGAGTCTGGTTTTAAAGCTGCTCCCTGAAGATCTGAATGGAGAATATATTTCTTTTGAATGTGATGGAAAACAGAAGTCTTTCAGAGCTTTCTATGCTAAACAGGCAAGGTGAGAACTTCATGTTACAATAATAATTTTCACATGGGTTTATTGCGTGTATGAATGAAAGAGGCAAAACATACAAAATATTCTTCTTAATGGAATATTTGTGCATCTTATGTTAGGGTGCTGCTTTTGAGAGTTTAAGCAAAACCTCCAGTAATACCAAAATACCAAAAGAGTATTTTGCTCAAATTACCAGCCCTATGAGAGAAAACATTGTTTTAAAAAGAGATATAGTTATTTTGACATTTTTAACCATGCAAATATTGCAGATTCATCAGTTTCTACAATATTGCAAACCTATGAGAACCTAGAGACTGAGCTCTTCAGTGTCTGTTTTCCATGTTTAATAGCTTTAATAGTAAAGGCTCACTGCAAGCAAGAAGGGAAGCGTCTACTTTCCGTGTTGGTGGTGTCTGGGATGAGAACTAGCGGGTTTAAACTGCAGCAAAATTTACATTATATGTGAAGACATTCCCACAGGAATGGCTGGAGACTGACCTAAATGTGTCAGACCTGCCTTGGGGAAAGAGGAGATGCCAATGTTGGCTGCTAGTCCTGCTTGTCCTGTGAGTCCACAGTAGCTTAATCCTTACTGAGAACTATTATAAAACCCGTGTAATATTATTTTAGATGTCTTAGTTCACTGTTCTCAGCTTTAAGAATTACAGTTGGCCAGAGGATGATAGTTTCTTGCCACAATAATACTTCCAGGTTTACATGTATGCATTTTCTGCTCTTTGCAGGATTAAAGCTACAGTCTTTATACACAATGTCATTCCCCTGAAAACATCCATTTTCCAGTCATCTGCTCCATGTATTTCCTTTATCACTCTCTGCTTTTGGAGTCAGGAGTGTCACAGAGCCTGGCTGTTATAAGTTTTTCCAGAAGAAATTAGTTTTAGCAGAAACAATTCCACAAAGCATTCTCATTTCCATGACACCGTATATTTTGAAGCAATAAATTCAGTTGAAATAGGCTTCGTTCTAGTGAAAATACAGAGTCAGAACCTATCAAACTTACATTGTCCAAGGAGGCTGTTAGCCATCACTAATAGTAAAATGGAGCTTTTGACTGCAAATAAAGCAAACTGGACCTGCAGAACCTGTTGTCTGATCACGGAAGTTAATGGGAGTTTTGCTTTGCACTTAGTTCCCTGTTTACAATTTCAAACTCTTAATCCCATGTCAAACACAAGCCTTTTGGTTTAACATGAAAAGAAGTAGATGAGTAAGAAGTAGCTCAGTGAAAAAAGCTAGCATGAACAGGATCTTTAACTTGTTAAAAATAGTTGATCCATCCATGTCTTCCACTCATCAATATTTTGGTAAGACCACTTCCTTGCTGCAGAGAAAGTCACTGCAGTTATTTGGGAATTGCCCACTTCCTTCCCATGCAGGTTTTAATGCTCATGAAGGAAATCCATTTTTGCTGATCTTGCCACTGCGGAAACTCCCCGTCAGCGGCACCCTGTCAGTATGGACACACTGCTAGTCTTAAATTCAGAACTTTGAAATTAAGAGGACATTGTTCTGAGAATTACTGGTACTAACACTGAATTACTTTTAATTTCTAAGGCAAAAATCTGTGGAGTTTATGTGTGTGAGAGAGAGATAACATTGAAATACCAGGAGCAACTACTTAAAATATTTATCTAGCATTCAAACCAGAAAAGAAAATGTGGAAACTAACATCCATTTTCTTTAGTGGATACAGAGGCTGTTCATCTCCATGGAGCATTAGACTTAAAATGTCTGCTTATGTATATATTAAAATAAAGCTTAGCACAATGAAATGTCCTTAAAACATTAATAATACATAATTTTTAATATACCATATAATTCCTAGATTCCACAAAGTCCTCGCTTAACTTCAGGAAAATCTAAAGGATTATTTGCACGCTTAAAGTTAAGCATCCCAAAAAATGTTTGGTGCGAGTAGGGCCAAGGCAGCATTTTTCAGGGCTATTATTAAGAGGAGACAAAAATGAAATATGAGAAAACCTAACCCTGAAGCGCTCTACAGGAGATATCTTTGCCTCTTCCTGGCTTTAGAGCAAACCATTCATTTACCAAAGCTAAAATTCTGGCCTTGAGCAAAAAATTCTTACCAGTCACTGTTCAGCTAGCTGATTTCCACTAAATGCATTATAGCCATGATTTTCATTCCATCCTGAAATAAATCTTGAATGATCACCTAGTTTCCCAGTCAGGTTTACTTGCTCTCTTATTCAACAAGTTCCTTTATTCCAATGCTATTTCAAATAGTTTGTTATTCTTACCTGCAAGGATGGCTAGAATTGGAAATATCTTCAGCATTGTTGCAAACATCTTCTTGACGTTGGGAGAGAAAAGAGGCCAAATGCTGCTTCTGACTTGGAGAAAATCTCAACGGTGATTTTTTTCTCAGTAGGTTTTTGTTTTTCTTATCAGCTCTGTATCAACACGTCATTACGCTTATTCATTCTCCTCCTTTATCACATGTGTGCCAGATTTTCCCACTTTTGCCAGGGCCCTGCACTATTTGCCTACATAAGTACTTCCACTGAGTACAAGAAAAATATTTGTGGAGCTATTTAACAGTCAGTCTGATTACCAGTGTTGGAGTCAGGCTGCACATGAATAAGTAATAATCTTTATTTCCTGTTAATTCTATAATTTCTTTTTTAAAATGGGCATGTGGAGATAATACATTTCTAGTACATTTTCATTATAAAACATGCTTCTCATACAGTTCTTTACAGAATAATTACATTGGACTCATGATTGCCTCTAAATTTCCATATTGAACTCATCAATAACACTCAAAAATGAAGATAAAATAAAAGTTATCTTCTAAACTGATAATAAAATCTGTTTAATCTAGTTTTAATCCATGAAGTTGGATGCTGCTAACACAAAATGACATGGTGAATATATCTATTTTTATTTAAATGTTAATACCTGATTTATATAGTGAAAAAGAAGTGGATGAAGGTTAGGACTTGAAGAACTAATTACAATAGCTTAGAGTAGATTATGTTGTCCTTACTGGATGCAAAATGCCTTTTCTAAGTCTCTGAAGCTCAGTAGGAACTGAAGGTGCTCAGCTCCTTGCAGGAGCCAGCTTTGCTTTCTTTACTCCCTGTCATTTGACCAGTGGAACACAGTGTACACAGCCACGTGCGGCTGAGTCCTGAACCCGTAGCAGGGGGCAGCATTGCCTTTTAGATGGGTGCCTGCACCGAGGGCCAAAACAGTACAAATGGTCAGTGACTTTTCCCTCATGCTTCTTGAAAACGTGTTCTAGTTCATGCCTGATGATCCTGTCTTTCTACTGGCAGGCAAGGGCAGCCACCCTTTCTGTGGCAGGGACCATGCTGCAGCTGGGGAAGCCCTTTTGGCTGGTGGGGCTCAGTATCTGCCCATGTGTGGTGGTAGATTCTTCAGCGTAGAAATGGTGAATTACTGGTTCTGTCAGTTACTATTTGGATCAGGTTTATGGACTTTGGTGAATTTGATTCTGACAGATATTTCTGTGCATGGCAGATACCTGAGTAATCTCAGATCAGATGTCAGGGTTTGATTATATTAATATATGAGCCATCTCAAAAAGTTTTCTAAAATACATCTTCCTTAGTTCTGACTGTCAGCACTTCACACAGCATTCTCACAGGGTGGGCAGTGCTTGCTTTTTAATGATGGGGAGGACAAGACTTGGAACAGTGAAACATCTCATCCAAGGATCCACAGGTGACCCAGAGTCCAAAAAGGAATATGTACTTTGAAAGACTGAAATTAAAATTCTGGTTTGTCCCAAAATGTGAAAAGTTTTTAGAATCACCTTCTGTAAAGAAGCATGGAGGGATCCCAAATACACATGGGAAGTTCTCACTGGCTTTCCCTGGGTCAGCCTAAAATGGGGGTTGCTGCTGTTTTCCAGTCATTCCAATGTTCATTCCAGCATAAGCGATCTGAACATGAGCACAATCTACAGACCCATTTCAGTGATTGCCTGTGGCAGTTCCTTAATACCCATAAGGAGTCTGACTAGTAGCTCACAGAGCACTGATCCTTTGCAACAGAGCAATTTTCAAGAAGATGCAAAAAAACATTGCTACCCCACACTGCAGGTCAGCACGCATCTGTACGGCCCGATGTCTTTACACTGTATCAATGTGTCCTCTAATTCCCTCTTACTTATCAACACCAAAGTCCTTTCTCTGGCTCTTAAGGCACCCTCAGGTAGTAATATATTTTCTCCCTGTTATATTCACTTTTTGTCAGTTAAGTCTCTGAAAGATGACAGAATTACATTCCTGGAGCATGAAATGCTCATTTTGACCAGAGAACAGGAGTCAATAACACAACTTAGGCAGTGATATGTGCCTGTTTAAGCTTGGGAAGCAGGGCTGAGATTACCAGTTATGGAGCATGTGTATCTCATAGTGAATGATTACAACCATCAATCGTGTTCTACAGGGGACCCTGAACACCAGCAGCATTTACTTTTTACTATTACCAGCCTGGGGTTCATTTCACACCATCAAACCAGAAACACAATCTCCCAAACCATGCAGGGTTACTCTCCTGTGAAGGTAATAGGTGGTACCTGCCAGCTGCTGGTTTTGCTTCTGGCTCATTGTCACTAGAGCAGTACTGCCCATTCAATTGTCACCTTAGGAAAAGACCAGAACACAGAAAGCAAAATCTGGTTTGGTTTGCTGATGGTTAAGGTTAAGTTACAGTGGTACAAGAAAGAAGCTCTTGCTTAGGCCACTGGCCCTGGGCTAAGAGGGGAGAGCAGCCCAGAGTGCAGTGACCGCAGCAGTCACTTCTCCAGGGGTGGAGCAAAGACTCTTATCTCCAGATTAAATGGAAGGGGCCAGTACCAGGAAGGGGCCAGTACCAGGAACTGTATGTTAACAGACTTTGTGACTCAAATCTGTGTACACCGAAACGTATTCAGAAATGTTCCCAAGCGACTCCCTTGTATTGACTCTATAAAAAGCAGTGTCAGTCATTAAAAAAAATGAAGCCCAGAGACACACCTAGAAGAAGGCAGCATTGCCCAGCCTAGTACTGACATGATATTTAGGGGTTGCTTCTGTCTGCCTGAAGTCTAATAAAAAACTTCCTGTAGAATGCTTTGTTTAAATTGACAAAGCTCAGCAGCTCTTCAACCACTTTGTCTTCTTAAAATATGCTAAATATGTGATTGTTCAAAGATACCAAACCCAGCATAACATGATTTACAAAGCTCTCTAGTTCAGTATCCCATCTGATTGCTGGGGACAAAGAGTGTAATTAAAGATTCAGACAGGTACAGTAGAAGAGCTGCTTTAAGCTTTTACATTCATCATTAGGTTGATTTCAAACACACTTTACAGTTTGCTTGCTTGTTGCACAGCCTCATTTGTTGTCTAAAAAATATTTATAAGCTTTGGCAGGAGTGTTTGCTGCCTAAAAGTTAATTCATGAACTCGAAGTTATTTTCAAGCTCACAGAGGGTGACAGTCTGTAGAGGTACCAATAATATAAGCTCTTTTGAGGAGAGCACCATGGCTTGTTGCCTCAGAATAACTTGATCCGAAACTTTCTTAATCCTCTGCATCCACTTCCCAGAAAAGGCACAGTTTGTTATCAAAAAGCACTGTGCCATTTCCTTATAAAGGTGCTGGACTGGTCTTTTTCTGGTCTTTTTCATACTGTCCCTTTTCTTGCTCCAGAAAGAAGTACTTTTTCCTTTTAACCATCCAACAGGCAGGCTCTCCTAGAGCAAGCTCCTTATCCAACAAGCGTTCCTTTTTCTGGGGGGGGAAAGAAAAAAAGGCACTGAAATGAGATACAGTAGATCAGTGACTGGCAGGAGATGAAAGGGCTGCATGTCCAGGCACCAGCCCCTTGGACTGGGTTTGGTGGGCTTGGACCTGGGCTTTCTGACTTCCTTCATATGGTTCTCTGCTAGCCAGTGTCTCAAAGTGGATTTCCTGGACATGGCAGGACAGCATGGACTCTCATGTCACATCTGGCTGTACCCTCCTCACAGGTCTGTGTCCTGTGTTTTCCTTAAACTTACTGAAATCCATTAGGAATATATAGAGTCCAGCATCATCTTTATCAGAGTATGTTCTGGCCCTGTCCTAGCTGGGGAGAGTCGGTCTGCTGGCAGTTCCAGATGGACGTAAGGACTTCCCACTGCCTCTGCGGGACAGGGATGTTGTTGGGTGCAGACAGGCATCACCCCAAAGCTGGCTGCACTCTGCATCCTCACTAGCATGAGGGAGCACTTCCACTATGTATGAATTGTATTTTTTTCATGAGAACTAGTAAGACCAGGTTTGTAAGCACTGCTGGTGGCTGTGACATGACCCTAGACTGCCCTGTAATTTTAAATATACCTCCTGTGAGGCTGGCAGTGGCCTAGGCTGTTATTCTAACATTTTCCACATTTCTGGACTATTGCAGTTGGGTTAGTTTGGACATTTTAGTTTGCTTAAAAATGTAGCAGGCAGTTAATTCAGTGGGATTTTGTTAAGAGCATCCAAAATGCTAGACCTCTGCCATCTGATCTGGCCTGTTTGACAGATACAGAAGATGTAGGAAGTTTTCAGCTGTAGGAAGCTGATGTCTGTTGCAGTTGAAGGGACTTGCTTGTTTGCAACACATTGCAATAGAACTGTAACACCTGTACCTGCTATTCAGCCAAGAGTCATGTGAAATGGGTGCGGATGTAAGCACTTAGATAAATTTGTGGATCTGGCTCAGGCCTTTTGGTTTGATGGTTACATTTCCTTCTGTCCTGAGAAAAGCATAAAAAAACAGAGAAGTGGCTGCTCATGATGCTGTCCCAGCACTCCTGGGGATGCCTGTGTAGCATCCACATAACCTGGGGCTGCACTGCCTTGGATTTTGCTGGACTAGGATGCTGGGAGTGCTGGAGGGAGTTTTGTTGCAGAAATTGAGTGAGGGTTTTGCAGAATTTGTGGTGTTAATATACATGGTAAGTTTTACCCCCTCGTCTGGCAGGTGAGAGTACCCTGACTGATGGAGGCTAAAGAATGACTTTCTAACAAAAAGTGCCACCATCAAATAATCCATTTATGCCCTGTGGCTCAGGTGTCAAAACGAAAGTAAGCTCTGCCACATGATAAATCACAGTAAATGGTTCTGTCTTTGTAAAATTGCCATTCCCTTGAATTTGCATTGGCTGCATAACCTTTTCACTGCATATGATGAACTCCTGTTGTTATGACTCTTTTTTTCCATACTTCTTTTTCATGTAGTTTCAAAATTGACGCTAACAAAGCAAATGCAAATGGAAAATTCAGTGGGAATCTGGGGATTAAGCTGTCTTTCAACCTTATCAGAGGCAAAGGTCTTTTTTCTAATAATAATTTCCATTTTCATAGGTTTACAACTTCTGAAACTGTTCTGTGATATTGGTCCTTGACTTTGGCAGCATTTGTTGTACTTGTTGAAAATGAAAAATGCTTTTAGCTTAAGTGTGCATTTAAGTGTATAATTTATATGGTGCCTGCTTGCCTTAACAGGTATGATAATGTAATTTTAGGATTACTGTTCCAGATGAAAACCTGGCATAACATTCATGCAATTGGGCTGAACTCTATGGTTTCCACCTCCTTCTGCTGTCTCTGAAATGGAGGGTTTAGGTAGATGCTAATGTTTGGTGCTTTTTGAACACACCGGTTCATGCTGTCAAATGAATACAAGGCAATCTCATTCGTTATTTTACAAAATAGCTATTTTTTAATTCTGTTTCAAGGAAATGCTGAGGGACCTTGGCGCTGACCTCAGCTGCTCCCTACTGCAAGTAGGGAGGAATTGCTAAAATCTCTTTGCTTTTGGTTTTCTCCAATTTAGGAGAGAGATCAAAGCAGCTTCTGGTGTCTGAGCATTACTTTGCCTGCCTGAGTTTCACCTGGGTGCTAAACCTTTTTCATTTTATTTCACATTACTGGCCCCCAGAGGGAACTGAAGTCTCTGGAGAAAGCTGTTTTGGGTCCAGGCTCTGCAACATGGCTGCCCTCTGGAGGAGCAGACATTCAGTGAGACTGCGTGGTCTTTTTCTTGAGGGGAGTGGAATAATAGTTACATATGCTATTAATTAATAGCTGTATAGTTCATTTTCCCCCAGTGGCGTGTGTGCCATGAGGTCCCTGGTGGTGGCTGGAGCCTGGCCCTGCCTGCCAGCAGCTGGCTTCCCACCACTGCTCTGGCACCAGCTCCTCGAGGTGGGCTGTGAAGGGCTGTTTTCCTTGGGAGACTCTGGATTCCCCAAAGCTGGGCAGTGCTCTGGAAATACTGTGCTACATTAAGGTGAGCATGCTAATGAGAGGTGAACTAAGAGCTTGCTTAGTGCCTTGATAAGACTTGATTCCCAAGAGCTTCATACTGGGAGAAGGTTACTTGTTTAGTTGGTTTTCATTCTCAGAAAGAAAGCTGCAGTGCTTCCTATTCTGCTTTATTAATAATCCAATTAGAGTTGTCTTAATTATTTTAATTACACTTCATATGACAGTGCAATGGTGTGATGAAGTTGTAGAGCAGAGGAACAGTTACCCTGAACAAAAAAACGGCGTGGAAGACTGACAGAGATAAACCTAAGCACTTTTTTTGTCATGCCTTTGATTTGCTTGGGACAGGCAACCAAAGTTACTCATTGGCTGATGGGCACTCAGATCCTGTAGCCCGGTGGCTTAGTTACACACCACCTATGTCCTTTGGAAGCAGTTGTTACCCTTCAGTAATGAAGTAGGCAGTGAGTTTGCAAACTGGGAGGAAGTAATGGAAAATGAAAGTGTCAGCAGCCTGTACATCATGGGAGCAGCTGGGAAAGCAATCACTCAGATTATTTAATCTGAAAAACAGATGAATCTTAATAGTGTGTAGGGTGTAACCTTTGAAGAGCAACTGTCTAATCCAGTTGTACGCAGACACTTGATTCAAATCAGCTAATAAAAGCAGTGGGGCGGCCCGGCCTGGCGCAGTGACATCCCCATTGTGCCTTCACTCGTGGTTTTGCAGCTGTGCAAGCAGGTCCTGGTGGTGGAGAAACCGCTGATCCGTGGCCAGGAGCTGTGGCATCCTGTACATCAGCCCTTGCCCCGCAGTCCAGCTCCCTCAGGCGAGGAGCATGCTTGGTTGCCAGCTGCATCCTGCATATTTGCTGCGTGTGGCCGTGTTTTTGCTCCCATGTCAGGGCTGGCTTCCCCCAGACCAGCACCTGGGGTGCTGCACCACAGCCCCTCTCCAGCAGGCACCTCCGCTCGCCCTGCTGGGCTCCTCCTCACCTCTGTCATGTCAGAGCACTCAACTTGCTGCAACAATCCTGATTTATAGTCTACCCAGGCTCTCACAAGCTAAAAGCAAAAAGCCACAGGCTTGCACGGGCATCCTTGAAGAATCAAATTGCTTGGTAAAATTATCAGGAGTGCAGTGGGGCTCTTTTTTGCTCTTTTCCTCCCCAAACACTGAGTGTTGCTGCTGTGCCAGAGATGATGTAAAGCTTCTAGTGGGTGGCCTTTTCTGTAATGTTCAGTAAGTAAAGAGATATGTTCTTGAAGCTTGTACGAAATGCTGAAAAGCTTCCAATTCTATAGGCCAGCAGCCCCCAGGAAGAAATAATGGCTTAAAATCCAGTTCAGGGACTTACTTATTGGCAACACTGATGTGACTAGTATTGAATTAGTATTAGCTTTTCATTCTGCAGGTTAATGTCATGTATCCAGCCAGGACTGTTCCACTCAACATCTGTCTCGGTCCCTGTCTTTGCATCTCTGGAAAAAGCTGTTTTCAATTCACTGTGATTTTGGGAGTCAGGTCACACCCCAGTTGACAAGGGACCTGTAGCAGATGGGTTAGAGTGGTTGTACATTGATAACATGTACATTTAATTAAAGTGTTTTCCCGGGATGGCACAACCTCCACCTTTCAAACTATCCTTTCCAGGCATGATGTGGTGTCAGTGAGATCGCTGTGGTGCTGGAGTTGGCCCTATGTGTGCAGCTGTGGGGGTTCTGGAGGAGAGGATGACACCACTGACCACACCTGCTGCAGAAAGCTGTGGTTCAGGCACTGTTTTTCATCCTTATAATATATTGGATAGGAGGAGACATTGACCTAAGGTGCACTGGGATTGTCAAATTTATCATGAACCATGTCATAATTAACGGTTTTCCCTAAATCCCTACCTCTGGGCGTGGTGGTAAACAATAACATGGAAGGTCAGGTTATATTTGCGTTTTCTTTAAGTTGTTTCTATCCTTTTGGTTGCATGGAAAAAAATTGGAAAATAGTTCCAAGCATACCACAAAAAAGCAAAAACCAGAAAGCAAACCAATTACATAATTTTATTTTTTTTAACAGTATGGCCCTACTGAAGCGCACAGCTACCATGAATATTTCATCATATGGCTTTAAAAAAGATTAAAAACTATTAGCAGCTTCTTGCAGTTTGGACTTTAAAGTCAACCAGGACAATGCCTCTTCCTTGATTTATCTACTTCAACATTGTAGTAATAATAATAATAATAATAATAATAATAATAATAATAATAATAAAGCTGACAATTAGTTGATAATTTCTAGAAATAAATATATTTGAATAATATAATCTCACTTGCAGTTCAGAAGCCATTCCTAGGCTACTTGCCTTTTTCCAAATGTTTCCTTCTTTAGAACACAAACTGAACAAAGGGACAAACATAAACGGTGTGGGAGTTCATCTCAAGGGCTGGCTCTTGACAATTAAAAAAGGACTTGTTTAATTGTGATTGAGCACAAATCCACGTGATTTTTTTAATATTCCTTAGAAGTGTTATCCCTTGTTGTAGCAGCTTAATTTACACTTCCAAAGAACATGCAGCAAAAATTTCCTGTTTCCTTAGAAAATGCTATTTTTATTTTCTCATTCCTCTAAGCAAACTCATTTTGTGCAGCAGTGCCTCAAGGCAAATACAGCACAAGCTATACTTCCTCTAAGCCAATATCAGCATAATGCATTCAGGCATTTTAATATATTTTAATATTAATAAATTCTGGCAGAGTCCTGGGTTTTTTTCGATGCATGTTAAGTAAACAGCTTCTTTTGATATATTTTTTTTGCAATACAAAAAGCTTTGTGTGCATTAGTGGCTGAAAACCTCGTTGCAGCCTTTTGAGATAGGAGCACACGCAGGTGAGCATTTCAGCCTTGCTTGGTTTGGTGGAGGGATCAAGGGAGGAAAGGCAGGGACACCTGCTCTGCTGCAGGGAAAGAAGTTCTCGTTTTTCATAATGAGAAATCATCTTTTAACTAATGTTCCTTTTTCCTTTTTAAAGAATTATTCTTAAGACTTCTCTTTTCTGCTCTGACTGCTTATTGAGGCAGTAAATACCAAATGCATTTTGTCCTTCAGAATTCTGGTGTTAAGCAGTTTTGAAACCCATTTATTTTGAGTAGCAGTTCTTGCACTGATGTCTGGCAGTTCAGTAAGACTTCTCTGAAGACCAACGTTTACTTAAAATACTTAAAATCTACTGGGAAAATGTGGACTTTTAGTTTAAAATGAGTATGTCCTTTAGGGTCTGATGAAAAGCCCAGTACAATCCATAAAAATGACTGAAGTGAGAGACTGGATGACAGCACAGATCCTGGGAAAGAACCATCTTGACAGTATCAGCTTTCACAACGTGTGAAGTCTGTGCCCATTTCTCGGGAAGTCAATCCTTAGGATTTTGGATGAGTTCATACTGGGAATGATGCAAAGACATCACTGAAATTTTGAACTTCGCCTGCAGTGTATTTATTCTGAAATAGGTTATGTTGCATATGTGTGTTCTAAGGGGCAAAAAAGGACATTCCAGAGCTGACCACATGCAGTGCTGATTGTGACAAGGATTTTTGTGGACCTGAAACATTGGTGTACTGAGGCTTGTGCTGGAGCAGAGCTCTATTTCATATTGCTAAGCAGCACTTCCACTTAGTTTTCCTGTTTTGCAAGAAAGAACCATGAACAAACCCAGTCTCTCTGTCCCACAGATGGGAGGGTGGGTGGGAAGGGCCTGGCTCTCTGGGGTGCTGATACCCTGCCCTTCCTTGCAGAGAAATGCAACAGGGTGTGCAGTGCTGGTGGTAAAACAGCATGTGTGGGGAAGGTTGTGCCACCATGAGGAGTGCTGTCCTACACTTTTATGCACCACAGTTTGTTAGCTTGTAGGCTAAAGTAACTGCAGATGTTCTAATTAAGCAGAGAAGCATCTATTCCTGTTTTTTGATCTTGCAAACAGCTTTGCCCTGTGTTATCTTTCTTTTCACCGTGCTGCAGTGTTGCCTTTGCTTAGGACACCCTGTCAGAACCAAAGAGAAATCCAGTTTCAAAATGTGATTTGGACTGCCGGAGGGCAGCAAACTCACTATATTTCAAAGAAACCTCTACGTGAAAGAAGATTTATTGTTTGCTTGTTTGTAAGGGCATGCCAAGATGTGTTCCAACAGGAGAGACTGTATTATTTCCTTTTACAACATGGTGTATTTTTAAAGCAGCAAACATGTATTTGTGATGACTTCCTGCTGATGTGAAGGGAGGATGCAGAGCATCTGGAGCACAGGGACAGTCTGTGGAAGGGATGTTAGGTAGTGCTACTTAACCATCAACAGCACATTTCTGTCTGAAAATGGTAAACCTTTGTTAGCTGCCTTTCTTTGAGAAGTCACCATCTGTTCCATGTTGTCTTCTGCTGTGAGCTGTTACTGCATCGGTTGGAAGCCAGAGAACAGATTTCTCAGGATGCTTTTTGCCATAGGCAACATGTGTGTAGCCTAAATCCTCAGTTCAGCACTGCAAACCTGGAGTGATGGTGATGAGAGCAGCTGTGCAGGGTTTCCTTTTCTGTGATGGTTTCATTTGGTTACAGCACTGCCCTCAATCTGAAGACATATGGCCACAAATATATGTATTGCAACCACAGCAGTATGTATCAGTGTGCAATCAATGTTTTACCTATCTTATGGATGTGTAAACTCTCACCAGTTTCCTCTACTAACACTGATAAATACTAATCTTGACACATGGTTGGAACTCTCAGGCTTGTAGGTCTGTTTTCCAGAAGGATATTCCCTATGCCCACCAGGTTCTGCATGGTTACTTGGCTTTCTGGCAACTGCAATGAAATAAGCCTTAAAACCCACTGATGGTCTCAAACGAGTCTGGTTTGGGATCAGACTCTGCTTACCTCATTTTGAAGTGGGACTCTCTGGCCTTGTTGTCTCTGTTCCTTATGAGGAAAGAAGATGAGGCACTTGGCCAATGTCACCCGTAATACACATCATCAGGGCTGCACATGGCCCGTAAGCAAAGTGTCTTCATAGCCCAAACCTCAGACTTGAATCTTAGTTTTAGAATTAAATTAGAAAAAGCTTTAGAATTAAATTAGGAAAAACTTAGAATTGTTTTAGGATAAAGATCATAAAACTTAAATAGAGATCAACAAGTAAATCCAATTTGTTCCATCTCTGCTTGCTCTTGTAGTGTTTTATGTGGCTCGTTGGTCTCGTGAAGACATCGAAAGCCCGTAAGTTGAGGAAAGCACAGGAGTAGACCGTATTTACTCACTTGCAAGTCAACAACATTTCTCTGTATCATTGAACGGAAATGGCCAGAAATAAAACCCCGCCCGCCCCGGCTCCGGAGCTCGTAACTCCGGCCCCGCCCCATGGGAATAGCCCCGCCCCGGGATGGACCCGCGCTGTGGAGTAGCCCCGCCCCCCGAGGGGATAGCCCCGCCTCCTGTGCTCAGCCCCGCCCCCCCGGCCTCCCCACGCCGCCGAGGGCAGGTAAGGGCCGCCGGGGGCTCCGCTGGGCCCGTCTCGGCGTCCGTGAGGGGGGTGAGCGCAGCCCCGGGGCTGAGCGCGAGTGCCCCAGGGCCGGGCGCGGGTGCTCGGCGTGTCCCGCGCTCGGCCGCGGGATGGGGCTCTGCGGTGCTTCCCGGTACCGGGCAGAGCTCTCCCGCCGTCCGGGAGGCAGGCGAGGAGGTGGCGGTGGAGGTACCGCTCCCCTCGCTCCTTTCCGCCGCGTAGGAAGCCCCAGGGCTGGCAGCAAAGCCAGCAGCCGCCGGAGCCAGCCGTGCCTCCGGTGCCCACCGTTACCGGGACCGGTCCGGGGCATCCCCTCAGCGCGGGGCTCCGCCGCAGCGGGTGGGAGCGATGGGTTCCGCAGCTGGCTGGGGAGCAGCGGGCAGCTCCCAGGCAGGGCAGCCGGGGCCGGCCTCGCTGCCTCGACGCTTGGTGTAGGGAGTGGGAGCGCTGGAAGGGAAGGGGGCTGGCTCTCCGGGCAGGTTGGGGCTCTGGGCACCGCGTTCGGGAGCCCGGTGAGGGCTTCGGGCTGTTACCTGAATAAAGGCGTGTTTTATCTTGCATTGGTGAATTGTGTTATCAAGTCGTAGAGTGTTTCTGTGGTCTCTATTATAAATAAGTTTGTGAGACAGCAGCTGGTTTTCAGAGGAAAAGTATCAGACCGGAGGT
The DNA here is from genome assembly GCA_020745705.1 of Hemiprocne comata. NCBI lineage: Eukaryota > Metazoa > Chordata > Aves > Apodiformes > Apodidae > Hemiprocne > Hemiprocne comata. Next base: position 11,851,804 of record CM036597.1, on the reverse strand, counting down.
GCAGCTATGTTGTAGAGAAAATCTGACATGAAAAACTTTTGAAAAAAGAAGAAAATCCTACAAAATAAGGGATACTTCTGATGCTTTGTAGCATCCTTTTTGTTACTGCTTCCTCACTTCATGTTGTAAGTTGTGAAAACCTGGAACATGAAGCGTCACTTCCCTATGATTTCTTATGATGTTTTGTCCATATTTCCATAGCCTTCCCCCTCCATCCTGGTTTTATTTACTTCCTTATTTATGCTTCATTGTAAATAGTTGGCATGGCAACAAGAGCAGCATTTATTAATTTCTGCTCCTTTTGCAGCCACCTCTCTGGTATGATTGATGCAGTTTATAAGCAATGGTAAACTGTGGCCACTGCTATTCGGTTTATTATGTTTTTCTTAGATTTCTTTGGCAGTAAATAATTTTTAAATAGAAGTTTCCAATGGAGCTTATCCTTCTCAGCACCATTTTAGGCCATTCTGAGCCCCCTGAGTCTCTGCTCCCAGGGCAAACCACAGGCTATGGTTAGGACAGTGGAGATCTACTGTCCTACTACTGTGAAACTTGTGTGCGTGTGTCAGCAGGTGAGGATCAGTTGGTTAAGCAGGCTGAACCCATCTCCTTTACACTCACCTCCTCTTGCTCCCTCCCTGTTCTACCTTTGGCAGAACATCTGAGAAGCTCCACATGGGGACCCAAGTTTATGCTCATCTACCCAATTTTGTAATTGAAGCACAAACTTGTTTTTTCCTCCCAAACTCAATGTGCCTCCATCACTGGGAAAGAGGCAGCCCTTGCCACGGTATGGCACAACATGGACAAAGTGTTCACTGTCCATCGGGCTCACTTTGATTGCATTTAAATCAATAGTGTTATCTACGCTTCAGAGATGTAGGGGGGGTAGAAAGAACAATAATCAATGTTTGTGACAAAGTTGAAAGGTGTACACAGCTATCAGCAGGCTTCAACAGGCAGCAAAACTGCTTTGAGAAGTTAAGTGCGTATTAGTGACTCTCGAATCAAAATCAAGTTCCATTTTTGCAAGTTAAGCCTAATGCTACAGTTCCTCTTGGAGGGGAGAAGACAGGCAGGAGTAGGATGGCAGTCCAGCAAAGCTCACTCATGGAGGATGTGCACTGCCAGCAACTGCTCTGGGTGTTTGCTTGGATAAGCTTGCCCTGAGCTATTGCCTCCTCGCAGACATGCAGCTCACCAGGCAGTAGCATGGAGTGTCACTGGGCACACATCTTAACCCTCTGCAATATAATGTGCATTTTACACAACGGTATCATCGTACAGTTAAGTCTTGGCAGAATTATGGTTGTCGCTGCTCATCTTATTCAGCTTGATCACCTAGAAGTAAAACTGCTCTGTTCAGCTATAGAGGTGATCTTGTTAGTCTTATCCAAAACTGTCTTCCCCACTCCCCTGTGAGGTTTGCAAAGTATTTCCGGAGCTGCACAGATGGAAGAAACACCTTGTCTGCACAAGAAAATGGTACCAGATGATCATCAGAAACTGATTTATTTTTAGTGGTTAAATTAAATTGGTGCAATCTGTGTTTGGATTTCTCACCTGAGTTTAGGTAAGTTTTATCTTGAGCTAAATTAAATGACAGTCCATGTCCACATGCAGTTTTAAGCACATGCTAGTTTAAGCACATCTGTTTACAGCCATGCCTGTAGTTAATTAACCTACTGTAACTTTCTCCTATGGAGAAAACGTAATCTGAGAACTGTGCCTTTGTGGTTAAATCTGATTTATTTAATTAATTTCCTTCCTAATTTGGACTGTCCATCTCTGGTACCATTAGTCTCCTCACGTGCGTGGGTGTTGGACATCAGTCTTCACTGGGAAGACTTAAATACAAGATCTTTCATCTAACTGAGCACTGCAGGGGTCAGGCATTGGAAGCAGGTGCTTTTTTTTTCTTATTGTAGGTAACAAGTGCTCCCAGAGATACCTCCTGTCCCACTGAAGTCATCTGGCTCCTAGAGCACATACATGGCTCCAATGATTGAACTAATAACTGAGTGTGTTTGCATTGGAAAGTTGCATCATTCCTGGAATAAAAGTGGCCAGTTTCTTAAAAAATATGCCCATGTATGAATTTGTTTTCTCATGGAACAAGATCTGTGACAGAAGGTGAAGTAACAGCTTCAGGAATGGGATTACTCTCCCTTTCACTGTATCTCAGGGTGACAGTAAAACCAGCTTTATTTAAAATTGTTGCATAGTGCATTTCTGTACTTGAACCAGGCGCAGCACAGACCAATCCAGGCCTCAGTTCATGCTTGGAAATCAGAAGAGAAGGTGGGGATCCCAAATCAGGCATGGTCTTTATTTTTCTCCCCATTCATAACATGGGGGCTGACCCCAGAGTCTGGACATAGGCCCTCTGTGTTTTGGCATCACAAATGAGAAACTGCAGGTCAGGAGATTATTTCTTAGAAGGTTGTTTCCAAAATTTCCTTTTCTGAGATGCTGGAGGAAATTATACCTTCTAAATATACTTTATTTAAAACAATTATGAAATGCACCCTGTTGTTTTGCAGTTACCTGCATTTCCATTTTTTAGTTATTTCAGAATCATCCAGGCATGGCTGAGGCTTAAAAATAATTGTTGACCGGAAGGAAGGATCCCTCGGTATTCAAAGTTTCCTGAACAAAAAGCACTGGTTTCCCGTGGGTTTAAGCACTGTGCTGTACCTCGTGGCATTGAGCTCAGCAGGCAGAGAAGTACAAAGGAATTTGGACAAACGTATTTGAGACTTCTGAGCTCCCCCTGTGTTACAAAACTAGGGGTTTTTTTTGGTATATTTTTTCCATAAAATGGCTTCTGATTCTGAAGGCTCCAAGCGTGCTCTAGACAGCTGGGCAGGTGTTGCAAGCTTAGTTTTACTGGGGCATAACAAGCAGGGTCAGGAAAGCAATTTATTACATGTCACCAGTGGAGGCAAACATGGAGAAATTACATTTGGAAGGAAGAAAGTTGAGGTCAGCAAATACTCTTTGGGGTCAAAAATAAAAGCCAGAAGTTCTCAAGGGTGGTTGCTTTTTGCTTCATCTTCCAATCCTGTAGTTTCTTTGTTTGAACTCAGCAAAAACTTATATTTTATGTCCCTTTTTCATATTGAAAATATCCAGGTTCTGAGGATGAGTGAGGGACAAATGGGGTCAGGGAGATGGTTAGTCTAAATATGTAACCTTCACCTCTGGTGGTCCAGCTTTAATTTCTCACTTTTATGTACCATATATTTATTTGTTGTTGCCTTTTCAAGTATTAACAGCTGAGAAGACAGTTTTAGGAGTAACCTTCATACCACATGGCATCTAAAAACACTGCTAGCAGGACAGCTAGGTTCTTTAAAGCTGATATAATGTGACTTTGCTCCCTTGACTGAGAGTGAAGCCTGGGCACCAGGGTATTTCTCTGATGGAAATACCAGTGCAGCAGAGATGCAGCACGATTTGCATGAAGAGCTCTAAACTGTCTCACAGCAAAGCTGTGGAGGTGAAGGCTTGTTACAAACTAATAAACAGGGAATTGCAGATTATTTTAAAACTCCGTTTTCTTGAGGATGTAAATGCAGATTTAGCACAAACCTCAGCACAAGTGTCTGCTCTTGCAGCTGGGACACGGTGGATCCTTGTTCAATGAGATATTAGAGGATTTCTTGGTGTCCCAGGCGGCTGGGCTTGTTTATTTGTGTTCTGGCAATCTGCAGAATTCCAATGAGCTACATCCTGCAAGATCTGCAAATAGTCCTCACCTATGAAGTAAACAAAAGTCTCAAATATTTAAACTAAAGCTTTGAATTATCAGTTAATTACCAGTAAAAGGCCTTATCAACCCTATGGAGCCTGAGTCACACTTCTCCTCTGATGGGTTGGGTGTTTTTGGCAATGCTGGCTCTAGGAAATAATGGTTAGAACTGCAAAACTCAGTCTTTTGTTTACCCTAGGTAGGATGATTCACCTAATTAAAAATGGATAAAAGGAAGTAAATTGTATGTAATGCAAATTCCACCCATGCAGCTCCTTGTTAGAAGGAAATGGGTAGAGTCCAGTGTAGATAATTACTCGTGTGACAGTTACATTGCATTGGGTAGAAATGCACAAGGGAGAAAAACCCTTCTGCATCATTCTTTACAAAAGGAAGCTGAAGCCTTAACAAAACCTGCTGTAATATTGTGAGTCTCATACCTTCTTTGGAAGCCGTGGTATTTCTGGGGCTGAGTGCAGATAAGCAGAGTTCACCCGCTTCTAATGTGGTCAGTGAAGCATTTCCTCAGTTATGCATTCCCCACATGCACTGAGTAGGGGAGTTTATGTGGGTTTTTGGCTTAGCATTTTATTGTTCTTCTAAAATACCTTCTACTGGCTGCTATGAAGGGGCTGGGCTAGAGACCTTCTTGCTCTGATAAATTCCTGCAATTCCTGTGTGCCTAAGAACATCTCAGGGCCATTCTTGATCAATGGATGTCCTTCACAAAAGCTGCCCAGGGGGAGGAGGAGGGAGAAGATCTTAATAAAACAGCTGAGCTTCTTCATCATGCTGGACATTATTGGAAAGTGTAATGTGAGACAGTGACTGCAACCAAGAGAAACCACCCAAGGCTGTATTGACAATGGTTCTGGGATGTACATTGGAGTGAAGAGCCATCGCTGTGGTCAGAGCTGCTTCTTCCAGCCTGCTCAAGCTGCCCTTGGTGGTGGTTATTGGTAGGCACCAGCAGCTCAGAGTGTCTGAGGTGGGCATGGCACAGTGTGTCATGTACAGCCCTTGCTGAATACAGAAGAATCTGTATAAACTTTGTGATTAGCTGGGCTGGAATAATTTTGGTGTTTGTAGATGCGTGAGAACAAACCAGCCTGGTATTGCCAGAATTTGGCCTTGACATTCCCAGTGGGATGGTAACAGATGTGTTCATATGCAGACTGCTCTGGGAGACCACAATTGCCTGATTTGTTTGAAGTTCTTTATCTTATCAGCTGTCTCTCATCTGAAGGCCATTTCTGTATGACTTAGTCACTTAGGGGTTTTTTTGGGTGGGAACAGCAGACTTCTTTTCTCTCCTTTCACTAGGACAAGTCAGACAAAAATACCATTGCAGACAGCACGGCCACAGCATTTTTAGTGGAATAGCTATGCAGAAAACAATTAGATTAAATATGTTCTCTGTTCTCATAGCTCACAGCTGCTCTCGGTCTATGAAGGACTAAACAGGTCATAGGTACAAGTGGGATACTGCAAATTAAGAGAAAATGATGCACCTTGAAAGAGCTGTCACAATGCTGAGGAACTCGGCTTTGCAATGGCTAACCAAGAGGCAGGTATTCTCTGTATTTATTTCCTGACAGGGAGGGGAGATGTGAGCACAGAGAGGGAGAAGGAGGGTTAGTGGTGTGACTGTTCCCTTCTGCTGTGGCAGCCACATCGGCTCGTGGCTTCCCAGCCCAGGACTGCTGTTTCTTCCAGTGACTGTGGCTGGTGCAGGCTGACACCCACGGGAAGATCCTGCTGGGTAGAAACTGGGGCTGCACTGCTTCCTGTCTGGCTGCAGCCACAGCACTGGGCTCTAGGCAGGGGGATGCAGCCCAGCCCCCATGGACAGGAGGATTTATGCTGGTTTTCAGCCCACCCCTCCCAAAGGGAAAGATCATCCTATAGTTTGCTTTTTATTTCTTCTCTGCTGGTGAAGGACATCAATCAAGTGCCATAATATTATGCCCGTGAGCATTACATTGGCTGTCAGTGTTTTGTCCATAAAACAGTGATGGCAATACCTCTGCATTTGTCACGGTACTGGCAGTAGAAGAAATCAGATGGGAGGAAGAGAGGGGCTGGATCCTCCAGCTTGAGACAGGGAGAGGCCCAAGGCTGATCACCGTTCTGTGCAGGTATGGCAGTTTTGGCACTGAGTCTTTCTGGTACTGTTCATTACAGCTTATACTGGGAATTGCAGTATGACTGTGGGTGCCAGGACTACATCCATCATTCTTAATACAATGCTGCTCTTGGTTTTGACCTGCCCTACAAGAGCTCTCTTGACTAATAAACATGTTGGGAAGTGTCCACACATTGTAAAGCAAAAGGAGGTTATTTCCTTACATTGTGACAGGGTATGCGATAAAGAGGAATGGACAGAGGCAAGCAGCCTTTCCAGCATGCTGCTATTTTCATCTGGCTATGAATAGCCTAGTGAGATCAGTATTATCTGTTCCGGGTTTTGTTATGTTTGGGTAGAGATGTTTTCATATCTTTATTACATGTACCTATGTGCAGCTCCAGGTCTCAAAGGGTGAAGTGGGTCTGGAAGGTCCTGTACTGACTTAAGTGATGAAACTGGGGTGTTAAATGTTACCATTAGTGGGTCCTGACTACCAAACTGACAGGTCAAAGTTCCTAAATTCATCCTCTGCATGCAAAGCAGTGGCTGGTCAATGAAATCTGCTTGGCCTGTGGCATGTATTGTTAATCTGTGCACATCCCAGCGCTGAGGGAGACATGCAACATTGGCAAGGAAGGGTGCATGCTGAGAAACCAGATATGAGACTGAAGTGCCCTGGAGATGGTCTGTAGATAACTTGTGTCTTTAGGCAGATGAGAGTGAGAGCACTGAGCTGATACTGTGCCTCTGAGCAGTTTGTGCTCAGGTTAGTTATGAAGACCATTAGCATAGTTCTGTTTTGAGCTGGAGCTGAATTAAACCTCCCAGAAATAAATATAAAAAATGCAGCACAAAGAAGGCAGCAGCCCCTTCAGCATCAGCCTTTCCAGAAGGGGCTATGTTTTGTGCCTGCTAGGCTATTCAAACATTTAATTTTCACCTGATAAAACTATTTGAAGGAGAGTTATTTAAAAAACCCAAACAACTCCCTGAACAACACCCTTCTCCACTGTAATAAAAAAACCCAAACAAAACAACAACGAAACTTGGAGAGGATATATTAATTGGGGCAAGAGGTCTGTAACATGCCTTCTTTCATAAATAGCTCTTACTGCTGCAGAAACCTTACATGGGATTAGTCAAACTATTTATTTTGGAAAGCATTCCAGATCTACACCTTCTCAAGCTTTTCCTTGAGGGCGCAGCTGCTTGCCCATGAGCTTGTGCAGCCAGGAGGCTCAGAGTGAGAGGAGGCAGGACTGTCAGCATGGGTAACTCGGTTGGTTTTTGATCACACGTGTGGGAACACGCTGCAGAGCACTGAGGAACGAGGAAATGAGCATTGTCCAGGCTGCAGGCTGTCCGATCACCCTGTCACTCGCTGTGCCCCAGTGCAGGTTTGCTCCCTGCGACAGGATGTTGTGCTCTGCTGGAAAAGGTTGGTGGTTATTTGCTCCTTCACTTGTAGGGGTTGGATGTTGAGTTGGTGCTTGGGGAATGCATGTCACACCGCCACTTAATACTTTGCTGAAGGGGGAAAGGGGCAGTTTTGGACAGGTCAAACATTTCCATGTCTTGGCTGGGGTAAACAGGAGTCTCCCTGGATCCACACTTGACACCTGGCCTTTCCCTGGCTGTCAGCTTGAAAGCTTGGGACTGCTCTTCTCCCCAAGCAGCACTGCTCTTTGCTGCCATGCAGTTAATGCAGCTGACTAAGGGAAGGTTTATTCCTTTTACTAGTATCCCTCTTAGCTTTTCTGCAGGTGATCAGAGCTCTCCTCTCTCCACGAGGCTGGCAGAGCCATCAGCTGTGCCACAGGCTGGCATTGTTTGTCTCCCTCCTGGCTGTAGAGCTGCAGCCGGGCATGGCTTATGCCTCTCCTAGCACTGCAAAACCAGTCTTACAGGTGAAGATACCAGGGGTTGCATCTGTTGGGAAAAGTGGTTTTGCACCTGAACAATGCTAAGCAGTTCTGTAGTAAGCTAGATGGGGAGCAGAGAAGGGTGTGAGGAATGATCAGAGCTCCCTGAGTAATACCTGGAATAAGCAAACAAGTTTCCTTCCTCTGGAAGAGAAACCATAGCTGTGACACGGGTCTACAAAATTAGCAACATGCAGTAGGTGAATGCAGAGTAATCCTTATTGAGTTTTCAGATAAAATGCTTGGGGATACCAAATGAAGGAAGAAAATGGCAGGTCAAAACAAAACAAGGCAGATACTTTTGCATTTAAAGCGTAGTGAGGCTGTGAGGCTTTGGGGATATTGCAAATGCATGAAGTTGATGTGAGTTCAGAAAGCAATTAGAAAAATCTGTGAAATGCTGAGACATTGCTCCTGTTTTGGGGAGTCCCTGCCCTGACCTTGCAGGAAGCTGGAGTGCAGGATGGCTTGCTGTGCTCTCTAGCCATGTGCTGATAGCCCTTGTTGAAGATGAACTAGTGTGTTACAGGGACCCTCAGTCTGTATTTTCCTGTATTTTTAAACTGGACACTGAAAATCTGTTGGAAAAGAAGATTTGCACATCCCAGTATGCTGTTTTAATGGAACAGGCCTCACTTCTCCACCTGTGCTTGGGCTCTGGGTTTGACAAGCTGCACAGTGGCGTAAAATACCATCACAGATCTTCTCCAGTGACTGGAGCATTTGCTGCTTCTTGGGGAGGTGGCCACGAGAAATGAAAAGCTAGCAGAGTAAGAGGTGCAGCCAGTTATGCCACATGATGGGTCATGCTTCTGCTTGTCTCCACACCCAGCATTTGTCAACATGGCTGGGTGTGCCTGTCGATCTTTGTGATGTTCTCTTCCCCAGAAAAACAGTTAGAGGGAAGAACGTCCTTTGGACATGCAGTGTGGTCCTCTGTTCAGATTTATGGTCTTTCCTGTAGCCATGATTATCTGTTTAGCCCATCTGCCCATCAGTGACAAGTGGCAGGACCCAGCAGGGCTGCTCCCCTTGCACTGGGGCACCGTGGTCCTGCAGCGCCTGAGAGCAGCCCAGGTTTGCTCTGCACGGTTTGCACCAGCCTGTAAACACACGCTGCTAATCCAGACACAAACAATTCACCATTTCTCCATTTTGCTCCTGTTGCCAGAGAACAATACTGACCTAGGAGGGATCTCCTACCGGCTGGAGGGAAGGAGAGTGCTACTTTGTTTCTGCTTGTCACAGTTTGTCCAAAACCAATTTACATCAGGAGCTAATAAAGTGTTTGCCCTTAAGAGGTCCCAGTCTAGGGTTCTATCTGCCCCAGCACTGCCCTATGGCTCCCATCATTGTCCTATAAAGGATTTTGTGTTTCCCTTCCCTGCTGTTGGCAGCAGTGGCAAGGCAAGGGCTGGGCAGGACATGCAGAAAGTGGTCCTGTCCATGTGAGACCCACAGAGGTCCTGGCTTGCTTACGGATCTGTGGATGTAGGTGTTGGTACTGCATCATCCCTGTGGTCTCTGAACTGTTTGGAGAGGGGAGAGGATTATGTGCAATCTTACAAAGCAAGTCCAAACTGTGTGGTGCTGCTTAAGGCATGGAAGAGTGAGCTCTGGGATTAAGCAGTCTGGGGGAGCAGGGATGGTTAGGCACAGTGCAGTGTGCCTGCCTGCTGTACATCTCAGTTGGTTTTTATCCTTAACCTCTTGTGCTTGCAGACCCAAGTGAATGAGTACCATGCTCCCCCTTATCGCTGTGTACCTGAGTGGTTAATGGTGGGGTTCTCTTTCAAGCCTCTGCAGAGTCCAAGACTCAGCAGCACTGTTGACCCGTCAGAGGCTGCAGTGGCTCAAGTCACAGCAGAGACAGCCCCATGGCCTTGCCACCTATGGAGACCCTTTCCCAGCCTTGTTTAGTCCTGCAGACCTGGGTCCAAAGCTTTGCAGCTCCTGAGGCTGCCAGCAAAAACTCCTGGTGGAGTAGTCTTCTGGACCAGCTTACTTTCCCACAGGCAGCACTTTAAGTGGTTTGATTTTTAACTATTTAGAACAAAAGAAGGAGTTGGGTATGTGGTTTCTGTTAACCTTTTCCTTCTAATGTAACTATTCCAGTAAGAGCAAACATTGTCAGGGAAAGAAAGGCTATGTGCAAAGAAGTAGCCTTTATTCTTTGTCTAACTGACTACCATACTGATGGATAAATATGAGTCTTTGCTGAAAATGTTTTCTGAAGTACTTTCAGCCCACATGTCATGGGTTTGTTAAAAATAAATAAAAGTTCTAGAGAAGCAAATACTGTGAAAACTGTTTCCCTAGATACTTTTTTAAAAATAAAATCTGTCGCAGAAATTTCTGTAAATGTCTTTGTAGAAGTGGGATTGTGCCTGAGAGCCAGAGAAAGTAGGTGGTTGGAACCAAGCTTAGAAGTGCCAAACCAAGCTGGATGAAACATAGGCTTAAACAGTAGAGATTCATCAGGGTTTTTTATTACTGTTTCTTTTTTAACTATTTAAAGTGGAAGCAATAGTTTCTCAGATGTTAAAGGCAATAATTGTAGTGTGATGACCACAGCCATACTTGACTCAAATATGTCAGGTTTCCTTCCCTCCAAAAACATATTTTTGAATAATTACAGATTTTTATGACAGTTATTTTTATGAGCCTTTTTATGTGGTGTTTCATTGTAGGCGTTAAGGTCAGATGCCTATTCCTTCTTCTAACATGTTGTTACACCATTATGAAAAAGGCAAATATTTGGGAATGTGTAATCCATAAAATAATGCAAATCTGTGAAATGATGTGAAATGATGTCAAATGAGCAAAGTTCAGCTGAAATACTTGTGCTTAACTTTGGATATGCGAGTTGAAGGAAGAGGTGCACCATGTGGACACAGTCCAAAGAAGAGGGACAAAAATTACACAGACCCCAGCTCTGAGGAACCTGGGAGTAATTTTTAAAAGTCAGTAATTTTTAATGACCTGGCTCCCAAGGCTGTGGCTTTGGGAGAAAAAGCCAAGTGTGATGAAACCCACAGTCACCTGATACGGGCTTGGAAACAGTGGAAAAAGCCCATCTGGTGAGCTAGAAACTGCCTACATGGGCAGGAGCAGAACTTTTGCTCCCTCAGAGGTGTGCTTTATTGCCCTCAAGTTGCCCAGGAGAGCCAAAAAGGAATAAAGTAGCAAAGCAACATATAATTTACTCTTCCTCCATGCCCTGCAGCCTCTGCCCTTTTTCACTGTCTGTTGAACCACTGAGTGATCTGCACCTGAAATGTGTGAACAGCCAATATCAGTGCAGCATAAAGCGAAGTGCAAGCGTATTAGAAAATGAGCAGCCTCTGGTATTTAATAGCATAACCTGCAGCAGTAACACTTGCAACTTGGTGTTCTGTCATTTTCTGATTGCTTTACAAAGATTGGCTGCTTATCTTTCATCCCATTTAGGGCAGAAAGAAATGAGGAGAAGAAAAATGGGGGTATAAAGCAAGTAAGGAATTTGGTAATTTGTATGCATATTTTGCTTGTAGCATGCTGAGGCAACTGTTTACCTGTTAGCAGGAAAGCAGCTGACATAAAATACTGTCTTGGTTAGGTTAATACTGGGTGAGGAGCTGTAGGACGGGGAGGAAAGTAGAGCAGCTTGTTTTGGAACTTGTGCTGAAGAACAAATAAAAACCCCCAATGTACACATTCGGTTGCCATATGTCGCGCTTATCATAAAAGGCATCTTGGTGTTATTTCTTTGCAGGGATGCTTGGACTCCACGCAGGCAGACTTCCCTGTTGAAGACAGCGCATGCCAGAGGTGCTGGGGTTGCTGGTGGTGAGATGATCTTTTGTGCCTGTTGAGGTGGCTGAGGCGGGCGGTGAGCTCGCTCCTTCCCGTGCGTCCCTGTTTGATTGACGTTGGCTTCCCAATCGCTGCGACTGTGCTTGAAGAAAAGCAAAAGAGCATAATTTTGCTGAGAGAATTTTCCTGGCAGGGGAAAGCATGCAGTGCTAAGAAATGTGCCAGCAAAGAGCCTGGAAGTGCAAGTCCAGGTGCTAACACAACTTCCACCCAAGCCATGCTGTTGTGAAGTCCTTTTTCTCCAGCCGCGTCTTGCTCAGCGCTCCAGGACTTGCTGCACAGGGGCTGCCCATGGCATTGTGGCAGTCTGGGCTGGATTAGTTCCTGGCGTGTTGTTGCTTCAGCTGTCTGAAGGACTGAGGAAGAGTGCTGGGAAGATGTTGGACTTGAGCTTCCTGACTGAGGAGGAGTATGAGAAGCTGATGAAGGTTCTGCAGAGAGATGCAGAGCTGAAGAAGAAGGATGGGGATCGTATCAGGTGAGAGAGTGTGCAATACCAGCAGGATGTGAGCTTCTCCTGTGGGGATTTTTTATTTCTTTTAAAGAGTGCATGTGTGTGTATGTGCAACTAGGAGAGATGCAGGCTGCAGCAGTGCTGTCCCTTCTTGCTCAGATCCTGACAGATCTTTTAATGGCACCTCCTGCTTCTTCAGTCATCCTGCTGTTGCTGCAGGATCACAGGGCTGGACTCTCCTTTTGAGGTAATCAGCAGCCCTTAGAGATGTCAAGGGAACTCATGGCTTTCCTGCTCTGGGGGAGATGCTGCTGATTTCTCAGTGTCAGAGGTCTGAGCAGGGCAGTAGCTGCTACCTCATTTTCCTCACTCAGTAATACAGACATCCCACGGAGTGTTTTTAAATGAGTCTTTACATCCCCATCTCTGTTTTGAGTCCTTCTGGTGCTCCTTGAGGTGGGTGTGTATGCAGCACGCATTGTGCAGGCAGAGAGGGGCAGTGAGAGGCTACATGATCTGCCAAAGGTTTGCGAGGAGCCGCGGCAGAGCCAGGAGCTGCTCTCAGTTCAGCTCACTTGCTATCGGCCATCCTGGAGCTCGGGTCTGGTTGATTGGGATTGCTTGTTGCTGCTGTCACTTTTTAAATGCCAGCCATTAAACCATCTGGGTTGACAGTGTGCACCAGGCTCAGAAAGCTGGCACCAAGCTCTCCACAGCAAGAAGTGAGTAGTTCAGTGAGTGTGGATGGCACTGTGCCAGTTTACCCCTCTTAAGGATGTGAGTGTTTGACTTGCTGTTGGGCCAAAAAAGAGTAAGCCCCATGTAGAAGGGATGCTGAAGGCTTGAAGGGGGAGTGGGAAGCTTTGCAGCAGGCTCTGGGAAGCCTTCATGCCCTGGCCAATACTCAGGGGTGAGAGATGGGGAAGCAGAGCTGGTGATGGCACACAAGCAGCTTGGGCCTGAGGGGTGTGTAGGTCTGCATGTACCTCCCATGAATTGAAACTAGGTTTCAAAAAGGTGTTCTTGTCTTTTTTTCTTTTTCTTTTCCTGAAATGTAGTAACATTTCTGCTCAGCAGTGGAGGTTTGGAGAAAAGTGTGTTCAGATTATTTCCAGTTTGTTTCACTTCTCTTTGGAAGGTGTTGGACAGGAGGCTTTAATTTGGGAGTGGAGTGAGTTAGATCCTAAAAGGGTGGTGCCAAGTGCCCTTTGCTGTCAGTATGGCTGCATCAGTGAGACCTTTGGTGCAAGTGTGGACATGTTTGGCTCCAAAACAACCTGCCTGCTGGGGAAAATGAAGTCAATGGCATTACACTGATCCAATGTCAACAAGATTAAAATGTATTGGTACACCTCCTCTAGCCCAGCACCTCAAGACCTTCCCAGGAGCAGGTGCAGCCCACATCCAGATGGGATCTGTGTAGCTCCCTGGCTGCCAGTCTGCTGGGTCCCCAACACTGCCTGTGGAGCCTTTAGCCTGGTTATCCTGTACCTGCTCTCTTCTGGCCTTTAGGCAGCCAAGTGTGACCCTTCGGGCTCCACGGTTATCCGGGTTTTGCCCCCTCTTCCTGCTGAGAATTGGACTGAGATGGGATGTTTCCTCAGGTCTCGCAGGGACCCTGAATTGTGGTGGGGCAGTGGCAGCTGAGAGGCAGCTAATTCAGCAAGCCGTGGTGCAAAAAACAAAATAATCAGAGGAGGGTTAAAAGTACAAGCTATCAAAGTGCTAAAAACTAGCCCTGGGTGTGCCTGAGCTCTTACAGGAGGAGAAGCTGTGCTTGGGAAGGAGAGCTAACTGTTTCAGTGCCAAAAGTGGCGTGGCAGGAGGAGCAGGGAGAGGGGCAATATCTGGGGGGAATTCTGCAGGGACAGGTTGCTCCCCTAAATAACATGATTTATTTCCACGGTTTGCATCAGATTTGATCAAAAGGCTTTGCCATGTGTAAAGAGATAACAGAGAAATAAAACTGTTAAGTACATGACCTGCAAACAGCCCCAGCCCATCCCAAACCCTCTGGGCTTTGAAGTGAACGGACAGGTCTCCTTGCCAGGTGACTCCAGCTTAGATTTGTAACATTTGGAAGAGATGAAGGGCCTGTGCTTGCAAGGTGCTGCTCCCATTTCAGATAAAGAATAAATCAGCTTTTGTTTTAATGCTGTTTGGCACTTGTGATGGAAGAGAATGATCTCTGGATCCTTTGTAGTGCCAGACAGGTGAACCGTACAGATGATTGTCGATGGAAGTTGTAACCGTGGAGATCTTTTTGGTGTGTAATGTTCTTACTGCTTTTCAGGCGAATACAAGGCTCCATCAAGGATGAAAAGAAGAAGAAGTTTGTTACAGGTGAATGGTTTTCAGAAGTGAAGGCAAAACGGTTTCAGGAAGACTTAGAGGGGCCGGATCTACTTCGAGCATCAATTAGCAGAAAAAAGGGCAAACTAGAAAGTAAGTATTTTAGTGTGCATCTTAAGAAAACAAGTTGATGGACCAGAAAAAAGTGATTAAGTATGGGATCTGCCTGTACTGGGAGCCTGTTAGAAACCAGCCTTTGTGTTGTGATAAGGGGATTATCAGATAAGCTTTCAGTGTTAGAAAAAAATAACCTGATTATCAAAATCAGGGCCCAGATGAAAAATTACAGTGCCAGAGGATCAAGGCAAAAGCTATTTAGCAGCTATGTGCAGTAAATGCCTTTTCCTCACTTCAGCTTCTTTTCTTCCAAAATGTCTGTTTGTCAGAGGTCACTGGTAGGATTTCTTGTCAAAGAAGCAAAAAGGGAAGGGGATGATGTAGGGCAGTTTAAGGCATCAAACTGATATGTGTGGGTCAAACACCTGCTCCCAGTTCATAGAGTGATCTGACAAAAACAGCCAGTTGCTGCTTTCTCAGGTGTCCAAGGTGGTGGGTTCAGTCACATTTCTGCAAAGGGAGGTGGTGCCTCTCTTCTCCTGGGAAACACTTGCCCACTTGACAGGGCCCATGCCTAGTTTTTTACATGGGAATAATTCCTAGGCACAATGTGGTTTTCAAAGTAGAAAGCATTCCGGGGCCTGAATGGTCCTCAGAGTGCTGTGCCATAGCAAGGGTGTGTCTGGGACCATGTGCTATTCGAAGCAGATATATGTTGTTTGTTGTTTGACATACAGATGAGCTCTCCTGGTGGTGTGTAAACAAGATCAAATCAGATTTGTCAGCTCAGGGCAGAGAATAGATCAGCCCCATGTGAAACGAGCAGGACTGGTGCTTTGAGTCCAAGTGTAACCAGCCTGGAGCTGGCACTTTGTGCTGAACATTTGTGCAAAGCAGAACTGGGGATGATTCACATCCAGTCCTTAACATGAAGACAGGCCAACCAACTCTGCAGCAGGACTGTGGGAATGCAGCCCAGTCTCACAAAAACCTCCTTGTTTATTTGTCAGGGTGGGTACTCACAGGTCCTCAGACATGGCTGGTGAGTCACGGTCTGCTGCCACTCTGGAAAAGCCAGGGCCCTGATAGACAGCTGTAGGCAAGGACTACCATGGTCCCTAATATAAGGACCCTATAACTGGTTCTGTTCTTTTGCAGTAAAGGCTGCTTGTTAGGTAAAGGGTTATCTTTCATCTGTCCAAAACTCAGATGTCATCTCCACCAGTTCAGTTCAGACCTCCTTCCTGGGCCTGGCTGCCCATTCCAGCCATGGGATAGGAGCAATATAGATCACTCCTTTGTTTGATGGGCCTCGTTGGCCACAATGTCTGTGTAGCATTAATTGCCTGGCTTTAGTATACCTCTCTTAGATCCACATTACTTAGACATATTCAGAAAGCTAAATGCTGCCTAGGGACTTCACTAACTCAGAGCCTCATTTTCTTTTTGCTTTTTACTTATCCCTGCCAGCTCTCATCACTTAGCACAGATTCATCAGAGCCTCTGATGCAGAACTGGCCCATCATATTTCATATGAAGTTGCTTTTATCCTTCGTATTAAGGATTCATGATGTCATTAAATTTACTATTTTATCATCCCTCCAGAATGCCAAAATATCTAAAACCCTTCCCAACTTGGCAGAGTTGCCTGGGTGTTTCTGCAGAGCACGTTCTACTTTTTGCGGATGTGCGTTTGTGCTTGCACTCTCTGTGTGGAGAGAGACTCTTCAGCAGCCCCTCTGCTGGGGCCCTGCTCAGACAAATGCTCTGTCTTCTGCAGCCCAGTTGGTGGCCAGAATTCATCTGCCTTTTACCTTGCCAGAGGCATCTGCACCCTTAGCCTGCAGCCCATTTCAGGAGAGCAAAGTTGAAGTAGTGTTGGTTTTAGATTTAACTTTTACTGCTGATGTGCACATATGAGCTGTGGTCTCAGGTTATAATCTAAAATAATCTCAGTATAGCATTAATATGCAAGTTATATCTTTGCATGTGTATTACTTGACTAATAGTGTTTTAAAAGGAAGAAGCAACTGTTACTGAATTACTGTAGTAATTATTTTTAGATTTAGCCCTCTATTTCTTTTTCAACTTTTTTTCTTCCCTTTCTTTCTCTATTCTCAGATTCACTTTAGTAAAGCACAGATATAAGGTGACTTTATTCCTTCCTCTTACTTTTCCCACTGCCGTTTTACAGCACTGGTTGAGGATCAAGATTCTGCAGCTAATATTTTCACCTTGCTGTTGCCTACTGTGTACTTGGCCCCTGCAGTGGTTACTGTACAGATTGCCTCCCTTCACACGTGAGGGCAAGCACTTCTGTCACTGACTTGTCAGTGAACAGCACCTTTACTAACACTTTGGCCGTGCTGCTCACATTCAACCCACAGTAGATGAGATAAGGGCCTTTGCTTGCCATCTTGACACCTTATTTTCTCCTCGTGGAAAGATCAGAGTTGTCTACCTTCTGTCAGCTTTCAAGGTGATGAAGGGGTCTGTGTTCATTTAGCCAAATCAGTGTTATAAGTTCATGACTCCAGGGCTGCTAATCCTGATTTAAGTCTTTGATGACTGTGTTAGGGAGTGAAAAATGAGAAAGTTCCTGCATGGAAAAGCCCAGCTGAGATAATTGCTGGGATTCTGTTTGCATGGAAAAGAGGCTGAGGATGGGTGACAATTTGAAACCGCACAGGAAAATGCCCAGTGACCTTTTCTGAAGGAAGGTGTTAACCTTCAGAAGGAATGGATGCATGGATCCCTAAGGGTCTTCACAGTTGGCTTTGATTATAAAAGAAAACACTAGTAATTGGCATCAATAAAAATCTATAAAATAGATAGATATCCTATATTTAAATTGCAGTCTGCAGAGCAGCACAGATGGATGAATCTGGTGATAACTTCTCTTTGAGTTTGTGTGCAATGGATGAGAACTGAAATTCATCTAGGAGAGAGACCATTTTATTTCCCCACCAAGGTGATGGCACGGTTAGCTCTGCTTTCCCCAAGTGCTGAGTGTCTTTGGTTTAGAGTGATAGGAAATGAGTGAAGCAGCTGAAGTGTTACAGCAGGAGTGGCTGTGTCCATACACATATAAATATACGTATGAACAAGTTTTAACTGTTCAGGCCACTATTAATTTCTGTTGTAATTTGTTTCTTATTCTGTCTCATCCTAAAGTTCACAAAGGCATTTTGCTTCTCTTGGTGGATAATACTGTACTAATAACCTGTTTGTGGTTATAGAAGCCAGGTATAGCTGTGCCAGTGGCTGAGCCATTTGAAGGGCAGTGGTTTGGATGGGAGGCAGCGACCACCCCTCGCTGCCTCTGCTGGCCGGGAGGGGGAAGCCCTGTCTGAGGAGGAAGTGTCAGTGAAAAGCAACTATGACACAATGCCTTTGGAAGTGAGGTGAGATGAATGCAGTCTTTAGCTGACAAGGTCTCTTCAGCCACGACAGGCAGAGGGAAAATGCTGGAGCTCTGTTTTGTTCCTCTACTTCCAGAGCAGCTATCTGCTGGCATCTCCCTCCCTTGGGTCTGGGGTAGAAGAGGAGGATATGGCTCACTGTATAAATAAACGCTCCGCAGTGTGCCTGCACATGACACGGCCTGCATGTGCCACCAGCTGTGCCACAATTTGTCTCTCTCAAAATTATGTTGTGATGCTTTTTGCACATCTGCATTTATATGGACAAAACACAGTGCCTCTCTCAGAAACATGGCTCATTCTTACTCAACCAGACTCCTGTCTCCCAGCAGGATTGATTCCTGGGCTTCCCACTGCTGTGGAAACCATGGGGCCACCCAGCTGCCATCTCATGCCTGTGCTGGATGTGTGGTCCTAATACAGACAGCCCTGAGCAACACGTGCCATGGTCCCCTGCCCCACAGGGCCAGGTGCTGGGAAGGGAGGGAGAGTTGGGACTGCAGCATTTTCTCCATGGGGTTGGAGAAAGGGTGCATGAAGCTCCATCTCTGGATAGCCCTGTTGTCCTGGGCTGACTGTGCTGATGCTGGGTAGCACCATAAGGGCAGCATTGTTAGACATTGATACCACAGGACTGATCTGCTCTCGGGTGTTCTAACCACATAACAAGCAAGGCTGTATTATTTAATGTCACATCTGAATCCTTTGAGCCTCTGATTCTATTGTGTAATTAAATATATCCCAAAGATTTGGCAGTTTTTGTAACAGGTAGATGAACTCTTTAAAATAGACCTAGCTGTGTGTGAATAAACAGGTGCAAATTTTGTTGACTAGTTTTTCATCACTGTTTGAGAGTTTAATCCTTTTGGTTTTGCAGGAGCAAGAAAGCCTATTTGCCAGCAAAATGTCTTAAAGCAACTTTATACCCTGCAGGCTGCTCTGAAGGTTACCATCTTCTATTGTTTTTTTCTTTAAGGTCTTTGAGAGCTTAGAAGACATAGCTGAGCCTTGTGCCAGTAAAAATAACAGGGAGCTCCTCATTAACTGTGTTGGCCTCCTCCTTTGTTTGCCAAGATCGGACGACTTTGAGTCAAAACAGGAAATGGCTGATTTTAAATCCTGGTATGGATTAGCTGTGCTGGCAGCCGTGGCAGTGTCCTGCAGAGGTTCCCAGTGATGCAGAGGTTCCCAGTGATGCAGCAGCTCCTGGCATGAGCCAGGGATCAGGCAGCTTGCTTTGGCCTCTCGGACCCATGGGGTCCATCAGCCATCTCCTCTTATATCCCCAGGGTTTGTGCTGGGGGATTCATTTAACAAGCCTTTTCTTTCCCCAAACAGTACACACCGATCTTTACAAGTGTAAATAAATGTCATTTCTTGGTTGTCTCTGTTATGTTACAGATGAGGCCAGCAAGCACATCCGGATGGGTCTGGAAAGCAAAGCTGCTCCGAGTCCTGCCTTCCATGAGCATGCTGCTGGTGCAGGAGAGGAGAGGTAACTGCTGCTGCTCATGCAATGCTCTGGCTGCTGCTCTTCATTCTAATGAAAATTGAATGCTACCCATTAAATCCTGGTCTTTAAGTGAGTTTTCAAGAATGTATAAGTAATAGGTTATATAGGATATTTTTTAAATCCTTTTTCCAGGGATTATCAGAATATAAATCCTCCCCTAATAACTAAGTGCTAATGCACTTATCCCAGACAGGTCTTTTCCTGCATGATTTGATAAGGAGTCAGTAAAATGGAAGCAGTCTCTAATGTCAGGATATTCTGGTTAGTTTTTCAAAGTAATTATGGTTTTGTTTGTTTAATTTTTGCCATGGAGCAGCACTAACAAAATGAACTGTTTGAGGAAACTGCTCATTTCCTTCTAGTGCCAACCACTGTGTTCAGTGCTCAGCACTCTCCATCAAGGCTTGGTAGGATTTCATATTGTGCTGACTGAGCAGAAACACCCACTGAAAGCACTCCAACAAGCCAGCCAGTGACCTCACTCACTACTCATGGACTATGTAGAAGCCATTAAAATTGTAACATATTAATTTATTGTTGCTCCCATCTCATTTGCATTTTTTTGTTAGCAAAATGACAAATCATTCTTCACAGGTGGCAGTTGCTCCAGCTAAATATTAAATATGGGCTTTGACACTTCCAAACCTCTTGCAGCTGATCATTGGGTGTTGCTTAATGAAAGATCCAGAGTCAACAAGCTCTAGATGCTCCTGCTTTACTTATACAGCAATGGTCTTAATGTTTTTTCTGGAGTTTGATTAAATCCTGAAAAGCTTGCTTTGTTTTTCTCATTCAACCCTAAGTACAATGCTTTTTCATCTGAAATCACCGGCTTGACTGCTGTTCTCCATCTAGAGGGCAGTTAACACAAGTCACTCCCAAAAATGGTTCGAGTCAAGTAAGCTGCCTGTGATATGTGTTTCTTCCATTTATCTACCAGGCAGTTAGTTAACTGCTATTCCAAGCATGAAGGTTTATATCCTAGGCTATAGTTTTACCCTAACTGTTGTTTTCATAATCATTCCTGTAGTTTCTAAATCCCCCATCAATCTGGTTATGCGTTTGAGCTGAACTGGGCGGTATGGCCTGTTCCTTCCTGGGCTGCAGCATGGAAACACATTGTCCTCCTGCATGGCTCTTGGGCTCTTCTGGCACTGCTGATTCCTGTGTTTTTCCCTGCGGTTTTCTCCCAGAAGGGGAAAGTCTGAGTAAACCTAGAAGTTGACCCCATTGTTTTTATTGAGCAAGTTCTGTACTGACTGCAGTGGAATACTTGTCCTTACTCTAAGTTCAGGCCATTTAACATGTTCCCCAGTCCTTCCAAGCAGCAGCAGAAAAAATAAATGAAGGCAGCAGCTCTGGGGAGCCTTATATTGGGCTGGGTCAGCAGATAAAAGTGGCAAAGTAGCTGAGCAGAGCTGAGCCAATGGTGAAGGCTGCCTCACCACCCTTACCAGGCACATCACTAGCACTGATCTTGCTCAAGCTTTTCTCCTGTCCCACAGATCCAGCACACCTGCTCTTGATGCCCCAGCGGAGCATAAAATCTTGCCAAAATCGAAGCCGAGACTTCCTGTCCCTCTCTCTGCGTCACACAAGGTAGCAGTACAGGCACAGCCTCTGCACTTTGTTTTGTTATTCCTTGGACCTTCACACAGTCTGTATCTACTGGCAGGGGCTCCACAGACTGCCTGCCCAGGTGTCTG
Organism: Hemiprocne comata; assembly: GCA_020745705.1. Taxonomy (NCBI): domain Eukaryota; kingdom Metazoa; phylum Chordata; class Aves; order Apodiformes; family Apodidae; genus Hemiprocne; species Hemiprocne comata. Next base: position 11,830,641 of record CM036597.1, on the reverse strand, counting down.
TACTCAAATAAAATACATTTTTCCAGTCTTGCTAGTTTATATAGACTGATAGTTTTTGTTTTCCATTCAGAGACCCAGCATACATGATGTCTCTTCCTCAGAGAGTGACACTGGAGCAAGTCCACTTGTGGCTGCAACAAACAGCTTGCATTCATCTAGAAAAGGTAAGAGTTTAGTGAGCCATTGGTGTTTTTGTTATTCAACATGAAACAGCAAGAGACAAGATGCTTTTTTGTGTGTGACAAAGAGTATTTCTTACCTTGACATGTAAGAATGGGCTGCCAACATTTGTGTGAATTATGCTCAAGGCAGCAGGGACCAAGAAAAAAAAACAAACAAACAATGGCTAAAACTTCTGGCTCTCAGTTAATTTTAAATTGAGTGTTTGGCTCGCAACTTCTTAACCCACAGATCCAAATTACCTCCTTTTTCCTGCCTTGAATGTATAGTGTATTTTTGGTACCTAGCAAATAGCCAGTAGGAAAGCTGTCAAACTGAAAGCAAAGCTGCAAACAAATCCCCTGTGCACAGCAACAATTTAGGGCTCAGTGGATTTTTTCCATGTCCTGTTGCAGAGTGAAGGGCTGGGGTTTTCAGGGATTTCTTCAGATGGAAGGGTGCTTGCTAGAGCCTCATAAAGGAGAAGACTTAAGAACATATTGATGCTTTCTCGAAACTCCCCTGGCTTCCCTTGGAGAAGCTGGAGCCCAGTCCTTCCAGGGAAATGGGATGTGATTTAGTGGCACAGGCTGTGAGCTTTTGTTGTCATTGTAGGTCATGCAGTATCTCCATTGACCGCCAGACTTTCAGAGGATGCTGTGCCTCAGCCCAGCAGTGTGGCTGGAGGAGAGGTTGTTGATGGGGCCAATGGCACCACAGCGAGGGCAAAAAATCCACCCGAAGAAACTTATGCTGCCAGCAAGATACCAGTTAAGAGGAAACCAAGCAAAACTTTCCCCAGATCTGAGCAGTTGGTGAATCATGTGGGGCCAGCAGAGAACAGCCTCGCAAAGAGAGAGCTGCCGGCAAGCCCCAAACCCCTGACCGCAGAGGGGGAGAGCAGCCAGGCTGGGAAGCAAGGTGCCAACTACACAGTCTCATCAATGAGTAGCAAAGAGGAGGATATCAGCCTCGATCGTGAACGCTTCAAGAACTTGAAGAACTTCTGGGAGAAGGGAGCAGACTCAGCGATGGTAGGAAATGTGCCAGAGGACCCAAGCTGGGTGGAGGCTGACAGTCGGCAGTTCAAGCTGTGCCGCTCACTCTCTGTGCACTCTGAGCAAGGTCGGAACAGCGAAGAAAAACCTGGTGTCTTCAATAAACCAAGGACCCCCTACAAAAGGACAATAACCTTGTCTTCTAGTGAGGAGGAACCAAGCTATGTAGCCCCTGCAAGGAAGGGTTCGGTTTCCATCATTCCTAGATCCACATACGCCAAGAGCAAAGGTGGCCTGGATCCAAGAAACAACTCGCTGGGTGAAAACAATGGGAAGCCACCAGTCCCAGAGGAAGAGAAGGCAGCACAGCACTGTTCCAAGAAATCCAGATTGCCTGTGCGAGTGCCTTCCGTTAAAATCGAGTCGCCTACTGAAGAAGCGTCTGGCAGCACATTCGAGCCAGAGACTCCTACAAACGAGTTTATCGTGGCAGAAGAGCGCAAGCACACAGCAAAGTCCCCGGCGAGCAGGGTGCAGATACTGATTGAGCCTGTGCTCACAGATGGTGAAAACGATGATCAGAAAGAGGAGGGATCTGATTTGGGCACTCCTGACAACATGGAAGTAAGTGGAGAGCTACCTGAGGAAAAAACGTGTGAGTCGGCAGACAAGCCAACACCCAGTGAGCCATCAGGAGAGAGAGAAGCTGTACAGGGAATGGACTCAGCTGTTCACTCAGGTACTGAGGGCTGTAACTGCACTCTGTGAGATCCCGATAGAAGGTCATCCCTAAGCCTGTTTTCTTCCCTAGCCCTTCTGCGTCTTGCACGTTTTCTTCATTTGTCCATGTATCCTATATTGCAATTTGTGCAGCGTTAGCATGTGTGCAATGTGTGTAGCAAACAGCTCTGGAAACAAATCTGGTGCAGTGCCGTGTGGGTGTAAGAGGAGGCAGAGGCAGTGCCATGTTCCCTTGCCTGCCTCCCTCCTGCCAGCCCTCGTGCCTTCCCTGCAAACACCTCTGCTTGGGACAGCCCTCTGTTTCTTTAGCACTACCTAAAACAGAGCACAGGAACTGACTTTATTTCATTCACTGGGAAGACTGTATTTTCTTCAAATGTGTGGCTGGAGGAATTCTTTTTGGTGGTAGAGATTAAGTCTGACAGAAATAAATGTGAAGCAAAATGTTATATAAATACACGGGCTGTTAGGTTACCTTGATATAGCAGCTGGCTGTCAGTGTTAAAATGACATTTGGGGTCTATTGGGAATCCACAACTGAATTTGGATATTAAAGTGCAACCGAAGTGGACTGAATGAGGAGTCTGATCTCTCTGGGTTCTGATACCATGTTCTCAACCATGATGGTTTCAATAGTGTCACCACTTTATCTGCTCTTCCCCTGGGTTTGATGGACTTTTGTAGTGATTGTTACTATGAGCAAAAGTTACTGTTAATTGCAATTCATTTTACATGTAGGCTGCGATTGCCCACAGCTCTGCTCTCTGCCAAGCAAAGACCTGGGAAGAGAGAGCTTCTTACCTCCTTTTTCCAAAATTCTGTCCTTGTGTACCTGGGTAAGACCTGTTTGAGAGGATTTTCCATAGACTCATCTGATTTTGATTTTTAACTGTGTCATTCTTGGCTTATTTCCTACCTGATGAGACATTTCTATGAAAATCCTGAGTTGCACTTCAAGGAAACATAACTACTTCCTTTCTAGACCAGATAGTTCTTATATTTTTCAGGGTTTCCATATTATATTCATTTCAGAATTACATTAGCAGATGGCTTTATTGCTCTGGAAACTCTTTGCAAGTCCTGGTCTGTTTTAGGGACTGGGTTAATCTAGTGTTTACATGTCCCATCGTGGTGTGAAGAGTTATTCTGAGGGAGAGACATTAAAGCGCACTGATGATTTGAAAGCAGCCCTGTGTCATGTAACTGCAGTGTGCTCTAAGCAGAGTGAACAAGCCAGGAGAGGCACACACACGTGCTTGTTGACACACTGCCCATTTCTGTTTATTTATTTACCATGTTGATTTGGCTTTTCGTGTATTCCAGAGGAAGATGGGGATCATTCTCCCGCCGCTCAGGCATTGGCCCGAGCAAATAGCATTAATCTTGCAAAGAGCATGGTGAACATTTACACAACCACAGAGAGTGAGTAACATCTTTCTTTCTCCTTTTTGGTTTACATTCCCTGAAGGCAAACTATTATGCCCGAGTTCTGCATCCCTGATACTTCTGTGCCTGTACCAGGCAATGAAAATGACATATTGGTTTCATTATCAAATTAGAGAGCTTATGGTGCATAAAATTAAATCCAGAGCTAGGAAATTGCAGCTAGATTGATGGTATGTTACTCAGTGTCTTCAGCAAAACACACAAGGGTTTCAGGTTGGAAAGAAGCTTGTACCTGTCTTTCCTCTTCCCCCACGGAATGCCATGGGAGCTGCACGGCAGCCTGTGCGGTGGGGTGATCAGAGGTGCCAGACCTTGTGTCCAGCGTGCAAGTCGTACCATGAGTTCCTGTCACACACACTGGGCTTGCAGACCACAGCTGGGAATCCCACCTCACCCAAAGCAGACCTCCTTTGCTGGACTGATCTCCCCAGCAACCAGCTGGGACATGCTTTATGGTGACAGTTTCTCCCTGAGAAACCAAGAGGAGCTAAGGAGAAAGCAACCAAGAGAGCTGCAGCAAAGCTGAAGAAGCCTATGTCCAAGAAACCTGTCTGTGGCACCAAGAAACCCAAGAAAGCTGCAGCTAAAGAAGGGGGCCTGAAGGAAGGCAGCAGCAGCCTGTGTGGCCAAGAAAGCCAATAGAAGTCAGGTGGGGCACCCTGTGTTGCCTGGTGACTGTCCCCATCCCACCTGGGAGCCTCATGCAAAGTGTGTGCCCCATCGGGAGGTGCAGCGTCATGTCACACAGCATGGTGGCTCCAAGTGTCAGGTCCCACAGGCATTGCCCTTCAGTGGCATGGTCTTCACACCGACAGCCACAGTTTTAGTTTCCCTTATTAAAGCTTATTTAGAGCCATAAAGTTTATCCTCAGAAACCCTCCTCTACAAAGTTACATGCTAAACAAGTGTGTGTATGTGCATGCATATTTATGCACATATATCTCTTAAAAACAAGTTCTTCTGGGATGAAGATAGTAATCTTCAAGGGAGTTATTGAGAAAAGACAAAGAACAAACAGGTTTAATTTAGACATTTAAGCAGTCCAGTAGCCCTCTTTCTATGTTGATACAGAGCATTCTGAGTTTTTTCTTCTAGATATCAGGCTATTGTCCACCTCTTTGTCAAGCAGAGTATTTGAGAGGTGTATGGAGTGGTGAAATTGTAGATTAAATATTTACAGCTCTTTTCTATGGGCCAATGTGCAATGGGATGAAACTATGGGCATGTTTGGTTTCCTTCACAAGGAGGCAGATCTGCATGGTTTTAGTCTAATTAAATCTACACAGAGAGAGTGCTGCAAACAAGATACACATCCTTAGGCCAATAATAAGTGAATTAAATTAGCCACAGGAGGAAATTTGCATACTCCCACACATTGAACCAAAACACACTGAAAATAGCTTTAAGATGTTAGGTAGCAGTTTTTGTCTTGGGGAGGGTCGGCTTCAATGGCAGATCACAGAGGTGAGAGGCAAGTGGGTGATACACTGATGCCTCCGACAAGCTTTTCCTCTTTCCTTGTGCCCTTAAACAGAAATGTCACTTTCTTTTATTTTCCTGACTCTGACAAGATACCTTGATACCTTTTTTTTTATTTGCACCTACAGCATACAGTAAACCTCATTTGATACCCCATCACTTACTTGAACCTGAAAGAGTCAAAGAGCTGAGCCGATCCTCTCCTCTCCTGCTGTCTGAGGTAGGCTAGGTGCCAGAAATGACTGAAGTAATGCCCACAGCATCCCCTGAAGGACAGTCGATTTCATGAGAATGTTCCTTCTGGACAACAACAGTACTTGCATGCCTCGGTTATGTTGTAAATAAATGAGAAAAGCCTTAAGAAAAAAGCCCCCCATCACCCAGACCAACACTTCTATCTTGAAGGAGTTTTAGTGTTTCCCTCTGTCTCAAACCATGCTGTTCCATGCCCTTCCCAAGAGCCCAGGCAGTGCATGCAGCTCTGTTTGAAGGCAGTTAATGATGACGTTTGCTGCCAGTCGGAGGGAATGCCTCTGGGGAGACTCCCTGTGCTCTCCTCCACTCTCCTAACCTGCTCTCTGCTTAATGGGACTCTGCTGAGCTATTGGTTTTTCTCCGTGGTGTTACAAAGTGCTCATGTGGCAGGGCTTAAAGATGCTTGTTATTTCCTGAGCAGACTGAATCAGACACGGCTTCAGAAATCAGCTTCCAGTTTAACAAGCACAAAAAGACGCCGAGCGTTGGCAGCCACTCGTCCGACATGGCATCTGTCTCCTCGGTAGGTACTGAACGCCTGCAGCTCGCTGGGGAGGGTCTCTCAGTTGGATGCAGTGACACTGCATTTAGGCTGATACTGATGACGTGGCCTCCTGAGTATCCTCTTGGTTTCTGCACCATACACGATGAAAAGAACGGTGATGGTTAATTACTTACTCGCGTTAGAGGAGTGTCTCTGGGTACCACCTCAAATTAGACCCACTGGGTCATTGTTAGACAAATTTGCAGGAAGCGATAGCCCCTGCTCCCGAGTGTGGATGCTCTGAAGCCTGGCAGTGTGCAGGAGAGGAGGGGGGGCCTTTTTCTAGGTGGGGAGAGGAGGCGCACAGCTATTAAGTGACATTTTTGCAGTCCAGCTCCAGGGAGGTGCAGGCAGGTGCCCTCTGCCAGCTCATCCTTCACTTCATCAGCATATTCAAGGGAACTCAGAGTTGGACAGCAAAAGTGTGATTTAGAGGTTCAGCTTCCAAGGAAGGCTGAAAAGAGCTGCGTGGGTTTAGTTGAGCATTTTAAAAGATTCCTTAGAGACACTGTCTTGTGGGGGGCTGCTTAAAAGTGCTTGAATTTGCTATATCACTCTTATAAGTATCTCTAAGGTGTATATGTGAGATTTAAAGAATATATGTGAAGCAAAGCTAGTAGGGAGAGGTCATGAATGTAGATAAATATGTTAAAAGAAACCCTTTAACTTCGGGACACGAGTCTTTCTCCTAGTCTGGAGAGTCTGGGAGCCAAAAATGAGCCTTTTGTGTCCAAGTCACACAGATATTCCTAAAAATCTTGTTCAGGATTCTCTGTTGGGGTGGCAAATGCAGCTTCCAAGGAGTGAGAGATGTTCAGCAGGTTCTTGTAGGTAATAAGAGAATGACATTCAGAACCATAGGAAGTAGGGGGAGACAGGAAAGAATTGGGTTAATTAAGAAAGTTTTTGATAAATGTTCATGACCATACCACAGAAAAGTGCCAAGAAGGTTAATTTTTTGCTTTGTAAACCGTATTGGCTTTTACAATATCCTGTCCAGAATTACAAATTATTGGTGCAACAGAGAATTCACTCATTTTTCTGAAGCTGTGTCATCACTTTGTACCAGTGAAAGAAAAAAGCCTTGGAAAAAGAACCCTAAGGCCTATGGGCAAATGCAGTTTGTTCTAGGAAAGCAAGTGACTCTTGAGTGCCTAGCTCCTAATTTGTACCTGTAGAAAAATCATTTTACTGTGCCTTTGTGGCAGGTAGAAGTATACAGGCTGTCTCTGGTGGGACAGTGGGTCTTCAGAACAGAACTTTATACCTGTTTCTGTTCCATACATCTCTTTGCACATTGTGAACAGGCAACAAGATAGTAACAGTTTTTCCCATATTTCTAGTCTGATACAGTTCTTACTAGACTATTTTAAAAATTGACAATTGTGTGATTATACCTACTAGAAATTATAAGTTCATGTACAGAGAGTTCAAGTTCTCTTAATATATTTCTTTCTTAGTGATGAAACTGGGTCAGGTTAGATGTTTTACTGTAAGCATAGGGAAAAGGAAGAGATTTGTGTGACCCATCCCCCAAATAATATTTGACTCAGTTTCACAAAGTTTTGGAATTTAGGGGAAAAATGTACTTTTATTGAGCTTTCGGGAGAACAGTGCTTCTAAGTCCTGGTCTAGCATAGCACATCCTTGTGAAACCCTTAGTTGGGTTCCCCAACCCTTGCTTGGTGGAGCACAGCTGCAGATGTCTACCATTTCTGTGTCAAGGACACAGTACAGATTATTTCTCTGGGAATGCACTTTTCAAACTATCGTCTTTGTCCAGAAACCAACTCAGGAGGGTGCCTTTGTCATTGGTACTGACCTTGCTTTTCCACCTGGCAGGTGAGTGGCAGTGTGCTCAGTGTCTACAGTGGTGATTTTGGGAGTGTGGATGCCCAAGGGACCGTGGAGTTTGCTCTAGGCTATGATGAGAAGAACCGGGAGTTCCAGGTTCATGTGTCCCAGTGCAAGGACTTGGCTGTCGTGGATGAGAAGAAAGGCAGATCTGACCCGTGAGTGATGCTTTGGTGCCTTGTGACTTCAACATTGACAAGTTTTGTGTTCTGGAGGATTTTTTTTCTTATGCTTTCTCTTTTTAAATATCATGGTTTTTTCCTTCCTTCAGACTTCTGGTGCATGCTTACTGCAGGGACTTTCCTAGCTGATGGTTCTGGAGCCATTGGCATCAGTAAATATGCTGCCACAGACTTAAATTTGAACAGATTGAGAAAGCTTTGATCACTACAAAGACAGCTCCTGTTATCACTGGAGTATGTTCTCTCTGCATCCCTGTGAACCTTGGTCTCCCCATGGTGAACACACTTTGGTAATAACTCTGGTGATGCAGAGACATAACTATAGGAAAAGAAAGTCCATAAGGTGCTGTTAGGGACACAGTGATAGTTATACAAAGGTTAGTGATCTCTAGTTTGAAAGATGATGAAAAGGAGCTTGGATTTGAACCCTGAGAGAGAGGCTTAAAAACATTCTTCCCTCCTCTCTGATTTCACCCTTATTTTGAATGCACAGAGATGCTATAATTATGGGCATTTCAGAAAACGGGTATATGGCCTTGCTGGCTTCCCATATGGCCTAGAGAGCTGCCTGTTCTGAATGTTGGTGGCATCTACGTATCTCCAGTTAGATTTATAACTTCACATGCAATCCAAGTTATTATCCTAGAAGGTCTCTTAATTAGTTTTGCCTTCAAAAAGCCAACTCCAGGTCTTTTGCTCCCATGTCACTGTTACCTGCTTATCCAGCTGGAGTTTGTTTTCTTTTCTAGGTATGTTAAAACTTACCTGCTCCCAGATAAAGCTAGAATGGGTAAGAGGAAAACTTCAGTGAAGAAGAGGACAGTGAATCCAATTTACAATGAGGTGTTACGGGTAAGAACAAATGGATGCTCTGAAAACCTGCGTTGTAGCACTTGTACCAGGTCAGGTCTGGAAAGATCCTGCCTTCCTGGCCAGGCTTCTTCACCTGCCTCCCACCAACACCATACTGCTCTTTCCTGAGGTTTGTGAGGGCAGAGTGAGTAAAGGTTTCTCTGCAGCCATCTGTGTGTTACCTCAAATTTCTCTGCCAAAAGCACACAGTGATCTTTGGATGAGATAGAGACCTGCAGCCTGGGCTACCTTCAGACAGTGCAGGGACTCTGCTTCTTCCCTTCCCTGGCACGCAGTCACGAGGTGTGGGACTAGGAAGATAGGATTTTGTTGTGTGATTGTACTCATCAAAGCCTAGAGGAGTATTTAACAGTGCCTGGGCCTGTGTTAATAATTCTTGAAAGAATACTGGTTTTGCCCTGCGATGAACAGAGTGCTGGGTTTGCCTGTGCTCAGCAGAAAAGCTGTGTCAGGGTAACAGTATTGCTGCAGGACAAAAAAAGAGATGTTCGGAGCAGGGCCAGTCACTTAGTGCTTGTGTGGAGTGGGTTTGAGTGTCTCAGTCAGAGCTTATTCAGGCTTTTGAGTAATTTATTTCCGATTGTGAAAGAAACAGAAGGAAAATTTGAACAACCTGACTTTTCTTTCTTCCTCTAGTATAAAATAGAGAAAATGGTATTGCTGATCCAAAAATTAAATCTCTCTGTTTGGCACAATGACCCACTGGGACGTAACAGTTTCTTGGGAGAGATTGAAATAGACCTGGCCAGCTGGGACTGGAGCAACAGGAAACTCAACTGGTATCCACTGAAGCCCCGAGTAAGTGTGTCTCAGCTGCAGTCCTGCTTCCTAGCCCAACCCTGAAGCCTTTAGGGGTGGTAGGAGTCCTTCCCGACTCCTCTGAGGTCTTTGGGTGGTGAGATGGAGCAGAGCAGCCTGAATTGTACCTAGGGAAGTGCAGTAAAACACCCACAAGCCCTGCATGTTAGTGCAGTATTCAGTGCTTTGAACACAGGCCTTCTCAGGTCTTACTCAGTGACTGATCTGTAGGGACACTTTCATAAATGTAATCTGACACTAATCAACAGAAACTCTGACATGACTTTGCCTCTCTCTCTCAACTCACATAAAGATTGTCCCTTAAAAAGAGACAGCAGAGTACTAGGTGATGCAGCTGAATGTACCTTGAGAGGTAAATATTCAGGTGCCAGTTTTTGTAAAGCCTGTACATCTTCCTGCATGCTTATGTGTTCAGAGGTCTGATTTGAGATCCCTTTTCAGAAAATAAAGGACATTTGTCTTTTAGAACTAAGGTGCTTAATTATGTCCAGCTGGACACGTCTGGAAGGGCAGCCTGGCTCTGAACTCTCTCAGGCTTTTGGTTCTGAGGGACTTAGTTTGAGATCAAAGCCAAAAAGAAAGGAGCTGCCCTGAGAATGGGCTGCCCCAGCTGTGCAAAATCAGAGTTTGTCTATTTGTGCCCATCCGTTGAGCTCAAAAGCTGTTTGCCTGTCTGAGTTTATACAACCCATCATTTAATCAATCATAACTTGTTCTGTTGCAGAGCCTTTCTGCTGTTAATGGTGTGGATCACCGAGGAGTGATGAATTTGTCTATCAAGTATGTCCCTCCAGGAAGCCTAGGTAAAATGTGTTTCATGCATTAAGAAATATTGCCTGTATGCAGGCATGCAACTTGCAGAGCCTCATCTGTTTAAGGGCTGGTTAAGGAATAATGTCATTAGAGCAAAATCTTAGAGATCAGCACAAAGTGCTTGATAGCACTGTCTGCAGCCTACATCTGATTTTTCACCTCTAGGTTTATTGGGAAGGTGTTGGAGAGAGATGAGGAGGAGGGGCTCAACACTCATTTTGTTAGCTATTGTACGGACTGGTGTGACAGCTTTTCTCTTCTAAATGGCAGGTCCCAAGAATCCTCCCTCTGGGGAAGTTCACATTTGGGTCAAAGATGTCAAGGACCTGCTGCAGTTGCGTCCTTCTGGAGTTGACTCCTTTGTGAAATGGTAAGTGCATGACCATGGTCTTGGCTTTGATCCTGGGTCTGTGCCTCCAAAAAGTGGTGTGTTTCCTTCTCTTTTCTCAGGCTCACCTAACTGTGCCTCCATGCTGTAGAGCCTTTGTGTTGCTTTGGGCTCTTTAGGAGAGAATTGCCCATGTTATGCCCTTGTCACCAACTTAGGAAAATCTTTACTGTTAAAAAGCTCAGTCACTGTGACTCACTCAGTGATTTGCCTCAGTAACTTCTGAGTGAAAGAAATATATGGGCCCTGCACCTCAGCCCAGTGTGTTCACATGAAGTTGTGAATTTTGCCATGGTACAGGCTTGCATGCAAAGTTTGGGAATTTGTTAGGGACTCACCAGAACTGGCATACAGATGTTTGGATCCTGCTTTGATCTTCTCCAGAATTTAGCATGTGCATGTTTTCTGCAGCCTGCAACATCAGTTCTGTTGTATGGGAAAAGGTGCTGCAAATGTTCCAGAAAATTGAAGATCTTTTAAGGGGATTTTAGGATTTTTTCAGTGCTTTGAAGTGTTCAGCATGTCTTTTCTATATTTTAAATTCTTTGAGTTCTCCTGTAGAAAGGTTTGCTGCTCAAGAAGCCAAACTGACCATTTTGAAAGGCCCTCTTAGGCATCTAAGTGATGAAAAGTTTTAAAAATAGCAGTATATGAAAGTAATGTCTGCTTTTTAATGTAAAATGTCAGTTTGGAAAAAAAATGGGAAAAGCAGGAAATTTTAAGCAAGTACCCTCCTTTCTAAAAGTGTTTCCTTTTAAAATGGATTTTCTTGGCAAAAAAGTTTTATCTGGGAATAACGAACATTTCCCATTAAATCTATGGAGGTTTCTTATGTTGAGACCCAATTCCTCTTTTCTTCAGAACTGAGGCTTGTTTAGACTGAGGAACCTCGTAGGAACAATTAAAATCTCAGGTGATACTCTGTACCACATGCTGTATTTTTTCTCCTCTCAAAGCTATGTGCTTCCAGACACCAGTAAGAAGAGTTACCAAAAAAACCCGGGTCATAAAAAGAGACACAAACCCTGTTTTCAATCACACTATTGTGTATGATGGCTTTCATACAGAGGATCTAAAGGATGCTTGTGTTGAACTGACTGTGTGGGATCATGAAAAGCTTACCAACCATTTCCTCGGAGGAATCAGGCTGGGCCTCGGGACAGGTAAGTGATTTCCTTTACATTAAATTAATACTGCTACCATATTGCTGAGCCACAAGATACAACAGGAAGTTACAGAGCATTTTCCTGTTGGGGAAAAACCAGGGGTGGGGAGTCTCAGTAATTCACGAGCATCTTGGTACTTGCATTGTGTCTGGGATGGAGGGGGCCCTGGTACCATGATAGCAACCCTCTATTCCTACATTTTTGGCCAACATCAGCTTTGAGGTCTGGCAAAACTCAAGAATCTGCTTGGGTCCATCAGACAGTTTTCCTGCTGTTACAGGAAAACAGACTGCATCACAAATCAACATTATATTGCTGCTCCTCCCAGGGAAGAGTGCTCAGAGATGAAGACAACTTGAATGCCATGTGGGACAGCACCACCTGGTGACTCTGTCCACTCTGTCCACCAAATGCGTTAGTAGCAGGAATAATTACTATTTGAAAAACAGGGCACTAGTTGATCTGGTAGGTAATCAGTCCTGAGAGTACCTCAGCAGGAATAAAATCACAAACTGGAAGAAAACAGTTGTCTGGGTGTAGACTAAGGTGTTCTTGGTTTTTTTTTGTTTCTATTTAGATGATGTAATGCTGAAAGACCCCAGCAGAGGTGCTGTTTGCTCCACTGGGAGACAGTCACTGTCTCTGGGAGCTTCCGGTGTGAGGTTCCAGTTCAGAGAAGGACTTAGACCTGAGCTTAGCTGGAAGTGTTTTACTTCAGTGGGGTTACACATCCTTGGAGTTAGAAAGATTCCAATAATTTTAAGCTAAACTTGTAAAGAGCAGATGGGATCATCTCCCATTGTCCAGGTGTCCATCATGGAGGTTTGTCCCTCTCTAATTCTGTCCTAGCTCTCATTGTACTCCATACCTAGGCTTTAACAGGTAGCATGTTCATCTCTGTAGTTTTGTAAGTGGTTCTAAACCATTTATTGTTAAGCAAGAGGGCATCTGAGAGATGAAAGGCAAACAGGAGATTTCAGAATGTTGCAATAAAGGATAACTGTTCCTTGAGGGTATCAGGAAAAGGCTTGTAATAGCAGGAAGGTCTGCCTTGCAGGTGCACCAGTGTTTATTGGATTTGCTTGTGTGTTCTCTGTTTTCAGTCTCTAACATGTCACCAGGAGTGTTGTGAACTATTCAGTGGGAAGTGGCAACAAGAATAAGCTTGTAAGCAAGGTGTAAAAACACGAACCCTAAGATAAGCTGTGATCCAAATCTAGACATACATCTCATTAGCAGGTAGCTGACATGTGAAAGTCTGGTGGAATAATCCACTTGGGATTCGTGTACACACTTTTCTGCTATCATATGTTTGATTCCTATACAAATGAAGTGTGGAGCAAAAGAATTTTGACAAATACCCCAAGAAAATATTTTAAGGGGAAAACCAAGCCTTTTAGACCTTATTTAACATTTCAAAAGACCCAGAAAGGGCTTGAGCCCCTTGTTATTTTCCTTGGCAGGTTATGTTTAGGGTTCTTGCATTTTAGGGCTTTTACGTTTACTTCATTCTGAACTCTGGTGTGAAATGGAGGTCATTAGCAGAAGAACAGGAGGTGTTTTGGGTGCAACTTGCTGAGGGGAAGTCAGCAACTTCTATGTGACGCTACTGCCTTCAACAGTTACATCCCATTGAGTATTTTTTGCAAGGAGTAGAAACTCCTTATGTAGCTCCCAACGTAGTTTTCTTGTTCTTGACAGGTTTGAGCTATGGTATCTCTGTGGACTGGATGGACTCCACGCAAGAGGAGGTGGCCTTTTGGCAGGAGATGATGTCAGCTGCCAATGAATGGATTGAGGGATTGCTGCCGCTGCGCTCACTGGCAGGCAGGAAAAAACTGAAATAACATCCCCTTTGTGCCTCAGAAAGGCTGAATGTGTTCATTAAAACTAGGAAACTTCCTGCACCAAGGAGAGACCATCCACAGGGCTGGCAAGAGTCAGGTTAATAAGGCAGTTGATGGACAGCACTTTGGAGATGGTAAATGTTAAGTACTAATTAATTCCCTGACAGAGGACATTGAAGATGCCAAACTGATGCTATACTTGATTTTGACCAAGAAGAAACTTCATTTGCCTTTTTATTTAATCATTTATATTCAGTATCTTTGAATTCCATTAGCTCTGGGAACACTGGCAGAAGGAAAGGAGATAGAGATATTTTTATTTTTTTATCGTTTCGTATGCCATTTTCTTTTCCTGTACAGAGCTGCAGTTGTGCTAAAGCAGCAGCTTTATTATTGGTGTTATTCATATTCCCCTGCAAGTGGTACACTTTGTACTCGGTGTAGAATTGCTACAGGTCACCAGCAGCACAGCCTGAAAACAGGAGCTTTGCATTTGTTGCTGCTGATAACACGTCTCTAACGTGAGGAAAAATGAGATCCAAGGTGAATCTAAGGAAAGAGAGGACTATTTGAAGCAGAAAATTAAGCAACCTGAGGAGGATAACAATGAGGAATTTGATATATTAATTTATTTCTGCTTTAATATGAAAGAGAGAAGTGATGGTCCTGCAGCTAGTGGGATTTTGCAATGGGGGGCTGTTTTCCTAGATTTCCCACAGGCTTCCTCAGTGACCTCAGGCAAGTGTCTCTATGACAGAACAGTTTCAGTGCAAAAGAAACTGAAGTGCTTGCCCAAATGTAAAATACAGTTACATTGCTAATGGGCCTAATCACACCATTGAAATGCCTTGTGTGCAAAACATTTCAATATGAAATAATGATTTAGGAAACAGTCTCGTGTTAGCCTGGCACAACGGGACAGGAAAGAAAGGTCAAAACCACACTGGAAGGCAGGAGGTCTTGGGAACCAGTGGGAGAGGTAAGTAGGGAGTGAATGAATGTGAAGGTGGGTCTCCTTTACATGCCTGCAGGTCTCCTGCCTCTGCACACCCTGCTGCTCTTCTAGTCTTCCTTTCACCTGATGCCTGTCAGTGAATTGTCCCTGCCTGGAATTTCCTTTTTGCCAGTAGCTTGCAAGAACTTTGCATCTGGCACATTGAGTGTAGCAGAGTGGAATCATGAATGCATTTTTGAAATGCAGCTTTGTCATTTCTATTTTGGATGTACATATTGTGATTAAATAGAATGTTTTTATTTAGTTGTCAACTGGTCTTCTCGTACCTGTTTTTAGCATGGTCTGAGCAATGAAAAAGCAAGCAAAAGAGGTGTTAAATTTTATCATGTCAAAATGAACCATTTTTGCCCAAAGGCAAGCTAAATGTCGTGGAGAAATATTTTTTTGTATCTGTCCTTAACCTAGATTTTGACTCTGTGAATATTTTTTATATTCTTATTTAATGTGTTGGTTTTATTTAACTCAAACTCAGCGTAAATTTTCAGCTTAGCAAAGATGGTCATAAAGAAATGAATGGAAAAATGTACACTTAAAATAACAAGACTTTTTCATGAGATGAAGACATTTGGGAGATAATCACCAGCTTTCATGGGAAAAAAATAAAGGAGATGGTTTTGCAATTGGAAAAAAGATAATTGGAAATGTACCAGTCATACTACCACAAGCACTAAGAGAGAGTCCACAGAGCAGCAGAATTTAATAGTGAGTATCTGATGAAGGACCTGATACATACAGCATGTCAGCCCAAAGGTACTTTGTGTGGCCTCCAGCCTGGCATGTTTTGTTCACCAAGGTTTGGTCATTTATTACCTTTGTTTGGGCCTAAGATGAGACTTTTATAATTATTCCCTTTACCTGTTTAGGTGCTGAACATGTGAATATTTATTTATACATATAACTTAGCTACTATGAGGAGCCCTGCATCAGAGCAATGGCTTGTTGCACTGCAGTTACCCACAGCACTTCTGACCTCCCCCCGAGTGCTTCCCTGTCCTGCAGGGTGCTCCTGGGGCAGGGGAATTCCTGCTGTGGCTGGGAAAGTGGTTGGTAATGCTGGGGAGTTTGGCTTGGGCAGGTCGGGGTCTCTGCCTGGAGTGTTCAGCTGACTTCTTTCCATCACAAAAATGGAGTCATCCCGCCTCCTCCTTCTGGTCCTTCTCCTCCTCACCTGCAGTATTACACATGTGGCGGTGATGGTGTTGCCAAAACTGCTGTTGGCGTCAATGGAACTGGAAATCCTTGTACTGATGTCTCAGAAAATTAATATATTTTTCATTCGTGGTGCCAATAAAGAGAGAAGAAGGGTGTCAGCAGGCCAGTTTCATCATGGCACAGTTGCTTTTTAAACTTGGCCGAAGACTTTGTGAAAAGACTGGTTTTGCGCTCAGATTCCATTGAGGATTTTTGTTAATCTTTTGGTGGCTTGTTCATTGAAATGAAGCCCTAATTAACTTAAGAAGCTTTCTTTGACATTTAATAGTTTATCAGAGTAAAAGATTACGCTGCCAAAGCACACACACACTTGTAACACAGTTGAATCTTGGGCAGTAGCAGTTGCTATGCTGTATCTGTTTCACTTACTGCACAGAAAGGACTTTATCAGGAAAATAATTAAGACAATTTTATTTTCAGTGGCATATGGAAGAGTGGATGAGCTTGTGAGTCTAAGGTTGACTGCCTGTTTGGATGTGGCTTAGGATGTTTGTTGTCTGTGAATGCAACATGTAACAGAGACTCAGGCCTGTAGGCATGGGCTGGTGATAACGTGAGTTGAGTAGGAACTGGTAAAAAAACACCCCAAAAATACACAGAAAGTTTTCTGACTGTATTTACTAGTTCATTGTAGAATGAGTTCAACAAAGTTCTATAAGAAGATAAGACTTCATGCATATAGGAATGTGGTTTATGTCTCGCATGTCCCTGAACACGAGCACACAGGTGCCAGTGCCACCGTGGGAACCTCAGGATCTCCAGTAGAGCTGGGCAGCTGCTGTCCATGAGTGTTCTGCATTTGAAAGTGAATGTGCTTCCTTGGAGTTGCTCTTTTTTTATATAATTTTTTCTTGGGAACCTTACAAGCAAAAAAAAAAAAATACAGAGAAAGCAAGAGTCTTGAAAGTATTTCTGCCCTGTCAGGCATATATAATCTCTGGCCTATGTCTGTTCAAAACTGTTCATATTACAGGTATCAGAAACTACTGAAAATAGTTTAGAAGCTAACTAAGGAAGAGAAAGAAAGAACTGTTGAATCTTGAACAAAATCCAGTGAATGAGTGTCTCAGAGGAGATGGAAAACAAGTGGTTGGATTAATTATCCATTACTGAGTATTTGCTCAGATTTATCCTTCACCAAGAAAGGAGTAAAAGTTTTGAAGTACTGTGAAGATCTGGGGAGATTATGCTGGCTAAATAAACCCATGTTTATTTATCCCAATGTGATCTATTGAAAGAAGAAATGCTGTGTTTTTGCAGGTTTGTTAAATTAAGTAAAAAAAGGTATCAAATAGACCAATGTATCAAAAACTGAATAAATAAACACACTTCACTTCCTGGTAACTAAGAGTGTGCATATTCAGCACCAGGTTTGGTTGGTTGTTTTAGTTGGCTGTTTTGTACTTTAATCTTCCATGGCTAAATCCTTTTTCTCTTCTGCCTGCCTTCTTTGCACCCCTCAGGTGTCCTGGTCTGTTACTGTTACTGGTCTGCTGTTACTGTTCAAACGGATGCCCGGGAGGAGATGTCCCTCTGAGCATTGTCACAAAGGCTGTTGGAAGACTTTGGGAAGCTCTCTGTAAAGCATGGTGCAAAGGCATGTTTGCAAAGATGCTGTAAGGTATGTGCTAGTGGAGCTGTGCTGCTCTCAGCAGCATCACTACCTGTGGAAAGCTCTTGAAACAGAAATCCCTTCCCATGGGGTCTGTCAGGAGGAGCCACTTTTTCCCAGGAGCTATACTGTTTAGGAGGCTCCTTGTCCTGGTGGCTTTGCCAGGAGGAGCAGTGGAGAGCTGTGAGGGTCAGAGTGAAATTTGTGTCCTCCATAGGAGGACTGTGTTGGGTACTGCAGTACCAGCTCCTGGCCTGTCGTAAGCAGGAAACGGCTGATTTGTAGCAACGAGGTTTGAGAAAGAGCGGGCAACTCTGGGGTGACTCTTCCCACTTTTGGGGCGTTTGCCACCTTCTCCCACCCTTCTGAACACATTGGTTGGTTGGAGGGTGCTGGGTCAGCTCACAGCAGCACAAAAACTGAGCATCGGCCTCCAGGAGGCACATGGAGAAATTACTGTTAATGGCTTGTGTGAGATCTCTTCTGAGAGAGGGATGGGCAAGGTGGAGAGCTGGAAGTGTCTCCTCCAGGGGCCCCACAGGAGTTCAGCAGCCCTAGAGCAAGCTCCTTTGGGTTTTGCATTAATTTCCTGTTCACTCAGCTGAAATGCCTCATGTCAGACAGTAAAATCTGAAGGAACTTGGGTGAAGATGTCAGCAGGCAGCAGCATCCTAGGAGGAGTGGAAAAACAGAAACAGGAGCAGCGTTTGAGCTTGCCAAGTTTGCTGGTCACACCAGGTTTGTGCTGGAGGGCTTGGGTTAGCATTCCCACTGGAGAGGGGCTGATGGTGGCCCAGCCATTTCCCTGCAAGCGACCTGCAATAGGTGCCTGCTTGAGCAGGCAGATACTTGCTTTTTAAAATGCTGTAAAATCATATTATGGCTGGACTTCGGGCTGTGGCAATCCAGCCTCTGTTGTAGACCCAGAGTCACTGAACTGACCCTGCTGTAATAGATCATTTTAGGAGGAAAAGAAGGAGGCCTGAGTGTGAAGGCATTTCTGCTGGCCAATTTTATTTTTTTTCCAGGGGTGCAGTCAGGGTTTAGCAAATTACTTTGCATCCTGTATTTTACAAAATGGAAAGCATGCAACACCACAGAGCCACAGCCCTACCCCCTGCAGCACCTAAAGACCCCCACAATTAGTCCTCAATAGGTGTTGCAGCTTCTGATAAAAAGGCTGTGTTTAGTGGTATTGAACGGAGCAAAACAAGTATATTTTGCCTTTTCTCACTCTACAGACCTGCCTGTGATGCCGCTAAACTTGAGACACTACCAGTAGGAACAGAAATCGGATTTCATGCATCTACCAACCTGTAAGGCCATCCTGCTAGTAATTAACAATTAAAAGTAGATCTTGAGCTGTAAGCAAGCAGTCGGAGCTCTGGGCTCGGAGGGGAAGCTAGGGAGCTGTTTTCTTGCAGTGTAAGTAGCTCAGACACATGCTCTATAGGAAGAAAAATCACAATAACCTCTTTTCCTCTCCTCTCTCTCCCACTCACTAATTTATCCTGATTGTAATGGCTTCTGTTTGCTCTAAGCAGATCCTGTTCCCTTCCTGGGAAGACTTGAACAGCTACAAGGACATAATATTCCCAGTGGAGTGTCTGTTCCTGGATTCAGGCAGACTTAGGCAGATATAATGATCTCTTGATGGGAGCCCTCCTTTTTTGACTGGCAAACCCATGACCATTGTAATGTGATCATAATCACACTGGGACAGACACTGGGAGCTGCATATGGAGTAAGCCATCCTATGGTAGAGCTGATGTTTAATTTATTATCACAGGGAAACACTTTGCAAATGTTTTACATCTCTTAAAAAACCCAGCTGACACTCGTTCCATGTGCAAGCCAGTGGGGCCATGTCATGTGGGTGCTGTGTGGCACCAGAGGGTTGCCCTGCCACTTGCAGGGATGCAGAGACAAGCTTATCCTGTGTGCACATCCACCCATGTGGATCACACTGTATGAGAGTTCAATCTTCCCTGTCTGTTCAGGTTGCAAAGCAAATGCTAACACTGCCCTGGAGCACTGTTGGTGACTCCAAAGGCTTCTCTGGTTATTTCTGAAGCTTCTCTGTATTTGTGTCTGTCCCACATTCTCCCACTCGTGTACATCCTGGCTGGCTTTGCAGCCCTGATCCTGTAGTGGTGTTAAGCTCCTTGGGGGGAGGCAGAGCCTCCTGCTCAGGGCATGGGGCAATTCAAGCTTTTAGAGGTTAGGCAGCTGCTCTGTGCTGTGCCCTTTGTTCTATTGCTGAGGGAGAGAGCAGTGGTGGTGGATGGTTCATCCTATCAAGCTGAGTGGGATAAATAGCTCTAAAGATGTTCCTGCCTCTCTCTGTTGGCTGCAGAAGGAGTCTGGACACCTACTGTAGGAGAGACATTAGGTAAATTGTTCCTGTATTAATGGGGGACCATTAATGGGACACTCAGTATCATTCAGCCATGACTATATTATCAAGCCTGTGTCTGCTGTATTGCTTTTGATTTGATCCAAGTGTGACACTGGGGGATCAGTGATACCTCTGCAGGCTGCCACCCCTGGAACCCAGCCAGGATGCTTGGAGCTGCCTTGGTGTGCAGTACTCCATTGCTCACTAGAAGCATTTTGCCAACAAGTCCGCATTTGGAGAGGGAGATTAGACAAGTTTCCTGGGTAGAGAGGCTGCCAGTCTGCTACAGAAGTCCACCACGAAAGGCACCTGAGCCCAGCCAAAAGCCACGGTGGGACAGCAGCTTCACCATGTGCCTCCTGGCATTCAGCCCTGCTTGCACTTCCCTCCTTCTACTGCTGTTGGAGGCTCTCAGGCTGTCACCTCATCACAGAGTCTTGAATTACGGTCCCAGTGCCTGTTGTCAGCTGTGCTGTCAGTTCCTGAGCACTGTGTGGTGCCCTTGGCTTTACACTTGTCTGCACTACCCTGACTAACTGTGGGCATCATATAAATCATAAACATTAATTCGCTTACTACCTTCCCTCTGTCCTGGGTTTTACAGTGGCACACATCAACCAGCAGGTCACAGGTGCTATTACATCCCTGTCAACAGTGTAATCTGTCTCCATGTTGCATCTCCTAGACAGGCCTAACAGGGTTGTTTTCTGGAACTAGCTAATAAATTGTTTCCACCGTGTGGTTACCCAGCCCCACTCTCAGCATTCCCATCACCCTGGTGTTTGGCCCAGGGGCTCTGGCAGGTTTGGTAGCCTGCACTCGCAGGGCTCCCCTTGGGTGCAGGTTATCTCTGCAGTGACCAGCAGCTCCATTGCGAGTGGGGCTGGGAAATAAAACCTGTGAGGGTCAGGACGTCACCCTGTGGGTTTGGGTGCTCTGGGTCACCAGTGTGTTACAATTGCTGCAGCTTCCCAGGCTGGGGTACAGGCACGGGCTGTCTGGGGCAGCTCCTGTGCAGCCAGCCCCACATCCTTGGATTGTGTCTGATTGATTGTTTTTTGTATCCTTGGAAACTGAAAGGGCATTAAAATTGCATGGTGCGTGCAGTGCTGATGCACTCTCCTTGTAGTGCTGCCATGGGCTTGGAGATGGCTTCAGCCTCCAGCTGCCAGCTAAGGGGTGTAAAGGGCACTGGCTGGTTTTGGGGAAAAACTAAACTACAACAGAACAGCAAACTATTTAGAGGGAGGGAATTACCTCTGTGAATCACAGTGCTGGTGTCCAGAGGGGTGTCTGACTCCCAGCCTTCCCTGACAGTGGCTCAGTACCTTGTCTTTGTGGCCAGCCACAGAGAGACTGGGCCTTAATGCAGAGAGCTCCTGCCTGAGAGGAGCTGAGAAACCATCACCATCCCACCTGTGCTGGCTTCCACAGCACTGGCAGCTGGGTTGGACCCTGCTGGTGAAGTCCTTGTGCTGCCAGCAGATGCAAGAGCCCCATCCCTGTGTGCCAGCATGAGTCCAGCCATGCCCTCGCTTGTGCTGAGATGGTTTTCAGGCAGCTCTCCCCTAGATGCCAGGAGAAAGGGGCTCCTCTGAAATCACCCCCAGACCCCTGGGAAGACTCCTGTGTCTCCTTGCCAGCACCCGCCAGCCTGTCCCCAGCCAACCAACCTGCTTTTGTATCAAATCTAGGTTACTCTCCATCTCTTTCTCTTAAAAACCAGATTTTCCATTTTCTAAAACTATACCAGAACAAAAGCTCACCCAGGATCTCATTTTCTCCTGCCTTCTCAATTGCTGCTAATTAATATAATGGCTGCCTAGTCATGCAGTGTGTGTTCATCTATATGCACGTATACAGAGAAGATGGAAATAATATCTGCATCATGGGATCCTGTGGGTTTATTTGCTGGAGAAAACAGGTCCCTGACCCTCTAGGAGTTCCTCTAGCTACTACAACATCTGCTGGGCACCAGCCCATCCCTTGGTGCTCTCCTTGGCTCCTCACAGTCCCAGAGGGTGCTTCAGCTGCTCCCTGTTGCAGTTCTGCCAGGAAATGTCCACTGCACCTCTGCCTTGAGATACCTCCTGGAGATGCTGCTGGCATTTGACTTGGAGGTTGTGTTACCCCGTGCCTTGTGCCTGCTTAAGTGCAGTTAGACCCGTGGAGGAAAGGGAATGGGGTGACCATGTGGGCGCACGCATGGGGAGAAGAGAAAAACAGTTAAGAGAAACCACAGTTTGTTGTGGGCTTCAACTAATGGGCATCAAATACTCAGAAATCAAACAGTAAAGTGCAACAGATCCCCACAAAGCATCGCAATGAATCACTGGTTAATGTACTGCTAACTTGGATTTATAGGTTTAATAATTTTCAGTTGGACCGTTACTGTTGCTGTGCAGATTGCTTCATCAGTTTTTCTTTCCTGTCCTGAGGTACTTTAAAATAGGATATTTTGGGGTTGTTAGTTTTTAATAAATATATTATATTTCAAAGGATATTGAAAAAAATCCTTGCCATTTATTCCTCAAGACTTGAAATGTCTTTTCTAAAGTCCAAGTCCAATTTGCAAGCTGGCTAACTATCTCATACCTATGTACATGTCCTTCTTTTGAGGATCTAATGACTATAATAGCCACTGTGAATGTCTTTATTTCAGTAGTGGCTATGCAGGAGGAGCTCTTAATGAAACCATCTTTATTTTAAGAAAAACACCAGCACTTTCATATATTTAAAAAAAGAAAAAGTGAAAAAGTGTCAGTAGTCCTTTTTTTTTTCTTTATTTTTGACTGAATACACTCATTTTAGTCACTGTTTTTAATAATACACACGCTTATTTTCCCTTCCAGAGTTCAAAACTCTGCCCTGTTACGTGCTGAACAAGCAGGCGTGCGAGCTCAGCTGTGTCCCATGGAGCCAGGCGAGTGTGGCCGTGTGTTGCTATGGCAGTGGGACGGCGCTATCCGTTTGGGACAGCCCGGTCAAAACTGGAACTTAGGATCCGAGGTATCCGTGTATGCACTGTGTAACGTTCACTGCTGCTCGGGATCCTGAGCACCGTGCTCCCTGCGGAGCCAGGAACCTGCTCGAGCAGAGCGAGGGAAACTGGATTTGTTAAGATTTATGGTATTTAAGTTGCTGGGTATTTAATGTCTGAAACTATTAATTTTTGAGACTGTAAACACATCAAATATATATACACACACATGTATTTATGTTTGTTTGCATCTAGATATGCTGGGTTTCATGAGTCTGTTAGTAAGATGCTTTACTATTACCATTGTCCCTTTCCAGGCAAGGCTTGCACGGTGCAGGTGACCCGGAGCCCAGGGCGGTGGTACAGAGGCTCGCCAAAAGTGCCAGGAACACTTGGCGCCCCCCATTAGATGCCAATGGGAATGAAGCTCCCGGCACAGTGGTGAGAAGCCTGGATCTCTCCAGAAATAAGACTCAGGTTTAAAGCATGGAAAGGTGTCGCGCGCCCTGTTTCAACCCTCTTCGCCTTGAGGAAGAGCTGAGAAAGGTTAGCCGGGCCTGTGCCCCTTAGCTTTGGGGTCCGCATGGTCTCCCAGCTCCTCCGGGGTCCTCGGCTGGGCACGGCTCCCCTCAGCGTCAAGTCCCCCTCAGCCCCCGGGACTCCCCTCAGCCCCTGGGGCTCCTCCCGGCTACCCCCGCCGCCCCACACGGTCCCGCCCCGCCCCGCCCCTGCACGGCTCCCGCAGCGGCCGCGTTTCGGGGGTGGTGGCTCCTCCCGGCAGTGCGGTAGAGCGCGGCCGCCATTGCATCACGGCCGCGCCTCCATCCCGCAGCCCGGCACCGACTCCAGCTCCGGCATCGGCGGGGGGCGGGCTTGTTGTAGCCGCAGGCGCTACGGGGAGAACGGGCGCCGCGACAGCGGGGGAGGCGGACCCTCGGCCGGGCCTCAGAGCCTGTGCCGCATCTTTGGGGCCGCGCCGGCAGGGCTGAAGCGGCGGCCGGCGGTCGCCCGGCTCCGCGGTCTTCCCAGCACCTCAGCGGCGAGGCCGGGGCTCGGCGGGATGCGCCGGCGGTGACGGGTCAGCGGGGTGCCGGGCAGGGGCCTGCACCGGTCGCCATGGGGCCCGCCTGAGCGGCGCGGCCGCGGCGCAGCTAGTAGGGCCGGCGTGTTCGCCCGAGCCCCGCCGCCGAGGGGGCCAGGCCCGGGCTACCGCCGGCCCCCCGGGCACCACCGGACCCGGCCTAGCGGCGCGGCGCCTGCAGGCGATCGGTGAGGCGGCGGCAGCCGCCCCCGGGCCCGCGGGCCGGGCATGGGCGGCGCGGCGGCGGCGGGCGGGCGCTGAGGCGGGCGGGCGGCGGCAGCAGCAGCAGGAGCAGCAGCAGCATGGAGGCCATCTGGCTCTACCAATTCCGCCTGATCGTCATCGGCGACTCCACCGTGGGCAAGTCCTGCCTCATCCGTCGCTTCACCGAAGGACGCTTCGCCCAGATCTCTGACCCTACGGTGGGGGTGGATTTCTTCTCCAGGCTGGTGGAGATCGAACCGGGCAAGAGGATCAAGCTGCAGATTTGGGACACGGCCGGGCAGGAGAGGTTCAGGTGAGACCGGGGTGTGGGCCGGGCACTACAGCTTGTATACATCCTATACGTCCTACACGCTGCCATTTGGGGGTGTCCACCCCCAAATGGCCGCGTGTAGGGCGTATAAGATACGTGGGGTGGAGGTGTGAGGGCAGCACTGGGGTTTGGGGATGTTTACCAGCCGTGAGCGACGAGTTGTGTGTGCATCAGAGGATGCAGCTGGGCAGGGAGAGCGCCTCCTCCCCGTTGGTGTTTCACAGGATGTTTCACAGCTGAACACACATTTAGGCTTGCTGAATGCAATGGAATATGCGGTTTGATCCTCTGCAGCGACAGCAGAGATCAGCTGTGGGTAGGACAGAGAAAGGCCGAGACGAACCCTGTGGTTGTGGCTGTGCAGGGATGACAGGTGCTTTCTGGAGAGCGCCATGCCAAGCAAACAGTTTGAGAGGTTGAGCAATAGTAACGAAGGCTTGAGGAGGAAAAAATAAAGGTGGTGCATGGGACTGTGCCAAGAGTTTCCCACAGAACTGTATGGTAAGAACATCAATCGTGGTTGGAGCAGGCTTGGCTCCAGCTGAACAGGGGGCTGGTGTCATCAGGGGATGCGTGCTGCTCAGGCAGTGCTCATTTGGAAGGGGTATGAGTGTACCTTCAGCGCCCACCTCCAATTTGCTTATATTTTTCATGCATCTTTAACCCTCATCCGCTCTTTCATCCTGTTCCCTCCGGGAGCATCTCGGTGCAGCTTCACAAAGCTTCTCCTTGTGTGCCGTAATGACTCGCCTGAGGAATGTTTTGATTTCATTCAACAGATTAAACCTCTGCTACTCCCACCCCTCTCACCTCCTTCCTTTGCATCTGTGGCACTGGCGTCTGGCCCAGGATGTGCAGTAGTTGGTCCTTATCCACTGACAGGTTTTTCTTCTGCTACCTTGCAGCCTTTTGGGGTGAGGAGCTGGTGCTTTATTGTGCTGAGAGAGGAGGTGCTTGCAGTTGCATCAGCTTCCAGCTTTGGATCTCAGGCTGGGGTCTGTAGAAGACACGCCAGGGTGCTGTCCCCTGCTTTTGCCTTTGCTGTGAAGAGCAAAAGCTGTTGGATGGCTTCAGTTCCCTTTCTTTCATGCATTAGGAAGTTTGGGGCCCTGGAGGCTCCTTGCCCTTAGTGCTGGTGGTTGACCTGGCCCAGCACTGGGGTTGTAAGCATGATGAGCAGGCGACCTTCAGCGCAAGGGCAGGCTGCACTGCTGCCATGGGCAGCTGCATTCAAAGGCAGGAAGAGTGTAAGGGCAGGAGCAGTGAATGACAGAAAAAACCCCACATCATGCAACTTTGAAATGCCCTTGCCAAAGCACAGATCTAAATTCCCACTGTGAAAAGCTGGAGGGAAGTGAGCAAATGCAGGTGTCTTTATGGTACACTCTTAAGTATGAAAAAAATCAGGCAAAAAGTCTGTTTTGTGTTTATTCCCTTCAGATCACCTTTAGCCCTGTGACAAATTGTGCCCTGTAAAGGAAGCAGCTCCTTGGGCTGCTCCTGCAAGCTCTTTTTCTCAGCAAAAGGCAAGATGTAGCTATTACTGGAATAAGCTGAAGCCTCTTGGGCTTGTGGGCAGAGGCATGAAGCATGATGGTGCAGGTGCTCTCTTGAACATTAAACTTTTTTGTCATAGCACAGGGAATTTCTTTAAGAAGGAAATTTGTAAGAATGAGCTCTGCTTTTTCACAGAGTTCTCAGATTGAATGTTTCCAGTCAGCTTTGTGTAGTTTAACAGCTTCCCCACAAGGAAGCAACCTCTGTAGTAATTTTGAAGACACCTTGTTGGCATTCTCTGGGCTGCAGCTGTGCTACATTTCTGCTCTTCCTGACCCCTGTTGTGAGCTCTTTCACTCACCATAAATTGGAAGCAATTTCCATGCATTCAAGGCTTAAATTACAGTTAAGTGTGTGCTGTTCTGTTTTGTCAGATCAAGCCCCAAAACGTGCTGCCTGGGACAGTGTTGAGGCTGCTTTGGAGATGCAGAAGAGCAGGGTCCCATTCTTCCTGGTTCCAGCAGGTTTTGCCTATCTCTGGTGGCTCAGATACTGTGATTTCCTTGCCTGAAATGTGCTGTTGTGTGATGCTAACAAAAGCAGAAGCATGTGCAGCCCTGGCTCCCTGGGACTGTGTGCCACCACCTACAGAAGAGCTGTTCCCTTCCGGCTGGCAGCTCTCCCTTGGCTGAGAGGGAAAGACTTGAGCAAACAGCTGTGGACCCCGGGTACAAGAGTCTCCACCACGGGTACAGAGCAGGGGAGAGTTCCCAAACAGAGGCAGTATCTTTGTGTTAAAGCTTGGCCAAAATAGGTGCAAATACATGAACTGCTCTGCCTGGGCATGTATAGGCATGGTGGGAGGAGGGAAATCTTGGAAGGGAATTGGGGAGTGGTGTACAATGTGAAGGCAATATAGTTTGCTTCCTGCAAGTCTGTAAGGAAAACTACTGTGGAAAAGGCTTTAAGAAAAGGCACTGAGAACTTCACCTAGTTTTATCTCAAAGCAGTGTTCAGCTTGGATCCTGTCATATCTTTCTGGGGAACCTGAGGCATTGTTGATGTTGGCAGGAGGAGCCAGAGCTGATGCGCTGAGCACAAGGGAGAAGCAGAAATGCCTGTGACAGCGTGGGGGTGAATTCAAAGTGCCAATATCTGTTTGCAGCTGGCTAGATAGCAAAAGGCAGATCTAATTCCCTCAGTGCCAAATGTGCAGAGCTACTGTTGTCCCTCAGCCAGATAACTGGGAGAGGAGAAATTTCCCAGACACAGCCAACTGTCTTTTTTCCCCCTCTTCTGGCTGTCTTGTTTTGGCTGCAGGTTTTCGCCCATCGCTGCATGTCTGTTGATAAAGCAATCCTTGAAAACTCCAGTTCATCCTTTCCTGGGCCAGTTTCACTAGATAGACACACCAAATAACCCCTAACAACAGTCTTCTGTGTCCAAAAAAGGACTTGTCCCAAGGTAAAAATGGAGCAGTGCTTACATATTTCCAGCAAGGAAAGTTCAGGCCCGAGTATGAATCCCTTCAGGGACTGAAATCGATCATTGTTTCTGGATTTAGAACGAATCCATGACTTTGCAGAAACACCACAGTTTTACAGCTTCTTGGTTTTTCCATGTGTAGTAGTCGTTCAACTGTAGCTCTGCTCATCCTTGTGGTCTCATGTGCTGCTTCTGGCTGCATTGAAGTCTGCCGGTGCTTGGAACAGTTTTGGAAGGTGTGCTCAGTTTCTTAGCCTGCAGCTTGGGGGTCTTTTTGGTTAATGTTTAATGTTCTCGGTATTTGGCAGGAACAAGACCAACAGTAATGCAGTTTCCTCCAGAAAGCTGTTGTATCATTTTGCTGTTACTGGGGGGGGGTCAGACTGGGTGCTTCTGTCAGTGCATTATCTGTAACAGAGTGTGCTGCTGTTCTGACCAGTGGTGTAGAGGGAGAAAGCACCAGGGTTGGTGGATGTCCCTGTGTCAAGGTTCTGGGTGTATGGAGAGGAGATACAGCCCCATGGTCTACCTTCCAGATCTGTAGCCTCCTTGTTTTATGTATCTGTCAGAAAGTCGCTCTTTGATTTCAACTTAATCTTCAGTTTGTTACAGTGCTTCTAAACCAATGGGTTAGACAAGGTGTCCAGAGAACTTGCATAGTGGGTGGCAGGACTCTTGAGACTAACAGCAAAGGGCATGCAGAAATCCATGACAGAAAATAGAGACTGAAAATGGTGTTGTGAAGTTTTTGAATGGAGCTATAATATATAAGTAGTGCAGTTACCTAAGGATGAAATCTTTAAGCCAAGATTAGTTGTCTTTTGAATGACAAGCTCTATGGAGCACAAGCTAAAAGCGATAAGGCATTGCCTGAATGGGCCTTCTCTGCCCTGTGTTTTGCAGGGTGGACAGGGTGGTGGTAATGCAGCTTTCTAAAACAAAGATGGATGTACAGAAGAGCTGCATTAGGCTTTAGAAAAAAAATAATCAGAACAAACAAGCAAAACCACACATGAAACTTGCTCTGCCCTTCTTCCCAAACAGCTGTAATTTATACTTTTGTTGTGGTGCCTTCATTTCCAGGTCCATCACCAGAGCCTACTACAGGAACTCGGTTGGCGGACTCCTCCTCTTTGACATTACAAACCGCAGGTCCTTTCAGAACGTCCACGAGTGGCTAGAGGAGACCAAGGTGCACGTCCAGCCATACCAGATTGTCTTTGTTTTGGTAGGTCACAAGTGCGACCTTGACACACAGCGGCAAGTCACCAGGCATGAAGCTGAGAAACTGGCTGCAGCATATGGTATGAGGTACATTGAGACCTCAGCTCGGGATGCCATTAACGTGGAGAAGGCCTTCACTGATCTGACTCGAGACATATACGAGCTTGTTAAAAGGGGGGACATTTCAATCCAGGAGGGATGGGAAGGGGTAAAGAGTGGGTTTGTCCCAAACGTAGTGCACTCTTCAGAAGAAGTGGTGAAATCAGATAGGCGATGCTTGTGCTGAGCTCTTCTAGTGAGGCAAGTGGTGATGAACTCTACTAACCATACTTTACTAAGTGAACTCAGTGTGACAGAAAGGGAGAGCAACACTCCCATTGTGAACAGCCTCCCACGTTGTTTTGGACACCAGAACAGACCCTGGAAAGAAATGTTCTGTTCCAATTAACCTTTCAGAACTGGGGGCTACAAACCTAATGGAGAGTGAGGGAGGGTGCATGGTGTTGTAAGGAGACAGGAAGCAGAAATGAGGGGCTGCACGAGACAGGCGAGCGTATGCAGAGAGCTGAATGGGCTGGCACATCCCAAGGTACTGTACATGTCCTCTTTTAAGTACATCCATAGCTCCATGCTGGATATTGAAGCCACAGTATGGATACTTGAGTAGTGTGACAAATGAGCAGACAGAAAGAAAGAGGACATCTTCATTTGTGTCAGCTGTTTATTATCAGGAAGGTGTAAAGGCAGCACAGATCCCATTGCCTCATAATGAAACTTCTCCACAGAAAGAGTTTACTGACATGGTATGCACACTTCTGAAATTCCTTTCTTATGTTCTTGAACCTAGTTCAATAGCAAAGAATATTCTGTGGGATTTAAAGAAGAAAACAGTAGTTACTTGATTGGTAATTACAATTCAAATTATTCCCCCTGCCAATAGTGCTTTTCTTGCTGTGCTGAACTGGGATTCTAAGTGGCAACTCCTGCTCCAGTAGTAATTATTCAATGCCTTTTTACACATTTACTACCTTGAAAGTACCCGGAGTTCAGGGCTTTCTAATAGAATTAAGTGATTAAGAGCATGAAGCATCCTCCTATGGTATATCTTAAGGCTGGGGTGTTGCAGCCAGGTGGGACACACCAATATTTCTGTTTTTGCTAACAGCACTGTGCTGAACTTTTGGTTGTCTTGCCAACCAGGTCAAAAGGCAGAATGGAAAGGAGGGGGAAAAAAACCCAAACTCAACCCCACAACAAAATAAAAAAAGCTTGAAGAGCTTAACTCAGGTGCATCAGACATCGTAAAAGGTGAGATTTGCTTTTAAAGTTAAATAGCATGGAAAGCAACAGCTTCCATCAGCACTCTCTGCTATTGAAATGTCATTTTCTTTCTTGGCCTGTGTGGAGGAAGGGAACTAGCACTGGGAAGGAGGAGCTCACAACAGAAGTGTCTGAGCAGGTGTAAAGGAAAGCCACAAGACAAGCTCAAGAGTTAAGAGTTGTCTTCCTCTGTATTGTAACTTGGCAAAAGAGGATCTGTCTCAGGGTGGTCAGCATGGCCTGGGAGCCTTGTTGCAAAAGCTGTGTGCAGGTGAAGGATTTCTGGGAATGCCACTGACCACTTGAGCTTTCCTTCCACTGTTTTAGCTTAAGCTTTTGAAGTGCAGCAGGGTAACTGTGCTCCTGTAGCAACCTTGGGGAGTTCAGCCTATTAAATGCAAACACACAACTATAGTGACTTTTTTTTTTTACTCGAGTTTGCAAGCTTTATACACCAAACTGCTAATGGGCAGGAGGGAGGCATTAGGTAAAAAACACAGGAAGCATCTAGTGCTTGATTTTGGGCCTCTAGAGAAGATGGAAATACTTGTTATGGCTTTTTAAGCTACCCCATCTATAAAAATGGGGGTTGTCTTGGTTGGTGTTTAATTCAGACTATTTCTCCCTTTGAAATCGTTCTCACAGTTTACAGCACATGGGCAGGTCTGTACAAAGAAAAAAAAAATCCTGTGGTTTCTGTATTAAAGCTGTAAAAAAAAAAAAGCCCCACAACAACCAAAAAAACCCGAAACCAACCAAAAACCCTGAAAATCAATAACATTTTTATTTTCAGTGTTCTAGGAACAATTTCAGTTCCTGGGTTCTGCAGGGGAGCAGCTGTGCTGGGAGGGCACTGGGAGAAAATTAGAGGAAGGGAGGGTGGCAATGGTCCAGCACCTTTCAGGAAGCTTGTCACTGGTAAGGACTCTTGCTTACACTTGTGTAGGCTATGAATGTAGCAAAAACCTGTGTGCTAAAGCCCAGTGAATTCCAGTGGTGGTCAAGTGCCCTGAAGATTAAGAAAATAAGTAAAATTAAAATGTCCCTATACAAAATCTCTTTCTAGGTAAGCACAGCTGGAGAGGAGTGCTGCCGAGTGCACCACAGGGCTGCCATGGGCTCTTGTGGGCTGACACCAGTGGAGTGTCAGGGTTGCTTGGACCAGGCCTGTTAGTCATATTTCACAAAGGCAAGGACAGACAAGTAGGAAAGGGTGAGTTTCTTCATTCTTGGAGTGGACAGTCCACCCAGCAACTGGTCTTCCAGGGTCCAGCCGGTCAGGAGGTGTGGCTTGGGTGGCCCAGCAGAGCGCAGCAGCGCTCCTCAAGGGCAGAGCTGCACTAAGGGCCGTGAGGAGTTGGCTCAAACGGCGTTTTAGCAATAGTGAAATGCTTGAATTCTCTGTGCAGGAGCCTGGCCAACAAGGGAAAGATCATTTTTCATGAGATAACCAATATTTTGTTAATTGGGTTTTGGATGTTCCCCATTATTGCAGAAATTCCAGAAAGCCTAAACAAGTAAGTGCATTCAGGCCTTCAGAGTAAATCTTCAATTTAAAAACACACGTGTCATAATTCTAAGAGGAACAGTACAGAAGAAAATGTACTCAGTCTTAACCACTTAGAGGTAATAAATGGTTATATTAAATGATAGAGAAATCATTATACACACCTTTTTCTAATTCCTTGCATTTTCTAGACAGCTTATTAAAATATAGGAAATGTAGATTCATCTGTACAAAATTTGGAATGTTTTTTCTAAGATGAAGAACTTATAGGATATGCTAAGAATTCTTTTCTAACAACTGGTTTTAATGCTTTGACTGCTAGTGCAAGATTTAGAGAATTGAGGTCATACCTTTCACAGGATCCTGGGCAGGAGCTCTTTTACTGTAGGACAAAAAGAGAACAAAAAAAAAAAAAAAAAGAAAAGAAAAAAAACAAACAGAAAAAGCTAACTTTCTGTGGTTTCTACCACATGTTAAAATCTGCATGTTAGATGGAAATTGCGCAGACCCTCCAGAATAAAAGCATCCTATACACTCTCCTCGCTTTCTGTTATGCACTGTAACAAAATGTGAAAATAATGCTGTATTTAGCTGTCTGTATGTGACTGAAAATATGCTTGTATTTAGCAAAACGGTTACCATGTGATAATGTGAAATTCAAAACTTGTAGAGAAACTTTGGTGGGATTTTTTTTGCCTTTTTTTTTTTTTTTTTTAAATTTCTCCCTCCCTGTGCTTCACCAGTGAGCCCTTGACTACCTGTACCCCTTCTGTACTGCAGCCAGACCCCAGTCCAACAGGGACTGGCACAACAATAAACAGGCACCCTGCAGTAGTGTCTGCTGTACATTTGTCTCTGAGGGCCATGGCTTCTATTGTAACAGCCACCTTGCTGAGAAGACACAGTGCAGCTATAGAAACACTGGCCTTTCTAAAACAAACAAAACCCCAACAACCTACCCCCTGCCGCAGTGGCCAAACCCACCAGCCTTAGTGTCTCCAGGAGGCCACTGTCAGCAGCAGGCAAGACTAGTGTCACAGCTTCTGCAAACTGACCAACTGTACTTCCTCAAAATAACAAACTGCACAGCCAAGGACAGAGCAACACTGGACAAGGACCAGTCCTAGGGAAGCTTGTGTTCTTGTCTATGAGATTTGTTTTTTTATTTACTTTGTATCAAAGAAAGACAATTCCAGCTCTAATGCTGTCACCCATCCCACCCCCAGCATTAGGTCACTGGCAGTTGCACACAGTGCTCATTTTGCTCGTGCAGAAATGCTTAACTGGTCATTTCGTTGTGCACAACAAAGGCAACTGCTGCCTTAGGACCAGCCCGGGGCAGGGGGTGGGCACCGGTTAGCCTGTTCGAATCTCATTAACCCAAATTGAAGAGGACATTGCAGAGAAATCAGGACGTGTTTAAGCTGCCTTTCCTGTCACTGCTCCTGCTCTTAGAAAGGGAGGGAAGCAGCCTGTGCAGCCCCACACGCAGCCCGTGCAGGGACCCGTTAATCAAAACATCAGCTCTAGCCCTTCTGCTGCGACAGCCAAAGACGCTGGGACAAACGGCACCGCCCGCAGGGAAGGTACGGAGGGGCCACGCCCAGGGACTTACCTGCAATCCAGGTAAGGATTTACCTGCTCTCTGCCCATCCCTGCAGCCACAGTGTGGTTCCATCTGTTGCTGGTGTCCACAATTTCAGAAGTGTTGACTCACGAACAAACCAGTATTCAGCAGCTCACTTTTCATCTCTGCTGCTTCAACTGAATTTTCTCATCCCCCTGATCCCAATTAAGGGAGGGAAACATTATTAAAAAAAAATCACACATCAGATTTCTGACTTTCTCCCACAAAGAAAGATGCGCAAAAACAGGTGTTTGCCACAACTGTTTAGTTTTACTATTTTAATATCATGAAATAAAAGTACAAAAAAATTTACAGGTATATTGTTTCTTACATGAAGATCAAACAGTTAACATTTGCATTTATTTTGCAGCGAAACCTGTATTCTCAGTCACAGAATGTGATTAGCCACTGACATCACCACTGAGCATTTCATTTTAGAAAGAAACTGCAGAGGTAAAAGGCAACGATCTTGCAAGGCTTCATAAGAACCAAAAAAAAAATTCCAACTGTGAACACCAGAAGTCATGCTCCTGTAAACAATCCTTGTCTAATACAGGTTTCACCACCTGGGAGGCTGAGAGTGTTAAGACATTTGAACTGGACATCTTGTCTAAGGGATCGTAAATAGGGGGTTTCCTCTTTGCAGGCTACTTTGGGGTCCTTGTTCAATGGATTTGCAGAAAGCAGCAGTGTGTGCACATGTATGAAAAAGGGGAGAGACCACCTGCAGTCTTGACATAGCTTGTGCTGTTTACTCACTTTACCACTCTTCTCTGAAGACAAGTCACAAACTGCTCATGTAAAGTGCTGAGAGTAACAGGCAGTTAACTAACCCGTAATTATTCAAAACACGTTTATCCAAAGTGGATATCCAGGAATGCTTGCAGGTTGATGCTGCCAATTAACTGACTGAAACAAAATCCAAGACTTCACTGTATTTTGTCAGTTCCTTAGAACATTACAGCTGCATGTCTTCCCAGCCCAAGTTGACTTTAACTTCATCAGTTGGACAGAGATGTAAAAGTAATCCCCGGCACTACCTGAACCTGCTGTCATGTCAGACTCCATTTCATACATGCCCCTCAACTTTTCAGACAAGCTTTCAGGTAGAAATTTATTTATGACAGACTAGTCTCATCAAAATACTATGTCCTTTGCTGGACCGTGTGGTGCCTTTTCAAATAATTCATTTCATGAAGCATGCATGAAACCAAATTTCGAGTTTACAAATAAATAAAACGGTGCTCACCATTAGTTTTTATATATTTTACCATTTACTGAAATGCTTAAAGTAACTCAGTCCCTTAAGAATGAATTTTGGAGGTGTTTAAATAAAAAATATTTGGAAATTGAAACCACATTTAAAAT
This sequence comes from Hemiprocne comata, assembly GCA_020745705.1. Classification (NCBI taxonomy): domain Eukaryota; kingdom Metazoa; phylum Chordata; class Aves; order Apodiformes; family Apodidae; genus Hemiprocne; species Hemiprocne comata. The sequence continues at coordinate 11,796,216 of CM036597.1, read as the reverse complement.
TGGCAAAACTATGCTTTGTTTTTGGAAGGGTCTTGCTTGTTTCTTCTCTTTACATCCCAATTATAAACTCTAGCCATATCTGAGGGTGTGGAATTAAGGAAGTAGCTCATGCATTCAGAAAAGAAAAAAAGAAAGAAAAAAAAAGGGGAAAAGCAAGCTACAGAGTTGGTTACACACACTCCACTTACTTGAAACAGTCAATAGAGAAACCATGTAATGACAGAGCTGACTTGGTGGACGGCCTGAACACCCAAGAATACCAGTAGCTGTTAAAAACTGCAGCTTTTATACCATTTACTTAAAAACCTTCAGAAAGATACTACAGAGAAACACACTGTTAGTTGTACTTAGAGATACCCTTTGCTGATTGCAGGCAACCTGCCCCTATCAGCTGTATTTGCCTATTTCAGGCATCCAAAACTTCCTGCAGCACTACAGTATCTTAAAGTATCAACTTAAAAAAACAAGTAGTTATGCCTTCATTTACTAAATCTAATGCTTCCGCTGACAGCTCCCCTCATGATTAAAATAGTTTGTAAGTAGAAAGTATAAAAAAGAACAACCACCACACACCCCTGGAGGTGTTTCAGAATAGTATGAAGAAATCCCAGAGTCAGGCAGTGCCTGGGCTAGCTCCAGGCTGGCTGCAGTGGGGCTGTGTTGGTTGGAGAGCTCAGCAGTGGCAGCTGAACTTGGCAGGAAGAGCAGGAGCCCCAGGAACACCACTCTGGAGAGGAAGGGAGAGTGGCTTTGCTTTGAAATGGCCTCCTGGCCATCAACCTGCAGCACTGATCCATGTTCCACCTCACTTCCCAGCTAGGTTTGCAACCATGCCCATTTCCCTGTTTGATGGGGACCAAATCACAGACACAGGCTTTGCTGCATCTAACACAACATCCTGCTCACTGCTAGAAAAGGTTCAGCCCCTTGAGTACTACAGAATTTTAAGGGCAGCCAGTCCAAGGTAAAAACACATCAAGAACCTGGTAATTACCTGTTAGCTTTCACACACACATCTCCCCCTGCAAATAAAATGAAAGGATACTGACTTCTGTAGTGGTGAACTGATCTCTAAGGAAGTCCAGCTCCTCCTCTAGAAGATCAAGGTTTCTTGTGGCTGTTGACAAATTCTTCTCTAACAGAGCCTGAGCTTCATCAATATCATATTCAAGCATCACATTGGCCTAAAAAAAAGAAAGATTTATAAAAGCTGTTACTTTTGCATTGAAAGGAATAAGCCATAACAGGCTTATTTCAGGCTTATCATATTAACAAAAGGCTGTCCTGACAGGCCAAGAGAACAAGATTCAGGGATGAGCAATGCCAGAATCCACTTGAGGCCTCCACCACTTCAGTAACTGAGTAAATAAATCCCTCTAGTAACTTTTTAGAAGTTCTCTTACTATTGCTAAGCAACAAGGGACTTCTCTCCCTGTGGGTTGTGCTCAGCCTTTCAGGTGTCAGTATCTCATCTTCACCTTATCTGAAAAGCGAGAGACTTCACGATTCTAAGCAGCACCTTCCAAGTGTCACACAACTCTAGAAACAATTTCTGTTCCATTGAAGGTTAAACTTAGGATCTTTCTGTGTGGAACACTGGCCAACAGCCTAATGGCACTGGTCATGAATGAGAAGTATCACAGGTATTTAAAGATACATGTATAAAAGTCCTGTCCTATCCCATGGTGGTTTTCAATCTACAAATCTTTATCTCAGTAAGAAGCAGCTGCATGAAGAGATAAAGGAGCAGTGTAAAGGGAAGATGAACCAGTGACACTTTGTCCCATTCAAGAACTGTGCACTGAGCAGAGGCACATCTTGCTAATTAGACCTGATCCCAGGGAGTGCTACACAGAGCTGCAAGAGGGGGATAAGCCATTCTTCCTTTAAAATAACTGGCAGACATCATTTCCCCAGTAACAGTAATACGTGTAGCCCAACATGCAGACTGCAAGCAACACAGAGGATAAAGGCAGAAGGCCAAGAACACCTGAATATAATAAACTGCTTGTGGCATTTCATGATAGCTTTCTTTTGAACCATCAACAGGATGAACTTTGTCTGACATTCTGTTACAAAATAAACCTGGGATGCTCCATGGAAGTCAATGTTTGTGAATTCTGAAGACAGTCTCCTAAAAGCAACAGGTATCAGACGAATCATCTCTTTTTAGGAAAAAAAGTGGGAGAGATTGGGGTAACTGCCAAATCAGTCTGGATGCTGCACATGACACCAATGTTTCTGTCCTAACCAAGGGGTTTTGTTTAGCAGCCAACACAGGGAACATCTGGGATACAGAAGTCTCAAAATAAAGATTAGCAGGTTATCTCCACACACACAGAAGCCCTTGAATACAAAATATCCCAACCTGATACTGCTTAAGTACTTAGAAAGCTGTTTCCTGAGCTCTGATCCCACCAGTCAAATCCTACTCTAAATGCTGGCAGGTACCTGCAACTAACAGAAATCCCATCTTTCCCTAAAATCGTGCATGAAAAGGGAAAGCAAGATGCTAAATACAAATGACAGAGAAAATGGGAAGCTAGCTGCCAAACTAAGCTATTTTGCTGGGCACATACCCATCCCAGGTAATGCTGGATGGTAACCTGAACCACAAAGTAAAGAAGTGCTCAGGAAAACATTCATGAATGTGCTTTTTGGAAGGAACAATCCAGCAAAATTACAGTTCTCTGAAGTCTTCCTGTTCAGGCACCAAATAGAATCAAACATGAAACCTCCACTAACACATTGGAACTCTCTTGTTAGGTTTGTCCTGCTGACAGGACACAGCTCCACCGTGCACAAGGGAACAGAATTATGGCCACAGCCACCAGCACTACAGATGAGACAGCAACCAACACTGTGCTTCGTAAGCCTTTTATAACTTATTTAAACAATTTCAGAGAAAGTTCCATTTTACTTACCCCCAACCACAAACAAACTTTATCTGTAGGAGGAACTGAAGCTTTGCAGTAGAGATTATCTGCCAATAAAAATCTGGTTTCCATTGGATTTGTGGAATCCTTAAGACAAATGATAAAACTTAAAATTGCTATTTTCACTGGAAACTTAGGTCAAAGACATAAAACTTAAAGAGCACACTTTTCTGCTTTTTGCTATTGATACAGTATAAACTTCAACTCCACAAAATCTTACTTTAACATCCAAGGTAGAGCTCCAAGAATAAAGAATTTTTAAAAGATATATTTAAAAATTACATAGAAATCCCTATAAAGAACAGGGATGAATTCAAAGCTTAGCTGCAATCCATACACTATTAAAAGTGAAGCTTGCATAACATTTTTTTTTTTAACTAGCTTTCAAAAAGTACTACATACCTTTAAAAACAATTCTGTTATTTATAAAGGCATATTAAGTGTGCTCTCCAAAACATTTCTTGCAATGTGTTCTGTTAGGGTGGAAAGGTAGTTAGCTTTTCTCATACTCATTAGATATTCAAAATAGTTTACCTTTTTCTTCTGCATGTGTTTTAAAATTTCTAATGTCTGTTTAATTTCAGGAATCTGACTTTTTAGCCTGTGAATTAACAACAGTCATAATTTATTATTTTACAGAGACACAAAGTTTCCTAAACAAGTGATCAGTTTAATTACACAATCCAACCTCCATTTTAAAGCTTGCAACTCCTAACATCTTTCCAGACGTACAAATGCAGATTTGCAAGATGTGGCATGTAAAGACATCTCAGCTCCAGCTTCACCTGCCTCTTACCATATGGAGGCTCACTGGCTTCCTGAAGCAGAGCAACACACACAGCTTTCTAACTGAACAAACACACATGAACAGTAACAGATACCTATTTGCTCCACTGGCATATTCTGGCATATTTCTGATCTCTTTGGAGGGAAATCTCAGCATAAATACAGATAAAAACTACTGTAGGCAAAACAAAGTAAGTGTGTTTCTTCTGAGGTGCACAAACTATTCTAACAATTTAGAGCCCCAAGACTGGGGGGCCCTGTTAAAACAAAAGCTCTCTCCAGAGTTGGAGGTGTCCCCTCTGCCTCCTCCACAGCCCTGAGCTGTGCAGCACAGACACCAGGATCCCCACTGCCCTTCAGGCTGCTCCCTCCTGCGGCCAGCAGGCTCACACAGGCCTCCAGGTGCAAATTAGAAGGGATATTTGTCCATCAAAGAAGATTAATCTAAATAAAACATTACTTGAAGCTTTTATTTTAGCTTTAAATAATGTGCTTCTTGCCTAGCTTCAGATGACCAGAGATGAGATTACTAAACCAAAAGTTACAGGCTGATACAGTAGTCACTTGACAAAAACATTTTCTTATTTACACTAGGCTGACAAAATTAAGAGACTATAGCAATACTTTTTGGCCTTAAAGGCTAAGGACCATTTCAGCAATACTATAAATTCTTTTGCATGTAATTCTGAGGAAGAAGAAAAAAATAAAAAAAGGTTGGCTTTCCTGAAAGTACTGCAAATACTACTTTTGAAACACTTATTTTTAAAAATACTTATTTTTAAAAAAATATAACTGTGCTACACATTTCCCAGTTCTGCAAGAATTATGACTTACCTCCTTTTCTTTTGAGCAAGATTAAGTTCCAAAAATTTATACTTCTGATACTGCTCATCCAACTTCTTAAGAACTACATCTGCTGTCTCATTTCCAGGCTGTTTCATAAAAGAATCTACATCTTCCTTTAAGGGGAGAAAGAAACCCTCAGTGTTAGAAGAGTTGTACAGAAATCCTAGAAACAGTCATGCTGTCATCGTACTGCAGCTAAGTCTGGAGGGGTTTTTGTCCGTGAACAAACTTTTTTTGGAGTGAAGTTCAAAATCATTTTGTTTCCTTTCTTGGTTAATCACCTTTTCACTTCCCCCTCCCTCCTTTTTTCAGCAGGGAACTACAGAACAGGTGCAGGGATTATTTTATACCCATATTTGCTAGTACCTCGCTAGAGGTGCGTTTGGTCCTGGCCAGTGTCAAATGACACCTGACAGGGACAGACCATCTCAGACCACAGCTAAACTTTGGTTTCCTCTCTGTAAAGCAGGGGTCATGCTCCTCTGTGGCTAATCAGATTACAAGCTATTTAGGATAAGACTGGTGAAGGAAAAGAATCATGGCTAATCAAGGCTGTTGTGTCAGAGCAAGAGGCAAAGGGGGGAAAACTGTGGTGTCTGCTCAGGTAGGCCTTATGGAAGTGACAAGCTTGTCTTCAAAAGCTGCTCCCATAGTCAGCAGGGAGAAGCCACGGAAACCTTGAGAGAACAATTCCAGCCAGTCCTACTGTCAACTGGAGAAGCCAGAGAAGACAGGCCTGAGCAGGCAAGGATGCTGACCCCTGCGAGTACCTCCTTCGGGAGTGCAGGAAGTGGTTCATCTGCCCGTGGGCAATGTTCTCAGCCTCATGAAAGGCACGTCAGGCCAGAGAGCAACCACGCATTTCTGACCTCGCCAACATTAACCTATGTATAATTCAAGATGACCACACTCGTCCACTGAGGTAGTTCTGTCCCTATTTGTCTATACAGCTCTGGAAGACCTGATGGAAGCCTAGAAGAGGCCACTTCAGCTTCTCCTTTTTAACTAGGTGTTTCCATTCCAGTAGTTCCGCATCCAAAAAAGACTATAACACATTACTAAAGATCAGACATATAGCTGTTTCCCCTCATTATGTCTCCTAAGCTCTCTTGGCTAAAGAAACTTAGATGAAATTACTGAACCTGGTAAGAAGTCCCCCACCTTCTTTATCATTTGGGAAATCTGCAGCAGAAATACAAACTGTACAACAGACTTCAGCACGCAGCATGATCTAGGTGGCACAACAGCACTCAAGAGACCCCATTTCAGACCAGCTGCCCAAGGAACACCTTAATCTACCTCACCGACAGCAGAACAAGAAGCATTCCTGCCTCCTGATGAAGCTTATAGAGAAGCTGTAACCAAAAACCCAAGGATTCTATTCAGGCAAGTGTCGTACAAGTGAGGCCTGAGGATGTTCCCAAATGAAACTTCCTCTTGTGGAAGCTGTTGTGCTCGTGTAAATCACTCAAAGGAGAAAGAAAAAGCAGGTGAGCAACAACTGACCCCACACGCTGGCCGGCACTGACCCCATGCGCCTCTGCCTCAGTTATGTCTGTTTGTACTGAGGGAGGACACAGACCCCATGTCCTCCTGAAACAAAGATTATGAGAAGTGAGTCAACTCCAGGCCCTCTCTACTGGTGATCTCCTCCCACTACATAATGTTCCAGCCCAAGGCAAGCTCAGCTTTACCACCTGGGTTTTCCAACTGCAACTTCCAAGTCCTGCTGTTTGGGCTTTTGGCCCATCTGACCCAACTGCAAGGCTGAGGCACGGTCACTTCTTTGAGCTTGAACAGAAGAGCTTTGTAGCAGAGCTGGGTGTCAATGCTCTTAGGATACCTGCTTCCTGGTGCATCATGCAGCATCTCAACTACAGAATTACCTTACAGGTTCTCCAAGGACCTGCCAAAACTCACCTCTATCTTTTAAGGAGGAAAATGCACTGGTGAAACACCACTGTTGTATACCTAAAGGTAACATGGTCGTTGCAAATTTCAAGCCAAGCCACACAAACACTCTGTAAAAGCCCAGAAACAGAGCAGGATGGCACATTCCCATGTTTATCTTTTGAGTGATGACCCAAATAAAGAGCTGCAGGCACTCTGCTTCTGCAGAGAGTTATCATCACCTATGGGCAAATACAGAGAAGATGACAAAAGAGACATGTTTTCAGATTTGCATCCCCTGTCCTCCCACTCACAGGTGTGCTAAGGAAAGCAGAATAAGGAGGGCACCTTATTTGGAAACATCTGGACAGCAGCTCAAAAGAAAACTGACTTGAAAGTTCTATTTGAAGTGGTTCTGAAACTCCTGGAAAACCCTGAGTTAGTGCTGAATGTCACTGAAAACCTGGAGGGACACAAGAGTCCACAGATCAGTGCCTAAGAAAAGGTACCCACCATGAACTGTTTGAGGAGCCTCTACTGAATCAAGACATTTAAAGAAAACATCTCTGAAGACAAGATTCACAGTAAACTGCCCATGCAGCATGTGGTGGGGGAAGGTCAAGCAAATGATCAGCAAGTTTTTATCATCATGGTGGTATGCAATGTTTCTGAAATGGAAACTTATTTTCTGGGAAAAAACCAACAACCCGTACTAAAACCCACCCTCAAGACACTGTCATTTTCACTTTGTGGAGTTGAATAAAAACTTCTTAGCATGTTTATTTTGAATAAAAGAAAGTCTATCTTAAGATCTGCATACAAGTACTCTAAGATCATCACTGAGGATCTCATCTGCAGAGACATCTATTTGATCAGGGCACGTCTCAAAACTGAGAATTAGGAAACTTCAGTGGGTTTTAGAGCCAGACTGAAGAACTGAAGCGAAGCACAGAACTAAGCCACAGCCCCCAGAACTCTCCCAGGTCACACTGTAGAGCACATGAGACATTTCAGACACAAGTACCAAAAAGTAACAATGTGGAACCAAACATGAATAGCTACCAGAATGAAAATGAGCTGAGTGGTGTGACAAACACCCTCAAGGCTTTGCTGCAGCTGGTTATCTCCTGTTCCCTGCCAGGGTCACCACCTCCACTGTTGAGTCAGGCCAGACCACTAGTTTTCCCCTGTCATGATGACCTAGTCTCGTAGGGCAGCTGAAGCCATGGCCCCTTCCTTTCACTTGTGTCCATGTTATTCTCCCATGAGGGGCTGGGAGGCAGTTGGCTGCAGGCAGCAATGGTTTTACATCCCAGTAGGATTTGCCAGACACCAACAACGGTCAAAGAACCTTAAAGAAAAAGCAGGATCTGGATGCACTGAAAGCAAGTGTACTGCACCTGTTGGCTCAGGGACCTATGTCCTAGCAAGACACAAGTAGACAAGCACTAAACTTAGGAGAAACAAAATGCAAGTCAAATAAACATATTTCTGTAAGAGCCATCATACCCAACCAGTCCAAACAGCTCTGGTAAAGAGATCCAGGACAGATCTGAGAAATATGGACTTTCAAAGTCCAAGAAAATCTCAGTAATAAAGCAGCACAATAAACAAAGCATTCAGAGCAGACATCTGCTGTCTCCAGATGACACCAAGGCAGGCAGGTACAGCCAGTTTGATTGATACTTATTGATCAAACAGAATAAAGCAGCCATCGAGGCAGCCCACCAAGAGCTAGCTTACAGCAGACAGGGAACAACAGATAATTCTGACATTACATCACTGTGTAAGTTGATGAATTCTTCTTTTCAACCAGTCAACTGTTACTAAATGCTTAGTACATCACTTTCTAAAGTCAGACAAACAAGTTCAGCTTGTTTTCCAAAAGACAGTTTTTTTGATTTGGAGAAGTCAGGAAACCCAGCTGGACACCACAGTCCCTTCTGAAGAATGATTCTGCTCAGCACTCAGGGACTCTATTATGCCAGGTGATGAAGGGAGAGGTGCTGGAGGGCAGTACGGCACTGTCTGAGGGGACACTTGTACTCAGGGCAGGACAAACGGGCACAAGGAACCACGGCCTGGTATGTATGACAGCAGGGTTCATCCGTAACACGCTTTTCACTGCCCTGTGAGTTGGTCAGTGAAGAAATACAATAACGCTTAAAACCGGGGATTTCAGTTTGCTGTAAAGCGTATTAATACTTGATAACGCCAAGGCAGAATCGAAATCAAGCAACTCGGCCCGTGAAAACCCTCAGGACTAAGAGCCCCCCCGTCCGGGGCACAGGACCCTGTCCGGTTCGGAGGGAGGAAAAGCGCTCCGGTGCGGGGCTGTTTCAGGACGGCCGCGGGGCGGGGCAGGGCCGGGCCCGCGGGACAAACCCTTGGCGCTGGGGACCCGGCAGAGAGGGGGGAGGGGAGGGCGCCACGGCTCCCCCGCTTTGGCGGGGCCTGGCCGACAGCTCCCGCTCAGCTCCGCAGCCCGGCGGGGCGGGCCGTGAGAGGCAGCCCCGCCGCCTTCCCCGCCGCCCGCGCCCCCTCAGGCACCGCCCGCCAGGCCGCGCCGCAGGTGCCGCCTCACAAGGGAGGGCCCAGCTGCCGGAGCGCAGCTCCCTTCTTTCCCCCCAACCCCTTGCCGGGGCGCGGAGCCGCCGCTCACCACGAAGACCGCCTCGGGGATGCCGAGGGGGCCGCGCTTCTCGCCCGCCGCCACCCCGCCGCACCCCGTCTCGCTGCTGGTGGCCGCCGCCATCTTGGGGAACCGACGGTGCGTGCGCGGCCTCCGGCGGGACGCCAGCGTGCTGCGTCAGACGGCAGCGCCGCGCGCCGCTCCCCCATTGGCGGTCAGGGGCTGAGGGACGCGGGGCAGCGGCAGCCCCAGAGCGCCGCCTTGCGGCGGGCAGGGGTCGGGCGAGAGCTGCGGGGCCGAAGAGGCACCAGCGCAGTACCGGTAGCGAACCTGTCCTGCGGCCGGGGCTGTTGTTGCTAACAGCACGCGTGTGCCTCTGACCTGCCTTTCCCCAAACGTAAATAACAAGCAAACCTGCAATGTATAATATAAACAACCACAGTAACAGGAATAACGGACTTTCAATAATGAAAATTAACATCTCCAGAGGGTCAGAAGTGAAGCTTGCCCCGCGTTTATACATTCAAATTTCTACCGTCCCGTTGCACCCTTCCTGTGCTACTACCGAAGTTAAGAGCAGGGCCCTGACCAGCTTCTCAACTCCCAGCTGAAAACCCATCTCCACAGCTAAATGAAACAAACAAAAAAGCAGCCATTAACATTTTTGCTCTTCAGGGCTTCTAGTTTAAAAATCAGGAACACCAGCAGAGGACAGACCTCACCGTGTCTGCCCAGCGCCCCCACGCTCTGCTGGCAGGGCTGGTTAGGGCATGGATCTGACGAGGTAAGCTAAACCGGAACCACAACACCTGCCCAAAGCAGTGCCCGCCGCAGGCAGCAGAACGCCCGGGAGCCACTACAAGCACTAAACACTCCACAATGACATGTTTGCATGCGGTTGGTTTCTGATCCTAACACTTTTTACATAGCTAACATGCAGAGCTATGAAAACAACCCTTACACCTCCTATGCTACAGTCACTCTACAGGCACAAAATGATGAGAAAACCCAGTATTTGTGTTGGTTAAGGCCTATTTCCCATCGGGATGCAGCAAGACATCTGAGGACAGAACCCGACATCACCTCTGCAGCTTTGTGTCTTCCCCTCCAACCAGCTCCAAGCACCCTGCATGGCAAAAGCCAGTCACTGCTTCCCCAGGGAAAGCTGGATCAAAGGAAAACTTGTCAGCTGATGAATTTACACTACACTGATAATCTGAATAGGACACACTACATTAATGGCAACGCAGGAAAGTAACAAACTACTGCAGCACCCTAACACAGCTGTTGCTACTGGTACACTAAAGAATGATCACACACACACACCTTGCATGTGCCAAAGTTTATTTTTTTTCCAAAACTTGTTTCCTCAAATAATTGGATATGAGCAGTTTTTAAAAAACAAACAGTTTGTGTATTAACAACTTGTGAAGTTCCACAATTAAAATATCAACACAGCCAGTCTTGTGCTTAGGCTTCTTTTTAAAAAATTATTAATTCATAGAACATAAACCCTCAAAGTTTTTTTCCAGTTTGTGGCTAGTGTATTTTCCACACATTCTGTATTCTTATAAAATGAAGGAATCCATGTAAAGGAACAGCTGTACAAGAATACATCTGAAAAAAAGCCTGAACAACCTAAATTATAGTAGCTCCTTTTAAATAAATATCCAATAAAAGGCACAAACCTGTTATGGGGAAAAACATAACGTACAAAACAAGACCTATTAAATAAATAAAGTGTGGGTTGGGATGAAGGAAATCTGTTCCAGCACCTATTTCATAATTGCTCCATCATGATATTCCAGCCAAATATTTGGTAAAGGATTAAACTTAATCACAAGGATACACGTTTGAGATATACTAAAAGACTTGATGTTACAATTCCTGCTGTAACTGTACCAGTTACTACAGTCTCTTTAAATAAATGATCATGAGAAGCTGCGCAGTGATGCAGCAATGTATATATCAATACGTCCAATACATCTTCAGAGTAATAGCAACAGGTTTTCTATATTCCTACCTATCAGTAATGTATAAATGATAACATGTACAGTTTCCATTGCTCAAAAATATAATCTTTTAAATGGAAATAAATGACTGATACACAGTGCCTTTAGATGTTGTCCTTACAATACAAACTACCCAAAACAAAGTTTTCCTTTTTATGTACAAATTCAGCACCGATCCACAGTGCATTCTATTCTAATTGTAACCCCACCCTCCCTGCCACACATCAAAAAACCCAAACGGAGATACACCCTGTATTCAATCTTGTAGTCAGGTTTTTTGTTACTGTTTTTTTTGTGTGGGTTGTTTTTTTCTTTTTTAAACAGAAGTCCATTGGTTATTTTTACCTATAAGTATTCCATCACTATGTGCACAGAACTGAGATTTCTCTAGTACATGTTTCCAAAATTTAAAAAAAAAAAATCAATAACTTCTTGGAGGCAAATTCAAACTACATCTAGAGAACAATAAAAAACCCGAGTTATTTAAAAAGAGGTACACTTTCAAGTCCATCAGACCTAACACAATCAACCTTTCCAAATTCCCCCAAAAGTTACCTTATGGTATATCCCAGGACAGAGAGCCTCCCTTTAGCAGCATGAAGTCCCAACAGTCAGGCTTCAATGACCCACTAAAGTACAACAATGCAAAGTGCACAGTACACTGCAAGTCTTCCTCCTTGTTCAGACAAACAGGGAGTGACATCTTAGTTATCTGCTCTCTGAAGTATTCAGAACAGGATTCTGATCACACCCATTGGAAGGAAACAAAAGGGAAAGTCACATTTATATACATCTCTCTTCAGTGTTTCACTCATCACTACTATTCCTCACAACTCTTGCGGGCTATTAGTTACCCTCAAGAACAACCTTTGTCTTCAAAGCGTTTTCTTGGAGAACAAGTTCTGAGCCATAAAAGCCTTGACAGCATCCTAAGTCCTTGGTTTTTTACTTCTGATGTCTGAACTGTGTTACTTAAAACACAGTACTCTGCAATTTTATGCGTTCCAGTATGTGCACAAGGCAGAGGTTGGCAAAAAGCAGTCCTGTGTGCTTTGTGCAGAGAGAAGTGGGTAAAGCAATCTTTTCTTCTTAAGGATAAATCTGAAAGCCATATCTTAATGCATCAAACATTCTGAACGAGACTAAAAAGAAGGTAGCTTAGAAAGTTTAAGATATACTTTGTGGCTGTTACTCCTTTTAATACTAAATAAATTGTATCAGACAGCTTTGCTACAAGAAAACCTACCAAAGAACCATTATAAAATCCAAAGCAGATCAGAAGTAGTGCAAACTATACCTAGTACTAAATCCATTTCTGAGCAAAGTACATTCCAGATATTCAGAATGCTCTGCAATAAAGTTAACCAATATATACTGTTTGCCAGGCATTTATTTGCATATTTTATTAAAATAATTATACAACTCAGCGTCAGAAAGAGACCTAACAGCTTACAGTGTTAGAAACTGCCTGCTTGTAGTGCTCTCAGCTCTGTCATTAATGCCCTGACATTTATTACTAATTTGAACTCAAGACTTTTCAATGCTGAATAAATCAATGGAATCTAGTATTTCTTAAATAAACAGTCCCTTCAACACAATGCCCCATTTTAAATGACATCTATTCCCTCAACATGTGGAGGGCAACCATAGGCACTGAAGAACTCATTGGCTTAAAACTGTACAGTTGTTCAACCCAATAAAGGTGGATTAAAGCTTGCAGCCCTTTGCAATTCAAACTTGAACATTAAATTGCTATATACCAGTCCAAATTCTTTTAAAATCAGTACACATTGAGAAACTCTGAGATTTAAATTTCTGCAAGGTTACATATCCCAGGAAGTTGGTGGTTACAGATTCCAAGGGTTGGGGAGTGGTTTTTTATTTTATTTCTTGAGTTGTTTCACTTGGCAAAAATATTTCCATAGAGTTAAGAAATACTGCTTTTGCACTCTTTGGACAGAATAAAGCATTTAGAAAAAGAGAAGGCTTGTTCCCACTATGAGGAAAGTGCTGTACTTATAACTTGTCTGCAGGACAGTTTGACAAGATTCTCAGGCCTATTAGCATTTACAGTGAGAGTCAGACATTTCTGCAATTACAGACTCCCCAGCAGATACAAGACACACTACTCTGGAAGTATATTTATAGTAACAATAGAAAACTTAATTTTTTGAAAACCCAGCTTTAATATTAATCATTAGCAGAAGTAATTTTACAGGAGAGCTTTTCATAGTATTTTGCAACAAAACTTCTGGAAGAAAGGTTGCTCCCAATTTAATTTACTTTTTTTTTAATCACTTCTTATCAGACACTGAAAAATAAAAGGTAAGGCCTTTTCATAGCCAATTGCAGTTTTGAAGAAAGATTGTTAAATACAAAAGGTGTGCCAGAAGTCTCTACACATCTGACCCATCATGAATAGCATACTCCATAAATTACTTGATTTAAAAGATTTCCCACTCAAAAAGAGTCTGAATTTCTTAACAGAATTTTTACCTTGAAATTACTACAGAAGGAAAAGATTACTGCAGCACTAAAGAAAAGACTACCTAAAAGTTTGCACATATTTACACATTTAAAAATAATTACTTTTTCATGGTTTACAACTAGGTTCTTACTTCAGAAAAGCAGCACAAGCTATTCTCTACAGCTGGATAATTCCAATATAATTGCCAGTTCACAAGTGTGAGCACTACTGCAAGGTTTGTTTATTTTGACCTAATGGTTTAAAAAAAATTTGATCTCTTGCCTCCTTCGCAGTCAGCAACAAAATTTTCAAGTTGCTCCCATTTGGTGACTGGGGATACCTACACTCACTGGCTCCCAGAGCTACAACCAATGTTTTCTGCAGAGAAGATGCTCGATGGAAGCACAGCTCCTCACCTTCAGAGGCTGCACATGCTGTTCTGTAACACACTTGTTTCCCCTACTCCATCACAGACTTCCAGCCCACATCAGAGCCTGGCTCTTTCAACTAGCCACGTAACACTGACATACCAATGGAGTAATTTATTATTTTTTTTATATATATATATATGCAATATGTATATATCTTGTTGATTCACAGCATTTCAAACTCACATTATAAAGTTTGCAAATTACTATAAGCTATTCTAATCCGAAAAAGCTGTCTGATTTCACACAATATTGGCCTTATGATATGCAAGCATTGCTCTATCAGTATTTATTATTATTAGAGCACACAATTTTTATTGCTCAACTTCATTTGTGTTGTGTCTTGGTTACAACAGCCACAGAATTTATGGAGAAAATAAATAGCTTTGACATCTTCAGTTAACTCCCTAAGGTAATCCATTGATGAATAAGGTTGTAGAGCAATCATGTAGCCCCTCTTCTCAGCTCTGAAGATAATCTAGCTTGAACCTTCTGAGTCAACCTCAATACAGTTTTCTGCTGAGCCATTTAAAAATCAGTGAACAAACATGACTTCACACTGCAGTGACTGTTATAAACAAGAATCTCTAAAGCATCGCAATTCAAAATAATATCTTATTATACAGGGAAGAAAACAGTTGCCCTGTTCAGGAATACATCATGGAAAAACTGAAATTCAGTCTTTTCTTTTTTTACCAGTATTTGGTTGTTCTCACATCTTGCTGCTTTGGCGGCTCTACATAAACTGTATCTGTGAAGCAGAGATTACATATTAATGCACTCACATAACACATGGTTTCTCAGTGTTTTAGAATCATCAATCTATTCAACTGCCTTGTTACTTGCAAGCTATGGTTTGGGCACTTCAAAAAATCCCCAAAGAACTTTAAGACCAACACATTTGGAAGACAGGAGTACTCAGTTTCTTCGGCTTCAGTGAAGTCCATACCTTTCTCCCCCTCCCCACCACCTGACCATTCAGACAGTTTTCACCACTGCTCCAGTCAGCATGACTAAACCAAGCATCCAGCTAGTGTCACAGGAAGCCTAAGTTCTACATATCTTCACCGCTCCAATTTTCTTAATATTGACACAGTAATAAGTTAGCCACTGAATCTCTCAGTTTCTCCAATTTTTACTGTCTTCCTTGCTTCCTACATTTGCATGGTCTCACCATCTGAATTTACTTCCTCGCCAGCAAAAGCTGTTGCCCTTGACTGAGCAACCTCTCACTTTCAAATTCAGATATACATTCGTAGACCTTTATGAAACGTTTGTTTGCTTTTGCCAAAACTTTCCAATGCCATCTCAAGATTAAAGAAAACAGTCCACCTGAGTTTCAGAAACAGGTGCAAAAGGATTTGTTGGCCTTAGACCAGGCTGTGTATACATCATTGACTGGGGTGCCATCAAAGGAGCAGCTCCAATCTGAGGAGGTACCTGTTAGAAAAACAAAAACCCCACAGAACAGGTATATAACATTCAAATTAACTCTAGAAGATACATCATTTTGCATGGTTAGTAGAAAATAAGTGTATAGACACATGTTGTAAAGTTAAAGCTTTTAAAAAACTTGCTGTATAAAATTCAGAGTAAATCTCTTCCAATACAGTGTGAAAATGCTATCAGATTTCACACACTAGTTGCAGGACAATTTGAGCATGCCATGAAGCCCACTGGAGGAGACAACTAGGTTTTTCAGGAATACAAGACAATCGCATTTCTTACCATTCCATACACAGGCACTTGAGGTGGGGTCACTGGGTATGTGATAGGAGCAGGTACCTTCAATCAAGAAAATTTTAATGTAATTTAGATAAGCACATGCACACCAGTAATATATGTAAAACTATGAAAAATACATTTTTCCAATACTTAAATTAACCAACATATTTACATGAAATTGACTTACATATCCAGGATAGTGTACTCCATTCTGGCACAGCAAAAGGAGTAAGGACAGAAAATTACTTAAGAGGTATTTGAACTGGAAATTCTAACCAAGGGATGGATTCAAGGCCAGTACCATAAATGTGTATAATTATGCTAAAGTAATTTATTAAAACAAGTACAGTGGGAGTAAAAAATGTAGGAGAACAACATCAGTAACTATGCCTGTTAATTTGGATAGGCTCCCTGCCTAGAAAACTATCACTAGAAAGACTTTCAGCAAACCCAGAAATTTTACTAAATCTAGCCAGATTTGAGTACATTGCTCACAACAACATTAGTGAGAGAAGCTTTTACAGGGCACAGCATGCAATACTGCTTCCTCCCATTAGAGGTGAGAAGGACACAAAACCCAAGAAAGCCAGTGACCATTCAGATTAAGAAACAAATAGCAGCAGATGTTTAGTCAGGGAAGTGTTGCTCACATGAGCTTCTGATTTCAGCAACATATGACAAGATGAAAAAAGAAATGGAAGAGCATCTAAAGCCAGTAATAACTCATATCAGGTTATGTTCACAGGCACAGCCATGCATGCACTTCTGACTGCCATGCATTGTTAAGTAGTGCTAATTATATTAAAAATGGAGTGCTAGGTAAAATACTTCACTGTGGAAGAATATGCAGACTATACATGAATTGGAGGGTTAGTACTCTGAATGCCACAGACCAAGCCAGGACAGCTGGGCCTTTCCAGTACTGGGGCACTGATTTTCAAGATGCAAAGAATTTGCTCAGCCTTGAGCATCATTAGTTGTTGGAATCCCAAGCAAATAAGCAAGCAGATACTTGGCAAAAAGCACTCAAATGCCTAGATCAGAAAGCACTGAAGGTGAACACCTGACATAAGAACACAGAACCCAAATGCAGTGACCGATGTGTGCTCAGGTGCCCTCTGTCTTCCAAAAGTAAGAATGCATCAGTACTCTAACATCATTCTAGAGCACCAGAGGGCATAAAAAGATTTTATGGTCTCAGAAATCTCACATAAAAGTGCTGAACAGTGAGACATCCTCTCATCTGAATTTAAGTTTTGTTTTTGAGTCCAATACTAGATTTAATACTCTATTCAACTTTAATAATTTTGAATGAGCATACCGATGTAAGATGAGGAAAACAGGCACTATAGACAAAGCTATCCTTATTGGAAAATAAAGTCAGACAGCAGTCCAAAACTCATAGCAAATATGGCAATTACTCTAGCTGTACATATAATCGAGATGAACGTTCTACTTCCCTCCAAGGCAGCTGTATTTCAGAAGTGGCTTGTATTTGTATGAATATATATGAATAGAAGATACTTGAAAAATCTCTTTTAAAAGCATAGGAAAAGTCAGTTGCCTACAAATATCTCTCCAAGAAAAGAAAGTTTCTCATTTAAGTAACTATCAAGCTTCCACATACTATACTGTACTGTGTTAAAATACGAAGTTGCTGTTGTGCATTATCACAAGTCCAAAGTGCTGCTTGACCTGCTAATTAAGGTGCCTTGCAGGGGCTGCAGCAACATTGTGTGATCAAACTGAAAAAAGGAAACTGGAAGAAATGGCAGCCTTGCCCTTGAAACACATTCTTAGGATTCTTGACAGTGCACGTGTGTGTGGGCGTGGGGGAGGAGCATCTCAAACATGCACATGAGAAATTTTCTGGTTTGGGGTAATTTGTTTCAATTCAAAAAGAACCTATGAACTGAGGTGTGTCCCAGGTGAAAGGCTTATTATTTAAGTCCTTAAAAGACAAGTTCTACAATGAGAGGAAATGAAGCATACTCAAATCTCTACCTCATTCAGTTTGAGAAGTGATCCTACAAGCATTTCCCCCCTGCTCCCCAGTCTCGTCCCAAAAAGCCTTTGCTATTCTTTTAAAGTTAATTCAAGCAGGGAAGCAGCATGTCAGTAATACTGAAATTACCATATGTGGAATAGTGGGTAAGGGAGTAGGGTTCCATGTGGTCGATGTGCTTATTTTGGCTTGCCAGTTTGTTCCACCAGTAAGTTTTTTCTCTGTAGGCTGGGTCCACTGCATATCCGATCTAAAACGAAACTGTGGTGTTAGTTTTCACAAAGTCAACAGGTAGAGGATCATTATCATAATGGAAAACCAAAACATGCCTTAATACATGTCCACAGCTGGAATCTATGAGTGGAAGAAACTCAGGATTTCAGTAATTACTTCTATATCTCTGCTCCAGCAAGTATGAAGTCTGGAAGTTCTGTTTTGTGTTAGAAGTAAACTATCACTACTGCACTGTACAGTGTAACAATTAACTGGAGCTGTATCTAACCCCAAGATCTTTTATGGTGCTTCATAAAATACTTAAATAAAAATACAGCAATTGCAAAACTAAGTAAGGTGAATGACTTAAAAAGTTAAGGTGGACCATGTTATGGTGACTGACCACAAACTCACTGTTTCAATGTTGTATTTGGTAGCTGATTACTTTGAAGAGTTGAGACTCTTGCCATGTTAGTGCTGGTAAACTGTGCCAGAGACTAGTGAACAGTCATGTCAGAATATGACAGGTACATGTATGCACTTACTTTTTCGATGGAGTTCCTCCAAAGCCAAGATCTGGGGTAAAAGAGAAATGGACAGAATTCCTAAGTATTTTTAATTTTGTGGGTGAAAGGCTTGGTTTGTTTTCAGTAAGAAATGGGAAAGTTAAAACTTCACACTTACTTCCCACTAGATTAGCAAGGGAAGAATCGAGGTCATTTGCCAAAATTTTTCCGCTTTGCTGGTTGGCTAAAGTGGCTCTTTGACTTTGTGGTGGTACCGTGGGTTGCAATACATCATCTAGAAAGTGAAAAGCTGAACAAAGAACATAAAAACAACTGTTAACAAAACAGTTAATTTCATTTAATAAAAGACATGCATAATCCAGAGAGGTATTTCCATTATAGAACACTAAGTAGTTTGAGTATTTATATGTGGAGGTTAACATGCTGGAATTGTTTTAAGGCTTAGACAGAAGCATAGTTTAACTTTTTTATAGAATACTACATTTTAGCTACTAATCTAGTGGAATGTTTAATTTCACTTCAGCAGTAACTGATGGTATTTTTAAATTAATATGAACCCCCTAAAACTGAAGAAGCACATGTTCAAGGTAGTCTAATGCAGCAGTAATGTCATGATACCACTAGTACCCTGAACGTACACAAGTTCCTCTGCTCTGTGTTCATAAGGACTTTGAATATATAGCAAAATAGCACCAAGAGAAAGAACATAACTCAGCTATTCTTCAAGCAACATACACACAACTAGCTTTGCATTTTTGTAAGTACAATGCCTTTGAATGAAGTTAGAGGGAACTCATTATCGTGTATCAAGAGACAACACTGAAGTCATAAGCACTGAAATGAGATTAACATAAGCTTACCCGTTAAGAGATATCCAGTGGGCCATGGTCAAAGTTCATTCCCCCAAGAAGAGAGGAAACAATTATTACACAGTGTATGACATTAGTCAAAGCTAATTTTAAATATCTACAATTGAACTGATTGCTTATTATCTTATCAGACCTATAAGCAGTTTGCAAATGTATGAAGTTATTAAATTTTGAACTGTAATAGCAATTGTGCTAATTTGTTAAGCAACTGTTGCCTGTAGGGTGTAAGTTAGTAATAAGCTGTTTTTTACCAGTTGTAGTCCTGTACTCTGGTGCTGTAGATTTTCCTCCAAAAACAGCATCAAAGTCCACATTAATTGTTGAAGAGGTGGTACTTGGAGGAGCTGAATGAAGAGGAAAACCTGAAAAATAAGTTTAGAGTAATCAAATACACCCACAGCATAATACCACTCATTACAGTGAAACCAGAAATTTTTTTTAAAAAGAAATCAAATTACCATCAACAGCCAGAGGATGATACACAGAAGCATATGTGGGTGTATGACCAGTAAAGTCATCTTCATAAAAAGAGAAGAAAATAAGATCAGTTTAAAAGAGAAAAAGGAAGAGGGGACACAAAAATTAAGTCTGCAGTTAAGAATTATGGATTTTTAGTAATAAAAAGGGTCGGTTTTGTTTTTTATTTAGCAATTTGAAAAGCTCAAGTAACTCCTGCATTCCCCATTACAAAAGAGAAAGGAGGTTGCCATTCGAAATAAATCAGCAAAAATTCCAGCAGCATTACAAATCTTATGCAGTCTAGGATGGGGAAGCTCAACAAAATAATGAGCTATTTCAACTGTAGAATTAAAACTTTACAGACATAATTTACTACATCTGGAATTAATGCACCATTTTCACTTGTTAATAAATAGTGAAGATTGGTCCAAACCACAAAAAAATTACATGGCCCAGTTTATTAGCATTATCATCTCCAGTTGCAAAGAAAGTACATGGGTTTTGTTTGTTTGTTTTTACCACTAAACAGTTCCACTGTTTGTTTGGAGGAAAAAGTAGAATTGATGAAAGGGGTGGTAGATTTTACAGCTTCTTCAACTGGCTTCATGTCAAAGATGTCCAGATGAGGTGGAGAACCAACACAACCATTTGAGGACGAGAAAGGACCTTTCAGATGCAGAAGTGAAGGAAAGAATAGAGTACAAATAATGGAAAAGAAAAACAGACTGAAATGATTGCATATGAGAATCTCCAGACAAAGTCAAACTTTAAAACAGCACATTAAAGATACAAATTCTTGGTTTCTGATAAAAATCTTAACAGCTTGCTCTACTTAGGGAAAATAATTCTAGTATTGCCATTGGGTGGGAGGGGAAGATTGACAGACCATGTATTAAAAAAGTTAGAGACTACATTTTTAGCTTCAAAAAAATCTACCTTTTAATTAGCACATAAGGGTATCAAATCCACCTATTAAAACACCAAAACTTACTTACAATGGTGTTAGCATTGCCTTATTGCAGTATTTAAGACATTTCTTTGACATCTATCCTGATTATTCTTCGAAGGGACGGGTGAGAGTACAGAGAGAATGCTGTGCCCAAGAAACTGGGAATGACAGCTTTGTCATAAGGACTTTGAAGTCACCCACACCTTTTAAATGAAAAGTATATTTAATATCATGTAATGAGGGGAAATACTAGTCCAGCACCTTTTCAGTTACATCTGCTTAGTTTATATTTTCCAGCATTTTTAAACTTTGATTTCAGTCACATTTCTTCTACCTGTCCCCTTGATTGAACAGCTCCTCCATTCCACCTACTGCACACTGGCACTACTGCTGTGTGTTAAAAAAACAGTAACTTTTCTGTAACAGTTTACCAGAGCTTTCAGATTATTTATTTTATATTCTGTCAAAGATAAAAATGTCTGGATGCAAAGTAATTAATGTTTAAGATGTAGATTCAATTAATGATGAATTTGTATTTTATTCTTGTATTCTAAGAATTATCATCATTTAGACAGTCAAATCATGGTATCAGCTCACCTCCCCAAGCACTGCTTGCTGATGTTGATATAGCTGGAGTACTCTGCACAGTTGGAACAAATGCAGGCTGAAGATCAAAAAGATCACTAGAGAGGTTGGGCATGCTGAGTAGGAAAAGAGAGAAACATGAAGCTATGTAATAGGCCTTGTATTCTTGTGTTATACAAACACTCATACCAATCTCACTTTCTCTTGTTCACTAATAGCCCATCAATAATAGTGGTACTGAACAAAACTAGTAATTAAGCACTACTTACTGACAGATACCAAAATTACTGTGAATATACCAGGAAAGCATCAGCAAAAAGTTATTCTTTAAAAGTACTTGAGAAGTAAATAAGATTAGCGCTTTACACTTGGCTGCGGAGCTACAGGTCAATGCAGTCACTTCTGCTTGTTTCAGAAAGCGAAGTAGCTCTCACCTGTTTGTTGTGGGAGCTGGTACTGCAAAGAGGTCAACAGCCACAGTGGTATTGACACTTTTTCCTGATAAGGTGCTTGGGGATGCTGATGTGGAAGTAGAATTTGATACTACAGAAATCTCTCTTAATCGCTGCTCCTGAAAGATGAGATAATACAGATTGCATTTTAGTTTTATTAGCTTATTAACCTATCCTGAAGGTCCTTAAGGCCTTTTCCAAGAAGAAATTTTAATTATCATATTAATACATAAAACAGTTACTCTTCAGTAAAGTCTTGAAAACAGAAAGATGACTGAAATTAGAAATAAGAGTATTTGTTTTAACAAAGCCTTTAAAATCAAGGTGGGACTTGAGGTTTTAAATAATTATTTTTTCAAGCTGTCTGTAACTGTCTGGCAGTTCAACACTTCTAGCCACACATTCTAGGCTCCCTTCATAGTCACTCAGAGAAACAGGTCAATGGACCTTTGTTGAGGAAGAACCATCTCTCTCTGCTGTTAGGAACTATTCATAGTTCAATTCAGATGTTCAGAAGTCAGATTGACAATGTGCACCCTAATATCATCCACATGGTGTTGCTCTTACAGTAGCAAAATAAAAATCTAGGTTTTTTTGTTAATTTTAAGATTACATCCCTTGTTACTTGGAGATATGCCCACTGCATTTATACAGCACAGGTCAAAGCAAGGGTGTATATTCTACACTATTCATATCTTTCAAGTAAAAAGTTGAATGAATTGGCAAGCTCCCCTGCCCCCAAATGAAGATTTCTATCAACCAATACAATTCCTTTGTTACAACAGCTACAAGTCCTATTCCAGTAGAAGTGGGACAGCAAAGAAGGGAGATGTCTGATGCAACTCCTAGAAACAAAAAAAAACACCCCAAAGCCAACACACCACCATCACAGCACTTGCTGAGATCTGAGGGAAGCAGTCCAGCAGCAGGCAGCAAGGCACATTAAGACTGTAGTCTAATAGCAAAAAAAACTGCTTCACATTGATTTGAAAAATACCCCAAGTCAGGAAAGAGGAGAATCTTCAGCAGACCTCTAAAGCTGCAGAGGTGAAACTCAACTCTGCATTACCGTCCAAGTTTGCTTTCTCACTCCAGACAGTTTTGAGGCTCTTGTAACATGGCCTTCAGATGACATGAGCAGAGTTGCTTCATTGTTCAAGTGTGTCTAGAGATGCTAAAGCAACACAAGAAAAATTTCCAATTGCCCCACCTGCGTGTGCCTGAGACAGGACAGAAGTACAGATTTAGCTTTCAGCAAGAAAAGCATCTTGCTTTGTTTGGGATTTTATACTGCGTATGTTCTCAGGAAACAGTGTTGTAAAAGGGTTAAAAAGACCTGAGGGACCAGGATTCAGGCCTGAAGAGAAGGATGTTACTAAGAAGACAACTCAACAAGTACCACTGAGCAAAGGAAGGCACATTAAGGAACCAAGAGAGAATACACTGATTTTCAATAGTGTTACTATTGAAAGTTCATAAATTATGCCTAAATACATATGATTTCAAACAGTTTTTCAAGCTGAATTATAGAATTGTAATGAAGAGCAGCTAAATGTGGACACACTGTTGTGTATACTCTCATTATGAGCAACATGACTAAGGAGTTACACTAAAGCCATATTTCATATATCGTAACAAAAAATATTTCCCTCCTACCAATAATCAGTCTTACAACAGCAATGCTGCATGTTCAGCTGCTGAGATATAACCTAAAACTGTCATATACTCATTTTTTGAATCTTTGAGATAAATATCACTCTTCTAAGAAAGAATATAAATTATTTATACCACCTCTGCTATTCAAATCATACTCCTCTGTAGAAGGGTCACCACACATTGGCAGTCATCACACCAGCATCCTACAGAATCATGCCTTGGCCTATCTAAAGATGAGTTGCCCCACCACACACTATTGTAGGTCAATTCTGGTTTTCACCTGTAAACAGTTAGAAAAATGTCAGAATACAAACTTGTAAAAAAAAAAAGTACCTTAAGTGCCTGCAGTCTAGCTTGTTCCTCCTCCAATGCCTGCTGCTTTTCCTTCTCATCCATCCTGCTAAATGACATTCCTGTATTGGCAAGTGTGGAAACAGCACTGGATAGTGCACGAGCTCTACAACCAGTAATAATAAAGAAAGTTTTATTCAGAGAAACAGTCAGGTATACATCACTCACAGCTTAATCATCAAATGTCTTATCTAGCTGTTTGTCATTCCCTCTCCACTGCAGTCTTTTCTTCCCTTCCTCTCTGGTACAGAAAAGCAGACACCACAATAATGAGGGAGTTTGGTGAAAAAGAAGCGTAAGTACACAGAATTATTCCCTCGGTTCAGTAGGTAGGAATGGGAAGTGCAGTCTTTTTCTTTAAGATCATACAGACTAAACTGGAATTCTATTCCATTCAAGGGGCAGAGGCACAGAAAGTTTGTTTGTACATATTATACATATAACAGCAAACCAAGCACAAGAGTTACTGCCAATATAATATACTTGAGTAGAATACTGCAGTACTGAATCCTCAGGTATTTGCAAAAAACCCCCCCCAAAAACAGACCAAACAATCTAAGGAGTAAGACAGCAACTCAGGAATAGTTTATTGATAGTTTACACTATCAATATTTACCAAGTTTCTGAGGGAGAATCCTTATGCCAAAAGAGATCTCTTGCTCTCAGTCAGAGAAGTACTGTGCATACATATTGGTACAGCACTTTACAAAAAGAGTAACACACTTCCTGTCAGCACAAAACATCTAAGCTAATTCAGCTGTTCTGAGAAGGGACTGAAGAACTTCTATAAGCAGGTTAAGATAAATTCATGGTCTGAGAGGTCAATAATTGACAATAAAGATAAATATCATCCCATCTTGGGTAACAAGAGCCTCAAAACCCTAATACCTTAGAAGTTCTATAAGCCAAGTTACTTCAAACAAGTAAAAGCTAAAAATAATAATATGCAAGGTCTCAGCTTGGTGGTTTATTACAGCATAATCAGTCTGCCACAGACACAGGCAGACATACCTAGATTTAAAATGTGACTAAGCCATCAGACTACTACTCACTAGAGTAAACTTCATTTATACTTCTAGGAAGATATAATTGGAAATGAATAAAATTCAAGAACACCAAATGACTGAACCCTGAAAATTCTTAGTATGAATATGACAGATCCTAAGTATAGGCATCGTTGCAATTCATTGTGTGCTCACCTGCTGGCAGCTGAGACTTCCTTTGTTTTCTTTCCCTCCACAGAAGCCAAATGCTGTTCCAGTGCTTCAAGCAAGCTGCTGGGTGCCTAAAGTTAAAAGAATTTATAAAAGACTGCTTCTAGACAACACATTGTTTAGTACACAGATTTTCCTCACTCACTAAAAACAAACAAAACAACAACAAAATAGTGCCTTTGGTTTTTGCTGCCATCCTGAATTCTACCTACACAGTTCTGGTTCTTCAAAAGGAGTAGCGTCACACAGCCATGAAGTAAGGATTCCCCCAGACTAGGTCTGCTTCTGTGTAGGCAAGTCGCACACTGTTTTGGCAACAGTATTTGCTGTGCTAAGATTAACCCAACAATCACAGCTGGTTAAGCAGAATTCCCTTAAACAATGCAGAAGTACCAAAATGAAGCCTTTGCTCTTTTGATTCCCTTTCCCCCAAAAAACCAAAACATCAATCACTTCCCATTAAAATATTTATTGTCCAAGGCTTGCGTTAGAAACACTTGACAACATGAAAATGTTAGGTTTGATAAAAAACAACAAAATTAAATCTGATCAACTACACAATAAACCAACTCAATTACTCCAAAGCCTTTGGTAACGTAAACCATTAAAAACTACCTACACTACTTCAAAAGTTTGGTTTTGGTGGATTCCACTCCCACCTCCTACTCCCAGAAAAGTGTTACCCATGAGACATTTTTAAACATTAAGCTGGTTTTTAAAGCAACGAAGAAGATTCCAAAAAACAGACTTCTACTGTGAAGACTTATGAGTGAGAGGAGATTAATCCTCCCTCACTACAACCTCCTTTCCGGTAGTTGTAGAAAGGGATAAGGTGTCCCCTCAACCTCCTCCTCTTCAGACTAAACAGCCCCAGCTCTCTTAGCCACCCCTCATAAGGTTGGTTTTTCCAGACCCTTCAGCAGCTTTGTTGCCCTGATCTTGATTACAGTCTTAGCATGAAGAGATCTCCCAATCACCCTATAAAAACAACCTCCAAATAAAATTATTAGGCTGGCTCATTTCTCAGAGCTCACTGCCTTGCTGCTCTGGCCACACTGCTCTCTTGGCTTTTAACTACATAGTCCATACTTCATCAAACAAGTGAAATAAATCCTACTGCAGATTCAGATGAAGGGAATAGACCTCTTAAGTTTTAATCTACTTGCCAGCTCAGTCCTCCTCATCTAACAGGGTTCAGAGACACTAAAGCTCTCTTACCACTTGCCAACTTTCCATAGGTAGAACAGATAGGACAGGCATTGTTTGGAGGAAAAACAAGCTTGCCCTTGCTAGCCCTTCTGAACCAAAAGCTAGAGCAAAATATTTCCTGGAAGAAGGAAAAATATTAATCACAAAAGGGTTTGGCAAGCTCCCCTCTGAAATAAAGAGCACAACTCTAGCTTTCCATATTCAATGAAGGCAAATTCAAGCTACAAGAGATGGAAAGAAAAGCAATTAGAATAATCCTATAAAACTACCTGGCCTAAACTTAAGGCCTGAGTTGATACTTCTTTCTATAAATAGAACTAGGTAAAGCTAAGACAGTGTAGTTACCTCAACAACTGGTCATGAATAAATCCAGTGTTCAAACTAGACAGCTAAATTCCAAGAGGGAATATTTTGAAATACCTTTCCAGAAAGGTATCAAGGACGAAAAAAAACAAACAAAAAAACCAAACCAAAACCCCCATACTTTTAACTTTCAGGAGGAACAATAGTTTGCAAAGTGTTGCATGACACAACTAGATAATCTTAACAGCAGGAACATGCACTCTAATTCCAGAAAGTTTTTCCTAGTCTTCATTTTTTTTTCAGGGCCACTATAAACCTTATGCATACGGAAAAGCATATTCTGTTTATTTATTGCTTCTAAGACCCTCTAAGCAACCCTCTCAACCATAAAATCTAAACCAAACAAACCAGTAACTTATCTGAGTTTTCTCATTGCTGTAGACATTCAACAAAAAAAAAAAACAGATGAAATTTAGAGTTAACAGCTTTTAAGTAGTTTTATGTCAGAAAATACACCTGGGCTGATACAGACATGATGACTTGGCAAAAGGCTGTATTTTGTGACTCAGCCTCCCTCCTCCCACCCAAAGACATGTGACAGACCAACATCCACTCCTAGGAAAATGCCCCAGTTGTGTTCATGAAATACAGCAACTGCTATCAAGAGAAAGCAAGGAACATCACTGTGAAACAAGGCACCTACAAAGGAAAATATTTTTTACAGGAACTGGCAAAAGTGGCAGCACTGTAAACATTAGAATTGAGGAAGAAAAGCGCTAATAGAGCAGCAGTAATAATCAACCTCTAAAGAGATAAAATCTTTGTTGCACTAATAGCTTAAGGAAACTCTGAAATACGCATATTCCAGAACGGAGTGCACACCAGAAATGTAAACAAAGCATTTGGAAAAATATGAAATATGGTAGACCAGAATAGAAACAAAAGACATGATCCTGTCAGAACTCTTTTCAGAAACACAGGCACACTGAAAATCACTGCTTTGTGAAAGCCCAGTATTAAGAAATTTTAGCACAGTCTTTTAAAGTGGCACTAAATTGATGTACAATTAGTCAACTCTTATTAAATGCCATGACATTTACTATGGAAGTGGAATGCTTAACAGTAGCACTGAAATTGCCAAAATACACATGATACTGACACCTACTGCCACTGTTCAGAGCTGCCTTTCATTTCTAAGTGCACTTAAAACAAAACAGCTGAGCTATTAGAAAAAATGTTGAGAACATTAGATAGGAAGGGTTTTGCTCACTGAAATTTTCAGATGTAAAGCAGCAAAATGAAGTTAAATCCCTTATTCTCACTAAATCAAAAGAAACCCTGCTTTGAAGAGTCTTATAATGACCCAATTAACTGGACAAGTGCACACAAACCCAATGAAGTATAGCTTCAGACTTGAGTATAATTTGATTAGCATAATACAGGCTAGCTGAATACTGGAGTACTCCTCAAAAGACAAGAGTAAGATGGTAAGATCAAACACCATCAGAAAACAGACTACTGTTTTCACTCATTACCTGTTCTCACCCTGCAGGTTACAGTCGTATTTCTTTGCTACAACAAAGGCCTAGAAGATCTTCAAGGGGTCAATACTAATTGGTAGGAGCAAGTATTAGAGATTGGTACTTTGAAGTATGTATGATTTCAGATGGTTATCACTCTGTAGGCAGTAAAGAACAACACTGACAATGGAAGTTTGTGGTTTAGATTTTATTTCCATACCAAAAAGACACTGATGAAGTTTAGGCAAAATCTTCACAGTAGATATATTTTTATATTATTAACCCACAAAATTCTATTTTGTGAAGGTAGTGCAGGATTAGATATGACTGTTCAAAGTTTACACATTAGATTTTAACTATTTCACACTGAATCTACTTAAACAGTTTTGAGTGTTCTGGAACTCTAAGACACTCCAGTTCATTGTCTGAGTCTCCTGACAGATGGCCATTTATTCCACCCTTCAGGCTACTCTGCACTACAGCAAGAATACCAAACACCTTTGTCCTGTTGGGTTGGTCCTAGGTTAGAAATACAATGTCCCTATGAACTAAAGGAACTGGCAAAGAGTAACTCTGTGCCCTTCTGTGGGCTGTCAGCATTTGCTGTTCATCAGGTCAAATCATCTTTCTCACCTCCCTTCTGCCCCTCAGTTTTCCCTCACTAGAAGGTGTTCCCTTGCACTCCACCTTTCAGCCTACACACTCCAGCGCACGATCTGCACTGCCCATTTCCCTCACACTGCTAATATCGAAGCCAGCCTTAAGTGCTGACACAGAAACATCAAATCTATTCAGGCCTCAGGGGAAAGAAAAACATTCTTGACTGAACTAGCTACTTGTAATCTTTGTGTTGGAAGATGTTAAGTTACACTGAAATCGAAGGTTTTCCTTAAGGCATGGCAAAGTGCTTGTGGCTTATGTGCCAGAGAATCTTCTGTGATAAAAACCAGAAGTTCTTGAAACATATTTGTGAGTTTTATTGCTTTAAACAACAACAACAAAAAAAACCCTATTAAGACCTGCAAAGTGCAAGTACTGAATACATTTAATCCATGGGAAAGTCACCATGCATATTTCCCATACACAAATACACAGAAGAGAATGTTCTCAAGATGAAGGATTATTAGGATACACACCAACCTTTAAAAATGCAAAGCATAATTGTGTTAATCAATATGGCTTGTATACTGACCTGAGTAAGATCTGGAATGTCACCCTGATCAATTCCAACTTGCTGGGTTTACAAAAAAACCAAAAAAGTACATTAGTAGATACAGTGGCAGTGAAAACAAAAGGCAATGATGTCTGAATGCTACACAGAAACTACAATATTAAAAAGGGATATTCTTAACTTGCTGAACTGGTATGAGTTTCACTAGGAACACACCTTAGAAGTCATAAGTACATTAAATTGCATCTCAAAGCAAACCCAGCTTTTCATCCAGCCTAACTTTTCATGCAGAAAAGCTTACGGGGAGCACTAGAAACACCCACGCTGCTTACTGGAACTACTTCTCCATTTTGAACAGTTACAGTAAATGGGAGTTCTGTAAAGAGACTGCAGCATTTTGGACCATTCTTGAAATTTATAACACCACTTCAGAAAGCTTACTTTATTGTCTGGCTAATAAAGATACCCAAGAATCTCACTTCATGTTAATGAGCTCATACATCTTTAAAGTACCTAATCTGTAGAATACTTCCTTGTACAGTTAAGCAAACACTAGTCTGTTTGTGAAGTTGTCATTATGAATATAGATGACTGTACCAGCACAGACAGCTAAATGATATCCTTTCCATAGATGTAGATTTATTTACCTCTGCTACTTTGAGGAACTCTGATAATTTGGTCATTCTGGCTAGAAATTTTTTGTATATATCCAAGCCTTCTTTGCACTGGTTCTTCTTCATATCAAAATATCTTTCTGAGGATGCAAATAAAACTCCTGTGAGATAACAGCCTCCCCAGCAAAAAGCTGACACAGTATTATAAAAGTTAATTCCAGACAAGCATCAGGGAGAGAACAGACAGAAGTAACTCAAAGCTATTCAGATTTTCAAGTTTACCTTAATACCTGACACTTTTTGTAGTACGTCAGTCAATAGAAAAACACTGATTTTTCCATTTCAGTACATTAGAATATAATGCAAAGCTTTATTAAGCACGGAAGTGAATCACTGCAATTGTTAAATTAGATATTTAGGGGAATAATTTCAAGAAGTCAGCTTATTAGCTGGCAATGAGAAATTCTTTCATAATTTGAAAATATGCCTGGTCTATGTTTACATTTTTAGATCCTGCATCAATACATTTTTGTGTTTGAAAATGGGCTTAATATCCAAAGACATCACAACAGGTACTGAAATGGTACATATACCGAACTGACCAACATAAAGGAGTATCAACCACATCCTTCACTTGTTATGGTTTTGCCCTATATACTTATAGATATTTAATTGAGTAAAAACTAGTGTGTTAACAGGACAAACCAATCAGATGTCTTAATTCAGAAATTTCCTTGAATAGTCATTATAGGGTTTTGCTAACAAAGTTCATCACTCGAACAAAAAACCCTGCATGTCATCTGCTAGGCTCATGTACATTCAGGTAGGAGGTAAAAGTGAATACTCAAGCTATGAAGAGTATGGGAAACCAGAAGTCAGTCATACTGTGATACACTAAATACTCAAAATACCAGGTATATCACTAATACTTTTACATTCCAATTGCCAAAGGTTATCCACTGCACTTTTATGATATCTTTGCTTTAGTCTCATCAGTCACCCTCTCATCCCAATTTCTGTTTCAAGATGTATTTTCAAGGTAGAAGTATAAGTTTAAGCCTATGCTAGCTGCCAC
Organism: Hemiprocne comata; assembly: GCA_020745705.1. Taxonomy (NCBI): domain Eukaryota; kingdom Metazoa; phylum Chordata; class Aves; order Apodiformes; family Apodidae; genus Hemiprocne; species Hemiprocne comata. The sequence continues at coordinate 11,765,322 of CM036597.1, read as the reverse complement.
TGAAACTAAGACAGGCTTAATGTAATGGCAACAGAACAGCAACAACTTATTAGGAACTTATTAGGAAATTATAGTCAGAACTTGTCTATATTCTTTAGTTCTCTCAATATCTTTCACAAAGGTTCAAAAGCTAAAAAAATTCTCACATACCTAAAAGATTAATAATCCCCTCATTGTATGCTGCAAAAAGTCTAATGGAATCTTTAAAGAGGAGCATAAAGGCAGCATTTATAACACCATTTGTTAGTTCATTTGGATTTGCCTGTGTGGAAAGCAATGAGAGAGTAAATTAGTATTTAATAAAATAATGAAACTCCCATTTCAAAATTAGAGAGTGTTACTTAACACTGAGCTTAAAGTACTTACATCAAAATCAAGGAGTGCATCAAGCTGATTCTGTATGATAGGAAGTGTTTTCAGAAGCTTTTCAGCATTCATGGTTCTCATCACTCCATCAGTCCTATAGAGTGGAAGACAAGTTTACAAGAGACCTCAGCACATGATGCTGTTCCAACGATACTATATTGCATCAAAGGGCCAAAAGAACACGGATGTATGAGAAGCTCAGGAACAACTGGCATCTCCCTCTCCCCCAGTGTGAAAGACCAAGCAAAAAAAGCAGTAACAGTCTTACCCTCTTTTCATTTTGGTGAAGTCAACTGCTACAAGTCTATACGAAAGTGCTTTTTCATTCAAGTATCTGCTGTATCGCCTAATGAAGGTAGACATATCATAGCCTAAAAGTTAAGCATTCATCAGTTAGACATGTTGAAGGGGTACTGTTTCTTTTAAGTTCTTTTCAAGAACTATTCTCCTACTAGCTCGTTTTACATCAACTTGCATAAAAAGCACTTCATAGGCACCTCCCAGAGTCTTGAGATTTACTATTTTTCACCTTGAGATATAATGTTACAGTTTCTTCCCAGTGTGTTAAGATTACGAAAGCATTCATTGCAATTATGAGAATAAACACCTAATCACATTAAAATATTATGCAAGAACCAAGTAGCTCTTAAGATGTTCTTGAAATTAGACTAAAACTGTATTCCTAGTAAAATGTTGAAGACTTTGATAACTTATCTGCAATGCCTCAAAAACCATAGATGTTTTCCATCATTGGCAAGTAATTAAACTTCTCAGAGATGTGAAGTTCTATTTATACAGTACATCCTAGTTACCACCCCATGCACCTTCACAGTAAATGTTTACTCCTGAGACACTAAAACACAATGGCAAAAACAGATCATTGTGCTAATATTCATCAAGTTTATTCTATTCAGTGTTAAGAGTTACAATTTTAAAATCTACAGCTGTGTATGCACATGATACATAAATTACAGACAAATTTCTAGCATTCAGGTAGGCAACTCAGAATGTCTCCTGTCTGCAGCCTTGGTTGAACATTCTTTGGCGCCTCATACAAGATACATTACAACACCTTTTCATTTAAGTGTCATTCATCTCCTGGAGTGCACCAACACAGGCACTATTCACAGAGCAGAATAGCAGTAGAGATATTTCCTTCAGTGAGAGGTCCTTACCCTGCATGGCACTTTTGTCCAGGTAGTTATTTAAATTGAACAAAGTGTTTCGGGATGCAAGATACTGGATAAAGCGCTGTTGAAGAAAACATTGAGAATATTATTGCTGTGAGAGTCAAAACATATTGCAATTTGAACAAATTTGAGCATATTGCAAGAAAACTACTACAGTTACAAGGTAAGTGTAAACTATCAACAACAGAAGTAAGTCAAAATGGAAAAATTTCAAGGAAAACTTGAAACTACTAATTAGCAGTTGAGAGCCTCCGAAACCCAAACCTTTATCTGGCAAAAATATAAATTTAAACTCAACAGACATCACTGCCTGTGAATAGGAGTAACAATCCTAGAGGAAGCTGCTTAGGTTAACTTTGTAGTTTAGAATAAACAAGCTGGACAACACAAAATACCACTGGAATTATCCAAGCTCCCAGGGTTTGCACAGCTCTACTGCTGCTGTAGCAGTGGGAGTTAGTGGGCTTAGTTACAAAGTTTAATAGTAATTAGTGACAGTTATGCTTCTGGAACTGTGGTGAGCAGCAGCACTGGGATTATAATTTATATATTGAAAAAATATTTTTATACATACCAATCAAATAATGCCATTATTTGTCTCAACAACATTTAAGTTGACAAATAACAGCTGGCTCCATAAATAATGCAAGACAAATATATCCAGATAGCAAGGCAGTTTTAAAAGTTTCTTTGCTACTGCTCCACACATCTCCTATGACTTTGGTTTCTTGACTTTCTTGCTTCTTTGTATGTGTTTCAGTCCATGAAAGAGGATTACGATCAAGTATGGCTTAAGGGACTTGTTACATCTTTGAGCTGAATCCCTCTGCTGCCACAACACACAGGGCCTGCTCCTTCACCCTTCATGGCAGAAGTCCACCCATCTGTCAGGTTTGGTATCACACCACACAAAACTAGCAATTTTTCAGTTAGGCTCAGTATAGCACCTGCTCTTTGGGAATTGTAACGAGGGCTCAGCACAGCAAGAAAATACTCCTCACAAGTACTATTTAAATGGAAAGCAGTACTTTCACTTTCCAATGGGGCCAAATGATTCCCCAACTTGTCACATAGCACCTCATCAGTAACTCCATATGTGTTCTCAGCCTGTAGCTATGGAGTTGATTCAAGTCTACAACACACAGCTTGCCTACCAACAGCTCTGGCACTGTTTTAACTTCTTATTCTGTTTTCCAGTTGGTTTATCTGGTCTTTGTACATCTTAGTACTGCATTCAAAGAGATACAGAAGAAAAACAGTTGGAACATGATCAGGAACACAACAGTGACTGTACACATTTCAAAATTAGCTGCTATTCAGATTCTCATTTTAGAAGGGCCAAGGCTAACTCTCACTCTCTAGATGTCAGGGGTCTTGCACTGCACAAATGTACAGGTGAGAGAAGTTTTAACCTGTTTCACCCAAAACTTCACCACAAGAAACAAGCAGTCATGTCGAACAAGAAACTGCAAGACAGTGATTGTTCAGACATTTTGACCTTCTGCTATATTTCCTGTACTTAAAACAAGTCCAACATCTGATAATTTTTCTGCTTAAGAAAAAGGCTTCTTTTAATGTATTAGAAAAGTAGTACATGTTCCACTTGAAATTACAGACCTAGTGTTCTAGCCACATTATCTTAGCAGGTATAAAGTAATTATTTTTCATGTTTCAAATACACCCATTGAAAGCTGAGCAGCAGTTTTGGTACAGACAAAAATTCAGCTCTTCTGCTACTACAAAACAATCTATAGGCAAACAGACACTGAGTGGTAGCCCACAACTCTTAAGTTCTAATTTTTTTCTATGGTTCAGTTGTCTGCTTTTTTTTTCTTGTAAGTTTCAGTGTGTAGATATGGATGGTATTGGAAGAAGAAAGAATAGAATATACCAACTGACTTACACAATTCAGCTTAGCTTTACAACTGGAATTAGTGAATTCCAAGCAGTGATTTTTACTTTGTATTATCCCCTAATTTCAGTCCACCATCCATTGAAACTACAATTTAAGCACATAAATAACTTGTAAAAGTGTTAACAAAGAGCACACTATGTTTTACAACTAATTTCCATTAAGTTCAGAGCTCTAGAGTGAAGAGGCAACACCAAGTTTTCAGAGCAGTTTAATGGCTGGAAGCAGTACCTTTAAGAGTCATAATTTCAATACTATCAGTAGTCAACAGTAATTTATCAGGAGAATGACTACACACAAGCTCAGGACTAAACTGTCCCCTGACCAAGACAAAGTTTATTTTTTAAATGGAAGGACTGTATATGAGAGGCTACATTTCTAATGCCATGTTATTGTCTTTCATAAGTAGCAATGAAGTAAATAAAGCTAACTCAATGCAACAGAAACCTGCTTCAAGGGACATTAATGGCAACAACATATGAAGATTTAGTCTATTAGATGATGATTTGCAAGATCAAATATTCTAGTCACCATATTCCTTCCCCCTTTAGTACGTGTTCTTATCTGTTAATGGTCTGGCTGCACATTTATGGAGTGCTAACAAGACTCTTCTCCTGTGCTCTTATACAGATAAGCACTAGCCTAATGAAGTAAAGCTCATCAGAATTTTTTCAAGTCTTTATTCTAGAAGGGTCACTCATTACTCCCTCACAGCCCAACTCAGGTACCTGCAGGTAAATTGCAAACACTGATATATTTAATTATTGAAATAATGAAGGAATATTTTCTTCTCTGGAGAAATACTTTCCAGCCACCAGCAAAGGTAAAACAAAGTCCTTTGAAAAACTGATGTACCTAACTAATGCTTCATAGATTGAGACAATTTTTTAAAATACTGTCAAGGAGGTTTTAATAGAACTAATTGTGTCTTACCTCGTTTCCATACATCATGAGGTGGTGTGTTGTAATTAGAGCTTTGAACACTACAACCCAGCTACTGTTTGCAGTTCTTTCAAAGAGAGTGTCTGCCAACTGTGGAATATTCACATTCATTTCATTTGTGCACTGTATTAGATCTAAATTAAAAAAAAAATCAAAGCATTACAATGAGTTTTATGCTCAAAGAGTATAATCATGTTATTTTCTATTTTTACACTGAGAATTCATACTGGAAGCATTAACTTCAGATCTTTAAGAAATAATTGAGCTATTTTACATTCTTTGCTTAAATGCACTGCATTTTACTGAAAGACTCTAAGTATGAACTTCAAAGGCATTTCAATAATTTTAAGGAATCCCAATATCTCATCAATAAATAACCTGCTCCAGCAGAAATTCTATGCCCACATTATTGTCTGAAAGCCAGTGCAGACCTTCTGGATCCTCAATGCTTGAAGCCACTCAATCTAACCAGAAAAATGAAAATCAGAGAAGCAATGGAAAGCTGAGACATCTATATCTCAGGAGATCAACAGGCAGCAAGTACCCTGCAACTCCGAACTACACCTGAGTACTGACACACATGACAGCAAAGGAGATGCTACAAACCTGTAATAAGCCTCTTTTCTATAAGAATTAAGACCAAGAATTTCCATCTATACACCTTTCCATTTAGCTAAAATAACCTAATCACCAACCTACTGTATATTTTGTGGTGGATCATTGCAAGTCTCAGGCTTTTGTATGAAAAAGCAGCTCTTTGTGTCCAGAACTGATTATAAACTCAATAGTAAAACATTAACTTGTGAGGTCAGAGACAGAGCACTCCAAGTCTCTGCCCAAGTACTGCTACAAAAGCAAAACAGGCTCCAGAAGATACATAGGGAAAAAAGCCTGCAAGAGAATGCTACTGAGGCACTTGCTGAGAACGGAATCCAGGACTATTCTAAATCCCTCAAGACATGCACATTAGACATGTATTCTCTCTGAGCTAAATTTGGCTCAGGTGAGATCAAAGTACACCTTAAGGACTGGGCAAGGCCAGTAAAACAAACCCCTAGTTTGAAAAGCTTCCTTTATGGCCTCTTATTTCAGCCAAGCCTGTGAGCAGCCTGTTGGTTGAGGAGCAGCATTGCTGTTCATATGGTTTATCTGGGTAAGTACTTGCAGAAGAAGGGTAGGTGCCTGGGAAGCTGAGCAACAACTGAATACTGAGGTGTAGGCATCACCGAAATGGCCAACTGATTTGTCTTATTAGCAGGATGTAGAGGACAGACTACATTATCATTAGCAATTTAAACATCAACTTGGAGATCATGCATTCATAGTTTAGGAGAAAATACTTCATCAAAACATTGCACTTGGAATTCATATATGTTCTAGAGCACAGAATGTATTACAGATGTATCTTAATTTAATATCTGTTTATTAAAAACAAAGTCATTTGATTAAGGATCACTGTACAGTATAATTTAATAACCAGAGTAATTCTAACGGAGTAAAGAGTTTTAGATACTATCTTGTTGAAGTAGAAAGCTGTAAAACACACATTCTAATAAGTTATTAATTTCATTCTGATGTCAAAAATTTCAAAAAATGTACAAAATGTGCAAGTTGGTATGAAAACTTTCATCATTATTAGTAACACACAAACATGCTGAAATAGCTGCACAAAAAGAAGAGCCCTGAAAAGAAGTTTTAAGCAAGGTATACATCAAACCTTATTGCACGCTGAGTAGCATTAAAATACTTCAATGTTTACAAGTGTTGAGATTCTCAAAAACCTAGCCATTTGATAGATGCTGCTCACCATTCATGGCTGTATCATCATCAGATACTGTGTCAAATCCCCCAAGCTAAGGTCTACCAGCAGATGTTCCAGGAGACCCTAAGATGATGCTGAACACTTGGGAGAGCCCTTGTAAATACTTACGTCTAAGACTTGTATCAAATGTGTTCTTATAAAGCTGCTAAGACACAATGTGACAGAAATCCTACTGTTGGCAACCATACCAAATGCTGTAACAGATCACCTTTAAGCCATTATCTGTAAAAAAAACTTTGTCTTATCGTGCCATCATAAAGGTTTACTAGCACAAAAAAACACCCAGATGTGTACCTCCAGAAGGGAATTCCCTTCTGCTTTGGTACACAAGAGCTCTTTTAGTCTTCTGTCAAGTGACAGTAACACAATGGAATCTGACAAACGTCTGGTGCATTTGAGAAGCTCATATGTTATCATTTTATTACACAAGTGTGGTTTCATGTGATTGAAAAGTTCAGTTCCAGTAATTCTGTAGAAGTGCTAGTAAGGTTTTCCAGCATGTGCTCTTTGCTTCTGTAATGTGTGAGTTTGATGATTTTAAAAGGCAACCAAAAGGAAATATTTCACATCTAGGGCTACTCAGAATCCAATTTAAGCTGTGCTTGAGGCTAGAGGACCTGAGTGAGCTGCAAGTCCGTGCACTTCAGACACGTGCTGAAGACGACACATACTGGCTCTCCCGCAGACAATTTTTGTTGAGGGCACTTAGCGCAATTGTGGTCTTTGGTTTCAAAATCTCCTTGAGTGCACAAACACATCAGTCACAACTGCTGAAACAAAAGAACATGTGCTTAGGCAAACAAAACATGTCTAAAATACTAAACTAAGGATGAACCATGGGAAAAAACCTCAGTGCATTTTGAAGGCAAAAACTGTTCTTTCCTAAGAGTGTATTGCAAAAAGTTTTGTAAGACCCTTTAATAAGGCTATTCAGGGCAATTTTAAAAAATATTATTTTACAAGTAGTGACAATGAAGCTAGCATCACATCTGAATTCTAGCAATTGAGATACATAAGAAAAGCAAGTGACATTTCTCTGCTATGATTCTTCTAAGTCTACTATAGGAACATCTGCATAGAAAAGGGTATAGATCTGTTACACCTGTCAGCAAAGGAGGAAAAAGGCTATTAACACCACACATCTGGAAGTATAAAGGAACACATGCATGAGACTGACAGCTGGGCAACTGTAGTATGGATGTTGGCAGCAAAAACTGGAATGAATTGTGTAGGGCAAGTGATGCTCATTTTCTTATCACGCTACTTACATAAACACTTTACAATTCCAAGCATTTTGCCAATTACCCAGAGGAATCATTTCAACTGCAAGTGAAACTGTGGTGGTATTTCTAGAATGGAATTTAGAAATATGTTAACATCACATAGGAAAAAAATAAAAGAAAAAAATCAAGCTGCTTTAAACCACAAGAGTACCACAGGGGTTTTTAGGAAGCCTAGAAGTGCTGTGGAAATCTTACTGCCTAGAAGAGTACTGAGGATTTCTCTTCCACAGCTCATCTGAAATACTGGCACATCTATGAAACCATACAGCTCTCTGGAGAGCAACATCCATTAATCCAGATAGTAATAAATAAATAAATAAATAATGTTTTTGGAAAATTCTCAGCCAGGCACGGACAAAAACTAACATACTTTCCAACTTTCAAGCAAAGTAGTAACAATTTTCTTTATTTAGGAATCTCTCTCTCAAGGGAACTGCAAATACATAAGTTAAAGACAACCATAATGGTTTAATATTTCCATATTTTTTCCACTTTGTCACAGGACTGAAACTGCTCTAAGGCAGATATGAGAATTAAGACAACTTTCCTTAACCCCAGCAGTATTGAAAAAAAAAAAAAAAATTACTTTTGGAAGTTGCACTGTAAGCTATAGACTAGAAAAACATAAAACAGAAGAGCCACTTCAGCAAACACTCTCAGTGTAGCCCAAGGAAGACTGGAAGCTGGAAGACTTAATTAAAAGAGACTCTGACCGATGCAAATATTTTTATGCCCATGTGCTTTTATAGTGCAGATTTGACAGCAATCTTAAGAGTTGAATTTATAAAATAGCTAAACTTGAACTCAGAGTTACTTTATCAGAAGCAAAGCAATTCAGCTATTCTGTCCCATTCCCCCACTAAACAAGGATACAAAGCGGCTCATAAAGGTTTTTAAAAAGCCTTAAACAATTTCTAAATAAAACACACATTAATAGATTACAAAAACATTAACTTTTTTGTTGTTGTTGTTCAAGTCAGATTTCCTCAATTACTGTACTGACAAAGCTTCACAGATTACGAAAGAGCTTCAAATTAAAGACAGACACCTTACTGCCTGTGGAAGAATTCAAGTATTTCTTCAGTATATCACAATTGTGTATCTCTGCAAGAACCACACTGCATCAGCATTCACCCGACATTCATGAGCTCCAGCTGCCAAAAGTAAAAACTGGCAGATTCAAAACCAACCCAAAACTGTGATAGTCATAATGTGACATTGTTGGCAACACAAAGTTCGCAATGATTTGGTGGAGACTTGAACTTTCTCCTAAAGCTCAACAGTCTAATTCTGATACATAATAGAATTTTACAGAATCTGAATTATCAATTCTTACAGGATGTCCAAAGCTTGTATGTGTATAGGAGTTTTGATAAGTCATATGAATGACTTTCCACTCTTCTGTGCTTCTTAAGTAGGCTGTATACAAGTTAAACAGGAGTTGTTTTTTTCTTTACTACTGTGTTCATTTAAAAGTTTAAGATGCAATTAACTTAGGGGTTTGTGTTTTTCTAAACGTTGGTCTACAGGGAACTCCACTCTCCCAGTTACCAACTTGGCTACAGCTTTAATTTCTTCTTTTTTTATTATGACTTTTCAACAGTTAGCCAAGAAGAGATACATCACCAAACACAAACTAGCCCCACTCCACTGCAACCCAAACTCAGAAAGCTGAGGGGAAAACAGAGAACCCACACTGAGGGGAGGAGAGACAAGACCTTCAGGTGCTCCACTAAGAGAAAAGATCAGCCTCTGTATAACATTTTATGTTACCCTAAAATATTACAAAATACTACAGAAGCAGATCTGCTGACTTATTTAGAACATCGTGACCTACTTTAAAAGGAAGAAACCCCAAGTATTCCCACTGACATTGCTTAGAGTTGCTTTGGTTGTTTCCTTGGGTTTTTTTTTTTTTTTTGCTCTCCAAGAAAAATCTGACTCTTCTACCCAGAAGTTAGTAGCCAGAAAAATCCCAAGACTCCTAAATAGTAGATCTCACACTGCATGCGTAACATCTTCCCATAAATACCCATATTGTAATACTGCCATTTTTATTGCTGACAAAACTTGGCAATAAGGGGATTTTAAGAATTAATCTGAATAGGGTTCACAAACTGATACTCCTCCATGATCCCTAATACAACTACAAGTCTCAAACATGTTATTTTTCTTGAGCAGCAATTACAAGTAACACCAGATGGCATTTTGAATGAGACACACGTGTAGTGACCGAAGAGCAACTAGCAGCATTTTGCATTAAATCCAAACTGTTTTTCTTTGTAATTACTTAAATTGGAAAATACTTGCACTGTATCTTTGAAAATACATTGTATGGTCTTGCCAGAGATCACAGGATTTAAACTAATATCTTACCTGCTTTCATTTAATATAAGTAAGTTCTGCGTGTAAGTGAAAAAACAAGAAGTGTCCTGCAAAGGTTTGCATATGTTTGAAAAGCAGTGCCTGGGTATGCTCAATGAAGACTGGAGAATGTTCACTGTTGTGGTTTGTGGTTTGTTGTTTTTTTTTTTAAACCCTTACAGAGGTATTTGTGGTACCATATTTCACATCTTTTTTTTCTCCCACCTCACCAACACGTTCCTCTATTTCGGATACCAAGTTAGAACAACAAGCTTTTTATTTGTCTTAGAAAGGAAACTGCCATTTCTAAACAGGTTTGTATCAAAAGATATCAAATTAATTTGCTAGTCAAAAGGCAAGTTTATGCTATTCTCAAGTCAGGAGTTTTTTCCAGGTTTCCATTTTCTTATTTGTGAGGGCAGCTTATAGCAGATCATACTTTTTAGGGCATTTTCAAACAATACACTACATCTTCTAAGCTTTGCAAGCTTTCAAACTATTGAGCAAACTGTCACCACATTCTGGCTTCCTGTTTTGTTGCCATTTCTGGACTTAAGGGTTACCTCATTATGTTGTTCTACCACAGTCAGAACACAAGACAAGATAAGATGAAGTAATTTTAAAAGGTATCTTTAAAAAATAAATTGTCAGTTACCCAGTTTTAATGCTTTTAATTCCTACATTGTAGCTGCAATGTTCACTACAGTAGCTGGATTCCACTAATTCTGATCAAAACAAATGAGATACATAATTGGTTTTTTTGTAACAATTTGATCCACATCAAAAGCTTTCACCTAAAAAGTCTGTATTAATAGACAAGTGACATAGCGTCAAAAAATTAAACTATCCTCAAACAACACAACTGAGCACGTTTCTTCTATGAGTTTGAACAGCAGACTACCCTTAGTACCACAAACTCGAACAAGTCCTGCAAAACTACTAGCCTGCTCCCTTGACTTTGAAGAAACCAGCATAAAGCTTCATGTCTTCTTCCCATTCCCTAATGGAAAAACACACACACTTGACTTCACTTTTAATAGATGGTGACCGGCTATATACCGCAATGTACAGGGTTTGAAGCATCCAGCGCTCTTTTGAGCAGTCAAACAGTAACTTCAATTGCTATTCAGTTACTAAAACCTGAAGCAAAGCAACACCGCTGATACTTTTGTAGACATCAAAGGTAGCTTTCGTCTGGTATACAGAAAGGACTTTTAACATACTAAGTTTAAATGCATCAGAGGCAACACGCTCTCATTCAGGAAAGATGTGTTGGGTTCTGCCTTTTCCTTTACCTCACTTAGTCTTTCTACCTCGTTTCAAGAGCCGCAAGACAGAAAGCGGAAACGCTAGAAATACTTAGATGGTTGCACTCCTCCAGGTGCACAGAAGAGTGCTTAAAAATGTACCTTTTCTCTCATAACAGTAAAGCCACACCACTAAATCCAGAATGCACCTTTTCTCTAGGTGCCAGATTAATAAGGACTCCTGTATCCAGAACACATAAGCTAAGAAGCTCTCTAGGGAGGAGTTCACAAGACTGGCATATTCTTGTTTCCGCGACAGGGTGTTAAAAAGCTCGCTCCCTCCACGCGTAAAATAAGTTTTGAAGACCAAACCCGTCAGGTTCATCCAGATTTACGCGACAACCCCCACCCCGCCCCCCCCAGGTGCGATCAACCGCGCTGGGCTCTCATCCCACACTCCTGCCCCCCCGCCCGAGAGCAAAGGCCACAAGGGTTGCCCCGGGGCTCAAAGCGGCTGCCCGAGAGAGCGACCCGCCGGCCCGCCCCAGCCACCCCCCGTCCCGCCGCGGGGCGCAGGCCGCAGGCGGCCCCCGCGGGGTCCTACTCACAGTCCAGGTGTTTCTTCTTGGGGCCCATCACTTCGTGGGTCGTGGCCTTGCAGACGGCTTTGGCGACGGCCGAGCCAGTGACACTGTGCTGCGCCGCCGTGATGCGGTCGGTGATCGACTGCCCCGACATCATCGGAGCGGCCCTGGCGGCGGCTCCCCCCGCGGACCCGCCGCGACGGGCAGCAAGACCGAGGCAGCGGCTCCCCCGCGGCCGGGGGGCGAGCGCAGCCTCCCCGAGGGAAGGGCGCCGGCAGCCCTCTCCGATGCGGCGAGGACGACCGGATAGTCCTCGCCGGGCTCCGCCTCACCGGCTCCTCTCGACCGCAAGAGGGGCTCTTCCCGCGGTGCTCTAAGGTGCAGCGGCGACCCCTCGCCCCTTCCCGGCTGCTCCGGCCGCGCCCGGCCCCGCTCCGCTGTGCCTCCTCCCGCGGGCTGCGCGCCGGCTTTCCCTTTCACATTTACACTCCCAGACAAAATGGCGGCGGCCGCGGCGGCGGCGGCGGCGTCAGGTGACCGTCCGCCTCGCGCCCGCCCCGCGTGCCCGCCCCCGCCCCGCTCCGGAGGGCCGGGCGGTGCTGGGCGGCGCGCGCGCTGCCACACACCCCCCTACCGCGCCCCGGGCGCGCGCGTGGCGTGTGGCGGGAAGGAGCCCCAGGCCCGGGCGCGTGCCTCGCGGGGCTGCTCCGTCACTGGCCGTGACGTCAAGGCGCGCCTTTTGGCGGGAGCGGAGCGGGCGCCCGTTCTCCCGCCGCGCCTCGAGTGTCCTCGCTGGCGGAGAGGGACCCCCAGCAGCGCCTGTCACACCGCACGAGCCTCCTCCTCCGCCGGCTCTTTGTTCTTTGGGTGGATTTGAAAGAAAAAATGCAAACTTGAGGGTCGTCATTGCGTTCCCTGTGAAACTCCCCACAGGTTGCCCAGAGAACCTGTGGATGCCCCCCTCCCTGGAAGTGTTCAAGGGCGGGTTGGATGGGGCTTTGTGCAGCCTGGGCTAGTGGGAGGTGTCTCTGCCTATGGCAGGGAGGTTGGAACTAGATCTTTAAGATCCCTTCCAACCCAAACCAGTCTGTGATCTTTAAGGTCCATTCCAACGCAAACCATTCAGTGATTCTATCCCTCTCTTGCAGGTTGTGGAGAGAGGAAAAGCTCAAGAAAACTTTCCTTTTGCAGACATTATTTGTAGAAGGAACATCCATAAAAAGGAAGAGCCCAGTGTCTCTTGCTGAGACTGGCTCATGTTCTGCTGGCAAAACCAAACCTTCTTGGGCTGTGCCCAGGGGCCAGGTTGTGTGCCTGCTTCTCTGGGAGCTCCATGAGGAACTCCTCTGGAGGAGGACAGGTTGCATTGAGGGGGCTGAAATCTTGTTACACTGCTGTGGTGGCTACCTGGCATCAACCTGGTTTGGAGGAGATGGGTCTTGTATGTTTAAAATTACACCAAAGAACCAGGCGGGTGAGGAACCGGGTGATCGGTTCAGCCCAAACTGGGCGAGAGGAATGGTGGTTCGCTCACTGTGTGTGTGTGTTCACTTGTTTGCCGTTTTCTGGAGAGCAAACAGGAACATGGGTGCAGCTTCTGCCAGGTGTGACAGTGGTTTCTACTTTATGGACACTGGTCCATTGCAGCTGGATCATTACCAGGGAAATGTTTCAAACCACCATCAATCCCACTCATGGTACCATGCCAGCAGGGTTAACCACACAGCCAAGAAATGACAGGCTCTGAGGCTCCCTGAGTCCTCCTAGCCTGGCTGCCTCTGACCAGCTTATTACTCAGCTACAAATACAACAGGGGTTTTGTAGTGCGTGACCCTGGCTGGACACCAGGTGCCCACCAAGACGCTCTATCACCCTCCTCCTCAGCAGGATGGAGGGGGGAGAAAACAAGATGGAAAAATCCTCATGGGTCAAGGTAAAGGCAGTTTAATGAAGCAAAAGCAAGGCCATGTGTGGAACAAAAGGAAAACAGAAGATTATTCTCTACTTCCTATCAGCAGGTGATGTCCAGCCACCTCCAGGGAAGTAGGGCTTCAGTACGTGTAGTGGTTACTCTGGAAGACAAACGTAATAATGATGTTCCCCTTAGCTTTTATTGCTGATCAGATGTCCTCTGGTACGGAATATTCCTCTGGCTAGTTTGGGTCAGCTGTCCTGGCTCTGTCCCCTCCCAAGCTCTTGCCCACCCTCAGCTTACTAGTGAGGGGGGATGTTGGAGAGAGACAGCCTGGATGCTGTGGAATACTGAGCGCTGCTGTGGGGAAAATTAACTCCATCCCAGCCAGAACCAACAGAGTGAGGGGGAAAACGCACATCACTCCTGTGCTTTTCTCACTGTGCATTTGTAGCGTGTTGATATAAACGTGAACACTCGTACACATAGAAGATGCACAAATACAGCAATAGTTATTTTAGGTTCCAGCTTTGTAGTAAAACCACAAAAAGCAGGGAGACTAACAAGGAGGCAGTTGAATCCGAGCACTATAAACAAAAATCTAGCAGCTCCTGACAGTCAACTTGTATTTTGGAGTGCTGATTAAAGCCTTATTGCTTACATTATCCCTAAAGGGAGGTGCTCCATAAATACGTGTGCCAGGCTGCCAAACACCCAACCGTCTGGTATTGCCTTACACGTATTTAAAGCAATAAAGCAGGAAACTTTTCTATCCACAGTACTGTGTATTTCACTGGTACATAAACATTTCCTGCCTTTTTGTAATATTTGTACAACACAGAGGGCATCTGTTAAGTGCTTGGACACATTTCTTACAGGCAACTAGGTCACCACAGGGAATGGGGACTACTGATCTGGAACTACTTGTCTTCTTACCAACACTTAAAATTTATACTACATACTAAAACCATTTTCATACCCAACATACAGATTTATACATTTGCATTAACTACTTTTCGCTGTCCTTTATCAGATTTATATTATTGTCCCATTCCACAGGTTTTCTCCTCTTGAGGAACAGGCTCCATCTTGGGCCTCATCTGTCAAGGCAGGTGCTCAGGACAGGACAAACAGCATGTTTGATTACTGGGCACAAATATTGGCTTGATTTGGGTCATCATTGGAAGCCTTCTGCATCCAGTGGTTTCCTACAACACAACAGGATCCATCAGTAAAAAAAGCATAACGCTTTCATCTGCTGATAACTCATTATATGGTGGTGCCTTTCAGGCATAAACCACCTCCTCAGGCAATGCTCCAAAATCTCTGCCTTCTGGCCAGTCCATGATCTCTTTCAGGGCACTTGGGCAGTTGGGTTCCCCCAGCTGAGCTTGTTCCCAAGCTCAGCAGAATAAAGAGATAAGCAGAGCAGCCAACAAACTCTGTGACCTGCACAGAAGCTCACCACTTACTATCTCCTGTCACTAGAGCACGCTTCATACAAACTGCTCTTGTCTCAGGCCCCACATTGGACATCAGAAAAGGACTGTGGTGGCTTGACCTTGGCTGGACACCAGGTGCCCACCAAGCTGCTCTATCCCTCCCCTCCTTAGCAGGATAGAGGGGGAGAAAATAAGATGGAAAACCAATAAATTTTTAAACAGAAGGAGAAAAGTGAACGGGGATGGCTTCCAAGCAAAGGTGTCTTATCTTTGGATACTGTTGGAAATCATGATGACATAGTACAAATATTAGTGGTGCTATGATCTGGGGTGGGTACTATTCTGCATGAAGGATTTCCATAACCCTAAAGGCATAAATGCATTAAAATGTGGTAACTGCTATTAAAAAAAAATAATGTTTCCTGTGCTGTAAAAAGTTACAAACTCTTTAATCCAACTGGCAACAGGCAATTTCTAGCTGCCTTATTTTTGCTTTAAGACTCGTAGTTTCTGGAAAAAGATAATGTTGAATCTTCTAAGCCTGAGGAAACATCAAAACAGTAAGAAAAGAAGAGATGGAAAGATTAAATAGACATTATAAATGTCTGCATCTATTAGGGCTTGTCGAAACAGGGAACATATTTCGCAAAAAGTGAGGGTGTGAGCTGAAGCACGGCAGCTGATCTGTGCTACCTCCACCCCTAGCAGGGACTCTTATTTTATTCTGTTTCAGAAAGCTTAAATTCCACCTAGAAGTGCCTGAGTTGAGTGTTTCCCATTGCCATGGCTCTGCCTTTGCGCAATGTGCTAGTCAGGCCACAGCACTGGAGATCTCCAAGGAAGGAGATTCCCCAGCCTCTCTGGGCAATCTCTATGTTCATGTCCATTGTTAATATGATGTTGTTCGTGTTTTTCAATACTTATGAAGATATGAGACTATTGAGACACCTGATTGAATCTTTTAGAGAAGGAAAAGGAATTCTTGTCAGTACAGAGAGGAAGAAATAAGTGACAAGCCAATCTGGGCCATCATCTATCCACCTTAAGAGACACCTCTACATTTCTGATGCAATGCAGAACTTACTTTTGTTAGTAAGAGCGTGTGTCTGGGTGAAATTCTACACCTTTTGAATCAGATAAGGACAAAGAAGTAGAAGCTACCACCCCCTAGGGTGGAGTGACAAGGTGCATTCATCACCCTAAATAGAAGATGTATTTATGAAGGGTTGTGCCACAATGAAAGATGCACAATTAGCTAGGTAAATTGTTACACAGAAATTTAATGGTGAGGTATGTAAACAGCTCCTAGGGAGAGATGGAACAATACCCTACCCACCTCCCTCAGCCCCCCAGTGCCAAATGTGTCAATGATCCTAAGGAGACAAGGAAGCGTTGATGCAAGGCAGAGTGAACCGAGGTCCCGCATGACTCTGCAGGAGCCGTCCGAGTCCATCTGCTGGCTGTTGCCTCTGTGGTTCTGGCAGACTACAGCCAGAACGACAGCACATCTTACACCTGCTGGCAGTTCACACCACGTCAGTACCTCCTGGCAACACTCTACGCTCATCTTTGTCTTCTTCACCCTTTTCATGTGAAAGCAGAACAGTTAGACAATGTAGTTTAGGTTGTTCCATTAGCACGTCATGCTCTTGGCCACCCTCCTGCACCTATGGACTTTAGGTTCTATTTTTAAGGATGAAAAACAGGAAAAAATATTTTTATATACAATATAATTTTATATTTAATATATAGTTTAACCTGACATTATATGGATTTAAAATATTAATATAATATACCAATTAATCAATATATTAATGTAAAATAATAAATGAATATACTAATAAAAATTTAAAATTATGTCTTATTCATCTTGCTGCCCTGCATTCACTGTAGGGCAGGTGGTGTGGGCTTCAGGAAGGAGACAGGGAACATAGTCCAGGCATGAATGCATAGAAGTAGTGCTGGGGGTGTTGGTGGAGGGAATGGGAGGTTTCTGGGCTTCTGCCATCACTGAATGACACAGATGGTTTTTCCAGGGAAATGAGTATTTTAGGAATGAGTAGTGAACGTGCTTCGGGCTGGCTGCACCTACAGCCCTGGGAATGCAAACAGTTTAGCAGCAAGTTTGTCAATAAATACCATCTGCTCTGCAGCACTGAATCCAAAATACTGCAGAACCTACCTCACTGCTGGCTGCTGTTTTGCTAAATAGAGGTGAGATAAAAATCACTACTAATTTTATTTTTTTTTAATACCATGATTGTGATCTAAAAGTCATAAAACTCTAAGTTGAATCAGACTTGTTCATCCTAGTTTAAACCTGGGAGTGTTAAACTGTTGTCATTAGCTTTCTTCCAGGTGAAAAAAGGAAAAAGGTGAAGATTCAAAGGAAGATGAGTGGCAAGGAGCGGAGTTTGTCTCTCTGTGTGTGGAAGGACAGAAGTGATGAATAGAGGAGTCATGAAAGAGATGGGGGAAAGAGAAAAGCTTTCTGCCAGAGTAAACCAGAAAAGAGCCTTTTTTAAATGGAGCTTGCTTATTCTTACGTGAATCTGGGACAGATCCACTCACCTTTATGTTTCATTGACAGCAGTAAAGTTTCTGAAATGTACAGAGTGGCAAACAAACCCGGGCTGAAAATGGAAAAAGACAAATTGGTTGGAAGAAATTTACTCTTAGAAAAAATTGTGTTGACAGCTGCTTGCCCATGAATTGTGCTTAGCACAAAAAATGGACCATTTGTTTTTCTGAGAAGTTTTATGACTGATGTTATGCATCATAAGGAACAAGTAAGAAACAAAAAGGCTGCAGTAAAAATATCTAATGAACTTTGTCTTCATTTTCTTACTACATTTTCTCCATGCAGTCTAATATCTGGTATGATTTCTGGAATAAAGGAGGAGAGTTTCCTGCTTCTAGAAATCAGGCCAATGCTCAGAAAGCTAAAATGTGCCTCCGTGGAAAAGCTTGGCAACGGGAAACACTGCATGGAGAAGCGTTGCTGGGAGGGGTTTGCAGCTCTTCCAGGCCAGTATCTGTGCCTCCCCAGCCTGCTCGTGCACCCAGGAGCTTGGGGCAATTAGTTGTGCCCAGGGGTGGGGTGCAAGGAGCTGTGAGCACCATAAACTCTGCTAGACTAATCCTCTGTCCACCCCAGGTAAAGCCTCCAGGACCACCAAGAAACCCTGACTTGCTGTCAGGTTTGCTTCAGGGCTGGTTTTGGTGCCCAACAAATGCACAAAATCAGACAGAATCCCTGGGGCCTTTAAGCCCCTTTTTTCCAAGTGCCCTGCAGACGTGAAATTTGTGCTCAGCAGTGTGTGACTGGTAAAAGTCACAGGGTTTTCCTGTCTCCTGTCACATGAGGGTCAGTCACACGTCCTCTGCCCCTGCCCAGGGCTCGGCTGGGCGCCTGCTGCCTGTTAGCCATCTCCAGCTTCTGCCTCTCAAGCTGCTGGTGGAGTTTGAACTTCTAAATTGCTGACGTTGTATAGAGAAGGGAGAAAAGAAAGAGGAAAAGACAGAAGGGGAAGGAAAAAACAAACTGGAGTTTTATGCCACAGTTGCAAAATTGCTGGGAGGCAGAAAGGCGGGAGCTGCCAGCAGCTGGCCGCTGTTCCTGCCCCTGGACTGATGTGTTCCCTGCAGGTGTACTGCTGTCAATAATGACATATTCGAGAATATTTCTGTATTATTTCTGAAGTGCTTCCCTGTAAAAGAGTTTCTGTTTGGTGAAGAAGAGGTTCTGAGTCTTACTGCTGGGAATTTAACCAAGACCCCTTTCTTTGACTTCTTGACAATTCAATATTATTTAAAAGATAAAGCAAAAAAAATGCTACAATATGATGCAATCAGTGTAATATAATCACCTTAACGTGTTCCTGTTTGGTCTGTTACATTATGAATTCAGGCTCTGAAAACCAGGAGCTGAGTGAGGGTTCCCATCCAAATTCAGAATCTGCAGTTTAGGCTTGGAAGATTAGTCTTGGTTTAAGGAGGGTGCCAGAGCTCTGTTTTGGCTTTGGGATTGTCCAAGATTAGTCTTGTTCATTTGTCATCATGTGTGTGTGTGTCTGTACCTACATGTGAGCAGGTCTGGCATGGCCAGTCATGGCCAGTGTTAGCAGATCTGGAGAAGCATGAAAGCTAAAATCATCAGCCTAATAAAGTTATACAAATTGTGGACTGAAGAGAATCTGTAATGTTTCCATCCCCACCAAGGAAGAGGAATATACCTGGTTTTGCATTACAGCAGTCCTGGAAATTACAGCCCAGTGGGCATTAGTTTCATATCAAATAAATGAAAAGGAACAAAAAGTGACAATAAACATGTAGAAGTCTATAAAGGAGAATCTTCTATCTCAAAACATGTATGATTCCTTGAGTGTGGCAGCAAAACAGAAGGTCAGGGCAAACCAGCACATACTTTTTATCTAGACTTCAAAAATAAAAAGACATGGGCACGTGAGCTAAGGCACTTGTGAAATGCCCTTGCCATCTTGCTGTGTTACTTGGTGCTCACAAACCTCTGAAAAGCTGATCCTGAATGGGAGAAATGGAAGTGGATGCAAACAGTAGGGAATTACAAGTGTTTGGAAACTGAAATCCGTATTTTGAATTACCTGTCGGTGCCGATGGAACAAGCACTTGAAAGACACTGGATTCAAAATCATCCAGGAAATGGAATTGTTTATACAAGACTGATTTTTTAAATACAAGCTAAAATTAACCCAGTCAAGATACTTGCAACACTAATGATTTAACCAAAACCAGGGTGTCCTCGGAGAACATATAGAAAGAGATGAGAAGATGGTCACAGCATGGGAAGGAGCCCAAGCTGGTGCCACAGTGGGTGCTGCAGGATGGGATGGGATGGGGTGGGATGGGGTGGGATGGGGTGGGGTGGCTCTTGCCTGCCTTTCCCTCTTGTTCTTTCACCTGTTTTTATAGGAAAATGCTGGATCTGACAAGCAGCCCCAGAACTAATAAATAAACTAGTAAATAACTTTCTGTGGGTTTGTGCCTGGGGACTGCAGGCTGCAGCACAACTCTGTTGCTTGTAAGACATCAGAGAAGCCAAACATTTCAAATGTCCTAACCACAGGAAAAGCTGTAATGGGAATTCATGCGTCATTAAACATCAGCAAATCCACATGAGAGAGAAACCTTAACGAAAGAGTGGATTTTCTGGTGTCTAATAAGGCACTAACTCCCATTAATGTTTTTCCCAGGGTTTAATTCATTCAGTTGCCTGTCACTTTTCTCAGCCCCATTACCTGTTCTCACAACATTAGCGAGACTGTAATAGTTTCCAGACATTCACTCCTCAATAACATTGAGAGTAAGCTGGGCAGCAGGTTCAAGAATTGCTAGGGAAGGGATGGACGGAGTGTGACTTTACAGGAAAACAAGTTGAAAATCAGATCCCATCAGTTGGGCAGGGATGGGGGAAGCTGCTGTGCCCACCGTGCTGGTGCCAGAGCCATGCACGGTATTTTTAGAAATACCATTGCCTGGGAGGATAAAAATTGGCAAACAACCTGCACAAACCCCGCTGGTGTTTTTCTTTGGGGTCCCTTTTGCAGGAGGGGGGAGCAGAGGCTATCTGGGGTGTGAGGTCATGCAGACCAGAGGAACATTGCGACTTGTCTGTGTGCTGGAGATGAGATGAGGTCACTGGGAAGTGTGTGCTGCCACCCGGCTGCGTGATAACGGTGTTGGGTGGGCCTGGGCTCAGAAAGCCAGGTCCTGCTTTTTGATTGCACTGGAGAAAAGCCAAGGAGAAAAACGACCAATTAATTAGACTGCAGATGATGGCAAGGCTTTGGGGCTGGCTCAGGGGAGGGAGGAGCTGTTTATTTCTCTGTAAGGTGTTTTTAAGAGGTTCCAGAGCAATGCTTCTTCCATCACATCTGTTCTGTGCTCCCAGATGGTCACGTTTTAGGGCCCAGGAATGCCAGGAGCAGGGCAGTGCCATTGGCTGCCAGCATGAGGTTACTCTGGCTGCTGAAAGCCCCATGGCTGATTTTTCCAAAGCATGAAACGTAGACATGTTAACAGCCCATGCACACACCTCCCTCTCAGCAGGCATGGTTTTATTTCACCTTTCATTGCGATAAGTTAAAACTAAAGCTTCCATCAGCTGTTCATGGTGTTACTACTTTACCTCTTAACTACAGCCAGTTGTGGATTAGCTCTTGCATTACCATCCGTTGCTTTGGCTCCTGGGTTTTTTTGCAGTATTAAAGTTGCACAGGCTGAAGGAGCATGCAGGCAATGACAGAGACATTTGTGCACTGAGAAGCTGCTTGCTGTGTTCTCTAGCTACACCATTATGCCTACTGGACACCCGTACCTTGTGCTATTGCTGTCACCATCCCTACACCCTTAAATGTCGCACCACAGCTGTGGTCCTGTTTTTGCAAGAGTTCCCATTTTGTCTATAAAATTAATAAGCAAAAATGGAAAGTGAGCGCTTGCAACCCCTAATGCATCCCCACTTCTGACAGCATTTTTATCTGCTGAATTCAAGTGTGTGATTTAATATGCAAGCAAACGCACTTTCTTACAGGTGGAGGAAGTTTATGTTCCTCGCACAGCAGTGGGGTTGGTAGGAAGCTCATGAAGGAAACAGCATCACTTTCTCCTCTGAGGAGGCTGAAGAGCTGCAGAGGCTGATGGGCAGCCAGGGTGGCTGCTATCGCGGGCACCGTGGGTCGAGCTGTCCTTTCCCATGATGCCACCCATGGCTGGACCAGGGCAGGTCAAGGGCTGGTGCCCAACAGGTCACAGACTGGGAGTGAGGGGCAACGGATCAATCTCAGCCTGAGATTAGCTGTGATGGGTGCCGTGTTCCTGGGGCAATGAGTGCTGTGTCCCGCACCTGGGAACACACACCACCCTCTCAGGGTGTCTGGGGAACCATCCAACAACTGCAAAACTCCACATGCCACAGGATGGAAACAGCTGCATTAACACGGACAGTTGTCTGCCTCCTTCAGAAGGTAAAAAGTGGTAAAAGTAACAGGAATTTGCAAAGCCTTTTGCCTGCAAAACTAATAGCAATGGGAGCCCCTCCACCTTAAAGCCACTGGGTGTTGGCAGGTTGCCACTGGACCTCGTGCACCCAGCAGAGCACAGCCCTGTGCCTGGGCACAGCAGATACCACTGGCTGCCTTATCTCCCCAGGCCACGGAGCCCTGGGACACTGCAGGGGAGATACTTGTACTGCGGTCAACCTGTGTTTCCAGCTCACCAGGCACTGGCACCTCTGTCCTGCCACATCCCTGAAGGTTGGGATGGCAACACCTGCAATGGAGATTAGGTGCCATTGCTCCCATCCCAGCACAGCAGCAGCCAGTACGTTGGTACCCTCCTCTGGCAAACCAAAGCCAACAAGCAATATTGCAGTAAATCCCACAGGCAAGATGTGAGCAGGTGTGAGGGAAGTCTGGCCGCTGTCATCTACTGACCTGATTAGGGAACAGAATCAAAATCATTCCAGGTGGCATAATTGCTGACTTCTATAGCCCACAGCTCACCTTAATCACAGAATCACAGAATCACCAATCTTCCAAAGAAGAGTAAAGATGGGTCTGCTTAAAGGGTACACAGAGATTTGGGCCAGTTCTACCCTTGGTGACCCTCCCGTGGCCAGGGCTGGGAGCTGGGGGCTGCACTACCAGCTTTGTCTGGACGCACCGTTAAACCCCAAAGCCAGGAGCCACAACGTGGGCTTACACCTGCAAGACATTGGCAGCATGAGAGAGCACATTGCCAATAGCAACAAAACAAAAATATCAAAATAGGAAGTAGTTTTCTGTTCCTCCCCTGTGCAGCTGAAAACAGAAGTCACCACAGCTAGGTGTGCTCCTAGGGAGCAGGAGGTGAGCCCTGCTTGCTGGCCATCCTCGGCCACTGGTGAGCTCTCTCCTATATGTCTAACCTGGTGTTACAGAAGAACAATACATATCAGAAATCCAGGATTACTTTGCCAGATCCAAAAATTGTGTTACTCTATTTTGGCTGAAATGGGCCCAGACCTTGTGGACCTCAGCAGTGGCCACTGAAGGGGCTGTGAGTGGGCAGCAACTTCTTTGGTCAATTTAGCATCAGCCAAAACAGCACTTGGACTGATTTCACTACCAATGAGATGATGAAAAACATCCTGTTGCAAAAAGAAACCCAAATGAATGGCTTTTAATCAAGGGCCTAAGTCCTAGATTCCCCTTTGCTTTGCACTAGGCTTCCTGAGTTGCTGCTGGGCCCGTTTCCCTCTGCCTCGGGCACATGTGAAAGTGGGAAAAAAAGAGTGAGAGGAATACAGCTGCACTTCATCCACCTTCAGTGCTATCCTCGACAAAACACAGTCTGTGGAAATAGCATTTTGTTTACTTTTCTAAAAACTGCCTTCTTCAGCACTGAGGCATAACAACTATTTGGAGACTTCCATGAAAACTACTCCAAAGAACAGCTACAGATTGACCACTTCCCCCTGAAAGGTTTCACAAGTCAAGATGGAAGATCAGCCTTTAAGGAGGCAGCAGAGCAGTTTCTCCTCTCTGCCTTGACAGCAGTAGAAACTCATGTTGAGGTGACCTGTGGTCCCCCAGATCTTGGCCCTGGCTCTCCCTTCTTGATTTGCCTGGTGATATTCCCTGAGGCTGTTAATTAAAAAAAAAAAAAAAAAAAAAAGTGATGGCACAAAGTAGATCCCATGACAACTGAAAATCTTAATGGGTTCTGGTCAGTAGCACCAAGTGCCTTCCTTCACCCCTTTTTCCCACTCCTGTTTGGGGTGATGGCCATGGGGCCACACATGATGTGAACAGCAGATAAAGAGAGGCTCTATATGTTTTGAAGGACAGCTCTTTGCATGCTTTCCAACCCAAAATAAAAGGTAATATTTTGGGATGTGGAAGTTGTATTCCCCAGAGCTCCCACCCACTCACCCACAGACGTCTTTGCACACCTTGTGCACATCCTAAACCATCTAGGAAGTGTTCTAGGCCAGAATGGGTGGGACAGTGGGCAACTTGGTTTAGTGGGAGGTATCCCTGCCCATGCAGGGGGGGGTTGGAACTAGATGATCTTTGAGGTCCCTTCCTGTCCAAACCATTCCACAAGTCTACCAACCTACAAAACTGTGACAAAATATGCTGGAGGTTCCTGGACTGCAATTTCCCTGTGGAAGCAGCAGCGAGGTGTTGGGCATGGCAGGTTAAGGCTTGGTTTTGCCCAGCACTGCCTCACCCTGTGCCTCGTAGCTTTTCTCATGGGGTTTCTCCCTGCAGGCCCTGCCCTTGGCCCTTGGTACAGCGACGGCTGGTGCAGAGGGGAAGCAAGCACCGCCCCGGGATGTGGCCACATTGTGGTTTGACAAACAGGTTGCTCAACCCTGGGCTGGAGTAACCGATCCCATCTCACACTGACGGCCACTCCACAGCACTGGGAGAGGACTATGCTTGGCTGCTGTGCAAGTGTCAGAGCAACCAGGGAAATCTGATTTTTAAGTCTTTTCTGACCATTCAGAATTGCATGGAGGATATTGAGAAAGCATGCCCCAATGGCTGCTAAGACACAGCATTTGTAGGCAAGAGTTCCAGCTCCGTGCTGTTTGTTCTGCCTCCTCCTGAGGCTGCACGTTTCCCTCCCCCAGGTGCAAGGCTGAGACTCTCCCCTGAGTGCTTACAAAGGGAGAAGGTGCAAGCAGCTGGGTGTGTTTTCCTCTTGATCCATGCAACAAAAGCAGCTTGCACAGGGCTTTCAGGCTGAGGTGACAGCTTACGCATTTGTCAAACAAAGCCTTTGCCCCTGTTCCCAGAGCTGGTGGGCACACAGAGCCATCCCCATGTCCAGGCATGGGCTCCATGCCACAGGTCAGCCAGACCTGCTGAGTCTTTCCCAGTAGAAGGACCTCAGGGGTTTCCCTGTGCCATGGAGTTCCTTGAACCTCCCACTTCCCAGGGAAGCAGGATTGAAGGCACCTGTGGGAAAAATAACCCTGATAAACCGAAGATGTGATTCAAAGCCATGTCCTCTTTCTGCATGTGGACTGTCTAGATGTGCTACCCACAGGGCTGGGGTACTCCTGCTTTTGTGCCTGGAAAGGTTGTTGTCCATGTCCGTTTTGCAGCAGCTTGGGGACTGCAGACACGGATCAAGCTTTGCTGTCTGGGACACTACAGAAGCCCCGAGGGTGAGCCCCGACAACTGCATCTGCCTCCTCCAGGGAAGCACAAGTCAGAGAGCTGAAGAGGGACACACAGAGCTGATGGATCCTGGCACATTTTACTCACTGCTCTAGAATGACACAATACAGGTATCCTGTGCTGGGTAACAAATATCTGTTCCTAGAAAAGGCACAGACTTTGCACTAGCCTGTAAAACTGAATTTAGAGTTGTTCACCTACTTAACCTTTTCTATGCAGTATCTCATCTACAGAATGGAAACAAAACTCATGGACACAGCTGCTCTTTTTGCTCCAAACTCCAAACATCTCCATTTCTCACCTCCTCCCAGTATTGACCAGCCACTCTGACTCCTCCCTCTACTTTTTCAAAGAACAACTGTGGTCAGCGGAGTTAGCAAGAACACATTAGGAAGATTAATGTTATGCTGCCAATGGAAAAAAATTGTACTTTTTCTTCGGTGTTTCCATTTTTGCAGCTACAAGTGAATCAGCTACCCTACCTGATGGAATAACACCAGAACATCCTTTTCTTCCAACTGCATCCAGAGAGGCTGGAAGTAACTAACATTTAAGCACTTTTTGAGCCATCCCAGATGCAGCTTGCAGAGGGCACCGACTGGTGTGGTCATCGGTGAGAGGTGCACCAGGAACTCTGCAAGAGAAATGCAGCTATTTGATGAGCCTTGGGTATCATTTAACAGTCAGAGCTGTTTAGAGAAAAACAAAGTCTGGAGAGGTGTACGGATGGTAAAAGATGCTTTTGTGCTATTTATAAACACGGGGAAAAAATTTACTGATATTTCTGGAGTTATTCCAAATATTCATTTTGTGCAAAAGTCAGATTCTGGATGTGCTGATTGTGGAAACCCATCTTGATTTTGTCTCCATGTCACTTTTACTTTGCATGTCATTCATGTTTCCTCTTGAGCAACATGTCCCTGCTGTGTCACTCAGCCCTGCCTGGCGGAGCCAGAGCCGCCCCTCGCTGTTCCCCTCTGTGTGTGTGCACATTCCTAGTGCTGAGCAGGCAGAACAGGTCGAATTTCCTTTGGTGACATTTCCTGATGATTTCTGACTTACTGTGGAGGAAGTCAAACCAAACAAATGATGAATCTTCCATATTATTTTTTAATTTAAAAAACCCTTTAAAAATGACATATGCTATTTTTGAACTGTAAACAGCTTGGCTGCTACCCTGCTGACCACCTCCTCTTCACGGATAACAGAGACACCAAAGGCCAGATGCATTTTCTGCTGGGAAGCCTTTACCCTTTTTGGGGAGCTTCATTTGCCAGCGTTGGTAAGTCTGGGTTGCTCAGTGCTTTGAAATAAATAGTTCATAATCTGAAATGACATAGCCTAAGATGTGAATGATGGAGGGCTGCCTGCTCCTGTGGCCAAGGGCAAATCTCTCAGCCTTGGCACCTCCACTGCAGTTTTGAAGGGGAACAGCTCAGCGTCCCTGAAACCCTGGCTGTCAGAGGGGATCTCAGCTGGATGCCCTGGTGCTGGAGGCACCCAAACCCCACCAGACTCCTGTTGGAAACCTTGGCTACTTTTGCCTGGCAAGGCTGGCTGCTTCCCAAAAGCTACATTAATACAAAACAGAGAGACCAAAGAATTACCAAGACCTCAGAGATTTTACAACTCCCTGTTGCTCAATCTTCCGTCTCTCTCTGTGGAGGAATTGTCCCTCTCAGGCTGTACAAAAGGTCACACTGAAAGCTCGTCCTGAACATTCATCTGGAACCTAAAGGCAAAAGCCATGTTTGCCTTCTGGCATCTCCTCCAGCACTGGCAGAACCCTCCAGTGCTGCCTTCATCTGATGTTCTGCCTTTCCATCCTCCCATAAGTCTACAAAACGCTCTGTGCCTTTCCAGAAGAAGCCAAGGTGTTCGCAGAGTGGTGACCTGGGTGTCAGAACTGCTCCTTTCATGTGAGGGATCTGTGTTTTTTTACCTTGTGGTCTTCCCCATTGCTCTGTGCTGTCCATGGGGGGAGGGAAGCTAAGAAATAACAGCAGCAGTAGCAAAACCAAGTGTCTCTGGACAGTGGCATAGTCAGAGGCATCTTCAAGCAGCTTAGCTCCCAAAGCACTGAACATTTTTGAATGAAGAAGCAAATCAAACAGCAAAAACAACCACATGCAAGGAAAACACCCCCAAATTGTGTTCAGCTTTAAATCCCCTGATGAGAGCCCTCCAGCATAGCAAGGGCTTTTCAGGCTGTTACACAGGAATGAATTTGCCAACACTGGGATCCCGGAGCTGTCAGAGCAGGGAACGTTGGGGCTGTATAACAAGGAGCTTATGCTAAAATCGGATGTGAAAGAAAAATGAAGTGTCAAAGAAGAACAAAACAGGACAGTGAGTGAAAGGCCGGGTTGCTCCCTGCTCACTCCTGCATTACAACAGGACCTGGGATCAGCTCCCTAGGTGGGAAGGGGCTGAGCCTCTGCCAGATGCATCCATTGTGTTGGAGCAACGGGCGTGGTGCTGCAGACACCCAGCAGAGTCCCTCTGCACTCTCTGCCCTAAACAACTGGAAGAGGAGCTTTAGGTGCTGTTTGATAGGGAAATGCAGATCTTGAGACCTGTCGAGGCACAGCATGCAGTCTGCAGTAGCTGCTGGTGAAAGGGCAGGGCTAAGACTTTGCAGATCCAGGTGTCATTGAGGCTCATATGAAAAATAATAAATAAAGTACAGGGCCCTTCGCCAAAGCTCTTGGAGATCTACTGGAGAGCAAGGAGATACTACAACTGTAGCCCAAGACCTGTATCCTTGCCTTGGCACAGTCCCCAGCATGGACACAATTACACAGGAAGGTCCATTTTTAAGGGTGTTTTCTCTTGAGCAGCTCAGGCTAAAGCAGACCCAAGCAATTGCACTCTGAACCAAAAGAGTTAAAGAAGGAAAAAGGAGCAGGGTGGCAGGAATTACTGCCTTTTTGGATAGGTTTGTGCCTCATGCACT
Source organism: Hemiprocne comata (assembly GCA_020745705.1). NCBI lineage: Eukaryota > Metazoa > Chordata > Aves > Apodiformes > Apodidae > Hemiprocne > Hemiprocne comata. The sequence continues at coordinate 11,737,091 of CM036597.1, read as the reverse complement.
ATGAAGATGACCTGGGTTTGGTAACTCGTGGCTACTCTGTGACTTTTTGCTTCAGGGAAATGTTTTACATGATTTGACACTGCAGATGTGATTACAGGGGCTGACCTCTACCAAGTGCTTACACAGCCATACTTTTTGCTATCAGTTTTTTCCTCTTACTATTATTGTTATCTAATCACCAAAGTACTTTGCACAGAGCCGTGAGAAGTCTGAGAGCTTCCTGAATTCTGTACAGCCTCATACTGCTTCGTTTCAGCACCGTTGACTTGCAGAGCCCATTTCCTTGGTTGGCTCCCATGGGCTGGGCTGTCCTGGCCAGCAGGGATCCTCCAGGTGCCAGAACACTTGGTGACAACCACCTCTGCTGCTCTGGGAAGTACCCCATGGAGGGGACATGCTGGGCCACTCTGGCAGGGGTGGCTGTAGCTTTGGCACAGTTTGCTTCCCTTGGAGGGTACGGGAGCTGGGGCAGGAGAGCGAGGTCACTTTTCTGGGGACAGCTCCCTGCCAAAAGGGCCATTCCCATCTGTGCTGGAGAGAGGACATGAAAGCAGCCTGTGAAGTGGCAGTCAGACTTTATCTGACCTTTTATTTATCCAACCTGCCCTCCCTAGAAGACTGAACACAAAATGTCACACAGTTCCCTTGTATCAAGCCCCCAGGCACAGGCTTATCTGAATGCACAGGTTTATCTGAATCACACGTCTCTGCTTCTCCAGTCCTGCAGCCAAGTTTCCCTCGATGGCTCTCTGAGCACTACAAGTCCCTCGATTCACCCCAGTGGGGATCCAGCCAGGATTACAAAGCACACGGATCCAAAAGTGACACTAGCCTGAAGCAAAAATAAACTACTTTCCAAACTACTTTGCTTGCTAGCAGCCAGGTTTGCTCAGCTCTGCTCCACAGACTGCCTTGCTTCATCTTCAAAATGCCAAGATGGGCAGGTTGAAAGGATCCCACGACCCCAGCTCACTGTGTGCGGAAATTACATTAACAGCAACTACACTCCTCAGCACAGAGCAATTAAGGCATCAGGTTAAATAACAACTAGCCTTTGTATCCAAGCCCAGAGCATATGCTGAACAAATTGGTGCTTGTGGTCTACATCTTTGGTCAGTAAGCACAGCCCCTTCTGGCCCCGTGGCTGCAACTTACCCAGGCCCCAGGAGGATGTAGACACAAGCCCAGGTCACAACTTCATTGTTCTTTGTCTCTCAAGTCACCTGGAAATAATCTTCCTGATGCACAGGTGTATGAAATTTGTTTGCAAATTTGTTTGATTTTGCATCCAAATAATATATATTAACAAGCCATGGCCTAATAAGGAACTTAAAGAAAGGAAAAAGCATTACATGACAAATGTGGAAGTTTTCCCCATGAGTAGCTTATCAAAATAATTAAGGATCACAGCTACATTTTATATTAATTTATTAGAAAAAAGATACACAGTTTAATGTGCAAATATATACAACAAACATTACAATGGAACATCAGGAAGGTGAGCCCCTTCCCACTATCAATGACTTACTCCTTCATAACAGAGATGACTGTTTAATGCTTCCCCATAGATTAACAAATACAAAAAATGTATAATGCTTCATTTGCACAAGATGAAAGTTTATTCTTCTTTGAACAGAAATATTCTGGCTTTGACATGGCAAAAAAGTCTGCTATTTTGGTGGCTTTTTTTTTTTTTTTAAACCTGAGCAAGTTTTGTGGAACAGGGGAACAAAGAAAAGGCATTGCCCTGTGCTTCATTCTCATCACAGCATCTGATGGTCTTTGAGTTACTAAACCACTGAAATCACTTCAGCAAATGCAACTCCAAACTCTACATCTATAATGTAATTAGTGACACAGAAGAGAGCAGGCGCTACCCTTGGCAAAAGTGAGCTGGCTGAAAACACCTTGGCTCGAGTTAAATGGCTGTTGACATTTCTCAGGTAAAGTGTTCCTATCTGCCAGTAAGGAATGTAATGCTGCCTCCTTTAATAAAGGAATTATAAATGGAAAATAGAGCTTAGTCCAAAAAGCAAATGAGCCTTGGATGCTGCTACATCTTGCTCAAAAGCATGATCATTCAAAGACTGCCAAATAGGGCCATATTAAACCCAGACTGAGTATAGACTTTGGGAATGCTTGCAACTCCCATTCAGTACTGAAATCCTGGTCACTCCAGGAAAGAAGCTCGGATCAGACTGGTATCTTTATGATTCTTCAGGGGTTTGATGTAGGCTGTTTTTGCACTCCGTGGCCACAGGACAATGTCAGTAAAAGAGATCCAGCTCATCTGTGATCTCCTCCCTCCCATGCCTGGGTGCTGGCACCCCAGTTCTCCCACCAGCCATGCCAGCAGTGGGGGGATCTCAGCTGATCACCCTGACAATAACCACAGCACTGTAACCATTTACCTTGTGTGGTTGCCACATTGTTCTGCAACCGAGCTTCATCAGGCAACTCCAAGGAGTGACATTTCCAATTAAGCAAAAACTATTCTGCTCATTTAGTACTCCTCTCCATTTTAAATGAGAAATCTCAGCAGTGCTGGAGAAGGCACTCCAAGTTCTGAGCTGGGCTATGCTGGTTACCCCAGGAGACAAAGAGTTGCCCAAGGTCACCCCACGCTCACTTAGGTGCAGAGCCTCTTTCTGCATCAGCTCTCATGGTACTTTTTAAAGAAATACTCAACGTAACAGGCCCACAGCAAAAGCAGACCCTGCCAGGAGTGTGCATGACTAACCCCAGACCCAGTGCTAACCAAGGGCTCTTGCCTGGGCTGCATATTCAGACATGATGCTGTCATAAGCTCACTCTGTTTCCAGGTGCTTTCACAGCTTTTCTTTCCTCTTTGGCCAAGGGATCAGTATTGAAGAACAAAGTTAATTAAACGGTGCCTCCTTTTTGCTCTGTAACATCCCAGCTCTCTCACCAGAAGGCTCTATGGGTGCTGGCCCTGGGCTGCTGCAGCTCCCAGCGTGGCTGCCAGTCAGTACATGAGTCCTGTACTGCACCAAAATCCTTAATGACGGGGTGGCCTCAGCAGATAATGGCCTTTGCCTCATACGGCCTCTAACCATCCTCCTCCTCTTTACCTTCTTTGCAGTATTGTGGAATTTGTCTAAAATGAAAAGATAAAAGCCTTGGGGGAGGACTGCTCTGCTTTTAAAAACTTTTTTTTTTTTTGTATTTTTTTAAATTGCTCCTGTTTCATGTGTTGTGCTCACACAAGACTGCATGGCACAGACTCTGGAGCAGCGGATAAAAACAGATCTTAAATTAAACATCTGAATAAACTCCCAAACTTAGCTTTTAGTTAAAAAGTGAAAGTTAGAAACCAGTGAGCAACATTTGATCAAGATAACAGAGCGGTGGGGGCAAGCAGAGGACATGTGGAAGTTGAAAGGGCGCCATTCTGATCCAAGGACAGTTCCTGCCAAGCTATATGTTTATGTCATTTTAGGGGAAAAAAAACTACCAAAAGAGCTCTTTCTTTTCTAAACTTCTGACTGATCCATTAGCCAGGTTTGTCAAAGTTTAAATATTTTTACAAGAAACTAGAATAACAAGCGAGTCAGTTGTCTCCAATAACTTGGTGTTTTTCCACTTCAGAAGACTTTCTGACAGCATGAAAAGAACCACTCCAGTCACACACGAGCTGATTTGTATGCTATTGCAATCCGCATGGGAGGCTGCCGTGCCATCACTCCACAGGGTGGGATCTGCAGGAGCACAGCATAATTTTACCTGCCCTTTGGGTATGTTTTCTGTCCCCTACTGTTATACATGTTTTAGCTGGTCTTTTAACTCTTTCAGCACTGCAGCGTACACCAAAAGCTTTCAGGACATACATTATTTGAACACCTTGAAAGAAGGCAATTCTTTTGAGCAGAAAGGCAAATGCCTCCCTAAACGTGGCCCTCCCTTGCTTACTTTTCTCCAACACCTCGGCAGAGGCGCAGATCTCCACCACCTCACCCCAAACCCACTTCCCCTGCAGAAGTACCACACCCAAGGCACAGTTACTCAGAGCTCTCCTCAGTCAGTTTTAGGACAAAACAACTGAGTTTTAACAAACTAAATTTCACACCAGTCAGACAAGACTTATACAGTCTGAATTATCTTCTAAACTTTTATGAACACTAACTTTCATTTTAGAGCTTTGGTGGCAGGGGAGGCAGTAGAAGGAAACAGCAAGTCAACTGTCTGCAGTATAAACCCCAGTTTTCCAAGCAGCTCTAGTCCAGAACACTTTATGCCCACAGGCCTGGGTGCCCAGTTTGCCCCAGAGTCGATAAAGGCGCTGTTGAACCTTGTTGTTCTCGCAGGGAAAGCTAGTAACAAGCCTGGTCACCACAGATCCCCAGCTTTGTATTTGCTCTAAAGAAGCAGCGAGATTTGCAAGCACTTCAGCTCTCTTGAGGTAGGAGGAAAAAGGTGTTTCTGTTGGCTGCGCTGCCTCTCCCAGCAGGACGTGCCACTCGGCCGCGTCTTGGCCTCCCGGAGTGCCCAAATGGCTGAAGCAGAATGGGTGCATGGAGGACAGCAGGAAGGAGCCTTGAAATGCCACCAGTTTCTGCAATGACATTTCTACAACCTGTTTGGTAAATCAGCATTTTTGGGCTGTCAAATTAGTGATACAACATGGTAGTAACAGGCACATGAAGGGAGGCCAGTGACGTGGCACTATCAAAGAGGAAATCTTTTGTAAGGGTCCTGGCTGGCTGTCCTTGCTGACAGGATCAGACCTCTTATGGCCAGTGGGACTCACCTGCATGGGCAAAGCCTGCAAGATCAAATCCAGTGTGGGTTCCTCAGCAGTACTGCATACTTCCATGATTCAAGTGGCTGTGAGCCACCTTAAAACAAAGACTGTAGCCAAGCTTTTAAAGTTAATTATGTTTATAAGCTATACACATATGTCATCCTGAGATAGTGCCTGTAACAAGTCCCAAGGTAGATAAGCTTCCTGAACCCAGAGGTCCTCACGCTGCATAAGTGCATTGTTGTTTTCTTTTGGCAGGCCTGCTGGCCTCCCTCGGAGCACGCTGCGCTTCCTAATTCTCTTTTTTTTTGGGGGGTGGGTCTAGTGAAACAATCAGTTTGACGACTGCTACCAGCAATTCCAATGGCATTTCTTCTGTATTTCAGATGAAAGCATTCTTGATCCTTTGCCAGTTCTCCCAAGGCTTGCAGGAACAGGCTTACAGCTTCTCTTTCTATTTTTTGGCCAGCCAAGAGCTGTGTGCCTGCAGCCTCCTGCTAGAAGAGCAGCTGTGCTGTACTGTACTGAAGATGCTCCTCAAGATAGCAGAGAAAACATCAGTAGGAATCAGACAGAAAGGCAATAAGTATGAACCACAATGGAGAGAAGAAAGCTTAATACAATGACTGTCATCCAGAGGGTCAAAGACCACACGTTCCAGTCCCATTGGTACACAGTCCTGTTTGGACTGTCTGACAGCATCTGCTCAGAGTCAGACCTTTTAAGCTCAGGGGAAAAATATTTTCCAAAATTCTCTTTGCTTAAGCACTATATATTCAAAAAGTTTTTTATTGTTTCAGTATTTTAGCCCTTAGTTGATTAGTCACCAATACCTGTCAGATGCCTGCTGCCATAAAAGCACTCTGAGCACCTACAGTATTGGTAGGAATATAAAAAAATAGCTTTAGCAACTGGGAATTATGCAACAGAAGGAGAAGGCAGGACTAACTAGATTAATGCAACATGTAGTGGACTTGTTAAATGTATGACTTGTCACAGAATCATGCCAGAAAATGGTACCATGTAGCTTATTGGTAAGGGCAGTAAAATGGGTAATGCATTACTTCAATAATCAGTGAACCACTCACTCATTCAACATACTATTTCCAGCTGAAATCAAAGGTTTCCATTAAAAATGCCATTCTTCTACAGATCGCAAGCATCTTACAACTCTCTCTGCCTTTGAACTCTGCTGTGATAGCTGCTTCATTAATATTGTGGTTCCAGTGCAAAAAAAAAAATAAATCCTTCAGGCCCCGTGTCTTCTTCCTTTAGACTTTTGATTGCCTCTCATCTGTCCATTCCTGTTTAGTGTTCTGTAAAGCTTGAGTCTTCTGCTCATCTACCTGGACATAGTCTACTCTCTGCTCCTCGGAGAGAAAAGGTTTCTGTGGGAGAGAGAGGAAAAATAAACATTAATTTTAGGGTTGAAAAGGGATGCTGCTAGTGAAACTTGGCTTGATTTTCTGTTTTCCCTTTCACTTGTTCCTTGATTGCTTCACTTCACCTTGAAGCTCACAGTGACATCAGCTGACAAAAGCATTGCTTTACAGCCTGCTTTAGCTATAATTATCCATCTGTCACCCTGTCACTCAGCCCAGCACAGTGAGCAAGGGAAACGTGCTGTTCTGGCTATTTCCATGCAGACAATCATTCCTTTCTCAGCCAAGTGATCCTGCTGCAGGGATAACCTAACTGCATTTTAACTACAGGGAGGGTTTAAATAAGAAAGCTTAGGAGTCTTGAGTCTTTTGCACCCAGGAATATTAGCTGATAGGGAAAATTATACACAGGACATAAAGTGGCACAAACCAACAACAGTTCATTGCTTTGCAGTGGTACCTACCCACCACCTGGGCAGGTTAAAGCTCTTTGGAACAAGGGATGTATTTTCTCAGCATTGCTAAGGAAATTGAAAAGCTTTTGGTGATGCAAGAATAAAGATGCATATTTTGCCATGTTACAACAGATGGTACAGTTTTACCCTGTGAATTTATCATGGGCTGTAAAGTTGTTACTGCAGAGATTTGGGGGGAAAATAGCAGGAAAGGGTTTGTGGAGACTTGATGAAAACGAAAGAGCATGTAGAGATCCTGCAAGCACCAACAAGCTTGCCCACAAGCCCTCATGTCTGCACATCCCAGAGCAATCTCGTGCCCTCTGCCAAGCTCGTGCTAATGGCCTCTGTATGAGTCACACTGAGGACACCTTGTCATCACTCTAATAGCACTTTTATTATATTAATCCTGAGCCTGTCACAAATGCAGTCAGCTGGAAACACAACTGGCTTCATGATGGTACTTGGGGCACTTAGAGTCTGATTCTCGCTCTTGTTTTCCTCCCAGCAGACAAAAAGATAGGAGGCTGTGGGGTTTTTCAGATGACTCATACCTTCTGCACAGGGGATGGGGAAGCAGAATTAAAATCCAAAGCTAAGTAATCAAGGTTAGATTTCCTTGTCCATGGAAAAGCACCACTGTACGGAGATGTTGCCTGTCTGTGTTCCTGTCGGGAAAGAAGAAAAATTTTAATGCTCTTAGAACCTGATGCCAACAGAAAGCAGGACCACCCACAACTGTGGGCTGGGAGAGTTGTCTAGCAGAACACAATCAAGAAGGGTCAGCACACACCTTGTTTTCTATGTCAAGGGTGCATTCGGTAACAAACCATGGGATAACACTGATTAATTGCAGGATAGCATAAAGAAACTGTGAGAGCCTTTTTGTCCTGGTAATTATGGCCACACAAGCAAACAGGGCTGATTTTCAGTGCTATCAGGAAGGACTCATGCACAGGACTTCTCAACCCAAGCCCTTGGAAGGCTCAGATTCCTTGAAAGGCTCAGATTTGCAGGAGTGCCCTTTTAACTGCCATCGTTCTAAGAGTTTGAAGAAATGGTGATAGTTCTGTTCAAATCTAGCAACTGAAAATTAATGTCAGGAAAATCACAGGAGACCACAAATGTATGGAAGGTTTTATTTGACTAGAAAAATCAAATGGGGAGTAGTTAGAATGGAACTGCCCTCCTGAGCAGATTTTGATCTAGTAGAGGTGTAGGTTAAAATTTGAGACTATGGTTCATGGAGATTGGGGCCAGTTTTCCAACTTATTTCCATAGCCATTGCCATTGGGCTTTGGTTACGGAGCCACATCTGTAGACATTGACTCAGATCAAGGGACTGGAGATGCATTTCCACCTAAAATTCAAAGGAAACAGATTCTGATCTTTTGCAAGATACGGCTGAAGAGTGAATCAAGAAAAGGAAGCCACAAAGCCAGATGTTGTTCTTTCATGGGATGGGAAGTGGGGTTAGTGCCACCAGCCAAAGCAGAAGCAGTAAGAGACCTTAATGGGCATTCTGTTTCTGCACAATATTTGGTGTGTTTCTTTAGGAAGTGCACTAACGGCTTTCTGTCATTTCCTAGGAGATTTTGCAGGGCACACTTCTGAAAGGTGAAAAGATTTAATTTTCCTTTGCCTTAATGAGTTCTCATGTAAATATGGCTGATCTCTGTGATCTCTTGGAACTGCTCAGCAACATTCGTAGGCGAACAGCTGAGTTCTGCAGAGCAGAAGAAGGGCTTCCCTTATCTCTCTGTAAATTGGTCCCAGTGTCTTTGGTTTAAAACCGTTTCATCATTTTTTTAAAAAAACAGAAGGCAAAGGACAAACCTCCTCAACATTTTTTTGTAGAAAACAAACTTCTGCATTCTCCATCAATGTGACAGAGCAGAATAAAGCAAAGGATGGCTGTGTGAAAATGAAGATTACCATATGAATGTAACTTTCTTCCTCTTCTCCGGAAACTGAATTGGCAAATATTCTTGCTGAATTAATACCGTCTCTTTCTGGTGAGATAAAGCTCATTCGATTGCTATGAAGAAAAACACAGGAGAGGTTAAGGAAGCATCTTACAGATGCTCTGAAATGAAGCCAAAGCTTGACACAGTCCATATGATGACTAAACTCACACTAATGCTGCAGCCTTTATGGAGAGGATGTCCAAACCCACTCCTTAGTTCTAGAAGAAGTGTGCTATATTGCTGTGAGTGGTTTTGTTGATTTTTCTTTTTCTCTGGCATTTATGAAAGTTTGCCATCTCTGGTACGACAGAAAGCATAATCCATTGGAGCAATTCTCCAACAAGGGACTAAGAGACAGATAACATTTCATCCAGGTAATATGCGCTGATGGGGCAGTTACTTAGTTGTGTGGGTATCCACATTTTGGAGATCAGTGTGAATTAATCAGCTACTGGATGTGTGTGCAGAGGAACTTGTCTGGCTTTGAACACGTGCTACCTGTGCTGTGGAGGTGGCTGCGACTCAGCCCTTGAAGAAGAAAATCTCTTCCAGTAACATTACCCTTGGGGGTATATTGAGTAAATTACTGCAGGCTAGCACTAGGGGTTAGTGATTAGGAAATTAGATGGCCACTTTGTGCAGCATGAGCATTATCCTTCCTTTTGCTTTATTAGTTCTGGGCGTACTTTTTTAGTTTTGTTAATGTAAAACATGCAAACTCCCTCTGAGCTCGTTATCCTTCAGGACTCTGCACTGTGTCAGCACTAATTAACCACAGCACTCTGGCAGGGATGCTCGAGAGGCAGGCTACTGCGTTTCCCTAACAGGCAGCACATGGCAGGCAGTGCCAAAGGGCTTAACTGGCTTTGGACTGTGCTGCAGAGGGGGGTCTGCAACTGAGAAACTGCCCATCTCACATCCCTTCTGCCCTCCATATGACTACCTGAGGCAGGGGAGTGGAAATGTCCTGTCTGGCCCTCATGCTAGTAAAAAAAAAAAATAAAAAATCACATTTTCCAGAGTGCCCAGGGTAGGCAGAGGAGGTTGGTGGGAATTCCCATCTTTCATATGCACACTTCATCACAGCTGGCTCTCCTGTCAGCCTTTCCCTGCAGCACCAGAATCCCCACCCCCAGCCAGCAGGCTGCTGTCCTCTCCTGCTCATGAGTTATCTGAAGACAAGCCTTTCCCTGCCCTTGGAGTCTAACAGTATCATCTGTTCATACTACCTGGGCTTTAGGACCAACTGCATTTGTTTTACCCCACTACAAATTTCCAGTGACAAAAAGTAACACCAGCAGATCGAGTCTGAATTGCTGTGTGGTGGTGCAGAAGTCTACACCCAGATTACAAGTCAGGCAGATGCTCATCTGATCTTGTTCTCCTTCGCTATATTAATTTTCAGAAACTAAAAAGCCCTATCACTTTGAAATAAGGTAATTAAGGCATGTGAAGCTTCTAGTTGTTGTAGCAGCCACACCAGAGTGCAGACCAGCTCCAGCCTTTTCATAAGGAACCTTCAAAACAGACTGAGCATCACAGTGTGATGCTGAATGCACTGGAGCTGCCTATCATGAGCAGCCTTGCTTTTTAGAGACAGCAAAAGCCTGGGGGATGCTGCAAGGAGCCCTGGGGATTTTTTGTTTGTGGACTTTGCCAGGAAAGTGTTTCTTGTGGGATGTGATAAGTTATTTTTAACTCCATTCCACAATGTTGATGCTTAAAGGATTGGAATGGCAGGTTTCTTGTTGACTTACTAAGGCACAGTCCACATCCTGGTCACAGCAGCATGCTCCCGGATTGTGGAAAGGTTCCTCAAGTCCAGAGGAGGTGGCCGTGCTGCAAGTAGATACCAAAGAAATTACATTTCCAATAGCAGAGCTCATGAAAAGTACAGATTGTTTAGAAAATGCAGTTTCATATTAACAGCAAGAAACTAACAGGGTGTTTCACAGAACGTAACTGATATAACCTGGACAGAAATCAGTAACAAATGACCACTTCAGGCAACACTGGAAAGCAATGTCCCCCATTTACTATTCTATGATTTACGCCAAAACAACAGAATAAATGCAATGGGCATAAGGAGAGCAAATGCCCCACAAGATCTATGTCCTTGCCTCAAATCTGCTGGGCATATGTTGCCTTCAAGAGGAGAGGCCACTTTAGCCTACAAGTCAGAACAGGTTTGGGGCTCTCTTCTAAACTAAAGTTCCTACACTTGGAGATCAAGATTATTCCTCTCACCAGTCAATGTACATTTTCCACCTTGTTCTCAAAACTCTCTTATAAAGTACCTGAACTTGCTTTGCTCCCTGGCAATGGTCTAAATTTCTGTCCCCACTTCACAGTAGCATTTCCTGAACCAATTTCTGAGTAGCCCTGTGGCTTTGCAGCCCGAAGAACATTAATGTAGGCTAGGCTTAGGCAATTTATCCACTGCAAAGCTGAATTATGTCCCCAGTATATCCTCTGGAAGTGCAACCCAGATTTTGGAGACACCATGAAAAGCAGGAGTGGAAAATTACCATCAGTAAAAGCATCTGCAGGAAATTCCTAATTAAACCAAGACAGCTGCACGTACCCAAAGAGGTTTAACCAACAGCCCACACATCAAGTTTGAGGGTTGAGTGTAAGGATGTCCTGTTCCTGGAAGGTCAGGAAGCTGGTGAGGCAGCAGTACACGTAGTTCAGAGCTGCAGGGTTTGGTCTGCTGTCTCTCCAAGGCTAGGTTCATTTGGTCATTTGCAGGGTGGATCTGAAGCCCTGCACCACACTAATGCAGCCACCCAGTCTCTGACTGCAGCAGTAGGCACAGACACTTCCTCTGCTCATAACAACCCTCTGGATGCATCCTATGTCACAGTACCATAAGCCACAGCAATTCAATCCCTCTTCTAAAGTGGAAAGCACTTTAAAATGTGCCAAGGACACTACCAAAGGAGGTCACCCATGTCCCCACTATCAGCGGCCCCCGGCTGCCAATTGCACTTTAGGTCTGGGCTTACATTTCCTGCGAGGCTTGAGGTCTCGGTTGACTGGAGGGGGCTCCAGGTCCGAGGGAAGCTCAGGTAACGGGCTGGTGAGTTTTTCAGTGCTGACAACAGGGAAAGTAAAGGTGGCTGAGCCAGGGCTCATGGGGATGTAGCCATCGGGTGAACAGTCGGAGCCAGGCGCAGAGGGAGAGGTGCTGGGGCGCATGGGCACGTAGCTGTCCTCTGTGCTGTCCAAAGCAGTCGAGTAGAGAGGGGAGAAGCGACAGGGCTTCAGAAAGAAAGGAGGAAAAGAGAGAGAAATGGGTCAATAAATGAATAGCTAACCCCCTGCAAGCCAGGAGGTGCAATGAGCACTGAGCCCCAGGCCAAGAGGGTCCTGACGTGAACTTTGAGAGGTGCAAGCTGGAAAGACACATGAGAAACGCATGAGTTCAGATGTACACTCCAGCTATGGAGAAGTCCACTTCTAAGCTTCATAAGTCACTGCTGGAAATGAGGATCAAACTGATTGGTGACTGAAGTAGGTTAAATCATCCAACTTCAGTGAGGCTGCATTTGACACTCCTAGCAGTAATTCTGACCTATAAAATGAAGAAGGCTCCATCATACAAAAAAAAAACCTGAAAGGAGAATGAACTAGATGTTTTGCAAATTGGAAGCTAAGATAGCAGACCCACAGAAATATGAGTTACTTCTGATAGCTGAGAATAAACACTAGAAATTAATTTATGCAGATTAGAGCTGGCTGAGTGGTAAGAGGGATTAATTACAAACCTTGCAAACTTTCAAAGTGGGAGAAAAATGTACGTTGTCCAACACCAGAGCTTACATACATGCAGCAAAGGATCCCCCATACAGAAGACAGTGTCCAGCACCAGGCAGAGGACTGGAGATGTGATATGTAACAGTGCTACATTCAACCACGTCTGTCAGAGGCCGAGTGAGGAAACTTTGGACTGACAGAGCCCTGAATCTCTGGGCGATTTGAGAGCAGGGACTTTCCTATGTCCTAAAGAGGAGGTATCCCTCAGGATCATGAAGTGATAGGCTTATTTAGACCTTTTTCAAGAGAGAAGCATCTTTCTCAGGTGCTCTTGATCAACAGTTTAGTTCAAGGCTACTGGTATTCTTTTTCACAACAGATGTGGCTTCACCTGCTTTAAAAATAGGGTGCTCAGGGTTGCTCACCCTCCCTCCTCTCTAAGGCTTCCTGTGGCCACAAAGAAGGAGCACAGAAGTTGCCCAAAGCCAGGTGCTTTTTTTATTTTATTCTTCCGCTGAACACAGGAGCACAATGTTAGAATATCAGGATGTGAAATGATTCACTTTCTGAAGTTTGTCATATGCCAGTGTTTTAAATTTATGGAAGCTGACTACTTACCAAATTCAAGCTAAGCCTCTTATCCCGACTTCTTAAGGAACTGCCTTCCATGTCTGCTACAAGGAAAAAAAGTGATTAAAATGTCATAAGGCAGTGCAAGCTCACAGAGATAATTCTGGAGTAAAGCATATAGCTGTAAAATAATTAGAGCTTTATAAAGATTCCAGAACTCCCAGTATTTATCCTAAATTAGTAAATCCAATGACACTTAAGACCAGGACCAACTCTGTAGAATTTCAAGAGTGATTACATCTATTTTAAGTATGATGAAATTAAATAACATGTTCATGTATAATGCAGCTGTAACACAAGCAGCTGGGGAGAATGATTGGTGTGGAGAGCAAGCAAACAAGCAAAAATTTAAGCCAAGCTCTTGATCTAGTCTCACTGTTTTCCCATCTGTCAAACTAAGGAAACTATATCAAAAGGGACTGTAAGGCATATTAATTCATTACTGTTTGGAAAGTTATTTGGGAGCCTCATATGTAAGGTGCCAGGGAGGAAAACATCTTATTGTACAAAGAGTACATGGGGGAACCTAATGGTAGGGGAGAAATTCTTCTTTGTCACCCAGAAATGCTGATGTGGTGCAAGTTGATCAAGCTGATGGGGAACCTACAGCCAGAGAAAAGGTCCCCAGCCACAGGGTCCCCTTGCACAGGCTGGCCTCTGTCTTGTGTAGGTCAGTTTTATTTTTGAAGCAAAAGGGGAAAAAAAAAAGTCCAGCATCCTGTGCATAGATCAGCAGTGGGAGATGCTTACAACTACCATTCTCTTCTGGAAAATTATTTTCTGTGCAGAAAATGGCTTTTCTGTGGGAATGCCTTAAAACCCTGCAATGGTGTTAATGCAGCCTCTGCTCCTACAGTAGAGATGTCAATACTGCAACTAGGAGTCTTTGTGGTGGTATCAGCATAAAAGACAAAAGTGCTAAACAAGAACAAAGCAACACTGTTAGCATGGATGTATCTTCAGACAGAGACAGCCAGTGCCCTGGGACAGCTACATTTATTTATTATTTTGGCAAAAAGACATTCAGGCACAATGCTCCAGCAGATGCCAGGATACAGGTGCCTTACAGCTCACTCCCCTTCATGGCATTGCAACCAGCATATTCTGCCTTTGCACTGGGTTAATTACATCTGTTCAGCTTTTACAGGTTGCCAAGGGCAAAAACCAAAGTAAATAACTCGAGTAGGCTCACTCTGGGAGCTGGTGAGAAACAGCTGCTTTCTCCTGGTTTCTTTTTCCAATCTTTCTTGTTAAACGCATTTTAATTCAGAGTTTAACCTTTCAAATAGTTTCAGCTGCACTGAGGGTAAGTAAAAAAATAGCAGCACTTATTAACTCATTGCTGCCCCCTGTCAGGCAGAGATAACCTTGCAGCACGGTAGCAGAACACGACATTTGGCCACTTAATCCTCTTAAAAAACATTTAGGCATAAATTGGGATGGAAGAACATTAACTGTGTCAAGCGTGCTGGGGGCATTAGAGCAGCACACGTGCAGGAGCAAGAGCAGCACCTCTCGGGGAGCAACGAAGTGCAACTGATAATTAAGAATACCAATTCCACTGATGGGTGTTTCTCCAGAAACCTTTTAAGAATTGTTTGTACGCTAATAAACAGGCTGGGCAGAGGTCTTCTTGCTTTAGGCTCTGAGCTTTAAGAGCAAGATCTAACAGCCCCAAACACCAGTTCATCACTCCAACTACAGGATTCTAATGGACACTTGTCCTTAGAAACCAACATTTTTTTCCTCATTAAAAGTGACACAAAACTGCAAAATACTTGATGATTTCCAGCCAGGTATTCCAGCTGCCTCCCTCTGCTCTGTGACTTCATAAAAGAAAACTCTCACACTGCATATGCTGGGTTTTGACACATCCATGTTCTGGGTTTTTGACTTTTTTTGTTTGCAATTATGGTGTTTCAAGAAAAAGTGGAAGAGTCACCTGAGCTCAGAGCAGAACTTGCTTTGCAGCCTTGCCTTGCTGTGCAGCAGGTTTTCAGGCTGCCCTGACTGAAGTGCAAGGACAGACTGGGATTTGCTCAAGGACACAGAGTCCCTGGTTCAACCAGGATTACATCCCGTCCCCAGTGTCTCCCTGGCTTCCTGTTCTTTGCTCTAAGCTGCAAAAAGACACACTGCTGTTATGGAAAGGAGTGCATGTAGCAAAGCAGGACAGCCACAAAGGCATTTCCCATGTGCAAGCTCCCATTTTGGCCTGCATAAACAAAGAGTTTGGCATTGCCTGATGCACTGGCAGGCTTTTAATTTTTGTTTTTCTGCTGCTTATTCTTTTGGAGAGGGAGAAGGCATGGAAAACTAACAAGTTGTGAGGCATCCTGAAGAGATAACAGACAAATTGCTGCCCATGTGTACATGCTGAGGAGCTTTAACAGTGCCAGAGTGGAATGTGAGGGACAGGTCTGAATCCTGCTTGCTAACAAATTTAAAACAAGTGTTTCAGGTTGCTTTGGGTGGTGTATGATTTGCAAGGGTGAGGACAGGTAGGCACCACAGAGGTGGGCACTTACTCTGTGCTCATGGGCAGCTCCACCCCTCACATTGATTGCACTCCACTGGCTCTTGGAAATGCACTCACCTTTCCAGTTCCTCACGTTGTCTAAGCTGGACAAGGAGATTCTTCTGGGCACCAGAGCAACCTGAGTCCGGCAGATCCCTGCATGCCCATTCTGGAGGGCCCCGCTGCCCACCTCATCCCCTCTCCTGTCTGAGAAGTGGGTTGGCTTGGGTGGCCGTGGTGGGGGCGTGTTGGACAGGACATCCAGTGTGGTTACACCATAGGGCAGTGCATTTTGGCTCTTGTCAATCTGAAGCATTGGTGTCAGGGGTGTCCCCAGTAGTGGTGAAGAGGAGGAAAAGTCACTGGGTGGCCCACTAATGTCTATGCTCCTGGACACAGTGCCAGGGTTTGCCAATGGGGCCCCATCCTGGTGCACAGAGCCAGTGCTGGAGGGCTGTACAAGGTACAAGGAGGGCTGGGACTGCAAAGAGTCAACAAAAACATCGTCCGATGAGGTTTGCTCCAGAGATCTATCCGAATTTGACCAGCTGTGACACCTGCACAGAGACAAAGGTCAGGACCTGTGCTTCCCTTTTCTCCTGGTTGCAACTGAGCAAGCACACAGCAAAACCCAAACAACCCCAGTTTGGGACAAAATCTGTCCCTTTCCCATGGCTGGAGTGCCCCCCCCCCCCCCATTTGGGCTGTGCACTTTTCGAACCATCTTGGGCAGCAGCTGGCGGAAAAGGCATTTGGAGGGAGGCTACATGCCACTCACCCTGGAAAGGGTCAGTACCAACATACAAGGTTTGACCACTAATCTGTGCTACGAAAAGCCCCCTGTAAACTGGATTAGGCTGATGGTCCTCTGTTGTGCTCGGAAGCCTACGCAGAGCAGCAGGGCTCAAGGACCAGTTTGCCCCAGTTTCCCAGGGCATCACTGGGCAGGCATAAGGTAGCTCCAGCCCGATGCATCTGGCAGACCCCAGACCTACCTGTTGTGGCTGAGTTTGCCTGACTCGCAGTTGGACAGGAAGAGGTAGTCAGGGAGGAAGACAGACTCCGACTCACTGGGGGTCTCCTCCGCAGCAGACACGTCAGCAGCAGCGTGGTCCACTGAGAAGGAGGGATCGGCGATGCAGGAGGCGTGGGTGGAGGCAGCCGGCGATGGCTGCGGGGATGAGGTCGTGTGAGACAGGCTCTCCACTGAACCTGCAGTGAGAAAAGGTGGCTCTGGCTGAGGGATGGCTCTGACTCGCCCTGGCCCAACTGCCTCTCCTGGCCATTGCCACCTTGCTTTTACACCAAGGACATTTTACCCCAATGTGGCAGTGGGCCAAGGCAAAAACTGATTCTGGGGGAGGGGATTTTGCAGCTGCTCCCCCTGTCCAGGCTGGGCAAGCCAGCTACCAAATTGAGGGGGAAGACACCCCTTGCTCTGGGGTGCCCCACTCATGCAGGGCTGTAGCAACCCTCCTGCAGACAGTGATGCAGACAGCTTCTGCTGAGGAAATATCTGAGGTAGAGCAGTCTGTCAAGTAATTTTTAGGGTCTCACTAATGCAAATAATTAATCCCCAACACTGCAAATTATTGGTGACAAGGAGAGGGACTGATTTCTTCCCACTTTCTAGATCTCAGTGAACAAAACTGAGCTTTGCTGTTCATGGAGTAGTTGGATTTGTTGCACCTCTGAACTTGTCTGCAAACTCCTTATGCCTCTCTAGGCTAGACATGAAAGCCACAAAAGCCGTGGTGCAGCTGCTATTGCCCAGCTTGTTAGCACTGCTGAGAAAGGGGACTCTACTTTTGTATAGGCTGCAAGGCACAGGGGAGCCTGTGCTCAGTGACCCCTTCCCTAGGTATAACACTCTAGTCCTGCTCCAGCACAGGGAGGGGTGATAGAGGGGAGAGGAGCAGGTTTGGGATGCAGGCAGGAGGGCTACCAAAGCCACCCCTCCCTGGCAGCATACAGCTGATGCACTTGTACCATCTGGTCTGAGCATTGCTGGGCAGCAGAGGCAAGCCTGGTCCTGCTGCTCTCCCAGCCTCCATCCCTGCTAGAGAGCCAGGGATTCCAGTCAGGAGGGATGAAGGAGTGGTGGCTGAGCCCAAGGAGTTAGGGCTAACCACAGCCTCTGGTCCAGCTTTTGGGTCATTTAGACTCAAAAATTGAGTCTTCAGTGCAAGTTGGACCTCCAACCATAGGCAGCTGTGGAGTGGGAAGGGTCTGGGATATCTTTGCAGAGCAGCTCCCCAAAGGCATCTGCTCCTGACAGCAAGCTCTGCTAGTGGCACCACGATCAGGAGCCCACAATTAGAGAATATTATCTTCTTCAAAAGAAAATCAGGTTACAGGTTGTTACATAGTAGTTTCCTCACCAGGGCTGCACAGAGACCAGGCAGTGCTCACTGCATGTCCCAGCTGTCCCCAACAACAGCAGGGTCAGCACTGGGTACCCATCTCTCTGGATGAAGCACAGACACAGCCCGAGTCAAAGCTGCAAAACCTTTTTTCAAAATCAAAAACCCCACAGCAAAAACAGAAGAATCCAGCTACTGCTGATAAAACCAAATAAAGCATAAACATGCCTTCAAAACGTAGCAAGAAGGCAGATTTCTCTAATATTGAAATGCAGAATTTTCTGGAAATGTTGGGAACCAGCCCCTGGCCATCTGCATGCATGCTGTGGGCCAGATCCTGCACTGTGCAGAGAGGTCCTGAGATACTCCATCAGGTTCTGCCTGGTCCTCAGCTCAACACCGCAACAAGTCTTGGCACTGTAATGGGTTGTTATAGCTACTTGTCAACCCTGGGAGGTGCTAGGTATCTGTGCAAACAAGTCAGGAGGGATGGAGAGGGCTGCCAAGGCTTGGGTGGATAGACAGCAACATCACTAAACACAACACCCTCTAGTGACCCAGACTTCCACACCAGTCAGTCACAGCAGACTTCACCCAGTCATCTTTCTGATGTCAGGCAGAAAAGGAGTAATACAACTGATCTTTTCTCCCTGCTTTACCCAACACCTCATCCCTTTAATTTGGGAGAGAGCCACCTCTTCCCTTCCCATCTACCAATACTGACTCATTGCTGCTTCCTCCTGTTAGTCTGGAGGTCTGGTGAACTCCAGGTCAGCAAAGCACATTAAATATGTGCTTAAATTTGAGCTTAAGCATTTGCTTAATTTTGAGCAGGTGCTTTATAACAGCAGGATTTCAGCAGTGAGCATCTGGGAGGAATGGTTTTTGCAGGGCTTTACATTTGCAAAGCAGAGCTGAGGGCTGCTCTGAAAAATAACTTTTGTCTTCTTCATTGTGCTGGCTCAGCCAATAACTCTGCTTTCAAATCTTGGCCTCAGAGAGCTGTCTTGCAAGCTGAGGATGATCAAACTGGGCTAACCCCACGGGGATCTCAGAAAAGCATGTTGACATCACCATCTGACCACATTTAAAAAAAAAACAAACACACAACTAAAAACTGCCACAATGCATAAGAAGTAAATTAATGACATTCTGGATTATTAACACAGAGAACGAACAGGCCCGAACTCCATCTGGTACTCACAGGGTTTAGCCACAGATTATCCCATCAGGAAAGGCTGTGAGCTGCAGACCACATGGCAATCGTTAAGAGCAGGAGGGAGGGATGGGGACAGCACAGACCTGCCCTTTTCTAATCTTCAGGGGCTCTGGGACCTGTAGGCAGCTCCTAACAGACCAGCCCTGTCCCTGCCAGCTCTGCTGGTAACTGAATCAGCGTGCATTAAAGTTATCCTGTCGCAGCAGCTGGGTAGAATAAATTATGCATGGACATTTTCCACAGCAAGAAGGCAGAGAATAGGTTGGTGCCTGCCCTCCCCTTTGCCAGCAAGACAGTGGGCAGCCTTGGCTGTCAGAACAACTGCTTCGGTGGGTACTAACCCAAAAAATCTCTGCCCTGCATTGATGGGGAAAGTCACTGCAGAAGAGCTTCCACAATGCAGGGCCATTGCTTGGAGAAACAAAGTGCTTCTTCCTCCTGCTACAGACTCCAGCCTGCTCCCCAGATTTTTTTTTTATGGTGCAACAGCAGTGCTGGGACACAATGAAACAGGGGGTTCCTGCTTGCAGCGGCCCCCTGCCAGGGTGTGGCCCTGGATGCTGTGGGAGAGAGTAGAGCAAAAAGGGACCAATGGAGATGAGCAGGAACCTTCAGGTAAGGCATCCAGCAGGAGCAAGGCATTTACATGGGATGTGGAACAATACCTGGAACCTGTGGAAGAAGTGAAGGGGGAACCCAAGATGAAAGGTCCCTTTTGAGCTGAGTAGCTGCCAAGGCATGGCCTGAGGGAGCATTCAATGCACAGCTACAATCTTTGAAAGTAAGGTTTCCTAATGAAAAAGGCTAAACAACTTTCACAGCAGTTTCTCCATGCTGCTATATTGCATTGTGTTAATCAGTTTCAACTTGCATATGGGATATAGTGTACCCTTGATGTCCCATAGCCACCTCATTTCATTCCCTCCCCTGCCCAGCCACTTGGCCCACCTTTCTCTCAATCCCCTGCATGGCCATGGGTCCCATGGGGCTGGGGAACAACTGCTTTATTGGGGGCCTTC
Organism: Hemiprocne comata; assembly: GCA_020745705.1. NCBI lineage: Eukaryota > Metazoa > Chordata > Aves > Apodiformes > Apodidae > Hemiprocne > Hemiprocne comata. Next base: position 11,717,017 of record CM036597.1, on the reverse strand, counting down.
ACCAGAGATGGAAGCAAGATTTTACATAGAAATGGTAGGAAAACAGGGAGGGAGGCCTCTTCCTCTCTCCTCCAGGTGACTCCCCCGAAGGTGCCAGCTCCCCCGGCACTTGCAGCACAGTTTCTTGCGGCAGTCAAGTGCTGCAGCACAATGGTTGCTGCTGGCAAGTCCTTCCCAACAGCCGCCCTCCCAGGTGCTTCCTGACATCTGCCTGGAGCTTGCACTTCACCTCCAGCTCTCAGCCAGCCCCACTCTTGTTGACTAAAAAGCTGTCCTCATGGGGACAGCTGTGGTTTTGCTAACCTTGGTCTGTGCCTGGCTGCTTACTTGTCAGACAGGAGCCCTCTGATGACTAGGACCTGGCTGCTTGTGCAGCTTCTAAGCTACTGGAAGAGACTAACTGGGAACAATGGGATGGTATCTACAGCTGAGTCACTGCATAAACCTGTGGCTGCACTTTGTGCCCTAAGCAGAGAAAGCAGCAGATTTGGTTTTGGCCTCAAAGTCACAGCAAATTCAGAGATGGAAGGATTAAGAGTGATTGATTTCACAATATAATATTGGCCTTGAGATTAATTTTAACACACAGAACAGCTTCTTAAAATTTCCTGCAATTGATGTCTTGCTTTTGATGATTCATTTCAGGGAATATTTTTCTTTTAACACAGTAGCATTCAAGTTAAAAAAGCATATGGCATTTAATAGAACTTCTCTTCTTATGTTAATTTTGAAGGATAATTTGTTTAAACCTGCAGGCTCTTGGGGGATTTAGGTGCTTCCAGAAAGCTGAAGCAATTAGCAACTCTTTGAAATATGATGTGCAACCTGTGGAACTGTACAGATTTCAATGAGAGGATCTGAACATGCCCTGCAGCCTAACCTGAATACACCCCAGACCTGACCTCATCAGCAGGAACTGCAGGATAAATAAGAGCAGGTCTTATGGGCTATTTGCCATTAGACATGCAATAAGTGCACGTCTGGAAGCTTAGCTTATGTGGTAATGAGGGCTGTAAGTTCATGTGCCAGACTCCATGTCGAACTGAGGCAAATGCTCTGCACTATTGAGCTTCTTGCAGGATAATACCCGCCTTGAATGGGGCAGAAAGCTGGGAATGTCAGCTTTCCCAGCTACCACAGCAAGAGCTGTCAGTTCTTGTCCATCAGTGTCTCCACTGGCAATCTTCACAGGGAGAGAAACAGCACTGTCTAATACTGAGTGTTGCCCATGTGTAAGTCTTACAAGCAATGCTGCACTGTACCAGTGTAACAGAAGAGATGTTTCACAAAATAAATTTATCTACCACGGGACAGCCTCTGCCTTGGCTTCTCTGCCACAGATCACTTCTCCCCATGCACATCCTCAGAACAGTGCCAGCAGAAGTCTGCATACACATTTGAGAGACAAATTATTTTTCTCTTTTCTGTTTTGCACGGAAAGAGTTACCTTTGTTCCAGAGTAATAGGTAAATTATAGCTAAAAGAATACTGCACCAGAAGTGGCAATGCAAATGCAAAAATCTCAGTGGCAACAAGGGCAGATCAGTAGGAAGGGGGTCACTGAATATCCCCAATTACATCCAAACTCCAAAGGGCTATTTGACTCCAATCCCTCAAAGCTACCAGCTGTAGTTTGCAAGTTGTATTCATGGGCAGTTTATGTGCCAGTTCATGTACTGGCACATAAAAATATGTCTGCACATTTTCCTGATGGTCTCTAAAGCAAATAGGAGCAGACATCACATTTATAACAGGACCACTGCAGTGCTTTTTCCACTCATTTTCCCCCTCAGAATAAACTTTTGAGGAGAAGATTAAAGGCAGCCAGGAACCAGGATAGATTAAAATACAACATCTCATCATGGCCTTTTGTTTCCTCCCAAATTACATGGTAATGGCATGGCTTTGTGGCAGTAGCAGACACCAGTAGCAGTCTGGGTATAGCAGCTCAAGGACCATGGCAGGATAACCTGCCCAGCCACACTATGATACCCCCAAACATGGTACCACCTTTGGAATCGAGTCCTTCCATCACCACCCTCTTCTGCTGTTGGACTGCCTTTTATCACTGTGGAAGAACTTTGTTCTGACTCAGAGCCTATGAAGCTCTCAAATTGCTGCTGCATCTGCCCCTTGGAAATGTCAAGGGAAAGACAGATTGCTGTTATCTGAGCCTGATTGTCTCATTTGAAAGGTAAGTTAATGATGACACAAGTCCTAACTTTAATTACTGGCTACATCCATCTTGGAGTGGTTAACTATTGGAAGCTTTCCAAGAAATTGACCCTACTGAGTATATACACAGGTGTGGGTCCTGGCAAAACAGGCTGACTTTATGCTTCACTGGCAAGACCATCTCTTAAGTCTAGACACACACTTCTAACACTCTCCTGTACTTTGCCTTTTCTTTATTTTTCTTCTCATTCATAGACTAAGACAGCTCAGTATTTTTGCCATTGATTTATGTATGTGGATATACACCCAAGCCTGTGGACATTCCACATCCAGCAAAGCCTGAGAAAACGTGAGGCTTTCAGGACACTTTCCTGGAACAGGTGTCTTATATTAAACCAAACTAAATAACTATGGGACATGTAATGAAATAAATGGCCCCAGAACATAACAGCCAGTCAGCTTTTCACATAAACAGTACCTTTTCTTGTTATGGATTTGCTGTTTATTCTAGCAGGAGTTGCTTCAAAGTGAGACTAAGCAGCCAACTATTATTTCTACCCAGTAGAAATGAGGTTTCTGATAACTTTCAAAACAGGGTTTAGCAGCATCTCAGTGCTGTGTGGACCTATAGGAAACAGTCCCCCCCCACCTGCCCAGCCCGACCAGCAAGGTCCATGCTTCCTCTCACCCCAGGTGCTGCTCTGGAGGACCCCAGGCACAGATGATCCACCCAGCCCCCAAGACAAGCATGAACATGATCCTACCTGTGCCATCTTCTAGATGTCCAAAGTTACAGATCTGGCTGATGTTGTGCACCCAGATCTGCATCTCCTCCTCAGTTTTGGCTACCAGGTAGAAGGTGCGGTAGGTGGTTCTCACAATAAAGACAAAGTTGTTCTGAAATTCCTTCTTGATGAAGTTGGGCCCCGAGTGCTTCAGAACTTCGCACTCATTGAGGTCGATGATCCGAATGGGCTTTTTGGAGTGGTTGTTCCTGTAGTATTCCAGCACATCTGGGTTCCCACTCATGCGGCCTCTGCGCAGCACAAACCAGCGCTTCCGCCATGCCTGCAGGTGGCACAAACAGGGCCCTTTTAGTGCCAACCACACACTATATCAATCAGCCCACACTTACATATTTTCCTTTAGGTTTTATAGTTGTTTTGATAAGCTGGCCAAATTGTGACTTATTTTAAATGCTTAAGGCAGAGGGCTATCCCTTTGGAGGTCAAGAGGAACAAGACTTCTCCCCTTCTCTCACCCTCAGCCTGCCAGCATAGTTTAATCAAAATGATCTGATACTTCACCACCTCATCTATAGAAGAGATAACACATTTTTATTTGTGAAATTAAAACACCTAGGGCTGCACCTTTTGGTACAGAACCTAAGCTAATACCTCGCAACAAACACCTTTTACCCAGCAAAGCCAAGGGCTCCAGGTGCCCAGCTTCCCTCCCTGATTTTCAGTGCTAATAAAAAGCTGTTAATGAGCTGCCAGTTGCTTCTGAAAGCCCAGAACAAACCTTAAGGGAGTTGTAGTGCTAGAAAGTTAAACAGGAAACTTCTAAACCTTACAGAAGGATGGACATCTGTTTAAACAGACAATGCTGCAAGTGACCAACAATCCAAACCAAACTGGTAAGCATTGATGTCTTTTATACCCTTGTGACTGAAGGTATGGGTCCCATACAGGTTTAAATGAAGTCCTCACAGGACTAAGATGCAGCATCAATTTATAAAGCTATATGCAAGTTTCTAGGAATAAAATAACATTTTCCCTTTTTTCCAGCAGCTGTTTTTGTTCATCACCAGTATAAGCACCTCTGTGTTGATTAGAGCTGTCACCACCATACTTACTTTGACAGCCAGAAGAAATCCACCCTGAGCTCTGTTCCACAGACAAAAGCTGAAATAAGACATTAGGAGCTTGCCTCTTACAAGACTCCATAAAAATGGTGTTGGATAAGGTCATGCCCAAACCAGCAAGGCTCAGGCCTTGGCCCCTGAAGACAAGGCTGCTGTTGCCTCATCTCTGATGGCAGCTCCAGAAAGGTGCAGGGGCTCACACACTGCCCCAGTACCTGCAATAGTTATACAGCCACTGGCTGTTTTAATTGCCTTCCTAAGAGTTAAAAGTTCATTAAAGAAACACCTGAACAACAATGTTCACAACCTCCCTACATTAATATTATTCAAGTGCTCTTTGCAAAATGACTTGTAACAACAACATAAACCTGGGTGATAGCTTGCATTCAAATTCAAAATGATGCTCATTTTGCAAAGAGTGGACCTGTCTGTCCATTTAAAGACAGACAACCATGTGGCCTTAAGGCAAAATAACTGTTCAGGGTGTTTTTCTTAAGATGTAAGAGTCCTTACACAGTTTAGGATCAATACAGGCATTACAGATTTTGCTGACACTGATTTCCAATAGGCATGGTGATAACTAAAACGATCAACAAAAAAAACAACAATCATTTGTCAAGAAAAAGCACATTTTTTTTTTCTACTTGAGACTTCCTTGCAGTATAGTAAGGCTTTCACAATCTGTTATTAAAAAAAAATTACCTAGAAGTACAAGTGTTCAGCCTGTCAGTACCTTAAACTATTTTGGAAACAAATAATTGTTCAAAAACGATATACAGTGACTAGAAAATTGAATACTGTAGAGGGAGTTCTTGCAAGGCTGAACAAGTACATACCAGCCTGTGTAAAGGAGGAGATTTCAGAGAGGGGGGTCACATCAGGAACAAACAGGAAGCAGAAGTGAGTTACAAAGCATATTGCACAAAGCAAATAAAGTCTTGTCCTCATGACCTGTTGAGGTTTGAAAGTGATTTGGTATCAGTTGAAAGTAGCTAGAGGTAATAGATTACTGCAACATCTCAGACAAGTCTAATTTTGTGGCAGCCAGAAAAAAAAACACCCTCCTCAAAAGGAAATAGAAACAAAGGAAAAATGTTTAACAGAAAAAATACTTTCCTGACTAGCAAACTACAACAGTGGAATACAGCCCAGCAGGTATCTCACATACACAGTCCCAGAGGGAACACACATCTCTGCCAACTGCAATCCAAGTGTCACACATGCTTAATGCACACCCCACAGATACATCAGGAAAGAAAGATCACATCCCCTAACACACTCTCGCCCCTAAACAACAAAAGAGAAATGTTTCAGGGGGCCTAAATCAAACAAGACCTGCTACTTTGCCTCCCAGAGACGCAGGCTATTAAGGTAGGGAGATGAACAAACCATCAGCCCTCCTACAAAACCACCCCTCTCTGAGAGAGCAACCAGCTAGCCCTGCAGCTTAAATACACCTGGCTCCTTCTGACGGAAATCAGATGGAAATCATCTGCACATGAGCAGCTAGGAATGGGATTGGATAGGATAGGGGAGCAGCTGGGGACACTCTGCCTAGATGGCACCCACACAGCTCTGGGGTGCCAGAGGCTGTGGCCCAGTGACTGGTATGACACTCTTAGGCAGGATGGCCCAGTACCTGTCGTCATCTCTTTATCATGTTAATTTTCATGAGTGTAAAGGGGTCTGTAGTTTCAGCTCAACCCAGGCAGCTGGTCAGAGGAAAGAGAAAACTGCAGCTGTGCTTTGCAGAAAAGCCCAAGGTCCCTTGGTTTGGAGGTTCGGCATGGTGTGAGTGGCTGTGGCTCTGTGGGCTTTGCTATTGTACTAGCTGAGAAGCTGCCTGGTAACCTGTTTCCCTGCAGATACACAATTTGATCAGGCTTATTGTCTGGCTGGTGCTGTGACACTGGAGATGGAGGGGCGCCTGGTCAGTGCAGCTTATAGGATAGGAGAACAAGGCCAAGGCTGTGGGAGAAAACACTGGCTGTCATAGCTGGGCAGCCATGAAAACAAGGCTGAGGGGAAAGAATGCCAGATAGCTGCCCAAATCTGTACTGCCCTTGGGAAGGGGTAGCCTGCCTTCTTCATTTCCCACAGGGCTGCTCTCACTGCCTTTCCCAGGCTCGTGGTGGGTCCCATGCAGCCAGCCAGCCCCTGTCCAGCTGAAAACAGAGTAGTTTTTTCTTGGCACAGTAACACAGGAGCTGTAGGAAACAAGCAGGAAGGTGGGGGGTGGAGAGGGACAGAGGAACTGCCCTTCGGTGATACTGCAAGCTCAGACAAGCTAACAGCCCTTGACTGCTGCCTTTCATTGCCCCAGATGTTAATAAACTGCTGGTGGTATCTTGCTGTGAGCTGCAGGGACCAAAGCGCATACCCTGCCCAGGCCACCAACCCACCGCTGGACCTGGAGCTGAGGGATGGGAGAGACCCAGGGGTGGCAGCCTTTAAATCAGTGCAGCCTGAGTCAGCAGCGAGGGGGAACCAGCATTCACAGGCTCAGACCTGCAGAGACATTTGAGCACTCAAACCTCCTCAAATTCGGTGTGGGTGCCAGGGTGGCAGCAGCACAGGGCAATGGTGCAGCCCGGCCGATGGGGAGTTTGCTGGCACCATCAGGCAAGCTGGCCTGCTGCCCAGTGCTGGGGCTAATCCTTGCCTACTGCCAAAGGCAGCTGGCTCAGGGAGCAAAACCAGTGGAAATCATCTCATCCACCACTGGGAAATGGGAAGAGCTGCCAGCCAAGTGCCCCAGCACCCAGCCTCGCCGGGGCACAGACAGGCCAGCACCCAGAGCGGGGTAGGAGGGTGTGAAGGAACAGGACCAGCCTTTCTTTGGGTGCTTGCTCTTAACATTAGCTTCATTGTACCTTTAGTGCATCCACACACATAGTGCACTTGCACCTTGCCCCTCTGGGCTCCTTTTTTTTTCCTTCACTCTCTAGGAAGAAAGTGGCACCAGCTACAGACATAGCTACCTGTATGGGTGGGGTGGAAGGACCATCTTTTGCACATCTTCTCCCTTGTGACATATCCAGTCCCATCACTGTCTCCCCCCAATGGCTCATTTTCATTCTGAAATGTTCACAGTTTCTTCTGTGAAATTTTGCTTTACTCACAAAATGTTGTGCTCCAAAATATTTTTGCTTATCCTACAATGCTTAGTGTACAATGCACTGAGTTTTTGAGACACTGGCAGCTTTCCTGCAAACAGACATGAGCAGGTTTGCCACTGCCAATACACAGGACTTGCCCTGCTCCATGGCATGGGCAAACCAGGGGTTTTGGCACAGCTTTCAGAATGAAGCTTTTATCTCCAGTAGTCAAATATTCTCTCCTCATTTTCCTGGTATTTGCCAGCTATGTGTCTCCTCTCCCCAGGGGAAGGAGATGCAGCACACAAGGGATGCTGGAAGCCCAGCTGTGGCAGACCAGACAAGACAGCGATGGCAGCTTTTAGCTCACAGGGACACTGGCAACTCATGAACTACACAGTTTGCTCTGCTGGGGCAGGGGCTGGGATCCTCAGCCCCAAACCAGAAGCACAGAGGGTACCTGGCACCTCCCAGGCAGGCAGTCATGCCCCATGGCAGCTCCTCTCCAGTGCCCACCCCAGCCCCAGGGCAGAGCATGGGGGTGTTTTACATAGTTATATGCTTTCAGTAGTTTTCTTTTTACCGTTCACCAGTCACAAGGCTGCCTCCTCCTTCCCTTGTTTTGGTTCTTCCCACCATCCCTGGTTTCTCTCTTTGCAGCATGACCTTTGCCCACAGACCAGGACGTAATAGGGTGTGGCGTGTGCCTTCCTCCCTTCCCCACCACTCACCCAAACCAGAAGCTGGGCCTATGCCGGCCCATGATGTGCGAGGAGGGATTTATTCCAGCTGATCAGAGCCCATAATGTGACAATATTTAATCTGGAGTTGCACACACTGCCAAATTTACAAGAGAATTTGGATCAATTTAAGGGTGAAAGATTGCATTCCCATGGTTGTGATGAAGTAATCTATATACTTGAATGGGAACCAATTATTGGGATTCATCCTAGGCTCCTCACTTACACTATGGAAAGGATCTACAAATCCAGAAGAAATATTACATTTATTTGGGGGCCTCCTGAATTTAGTTACTTCTTGATCAAAGAATTATACGATGATGATATGTTTACATGTCCTCCAAAGCTTTGTTGGCATTAGAGAGAAGGCTTTATCAGAAAAGCACAACTGCAATCAGACAAGAGCCAACATAAATCTAGAACAATTTTCATCTGCCCTTCGTAAGTGGAGTAGTTGAGTGCCAAAACGAAGAAAGAATTTGCAGCAGCGTTGGTCGGATGCCAGCACGTTGCTTTGTGCAACACAAGCTATCAGTGTTTTCATCTTGCTCCTGAATTTTTCACTTTGGGAATTCCAGAGCCACTTCTGAAGGGAAGAGGAATAGCTCTTGATTCCATTTCAGTAAGGTTTCTAAGAAAGCGATTGCTGCTTCCACAATCTGATGTCTTTTCTTCTGCTGAATGAATTGTGTGAGATTTAAAAAGGGCTGCTATTACATGCAAATGTTTGCTGTGCTGCAGCAACGTCAGATAAAACAGGCCACGAGTAAACTTCTTATGTGCTGAAAAAACAGCTAGCTGGGAAACAATGCCAGAATGAGAGCTGAGCATCTGTGTTGGAAAGGTTTAGCCAAGGGCCTTCATCACTTACCTTCTGTCTGAGGACCATTGTATGTCCATTTCCATTTGTATGTACAAAATATCCAGTATCTGAGATCTAAATAATAAATTACAGCACACACGAGCTAATTGAGGTAAACTGGCCTGAAATACAATTTGTCCTGTAGGCTGTTTGTTTGGTTTTTCTGTTTGTTTTGTTTTGTGTTTTCTTTCCTGTTTTTAATAACAAAACATTGCATAGCCAACTAACTTGAAATTCTTTCCCGCTTAAATAAATGCTCATGACTGCCCCATGAGGATAATCCTCATTTTACAGAATACAGCAAATGGGATGGCAAGGGGAAGCAGAATGAACAGCACTTGTGTACTGATTCCTTGGCTGCCTGGCCACCTTGCAGCCGTGCTTCTAGGCAAACGATGTGTGCTCGTCCCCAGGCCTGCTGTGGGGAGGTCTGACACTGAAAGAAAAGTTCGAGAGCTCAGTGATGGGGAGGACTGTGAAAGGTGTGAACATTTGGGGTTGCTCTCATCCTGCAAAACTCCCTTGGAAAGAGAAAGCAGCAAATCCCATCAGAGAAGGGTCTGGCTGAGGGCTGGCAGGGCCTCAGTGCACAGTGCTCCTCCTGCTACTCATGCTGCCTTGGGCCATCAGGCATCCTTGGGGCAAGAGAATGAGCAGAGAGCTACAGGATCATAGTCCCACAGGCGTGTCAGCACTTGAGACACAAGTTTTCAAAGCTTGCCTTTTTTTTTATAGAATATTTTTTAAACTTTTTTTTTTTTTTTAAATAAATACGTGGAACTTCATAGCATTTCCTATAAATGACTGAAAAGAGGAAGTTAAAATTCATATGTAGACAGGTTTGTAAGCAGCTGATGTATTAAGACCATATAAGTTTAGGAAGTTTCCCCTGCCTGCACAGAGCAGAAGGGGCTGCAACTGCCAAGTATGGTCCCTGCGAGAGGGACCTGTGCATCAGGAAGGAGGAAGGAGTCAGGGCCAGCCCCCAGCAAGCATCCTCCCATTCAAAGAGCTGAGGACATTTTTGGGAGCTTTTTGTGCTACTCTTTAAAGAGAAAAGGGCCAGCCCCACATAGCTCATGCTCCTGAGACTGTGAGACCCTTGCAGAAGGACTCACGCCTTCTACTCTGTAGCTTGCATTGCTCTTTAATAGTGCTCAATTAACTCACTCCCAGAAATCTGAGATAAAAAAGACCTCTTAAACCACCCAGCCTGTCCCCAGCTGGAGTTACGGTTTTACTATTTCAGTTGTGGCTGTTGGTCTGCAGCTCCCATCAGCTCGGCATCATAAATCTCTCCCTAATGAGGCTGCCTGCTTGTCCCTTTCAGCGTGTCCCCATGCAGTGCTCTGGGAGCAGCTGAGCTCATTGCCCATCACCCACTGGTTTAATACTTCTCTTGGATTTTGTCTCACTTGCTGTCTGGTTTCCCTTATTTTTTACTCAGATCTAAGAAACTTCTTCAGCAGTGACAGGCTGAAAGTCATGACTTACGGCTGGAAAAGAAAAATCAATAAATATTCAATTTCAGAGGGAAATACTCCCTTAGGGTCTTCCTCTGCCTTCATGTACATGTAATTCTATTAAACTTAGAGAATAGAAGGAGACATTTTCTGCTGTAGTTTTTCTCCCTTTGCTTGTGTGCCTGAAAGCTGAGGTGCATTCCCATGGATGCTTGTTCATGCTCACTAAAGCTCGTTTTCTCAAGGTTAGGGCTCAGTGTTGATGGGAAAAAGCTCGGAGCTCACCAGTGTTCCCATACAAAACAACTTTCAACACAGGCTAGCCAAATGGTCTGGCTTATCCATTGCAAAGGACCATCATCCAAGGGGCTCAGGACAGACTACAGTCTACCACTGTATTTCCATCTGCTACATTGTGAGTAATTTTCTGAGTCACTTGTCTTTCTGATTGTGATAGTTTCAATATGACTCCAAATGAAACTTGTTTCAAGAAAGTCAGCATGCGTCTTCTTCAGAGGAGATGCAATGGGTGCATAGTGGAAGGGGAAATACCTTCTTCTTTTCAAGGTGATAGAGATACAGTATTTGACTAAAAACACTAACCAAAAAATTTCCTGCACTCTAAGTACAATGAAAGCTTTGTCATAAAGCATCTAAGATGACGTCCTGTAGAAGCAGAGAGGTTTCCTTTGTTTCTTTTTCTCACAAAAAGAAACCTGTGGTTTGTGAAGAAAAAATTATACTCATGAAAAAAAAGGAGAAAAACTCCCAGAGTCAATGTTGCCTGCTAACCTACACACATCTCTATTGCCTGGTCTACATCCTAATTCATAATATTTATGGTGCTTTACATATACAAACATCTGCAACAGAATGAATCACTGCCATTTAATAAACATGCAGATTCTTTGTAAAGCTAATGGGTTCATTGAGGCATGAAGGGTCAAAGTCACACTGACCCAAAAACCTGGGGGTTCAAGTTCTAAAGAACTTTGTGGAAGATAAGAAAATAAGTTCTGAAAGTAAAATTAATAATAACACCACTGCATTTTGAGGACTGAGGAAGGAGGTTGATGCTTGGATGAAGAAGTGTAATTTCACTCATGTCTCCTGTCCTTTAGTAAGAGCAGTAAAGAAACAAGGACTGTGCTTCTCACAAACATTTTGATTAGAGGTTTCCTCCGAGGACACTAGCAGAGTCACAGAGCATCCCCTTGCTCCTCATGCAAGTAGGAATTTCTTGACAAGATGTTGCTGGCTGAAGAGGAGCAGCACTGCTGTCTTCTCCTGGCTTTCCCCATGGCTCCTGGCAGGTGGGTCCCAGGGGGCTCTCCCGCAGACAAGAAATGCTGGCACTGTGGTCATGCCACCTGGATGGGTCCCTGTGCTTTGCAGGGGAAGATGCCGAGGGGGCAGGCCATCTCATCGCACAAGATCTTGCTATGGGGAAGAGTTCCCTGGCTTTGATCTCACTGCAACCAACTCTACTACACTGGAAAAGTCATGCTGCACAGGCAGGATGGGCTCTGCCAACACTTAGCAGAGCTCCCTGCTTCTGAGTGTCTCATGGCTACAGAAATGCCCCCACGCTGAGAAATCCATAGCAACAAAACATCAAAGAGGGGATGGCAGGATGGCAATCCCATTTCAGTGGAATCATTTAACAGTGAAATCCTGACACAGGCATGAAGTAAATAAGATGCCCTCCCCATTGTCAGCCCAGGGCATGACTTCTCTTTTCTTTCTCCTGTTGTGGCAGCAGAGGTGCTGAAAGCTTGGAGCTTTTCTTGTTAGCAGCTGCCCTGCAAATACATACAGGCCCCTTTGAGCTCATTTATAGAAAGCATAAGGATCAGTCATTATGAAATTACAGCTAACTGCCACGGCAGGGCAGAAACCCAGCTGTGCCCTGGAGGGATGCACCTCCCATGGAGAGGCTTGTGGCCGAGTGGGGTTTGTCAGGAGCACCAAGTGACGAGGGCCAGCCAGCAATCTCAACAGCATCTGCAGGGTGCCAGTAAAAAGACACAGTTGGTATTAATAAATAAATAACATAACTCCCCCACTGCAGTTGGCTGTGTTTCACTAGAACTAACAGGATGGTAAAGACAAATCTCACACGCTTTCAGGAAGCAACCAACATTTTTTTTTTGTGTGATTCGGCACCATTATAAAGCAGTGCCCAAAGGGATCTGGAGAACTGATGGAAAATCCAGCTAAGGAAACGAAAGCCAGCTGCGATGTGAGATCCACACAAGCTCACAAAGCCTCCAGGTGGGGCTGAGCCCAGGCAGCCACAATGCTCTTAGTAAAGCCCTGGCCCCGGGCTGGCCACTCACCACCTGTGCCACCAGTGCTTCCACTGGGCCACCAGCTCTCATCAAAATGCACCTGCAATGGGTGAGCAAAAGCCTCGGGTGGAGGCAAGCTGATGTTGGCCCGTGGGGCAAGCAGGCAGACCCCGTCCCACCTGGATCCATGGATGCTGTATCCTGAGCACCACCTTCACCACCCGTGACACCAGGTGGTGGGTACCAAACTGCTGGGGCAGCCAGGGGTGGACATTGACTCACATCGTGAGCATCCTCATACTCTACTTTCTATTTCATTTTGTCTTTTTCATTTTTAATGGGGATATAAAGTAGACATAAAGTAGGTTGCAGCTCACAGTAGAGGTCCCAGCAGCGGAAGACAGCACTGACGTGATTAAAGCCATTCAAGATCTCCTCCCACCCAGAGCCCTCCTCTCCTCTGGCACATTTTTCCTTCCTGAGGGCAGGCACAGTGAAACATTAATTCCTTTAAGCTGCCCCCTAAATGACATCTTCTGACTGTTGCTGCATTTTTGCAGGCCTTTAAGCTCCCTGACAGTGAAGACTTACAGGCAGGACTCTTTACATGAGGATGTTTACAGCCTCGCCAGCTAGCCAAGAGTTTTAGTTCCATATTCCCTCACAGCATGTTTATGTGTAGTATTTAAAATGACATTACTATCATCATTCTGAATGCAGCTTAAATTTCTGGAGAGCTTTTTTTCAGCTTTAAATCCCAAAGCACTTGACAACTGGTACATGTTTCTTACATGCCTCATATGTTGAGATCTGCTCACCTGTCACAGGGATACACCTGCCTCTGAAGTCACACTGTGTTCCTGATAATCAGGATGCTTATGCGTATACCCACAGGTCTGCACTCACATCTGTGAAGCAGCAATCTATGGTGTAACTTTTCTGCCTAAAATTGTTATTTACCTGTTTAAGGTCAATGGATAGAAAACCACTGGTCTGGCTTAATGCCTCTGCTCTGGTCAGTTAGAAAATAAAATTCTGATTGCTCAGGATGGAGGAATGGGCTTTTTACAGAAACAAGTTGAAAACAAGGAGAAAGGAGAAATTGACACACTAGCACAGGTCTTCCTGGACATAACAACATGCGTTCATTTTCTGTTAGAGGGAAAAGTTCCACTGACATCTCATGCTGAATGATAGGGATTCCTACTGTTACCTGAAAACTGCTTGTGTAAAATGGCCCGAAACCCCTTAAGATCCCTCTGACTCATTCACAATACATTATTTAATACAAACATAATAATAAGGTATAATCTTGAATAGAGGTAAATTTCAATTCCTTAGAATGGCTTTAATCAAAAAGTCTTGCATAATCTTAAATTATTTTTAAAAGAGTCTGAATGGATCCTTGAGCGCTTAATAAAATTAGGTTGGTCCCAGGTTGTTTAAGGAACAACAGTTCTGAAATACAAATACTGGGTATAATAATCTGCTGGATGACTGAAGTCATAGGAGTTTTCAGTCATTTTTGGAAGCAAGTATAGGAAAATGTATATACCAAAGGGACTGAAGTCTGGACAAATTTTGAGTAAATTTGCTAAACTAATAGCTTTTATGGAAGCACTCCAAACCTGCTATGCTAAGGAAAGAATTAAGAGTTGGGGCTAATCCCCTTTCTTGTTACTTGCAAGCAGGACATAAATACAGATGTGCAAAGCAGTTAAAGACCAGAAAGAACTGCCTGGAGATTGCGCCCTGCCTAGAGCTACCGGGAGTCCCTCTCCCTCTATTTTACTTGGAACTGGCAGTTTTCTCAGTATTCTTTACACAAACAGAACAAATTCTGCTGTTTCACCTTGTTAACTGAACATGTGGTGTGAGGTCAGCAACAGTCATGCAGCCCTATCTATAACTGTCTGTGCTCACATGATGCCACGGCTCTGAAGAGAAGGAACATAAACAGGAAATTGGGCAAAGTGACTCTTCTAGTAGGGGACCACAGCATCGCTTTTTGTTGTTTTGTTTTGGTTTTTGTTTGTTTTTTTTTTTAAACTAAACCCTTCAACAACACGCTGTCGAACCTAATGAAAAAAAAAACAGAGTAGCCAGCAGGATCAGAATAAGAGGCGCATATGTTTATGCTGTAACACTTTTGCCTGTTCATAACAATGTGGTTCAATGTAGGGAAATGAACCCGTGTTCAGGGTTCAGCTCAGCTGGTCTCCCAGCTCGGTGCACACAGGAGTAAGAAGACACATCATCCACATCCACTTTGGGCCAAATCTAGACTGTTCTTTTTTACACCCTTATTGAAGTCACAGCTACGTGCTGCAAAGGCTTTGACCTTTGCACTTCATTTCACTCCTAAAATTGTCTGGAGAAAGGAAGTGTGCAGGAGGCAAGCAGAAAAACAGGGAGGAGGCGCACATGTGTGGGAGGACTTGTCTCAGAGAGCAGGTCACATATTTTGAAAATAAGAGCCAACCTTTCTGGACACATGTACAAAGAGAAAGAAAAACAGAGATAGGTCCAATATCATAACAGCAACTATCTAGTATCCAGGTGAGCTCTGGATTTAGGCATGTGGAGGGGGCCACTGATTTCACCACATGCTCCTAGCTATACAGACTCTGAAGATCTTTGCTGGGATCTACATATTGGCTTGAAATCACTCCCACGGGAACCACCTGGCCTTTGCAGCGACATTTAAACTCCACTGATGCAAATGGCAAAGCTCCCATTTGCTCTGAGGGGGCCAGGTTCTCCTCTTGACAGGAAGCTCTGAGAAATGCAGAGATTCCCAAAAATGGAAACAATATATGAAGAAATTATCTGAATAAAGAAAATCTGCCTTTGGACTGACAAGGAGCCTTTCTATCAACCACATCAGAAGATGAACTCTCCCTTCCTGGGTCTGGCCTGGTTTTTGTGGGTTACACACAGGCTGCCTTCAACACTGAGTTTTCTCCTGTCAGAGAGCAAACATCTCCTGGTGGCTTTAGGCATGGTAAAAGACCCTGTTTTGGGGTAAAGCAGGTTCTCCCATAGCTGTTAACCTGGCCATGCCTGAACAGGGCAGGCAGCAGGCAGCACAAACCCTGACCGGTTCTTTCAGCAATGCTGTGCAGAGCTAATAGGGGATTTTGGCTACCACCAAAGCTGTGGCTTCAGCAGGCATGCACTCCACATGGCTGGGCAGCATGGGCAGGCTGCTGGGGCTCTTGCAGGAGCAGAGAGTGTCTGGCACATTGCAGGGGCTGTCAGAATACAACCAGCAAACAAATGAATTATGATGAAATAGGCTGGAATTTGCAAAGGTCTGTATTTGTCACAGGAACGCAATTCAAGACATTGGGTCTCTCCAGTTTCAAAACAGTGGTGTGTGATTCAGATGCTCAGCTGAAGCCACTCATCACCAGCCAGATTCCCTCACTGAATATTTACAGAAAACAAACCACATTATAAACCAAGAGTTATTTGTCAGACCTGTTTAGTAAATATCATAATTGCATTGGAGAGTACACTAAGAGTGGGGGTAACACACAAACCAAAACACATGGTGAAATCTGTTGGATGAAGTCTGTTCCTGTATTGCATATGTGTAAGTATGAATGTGTATTAGTGGTGGGTATATTAGGTGGCCCATGCTAGATCTAGAGGGGGTTGAGCAGAACCTCAACAACCCGTAAGAGCCTGGAAGTGCTCAATATCTTGTTTTACACTCGTTTGCTCATTTCAAAGTACAATATTGGAAAACTAGCTACTCTAAGGAATTTAAAAATCTATTTTGATTGCAGTTCTGCTCTTTTCAGCTGTCTTCTCATCAAATAAATTGTGTTGTTTTACCCTTAAGTATTCTGCTAGGCAGTGTAACATTTCCAGAACTAGGTTTTCTTCTTTAAAAGCCATCTTGAATTAATCTCTGCTTCACACTTCACAGGAGGCTGAGCTGATTTTTAAACATTTTTAGAATTATTTTTTTATTCTCTTTTGTTTGTGGAAAAAGGGGTCATCACTCACATGCCACATAATATATAGCTTTCACTGCCTGTTGTTTTTTTATTTTAAAATATATAAATGTTAGGAAAAATATAAACAATGCTCCCTGTGCCAGGTTTTCTTTTGTTGGTTTAAGAATTCTCTCCGACGTGAGAATTTTTTTGTTGTTGCTGTTGCACCCTGTGTCTCATCTGAGAAAGTCAGGTTTTCAGGGCTAAGGGTTTGAAGAAATAACACCCCATGAGCTCCGCTTCCCTTCACGTTTTAGGTGCATTTCACAAAGTCAGCTGGTTAAAGTCAGCTTGAGTATCCAAACATTCATCATGTAAACTTCCCATGCTTAGGAGATAACTGCACATTTCTCAGCTCTGCTGTGGGAAGGCAACTCTGCCTGTGAAATTCTGCAGACCTGTGCTTTTTCTCTCAGTGTATCGTTTTGTGCTCTGCCTACTTCACACCGGACTGTGGAGCACAATGCTCCAGTGGAGCTGGGAATGAACACCAGGGTGCAAACCCAGCAGCCTCTAGCACAGGCTCAGGACTGAGTTGTATCACTCATCATCAGTCATTTCTCTTCTCATAGAATCATAGAATCACAGGCTGGTTTGGGTTGGAAGGGCCACTAAAGATCATCTAGTTCCAACACCCCTGCATGGGCAGCATCACCTCCCACTAGACCAGGTTGCTCCAAGCCCCATCCAACGTGGCCTTGAACACTTCCAGGAAGGGGCCATCCACAGCTTCTCTGGGCAACCTGTTCCAGCGTCTCAACACCCTCACACTAAAGAATTTCTTCCTCATGTCCAACCTAAATCTACCCTTTCCCAGTTTAAAACCATTGTCCCTTGTCCTATCACCACACGGTCCTTCCAATTGTGAGTTGCATACAGGTTAGGTTTTTTCAGTCCCCTGTTACTGCTGCAACTTTTGTCTTGATGTGAAGACATCTACGTGCCCTGAGCTGGCATACCCTGTATACCACTGCTATAGAAAAAACACAGCATGGCAAATAAAGTAATAATAGCGTATTTAGTGTTTATCTTCATTTGCATGACTTCTCAAACTTCCCTTGCTGAAACAAATGATGAAATCACAAAATGTTCAGAAATCTTGAATAATTTTTTCAACATCTGAATATAACTGGTTGCAAAAGGAAAACAATTACATTTGGTGCATTGCACACGTTATCCTTAGGACTTCGAATTCTGGTATCCCTTCATATTTACAAGCTTGCAATTTTCACAGCAGCATTAAAAACAACTGTGTACCATGACTGATTTCCTAGGAAAACCTCTGGACTTGCCAAACACCAGCTTTGCCCGCACAGCCTGGGTTTTAGCAGTACACAACCCAGGCAGCAAGTTCAGGACACGCCAAAGCAGCTTCCTACCTGCTGGCCTGCGGGCAGTAGGTTGATGTCACTTGGGAATGTCTCTAACCTAGTTCTGGCTGGTGTCCTGCTGTCTCCGTGGTATATTAAGCCCAAATTAAATGTATCACTAAAATGATGAGGTACGATGCATGGCATCGCCCTGCGTGGCTGTGCATCTGCCTCTGCCTCCTCAGTATCCACCCTGACTCTGTGCTGGTGAGAGTGTCTGAACTTCCCCACTCCAGCCATGGGGAAAAGGAAGTGCAGGAGCAGGGCTGCTCCTAACCAGCTGGCTGTGGTCCTCCCTGTGCTGTGAAGTGATAGGTCCCATGTGTGTGAAATCCTGGGAGGGCAATGGGGACTCCCCAAATGGAATGGAGAGAAAGAGAGAAAAAAATGCCTCATTTCTGCAGAACCCCATGGATTTCACATCCAGAGCTGTTCATTGCTGTGAGGTGACTGATGGCATGGTGACACTTCTGTAATATTAACACCATGACAGACTCGAGTGGTGTGGCTTGCTCCAAAGCAGTCCAGGCTGGAGGAAGCTGGCAAGATGCCCTCATGTGCTGTCTGCCTCCTCAGCCACAGCCAAAATGTGCTGGTTCCTCTGTGAAGCTGCAGAACACAAAAGGATGGGTTGGCTTTCCTGAGCAGGTGCCTTCTCTTTGGGGTTACGTTCGGCCAGTTGTCAGTATTTTGTAATGCAGATTTTTTGCGAGTACAGCAGGAGTAAAACTCTCTGCCAAACTCCACAAATAGTGGAACAGTTTGGGAGTAAAAACAGACTTCAGAAATGAAAGTTCAGCTTGATCTATTGGGAACAACGTGCAATTAATGTGCTCAGCAGTATCTTAAATATGAGCAATGTGGGAGAAGGGTAATAGCTGCCTTTCTATCATTTTTCAACCTGTCAGCACAGTAATCTATGAAACACCAAAAGCCAGATTCCTAGTACATGTGAACTGGTAAACGCGGTTGAAGGCAGCGTGTTGTGCAGCTCATCCGGATCTTAATATTTTTAAACCATAAAACTATCAGAAGAGTATGTGCTTGTGGGATGGTGAAATGGGATCAATGTTACTGTTACAAAAGTGAGGATAATGGGCCAGCTGGGTTTTTCCACAGTTCTTTTCAAAACTACAGCATTTATTTCTGCTTTTCTGCAACATCTTCTCTATCTCTTCTCCTCCCTTCCCTATCTCCTCCCTTTTTTTTTTTTTTTTTTGTGGTTTTTGCACTCTGAGCTACACCCAGAAAATGAGATCACCAAGGAGCAGTAAGGATGTGGATGCAATGTGTGACTGCATTATCTTTTCCATGCGTGCTGCCTGCTGCCTCCAGTTGCACATCCTAGTCAGGGCAGGAGCACCAGGGCTCCCTGGAAGTGGTGAGAGAAAGGACCAGGGAGGAGGAGAAGGTGTTGAGAGTGGATACTGTTGTGTGGGGGTGTCCCACTGCCTATGCTGCTGGTGCTGAGTAAACCAGCAGTGGAGAAACACAAGGCATCGGTGCTCCCCCAAGATAAATGGGATGCTGCTCTAGGGAGAGGTGCCTCCCTGAGCCCTCCTGGTGTCTGCAGCTAAAGAAATGAGGGATCCTTTGGACCCAGGCTGCTGTGTTCCTTGAGCATGAGGCTGGGAGGGCCTGTCATGCCTCCATCTGGCCGCTGTCTCCAATGTCAAGGCTTCAACAAACTGGGGACTATGAAGAGCTCCACTAGCTCCTTGGCCATCCCCTTTCCTCCCCATTACCCTGCTTCACTCGAGTGCCTGTGAGTGATGCCTGCACAACCCCTGTGCCTTGGGCAGCCTCTCATAGCCAGTTACAGCACGTCAATGCCACCAGCTCTGTGCAACAGCCACCTACAAGCCTTCTGCCCTGGTGTAAATATCTGTTCGTTCGCTCCCCCCATGCCCTGAAACAGGGGGAACACCCAAAGCACATCTGGCTCAAGCCCTGGAGAGGCTGCAGGGCTCCCCAGAATAACGCAATCCCAACCAGCTGGTGAGGCCACAAGCTGCGTTCTGCTTTCTTCTGATGGGAAGAACTTGTCAATTGGTGGTAACACCGCACCTCACCCAGCCCAAATTTCATAAATCTTCCAAACTGAAAGTGCACAGTCCTCTGCATAGTCTGCAGTGCTCACATATGCTTCAGAAGGAATGTAAGTGTGGCTCATGCTAATGCTAACATGACACTGTTGACTTTAACTGCAAAACAGGAGTTGAAGTGAAATTCAGGCTGGCTTGGAGCTCCTCTGCTAATTTTTGAAATCATATAACCTCATTTTCAGTTTTTAAGTGTGTTTAATTGCTTCTAATCCCATGGGAGAGATCCATCAAGACAGAGTAACTAACAGCAGAAATGCCAAGACAGCCTGCTACACTGAAATCTGCTCAGACCACAAAGTAGACACATAAAAACTCCAAATTCTTCACAGATACAACCGTTTCCTGATCAGCTGAATGTTCAAGCAGGGTTAATACACAGGTCTGTGTGGAGGGCACTGCACTCCCTCCCCAGCTTATGCTGAATTCTCCTCCTCATCAGCAACGTCCCCACTTCACAATGGTTAAATCAGTGAAGGTTTATGCCCAACAATTTGCTTTCAGCTTGCTTCAAACAGTCCAAATCCCTGACAGTCAGTTCCTTCACACTGGCAAAGAAACCACTGCTCAGAGCATTTGTTTTAGGGCGGGTGGGGAGACAGACAGATTTACAACAAAGAAACCGTATGAAACATCCACAACTCCGGAGGACTTAAGAGAAGTTTGTATTAGAGAAAATATTAGAGAAAAACAAACGGCTTTCCCTGATGCTTGAAATGTGGAGTTTGAGAGCTGTACAGATCAGTTCTTTTTATAAAGGCTCCAAGTACCCTGGGGGAGAGTAAGCTGTCCGGCACTGCTGGGGAGTAGTGCCGTGAGCTTTTTCAGCAAGTGACTGAAACACATTTCCAGGCCAAACGAGGTACTTGGGTGGAGCAGGTGACACTGTGCCACATAAGCAATGACAGCGCAGCTCACAGCTGTGTGAGCACCAGTGCAGGCCTGAGCCATCACTGTTTTTAATTGTTGTTCTCTGTAGCTCTGCACATGCACACAAGAGCTATAGGTCACTGCAGGTCTCTTTTTTTAACAGATCTCAAATCCACTTTTATTTTGTCAGGTAATGTTTTGCCCCCTGGTTCTGCCATTTAGACTCCTGTCTGGTTAATTTTGGAGCAACAGCACGTGGACATCACAGACCTGCTGGTCCTTGCAGGTAGCACTGGGAGAGGGGATGAGGGCTGTGTTTAAACAGGTATCAGTTCAAGGGTGCTTATGTCCTAGGAGCAAAGCAAAAGTAGAGCAGTAATAAGTGTTTTTGAAGGGACAGTTAAAATGAGAGCTACAAAGGGCAGAGTAGCGGTGCCCCAAATGGGCAAGAAAATTGGAAGGACAGGAATGGGAGGAGCAGGAAAGCTGAAGGAAGGACAAATATAAAACGAACTGTGGGGATCTTGCAGAGAAAGGACTGGGCCCTTCAGGTCAGGAGGAAGAACCTCAGCGAGAAGCAGCACCATCCCCGGTGGTTCACATCACCACAATCTGCAGAGAACTGATAGCAAACCCCTGTCCCAGGATGAGCGAGGCATGGCCAGCACAGCAGGACTGCTCCTCAGGCAAGGGTTTCTCAAAATCACACCCAAGTTTTTACTATGGGTGGAGTAGTCCCATCGCACTCTGAATCATCAGGCCGTGGGCTGGCCATTGTATGCATTGTTATGAGGTACCTTTTTTGCTAAAGCCAAGCAGAAAAGCCAGCGAAGCAACAGGAGGGAAGAGACTGTTAACTGAAATCCTATGAGAACAGTGAGAAATGATGAAAGACTATGCCTCACGTCCCTGCTTTGATTGCAGGAGCAACCACTGCAACAGCAAAGTGTCCAAAGCACTGCCTGGTGGGCATGGCTAGGCCAGGGCATCTTGAAGAGGTGGTTCTGGAGCACCTGGCTGCTGCTAAGAAATTGCCGAGCCCTAGAAACCTCCTGTTTTGCTAGAAACTGCAAGCAGAGGGCAAGAGCTAATCAGGACTCCTGCTAATTAAGCTGCCTATTGCTGGGAGAGGATGGGGATGTGGCTGGATGCCAACAGTAATATGGTAGGCGGGATCAGAGGGCTCTGCTGACTCCCAGAGAAAGTCTGCTTTGGTAACCTGGCAGTTTCCTTCTTCCCTCTCCTGGGGTTGTTTGTGGACTGATGCAGCCTAGGAAGCCTTTGAAGACCCATGCACCACCTCCTCCAGGAGACATGTGGGCAGGAGCCAGCAGGCCTGCCAGGACAGCAGAGCCATCGTGGGAGGCAGCGCTGGGCTGGGGCTCCCCTCCACTCAGCCCCTCTGCTCAGCCCCGCTGTGGCTGCAGCAGCCAGCACTGCTGTTGCTGGCAGAGCTACAGCCTGGTGTTTTTTGACCTTTTACTCTTCCAGAGATAGAAATGGGATTTGTCTGAGGCTTGGAATAACTTCCTGCGATTGTACTGGAGAGGGCTAGTCTGGCCCGCTAGATAGCTGTGTCTGTCGGGCTGGCTTAGGAATGGAGAAAGCCTCTGCTCTGTGACTAAGCTGAAGACATATTTAAAAGATCCCAAAGACAGCACATGTGCCTTAGAGAAAAATAAGTTGACAGCACCGTACATTGTCTCCAGCAGGGCAACTGGGCCTGGGCCGCTTCTGGGTTTTGGCATTAGCCATTACTGGAGAACCACTAACAACCTCTAAAGCAAATAGTGTCTGTAGATTGATAGTTATTCCTCAGATGCTTACTTATAAATCCTCTCCAGATCAGTGAAGTGTGTGTGTCTGCATGTGTGGGAAAGTAGGTAATGGTCTGAAAATTGATCCTTAGGGATGATGAGAGCAAGTAATAGTTGTGCAAGCTTCCCTCTCCTCCCCCAGCTTTTCTCTGCCTCTGAATGCAGCCAGCACAGTCAGTGATGCTGGGCAGATGCTGAGGCTGAGGTGAGGGAGGGCTGCTATGTTTTCCCTGCATCTTTAACAGTCTTCTGCATCTTTTTTGTTACATCTTCAACTGACTTTTAGCAGCCTTTAAACGTGACATTGTCAGATGTTTTCAGCACAACTGTTTGGCTGAAGAGGAAGAGGAGCCTTGTTGCCTTTGCTAGGCTCTGGCAGTGGCTGGGGTGGGGGAACACCTGGAGAAAGGCACTGGTCCGCTCTCTTATCAACCATGGAAGAAGCTCCAGTCTGACAAACCCATGAATTCCTGGAAACCCAAAAAAGGGCTAGATGCAGACATAGTATTTTAATATTCCTTTATGCCCTTCATCCATGACACTGTTGCACTAGACAAAAACATTAAAACCCAAAAAGACCAGTTTTGATCCAAGGAGTTTGCAATCACAACTAGTTCACTGGAATTTGTGATGGCACTTTTAAGAGTTCCAGTTGCTCCCAGGTAAATAAGTGCCAGTCTGCACAGCCAGGCCATGCTCCCTCCTTCTTAAGCCCCAGATAAAGCTTTTATGTAACTGTTCAGCACTCCAGCAGTCATTGCTCTTTCCACATAACAGCTTGGACACACTGTGCCACTGCTGGTAAAGGCAGTGTAGGACCTAACCTAGACAGACTCTTGTTGTTTGGCAGAGATGTTGGGATCTTCCAAAGAATTAAGGAAACGTGTACTTCAAATAAAGGCTTTTCAAAGCAGGCTTTTAGTTTTTTCTTGTATTTTACTGACCAGTAGGCAAAATCACTATGTACAAATCATGTGTGCTGGTGTTTCCTGTGTGACTCACCACCAGACTGGCTGCTTCTGACTCTCCTTTCTTAAAATTTGGAGTAGGAATAATCTTGGCCTTTTACTGATATTCCTTTGAAAAACTAAATATATATCACCTGGTGGGCAGGATCCTTGCCTGAAAAAGGTGATTTTGTACTCCTCTGTCCAATAAACTCCTGGAAGTGCCAGCTGGGGATCTCCTGGCACTGGGAAATACTCAGACCATATCCAGGCCAGCCCAGCTATAAGCCCTGTCTCCTCCTGTCAGCTCTCTTCTGATATTTGCTGCTGGCATCAGCCCTCCTTGCTTGGACAGGACTGGGACAACAGCTCTCACCTCTGCAGTTGGTGGTTATATCTGTGCTGTTTCTGATCATGAGTGAGTTTCACAGTGGGTAAAAACTAAAAGATTTGTCTCTTCCTGCTCAGCAAAAGCAGAGCTTTCCACAGCCAAGTCACAGTTCTGTTGCAAATAAGCACTAACACACAAGTTCAACAAACATAACACTTCCATGTACGGACACCATTGACAGGTTTTCAGCTTTAAGGGAATTCAGGTGTTAGTGTATGTATCAGCATATGTGATTTAGAATATAATCATATAATATGGTAAGAAGGATAACATCACACATCTGAGCTTCAGCACACAGCAGTTCTCTTAAACAGCAGAAAGAAGCAGCACTGGACTGGGCAGTTTGTCAGTTTGTATTAACGTTCTGACTCCTACATATATTTCACTAACTGCTTTCTAAATAGATAGTGTAAAAAATACTGGAGTTGGGTATTTATTTTTTTTTTTAAGAAAAATAACTGCAATCAAAACAGGCTGAAAAAATGAACACAGAAAAAGGCACCTAGCCTAAAAAAAACACTTTTAAAAGTTTTTAAATGCGTTTGTGCATTTTTACTGAATTCCAATTCCTTTCAAATGCAGCTTGTTTCAAATCACATCAAATATTCCCTGCTGGGGGAAAGATGGCTTTCCACAATGGTACCTCTTTAATAACAAAACTATAAAATAAAGAACACAATTAATTGTATATTAAGCTACACAAATGCCTAGATATTTATGAACAGATATGGAGTATCCCTGTTAGCAAAATTAAGTGCCACATTTATTCTAAAAGCTCAATTTAGTGGTATATCACTAGACAGCAACTAATGAAAGTGTATTTCAAGGAAATAAAAAGTACCTGTGGAAAAAAATGAGATTAAGAAATTATAATTTAATTTAAAGATTTCTACCTTCTCATTAAACTATTATAAAGATCAGTAATATCACTGCTTTATGCGAATTAATGCTCTATATAGTAAAACTTCCTCAAGGTGCTTAGACTAGTTTGGGGAAGTATAATGAGGAGAGCGATTGAAATGAAAAATAAAACTACTAGTACTCCCAGACTGAAAAAAAAAAAGGTAGCCTGTGATCAGTGATGTTGCATGCAGTGCTCTTTTTCTACCCTCAATCATATACGTCGAAAATGCAGTGAAGGACTGTCACAGCACAGGGCATCTATTAATCCAGAGTTCAAAAGGCTGAGCAATCAGTATTTTTCATCACACCTTAATTTGACCCAATAATTTTGCTTGCTGTACACTAAGAAGCCACCATACATCTTCACAAGGACCACAAGAATAATGCACATTATCAGATTATATTTTAAGCTCCTGATCTGCTTGGGTTTAGCCTGCTGCTCTCACTGTTGGCAGACTCTCGGCTGGTGACTACAGTCACAGTACAGACACATCTAGGTTTTTATTCAAGAACAAATATTCAAATATGCCTGGTTTATCAAGAAAAAGACCAGGTCATGGCATATATGTACTAGTTCACACTTTGGTGTAAAGTAGGCCAGTGATGAGGGCGTCTATCTAGGCAGGACATAATTCAGTGTGTAGGTGTGAGATAAATCTTAACCATACCAAAACCAACAACAATCCCCAAAATAAACAACACCAAAAGAAGATGCAAAACACTGCAGCTCAGCTCCCTGTAGACTTAGGCTGTTTCTCTATTATAACAGAAAAACAAAGCCCCAGAAGAGACAGCCTGTTACTCAGATATGCTTCAGACTTCAGCTCTTTTTCTGCATGGTTTCATTCCTCATCATGAAGTATCCCAGAGTCTGTTTATTTTTCCATCCACAGCTCCTGGGCTTTTGACACAAACCCAGATAGGCACCTGGCACTGCAACACAAACCCAGATAGGCATCCCACACCACGGCACCGTGCGGTGCATCCGCACTGAGATGCTCTCTCATTGGAGCAGACAAATTTCATATCCGCAAAAATGTTAGATTATCCTAAATTCCTAGATGCATTCTCATGGAGTTCCTGGAAGTCTTTACAAAAAATAGTCTGCAGGTTGGCTACAGAGCTGAGATCCCCCTGCCCCATTCCTGAAGATACACATCTCCCAGTACTTCAACAATAGTTTTCTTTTGTTTTTTGACTTAGTTGCAGGCTTGCCCACAGAGCAGAAAGCTGTGCCACTGTAATGCCACAGCCCCTGGTTCTGTATCTTCACACTGACAATGAGACTCAACACAATCTGCTCTGTCTACAGAGTAATGGTCGTGTCAGGAACTGTAAGCAGAAGCGTGAAGTACACAATCACTGGTTTTGCTAACTGAATCCCACAAAAAGTGATGTGAGATAAGGGCTGTTTGAGAACAGAGCAAACAAACACCTTAGAGCACTTTGATCCTGAGACTTCAGCATGTTTAGCACAATTAGAAAAGACTCTTTATCTCAAGTCCAAAAGGATAAGAGGTATTTAACCTCTCAAATTCAACCTGACAGAAACTCTTCTGTTGCAGTCTGTTTCCTGAGGGTACTAAATAAAGCCAAATAATTTATAACCAAATAATTTGCCCTCCAAGTTTAGATCCCAGTTTCAGAAGGTGCTTGAGCACACACTTCACAGCAAGCTCAGGACTAGTCTTTGACCTCATTTAAACTAAAATACGTTAAGGAATTGACCTGCATTTCTTTGGGCTATAGCCTAAGTTTTCCCTGCTGTTTTCCCTGCCTAAAGGGTGAGCAGTGCTGGCAAGATGAAGTGAGAATCTTGACTCTAAGTGATGTGTTCCTATTTAACCATCTTCTCACTTCAAAGACAGTGAAGTTTTTCTTTCTGAAAAATGCTATTTCACAGTATGTGTTTGAAGCATACACTGTGTATAGTATGAAACTGAAAGGACACTTCCTCTTCTGCTGCAAAAGCCACGCACCATGGAGAGGCAAGCAAGCACCGAACATGAACATGTGCATGAGAAGTTTGCGGAAATCTTCTCAGGTGTTGAACATGGGTGCCCACAAGTTTAGGTTTGCAAGGGGGACATGCAAAACCAGCAGGCACAATTAACCCCTCCCTGTCTGGGAGCTGCCTGGGAAGAAGGCTCTCTGGGGCTCAGCAGTGAGCATGAAGCAGAGTTTGCTTCTGCAGACCTTGCAATGGTCCCTTCAGTATTTCTCTGGATTGTACAGGGATCTTGGGGTATGGGGAGCTGAAACTGTATCAACAGAAGAGCTGTTTGTGCTCTGAGTTAGGAAGTTTAAATTTGACCTGCAATGAGCCTGTAAGGCTGTACAGAGGAAGGGCTTTCTCCATTGCTCTACTCAGAGCAATCTCTCTTTTGTCTCAAAGGCCACTGTGGCTATGACTCACACACAGCCATCAGACTATTAACACTTTTATTCCAACTAGTTATTTCTGGCTTTCAGCAGCCAAAATACCTAAATGCCCAGAGTGCTTCCAGTGTAACTATAGAAATTACAACAACAAACAACAGCAGTTCAACCCCATGGGTCAGCTGAAGCCAAACTCTGAATCACACACTTATTTTTTACCTATAGTTATGAAAAGGAATTTAAGTCTGGACAACAAGGCAGTATATTTCCCAGCTACCTAGAAGATGCTCAGCCAGACATGCTCAGCACAGCTGCTGTAAGATGCTCCCTGCTCCCATGGGAGATGTTAGCTGAGTGGTGGGTTCTGCACAGAATAAAAGGCAGCGCCCAACCAGAATATCATTGGACATGCTTGTAAATCCACTTGAGGCTAATGGACTGTATAAATGTTGTGAACTGATCTTTCTTCTTCTATGTATTAATAATCCATATGTTTCGGAGAGCTCTTTGTAAGCTTTCTCACTATTATTTTCTTAAGTTATAGAAAATATTTTTTTTCAAGCTCTAGACCTCCCGTACACTTTAAGTCTTCCTATGCCTACAGCAGTGGTCAGTTCACTATCAGCTGTGTCAGTAATTAGAAAATTCAAGTTGGAAGGGCTAGGCTCTTCTAGAAGAAGCCAGGATGCAGTCACCTTAATTACCTTGTGTCTCAGAAACTTTACCTTTTATTTTTAACCAAAATAAGTTTGCTTATGCAAGACTTTGCATTGTGTTGCTGCTTTAGCACGAAGAGTTTCTTCATCCCTTCTCCCTCTCTAAAAAAAGTCAAAATTTACCATATATTTTGATTTTTTTATGGTATTATACAGAAAGGCAGCTCCATAACCAAACACTTTCCAAGTACATAAAACAAAGGCTGAAGTGCAGTGTGAGAAACCAGATTAATCACATATTAAGAACAAAGTAGTTTAATCTTTTGAATGCTTAACTCTTACTTAAATAAATGTCTGACCCAATCTCTGGACACCTGTAAAGGTGCAAAGAATGCCTAACAACTCTGAATATAGAGGATAATGTATGTTTTAAACACAGAAAAAGGTCACTGATCCTTCCGTTGTGTTTCTGTCTTATTTATTCTCTATAAAACAAATTTTGCTAAACTAGAAAGCCATGAAGTATGTATCATTAGTAAATAAAATAGATCAGAATACAATGGAGCAAGACCTTTAAGATTAACTAATAAACCATGAGACAAAAACATTAGTTTGGAAGCACCAAAGCTTCCAGCAGAGCAAGAACCAAGAAAATGTCTAACGGGAAGCGAAGCTAACTAACACTAAAGCCATGTGCTACATCTTAATCAAAAACTGTTTAAGCTAAATTACAGCCAGAAGCTCAGAGCTGACAAAAATAAACTAATACACTAAAGAGGAAAAGGAAAAATATAATGAAGGTAATGTTTTCTTCTGCCTTTCATTTAAACATACCAATGGAAATTGCTGTCTACAGATTGAAGCCAGAGTTGCACAGAGGAGAGGAATTCTGTCCTGTGAAGGCTGAGATAATTCTTGCACCCGATACCCCAAAAGGGTGGCCCTGAATGAGAAGAGAGATTTTCTTTTAAGGTGTTGGCCTTGTTGTCTGGGTGTTGCACGCAGCAACAGTGCAGAGGGCAGCGCGTAGGAAGGACATCTGCAAAACCATGGATGTTGTCAGGGGAATTCAGGGATGGGCACTGTGTTTGAAACCTTTAAAGCTTTCTACCATGGATTCACTGACATTTTGAATAACAAATCTTTTGTGTTCTGTGGAGAAAGACAAAGTTTATCCTCATGCCACTCCCCAGGTCCTTGCTGATTTCCAGGAGAGGGATAATGCAGGACTTCACTTCAAGGAGAAAAGCAAACTGGTAAAATACCTTTTTCTAATGCTTCCTACCCCAACAACACAGAATATTTTTGAGTAAAAATGGAGCCATAGTCACAGGCATTGACAGATAAAAAAGAGTCATCTGAAAGCAGTGGTTGTACACAGAAAGCAGTAACTGCTTTCCTTTTTTAGGCTTCACGGCTTATTTGTTTAAACCACAGACACATTTGCATGCTACCCGTTTCTGGTCAGATACAAAAGAACAAAGTAGAAACAACTGCAGAGCAAATAACACCTCCTGCTAACTTTCAAGGTTAATTTTAACTCATGAAACACTTTGAAGGTCCACCACTCAAATTTACATTTTTAAAGAGGTAAAGAGTATGATAAAAAATGATTTTTTAAAGAGGTAGAAAGAAACAACAGAACTCCAACTATTATCTTTTCTTATTTTAAACTTCATCCCACACTTGACACAAATTTAGATCTGAATGCGGAATTACTCCTACTCTTCTCCTTCGCTTATGACTCTTCTTAGTGTGTTTTTCAGAAATGCAGTTTGTAAATGTGACTTGTAAGGATGCAGTGTAAAAAGTAACACGTATACTGCGGACAGTAACCCAACCAAGTTGTGTGTTCCTGATGCAGCTACTAAAATGTTAAATCTAACTGCTAGATTCATATGAAGCCAACTGGGAGGTAAAATACCCCCTGGTCAGGACAAAGAGCTGTCTTACAAAAGCACGTGTTGCTACATCAGCCAGAAGTAAGTGGATTCAGAAATACAAATTTATGGATGATTTTCAGCCAAAGAGTAAGTGTGGCTGTAGCACAGATGCGGGCTGTTCAGAGGACACTGACATGGTGGGGATGTTTTTAGGAGGCTTTTAGCAGACAGGCAGTGAAACACGGTAAAAGATGAGCAGACGTGAACTTGTGAGAAAGTTTAATCATAGACTCAAAGAATGGCTAGGTTTGGAAGGAACCTTAAAGATCATCACGTTTCACTCCCCCTGCATTGGCAGCATCACCTCCCACTAGATCAGGTTGCTCCAAACCCCATCCAACCTGCCCTTGAATGCTTCCAGGAAGGGGGCATCCTCAACTTCTCTGGGCAACCTTTTCCAGTGCCTCACCACCCTCACACTAAAGAATTTATTACTAATGTCTAACCTAAATCTCCCCTCTTCCAGCTTAAAACCATTACCCTTTGTCCTATCACTACACATCCTGGTAAAAAGCCCCTCTCCAGCTTTTCTGTAGACCCTTCAGGCACTGGAAGGCCACTATGAGGTCTCCTTAGAGCCTTTTCTTCTCCAGGCTGAGAACTCTCTCAGCCCGTCTTCGTAGGAGAGGTGCTCCAGCCCTCTGGTCATCTTCATGGCCCTCCTCTGGACTTGCTCCAACAGTTATGATAGATCTAATCCTTCTGCAGGTAGAAGAGCCTTTCCTAAGTAGAAATTCTTTTTAAAAATAGTTTACAAAGCCCAAAAAGTATTCTATGGTGATGCTGTCTTGATTTTTGCATTAGAGGTCATTGCAAAATACCAGGCAGCTCCTTCCCTGGGCTTTGCCAGGGGAAGTGACACTTCTGTTCCTGAAGACTCTGATTTATAGGGAAGAGCACAGAGAGAGAAAACAGGATCACACTGGAAGATGATGAATGTGAAACAAGGGGGAAAATTACTTTTCTCATTTCAGCAGGTTGCAAGAATAATCAGGCACATACAAAACCCACGCGTACTGTGCACGATAAAGATAAGCAGTACAACGTCATGTCCCAAACCATGAAGTGTACTGAAAACTAGGCATTTCAGAGAGCTGATGGATTGACTGTAAGATATGGAAGAAAACTGAAAAAGCTTCCAAAGAAGGCAAGAGAGATTTCTACAACATGACTCCTCGCCCAGCAAACTGTATTTTGTTTGGGAAATTTCAAGGATTGCAACAGACAGAAAAGCCTCGGACACTTTCTGGTTTTGCACTCAACACTGCCTGAAAGCCAAGGTTTCTGGTGATCTTGGTCTATACCAGGTACAAGTCAAAAAATTCTGCTCTGATTTTGATCCTCCCTGTGGCACTGCCATAGCTAATTTTGTGGGCAGTCAGATAAAGAAGTTGGACAGATGAAGATTTGAGGTGAAACATGAAGCATTACTATTGCCAACTGGCAGCTCCAAAAGTTCCAATACTTCCTCAGGAGATTTTAAAGAAGCAACCTTACTGATTTTTGTGGCATTCCAATGTGCTTCTTGTTTTAGATGAAGTTGTCCTACTGCAATTATTTAATGTTCCTATCAAGAAAAGTCTGGGTGCCTCCAATTTTCATTCACCCTCTCAGCATGGATTCTCAGCCTATCTTTGAAATACCAACTTACTTTTTGTTGTGGGATCAAATCAACATCATGTCAGGAAACAAAATGGATTTAAATGCTTAAATAACTTATGCAGTCTTATAAGTCTTACAGTTTGGCCTGGGAGGAATGGGATTTTAGTACCTGTGTTACTCAAAAGGGCACCTCTAAGCCAATAATGAGGCTAATTAATGAGGCTATGCTCTTATGCATATTTCTGTCCTGCTTTGCAAAAGTAAGAATTTGGATTATTTTTTCACTTCTGAAAAAAAGAGCTTGAAATTCATCTTCCAATAATTTATTCAGCAGTGTAATCAAGCACAGAATCTGACTCAGCTTAGCAGAAGCATGATTTCCAGCTCTGTGGTTTTCACCTCTGAGAGTATTTACTATTTGCTTGCCCGTAATTACCACAACCATCTCCTGCTTTGAATTCTACTACAGAAATAAAGTTTTCCAGTTTGTTTCTTTAAACTTGAAGGAGCCTACATTTTGAAACTTTGGTGAATGGAGAACTTCCATGAATTAGGTGCTAATACCATTTCCAGGTTTTTTCTTCTTGCTCGTTCACCAAGTTAGGCATTATTAGCTTCCGTCTGAAATGCCCTGGCCAACAATTCTTTTCTGTCCATGAAGTATTTTTGTTGTTGTTGTTTAATATGCCCTGGGCCCAAAGGGACAAATGCTTGGAAGTGTTTACATTTTTTACTCATTTCTTGGAAATCATGACCCATAGATAAAAAGAATACTTCTGCAACAATAATTTGGCACTTACAAAGCTTCTGGTCTCATTGATTGTTTGAATTAATTTTTTTAAACCCATCACATATGTTAATATTTTATTCTGTGACTTTCCTATTACTTAATGAAAGTTGAGAATTACAGTGCTTACTAATATTATTGCACTGCTACTGTCACAAAGTTACAATATACGTAATTTACACAATGAGTTATTGAAAAAAAATGAAAACAGAGTTTTAAGCCTATTCAGGAATTTGGGGATATTAGGGTACTCATCTTTCAATAAATCCGGTGGAGGACTATCCTGCTAATATTTCAAATATGCCATAGGACACCTTTGTCTACCTCCTTCAATGTTTATTTTGCTCCTGTAACCTGAGTCTCCTCTCCATTATACTTTATTTCAGTTCTTACTAAAATCAAGAAGAATAATCCAATTGCCTCAAATAAGAGCTGGATTAGGATTTTGCATTTGTTTAATCCAAGACTCCCTCTTCATGACTGATTCTGTACTTATTTCTATTTGGCAGCTAAAAATGGAACAAAATATTTTCTTGAGTGCAAAATCAGACTCGTAATGTACAACTGAAGTTGAAGATGAATGAAGCACTGTGATAATCCCATGCCCCTTCCCCATATAATTTCTTGCATCCAATGTGATATTTTTATATTTTTGCCGAGCCAGAGCTACTTTGTTCTTCAGGAACAATTCTTCACTTTCATTCTTTTGCTGTAAAGAATCAATGCCTTTAGAAATAGACCATTGCTGTATGTGCTTTCTAATCCACAGTTAAATAAAAACCCACGACATATACCTATGATTAATTTTACTCCATAAGCTGCTTTGGCTCGGTGTTAGAAACACAGCTTTGTCATGGAATTATGTGATAGATGTCACCTGCTCTGTGTTAGAAACACCTTCCAAGACAAGCAGCTCTGCTCCATCTAGAGCTCCAGGGCTGCAGCCCTCCTCACAGGCAAAACGACCCCGCTCCACAATCTGTGTTGGAACATGTGATTTAACAAGCTGCAGTTCAAGGCAGAGAAACAGCAATGAGAGAACTTTCTTTTTGTTTGCCATTTCCTCAGCCTGTGGCTACTCTTCTTTTCTGTAGGGTAGCATGGGTCACAGCCACCCAAGGAGGCCAGTGAAGCACTTGTGTGGATGTTGAAGGTTAGCCATGAAAACCACCAGAAGGAAGAATGTGGGAGAGTTGGAGCTGGCTGAGTATAGTCAAAAGCAGTGAAGCCAAAGGCCTCCACAAAGATCTTCATGTTTTGGGCTGCACTGACCACTTTTTTTAAAATTTATTTTTTGTTTGTGTGGATCTTACATTTCCACACCACAAAGCATCTGCCTCTGTCCTGCTCCAGAGTTTCATGTATCAGACACAGCTGAGTGCAGATCCAGGACTCATTTGGAGGCTGTGCCTCATCTTTGTGCAGGGATAACGTAGCAGCACCACATTTGCAGCCAGGGGAACGGGATGGGCAGGCAAGTTCCCCAACTGCTGTCAGGCACCATTTCCACAGAGGTTCACTAGCAGTCACTTTTGATGCTGAAGAATCTTCTCCACAGTGCTCTGCCTCTGTTTTGGTCCTTGATTAATTAAGGGCTTGACACTGTGAAACTAAGAATTTGCCCAAAAACATCATATTCAGGAAAGAGCAATTATAAACCAAGGATTGAAACCACTAAATGCACTATGCTTACACAGATGGACTCTTTCTTGCTCTACTAAACTAAACTGGTAATTGATGACATTCATGGAGCTTTGAGCAATCTGTTCTAGTGGGAGGTGTCCCTGCCCATGGCAGAGAGGTTGGAACTAGATGATCTTTAACCATTCTGTAATTCTGTGATTCGATGACATTTTCACCAAAAAGCTGAGCAAATCCACAAATAATAGTAAGTCAAATATAGTCAGACTTCGAAAGAACAGGGGTCAAAGCCCCAAGGCCTTGAATAGCTGGGGAACTGTCTAGATAGCTCAGCTCTTCTTTCCACCCAGCTGATATGCCCACAGCCTTATCACACTTATACTCCTGACCTTAGGAGCTGAGCATTAGAAGAGTCCCCTTCTGACATAACAGTTTTTTGGTTAGAAGTTCACCAAGTCAACATTTATTTTTAATAACTGGATGTGTCCCCCACTCTCCCTTCCCCATTGCTGACTCCCTACCCTGGGGCTCTGGTATTTGCTGACTAACAAGAGTGTCTGTAGCCTGTTCCCAGAACAGACCCCATCTATGGCTCAGCATTTTTACTGGGAAGAGAAGGGGAAACACCCTATACTAGCAGAGTGATAACTAGCCATTTTACCCAAGGTTTTTCAAATAATTTGCTACACCACAACTGTAAGTGCTACAAGCAAAAAGGGTATCTGCAATGGTAGAGCCCTTGTCAGAAGTAGTCACTGCTTCCTACAAGATCTTCTTAGAAAATACTAAGTTTTTGTCCAGCACTTAGGCATTTCTCTTTGCTTCTCTGGAGGCTCCTCCAGTGTCTTTGCCAGAAGAAGATCAGGCCTGTTGCCACCATTCCTAGGTGAGCACAGTCCCTGGACAAGCTGTAGACTGGGTCTGAAAGAAGCATTAGCTCCCTGATGCTGACTGATACCATCTCCAATGAGGAATGGTGGCAAACAAGATTTTTTTTATCCTCTTTGTGTTTCTTCCTGGCAAAAGTCAACTTACCCAAGCACAGAAAACTAATTTTAGTTTCCTTGGAGCTGACTTCCTCACTCAGCCAATTCACTGATTATAGGTAGCATGCAAATTTCCAGATGGCCACTAATGTTCAAGCATGGAAAAAACAGTTTGCTTATTGCATTCTGATTACTCTATTGCATAAGTATGTTATGAAAGAAAAAGTTATGTAAAAATCATAGTGGGTTTCACTATTTCCTAATTAACTGTTTTACTATAAGCATGTACAATGCCCAAAAATTCATTTATGTAGAAAAAATTTGAGCCAGCGTAACAGTTTTAACATCTTTATGCTTCTTCACAAAAAGACAGATGATGATGTTTAATTTTTCCTGTACTAACATAAAACTTTACACTTTAACTTACAGTCCTTAAGCTGAGAGACACTTCAGAGAATTTAATTTACAAACAGTGAATATAGACCTGGATTTTTTTGCTTTTGTTTGGCTGCTGTACATACAGAACATAATAATGGAAGATCACAACATTCTCCTTGCTAAACACACTGTAAAGGTCCAATAGAGAAACATCCTCAACCATGTATCCTAGACCCCCACCCAGTCCAAAAAACCTTCACTGGGGGCTCACAGAATTACTGTTGTCCCAGTCACTGCCCACCCCACAATGGAAATGACAGCCTGCCCTTGGATGGGCTCCATGGGTTAGGTAGTCTATGCTAGCTCTAGGGCACCAGAACAAAAATAGGAGGGATTAAAGAATCTCTTTGTTGACAATTCAAATAAATACACCAAGGGTGAAGGAGACACAAAACCTGAACTATGTTCTTAAGATTGCAAGATGACAACAGGCATCTGACAGGATAGTGTGTAGGAAAGCAGGGATTACCATTGCTTGTGTTGTTGCTGCTGGAATTTGAGGGCTTGGCACAGTTTCACTAGCATAGCTGAGCTGCCATGTATCTTCTGGCTTAAGTATGCCATGGGAACACTCTGATACTGGAAAAAAGAATATTGTTCCCAATTTAGTTTATATTGCTTCAGAAACAGTTTAAGATAAAGGAAAAAGGCATCACTCATCCCAAGAACATCTGAGAAGATGCTTATCAGCATAATTATAGTGATTTGAGTTATTGCATTATTATACACCTTTGTGATTTTCCTGTAGATTGCCTTGGAAAGGGATCTTATTAGAACAAGTTAGTGGTAGTCATTTTGTCAGTGTTACACATAAACTGGTGTGGGGAATGGACCATTTTCCCTTCCCCATGTTAGCGAGACAGATTTTTGCTACAACACAAAACATGGATTATTGGAATTTCTCATATGAATATATTGCTCTGAATGAGCAGACGTTTGTTAGAAAACCACTGGAAAAAGACAAAGCTCCTAACACAGTTATGCTGAGCAGAGAGGTGGCAGTGGCTACTCTCAGCTATTAGTGCTAAAGATGCTTTTTCCAGGATCTAGTGATAAGTGCACAGGTGATTTGCAAATGAAGCCCCAAAGTCTCACAAAGAGTAAGCAGCAAAATAGATCCATCCCTTGGAGAAAGTCAGATGCAAACCAGTCAGTTCTGAAACAAAGAATGGGTTTTAAGAGATTTTCTGAAGTTTTCCTCGAAAATTCCCAAAGGGCTATAGTTATTAGGGAAGATGGAAGTAACATGGGATGCACGTGAAATCTCTTTGGCCACCGGACTTCACTGCTAGAGGAACTGGAATTGTAGGAAATAAATCCAAAACATCCCAGTGAGGCTGTTCTACTGCGCAAAGTGGGAGGTTTTCCACCCCAAGAGATGTGGCAGTTCAGCCTGAGAGGTGCAGCCTGAGGCAGGAGGAGAAGTTTGCAATGGAACCTCAGTGTTAGTGACACTGGCAGGGAGCTAAGCTCCTGGGGATGGCTCTTGCTCTGTTTGGAGAGGAAGGCAAAGCACGGAGGAGGAAATTGCTGTAATGCAGAACGGCAATATGAAATACTGTTGTGGA
The DNA here is from genome assembly GCA_020745705.1 of Hemiprocne comata. Lineage (NCBI taxonomy): Eukaryota > Metazoa > Chordata > Aves > Apodiformes > Apodidae > Hemiprocne > Hemiprocne comata. The sequence continues at coordinate 11,680,114 of CM036597.1, read as the reverse complement.
AAGCTCAATGTGGAAGCCAACAAAGTGCCCTGATGGGGGACGGAGGGCGCAGCTGGAGCAAGGAACATGGCCTCTGACGTTAACCCATACCGTGCACCAGGGCAGGGCTACATCTCTGTGTGGAACCTCACCATTACTCCTGTGTTCTCACACATACCGTGGTGCATAGCAACTCATCTGCTGGGCCATCTGCTGAGCTGCCTGTGTACTCGAATTAGGACTGCGACTCTTTGTTCCTACGTGCAGCCTTTCAAATTTTACACCCTCCCATTTGAAAACTTTCTCCTCCTGCTTGATCCATTACATCATCCATCCTCACCAGCTGGGACTGACTGCTACGATAGTAGGTGTTTAGCAGCCTTCACACTGTCTCTCACCCTTCAGATTAATAATCTTACCTAGGGGAGAAACATGGTATGCACTTGCCTTGCACTGCGTGTGTTTCCCCATCAAACAGGACCATCATTTCAAAGATGGTTACGGGAATTCCCCAGCCAGTGGCCAGGGGCCAGCAGCCAGCATCTGCTTGTGTATTCTGTATTTCTAGGTTCTCAGCATGCTGCTGGCTGTGAGTCATGCATATCTTATGCCAACAAAGCAAAAATGGCTGCACCATGCATAGACCTTATCTCTCAAATAGAAAGTGAGATTTTTCAGTGACAGTTTACTCTTTTTAAGAAGTTACCAGTTTCTCTGCAACTCTGCTTTTATATTTCACTATAATTCTATCTGGCTGTAATTTCTAAGTTTAAAGTTTTGTGTGAAAGATGACGTGTGAAAGTGAAATTGTGCATTTTAACATATTGTTATTCACTCATTGCCTTCAGTTTCCAATTACAAGTGGGTAAATGCTGCAGTTCCCATACCACATACCACCTCTCTCAGTTACACTGCAGCTGCCAGGAACTCTGATAATGACAGATCTGGGGGTTTCCACTTGGAGGTAAAATCCTCCTATCTGCTTTTCCCTCCCCATTCCCCTGTTGCTGAGGACCATGGCCCTGTGCTTGATCTGCATCCAGCCAACTGATACAAAAACTAAAGAGAAAAGCCTGAAGCTCAACTCTGATTTTCAAGTTCAGTGTTTAATGAAGATGAGATATGACCAGTCATAAGGTAATGTTATTACTAGTAAGGAATATGTAGGGGAAACAGCTCAGATTATTGAAGTGTTCCCCATAAATATGGTCATAATATGCCTTATGACCATTAATAGTACAAGGTCTTACATTTGAGTGTTTTCCTCTGCTCCTTATCATGTATTCCTATGCATAGATGGCTCATAAACCAGTTGGATATCTTAAAAAAAAATTATCTGAACTAAAATCTACAACTATATGCTCATATAGAGATCCCAGTTCCATTTACAAATCCAGTTAACTTGAGGAACGAGTCAAACTGAAACCTGCCTGTGGGTGCACAGTAAATTCTGAGTAGATGAGAATTAGGGTCACCACTGCTGAAGTCTTCATATAGCTCAAGCTTCTAAATTGCATGCAAATCATTTGCTTGGAAATGTTCCTGAGATACATCACTGGGCTGCATCTCTATGACAATCCCTTTTCATCACTGTGTTCTGGAAAGCACTGCACAGCTACTGCTTCGCACAAGCTTGCTCTGGCTCTTCACCTCCCAAACTTGTGTCGCCCGTTCTTGAATGGCAAGTGTCACTAAAGCATCTCTGAATCCACCACAAGGTAAGTGCCACGGTGAGAGCTAAAGTAGCAGTGCAAAGATACTGAATCTTCTCCTAGCTAACTATAGCTTATCTGAAACCTGACCATGTCTGTTATCTTCTGCCTCAACTAATTTAATTTGGTTTTAACAATCAAGTTGTTTGCCCCAGCAATCATCATTACAGCCCACTTGGAATACTCTAATGGGTAAACAGCTTCTATTTACTAGCCAGCAAATCAAGTTTACCTATAAAATTTGTAAGTTTACTTATAAAGTTTATAAAGATCATTTCAAGCACAAAGGACCTGGAAATAAAATGAAAGACAAATAGGTCCTTTAGGAGGATAACGTAACAGAACTGCAGAGGGTCTAATTCATCCTCCCTTCAATTTAGCAATGCTGCTGCTGCTGGTTGAAACTGGGCAATTTGCTGAGCATGGGCAACAAAGCACTGGGAAGGACAGGCTGTAAGTTGCAGTTCTCCTGGCTGGAGATTTCTGTGTAGAAAATGCCTGGTAAAATCTTAGTCACTTCGAAGATAGATAAATCATAATAATTGCTTGAGATAAATGCAGTCTCTGGCAAGGTTAAGGGATTTGACAGAGTCCAAATGAGGGTTTGAACTCCACAGGGAACATGAAAGCCTCTAACACCCTCTCCTTCAGTCTGAGGCTAAATACTGGTTGTGCTAGAAAACAAGAAGTGTTTCCAATTGCAGCAGCAGCAAACTCCTAATGTAAGTGAATAAACAACCCTGATGGATCCTAAACTACTCATTCAGTTTCTGACACAGAACCTCAGACATTGTGTGGACATGTCTCAAGGTCTAAGGCACTAGGGGTTGGCTTGTGGCTGAATATGAGGAAAGGTTCTTACAAAACTAGCTATTCACATCCATCATGCTAGGAAATACTCATAGCCATTCAAATTCCAGCCCTCTGTTCAAGGAGTGTTAACAAATAAAAAGAAAATTAAAAAAACCCCTGCAACTTAGGAACAAGAATAACTGCACTTAGCGTCATTGGCTCTTGTACCCTCTGATTTAGTCCTCCTCTATAAATTAACTCACACACGAGCAAGCTTGGTCTGTGTTTGTGTGTCCCACCTCCTGCCAGTGGGGAGGTCTGACAGGTCCCAGCTGCTCTGCTGTGGGCCCAGGGCTGCCAATGCTCATGCCAGAGCAGCAGGGCCAAGGGCAAGGCACGCCCGGAGCATCGGGGCGCTGGGGACACCCACAGAGACACCCGCAAGGGGCTCGGAGAAAGCCAAGGAGCTTTGTGGCTGGGGGAACACAGCCCAGAGCATCCAGCATCTGCAAGAACATTGTGGAAATAAAGTCAGAGGCCACTGCCTGCAAGTAACAGGGCTGCAGTGCTCATTCCCAGGGTAAGGGCTGCTTCTGCTCTGACTGACAGGGAGGGAGGGAGGACTGGGCTCTAGTTTTCATATTAGCGGCTTGCAGCTCCCACCACTTACTGAATCAGCCGCTGGAGCTTAAACAACAGCCCATCATGCAGAGGTCTGTGCATGAGAAGAGTACACAGGCAGCAGAGGGGGATAAAAATTACCTTGCTGTACGAACAAGGCACTCCTGCATGTTCACAAGCCAGGCTTACAAAGTTGTTTAGGCAGTTGAGGGTGCAAGCAGGTACCTAGGGCTACTCGCACAAGAGCCTACGCAGGTCTGTGTATCTGGTCCTTGGTCACCTGCCAGACCATCCCAAAAAAGGACCATGGACTCAAATACACTGTTTCTGACCTCACAGGAGCATATTTTCTCAAATATTTTTCCCTTTGTCAGATTCTCGGCACCTCTGCAGAGTGACTTTTCAACAGTTCCCCATGCCCTTCGATACTTCAGAGTAGCTATTCAGTTCACAAGTGTGTGAGGTGCCACAGTTACACCAGTTTCCCTTCCAAATTTGTTCTTGGAAAAAAAAAAAAAAGCCAAAAAACTTAGTGGAACTCCAGAGGTGTCAATTTTTAGTACTTTCACATGTCCAGAAATTCTGTCGTAAGTTCCTTCTAAGTAGTCTGGAGTTAATGAGACTGAAGAGAATGAGAGGAAGGAAAAAAATAACTAAATATTCTCTTTTTTTCTCAACATGTCCCAAATGTCACCTCTGACCTGGCCTTCTATTTCTGGCATGGACTGAACTCCTTCTATTTATTTAGCAGCCTACACACCATTACAGTAACATAGCAACAGTACTTTCAGTTGTGAATTTGAAAAAAAGAAAAGAAAAAAAAGAACATATTTTTCATAGGAAAGCTGTTAAAGCATTGCAGTCTAGTAACACTTCAGTAAATGCTTCTATTTTTCCCTTTACAAGCCAGTATTATTAGGTTTCCAGTCAGCAAACCCAGTGCAGAAGGATGCACAGGGGAACCAAAGCAGTGTCACTGTCACGAAGCCTGGTCTTCCTATGCCAATCATACTGTCCCTTAACCTTTTTGTTTGTTTGTCTTAATGAATATTTCTCAGGCTCAGCACAGACGAAAGGGGGAGTTTGGGGAGGATACTGAAATAATGACAGGATTTATCTGATGGTTTTCCTTCACTTTTCAAAAGCAGTTAATAATTTTTTTTATGACACTCAGAGTCATCTGTGAAAAAGAATATTTTAAAAAAGTATAAAGTGAAGTTGGTGTAACAGTCTCATTTGCAGCTGACAGTCCAAATCCCACTGTTTTACAGAGAAAGTTAGCCAGTGAAGACCTGTAAAAACAGCCCTGGAGTCAGGGGAGTACCCAGTGAAAACATTTTGCAAATCCTATTTCAGTGGGAGCAAGGCACCTAAGTATCTCAAAAAAGCAATTCCCTGAGCTACTTAAGTGCCTTTTATTTTTAAACCTAAGGCCTCAGTGAGAACTCAGTCATTTTCTTAGGATGGGTTAAAAATGTTGAACTTATTAAAAATAAAACTTCTTAAGCCTGCAAAGCTTCCACTATAAATATTAGTAAACAATATTTGTGGTAGCTGGAATAGCAGCATTTCATGAAGCACTGCAGAACTTCTTGTGAAACTGTTTCTTCATTGCTACTGTAAATGCAGCTGGCATCTCTTCAGATGCTTTTTCTCATTTCATAGTGATTTTATCAGCACACAGTCACCTCTGAGTGCCTATGGCTTTTCTGTGGAATTGCCAACAGCTCTTGGAAGTGGAGCTTTACAGCAGGCATAGACATTCTGCTTTTACAGTGTTTATAAACTCAATACTTCTATAAACTTAGTGGTTTTACTGCACAGTTTGTAAAGTCTGCAACTAAAACATAGTTCATGCTTGTTCTGAACTATTGGCTTCTCCTTGGCATGACCAGTTCATGTCAACTTGAAAAAATGGCTTCACAACTGTAAAATCCTTGAACTTCTACTAACAGTTTGCTAGTCTGGTATGTAAAAACAGATTGTTCACAAACTGCTGAGATTACAACAGTTGCAAATTTAGAAAGGGTCCCGTTATGGCCATTGTTCTGTCCAACAGAAATATGAATACATAACCCATGGTTGCCGAGACTTGGGAGTCACAGGAGGAATAATATTGGTCACTAACAGGGCTCACAGAAACTATTGCCTTTTAAAAAGTATTGTCAAAAATGACTCAAAACCTTTCAGATGCCAACTAAGTTCCATTTAAATTAACACCTAGATTTAAGTAATTTTAAATTCATACTAATAATGACATTTTACTGCCTTTCTGTAAAATGCTTGATGGGAAAGGATATTGAAGAACTGATATATGCTGTTCAAGGCTTTTGTGGAAAGCTACAAAGCAGTTTTGACTGCAGGGGTCAGGTGGGGTTTCTGGCATCAGAAGGGAAGGGAATAACAAAATCTCTAAGAACAGTTGTTTCATTCTAACAATTACAAAGCTCCTAATGAGTTAGCCTCAGAAAGGGAGTATTTTTCTGCCATGAAGACTAGATGTCGGTTTTGGTTTATTTTCCATAAATACCAAGTTGCAGCAGATTTTAAAACTGGGTTTTGCATGGCTATATGTTTGTTGTGGGTTGTTCTTCTGATGCAACACAAACTGAAACAAGTCAAGGATATTTTAAAGAAGAAAAAATAAGATTAAATGAGAGAGAGGAAAATCTATTTTATCTGGCTGGATGTGATGTTTTCACATGCAAATTTCATTTCAAAGATGTTGTTTTTTTCTTCTCTTATCACATTACTAAATCATTTCTTACTCAAATGAAAAGGACAAGAAAGCAAATAAAATGACTGTTTCTCTACTGAGTAAGATTATAGGAGTAAACTTGTTCCTTTCCCTAAAAATGTATCAAATGGGCACAATACACGTTCATAGCATTTTCATGCTTTATTGGTAGAAGTTACGTGCTTATCCATATTCTAGTTTTCATGCTACACCAAAGCACTACTTGGAATGCTTTTTCCTCTAATACATGCTAATTACCACTCAAGTTAACATTTCCTTCTCTATTTCAAACTAGCATGTTTTTTTTAAAGTTTCTATATTTGAATGCAAAGGCCTGATAACTTGTGGGCTTCTGTTTTGAACAGAAAGCAATAGCTGGACATTCCTGTGCACTGAAAATATGTAGTAAAAGATTAAACTGGGGCTTCAGGGCTATTACAGCTCCACCCAAATAAATAGTCCAAGGGAAATTATTCTGCTTAACATTCTGATACATAGATTGCCAAGAACAGCTGTGTTTTTTAGAAATTATTTTTTTCTCAGAAGTCAGCCTATCTCATTAAACATTGCATTTAAACTACCAAAACGTGGTTAAAATGGAAGAAAATGGTCTAGAATAAACATTGCACTTAACCTACCAAAACAAGGTTAAGTGGTGGAAAATGGTCTGATTTGTGCTTAGCCAATTGCAAATGTTTAACACCAATGATGGCAACTTCTCCTTAAATTTTCTGCTGTCATTTTACCAGTCAGATTAATTTGTTCAGGATTTTACAGAGAAGGAAACACCTAGTCTGCAGCACAGGAGCTTCTGTATGAAAGTCTTCATTTTCTCAAAACTGAGTTCTTCCTTAATATACAAATCAGATAGAATGTATGCTGGTTTTAAAATTAAATAACTGCAGGAAAAACATAGGTACAAAACATACAACTAGAACCTGGTAAAAGGCTCTGTCAACTTTATCCATTACATGGGACTCCTATTCCCACCCAGCCTATAAACTAGAGTTACAAAACTTGCACAAATTGGTTAAATACACTCAGTTATTTAAATGAGAGTGTGGGATGTTGATTCCAGCAGGGTATGAACTGTGGCTGTAACTCTCTATTCAGAGTGGACAGAGCTCAAGAGGTGAGGCTTTGTAGGAAGCATTTGGAAATAAAAAGGCTTATGGACAAAAATTAAGTTCAGATTTGACAGTTATTTTTTGGAAACTTCCCCCAAATCCCAAACCAGCAGCAGAAGTAGTTGACCTCACACAGCACCTGGGGATTTATTTGAGGTGAGGGTGGCAGTGTCCTCTGCTGACACCAGCCCAATGCTAGATCAGAAAGCAGCCACTCTGCATCCCACCCACCCTTAGCAGTGCTGTGGGACTCTTGTTCCTATTACTTGAGCGATTTCTTCCATAATTCTACTTTACTTTTTCTTCTTAGTGGCCAGTAACTTCCCGTTTGTTCTCCTGATAAATACCAGAACTTCAGCTAAAAATGGAGAAGTAGTCTAGATTCTCTTATCTTGTAAAACCCTGGCAGTGGAGTGCTGTGGTCAAGTTCTGGCAGACCCCTCCAACAGTTAGAGATGTCCATCTGTAGCTACTTGCTGCTGTGCCTTTCTTTCTGATGGTACTTACTGCCCCTTGCACAGAGACAGCAGGAGTGGACACTGCTTTTCTAGCTTTTTGCATCTGGTACATTAATTTACACCTCTGTTTGTCTTCCCAGAGCAGACACTCCAAGAAGAGGCGTGGTAAGAAGTCCAAGGCTAAATTTTCTAACACAAGGTCCATTTTGGATTCTTGTTCTAGAGATACTGACAAAGAATTTTGATTTTCAATGTTTGAAGAAAGAAGTCACTCAAGTAAAGTAAGAAACTTGCCTTTTTTTGAGCAAGCAGTCTTCCCTCATCAACTTGTATAGTACTGAAGATTAAAAATAGCTCTTCAGCTGTGGTACAGCTGTGCAGAATTGACTTATATGTTACTGACTCACAACAAGAAAGCATCTGTATAAAGCCCTTTACTATTATTGCAAACCACATAACTCAACACTAAGTAAATACTGGAGTGGCATTGACCGAGCCAGTGGGCAGGCTGGCTGACATTGCTGCTGCTTCTCACAGGGTGACAAACTACAGGACAGTGGTTTGAGGACAGGTTGAAATTAGCTGCCTGTTAGAAAACCTTTCTCCTTATCAGCATAGGAACGAAGTGTCTTCTCAATGGCACCAGTCTCTTATTTCACTAGACATCCTCTGTGCCTTCTTCTATGTTTTTGTTGCCCTCATGGTGACTTTTTGCACTGGCTGTAGGAATTCCTTTGTTTTCTAGGCCATGAAACCCTTCTCCCCCCTCTCCAATCAACAGAAAACAAGTATTACCAGTCAGCGAGCAGATATATTTCCATATGAAAAGTATAAAAAAGCCGGCTGTTCAAGGCTGACATTACAGAATTGGGATAGGTACACAACAACACCCTGAGCCTTCTGAATTTATTATTTTATTTTTTTTTTTAGCAAACATAAACACTTTTTCCCTTTGCAGCTCTGAATTCCTCATCTAAACCCCTGGTTGGATGTATTCAGCACTAATATAGGGCACTGCAAAACCCATCAAACCTGAAGCAGGTTCTCCCATGACATCTGATGTCCTACAGAGGCTGGTACTCTTGATCCACTAATATCAATAAAAAAAATCTCCAGTGGGGCCAGGTTTTCCTCCCGTAGAGCTGGGTGTCAAGCTGTGCCTGGAGCTTAAGAGTATTTGGTCTAGAGTATGATGGACTTCACCTCCATCACCACCACTTCCTAGTTTTTGGGAGCAGCTTCTTCTTCTCTTGCCTCTGCCCCCCATACCCAGCTCCCCCAGATCTTCAGGGGTTCCCCAGCACCCCTTGGGCCAACACAGCCCCCACCAGTGAGAAAGGCAGGAACCAAGTGGGGAAATGAAAGCAGCGAAGCTTTCAGGTCACACTTAGGGGACAAAGAACTGCAACACACACCAAATGCTCTCCCGAGAGACTCCTTGCTCAACTGCCTCCTTAGATAGGCTGACTTGGTGGATTCATGGTTCAATTATCAGACAGAGGGAAAAGCTTGGTACATGCTATTAACCGACTATTAGAGTATTTGCCTGCTGAAGTGAAGCTCCCTGTGTTTTCTAAATGCATTTTCTGCATTTAGCATTAAGCTTTCTGTTTTTACAGAAAGTTACACTTCGGTAATTAATCTCATGTTCGTTTCCTGCACATGTAAGAGGGCAGCCTTTGTTAGGGAATGATAAGACACTTCTAAGAATAGTGCTACTAAGAGCATCAGCTTTGTAAGACATTACAGGAAAAATACAGACTCTTAACACCTGCTTTTCGCTTTTCAGAGTTTTGAAAATAACATTCTGCTTATCTAGAGCCAAATTCTGACTTGTTTATGTGTAGAAAAGCTAATTGCTGCCATCAGATAACAGGCATAAATGAAGGTATACTTTGGACTTCAGGCTCCAGTCTCACAAAGATGTATTTGTTTAATTTTATAAACACTGTAAATATTCCCATGCCTTCAGTGGGGCTATCTGCAGTTCCCGGTCTCAAAACCAGAATCCACCACTTTGGTCTCTTAACTACAGATTCCAATGAAATTACTTGGACCTTCTTAATGATTGTAAAAGACAGGATTAATAATTTAACTGTGTGTAAAACAAGAGACTCTCAGGCCAGACCTTACAAACGCTAGATGCTGAACTCAGGAAAATGTAAGCTAGAAGACAACCCCGTGAGAGCAACTGAGTCGCTCCAGTCTAAGAGGTGCCAGTGGGCAGCAGACCAAGACCGCATTTGAAGCTCCCTGAAAGCTTCAGCCCAGACCATGGATTTTGCCAACTGAACACAAAGGGTGGTGTAAAGCTTGGGGATTTATGTATGTTGTCAGTTCGGAACCAGAGCCAACACCATTCTGCTGTAAGCGTTGACACTTGACACCTACTGAAGTCAGTTTAAACAGCCATTGTTTTAAAGCTTGTGTTGTTTTTAAGCAGTCACTGTGGTCCAGCCTGAGCTATCTACCACCCCAGTGCAAGATGCACAAGCTACCATGCTGGTGAAACAATATAAAAAGCAGAAAAAAAAAAAGTTTACAGTGGATACGAGACAATTTCCACTGGGTTTGTAGCATCCACTGCGTAGCTAATCATATGAGAAAGGACATTAATCTTTGCTGTACTTGCAAGAGATTTCTATCTGCCTTATTATGACAAAGGAGTAGTTTATCCTCCTAACCAGAAAATGAAGCCTAATCTGTAGAGATCTGGCTAATCTAGTGGTTGATGTTTGAAGAACAACATAGACCAAATTTCTCTAGGTTTTGTAGTGCAAAATCTGAGCAGAGCAGACTGCAACTAGTCTTGTGAGATCAGAGCCCCTGTTGTGACTATTATCTTGACTGTATAATGGGGGCTTTCAAATCCCAGCTTTATCACATTCTGTTTTCTCTACTTTGCCCTTTTATGAATATTGAGTCATCAAAAATAGCTGCACTGACAGAGTTACTAATGATACCAGCTGGGTGAATCAGTGGCTCTTACATTGTCTAGTGCCTGCTATACAGTGCTATTACTACACTCGTTACAAAATATAACAAAAATTAGACATCCATATTTTATTTGCAGCTCCCTTGAGACACATAATAGTGGTTATTTTAGAATTGGAAAATGCTAAATGAACAAAGCAAATATTCAGTCATTTCAATGCAATATTGTGATCTAAAGGAAGAAACTGGTTTAGAATAAGTTAAAAGTAAATTTTAACATCAGTAAATTATCCTTCTAGTTTTAAAAGCAAAGAAAAAATACACTACCAAATGATATATATCTAGCACATTATTCAGGAGAGTTATTCCTCATATTACTAGGAAAAGCTAACATCAGCAGTCCAGAAAAAACGCTGATAAACAGAAGTGAATACGACAAATGATGTAAGTGATGTATATGGCTGGAGCTCGACAGACACACATGGTGGTATCCTGCTGGTACAGAGCAGAGCTGGGCTAAGTCAGGTTAGAAGTGCCCGACTCAAACAAGCATTACCGATTCCAAAAGTGTAACAGCAGCATCAACACGCCTGGTGAAGAGCCATCACAAATGAGTATGCAAAATGGCCCACGATGGGCTTACGTTTTTAATGCTGTCCCAAGCGATTTTTAAGGGTCATTTATTTCTACCCGGAATGCATTCCTCACAGCCCTGCAATGAGACAGTTTCCTATGTTTGCAACACACACCCTTTTTTTCCTTCTTCTTCTTCTCTTTTTTTTTTTCTCTTTTTTTTTTTTTTTTTCTTTTTCTTTTCAGAAACAAGAAGGCAGATACCGAATGAAACAAGGGCCCCCTTTACACATAATGCAGTTGCAGATCTCCATGCATGCAGCGCTCGCTGCTTCTGACCAGCCCCCTTCACCTTTCAGCTATCAGGAACTTTACAGCATGGCATCTTCTAGCACCTCTTTATCACAGACAAAAAGTTAAGTTTTCTGCTAGCAACTACATCTGGCATATTAAATTGGTAGATAAAACTATTGCTGATGTTGCCTTCAGCGAGTGCCATAGAAATTACAGAGCATCTTAACAAAGCAGAGCCTGAGAATGTAAAGTATTAGTTTTCTTGAGGGGGTTCTTGCCCTTCCCTGGAAAAGTGACATCTGAAATTCTGTTACAACAATTCTGTTAGTTACGGCAACATTAACTGAAACCGAAATGCGGTTTTTTAACCTAAGATATGTTGCATAACAACTAAATTATTATTATCTTACGAGCCGGGAAAGGTTAATACCAAAGGGCACAAGAATATTGGTGAAAACTAAAATACTCCATAAGCGCACGGATTTGCGTATCTTTTTGTTTTGGTCCAAGGCGAAGCCGAAACAGGCGAGACATTTCAGAGTAAGACACCGAGCACATGCCCGAAATCAGTTTAGCGAGAAAAAAATATCAGCGGAGCCTCTGCACTTACGTATCTCTTGAGTTTCTTCTCGGGGGGTGATTTAATGAGCCATCCAGTGCAAACGACGTCCCCTGAGCTCATCTTCCCCCCCGGCGCGGAGCGGCGACGCGGGAGCCAGGGTGCGGGCTGCGTGTGTATGTGTGTGTGTGTGTATGTATTGTTCCCAGCCAATTTGAAACCAGCAGTAATCAGCTTCCTTCAGCTGTGCTCTGATACTGCTCCAGCCCGAGGAGGAAGTCATGACATTGATCACTGACACGGCCAGCCCTCCCTCCGCCGCAAACACAATGCAACACACCGAGCACGTGATGGGCGGCCGGGGCTCGCCGCCACGCAGCCGGCGGCTGCGACACCCACCACGGCCACCGCCAGCGCCAGTGCCAGCGGGCGGCTCCCTCGCCCGGCCCCGCCTCGCCCCGCGGAGACCGACTCCGCATCGCCCCGGGGAGTCCGGCCCCGCATGGCCCCGCATCTCCCGGCTCCATGTCCCAGGGTGCCCGGCCCCGCATGGCCCTGGGAGCAGACATCCCCGGGGATGCTGACAGCCCCCCGGCCGGGGGAGCAGGGTGAGCGAGCGCCGCGGCCGAGCGGAGGGAGCTGCGGGGGGAGCGGTGACTGTGGTGTTGGTGGCCCCGATGGCGGGGCTGCCCCCGGCAGCAGAAGGGCTCTGGCCCGGCGCTGGGGCGCGGGCAGCGCACATAGCTATGCTCTGTGCACTGAGCACAAACTTCCTCAGTTTGTGAATTTAAAGGTTTTTCACTGGCATTTGGGTCCTTCTCTGAATAAACTAATAAATTTTATTTTCCTGGTCACATCGTTGCAGAATTTTTAGAAACAGGCTTTTTCAGAAGTGACTTTGGGGAAAAAGGTTGCCAGTCCACTGTCACAGCTGAAAAACACGACCACAGAGTGCAGAACATCACTGATATCCTTGGAGTTAGTGCCTCCCTCCAGGATGGGAAACTCCTGGCTTCTCAAGGACAGAGCAGCTTGTGTTCATTTTTCAGAAGCTGCTTATAACTCTGACTTAAAGTGGACGCAGTGATTTTTATTGGGTTGTACAAGTCTGTAATTTCTGAGCAGTCTCATACACCTCTGCCTGTGCACAGCACACAGGGGAGCCTGACTGTGAGGTGTGGTGAGAGGCATCAGGGCTGGGCTGGAGCTTAATATTTTCACAGAATTTTCACAGCTCTCCTAGAGCTTTTTGGCAGGGCAGGCTGACAGTGGCCTGCAGTGTCACTGCTGAAACCTGAAAAATGGAAAACCATGGTTGCTTTTTAATAAGATTTTAATTAAAAATGTTGTGTTTGTATGTATTTATTGTATTTAATATCATATGTACTACAAATGGCATATAACATAAATATATGCCCTGTGTACATTTGCATAAGCATATAAATAAACCTGTACAGACTCATAGCACCCATGTTGCTAGTGCTTTACATTATCACTGGCCTTAAAAGAATCTTACCATAAATGAAAACTGTAATGAATAAACTATAAACAATTTATTCCAAATGTGCGCTGACTTCTCTAGATAGGTTTTTCTTTGAGACTAATGATTTTCATGCAGCCCTGCAAATTTATTCAATTCCCAACCTGACATTCTGCTATCACCTTCATCAGCTCCATGTATCTTTTATCCACAGTGATGTTTTAGCAACTTCACACATATAATAGCAGGTTTGTGAACAAGACATTGTAACACTTCTCCTTGGAGAGATGCATCCAGCCATGGAACTTATTTAGGGAAGGAAAGTCACACTTACCTTCCACATGTGACTTGGCTGTGTCACTCTGACAGATACGATAGCCTTAAACCTGAAGGCTTTAAAACATTAGCTTGCTGAAATAAAATGAACTGTGATATACTTGATGTGTTATGCCCACAGTGTCCTAACAATACCCATCTTTTACTGGATCATGCCCCAGGCAGATGGGTTCCTGTGTCAGGTTCTTTGTGCATAACCACTTGCAACAAAGCAGCAGAGGAGGTGTGGAGGGGGCAGGACAGGGTGGTGAGGAACCTGGACTGCCAAATGGATCTTAATACTGAATACTGAACCACAGCCTCAAAGGGAAGCTCCTGCTCCATCTCTGCTTGTGCTTGGTGAGAATGCTGCTTAATTCACCACTAGTCCCCATGTCTGAAGCCACTCGTCCCTGACCTTCTGCCCTCTCCTCCATTACACATGCACAGTATATTTGTGTGCCTACTGGATGAACTGAATTAGAAAACTGTTTGGAAAAAAAAAAAAAAGAGCAAGCTTATTTTCCAGCTGGATCAGAACTAGTTTCCTGATCTGATAAATGTTGTGGCCTGCTACACACTTGTACCTGACCAACAGAGGCGGTGATGCACGGGCAGTAATAAGAAATCAGCAGTTGCTTAAACAGGCACTTGTGCCCAAAAAGCGCCTGCTGAGTGGTAGCCATGGTGACGGGGAGGGGTACGGCGGCGCTGTTCCCTGCTAGGTGTGTGGCTCCTCTGTCAGACCGCTCCTGCCCCCACTGCTGGGATGGCCCAGTTGCTTGTGAAGCACCTGCCGAACTGCTTACATGTTGCAGCTCAGCATATTCAGAATAAATAAAATCTGTGCCAGTTTACTCATGATGCCAGTAGCCTCACAGGAAATACAGGAAGCCAGAAGTCATAATTAAGCAGAACATGCGGGGGTTAACATGTTTGTTATGAAAGCTGACGTGTCTTCTTGGTATTTGTGCTCCAAACATTAAAAAAGTAAATAAAGTTATTTTCTTCCCCTAATTAATTTCCCTGTGCTGATAATGTGTCACTCACATATGTGTTTGACAATAGCAGGCTTAAAAAAGAATGGTATCTAGCCCTGACGGAAGAAATGGGATTTCACTTTTGTCTGCTCCATGCACAAATTTTTCAAATACTTTTACATAATAAAATTCTTCACTTAAATCCTTCATCATGATGCTGAACGACAGGGTCTTTGTTTAAAAAATCTCACAGTTGAAAACATATGTACAGATCAAGCTGAAGTTGGAAACAGAATGGAAAGTGAGGGAAAGAAGAGCAAAGAAAAACTGATTTTGGCTGAACATTTCTGTGAAACTCTTGAGGTGTTCTATTTTAGTTCCAGCTTTTGCATTTATCCGTTAGCATTTAGTTTCGGACTTGAAGTATGTTTTGAATATATATGCTGAAATAACTGGCAAAACCTAATTAAAAAAAATAAAATAGGAATTATTTTCTTAGTATTATTGCAGTGCTGGAAGGTTTGAAAGTGAGAATTACATATGTTTGCTTAGGTCTATTTGTCTCACTTTTTCAGCTCCTATTTTATACATATTGCATAGTTACCTTGAAAGAGATCAGGTTTTGCTTGGTAACAGTACCAGAGGCTGGCCTGCCTCTCCAAATATGCTCTAGGCAGAGCTACAGGAATGTTCTCAAAAATTACTGACCACTGAAAAAACCCAAACCAAAATGACTTGCAATTAGGTTGAAATTCTCTTTCTTTCTAGATGAGATCAGAGCCAGTCTTAGCAAATCTTCAAAGTCTCATGAGAGATTTTTTTCCTTTCATGTGACACTCCCTAGAATAAAGTCAGAAGCTGAGAAGCCTTCATGGCTATGAACTGTAAACATGATTACAGGGAAAGTAAAAATAAATAAAATGTAAAACAGAATTGAAACCTCAGAAGGTAAAATCATTCTCTATTCTACACAAATTGCACAGGTCACTCACATTCTGGTCTGTCTCAATCAAATCTCAAAAATCTGTTTTTATTTGCATCATATCAGTGTGTTTGTTCTCACCAAACTAATCACATATGTGCCACTAGCAAAGATCAGAGTAAGCATGATCAGTTTAGCCCTGAACGTGTGGGCAATTCACATCAGCCAGATACCTAAGAGGAATTACCTGCTTTTCATGAAAGTACTGGTCTACTCTTCTGCTTTCCTAACTTAGGTTACTGATGTTTCAGAGAAAAACAACACTTGACTACTAATAAAACAGAAGAGAACAAATTGTCTAGTTGCATTTGATGGGAGGTTCCTTCATGATCCTATAGGCAAGTGATTCAAAGAAGTAAGTGTGCTATTTAAGCTTGCCCATTTCCATGCTGCAAAGCAACTGGTGGAGTTATTATTAAGAGCAGTGAAAGTCCTTGCCCCCTGTGGACAGAATAATAATCAGGATGGAGAGGATGGGAAGAATTAGGAGGTTTTATTTCGTTCACAAATTTATAGGTACCAAAGCACTAAGAGACAATGGATTTTTCTAGACTGACATTCCCACAAGCGTATATTTTTCTCAGACTCCAGGCCCACATTTAATGTACAAAACCCTGCAGGGGCTGTGAAGGTTGAGGTGCACGCAGGAGATGGTCATAGCCCAGGGAGAACAGCCCTTTTCCCTCATCTAGTGACTGATCCCTGTTTACATATGGAGCTCGCACCACACTTACTCAGCAAAATGCTAACATGCCTCTGCAGCATTCCCACAGCAAGCAGAAAAGCCCAGTACAACAAAAAGACATGACACAGTATATACGTTCCAGCTGTTCCTGACAGTTACCACTCTGCTCCCCCCTGCAGACAAATATTTCACTCTCTTCCCATTCACAAGGACAAATTCAGCAAAGTCACAGGGGATAATTCAGCCCCTTCTGCTCCTTTCACTAGCCTGTCCTCACCCTGCAAATCAGGTCTAAAAGAAGAATGCACATGGATCATTAGAGCAGCAAAATTTGTTGTTGTTTAAAAAATTAACTACAAAAATTGGAGCTGGACCACTGGCACAGAGCGATGCCAACCCTACCTGCACTACACTGGTGAAGTGGCAAATAATTTCTCTCTGAACCCAGCAGCATACCCAGTCACCCACCCACAGGCTCTCTGTAGCATGGGACCCAACGGTCAGATGTCTGCTTTTGAAGCAGGACCCCTTGTGAAAATTAAAAAAAAAGGAAAACAGACAGTTGAACGTTGCTGTGGTTTTGCTCCAGGAAGTATATGCACTGTGTGAGCTGCATGTGGGTATGGCCTTTATTGTTATGGACAGGGCAGAATCTAATTTTACCAAAAGCTCTCATGACACATAGGGAGAAGTCTGTCAGTCTGTTTCAGAAAACAGACCAACGCCCTCTGGCAATAATCTCCTCTGGGAAACAGCAGAGGACATACAGCATCTCATAGGAAAGTCTCCCATTCAGGAAAGTAACTGGTGGAAGAGCCAATGTTCTGCAGAATAGTGTATTTACCTGCAAATGTGCAACTGCCTTTTTCTGAAGTTGGGATGGTAACAAACAGAGCCCCACTTTGGTACAATCCTCTGGTCTGGCACTTTTTGTCTCTTCTCTGTCATCCGTGGAAGCACACGTTAAAAATTGTGCTTTTGCTACTTTGCAGCTTCTGTTTGCAGGCTGGTAAACAACCTTACAATGTGCATGTCAGTGGTCAAGCAGGTCGTGCCTGTTACTCTCTACGTATAAATCCGTATCAGCCCTTTTCTGAGGATTTCCTTATGAGGTAATTTTATCAATGGCCCCTCAAGGTTAGGGAATAAATCCTTGCAGCTGAGGTAGGAGATGCAGAAGTAGAGAAGATGGCTTTTTTATCTTCTACTTGTCTTAATTACTTTTAGAATCTAAGAAAAATCTACTTTCTTTTTCATAGGTAACAATGAATACTACTCAGCCCACAGGGCTGTGAGGGGGTCTACTGATTAACTTTATATGGCAATTTGAAGGAATTTACCTGTGTAAAGATGATGGATTCTGGTGATATGACACAGTTAAATCTGTAACAGCCAGAAATCCAAAAGAATCTATTTGACATCAAGATTATGACATGCCTCTTCCAGATCAGAAATAGCAAATTATTATTACATTTTAATCTACTGAAGTTGAGAACCTGCTGAAACCAGTTTAGTCCAAACTATCTGGAGCAGCCTGAAGTTTGGATGTGAAGCTTAAAGAAAGGTCTCAGGAAGGCCTGCAGAAACAGATGGAAAAAGAAGTCTGCATTTTTATGTTTAAGTGAAAAAAATTTACCTAGCTATTTTCAGACTCACAAATGTGGAAAGCTCATCATGAAGTGCAGGATGGGTCTCAGCTTCCCTACAATATACTTACTGAGACCAGAGAACACTCTAGAATGATGAGAAAATGAACACAGGAAAATTAATGTGAGACACTGCCTGCCTCTGTTCTCTATGTTGCCCAAAAAATGCATTACTGGGAGTTACAGGAACCCTATGTCTTACATTGTGATCTGTGAGAAATTTTCATGCAGATGGTAAAACAGTGGGTGAAAAAGATACCTTCCCCTTCTAGATAAATGAAGCAAAAATTAAAAACTATTTTATTTAATTATGATTGAGTAGTGGGTATTACGGCAAAGAGACCAGATTTCTGAATTACATGTGTAAATGGTTGCCATGTGTGAAGAATGTAAATGCAGGAAAGGAAGAATTGTTTTGATGGCAGCTGTGTGTTTGAGACTGTTACAAAAAAGGAAGAATCATTACAGGATGAGGAAGAAAGAAGGCCCAGGGAGTCAGGGAAGCAAAATAACAAAGAAATGGGGGAGCAAGGGGAAAGACAGAAACAGATTCTATGTGGACTAGGATAAACTAAAAACAGCTACTGTATTTTAACAGATCCTTTAATAGGAAAGGAAAATGTAACAGGTTGAGTCCAGTTTTCTACACTGAGTGGATGTTGGCAAGTAAAATTGATAAAAAGGACAGGATTAAAAGTGTTTCCACCACAGGATAAGACTGTGGCAACTGAAGTGATGGCTTTGGGCTTATGCAATGCATCTGCCATGTTTGCAAGGCTAATGGAGGCAGTACTTTACAGCATCCCTCTGCCCATTTCCTGCATTTAAAGGAAATCCTGGTGTACGCTAAAACCCTTGAACAAGAATTGTTACATTTACAAATATTCTGTGATCAGCTTAGGGATAAAAGTGTGAAATCAAAACCCACAGAAACAGGATTTTGTTAATGAAAATTTATTTTGGGCAGAGAATTTGTGAAGACAAAAATTCAACCATCATTAAAGAGAGTTAAAGGTTATACTGCACTCGCCTTCTTGCTGGATACTCACAAAGATTGAAATTGTTTTAAGATTCTGTCTCTGTTATGGGCAGGCTATTTACAGGTTTTCAATACTGCAAAATCATTGAAAAGGCGAGGGGAGAAAAGGGAGCCATCCCAAGGAGCAGCAAAGTATGCTTCAGATTTAATTCATTTGGAAAAACCTCTTTGGATAGGTTTTGCTTTGATCTAAAATAACTTTTATAATGCCTTTCAACAAAACTAGTCTCTTCTGGTTAGAGGCTCTCTTGACAGATGCTACAGGTTTTGGCAAAGTTGTAGTTTATCACATTAGGAATTATTGCATCACCTCCAAAGGAATCCCTGATCACTGCTAAATCTGGATGACATTATTGTTTGTAGGTGGGCAAAATCTGGAGTTCACAATAGAATACACAATTGTAATGTTGTTTATGGAAGTCTGGTTGATGGTAGCTTAGACTGATACAAATTAGCGTGGCTGCGATCCCACCCTCCATCTTGCAATGTATCTGTTTTCTTTCTGTGTTGGCACCGGCCCTCGTGTGTGTGGGCAGTTGGGTCGTTTTGCGGTGCTGATCTGAGAAAAAACTGGTTACTCTGTTTGCTGGGCTCAATTTTTGCATTTTAGAATCCTGAACTAACCCGCCACTCACCTGCAGAAACACCAGTACCAGTGCAGGGGGTCAGGAACACAGAAACATGGTGTGGGCCGGAGTAGCCACTATGTTTAATTTCAAAGTTGCAAGGGACTAAAGGTATCTATAGAGGCAATTAAGGTATCTGTGCAATAAGTTCCTGATAAGGCTCAGTAAATTAACACAGTCTAATGTGATCACATAAACCTGGCTCATCACATCCATGAACAGATGAAGGTCTCCTCACTTTCATAATTTACCAAAATGTGAGAGTTCCTGGCTCTCCCACTGAGAAAAAACATAAACAAACAATACTGTAAAAGGTGGATACTTAATGAAAAAAGGTTTAGCAAAACTGTGTGGTTCGGAAATACAGCCCTATTAGAAGGCTTTGCATTATCACAGTAAAGATTTCTTTGCTAAAACCTGGAATTAAAAATGCAATATTGCATACAAGATGGGAAAAAACAGTAAGTACTTGTACAGCTGTCAGCTCTTTGAACCAGATACATTAGCTATTTTGTTATAGTTTTCAATGCTGAAAGAGGTCTTGTTTTTGCAAACCCTCTAAGCAATTCCAGAGACTGTTGGGTAAAATGAAAACTTGATACAGAAGAATGATGTATGAATATGAAGCCTGCACCACAAAACCAAAAACAGCCCCCTTTCTGTAAGAATACTTAATGTCAAGCCTATTAGAGTACATTGCTTGGATGTGCTTGTGCCTGCAACCGAAGCAGATTCTGGTAATCGGTTGTTGTTTGTAATCATGAGTGATGCATAAACCAAGAGCTCATTTTAGAAGTAGTTTCTATATTGTAAACTCTAGAGGAGGAGGCCTAGGTTTCATTCTAATCCTATGAGGAAGAAAAAATCTGGAACCCTAAAATAGATAAAACTTTGGAATGGAATCTATGAAATAAGGATCTGAATGAAACAGGCTGCACAGGTAAGTGCAAGAATGCATAGAATTGTGCTGCTGGACACAATTAAAGTTACTTGTGAGGACAGAACCACTGATGTACAAATGGAGGTGGCATTTCTGAATTCTCAGTAACAGAAGACACAATAACAGAAACTGGTAGAGATGGTTTATCTGGCAGACAAGCCACTCCAGCCAGGCAGCAGAGAAACAACAGTCATTTCTTCACTCATCGAAGTCCTTCCTAGGAGATTCGGAAAACAGCTTTGCTGTACAATGTTGTCCTTTAGCTTAGGCCAAATGAAAGAGCAGAAATGGTTAAGACAACTTAAACAACTAGAGGCACATACTAAAACAGGCCATAAAACTGCACAAGAGATGTGTGGTGGAAGGTTTTCACCTTCTGAGTTGACTTGAGAACCAAGAGACAGAGATAACGGTGGTAGATGGAGTTTGATTATGTGCCAGGGTGTGCACTCAGTCCGGGTTTACTCACACCCCAGCAGCCAGCTGTTGCTGGAGGGACACCTTGCTCTCCTCCGTGCCCAGGAGCTGTGAACTCCTCCCATTGCTTTCCTTGTACCACTTCTGGCATTTTCATGACCATATAGCAAGTCTGTTTAGAGCATTAAACCAGTAAGAAAGTTATAAAAGACAGGAAATAGTTTTCTGCTGGGTCAGCTCACCTTATGTTAAGAAGAAGGGCACTGCTTGCACAGGACAGTGCAGAGCAAGACCCCACCTGGAGAAGAGTAGTGACACCACCATTTTCAGGCTGCTGTTAGATTGGCCGTGTTGTAAACTACACTTTGGAAGAGATGTACGGGGCAGAAACACCATGAAACAAGGCAAAGAAGATATGAGGAAACCCCTGATGCATTCATAGGAGCCTGCATGAGCACCAGCAAAAGTCTAGGGAGAGCTGTTTGAGAGCAGTACTGTCTGGAAGATGCTTGAAACACGGACAAGGAAAACACTGCCTATTTTCTGCTGTGTTGAGATACAAGATTTTGCAAGCAGTCCTAGTGCACTTACAGGCCTCAATAATTCTGGCCAGCCTCACCTGGGCCTCTCACTCACACTCCCTGCCCATAGGGCCAGGAGCCCAGTTTGGACTCTGTCCTGGACCTTCAGTTCCTGCCTGCTCTTCAGCTCAGCTTGATGTTGGACCTGCCTGCTGAACACTAGACTGTGCCTGATCCTGTGCCCTGGGAGTCACCACAGACAGGCCCTGAAGGCCCAGGTTTGAGCTTAAAGGGGGCTCCTGGTCCCCATGGACAGGGAGGGTGGCCTGGGTCTATTACTGTCCCTGGGCCCCAAATGCTTGGTTCCTCACGCCTGTTACCAACATCCCTTTAACCAAGGCAACTATGAATCTCTAAATCAGTTAACAACTTAGATGAAAAGACAAGCCCTTCATAACCAGACATTTTTGCTGTTCTGGAGGAAGGTACTGAATGTACATCATACAGTTCTAAAAGTAATTAAATAACAGCAGGTAAAAGATCTAATTTATATCATTTATTTCGTATTTTTTATCAAATCAGTTTGAAGACTGAGTAGCATTCATATTAAATAGCTCATAGGCTGTCGGATCACCATGAAGTCAGGACTCTCGAAGCTGGCTGCAGGCGAGCACAGGTCGATGTTGCCACCTTGTGGCATCTGACAGCGGTACTGTCACTTGTAAACCTATCCAACTCATCCACACAATCTCAGGCAAAAGGGTCTTTTATTAGAACTTGGCCTATAAAGGAATTCCACTGAATACTAAAGTTTATTTTTAAAAGTTACCCCAAACCGATATATCTGCACTAGAGAAATTAAGACCACTACCATCAGTCCCCCATTTGGGTGAGGCTGAGTAGTCACAGTCCAAGATTTCAAAAATCTTATGGTCTTACCTGGATAGTAATAAAAATGTTCCTGGATCCTTATCTCATCAATGCTTCACATATTTCAGCAGTGTCTGAAATATAAAAGTGAGTAATAGCAAGCTGAAGTATATGCAATGTCTCTTTTTGTGCCTGACAAGAAAATATAATATGACAAGCACCATCTTTCTGAGTTGGACAGAGAAGGCCTTCTTAATTGCTGTGAAACCTTAGTGTGTAGGAGACTACATATTCAGCCCTAGTGATTGTGTCTGGTAGATTGTAAAAAAAGGAGTAATAAACCTGTGACAACAAAGAACTAATACCTAAATCTACAACTTTACAATTAGCCTACTCACTCCCAACCACATGAAAAGAAACACCAAACAATTGAAAAAATTCTGTGGAGTTTTAAAATATATTAGAAAAGATACGAGTACAAAAAATAGTATATAAAGTATAAAAAAGCACTTTGCTATTTTTAAAAAATTAATTAGATTATCACATGATTATACTGTTGTATGACTAAGTGTTTTTTTTCAGCCAATGGCTCCACAAGACTACACGACATAGTCTAAGAGAAGCAACTAAGAACATCTATGCAAAGTGCCAACTGCAAATGCTATGCACACTAGCAAAATATCCAAATGGGATCTTTCATGAAAGCAGCAGCTTGATTGTTTTGTACAGCATGTAATGTTCCTGTGAATTTCAAGTAAAAAACAAGCTGTGACAAACACTTGAGAGGGTTTTGCGTAAACAAAAGCTACAAGCATTTGAAACCGGAGTAGGAAAGTCGAATATTAAAAATGGTTAGCGAGCTATTTTCTGTAAAGCCTAAGAACAAACACGTCATAGACTGGAATTTTCCCACCTCAGAGACTTTTTGCACAGCTACTGGTAAGCTTCATTTTCTAGACAGTGCTGCTTGGAAAAGCTATTTGGAGTACTCTTTCAAAACCAGTCATGTCACTCTTCTCAGCTGTGCTATGAAAAATACACTTCCCAAAACTTTTAAAAATAAATAATGGGGAAGGGCTACTGCAGAGGCTGTGAGTCTCACTTTGTTGCAAACCATGCAATAGACACAGAAGGCAATAGGGTGCTAAATAATTTGGAACAGCACTGGTACAGTTTTGCAGCTGTTTCACAACACGGAAAAGAGGGGGATTAGAGCTTAAATCTTCTATGCTGGACCACAATCTAAATACTACATTTCAGAGTAATCAGGCAGTCATGGAAACAGTTCAGACATACAGTTAGTCTTCATAAAATGGCACCTTATTGGAGTTCATGTATGGATGGAAAGGAGATCTCAGAGGTCTGTCTAAATGCAGTGTATGTGAGCTGCAATAACCCATTTGCTAAGCTTAGTTGTTGAGTTATGCAAAACGATCTTGGTAGCAGCTACTGAGCTTTTTACTGGAATGAAAAAGCTTTTATTGCTCATTCTACCTGCAAGGCTAGAGTTTAATCTATTTCTCTGGACAAAATGCTCACAATATTGCCTTTGTAAGTAACCACCAGGTAAAATGGCTAATTCAGAGCTCCCAATTTTTTAAGTCTGCCTTCTCAAGGATTGGTTTAGAATCGTGTAGTGGCATAAGCAAAGTGACAGCTTAACAGCTGAGAATTTGAATGTCTTGCATGAACAGGCAGAAATGTGTGTATTGACAGTTAACTAAATTGAATGGCTTCGTTGGTGCAATATCAATATGGAATACAATATTGCTGAATTTGAAATGGCTTAAGAAAAAAGTTAATTTTCCCTATAAGCTACTCTTGCTGTGGGAGCTCCACTGGTACCTCTTAGCCCTGCAGATTATTAGAGATGATTTTTGCTCTCAAATACTGCCTGGGGCATTTAGGAAAACACACTTGCTACTTGCAACAGGGTTTGGAACCAAGGAAAACGAACTGCAAGCAGAGTTTTTTCTGCCTCATACCATTCTGTTTTGTCTGGCTCCTGCAGCATCTTACCCTTTTGTCAGCTCTCCAAGTCAGCACCCATACTTTCTTCCACAACAGATCTAGGGGTCCACATGCTCTCCCTGCCTGTGCCAGGGCCACTGGGATTCTGTCTGGGAAGACATGAGAAGGACAGCACATTCTGCCCTTGGCAGACGAGGCACAGGCTGGCTGCTCTCTGGAGATTACAAAGGCACCAGGTGGGACATGTAAAGGACTTCAGGAATAGAAGCACCAGTTCAGCGGATGCCTGAGAGGCCCCGAGACAGTGCAGAGTACGTCGTAACACTGCCCTTGGGCATTTCCAGAGCCATCGCTTGTGTATGCAGCAGCCCTGACCGCTTTCTCTTCTGCGAGCTGTGGTGTCACTCGAGATGGCGGGAGGCGGCGAGGCCTCTGTTGGCCATGGGCGGCCCCTCGTGCAGCACCCAGGAGAGAACCGCCATGGATTGGTCCCGGGAGCCTCCCCAAAAGCCCCACTGACTCCGCAACAGGAGGCCTTCATCCCCTCCCCGCCTGTGGCACAGACCTTGCTCCGACATCCCCTCCCTCCTGGACCCCGGGACCCCTAAGGCTGGGCTGGAAACGCGCGTAGCCCTGTTCCCCTTTGGCGGAAGCACCGCGAGATCCGCGTGGGGCGGAGCGGAGTGGCGGGAGGGGCGGGGCCGCGCGCTGTTTGGGGCGCTGGGGCCTCCCCCGGCCGTGGCTCCGGCAGCCGCCGTGCACAAAATGGACACCGGGAGCGACCCCGGCCGTAGTAGCGCCGCCGCTCGAGCGGACACCGAGGCGCCTTCCACGTCCGCTGCGGCAGCCTCTGCGCAGGAGCCCGGCGCCGAGGAGGTACCGCTCCGGGGGCGGGCAAGGGGGGGCCCTGCGGGTGGTGGAGCCTCCTGGGACGAGCGCGCATGGCGCCGCTGCACTCCCTGTCCTACAGCGGCCCCTCGGGCCTCGCCGCCCCGGCCCTGAGGCGGGCTGCTGATCCTGTTGGGCTGTGCGTCAGCTCCTCTGCCGCAGTCCGTGAGGGCCCGGCCGAGCCAGAGCCACGGCTCGGCCTGCGCGGCGGCCCTGCAGGCTGGCGGCGGCCCTGCAGGCCGGCACCCGCCCGAACATACGCCCCCCCCCGGCCCCGCCGTGCCGGCTGGGCCCCCGGTCCGTCCTTCAGCATCGCCGTGGCAGCTGCCGCCAGCCGCACGGTCCGGGCACCCGTATGGTGGCCCCTTTCCAGCCGCGCAGCCCTGGTTCCCGTGCTGTGAAGCCGGTTCTGCCCCGTACCGACCCCCCCAGCTCCTAGCCGCTCCTGCAGGGCCCACTCCCCGCCAAATCTAGTGCCCCTCGCCCTGTTGTCTCCCTTCGCCCGTCGCCAGGTAAAGCTGTCCTGGAGCAGCCTGGGGCTCGGCCGGAGCCGGACGGGTCTTCAGGGGCTCGCTCCCTGTGTCAGAGTGTTGGGGTGAGGGTGTCGAGGAGTTCGCGGCTGAAGCGGCCTGTCCCAGCCCTCGGGCTCCTGGGCTTCAGCCTTTCCTCTCCCCAGCTGAGATGCAACTGTGATGTAGAACAAACCCCTCAAAAGAGCTTATATGACTACCAGCCTCCTCCCTTTATTTTTTTGGAAAAAAGTCTCCACGCCAAGACATAAGGAATGTAAAAGGTGACGTATTTGGGTATCCTTGGAAACTGACCAGGATTTAACCTGAAGAATGATTCTTAGAAAAACTTAGAATGATGAATGACTGTATGTCATATTTTTATGATACTGGAGAAAACTGCAGAAATATTCATATTAGTACACTCAGAATTTTAATTCCAATTGATTTAAGTATATTTTTCGCCTGAAAAGAATGCTTGATTCTATATTTTGTTGCTTATGTATACAAACAGCTATCAGATACAGCAAGGTGTAGCTCTAAACATTGCCGGATTGCTCAAGGGAAAAAGTTTCTGTACTGGATACAACTGACTCTATACAATTTTATCTATGTCAGCTGATAAAAAGGTGGTATTAAATGTTTAGAGGATGCCTGCCTGAAGAAATCATTTGGAAGCAGTGAATGGTTTTGAATAGTATTGACAGTGTGCTACTGTGCCATGCTGGTCAGTGTTTCTTAAAGGAAAAGAAAAAAAGATTTTGCTGTTTAGAGTTTTTATTCTGTTTGTGGAATTTCACTTCCCGCTAGGCCACAGGTCTGTTATGTAACTGAACAGTTAGTTATACGATCTGAATAACAATGGCATATAATGCAACCTGTTGTGCTCTGTTCCCCTCTCACTGTTTTACTTAACTATAAATACCCTTTCATGTTGTGGTAGGACCAAAACAGCATCTGAACTTTATGGCTATTTGGAATGTATTTCTACTTTTGTGTGAATTAAACACAAAAGGGGTCCTAATTATTCATAATGCATGTTTAAAGTTCTCAATAGCACAGGTTACAAGAGTAAAGTCAACTAAAGCAGCAGCAGTTCTTATTCCTGGTCACTTACTTAGGTATTCACATGACCTACCTGATTTAGGACTAAGTATTGCACTTACTAGATAGGAATCTCTCTTTTAGCCTGAAGCTAAAGCGTAGGTCTATTGAGGGTAGTTAGAGAGTTCGAAGGATATTGTTTTGGATGCTTGGAATACTCGGAGTCTGTTACTTTTGAAACTGCTGCATAATCATGTTTCTGGTAAGGTGTTAAAATGACACCGGTTTTCAGGGGATTCTCTTATCTAGGGTTTAATCTTTAATGAAAATCTTCTTGAGGGTGGAGGCTGTTGCCAGCTAGCTCCTTGAGCTGAAAATACAAGTAACTTTTTTGGAGGTTAATTAATTGTTTGCACTGAGGCTTCTGCTGATCCTCCTGTTTCCTTTTAAGTCAGCCCTCTAAGTGGTGAAGATGCATCGTGTAAAGAAAGTTTCTAGGGTAAAACTCTCACAGACTTAATGAAACATTTTGTGGTTCTGTGTTCTGTTAGGTACATGAGCTAGTTGGTAGTAAGAGTATTCTTATTAATACCAAAATTTAATAATTGACAACGTCTGGATGTTTATAATTTAGAGCATTATGCAGAAACAAGTTTGGATACGATGGTCATCCCTGCTACCTATGTAGGTCCCCCAGCACAGAGTAGTATTTTAGTGAAACTGCAGCATGTTCTTTCCCCTTGTAAGTTGTGAGGAAGAGACAGAGTATCAGCATGTGTCTTGTTTGTCTCTTTCATCGGCTTTTGTCAGTCACCTATTTGTTATTTCTACTATTTTGGAGCCATCAGTGTTGGACAGAAACACTGCAGTGAGGAGCAGGGGGGCAGGGAAACTGTTTTGTCATGAAGTGTAAGGTGTAAGATGTGATTTTTATAGTGCTGTGGCTGCTAACTTTACATGTCAGTTTGTTAACTTCTTTAACTTGAGTGTGTTACTCACAAATACTTATTTCTGAATAAATTTGATTTGTATGCCACCGTAAATTTTCTTCTGCTGGGGAAATCTGAGTAATAACAGAAATGGCATTAGAGCCATCTGCCTTGGGGCTTAGGAGGATAATACTGAATTACATTTTACTAGGAAAATGCAGTTAAAAGGGATTCACATAATATTGAGTTGTTCTGCTTTGTCCAGAAGAAACATCATATTTACCTGAGGTAGACAACTTTTTTTTTTTTTTCCTTCAGTATCATTTATGGACCGTATTTCTAGGGGAAGTGAGGGAGACATCTGAAATGTTATACTGTCAATTTTGTTTTCCTCTAAGGAGGAGAGTTTTGTCACTGTAGTAATAACTACTGGGCCTGATACTAGCATTGTCAGTCTTTCTCACTGGAGTATATGTTATACAGTAATACAATGGAAGTGTGAACTTACACATGTAAGTTACCTGCTCTTTGGGACATTGGTGTTTGAAGAAGCTGTAGGTGAATAGAACCTTTCTAATTCTCTCTCTATACAACATAAATATTTGGCCTTTCAAAGCTGCATTCATGCATTTATAAAATCATTAGTCAAACAACTTAATCATACACTTAGTACTGTTCACCTTGGCTGAGAATTACGGCTTTGGGCCAAAACTCAGATGATCTCTGACTTCAGAAAATATTCCTCCCATTCGTGTGATTGTGCTTAAAGTTGAAGAGTAAGTTGGTACACATTTATCAGTAACAGTTCTGAAATATAAGCTTAAAGTTGCTTGACAGACTTTTACATATTTAGTTCCATTTTGGTTTGGTTTTGCTACTTGACCCTGAATAGTTTAGGTTACTATTTCACTTTAATGTGTTTGTAGTAGGCTGGTACTTAAAGTGCTTGGCAGATAAAGGCTCTGCTCTGCTACATTTTATACAGACATTTACTTTGGCAGTTCCTTTCAGATTATTCAGTGCTTTTCAAAAACATTTTTCTAATTTAAAGCATCTAAAAAAAAATTAATTTTTTATTTGCAGGAGGGACATAAAAAGGCATACTTCAAAGACTGAATTAGGAAAAAAAATTCACCAGAAATTTCTTCCATTATTCTCTTTTTTTGAAACGATATTTTGCCAATATCCTGAGTTTTGCCAACATGGGGTGTTGTTTGCTTGTTTTCAGTGTAGCAGTGTATAAAAGTTGAGGAAGCCTGTTTTGAGCTTTCCAGTTGAAGACAGAAAGGAATCTCATAAATTACTAAAGTCAGGCATTTTTGTTACAGTTTCTTAAATTCCTTCCATTTATAGTAAATGAGATAGTTCTTTGTTAAATAAGCATACTTTGCAGTGTTTGCTGCATGGATTGATTTGGTGGTTTAATTTGTCTCTTCCTAAGTATATGGCTAACTGTAGTTACACCAGTATTTCCAAATGAACTCTAGAACTGAAAACAACACAACCAAGGTGCAAGTGCCAGAAACTTACAGATAGGAATTATACATTTAGAAATCACTACTCTTAAAAAATATATTTTCAAGATATTAAATATAATTATGCATTTAAAGCAAGATCTAATTTTATCAGCTTTCAGTACTTTCTTTCAATTTGGATCCTATTTGTAGAGGTAAACAGGATGATGCAAATCTTCAACTTAAATTTTATCTGGTCACATCTCCACTTTAGTTTTATCATGGATATCAGGTTCTTCTTTGGGTGACGTAATATGCTTAATGCAGTCACTTCATTTTGAAATAATTATTTTTTAAAAGTAGCATGCTTATCTTGTAATCTGTAGGTTTGCTCAGTTTGATATATTTTGGTTTATTAAATAAAGAAACTGGTATTTATTAAATGTTTAAAATTTGAATTCCAGAAAAATGATCCCCCATTCCAACTCAAACTTCCTCCAAAGGCAGCTAGACCTGAAAAAGAAGTTGACCCAGAATATGAAGAGAAGATGGTAAGTGTTTTTACAACAAAACATGCTGTGGCTTTTTGAGATATTTGTTTGTTTGCTTGAACTAGATCAACACAGTTATAAGGAGTAATTGCAGACTGGATGTATCAAAAAAAACCCAAGATTTTTTTAAACGTCTAGTCCAGTGAGGTGTTTCTCAGAGTGTCTAACAGTAGGTGTTTAGTGAAGAGTATGAGGACAGAGGAAAAATATGATAGTTCTGTTTGATACTGTCCCACTCCTCCAAGTATTTGGGACTGCACAATTTCTGGAGTTGGAGGCTGTGGTTTTTACACTCAGTAGTTGCCAGTGCATTTTTGTGTTGTTGTTTTTTTGTTAGTTTGTTTTTTTCCCCCCTTAGATTTTTGTGCCTGTGTTTTTTCCTCCTCATGTATGTTAAGTTATCCACACCCTTCTGTGGTAAGGAGTTTTGGATCTGTCTCTCTCTGCTAGTTTATTTGATGACCCCTTGAGTCATGTCAGAGGCATCCTTAAACTACTTCTTAAATGAGAGAAATACTGAAGCTGCCAGTTTCTCATCATATGAAAACGTAAAGGTTTTAAATGTTCATATGCTGTTTAATGTATGAGTCATAACAATGCAAAAAAGGATCTATCCATGAGATGGATGTAGAGACCTTGTAGTGCTGGAGAGGAGAGATAACAGGGTAATTTCTGTGTTACAAAGAGGCAGAGACCAGGAGGACATTACAAGTCTTGTTGAATGACACGTTGTAAGTTTTATGATTGAAGCTGGTATGTGTATCTCACTGCATTTTTCTTAAAAGCTTTAATGTTAAATGGGTGCTTGATAATTACAGTAGAGTCTGAAAGGACTGCATACCATAGAAGCCAGGAAAGAGTATCACTGTTAGAAAACTGGAGACCTACTTGTAGGAATACTTAATTTTTAGCCAAAGACACACAGGTAAATCAGTTAATTGAGAATGCGTTGAGTGAATAACTAAACTTGGTTTCACAGGAATACATGGTGATTTACATCTTTCCTAAATTAGAATGTTGTTCAGTTTTTCTGAGTGGCAAATTTTTTTAAGATCTTTGTAAAGATGTTTATTTGCTGGAAAGTGATGCACTATTAAAAGAAATGCATTGCCCTCATGTGGCAAGATCATGCATTGCATGTCGGGTTCATTTTTATTGCTGTTGGAGCACTTTTACTTGCATATAAATTACCTGGAGAAAAAGCTTTCTGTTTTTTTAAATATTTCATAGAAAGGTTATGGTACAGAATTACAATTTAACTTTTGTAGTTGATATCAAGATCTATACATGAGATCTCATGAAAATTGCTTTAAGTGGTACAGTTTTACATGATGCTTAGAAATGGCATAGAGAAACTCATAACAATTGCATCCTGTCAGCGTTCACATTTTATAATACTTTTCTTAAAAATTATGTAGTGTTGTCTTTTAAGTATAGAGAAGAACATAAGTGTTGCTGTGTTTATATAGTGAAGTGTATGTACCTCATTGATACGCCA
Organism: Hemiprocne comata; assembly: GCA_020745705.1. NCBI lineage: Eukaryota > Metazoa > Chordata > Aves > Apodiformes > Apodidae > Hemiprocne > Hemiprocne comata. The sequence continues at coordinate 11,648,983 of CM036597.1, read as the reverse complement.
AAATGAAAATGATTGATGTTTGAAAGCAGTATTGAGCTGGTGCAGCCATTACTTTAGTCATACTTCTAAAAGCAGAGTTACCACATGGTTGTCTTGGATCAAATCCTGATAGCCTTGAAGCTTATGGAAGTTTTGCCACTGACTTGAGCAACGTTAGGATTTCATCCCTTACTGTATGTCAGCACCTTACTTTTTTCTTTGTTTTTTTGTAGACAGTCCTTTAAAGCATCTCTTCACAGTAGCTGCTGTGCCATGCAGACTTAAGCAATCTATACAAATATACTGGTTTTGGGTTGTGTTACTTATTATTGAGTTTTGAATAGGAATGAGTTGCTGGGATCAGGTTATCAAGTCCTACCATGTCTTCCAGATTGCTGTGGTATTCATGATCACTTGAACTACCACACGTGACAATGGGGTGTTCTAAAGCAATTCGTGCTTAGCTGTGAGCTGAAGGAGCTCAAGAGCTATCTCATGATGCTTGTAGCTTTCTGAGCTGGCTACCAATAGGCAGATGGTCTTGTCTGTCTTCATATAATTTGTTCTCACAAGTGTCTGAATTCTGTTTCTTAAAAAAACCCAATAACTTCTCTTTATAAAAAATGAATTTTTATTAATTCTCTCCCCATTTTTGAAACTAGAAAACGGATCGAGCAAAAAGGTTTGAATTCCTCCTGAAGCAGACAGAACTTTTTGCACATTTTATTCAGCCTGCAGCACAAAAATCACCAACATCTCCACTGAAAGTCAAGGTGGGACGACCACGGATGAAGAAAGATGAAAAACAGTGTTTGATTTCAGCTGGGGAGTATGTCTCATTTTTATTTCTGACTTCTTATACTTTCAAACAAATTATGCATTTTAACATACCTGTTTAGTAGCACAGAGATAGTGCTTGAGGAAGTCCAGAACTTTCCTCTTAACGGTGTTTCATAATTTCTTTGAAAGCTGGTTGGTGTATGCATGCTGATCCATCAACATAAATATGACCTTGGATCAGGAATACACTTTTAAAGTAAATTCCCTAATTCTTGCCACATAGCATGCTTTGGTCCATACTGTGGAGTGATTTTGGAGCAAATGAATTTCTTTTGCATACTGAATGAGACTATGCACTCCAGAAATGCACCTGAAGTGGTCCAGCTGGTAGTGGATGTGTCAGTGGGACCGGAGTGGAGCTAGACCAAGTTAACAGAAGACCATGTGCATGTAGTGTGGGTGTTGGATCCCCAGCACCAGTTGTCTTGCTCCACTAGTCTGTCTATATTAGTAATGGAGGCATAGCCTGCACATGGTGTTTCTGAGGGGTCTTGTAATAGCAAGCAACTACTTTTTGGAACATTTACATGACATTTTCTATTTTATAAATTTTAAGGTTTTTTTTAAAGAAATATCTGATTCTTAATGGTATAGCTATCTAATAATTGATTCTAAGGCCACCACTGATGTGTCCTGTGTTGCTGATTAAAAAATACCTTAGAGAAGTCAGTATACTTCTTGTCAGAGTGTAGTTATGGCTCTGGAGGAGAGGGCTTCATATCAGTCTTTCTAATTAAAGCTGGAATGAGCCATAAGGAATAACTTATTAACAGGATATTGTTTTGGTCAGGGTACTAGAACACACACAATGTAGATCAGTGATTGTTACAATTTTTCACTCCATTTTATAGTTAGTCTTAAAGTTATTATATATAATCTTGAATCCTGGATTCTTTCTTCAGTTACCGTCACAGGCGCACTGAACAGGAAGAAGATGAAGAGCTGTTGTCAGAGAGTCGAAAAACATCTAATGTGTGTATTCGATTCGAGGAGTCTCCTTCATGTAAGTATTGTATCAAGTTTTCTGGTTGCTTTGCAATTAATCTAAGCAGATCCCAATTAAAATTTTCTACTTAGAATTAGTATTTTTCTACTTAGAGGAATCTTACATTTACAGATGTGAAAGGAGGAACACTAAGAGATTATCAGGTTAGAGGTTTGAACTGGATGATCTCATTGTATGAAAATGGTGTTAATGGCATTCTGGCAGATGAAATGGTAAGCATTAATCTTTTGGAATTTTTGTGGCAATTAATTGAGCAAAATTCAACATTAAAGTATTTAATGTATATGCAGTAGTATGGATCATTCTACAGCAGTTAGATTTTTCACAACTGGAATTGTAATGCAATGAAAGGAATTGTATTGCAGACACTGGCTGTGTAGCTTGCTTTAAACAACTGAAGTGGTAGAATTATATAGTAGGAAAATTGTTTGAAACTTTGTTTGGTATTTTGTTTCAGGAGGTTTCTTTCCCCCCCCCTTTTTGTCAATGCAGGGTCTTGGTAAGACTCTGCAAACTATAGCATTATTAGGCTATCTGAAGCATTACCGAAACATTCCTGGGCCACACATGGTCCTGGTTCCAAAATCAACTTTGCACAATTGGATGAATGAATTCAAACGCTGGGTTCCATCGCTACGTGCTGTTTGCCTTATTGGAGATAAAGATGCCAGAGTAAGTGCTCTATGTTTCAAAGATGTACACACTATTTGTCAAAAGCTAATTTGGGTATGGGGAATTCTCCCTACTTCCTCAATTACAGTATTTTTTTAGTAATCTTTTAACTATGTTAGTATCGAAAATGCAAATTTTATGCTTTTAATTCTGAGGAAAAAATGCAAATCAGGAGGTGAAATAATAGACTGGGATTACAGTACAGCTGTCTAACCTCTTTTTCTGTTGTCTTCCTCTTTGATTTTTTGCACCTTTTTTCAAAATCTCTTCTGTGTTTGCACTGTCACAGTGTTTATTTATTTTCCTTTATTGCTTCACTTTGAATAGGGAGAAAACTTGTGTTTTGCTTAAGCCCAGCTGATGATCTATCTATGCCTAAAGTACAAAGGATTGGAGGCTTTTATTACAGTAACTTTCAGTTACTGAGAAGATGTTTCAAAGTCTTTCTGTGCTAGCTTAGCGCATCAGTAATGTTGGCAGAGAGAAGTTTCACTGAATTCCATATAAATTGTTCATGTTGATAAATGTTTGTTAACTCAGTTGTTCTGCTTTAGGCTGCTTTTATCCGGGATGTTATGATGCCTGGTGAATGGGATGTTTGTGTTACATCATATGAAATGGTAATTAAAGAGAAATCAGTCTTCAAGAAATTTAACTGGAGGTACCTGGTGATTGATGAAGCCCACAGAATAAAGAATGAGAAGTCTAAGGTAAACTACAAATTATTTTATACTTTGAAGATACTTCGACACAAGATTACATCTGATTTTAGCAGATATTAAGTGTTGGGTGTGGTGCTTTTAAAATACAAGCCGTGAGCTATTGGGTGGTAAATATTAATTTCTTAGGTAGCACACTGTTGACATTGTTTCAGGTTTCAGAAACTGATAAACATTCATTATTCTTAAATGCACATGATGATGATGATTATTTGTTGTGTTTCTAGCTGTCAGAGATTGTACGTGAGTTCAAGACAACAAATCGATTGCTGCTTACAGGAACTCCTTTACAGAATAACCTCCACGAGCTGTGGGCATTACTCAATTTTCTTTTACCTGATGTCTTCAATTCTGCAGATGTAAGTTGAGGTTTGGAATTACAGTCTTGTTCTTAGTTGGATTCCTAGGCTGCCAACTGCAGAAGAGAAGAATGACCAGCCTAGTAAGAGACACATGATGTGGAAGACCTGGATTTCGTAGAAGCTCTGTGGCTTATCTAACTGTAGACTACTTTTTTTGCTCTACCTAGTTAAAACAATGCATTCTGTTAGTGCAGATAAGGCCCCAGGCCAGTAATAGGAAATGTAATACTTTAAATAGTTGAAGAATTAGGCACAGTGGAACAGCATTTGGGGAAGCAATGCAGAATAAAGAATGTGAAGCATCCAAAATAGGCATAAGCTTTTTTCATTTAGAATTTGAATAATCTCTCTTCATCTACTGTTAATGTTTCCTTGTACTTGTATTGCTTGCTTCTGTTGTTTTTGCTTGGTTGTCCATCTCATTTACTTAAGGATTCTGGGTTGTTTTTCTCTTTTTACCTTCTTGCCCCATCATTACACAGGCACTAAGGGAGAACTTGGAAACTGCAGTGATGAGCATGAATAACAATTGTAAACTAAGCAGAGTAATAGTATTTTGTCTGTGGAGTTACTTGGTTGACTTGAATGTTACAATGTGCTGAGGAGCTGGCAGAGTCTTGCGGACTGATTTTTCTTTCACTTAAAGTAATTTGTCTCAAGATTTATGCCACTGTCAGAGTGAGAGAGTCAATGTATGTCTGCTAAAACTACAGATGATAGACTGTTTGTACCAATTGTGCTGTTTCTCACCACAGGATTTTGACTCGTGGTTCGACACTAAAAATTGTCTTGGTGATCAGAAACTTGTAGAAAGGCTTCATGCTGTAAGTAATTAAAGCTGTAATGTGTCATCATTAACATACACTGTGTAAAAAAGAGAACAGAGTATTTCATCAATCTGAGAAGATGAACAAGAAGGTATTTAATTGCAGAAGTGCCCAGCAGAATTTTCATTAGTTAACTGTTGGAACTTACTATTACTGATACTGCTTTTTGTAACATTACTGTTTGAAGCAGACAAAATCTGTACATAAAATGTGAAAATGAATTTTGAGACCTTTTTGAAACCAATTATTGTTGTGAATAGCATACTGATCCACATGTCATGCTAGTCTGAATAAAAGCATGCTTTTATCTTTGTTTTGCTGTGCATTAGAAGAGGTTTCATCATACAGTAACAAAACAAATGGGAAGGAAATAAAACATACATTGCTTATTTTTGAAATGTTAGTATATTTTGTGTATGCTGCTAGTGAAAATGAAACAGAGCTGTTAAAAGGTAACAGATTTTATAAGCTTATGGGTTTGGCCCTTGCTTAGGATAACTGGGATCAGTATGGCAGTCTTTCTGTGGTGTTACATATTGATGTGTGAACTGTGCCTATTAGTGGACAGCTTCATTTTGCTGACTTTAGCAGAATTTTTCTGAAGGAGTCACCATGACAGCAATAGATATTGATTAGTTCTGAATAAATATCAGATAATTGAATCCGTTCATTTCATATCTGAGGTAATCAATTTTAGAAATTTAGCTGTGGAAAAACTCTTAATTTGTGTAGGTTTTGAAGCCATTTTTGTTACGCCGCATAAAAGCTGAAGTAGAAAAGAGTTTGCCTCCAAAGAAGGAAGTAAAAATATATCTCGGGCTCAGCAAAATGCAGAGGGAATGGTGAGTTATTTACATCAAAGTGAGATTCTTTTCTGATAAATAACACTACAGCTCTTCACGCTGATTATTTTTTTTCATGTAGTTATATGTTAAGACAGTCAGATGGAGTAGCCTACTTGTAACTGTCTTTGGGGCTTTTTTAAAAGATGTACAAGTTACAAATAACTCAGAGGGGTAATGAAAAGGGTTGGGAGAAAGAAAGGAGAAATGTCTTTTCCTTGCTTATTTGAAAGAGCGTAAGCCTCCCAAGTGTCCTTCTTTGATCCAAGTATGTATGCACCAGTACAAATTTGAGCTGAAATTAAAATAAAACCTTGAGAAGCCACATACCCAGAAGAGGTCTGAGAAAAGGAATCTAGTCAGTGTAGCAGCTTCAGGCAAATAAATGCTATCTTTACTTGACTTTGTAGTCCTAAAGTGGAAGCGTAAATTACAGATCATTGTCACTCACAGACAAATCGCCTTTCATGTTTAAGTATGAATTTATAAATCCTTATTATCAATCAGATGTGTTTGCCAAGTTTGGTAATCATATAGCACATTCTTCACAAAGCAAGCTCCCACATCCAGAAATAAGTAACTGGGATACTGCAGGGTTTCATTCATGTTGTAAATATCAAAAACAGAGTTGTACTAAGTTGTCTGTGTAAATCTTCAGGTATACAAGGATCCTGATGAAAGATATTGATATCCTGAATTCAGCTGGGAAAATGGATAAGATGCGTCTGCTGAATATTCTGATGCAGCTGCGAAAGTGCTGTAACCATCCTTACCTGTTTGATGGTGCTGAGCCTGGCCCTCCTTATACCACTGACACACATCTCATCACCAACAGTGGTAAAATGTTAGTTCTGGATAAACTGCTAGCAAAGCTCAGAGAGCAAGGTGAGTACAGTTTATGAACAGTATGATCTGAACGCATACTCGAAAGTAAAAGTACCTTTCAAAAATGGCATTCTTGTCTTTCCTCCAGTGAATGCATTTATTATTTTCAGTGAGGTTTTTCTTGAAAATAATTTTTGTGTAGATCTTAACACGTGGAGGGAAGGAAGTTGTACAGGAATGATGAGGAAGACTCGTAATACGGAGAAGTAGAAGGAAAGCAAAAGCAGAGCCTCCCTTCTGCTATCTTTAAGAAAATTTCTGATGAGAAGTTCAGTTTATGCAAATCAATCATCAGCTAATTATCTTACCATGGTTTTGAGTGTTCTGTTTCTTCAGCTATGTATTTCTTCTGTATAAATTATTAAATAACCTGTCTTGAGCAGAAGTTAAATCAATACCTGAAAAATAACTTCAGAAGACTGAAGTGAGGCATAGTAAAGAATATTTCACATGAGTTCTTACTCATGCTTTATAGTAGGCTCTGTGATAAGATTAATATGAAAACATTAAAACCAATGACAAAACCTTTTCTGCTTTTCTGTCAGGTTCCAGAGTTCTGCTTTTCAGCCAGATGACTCGCTTACTGGATATTTTGGAAGACTATTGCATGTGGCGTGGGTATGAGTACTGCCGACTTGATGGACAGACACCACATGAAGAAAGAGAGGTGAGAAAGTTGTATATAAACAAGGAATGTCTTTATTTTGCATATTAGATTATTAAGGTGTTATTAATTACATATATATGCACATAGACACATAATTTCATCATTTTTTAAAGTAAAGCAACAATGAAACAGTTCAAAAAGGCTCCTAGGTGTATTTGTATTTCCTACCCAAAGTGCACAGTGAAGCACACTTAATTAGTTCCTCAACTAAATGACAAATGTAATATTTTGTGGACTCAGAATTTTTCACCTGAGCAAACCTACAGTTTGTTAAAAAACTTGGTATGAAAATTCTGTAAATTTCAAAGAAATGTTATTGAAAACCACCAACATACTGGAAGCTTGTTTGAAAACTGCCACTTAAATGCACTTTTTTTTTCTTTTAGGAAGCAATAGACACATTTAATGCTCCCAACAGCAGTAAATTCATTTTCATGTTGAGTACCAGAGCTGGAGGTCTTGGAATTAATTTGGCAACTGCTGATGTGGTTATTCTCTATGATTCAGACTGGAACCCTCAAGTAGATCTGCAAGCCATGGTGAGTTAACTCCCTAATATACATTTGTTTGTTAAAGTTGTCATTGTTCTATTTTATGCAATTGTTTCCAGGACTTCCATGTCTGATATTTTGCTTTTTGTATTTAATACCAAGACACTAAGGAATTGAATTAAAAGGGCATGAACAGAATTGTATAAAAAAAACCACCTGTAGATACCATTGAAAATATTTATCTTAATTATGAATAAATGAATAAGACTACTTCTGTCAAAATACTGTATCAATATTGCTTATCCATAGAATTCTTAATTCTGTCTTTCTAGAAGACAACAGTAAACTAATAACAGAGGGCTGTTACCAAAATAATAGCAAAGAGTTACAAGCGTGCCCCTTAATATTCCTCCCTTTTGGGAAGCTTATGCTTTTGCAACCCACCTTGTTCCTGTGTAAGATCATCCAGTGGTGATGCCAGGAAAACACACCCTTAGCTTTGCTTTAAACATACTAAAACCTGATCTTGCTGAATGCTAAATATAAAAAAAAAATCAAGTCTAGGATTTGTCATTTGGAATAAAAATCACATGATCCTTTTTGCATGACTGGGGGAGGTGGGTATTTGTGTTTTGGAGGGTGTGTGTTCTTTTTGTTGTTTTTTTTTTTCTTCAATGTCCTTAAAAACTTGTGAATAACTTGTCCTTTCGATATGCATGCTGACTACCAATAGCAGACCAACTGCCTGGTAACTGATGAGTGATTTGTGAGCTTTAGTAGGATTTTCAGGAAGAAGTTAATATTATGCAGGAGGGTAAAAGCTTTAATGACTCATCTTTAAAGGACAGTCAGAAAATCCTGGTACCAACAGATGGAAGGGCAGTTGTTTAACTCTTTTTTTATTTAAGAGGACAACATAATATTTTTATTCGTATTTTCCAGAGAGAAAACAGACAAGTTTTGTTACAAATAAGTACAGTTAGTCATATAACCTTATTTGCTGTGCATTGTATCTGTACTAGGTGAGCTGCATATTGATACTTTAATGTAGCTAGCTTGGGACAACTACAGTATGGAAGATGTGGCTGCACGGACTTTGTCCATGGAATTTGTAAGCTCAAGGCAGGGATGCCAAAGTTTCAACACCTCTGTCAAGTGAGAGAGTTAGCTTGAAAGCAGTGCAGCTATGTGTATACATACACTGTTGTATCTCCACTTCCCAGTTGCAGTTTAGACAGACATTCAGTTATCCTCATTTACAATGAGGTACATGAATTCAAAACTATAGAATGGCCCAAACTTAGAAGGTGTGATACCCAGATGAAAGTAAATATTACTATACTGGTTTTACATTTTTGTATATACTCTTGAATAAGCAAGGAACCGAGAAATATGTGCTAGTTTCAGTCTGCTGTTTCTGCAAGCTGTCTGTCTATTGCTTGTGAGTTGTTGTTGCTGAACACTCATTGATTTATGTTTGTTAGGATCGTGCGCATCGTATTGGTCAAAAGAAACCAGTACGGGTGTTTCGACTAATCACTGATAATACTGTTGAAGAGAGGATTGTAGAAAGAGCTGAAATAAAACTGAGACTGGACTCTATAGTTATACAACAAGGTATCAACTGCTATGTATGTTTGTCTGCAACAGAATTGTTCAGTCCCTTTTAGCAGGGGTTAAATAACTGTACAAATGTACAGTATAAGAGAAAGCAGGCCTTGTGTATAATAGTAGTACACTAAATTAACCTAAGAAACTGTAATATGTTGTTCACTTTTCAGCTGAAATTTCTGAAAAAATCTGTTATCCTAAGAAATGTGGGAATAGACTTATACTAAGGCTCTAGATGAGGAAAGCAAACTACAGCTGAATAGATATTATTTGGTTTTGTGGTGTGTTAAAAAGGATAAAAAGATATTTTCAATGACAGCTAAAAATAAATATATATATGGGCTTCTTGCTACATGTATCTTTACTGAAGATTAAAACTGTGTTGTTTGCCTTTGTTTAGAAGATCTTGGAAGAACAGTTAAAAACTGAGGTTCTCAAGCTAAGCTTTAGTTGTTTTTCTGAAAGGGTGGGCTGCTGAAAGGATGATGGTAAAAATTTTGGTGGTCTGGGAAGAGAGACAAGAAGAGATAAGTGAAATTTTGGGGCAGAAGTTTTAATTTTGTGAAAAATATTCAGAGACTTGGGTTGAAATCAGTGAAGTGAGTGTTAAAAATCTTAAAGTACCACTTAATGGTTATTGCAGAATACTTTGTGATTTTTCATCTTGAAATAAGAATTTGATCAGCTAACTTTGTAAGGATAATATCTTAAGCATAAAATTTAGAATATCTGAATGAAGAACGTTCTTTAAGGCTTGATCCAAAGTTGTTGTTTTTTTCTAATTTCCCCTTAAGTCCCTGATTTCTGTTTATTTTCAGCTCAAGTAAAATGCAGTGTATTCTGTATGGTTCTTCTGTTTTTCTTTCCTTGTTCTGTCAGTGATCTAAAAAAATCCACTGTTTGCATGGTCCTACAAAAACTTTTCTATTATAACTTTCAACATGTTTCTTCCAATTTTAGGAAGGCTCATAGACCAGCAGTCTAACAAACTGGCGAAAGATGAAATGCTGCAGATGATCCGGCATGGAGCCACCCATGTTTTTGCTTCCAAAGATAGTGAGCTGACAGAAGAAGATATAACCACTATTTTAGAAAGAGGTGAAAAGAAGGTTAGAGAACAGTTTTGTACGGAATTCTCAATGTGTCAAACATTATATATGCACAAAATTAACATTAAATCTGATAATGTAAATATATTTTTATGCCCAGGTATTACTTCACTATGCATAACTATTTTAAAGCTTATGAAAGTTTTGAATGACTAGAATTAGTGAGTTACATTGTTTTCAGAGTTCAGACTAAACATATCTTAACCACTGTTTATTTTGTGGGCTTTTAAAAGACATACATTTTATGCCTTCAATTCAAATAGATACAAAACATCTATGGATCTTTATTAGGGAATAGGTAGGTCAGTGGAAAAATGAGCTGCCATTTTAGCTCCAAAGAGTTGGGCATAAATTTGATTTAAATTTAAAAGTTAAATCATACATTTGTAGACCTACATCACAGCATAATAAATTCAGTTTAAGGGAAAGTCTTGAATTCTGATTATTAGAAATTGGAAAGCACTATGGGCATTTATCATTAGAAGAAAAATGTAAGTAAAAGTTCTAAGCAGAAAAAGAGAATTTTTTAATAACGGTGAAAGTTCTTCATGTTCAGAGAAGGTGAAGCAGCTTGAGTGAGCTTGAAAGTATCATTCCGTATTTTCAGACAGCTGAAATGAATGAACGATTGCAGAAAATGGGGGAGAGCTCATTACGGAATTTCACCATGGACACAGAGATGAGCTTATACAACTTTGAAGGTGAAGATTATAGAGAAAAACAAAAGGTAATTTTTCTTAGTCTTTGAGACTAGTTAAGATGTGCAAGCATAAAGGTCATACTAGAAGTGTTATGGCTATAAAGGTTATTCTAGAGAAGTAAGGAGCTACTGAAAAATTCAGGTAGCTCTGTGGAGGCATCAATATTTTGAATATTTGTTAAATTAGCTTTCAGCCCCACTGTTTTTCTTAACAGTTAAATCTGATAATATAGCTCAGATTTTATCCTTTCTGCAGCAAAAGTACTACATTGCATCCTACTGTACTGCTGCAGTCAGTATAAATTCACTGCCACATAACCATGAGGAAAAAAACAGCCTTGTAATGATTTTATATGTAGAACTTGGACTTAATTTTTTTTTTGTGTTGAAGGTTAGTCATTATTTTTGCAACTTTAGGAAAGCATACAGTTACTCTCATATCTTTTTATTCTATTCTGTGTGTAGCTGAGCATGATGGAATGGATAGAGCCTCCAAAACGAGAACGCAAAGCTAATTATGCAGTTGACGCTTATTTCCGAGAAGCCCTACGTGTTAGTGAACCAAAAGTCCCAAAGGTAAGAAGTTGGCAAGTATGGATTTTTTTGTTTTCCTTTACTCTTCTTCTCTCCCATGTTGCACCACCTGCCCTCACCCTATACTGGTAATAAAATGAACATATTTGCAAAGAGGTAGGTTGCCACTGCTGCTGAATGATGGCAGTTGTATTGCACAGAAATCAAGCTTATGTATTGTTCCTGTGTGTATTTTTGAAGGCTCCACGACCTCCAAAACAACCCAATATTCAGGATTTCCAGTTTTTCCCACCACGTTTATTTGAACTTCTGGAAAAAGAAATTCTGTACTATCGTAAGACTATAGGATATAAGGTAATGATTTTTTTTCTCTCCAAACTATTGAAATGTATATTCCTCATTGCAGATTTACTGCAACCTTGACAATAGCTAAATTAAATAAATGAGACTGCAACTAAAAATAGATTATTCTGGTCTTACCTTTTGTAAAGTACTTCTCATTGTGAAAGAAATGGCTTAAAACCCCTATTCTCTATTTCTGTTCCACTGCACAGAAGAAAGAAATCTGTAATTCCTTCCTTCATTAAAAGTTTCATATCTGTGTAGCTTTGTGTTTTGCAGTGGGCTCCTAACAATCAAATAGAGTAGAAAAAAATAAAGACAGTTCAGATGCTTCATGTATTACTCCTCAAAACCAAAAAGTGGTATGTAGTCTAAGGTGAAAATAATTTTTGGCTATAAGATGACCTTCTAGGGTATGACTTTTTAGTTACAGCTTTTGCATATCTTGGGTAGAAAGTAACAGTGTTATTTTGAAGTTGGCTTCATGTCGATAATAAGTTATAGTAAATACAGAGACATCAATTTTTCTTGCATTTTGCTGGGATATAAAATATTTAAAGGTGTTGAAGTCTGAATGTATTACTACTACAAAAAGAAAACCAGACAACAGACTTATCTTTTTTTTTCACCTGGTATGCCTTAGCTGAGTTTCTTCCTTTTCCCTGCTGACATAACTGAAGAAGCAGTAAACACGGATTCTGTTTTGTTGTTGGTTTTCATTACTTGTGCCAGTATTGGCTGAGTAAATCAAATGGTTCCCCTGTTTCCAGACATGGAACTTACTTTAAAAAGCCTCATGTTTCATGGCGGGTTGCAGCAGGAAGAAATAATGTATAAAATGTGTTGGAGAACATCAGCTTGTCATACAAAACAATGGATAGGAAATGGGTGTTGCAAAAGCATAGAAAATCTAGTTTGAAACACAAAGAATTTTAGGTGGATGCCAGGATAGAATTAAGATAAGAGTTAAGTGAAGTATAATTAGCTTAGGGAAATAAATTATTCAATTAATGCTTCAACAAATAAAGATGGAATTGCTAATGTTGACAATATGCGAGTAAAAAGAAAGGTGTTTCAATCCTTTTAACAAAATCTGTCAGACTGGATAGGTCAAACATGAATATTTGTTAGCTTAAAAACTTAGTATGACTCTGTAATACTGGTGAAAGTGATAAATGTGATTAAGCTTGTTCTGCTTTGAAATGGAAGTATAACTTTGCCTCTGAAGAGAGTTTATTGTTAAAACTGAAGACTGCTGTAAACAATATCAGAAGGTATCAAATAGAGACCAAGCTTTATGTCTAAATCTGAACGTAAACCACCAAAACCCAGAAAACTTCTTAACAGATGTTAAAAACAGCTCTTAACTTCCTTTGCCGTTTGCTGCAGAAATAGACAAGGTCTACAAAATCTTTGCTGGGTACTGGTTTCTGACTTGTTTCCCTTGTGTGGTATGAAATTGCAATACACAGTTTAAAAGTCACAAGTATTAAATCAATGCCAACGTGGAGAAGAACAGGAGGCCTGATGCTAGGCCTTGTCTGTCTGGTCCTTGGGCAATGTGAAGAGCTGTAGAATAAACCTGGCAGAACTTAGTATTTCACCCTAGTTATAAAACAGAAGCTTAAGTGTGCCTCTGAAATCAGTGAACTGTGACAGCTTGCACTAGGTGGGGCTCTGCCTCTCACAATATCCTCAAGTCATGGTGGGTGGGTACAGGGAATAAAATTATAACAGTGACAAAATCTAGTCCTGTTTTTGGTAGGAAGGGATTAAGCAACAGGATTTGAATCTAGGTAAAACACATGTAGTAACTGTTGTACAGATCAGTGCTATAATAGTTGGAAAACATGTATTTTACCATTTACATGGGTTCTTCAGTGTTTTTCACTGACTTTCTTAAATAATAAGTGACTAGGACCCTTTTGTTACTTAGAGGTGAAGATAAACTTTACATTAAGAGCTTGAGACAAGAAAGAACAAGCATAGATAAATGACTATTTAATACATCACCGTGTCATGAAGAATAATATTTGCAATTTAGCAACAGTTTTGTAGATAATGATGAAAATATTCTGGTAGTTATTTTTTTATTGTGGTTTAGTTTCTTCAGGGTAGTCAAGGTGTCGGGTGGTGGGTTTTCTGTTGTTTGGGCTTGGTTTTATTGTTCTGTGACAGTAAATGTTTAGTGGGTATGAACTACCCACTCGACAGAACATTGGTCCTGTGTGGTGTAATATGCACTTAAAAATTGTCTACCAAGGTTGATAGAAAAGTGTGCAGTCTCTTTAATAATATTGCTGCACTACTGCTTATTGATACCCATGATTTTAGGTTCCCCGGAATCCTGACCTCCCAAATGCAGCTCAGGTACAAAAAGAGGAACAAAAGAAGATAGATGAATCTATGCCTCTGAATACTGAGGAAACTGAAGAGAAAGAAAAGCTTCTAACACAGGTAAAATAAACTCCTGAAGTATTTAATATGTTTTTACTAGTATGGAATATAAATACTGATAAGGATAAATATGCACAGGAAAGAGAGAGATTTTGCTTTGGGGGATCTTTCCTGTCCTTGAACATGTCACTTACTATTTCCTTGAATGTCTGCAGTGTTTCTGAGGCAAGAACTTGTACAGTAGATGCACTACCCAGCAGTACATGCAGAAAACCAATCAGGGTTTCTCCTATATGGATCTTAAATGTTTTTTTTTATCAAAAAGGGTTTAAATCAGAGAACCTGCATCTATCAACATACATGGTATTAACACTGATGTATAAGACATCGTGTCACATCCATTAACTTTGTCCCAGTTAGGTTGTTAGGCATGTTCCTTGTACAGTGGGACTGCATCCCAGTCACTGGCTAGTGAGGACCTGGACAGGCTGGATCGGTGGGCCGAGGCCAACGACATGAAATTCAACAAGACCAAGTGCAGGGTCCTGCACTTTGGCCACAATAACCCCAGGCAGCACTACAGGCTGGGGGAGGAGTGGCTGGAGAGCAGCCTGGCAGAGAGGGACCTGGGAGTGCTGGTGGACAGCCAGTTGAACATGAGCCAGCAGTGTGCCCAGGTGGCCTGGAAGGCCAATGGCATCCTGGCCTGTATCAGGAATAGTGTGGCCAGCAGGAGTAGGGATGTGATTCTCCCCCTGTACTCAGCACTGGTGAGGCCTCACCTCGAGTCCTGTGTACAGTTCTGGGCCCCTCACTTCAAGAAGGACGTTGAGGTGCTGGAGCAGGTCCAGAGGAGAGCAACAAGGCTGGTGAAAGGACTAGAGGGAAAGTCTTATAGGGAGAGGCTGAGGATGCTGGGGTTGTTTACCCTGGAGAAGAGGAGACTCAAGGGGGACCTTATCACTCTCTCCAACTACCTGAAGGGAGGTTGTAGTCAGGTGGGGGCTGGGCTCTTTTTCCAGGCAACCGGTGACAGGACAAGAGGGCACAGCCTGAAGTTGCTCCAGGGGAGGTTTAGGTTGGATATTAAGAAGCACTTCCTCATGGAGAGGGTGATTAAACATTGGAATGGACTTCCCAGGGAAGTGGTGGAGGCACCATCTCTGGATGTGTTCAAGGAAAGGCTGGATGTGGCACTTAGTGCCATGGTCTAGGCGGTGTGGTGGTCATAGGCTGGACTTGATGATCTTAAAGGTCTTTTCCAGTCTGGGTAATTCTGTGATTCTGTGATTGCATCTTCAGTTTTGGGTTCATTTATTTCTGTACATAACACATTTTCTGTTTGACAGTGCTATAGAGTTTCCATTTGGTTGTATCTTTTTGGGCTAGAGATTGATTCTTGACATACTTAGGCTTTCATCCAGCTGTTTGTCTGGTTCAAGGTTTGTAAATGTTGAAAGTAGGAGCTGTTGCTTTAGATACTTGCACTACTCTAAGAACTTGTAATGACACTTATATTGGTGCACCCTGTACTCCTAAAACATTCGTTGCTTGTATCTGCTGAAGGATGACTTAAATAAAATTATAGTAACCTGTCACTGAGCTTGTTCCTTTAGAGAAATATAAAAAGTTTAAAAAGAAAGTAAAGTAAAAAGCTCTTACTAATGCATGTGGAGTCATGCACAAAAATAACTTCAGACTTTTTATGATTCAGTAATAAACCCTGGATAATACAAGTTTATGGAAATCCTGAAAGACCATTAACCACTGTAATGATGTGACATTGCAGAGGCATTGCTGATTGGAGCAAATGACACATAGCTAGGGCAAAATTTTACAAAATGTTTCCCTTCTACCTAGTAATGCCTTCTTCATCTCTTGCTACTTACAGGGCTTTACAAACTGGAATAAAAGAGATTTTAACCAGTTTATTAAAGCTAATGAGAAATATGGTCGTGATGATATAGACAATATTGCCCGTGAGGTGGAGGGAAAGTCACCTGAGGAGGTCATTGAGTATTCAGGTTTGTGATATTAGGAAGTATATTTCTTGATCATGTGGTATCACCATCATATTGGCTTCATTTTCTTACAAAATTACAAGATGTAGAATTTGGATGGGTATGAGTATTTTTTTTAAAAGTACATGATGGTTGTTTTCAGAAGACTTAAGTCTGTTAAAAAGGTTGTTTGCAGCATATAAATATACCTTGGCAGACTTAATTTACATTCACACAAAGGACTTGTGGAATCATGAAGTTGCCTTATATTGGCAACATGATTCTTTATGCTGTGAGTCCATTTACTGTTTTAGCTAGTACACTGTGTCTTCTGTATTTACACAGTGCTTTTTAATTTGTATTGAATTCTTCCCCTTTCATCCTTGGATTTCATTTTACTAAACACCTTCATAAAATTTAATTTTGCCATGTTCTTTTGATAGCTTAAAAAGGAAGAGCTCTGCAAGAGCTACCTTCAAAGTTTGGAATTTATTTTGAATTGGCTAAAGATGCCACTGGGGAAGTCAAGGATTACTAGTTTTTATAACAAAGTAGTCTCTGACCTTAGAGTTAGCTAGTGAAAACTGAAATATGAAAGTTTCACTGCCAGACTAGCAGCTTTAAGTTATTTCATCATTGTTAGGAAAAGCTATCCTTAAAAGTAACTTTTTTCAGAGTTTTACATAATTACCATTAATTACATTGAATGTTACAGCTGTTAATAAACTTTTTTTTAAAATGAAGTTCTGAAGACTTAAAGGGTCTGTGCAAGTTTATTTTTTGACTAGCATAGTGAAAGGGAGAGTATTAGCAAATCTTTTAAGATTTAATGCAACCACAATCTGCATTTTTTTTTCTTTTTGCTGAAGTGCCTCAACTGAATAACATAGCAGAGAAAAAGGTGTGTTGTTTTTTTTTTTTACAAATTATGTTTTGCATTTCTAGCCGTTTTCTGGGAACGCTGTAATGAGCTACAGGACATCGAGAGGATTATGGCTCAGATTGAACGAGGAGAGGCAAGAATTCAACGGCGGATCAGTATCAAGAAAGCCCTGGATGCCAAAGTAATCACTGCAGGTTCTTGTTTTCTACAGCTGTCTCCTCCTGCATTCCTTCAGAGAAGGAATAGTTGGGGATGGGAGTTCTGTGTTTTCATATAGCCTATGTGGTATACTGTGTATCGGGGAGCTACACTGATATGTAATCAATGCGTGATGTAATATTGTATGTTTAATGGTCCTTATTTTTGTTCTGCATTCAGATTGCAAGGTATAAAGCACCTTTTCATCAGTTGCGTATCCAGTATGGAACAAACAAAGGGAAAAACTACACAGAAGAGGAAGACAGATTTTTGATATGCATGTTACATAAGATGGGCTTTGACAAAGAAAATGTGTACGAGGAGCTAAGGCAGTGTGTGCGCAACGCTCCTCAGTTCAGATTCGACTGGTTTATCAAATCTAGAACTGCAATGGTAGGTATCAACTGCATGGACTATCATTATATGAAATATCTTGTTCCTTTTTTTAAGCACCAAAATTTGGGTTTGTGCCAGAATATTGGAGCCTGGGAAGCAAGTGCTGAAAGAATAATGTTTATTCTAATATCTAGTATTTTTAATAAAATACCCTTTTCCCTTAGTACAGTAAACAACACAATACAGGTGAAACAGATTAGAAAACCTGCCAAGCTGAAGTCCCATGTTACTCAAAGGGATTAACACAGAAGTAGACTATCCTTGTAACCTTCATTGCAAACTAAAAGTTTTACCAGACAACGTCTCTGGAAATATGACTGCTTTTCAGAATTATTGGACACTATTAAAGACTGAAAACATCTGAATTATATACTGGGAGGAAAAAACACCTTTTCTAATATTATATAATTTCTAAAAGCATGAGGAGATTTAGTGATTCATGTAAGACTTACTCACTGAAGCAATTGGTTTAAAATTCACTAGGTAGTTGTGAATGAGGATTATCACATGCAAGTGCTTAAATTGTTTTAGTTCTATTTTTCTCAAGATTTCGTTCATACTTAGAGAATATAATACAAGTTTGATAGCAAGTGGGCTAGTACTCTAAATTTTAGCTGTGTTTCTTTTCCACTTTCTCTGTCTGAACACGGTAATTTTTTAGTTTAGTCATGAAGTAGGAAGTTTTGGTGGTTGCAAATAGTAAGCTATGTAGGTGCCAGTCTCAGAATATGGAACTCTTTAATGATAAAAAGCAGCTAGCTCTGCCCTGAATTTTTGCTCAGATCTTCCCAGATTCAGTTCCTTTTTCATGAGTAAAATTTAGAAGTGTGTGCACCTTATGTAAGAAACATACACATGTGTTTTCATGTGAATGTATTTAGATGGGAAAAATGTACTTCCACCTTTTTTTATATACCAGAAATAACTTGATCTTACTCACCTGTGACAACTGAGAGCTGGAGCATTTTTTGTCTGAATCCAAACAAAAGACTGAAGCACACTGTCCCTTATACAGTTGTCATAGATTCTGCTCCTTGTCTTGTACACTAATTTCTAATGAAATGTTATGCTGCAGTCATGTAACTTAAATGTGGTTTCAAATAAGAATTGTTACTGTTTCCCGTCTTTGTTACCTGGCCTCAGGTTTTGTTTGCAAAATGTTCTTTCACAGTTCTGGATACTGTACTAAGAATAAGTAAAACGTGAAATAAAATATTTAAAATGTGTATTTGAAGAGGTGGGAATATTTGCTCTTCCCAGTGCTACTTATAATTATGCGATACAATTTCAACTTGCTATTTCAGCAATTAGTGTTTTTGAATAGTGCAGCAGGTATCCCTTAATGAAAAAGAACTGCAAGCTTTACTTGCTAAAATGTCTGAAAAAATACTGAATTTGAAAATTATGTTCATAAAGAGAAAAACCTCCAATATTTAGCCTATGATGAAGGGTTTTCAAGTTTCTGTGGAGAAATCCATTTAAATAGAAACGTGTACAAAAATATAATTCAACGTTTAATATTAGTTGACGTATGGTTAAGTCAGGGCTAGAGTTGAATATTCAATTTAAATCTTGCAGATCCTTATGTTCAGCATGACTTTTTAAAGGGGTTAGGAATAATTTACTTAGCTCTAGAAATATGTTCCATGGTGTCTAATGTTGAAATTGAGGCACTGGGAATACAGTGAATCTGTTGGCTTGTATTTTCTTTTAAAATTTTATCCATTAATATTTTTAGTTTTTCAGCTATTACACAGTTGGAAAATAATTGTATGGAAATACAAAGCTAAAGTTATTTTTCACCTTTAACGTGCATTTAGTTTTCTTAAATGTTTTAAATTGTTATGATTTAGTAATTGCTGGTATATTTTATGTGTTAAAATATCCTGACATTTGTGGAAGTGTTAATTTCTATGGGTCCATTTTGCTCTAGCATGGTAATTGTTGTGGAGAAATGTGCTGGAAAGTCACTTGATATTGGGAACAAAGAACAAAGTATAAATACAAATCTTTATAATGGGGGAAAATGGTAAAGTTCAGTTAACATGGATAAGACTTCTTAGAATACTGAAATTCACATGTGATCTCCAAGTTACCCTTTAGTACATTCAAACTGATACAAAACAAGATAGAAAGGGCAGTTAAGTCTGAAAAGAGCTTGCCAGGCTGAGAAAGCTTTGTGTTCTACTAACCACTAGATGTCTCTTCAATTCCACAGAAATAGCTAATTTATCTTCCATCTTCTGATTTCTGCTGCTTCTCCTTCTGAAGATTTCTCTTTGGAAAACAAAAATTCCGCTTTGTTTATATATTCTAAAACCAGATGCTTTACCCTAAATGTACATTTTCAAAGAGCTTGAGACTACCTACAATTATAATTTTTTTGGGCTCAGCAGTTTAAATTTTTAAGTTTAATCGTAATTGTTCTTTTATTTCTGTCATGCAGGATGAATACATGATTCACTATTGCCACAGTATTTTGTATCTGTTTTCTAAAGTCATAAATTATGCATATTCTCTTTTACCTTTCTGCAAACCCTACCCAGTATAAAACAAATGACTCCTTTGTAAATACAGGAATATATGGGCCTGTTGACAGAGCTTAGGACTACTTTCACTCCCAAGTCAGCATCTCTGCCTTCAGTCATGCAGAAAGTGATGGTTCAGTGCTCCCATCTTATTTATTGCAATACTAGTCTTTATAGCTATGAAGGGGTGAGCAAAATACATCTTATCTCTTTCCATCCTAAAGAGAAAAGTATCAGGCCACACTGAATAAAATCTCATCTCTAAAGGTGCAAGGCATTTTAAACTCCTAAAGCATAGTTTTATAGTCATAAAGTGGGATGGATCAGTCCATATTGAAATTTCAGTGCAGGATTTATCAAGCAGATCCTTTCTGATGGTAGGTGTAGAAGAAACCCATGTGCATGTCACATCTTACTGTCAACTTCTGTGATTCTCCAGAGAAAATTGTTTTTGAGTCCATCCTCTGTCCACAGCATGTTTTTCTGGAGTAGTATAGCACATCTGGAAGGTCTAACCACAAATTTGTGCACTTTAATAAATGTCTGTATTTGTGCAAGCGTTTTTCCCCAGGAAAGAGTTTTTAGTGATTTTTTTTTTTTTTTTAGTGCCCTAGGCAAATGGATCAAGGTAATTTCTTAGTCCTTTCTGATTAATTGCTTGTCTTGATTCAATACAAGCCAGTTTCTCATATACTAGAAGAGTTGTAGCTAATGGTTACTATGGAGCAGCTTGTCATCAGTCTTTACCTGTAGCTCTTAAGTCTTTGCAGTATACACAAATTTAAATTATGTAAAATGCTTCTGAGACACTAAGAATTATCTTTCTACTTTTGCTTTTTATCTCTATTAATCTATGTCGTGTAGGTTTTTTGGACAGACTCTTTTGTTCTATGTTTTGGGATGCAATGTAGGGATGGCTTGCACTGCCTTCCTATGTGAAAACTGTTGTGTGGCTGGAATTTGAGGCGTTTTATTGGTTGAAGTGAGTATTTTCTCTCCAGCAGGATTGTCACGTTCCAGGGTACAAGCATGTCATCCTTATTTATGGTTAAACCTGCACTGGGGCATGTGGGGTTAGTTTTACATGGATGTGGTAGAAATGACTCATTATAATACTCAGTTTGCAAAATTACCTGCATGAGACTTGAATGTTTCTGGTAGTGAGTTGTAAAAAAAAGTTCTGAAAATTATTTTTTTTTTTGGTGGGGAAAAAAAAAAATAATGTGGCAGGATTCCCTGTTTCCATTCTGAATTACACAGCTTTCACCCCAGGCCATGGAGCACCTTTACAGAGGAATCTGTGGAAATACAGAACTTCAGGAATGTGGTTAAGCTTGCGGATGTTAAAGTCTCAAAGATGAGGGATATGCTTGACTGTTTCAGAATGTTCAGGATCAAGAATGCTTACAGGCTGCATTGTTTTCCATCACATAACATGGTGGCTGAGGCAATATGCGGGTTGCAGGTGCTGAGAAAACAGACTCATTCCTGGGCAAAAAGGTCACCTGTTCACTTCGTTGCAAATAGACCAGTTCTAGGTTAAGATTTATGCTACTAGGTAATTCCAGGACAGCTTGTGGTTCAAAAATTACTTCCTTGAATTTAGTAGGGATAAGACACATTTTCCCAGCTTTTTTCCTCAGAGGAAAGCTTCCTTCTTTAAGTTGGAAAGGAAAGCCCATGGAATCACTGTTCTGCAATGTACATAAAATATACTGAGTAATTATAATAAAAGCATTATGTCTGTATTAAGATTTTTTTTCAGATGAGATTCAAGAAACTCTCCAAGTTAAATGGGTTCCGTTAACGAAGCCAATTGTTACTAACTGCAATGCAGATACTTTGAGTTCTGTTGGAAACATTTTTTAATGTATAAATGACCTTATGGCATTTAATCTTGATCACTTTCAGGTGGCTTGGAAGTCTTAATGTTAAAAGCTTTTAGGGCTGAATATTGAAGCTGAGTATTTCAGTAAATCTCTCGCTGTTTATAAAAAGAGTTGCACTAAGGTAAAGGCAGATGAACAACTAAGCTAATCTTAGTATATGAATGTTGAATGTTTTTTTAAAACCCAAGTATGGAATTAAAGAATTTTGAACATAGTTATGTAAATGAAAGGATTTGTATAATGTATTGAGATAATTTGATGTTTTCTCTTTCCTTAGGAGTTTCAGAGACGCTGCAATACTCTGATATCATTAATAGAAAAAGAAAACATGGAAATTGAGGAAAAAGAGAGAGCTGAAAAGAAGAAAAGAGGGGCGAAAGTCACAGCAGTATGTTTATCAGCACTTACTTTACTTCTAGCAGGGCAGAATTAAATTATATTTTGTTAGAAAATTAAAAAATAGTTGTAGTCACTGTTTTAGTATAAACTATTAGTTGAGAGATTAAATTGAAATATTTGTCTATTCACAACTCTCCTAGATTTTTATGTAGCTCTTCCCAAATCATAGTATTTTGGGGAGAAGAGTATTTTGATTAATTAGCAGAGAAAGACTTTAGGAAAGCACAACCCTCTTTCTACCTATACATGTACATCACATGTTTGTTTAAATTTAATCTTAGATGATTATTCCTCCCCTACATAGTAGTTCCTGGAAGAAGAAATTATAAGAAGTGCTTCTTTTATTTTGGAGAGTTGTCATCTTTAGAACAGAATTGTATATAAGGCAAGGTCCTGATCTTTTAATCCAATTCATGGTATGTTTGGTACCTGTACCAGTGAGACCATGGGATGAATTCAAGAGGATATAAGGGGTTAGCAGTACTAAGTATCTAAATCTGGGATTTTTGTTTACCCTTCCATTATATTCCACAAAGCAGAAATCAAATATATAATACATGAGGGTCACTTACCTTCTTTTTTGATAGTTAAAAATGTACTTAAAATTATTATTACTTTTTAATAATGCCACAATTTTGTTGAATTTATAAATTATGTTTTTCCCTTTTTAGTCACAGAAAAGAAAAGCAGATTTGGCTACTGAGAACTCTGGAAAAAAAGATGCTAAGAAAGTGAAGTCATGAACCTGAAACCTGAATGCTAAATGTAGAACTGCCACTTTCTTCTCTCCATCTACGAATATTAATTGCCAACTTCTTTGTATTCATGGTACTCTGCTCCAAATCCCATGATTTAATTTGGCAAATTTTGTATACTTTACAGTGTCTTTCTTTACCTAAAATGTGTAGCTTTATATCTTATGCATTCCAGTATTTTTGTGAACTGTATTTTGTGAGTTTTATGTCTTTGGCAAAATTCACTCAGTCCTTGTTTTTTAAAGCTTGTGCTGAGGTTTTAGCTTTTATATGCTGCTGCTTTGAAAGAAAACTTAGATTCTATAGCTGTACTATTGTTGTTTCCTATTTTAAATTTTTATGGCTGTTGGAAAATAAACTGACTTAATTATTTGAAGAGAAATATACTTCACCTTTGTTTCCCCTACCCTCTCACCCTTTTTTGCATAGCAACATTTAGAGTGAATATTAATGTTTGTGTAATTGTGCCTTCATCATTGATCAGATTTTTTTTCAGAGGAGTACTTAGATAGGATCAGGAGCATGACAGAACAAAAAGATCTAATTAGACTGACATCCTTGTTTGCTGTCAGCATTAAATTGACATTTTTCTCTGAAGTATTAAGAAGTGAGCAAATACTTATATTTTTTCTTTTATATCACTTATTTCTAGTGGGCTTCATACGTGCTTCAACACAGGGTGAGGTGTTTTTCAGAATGACCTCTAGAGGAAAACTTTTCTATCTGAATGAACTGAAGTTGTCAACTAATAGCTTCTTTAAGTAATAAACAGTATCATTTGTCTTCTGGTTGGTAGGTTGCTCAGCTCTGCTGCCTTGTGCTAAAAGATCTTTGTTGCTCTAATTATCTCTGCTAACTTTCTGCTTTTACCTTTTGATTCGTGTCAGTCAGAAGCAATGGGGATACGTTATGGAGTGCTCCTTTCTAGTATTCCTATTTTAATGAAGGGATGAAAGTGTTGGATGTATGATTTTTTGACTTTGCAAGAATGGCCTTTATTAAGCAGGTTCATACCTTCTGCTCACCTTGGAGTCTGCCTTTCCTGGATCAGCAGAACAGTGACTAACATCTAATGTACTTCAATCTTCCATCTTGGGTCTGGTGTTTAGTATGGACCTTGCAACAGTGAGACATGCCCTCATAATGCCAAGTCAAGATGAATGCAGTCTGCTTTACATGGTACTTCCCTTGAAGACTATCTGTAAATTTCTTCTAGTACAGTTTGCTTGTGTGTTTTGAGGTGTTTAGAGGTGAAAAAATCTCCTTAAACTCTGTATTTCGTGCTTTGTACTAGCTACCTTCTTCTGTATCTGTAAAATTCAGGACTTTATAAAAAGTTCTTGAGTCTTAGGACAGAGTTCTGCCCTTACTCTTTTATGTAATTTAAAATATGTTGGAATGCCTTCGATTTTTTTTTCTGGGATTAATTTCTGTAAGCTTGAGGAGTAATTTCCAGCCTTTCTTGATAGTCTGTGTTTAAGGTTTGGGGCACAATGGGTGTGATGACTTGGTTGAGCATTTTGAAAGATTAATAATTTTATTTTGTATTTTGGAATGGGGCTTTTGTTTGGGGACCAAATTATTATTTCACTGAGCTTTTAATTGTAAGACTTCAAGTGTAAGAAAGGGTATTAATCTGTTGAGATTCATCTTTGTTGACAGCTACATCTAATAGTGATGAGGCACAGTTTTCAGACAGAACGTTAGTAATGGGTGTCATTGCATGCTTTTAAATGAGTATGCAACCTGGATGGGATAGGTCTGCTCAGAAAAAGGGATGTATTTTCAAATAATATTTTTAGTAATGGAGTAGTTGACATCCTGCTTTATCCTTGGGTGTGAGACATCCCATGTGACTGTAGGCTGGAAAAGGGCCATGCTACATACACAGATAATAATGAATCCCTGGAGCGTTGTTTTTAACAGAGAGGAAGATGCCTTATTTACATTTGCTTTTTTGCTCCTGTGTCATTCAGTAAGTTTATGGCCCAAAATTATAAAAACAAGTAAAAAGAGGAGGTAAATAAAGGCTGGAAGAGCCAAATGAATTTTTGTTTAATTACATGGCTCGGTCTAGACCTTATTCTGTTGCTCCTATTTAGCACAGGGTGAATATTTTAGTGTTTTAAGTCTTGAAATAAGTGTATTCTGTTTTTCTTTATTGTAGATGACCTTTGTTTCACTTGCATGTTTTTGTGTATCCAGTTACCCTGTGTTGCAAAGTGTATGGAAAGTCTTAAATGGTAATAACTTGTTCTTTTATGCAGATTTCTTGTTTTGAGTTACCACTTGAGTTAATGTTCACTTTTCTCCTCCTTCAATCTCGTGCTATATTAGCTATATAGCAAAGGATCGTGCAATTGTTCTTCCAGATGTTACCCTCTTGATCAGATAGCTTTTCTGAAGCATGATAGATGCTCTCAGGAACTACCTGTTATCTCTTACAGTCTGTAACTCCTAGTTCAACTGAGTGTGCTGTTTAACAACAGTCCATGAGAGCACTTGTGCACTATATACTAGCTCCTCAGCATATTGAGCTTTCCCATCCATCATGTCCCACAGTGATATAAAAGAAAATTGCTAACAGCTGCTGGTTAGGATAGAGTAAAATGAATCTATCTTGTCTATTTTTGTTCTTCTAGTTGCAGATACACACACTGTATGTGCCTAGCTGTATTTAAACAATGTGCTGCTGGGACTTAAAATTAGATGGATTGAAAGAAAGGAATCTTCCTACTCTTTTAACTACTACTTTCTTAGGTGAGGAATACTGTTTGTAAGAAATTGGTAAGCACTGAATGTTGTGTGATACAAAACTCCTGAAAAGTCTGGGCCTTTAAGCAATTTGATAGTTGCCAAAAAATTACATTATATAAAATTTTGAAAAAAATGTTTCACTTGAGTAGACAATCAAGATTTGATTGTGTTACTGTTAGTCTTGAAGAAAGAAAAAGTAGTCATCTAGCACCTTTCACACATCAGGCAGTGCACATAATGTCCTGGGAGAGATCATAACAGTTCTTTTTCTTTTCACATATTAATCACTTTCAAATTATCAGCCCTTTAATTTTTGAGCTATGTTAGTGACAACAAAAAAGTCACACAGCTGACCATCATTATATTTAGTTTCAATTTATGATAATGACATAGAGAAGGAATTAAGCTTTCTCCTTGCTGGTAATACTAGACCATCTTTAGATACTGTTTGCACAAGTAGAATTACTATAATAAAATATTAAATGAGCATTTTTACTTGTAGATTAGCATTGCTTGTTTGATTTAGTGCTAATGCTGGTTATGGTTTAAAAAAAACCCCAGCTTTCAATCTTGAGATCCTAAGCAAGGGGTATGGTATAGGGAGCTTAATCAGAATCTTCCTAAATGCCTGATGGCAGTAACTTGTGTTATGCAGCTCCTGCAGCATCTGCATTTCCTGCTGTGCACCGCTGTGGTACGGATGCTCTCTGTGCACACCTCTTCCTCAAGTTCAGTGGAGGGGTTAAGTCGTCTCAGTGATCACAAATTAATAGCAAAGCTAAAAAATGTGGGCCTTACAGGCTGAAAGAGCATATGGAATTTTGTGGTCAGCAGCAGTTTACATGAATGTAAAGTGACACGATTGGTGCAGACATTGGCACTTGTGATGTTGGAAGGGACTGGTCACTGACTGTAGTTCTGATCTGGGTAAGATTGCTTGAGAGTTATTACATTTTACCTAAGTTTGTCCAGTCCATGTACTTAGCTTCAAGCATGTACGTAAATGCTTTGGTGGGTCACAGTTAGAATCTTTGATATGTTCTTTTCTTGAAAGAGTTAAAGTTGAAGTTGGTTTGCATATTTTGAAATGTAATGTACTCTTTAATTGCATTTGCATGATACCCATCCTTTCATAAGAGCCTTAATAGGAGTAATATTTGCTGCCTCAGAGGTATGTCTACATTGTGTTGTTGAAAGATAACTCCTAAAGTTTTTCAAATTGAGATTTGTTTCTTAAGTTGTATATATATGAAAATAAAAATTAATATGAACCTGACATCTTTTGGTAGTTACACTTCTGGTACAGATGGGCCTGTGCACATGGATACTATTCAAAATAGTTTTTGTTTTCATTGTTCTTGTACCTCTCATAACCTTCAGGCTATAGTAGCTGAAAAAGGAGGCTGTGTGGCTGTTCCACATCTGCTTTCAACCTTTCTAATTTCCTGTAATCTAAAAGAAAATACTGGTAGTGCCTGTATTTTTGTGCCAGCCTTGCCTCTGTTGTCTCTTAGTATGGTATGATATAATGTATGATACAATGTATGTTGATTATGTATTAAAGTATATTACTGTTTTTATGTTACTCCATACTTCTGGTGTGTTACTAAAATAAAATGTACTGGAACTTAAGTCTATGAGACATAGAATAGTAGGGACCAGGAATTTTGTTGTTGCAGCTGTTGGTCACTAGTAGCCATGCTAGGTATTCTGCTCAGAGAGGTGCATGCCCTAAATGAATGCTCAGTTTTCCCCTAAACCAGGATGAAGGAGCTGGGAATGGAGGTGGGGATCGTGTTATCTGGTCCTCAGTATCAGGCCAAAACAATTGTTGGGTTCACTACAAAGAACTATAGTTCTTCCAGATAGTGTTTTATAGTGGCAAGCTGAGCATGACTCCATAGCTAGTTTCTACTTACATATTGTGTGTGCTGGTCTACCAGCACTGAAGTCTACTGTTCTCATGGTTTTTCTTGGGAGCAGTACATCCCAACTCTTCTGGAGAAGATGCTCTTCCAACATCAGAGCTTTTACTGGAAACAGTGATCCTGTCTGCAGAGCTACTTGGTTGCTGTGGAGTTTGCAGAGGAGTTTGCTATTGTCTTGTGATGATCCTTCTTGCTTTATGTTGCTTGCACAGTGTTTTTGGGAACGTGAGGCTATAGACACCTTTTTCAGGGAACAGACTATTTTATTATTACCTGGCAGTTTCTTGCCATAAGAAAAAAGGCTGAAAAGTCATCTTCATTTATCTTCGAATTTGTTAATTAAGTGGACATCGCTGAAGGCCACAAAACCTTATATTCCACTGGGCAGTTTGGTAAATGGCATTTGTGGTGTGTCATCTTTCTCTAGTTTAACAGATGGATGTTTTGAGTCCAGTAAGGCTTCTGTTACTACTCTTCTTAGAACTCTTGCTTTCACATTTTCTAAAGATGGCTTTCTGAATTCCTAGGTACCTGATCTAGATAACTCATGTCTTCATTCCTTCATGATATTTTATAATTTTTTGTTGTTTTTTTTTTGTTTTTCCCTATTTTGCCATTTCTGCTTAGGAGATGAAAGTGTATTGATGACTGAGTATTTCAAATTATTAAAATAAACCTAAGGATGACAGTCCTTAGACTCATAAAATTAAACTTGAGTTTTTGTGAAGGTAATGCAAACTGTAGTGCACACTGGTGGTTTACAAATTTCATTGAACTTTTATGAAATTCCAAGGATATATCCATGCTGTTAGCAGTCAGTCCTCATTTCTAAATAAATATCAACCAGCATTTTGTTCAAGTAGTAACTCACTACAGTTTAGTGTTCTTGAAGAAATTGGCTGTTATAAATTTTTAATCATCATTAACCTTGAGGAACATACTATAAAATATTCTCTTATAGCAAACTCAGCAATGCAGTAAATAGCCATAATTGTAGACCTTAAACTTCCTTTTCATATTCATCTGTGTCAATAATTGTTTCCTTTAAGTATGTATGGATAAAGTGTTGGCAACTTTGCTAATTAATTTTTTTTTTGTTTCCCTGGCTGAAATATATTTTCATTGACTAATGCTTTGTAAAATGAACTCATATTCCATGGTAGTAGGCATGATAACAGCACAGAAAAACAGAAGTGAGTTTTCAGCTCTTCACTGATCCTGAGTCTTAGTTGTTTTTTTTTTTAGTCAAAATACCTGAATAGATACTGTGAGTGAACTTTGTCCTCTGAAAATAATAGCTGCTCATTAGAAATTTTGAAACACCTTTTACAGGCATGTGTGTGCTCCCCTGCCTACTCTGAAGCCATCGCCCCCTCCTACGCTGCAGCTTTCCCCCTCCCTTTCCATCAGCTCCTCCAAAAAACACTCAGCCTGGTGTGGCTTGTGCCTGCCTAATTTCTGATCTAGGTGGCAGGAGAAGCCCTCTGGCTGGTGGCTGCCCCTCTGGCTTGAGGTGACACTTGTGCCTGGTCCTGGAGCTGAACAGAGGCTTGGAAATACTGGGTGCCCATTAGGATTTCAAATATGTGGATTAGTGTTTTCATTCAGTACCTTGTACCCGGCACAAGGGAGGCTGTTGCTAGTCTGGTCTTCCCTCTGCCCTGCAGCCTGTGTGAGGCTGCCATTGGTGATGCACATCTCCAGCTGGGGGTTACAAACCCTCCTTGGAGGCACTCATTGCTCCCCTGTGCTGAGTCTGTGAGACTCTCTGGGCACACAGTTGGGCCAGTCCTGGAGCCTGATACCGAGATGTGCTGCTGCAGGCTGAGCTCTGCTGACCAGACTGGAAAAAGGAGTAGAGACAAGGACTTGTAAATTATTACTGTAACCTGCTTTAAATATTGTTTGCTATTTGGAGAAAAGGGTGGCCAAGACCCTGTGAAAAGCAGGGAGATGCACAGGTATGTGCGATGTGCTTAAGAAAAATGTGGCTCTTGGTTGAGAGGAAGCCTTTGCTTCTAGGCCTTATTTCAAATCCTGCTGGGTCAGTTGACATCATAGATATTTTCACGAGGAGGCTCTTTGGAAACCTGTCCAAATTAACAGATTGGGGGTCTTGACACAATTCCCAGTTCTTGAGCAAATGCTGCTCTCGCAGCAGGCTCCTCTTCTGGCATTTGAAATGCAGAGGGAAAAGGCTGAGTCTTGGAAACAATTGCCTATGCCAGGCTGGGTGAGAGCTGGGCTGGGAAACTCTGTGTGTAATTAACTTGAGATTGATGGCTAAATCTATCTGTTTATATTGGTATTTAACCAAAATGTAATGTAAAGCCACTGTAATTTGCTGTTGAGGAGTGGAGTTGTCACTGGAGGTGTGTGAGGGCTTCAGGATAGAGCGTGGCTTGTGAGGATGGCTTCGGGCTTTTCTCCTCTCTAGCTTTCCCTGTTGGCCTTCATCTCTTTCACCTGTTCAGACTTTAAGTGCTGTTGGTGAATCTGAAAGGAGGAAATCTGAGGACAGAGCTGGTCCCTTTGCATGCAGATGAGGCTGGTGGTGTGACAATGCTGAGGTACTGTCTGCAATTGCTTACATATTTCTCTCAAAAGGGGCTATAGGCTGGCTGTAGTCTCATACCAGTACCTCCAAAGGACTTGTCTGGCTGCCTAGCTACCATGAGAGGTGATTGGGGTAGATCTTCCTGTCCAAAAACTGCTTTATGTTCAACTTAAAAGGCCTCTATCAAAGTTCCAGCTAAGTTAATAGCTGCTGTGGCACTCGGTGCACTACTCTGAGCAGCTCTGAGCCAACATGAGAGAAGTGTGCTGACTCCATATTCACGTGCACTCAATTACTGGTTGAAACCAGACCCCTTGGCACCATCCAGGGCAGCACCACTTCATGCCACAGGATTTTGCTTTGATGACTTGCTATTAAAATGATGTTGATGGAATTTTAAATAAACACTCCCCTTTCAGAAAAAAATGTTACAGCATTACTTGATAGCTTCTGTGGGTACATATCTCTGAACAGATTTTACTTATTTACATTGTAAAGTGATTTTAGTACACACTGAAATTCACCTTTCCATTATTCACATCGCTTGAATGCACATCTGGAAGAAGTACAAGAAATTTCTTTTGCCTGGAGACTCAATATTTTCTTTCCTTATTCAAAAAGAAATTTAATTTTAGCTTTTTGTGATACTCATTGATAATTAACTGCTCCGTGCACTGCATGTTATTATTCTACAGGCCTGAGGATTTTCTGTTGGAAACAAAAGGAAAATCGATATCAACAAATTCAGTTGTTGCCTTCTTATTAGGTTATAGTACTCAATTAAATTAATGTCTTGAATTAATGTCATTGATCAATAGGTGTGATTATTGACTTGGGATGTATGAGGTAAAAAGTGAAATAAGGTTTTGTCTTTGTTTTTATAACATGAAAACATGACAAAGTTTATTGTGTTGCAAGTTACTTTGTAGTGAACCTGGGGTGGGATCAGAAACGCAGGAATAAAATCAGCCTATTTACTTCTTGGATGCTGATAGAATTTTCTTAAAATGCTGACTGACAGGCATCCCATTTTAGAAGTTTATTTAGAAACCTGTGGTATAAGGGTTTGCTGTCTGATCACAGGTCCTCATGCCCACCTGATCTGTGGGACTGTTTGGAAATTGGCAAGTTACCTTGTGTACAATCCTTTTAATTGTGGTTTTGTGCCTTTTATGTAAATATGCTCAGTTACAGATGCTGGTAGAGCCATGACCATGCTGTTTTGATTCTGTACTTCAGGGCCGATTTCGGGCTCACCTTATGGAGAATGGTATCTTGACTTGATATTGGCTGAAGAAGATTACTATTTCCACAGTCCCTTAGAAAGCTGTAGCTGTGAGGCTGGGAAAGTCAAGGAGTGGTGGAGACTGTTTAAGGTAAGCCATTGACCTCCCTCTGAAGTGTGGATACCTTTCTGCTGATAGTGTTGGAGAGCAGCCAACTGCCCGTTTGAAGTGTGAAGATACCTTTGCCATCAGCTGGGGCTCCTACCAGCTGGAGGGAATGATCCTCATGTGCCATGTGAGCATGGCTATTTCTTTCCATGGACTCTTACAAATAATGTCTTGATGGTTGAGTAAGAAATAAGCCAAAGCCAATGGAAAACCAGAACATGGTTGCATAATGATTTTTTCTGATACTAAAAGCACCAAGTCCTGTACACTCTTCTGATACTCAGTGTTTCATTTAAATAATGGAACTGATTTGAATTGAAAAGGTGGGTACAATGGTTTTATGAGGAGACTGAATCTCTGGCAGAAGATAGAACAGACATAAATTTGATTGCTGTAAGGTGGTTTATGGTATTCTGTGGATTGGTAACTTTTAAATTTTCCTACTGCAGAGCTACCTCCAACCATAATGGTCTTTTTGTATTGACAAATTGCCACAGTTGCTTTTGTGTTTAGAACTAAACGTTGATCCTACTTCTCTGATAATACATGTACTAAACGTCTACTAAGGACTCTCTGGAGCCAGATGTTCCCTCAAGCAGGGTGTTGCTGACTATTTTCATACAGATGCTTGTAGTTCTGGATCAGATGCTTTGTTGCATGTTGTGCACCATTTCATTTTTACTATTTGCAGAGCCCTGTGAGTATTTGTGTGCTTTGTGTACAAAGTAAGGAGTGTTGGAGGCTTACCTTAATCTTAGGTGCAGAGGCAGAAAACAGGGATTATGGGCAATAATTCACTGTAAACAGGAGCACAATGCTACTGAGTTGTAGTAGGTGGAAAAAAATGAATTGGTAAAGAGCTTCCTCTACGTGGTTATTTTCTGGTACAAAAGTCTTTGGAAAATGATGTATGGTGGTATTCAAGTGGCTTAAAGTCCACCTGATTTACTTAAATATTTTACCTCTAGCTTGCTCTTTGTATCTTCCCTTTGAATATTGTATGTAGGCTGACTGTATCACTCTTCAAAAAAAAAAGATTCAAAAATCTTTTTTACACAAAAAGCTAGTCGGCTTTGTACTTAGTGCAGCTGAATCAGTTTGTGTTAAAGTATGGCTTTGCTGAGGCTGTGTTAGTGGATTATGTACATGTTTTTTCTGTGCTGGTGTTTGGATGAAGAAAAACGACCTCAGATCAGCAGCATTGCCAGCATATCTACATATATAATTTATTTTTAATATAAAGAGCTTTGAGACCTTCATGTGTTCTCATTGGGAATTACCTGTTCACTCAGAGCCATTTGATGTTCTTTCCAGAGGGACTGTTGGCATTCTCTTAGAAGACTTTCAGTACTATTTGACCTCTAATCACCTTCACAGTACTGCGTTGTGGCTCAGACTGCTTTTTGCTCCTTCTGTGCAGTGTCTACTGCCCTTGGCCAGGATCTAGACTTGTTCCTTGACTATTTCAAAAAGTCCCAAAAGCAGAACAATTCTTCTGGATTGCGAGCACTGCTCCTTTAATGGACTTGTTTTGTCCATCATTTGTATTTGTTGAACACAGAGTTTTGTACTCTGGGTACCATTCTAACATCAACATTTTTTTTTGCTGTCAAAAGCAGAAATGTTGATAAAATGAAGCAGAGTTTGTCAAGAGGCTTCACAGCTGTTCCCAGGATGCCTTTGTTTTACATATTCATGTAACTCAGACTATGCAAAGAAGCTAGTTTTCATGCCTGTGTAGCTCTTTGATCTGTGTGTTTTGCAGAATCTCCTCTGCCACCCCACAGAAACTGAATTATTGTAGCTCACAGCAGAAAGCTGTGGCGTTCTGATTTCGAGCAATAGCTGCTAATGTTCCTAGTTACAGGGCAGTCAGATTTCTGGTTGAACTCTATACTGTGCAAAAAGTAGGTATCACTTCTGCTCCTCAATAGTAATGTCTGGCAATAATTTCTTGTTGACTTCATCAGAATGAAGTGTTTTGGAATTAATGTAATTCATAAAACCCAAGACCCCCCTGAGGAAGTCCTTGGCTGCTGGGGCAGGTCTTTATTATCCTACAGTCTCCTGCCACTGGAGCTACTCTTACTGACTCAAGAGTATTGAGCAGATGTCCATAGTAAACCCAAGACTTAATTTTACTTTTAAATATGACAACACAGTCCAGCTACTCTGTCCATGCTTGCTGCTGATGAACTTGTACCTAGGTTCCCTAAAAGTGTGGATAAAGGCAGATACCAACATTGGATTGCATTTTCTGTTTTTTCCAATAATTCCTTTGATCAAATTCAGCAGAATTTCTCTGGTCATAACTGTAGAGAACTGAGCCTGTTTTGTTTAGACACTTTCTCAAGAATGATGTAGACCTTATAGTTCCTTTTCCAGGTGTGAGGTCTCCTGTACACCTGGCTTGGGTAAAAGCATATATAAACAACAGAACATTTGTGTTCCCCTGCAATAGACTTGTGCAGCTGTGGCAATGGCAGGAAATTCTCTAAGACTGGAATGATAGAAATTGCAACTAACTGGAGTGCTTGCAAGGTTCCTGGTTATGTCTGCAGGTTTGTACAGTCATTGTGCCCAGGCAAGGATGGAGAGCAGCATGGCCTCAGCACTGCAAACTGGGACATTGCTGTGCATTTTCTAGCTCTCCCTGAAATTGCAGCAAGCTCCTTCCTCTGCAGACTCTGCTCTTCCTCTCACCTGCTAATATTTATGATGTGTATTTCCTTAGGGTTAGGGTGGGTATTCATTTCTGTGTTACGGTGGCACTGAGCAAAGTGGGCTACGATCTTGGCTCGGGTATATTAGTAAGAGCCTGGTAATAAGATTCAGTGTTTACAGTTCTTTCCAATTCATGTGTTTTCTGAGTAGTTCACAGTATCAGGGCCTTAGCTACATATCAAAACAAGTAATTGTTTTGCTTCCTATTGAATAAATGACATGCTGGTGAAATGATTCACAAATAAGAAATTATGAACGTCACTGGCACACAAATGGGAATCATCATTCCCTTAACAGATTTTTTTCTGATTGGGTTTAACTTTCCATTGGGAATTACAGTTTCACTAATTTAGCAAAACTGCCCCTAAATAACTAATCATTTTTGTGTCAGTTAAAGGAATCTGTATTGAAGTACTGGGAAATGCCACTTGTAGAAGAAACACTGCTGCAAATAATGGGAAAATTGCAGATGTATTTTATACCTCTTCTGAAAATCAAAAGGTCTCATAAATACAGTCTGTAAAAATGTCTGTGGAAGAGTTAACATAACTGTACAAGCAATAAGCCTGACCTTTCAGTGTAATTTATTTTAGATTTGCTCAATCCTTTTTTATTAAAACTAGCACATCTGAAGCAGAATTAAATCCTATTATACCAGCTCTGTGATTGTATCAATTTTTCTCTGCCATGGCACACTTTATTAAAAATTACTTTGTTTCATAGTGGTTAATGCAATCAGGGGAGTAAATGAGGTTTTGTGGTCTTTGGTAAAGAAAGAAGTATGTGGTTTCTGTCCTTGATAGCAGTGCAAGTTACCATGAGGCACAGCTGAGTTTCAGCCCTACAAAAATCAGTTTAGGTATTTCCTCTGTGCTGGTAAAACACAAATCCCAGCCCTGTCCCAGCATCTGCACTGCTCTGTTGATGGAGTTATGCAGGGACAGATGCATTACATGTTTGTGCTTCTTTGTTAGCATAAATATCCCTATGAACTAGTTACCAAATCCTTAGAGAACCTATTTATATCAGATGAGGAGTCTTGAAATAAAAACTTTATTTCTCAGTTCTATGAGGCAGATTTGTCCTATGACTCAATCTCACAAAACCAAAGGTGTGCTTAAGTCAGTCTAAAATAGCACAGCAAGTGTTCTATCTCGGTTACTCAGCTTGAGATCTTTCTCATAGGCTGGAACTTAAGCCTATCACTCAACTTAAAATCCAAGTAAAATAACTTTTCACTAGTTATGCAATAGTTAAAAGCAGCGCATACATCTAAGAAGTCTTAGATTCTGTAGTGTCCCTATTCATGTGACTCTGGGATTGATGAGAATAGTTGGTTTTGGTCTGGCAGCACCAGCATCAGTGCCTCAGGAGCACGGTGGCAGTGCCAGCAGTGCACTGACACAGAACAGGCTGCCCCGTGGTGAAGCTTAGCCTGCTCTGAACATCCCCAGCACTGGCGTTTTCCTGATCTACTAGGCTTGATTTGATGTGCTATCAAGACTTCTGGACTCCTGTGATTAGTAAAAAAAAATTACTCTAAAGAAAGAATTTGTAAGGCAATATAGCTTTTCTGTGACCGGAAGAGACGTGCATTTATTGAGCCCTTGTATCTCTGTCCTTTAAAGGGAGTCACTAGGTCTGAAGCACTGGGCATAATGTGGGGCACAGACAGAACCTAATTGAAGATTCCTACCTCTGTTTTTTTAATGGGGTTTTATGTGGCTGCTTTGGCTGTTTGGAGGTCCGTTGGCTTCCAAAAACAGGGAGCTGGCAGACTGGTGTCCTTGTTAGCTCTGTGGATACGTAAGGGAGGGATCAGCTGTGCAGTTTACATTCGCAGCAGGTTTGCAGTTCCCTTTTACACCTGTCCTGAGCACAATACCTCTGAGACATGAGCAACGTTCATTCTCTTTTTGGTAGCCAAGGAAATCAACGTTTTATGGGTTTATATCCATTCAAAGGGGAAATGGGTGGTGGGAGAAGGAATGCAGAGTTTTGTAGTGCTGTATTGAGCCTCCTTCTGGCAGCTGAGGAGCTCTCCAAAAGCTCTTGCTCTTTCTGGCTCTTTCTCAGGATCATCTGATGATATTTCTGTGTCTGCTGGGCTTTCTTTCTCTTTTTCCACTATCTCACTAGCTTGTCTTTGTTTCTGCTACCTACGAAGTCCTGTGATCCAGTGTAAAATCACCAGTTACTGCCAGTGGAGCCTCTGGTTGGTGTTCCTGCTCCCTGAACCGACTTGGGTACAGCTTTGTTTTGAACAAGGATGTGTGCTCATAGGCATCCCCTGCCTGTGTTTCCTCCCTCTCTTGTCTTTTCATGGAGCCTGTTTTTCATGCTGACTGTTGGTGTTTGCTCTAGAAGCCAGTAGCTATTGAAGTGTTACTGTATATGCTGCTCTTGTGTGAATTTTATCCGACTGTTTTTCCCCTAATTTTCTTGCAGTGCAGTGTTAGGTTGGA
The DNA here is from genome assembly GCA_020745705.1 of Hemiprocne comata. Lineage (NCBI taxonomy): Eukaryota > Metazoa > Chordata > Aves > Apodiformes > Apodidae > Hemiprocne > Hemiprocne comata. The sequence goes on along the minus strand of CM036597.1, from coordinate 11,612,127 downwards.
TTACAAAAAGGGGAATTTAGATGGAGCAAAGTATTTTTGCAGGTTTAAAGCCTGTCCCACGCTTTTTAGCTGACCAAGATCTACAGCATTTTGGAGTATTTACTGCTTCTGTTTAATAGGCTGTTTACAATTTCAGTACCAGCCTCAGTAGCCTGGTTGAGCATATTTCCATGCTTATGATATATTTACAGTGAATAATAAGAACTGACACATTTTGTGTGTACAGGTTAATGCCCCCAAATCACGTGCTATAAATTGTTACTGCTGGGTAGCTGGGGCAAGAGCCTTTTTCCCATCCACTGTCAGTTCATTTTTTGTTTCCTCTACTCATTGCAGGCAAAGTGCAAAATTGCCTTTTCTCTTCTCTTCTCTCCCATATCATGGGCATAGACTGAAGGAAGAGGCATGGCTGGAGCTATCCTGAAGGGATGCACTTTGGGGGAGAAAGTGATCGGAGTAGCCTCAGAGGATCATGTTGGTATGTGCTGCTTGGGTTTAGGGGATCCTGAAGCTGGAGCAGCAGCTTCTTTGCCTTCCCTCTCCAGTGCACACTGCAGAGACACAGCACACTCCATTTCCTGCAGAGCACCACATTCAGCACAGCTCTTCTTGGTGTCTGGCTGAGATGCTTTTATTAATGCTGTGATTTTCGCCAAGGTTCTAAGAACAGCCTATGTGAAAGCAGTAGTCTTCTCCCTAAGACAAAGTGTCTCAAGTTCTGGCCTTAAAAGCAGTTTTGCAATTTGGTAAACCTCTAGTAGCCTTTTGCTGTAAAATACTGGGAGTGTGCTACCTCACAAGAGTGAAAGTAACTTAATATGCATGTCAGGTACAGAATGAGCCCTCTGGGCAGTGGTATTGGTGGTGTGGGACTATATAAAGGAAAAATAGCTTATTGCTTATTTCCATCTGCCCACAGCTGACCTTTCCAGGTGCAATGTGTTTCATCTGGTGCATCTGGAAATGCTCCAAAACTGCAGTCCCCTAGGCTTTGGGACTGTACATACTTTTTTAGAGAAACCCAAATATCTGCAAATAGGAAAAAAGGAGAAACTTTTAGAGGGGAATAGCCTGCTGACCACTGAAGCAGATCTTGGTTTCTAACAGGTGCTATTGGGTTATAAATGCTGCCTGAACATTCACCTAGAACAAATTTAATTCTGGTGACAAGTAATGAACTGATAAGCCCCAATGCCATGAAATCCACTGTTTCATTACTGAACAACTGCATTACAGCCACCTCCAAAGGAGACTTTCCTTTATAGAAAGAAAACTCTCAGGAAGTGTGAGGGTTTGCTGCTCACTACACTTGCCCAGTCCTTGGCCTCACTGCTGAGACACTCAGCAGTGTTACTTGGAGAGAAGGCACAACCACAAAACTCATTTCACATGGACCATTGAACAACCATTAGACATTAAAAATTTTGAGTCCCTACCCCCAGATCGAACTTGAACCAGTGACCTGGAGGTGAAATGTGCTGCTGCAATTCTCTGGAGCCTGCAGAGTGTTTGTATTCATCCTGCAGAGCACTTTTTCTGTATGAAAAAGCAAATTAATCTGTCACTGAGACTAATCTTGTTTTTCTCAGAAGTAAACACAATTTTCAAATGTGGAGGGACTGTTTGAGACTATTTTGACATTCTGAGTTTTCAGAAAAAATTTGCATCTATTTGGTCATGCTTTTTTGTATGAAAAGTCAAGCTGGTACTTCTGACCTAGATGACTTTTACATGAGTAAAAAGATGGACAACATTCATTTCCTCTGATAATGTAGGAGCCTTTCCCTTCCAACAGGTAACTTTTAATTCTAATTTAGAGCTGGCACAGACAGAAAACCGTTGTGCCCATAAATGCCATGCACCTCTTTCCATTTTTGAAGTTTCTGGTGGTTATGCCAGCAGGTGGACCCAACTGTCATCCCAAGGACTGTGGGCTTTGCTTCTCTTTCAGAATCGATTGTCCCCTTCCTGGCAAGGGAAGACTTGGAGAGGCAGACAATTGGAGAGGCAGCTGCAAAACTGCAAGTCTTTTTATTAGGCCAAAAGGCCTGACAGTTTCTAGTGTTTTTTTTTGAACTGTTGGCACTCTGCTTTAAATGTAGACACGTTGCTTTATTACATCCAGAGATTTTTGGCTTATACTGGTAAGACTCCACATATTATCTGTTTGGGCACCTTGTCTGGTACAGTGTGTGGCTGAGGAACCTGATCTTGTGAACACAGTTCAATTTCAATGCATGTTTCTGAGTGGAATATTAGACAGTGGCTCACTGCTAAGGGAGCCCATCTTCTGATGGCTCTGGGCAATAGAGGAGGCAGAAGCTGTTTCCTGTAGTTTATATCAAATGCTGGTGATGATGTGTGCATAAAAATAATTAAATAACTATACAGGTGTTGATGCTCTGGCAGGAGATAACCATGGGAATTATCTGTATGCAAAAGGACAATTAAAGTTGAAAACATCTACAGGGATATTCAATAGTGTTACCATTGATTTAGCCATAATTAGTTTAGATGAAGACAAAAGACTGTCATCAAAAATAATAAATTGAAGCATAGCAGCTAATTCAAGAGGCAGAAGCCTCCATCAGAGATGTCTGAGGGAGGTGTTTTGATCCTCCTGCACTGCTTATGTGACTCAATGGATTGGCTCTGGCTGGTTTGCACTGCAGTTGGGCACAGACACTGCTCCCAAGAAAACTATCTTGACCCTTCTAGGAAAGCATTAACCAGCTCATTTGTTGTGTTACATTTGGAGAGCTCTGCACTGAAACAATCTTTCTAACCTGTTACTATGTGAGGGATTTCATGTCTTTCCTTTACAACTCACTTGTAGATTTGCTTTGATTTTCGGATCTGTGACTAGTTTTTAGTGTCTCATTGAGCCACTCCTTGTTCTGAGCTTTTGTAACTGGCTCAGCACTAACCTCACTTTCTTGGTATTGCCCTTTAGTTGGTACATGGTTTGAAACTCTTTCCCCTTACCCCTTGGACCAAGCTTTCTTTAAACGCTGTTCCCCACTTGCCTGGGAGCTTCTTTGTCATCTGTAAAGTGAAGCCCAGTGTAGTCATGTGGGCCCCTAATTCCCTGGAGAATGTGTGGGGCAGGTCTAGATACACAGCTGATGTGTGTTACAGACTCAGCTACAGTGAAATCCCAGCCTTTACTCCTTCTCGTGCTATAGCAGCTTATGTATTTAGTAACAGAGATCTCCAGTTCACAACTTCTGCATTACCCACAGAGCTTGGCTATCCCACTGATGTTCTGCTTGTCTGTTGAGCATCTGGGTCAGTACCCCACTGTAGCTGGCACTGTAGGATGCCAAGCAACCAAGCTGGTAAATCAGCACCTACTCTCTGTTTTCAGGGTCGGGGTAACATCAGCATAGATAAAGTGTAGGAGAGTTGACTGGACTGATGGTCTTTGTTTATCAGGAGCTCCAATGCAGTGAGAAAGGCACAGCCTTCCCACATTCCATCTCTGAAGAGATGGCTGCTGTGAATTGATGGCACTTATGCAGTGGCACATGGCTCTCATCTGCCTGCTGATGGACACTGCTGCAAGCCGTGAGCAATCCAGGGAAGCAACCTAAAGGAGTTAAACCTGTGTAAAACTTGTGCCCATGATATGTGCTCACAGGGGAGGAAGGAACTAACAGTGTGCTGGAAAAGTGAGTGGGACAAAAAGGAATTTGAGAATCAGAGGGAAGAAGCAGTTGCCAACAAATTTGTTCCAAGGTGAGTGTGGTCTCCCATTCTGTCTTCACCCTGCTTGTGGCTGTGGTTTTACCCAAATGTACTAGTGTTTTCCCTATTTTTTCACAATGAGCTTCTGACTCTGCACTTGCTAGCAAATATACTGAGCAAATGGCTCGCCCACAACCTTCTGCTGAGCTGTATCAGCTCCTCCTGGTTGAAGACCTGTCCCTGTGCTCTGAGTTTGGCCAGTTCAGGCAACAGGCCAACTACCTGCTGGTTGGCTGACATGGGGGTTCAGGAGCCCTGCTCCAGGGGCAGATCCAGCATTCAAGCGACAGCAGGGGAATGGGATGCACTGTGTGAGTGATTTGCACATTTGTCATCAGCCTGTAAATGTGTCACATGAGTAGCAGTGTATTGAAAGTGTCCTTGAATACACCAGCAGGATGACTTTCTGATAGAGTCCTCTGGGGACAGCACAGTGGGCTGCTAAAACCAACACAGGCACTGTGGAAAACAGTAAATGGGGATGGAGGGTGTCCAGAGGTGTGAGAGCCTGGTCCAACTGGACAGCCTTAGCTCTCCAGGCAATCCAGCTCCATGCACAAATGGAAACAAGTACTTTCCACCCTTCCTACTGAAGTTATTTCTTTGTATAATAGAAGGTCATCAATTGATTTCTGGTTGTCAGCAGAACTGCTTCCAGGCTGCATAAATTTAGTGTGGCCTTTTATTCTTTTGTGTGGCTACTTCTTCCAAGGGACACCTCTTTATTGCTGGAGGATGCCATGCTCCAAGCCAGGGGAGGAGGAGTACATGCATAGATAATCTGCCTGGGATTTAGATAAGAAAAGAGAAGAAAAGGTTCTTTAGAGTCTGGCCTAGTAAATGAATTTGATCTCTCTAAACTCTTGATTAGGAGTTGGTTCCTTAGACACCAAGTGTCAATATAATTCACGGGTACCAGGATGGATTTATATTGATAGAGGAACTGGCTTATATATGTTTCCTTTTTAATCTGCCTTTTGCTGTTTTCCATTTCTGGGAAACAAATTAAGCAGAACTAAGGCCACTTAGAGAAGGTGTGTGTATGAGGGTTGAGGAAAATCTGGCTGGACAAATTTGCTAGTTCAAGTTCATAACTGTACTGAATTTGAATTGGGTCTTTCAAGTGTCTTTGTTTAAGCAAAATGTGGTGATAGGCTGGAGGAGTGGGACAGAGGGAAACTGGCTTTGTCCTCTCTGCTGGCATCCCCTTTTGTGCTGTGCAGGAGGCCATAACCAGGCACTGGAGGGTAGTGGAAACCTGTCTATTCCCTGAGTGAAAAGAAAATAAGGGGTTAATGCTGTCCTCACACATGGGTCATGTTTTCTAAATCAGTATTAAAAGATGACCAGTCCGGGCTGTGAGGGGAAGAGACAACATGTGAGTGTGAATCTGTTTCCCAAGGCCTGGAAGGCATTTTGAGTCTTGTCAAAATTGAAGTGTTCTGAGAAGGGCTCTGCATGGTGCTGCTGCTCTGCCTTCTCCCTGCGTGTTGCAGCTGGGACCTTATTCCCACACAGCTAGTACTTCTGAGGGCAGCAAAGAGTTAAAGATTTAAAAAGCAAAGATTCCCGGAAATGCAAACAATGTGGTTTATAATAAGAAAGTATAAATTAACTAAGGAGAAGAAAACAGCATGTTGAAAACAGATTAGTAAGAAGCGTGCCTGTGGATGCCTGGATAGCTTTACCAACTAGTCAATTAGAGCCAATTATCATCCTTAAACTCCTAGCACCATGGTTAGTATGCTTGCAGTGTGTCCAATTTAGCTTGCGCTGTTTCATAGGTTTACAATTTTCTCTCCGTGTCTGAAATGATCTAGCTGGAAGACACCAGGAAAGTGCCAAGCATTAAGTATATAACAGTGGTAATTCTTTTGACTGAAACCTGATTTAATTCAGTTGAAAATGACTTTAGTGTATTGGATTTACGGTTCATTTAACAAGTGCTGTAGATGTCAATACATTAGTGTAAACCTGATGCAGGTAGTAATTTGGTTTCTAATGAGGTTCCCCAGCAGTATCCAACTATGAAAAATGGGACATTCTTCAGTGGAGCACAAAGTGCACCTGCCTGATCACAGATGTTGTCAGAGGCCCTGCCACTTTACTTCCTAGGAAGGAAGTGGTGTTATGTCTTGCAATGGGCTTTAAAAATGTCTTGAACTGATAAAAAGTTAGATGCACAGGTTGGGAAGAATAAAAGATAGCTCTCCAGAAGTTTTGCTTTAATTGTAGATTTAAATTACAACTTTATTTTTGCAGATGCAAAATTTCTGCCAGATTTAATGGAGCTGCAGTCGCTGAGGTCAAGAGAAACCTTTTATTCTTATGGGGCTGAATGATCAGACCTTCTTACCTCCCCACTGTCTTCAAAATGTTTCACTGAATGATCCTTGTGGTGAAGGTTCAGTGTTGTTTCATACTCATGGGCTATGATGGAAACAGGAGCAGTGTAGAGGGGCTAAGACAGAGAAGGCAGTGATGTCCCCTTATCTCTTGACCCATCTCTTCCCTCTCTGGCCATGAGACAAGTTCCAGAAAAGCATCTGTGGAAGATGTAAGTGAGGGGGGATGCAACACTGGGTGGAGAGCAACACTGTCTAGAGGACAAAGTACTCATGTGGGCATTCACCAGAGAAGTAAGATGTGGTTTTGGAGAGGTGCTTGCCCATGATGTGTTTGTTTTCATAGGCTTTAGCTCTGGCCCTGGGGTGGCTGCAGCTGTGGGATCACTCCTCAGGCACTAGTGCTCAGCCTTACTGCCATGCTCAGGGAGTTCCAGAGATGCAGGAATCCTTCCACGTTCTTGTCCCCTTTGAAAGCAACACGTGCAGCCAAAAGCCTGTCAGGTCCCACAGTAGCTCTTGGTGGTCTTTTCCCTCTGGGAAAGGCCCTTCCAGGCTACCAAGCAGCCCACAGGGCCACCACCCTTCAGTGCATCTTTTGTGCTCACGAAGTTCTTTAAAATTTTTATATGCTGCAGCCCAGCAGGCATCTTTTTGTTGCATCTTTTTTTTCCAGCATTAAACTGACTTCCACAGGTTGAGACGTTATTGATCAATATGAGGGTATATGAGAGTCTGACCCCAGCAGGCTGTGTTTGTGTGATTAAGGGTACAGAAGATATGTTCCATCCTACATAAAGCAGCCTTGTCTCTCAATTCACTTCACGTCTCAGCTGGAAATACAGCTCCTTTCTCTCCTCTATACTTCTTAATTTCCCTCCTTTGCTGTTATTTAGCAGCTAAGTGTTACGTGCTGCAGTAGATAATGGAAGAAGCTGCTCAGAATGAAATGGCGTGGCATTTTATGCCCTTTTATAAACTATATAAAATAAAGATGAGCTGCTGTGCTTGCTCCAGACAAGGCACACCTTGCTATGGGGTGTTGGCTCTTGTGTTTTCTACTGGATCACAGCATGCCAGACAGCAGTGAGTTAGGAGCACTGTTCACAGCCTGTAGGTAGAGATCAGTGTCTGTGGGGCTGCTTGCCCACAGTCACCCTTAAGTGTTTCTTCGGGGTTTATCATCTCCAGAGGAAGGACAAACATAGTAAACTGAATTCACTTACTGCTCAGAGGTGAGTCTGGGGTAATGTGAGAGCTTAGTACTGCAGTCTCTGTAAAGACACACATCTAGAGCGAACACTGCTCTAGATGGGAGCCCTTTAGAAAAGAGTAGCCTTTAAACCAAATGATCAAATTCTGGTAGACTTGTTTCTTCTGAATTTAAGTGACTAAAATGTTGGTAAGCTTAGTTTTCCCTTGAATATTAATAAACCTCAATTGAAGTAAGGGTATTTTTAATTCTGAGTTAGTGTCCCAAATGAGGATTTAATGGAGATTAACCAAACCTTTCACTTTGTGTGTTTTGATCTGATGAGCTTCCTTAAGAGTGCTCTGGTCGAGGCAAATGTTGCTCTGTTCCACAGAGAATCTATCTTCACCACCATGACACCAACTTGGAGAGTGGTAGCTGCACCATGCTTCTCTGAAATAGACTGTCACTTGAGCTCAACCTTTAGGTTTGCTGGGGAGAGTAAGATGCTGGACAACATGTTTTAAGCAATTGTTGAGTCTTAAATATAGAATACACAAAAGCACAGAACTGCTTTGACAATGTGTTACATACTGTTTAACATGTCAGAACTATTTAACACATTTAGCTCCCATGAAATAGTGTATTTATACATTGCCCAGGTCAGCTGAAGCCAACAGTGTGTTTTGAGTGTGGTGTCTCAGTTAAGCAACTGTGCTATTTAGGTCTACTTCCAAACAAATCCATTAAAACTGCTCTCACTGGGAGACCATCATCATTATAGGGCGGGGGATGCATGATACAACAGTTCATATGCAAATTTCTGCTCCTGTTCTTAATGCCACTAGTAGCAACTAGTGACATTTCATGCCAGGATGTGATTCATTTTGGTTAAGAAAGAAGCTCCGTCTATGTCTGCATTCCTTTGGGATTTATTGTTCTACCTTGTGGAAATGGTGGTAATCTGCTCAAGGGGACTTCTCGCTTCATCTTGAGCTGAGAGAAGGTACAGGCCAGGATCTGACTTGTAGTGTGCTGATGTGAGTGCAGGTCATCTCTTGGTCATGTTACTGCAGAAGACTAAAATTCAGCTTTTTTTTGGGCAGGACTTTGCTAGTGAATTGTACAAATTCTGCAGTTTTCACTTTGGAATAACTTCTGTTCCTAAGAAAATGTTTCATTGTCTTTCCTTCAAAAGGTGGCTTAATATTTTGTTTTTCCTAATCATCACTTTTTTTTCTATATTTGGAAATGACAGATTCTCACAACAGTACTTGATTGCTTTTCCTATGGCACCCTGATGCCATTGCAGTGAGGACTTGTGCAGGTCTGTGCCTTCTGTTTTCTCCCTGAACAAACTCTTCCCAGAAGTTTCAGGCAGGTGGTGTAGGTTAGTTTCTTTATCTCATTTTGTATATTCATGTTTACTTAATCCAGATGTAGTTAATAGTATAGGCACGGCCAACTGCTCCACTAAAATATGAAAAATTATCTGTTGGAGGTTCAAAAGGTAGAGATCACATCTTAGCACCTTTCTTGGCTCACCACTCCTGCCTGGGATGGAAAGAGCAACAACCCTTCAGCAGAAGGCTACTGTGCCTGCCTGAGTCATGGTTTCCCTCAGGATTTGCAGCAAACAACACCTTTCTACCATCACTGTGTGGTGTGAGTATGGCCACCAGATAACAGTAACACATGCACAATGCTTTGTAGCAGCCAGGACTTCTGCTTTTGGTGGTTTTGGTGGGGTTTTTTTGGTGTCCTCATCCCTTTTTTTTCTAGCTCTGGCTTGCAGTACTTTGAAGATATGACAGAGCAGAAGTACTAGTGCAGTCATCTCCTAATGGTGCAAAATCAAGAGGGACAAATTTACAAAGAGTCACAAAATTACATAAATTCAGGTGAAGTTACTTATCTTGTCTTTATCTTTCTGCTTCCATAGTTCCTGTTTTCTGGGCTTTTAGGAAACTACAAATGAGTTGAATTTTTTGGTTAATGTGCTTTAATCACAGGGTGGGTCTGACACAACCAAGTTTCCAAGCACTGGAAATTTGCAATAAAGAGCCTTGCTGTTCATATCTGAGAGCTGGCAATACTGCTCCTTCCCTCCTGGTCCCTTTTATCATGCAGCTTGACAGAAATATTTTGTTTCTTATTAAAAAAAATGTATTTGTTAAAAGTTAATATTTTTTCTTGTAAAGGCTCATCCATCCTGGGTATTACATTAGCAATTCTACTTTGTTCTGTGAAGCAAGTTTCAGTTTACAGGTACATCTGCTTGCCATTCCACAGCTTAAAGGAAGTCGTCAGGAAAATCTTAAAACCTACTTAATGAAGCCTTTTAAATGCTCATCCTGCATTTTTGAGTGAAGTGCAATTTATATTTCATAAAAGTAGAAGCTGAGCTGCAAGCTGTAAGTAATTATCATATAATTAAATGTCTACTATGAAAGAAATGAAAACTCAGGCTTCTTGGGAGGCTTCCGTGACTAGTTTATGCAATCACAAATTAAATTACATTTCTTTACCTTATGAATGTTCTGGAGGTACATTAACCCAGTTTGGAGATGCACCTCTGAGACTGCTGTGCTGCTTTGAAAGGAGAAGGAAGTAAACCAGTAAATTCCATGGGCTGAGAAGGACACGTAAATATCTGTGCTGGGTTCTGCAAACTTGACTATGGCTTTTCTTGCCTGGAAACATTTGCAGCTACTAATGAAGAAATCAACCTCTAAGTGAACTGGTGTGCTATTAGGTTACTGACAGATGCATGGGTTCCAGTGGACATGGTCTTTCTCTGCAAGAGAGAGAAATATTGTCAGTTTTTTAGGAGTGGGTATCAGGGCATCTTGACAGAGGAGTAACTCTTCATCTGCTCAGACTGCCTATGTGTTTAGCTAGGGATCCCCTTCCACTGCCCAAGGAGGGCAATGAATTCATGGGCAACACATCTGTTGGAGCTTGCTGGGAAGAACCTCAGCTCTGGATGTGAACGCTTCCTTTCATTTTGCAGGGGACTAACCCTGCTCTGTTAATGACTGTCATCATTCAAATGATGGCAGTCAGTGAAGAAAATTTAATGGCAAGAAAGGATATGAAGTAGAAGTGTACCAACATCTGCACCTTGTATTCTTGCTGCTCATGTTGTTGGCATTTTAGGGTTGGAGAGGTGTACGTGTTTCACTTTTACCTGAATGTGGGAAAATCTGAATTATTTAAAGACAGGAAGCCCTGACTTGGGGCTGTTCTAATTTAAGGAGCTGCTGCAATAACAGTCTGTTATGGCTTTATGCACATGGTGAATGAAATATTTTCATGCACTGATGAAATTAAAGAGCAGTTTTGTATGACTTAGCTTAAAGAACAGGGGGAGTGAATGTTTCATCATATTTTTGCAGTACATTGAGCTTGCATGAAACTCTTTACTACAAAAAGGACAGTTTTAGTTGTGGCTCTCTGAGAAGCTCTGGTACTATGCTGATAAAGGGGCTTCTCTTATATCAAGTGTTTCTAGACCACAAGAGCATAATTTTTATCTCCTCAAATGAGGCTAAAACTCCTGATGCTTCCAGTGTACAGTACAGTTATAGTTAAAAATCTCAATTCATCACCATATACAGTGGGGTGGTGTCAGTGGGATGGTATCCTTTATAGCATGTCAAGGGGATGTGTAATTGGTGTTGCCTTTTCTTTTCCCTCTCACTTTTTTTTTTCTTTAGGTTAACTACTTAACCTTGACTTCAGGCTGTATTTTTTTCTCATTACATTTCTCCATTATACATTATTTGGTTTGGTTACAGTCACTAGACTTTAACTGCTCTGACATATTAATTTTTAAGGGCATAAATGACTTCATTAAAATAATGTCCTTCAGATAAGTGCACTTGGCACTGGGATTGGAAGTGGACAAAAAGAAATATGAAGCATCAGCTCCTCTACATTAATAATATACTACAGGAACAGAAGTGAGTACAATATGTATTAAAAAAGCTTCTTAGTTAACTTTTAGAAGTTCGGTCTGTAGCCTACATCCTTGAGTTGGTTATGTTGAATCATTTGTACAACTGTCAGTAAAATGCTTTTAGTCAAAGTTTTGTTTTATATTTGCAGTCTTCCTTCATTTATATGCAACACTGGTTTCTTAGTATCCCTGCTTATTTTGTGTTATTTTTTTGAAATAAATACCTGCTTGTTATGAATCTGAAACAAAGAGGAGCACTGTCTGTTGGATCCTGATATGAAATGTTTATTGGAAGTATATTGTATTTAGACTAGGTGATTGGGAACCATGGTTGCTCTCCTGTTCCCTCTTCTGGACTCCTGTCACCTCTGTCTCTAGCACAGAGCAAGCCACATTAAATAAATTCTGTTAAAAGGTGGGTGTAGTTTCTGCTGCTGTGTTGTGCCCAGAGGAGTGGGGATGGCAGGGAGCTGCTCCAAATCAAGCATTGTTCTTTCTGTAACAGTCCTGCTGTGCCCCTTGCCAAGTGCATTGTAAATACTAATGCATCTTACAGCAAACCTTTGAAGTAAAATAATGGGCTGAGATGTGCAGTAGTTACAGTGACCTGACACTTCAGATCTCTTAGGTTTTCCTTTCTGGTTTCCCTTCTGTCAGACCCTTCTCTTCCCCCTGTGCCGTCTGTGGGTGCTCCCAGAGCCCTGATGTCACCTTGCCTGCACTGGAGGGTGATCATGTAAAGCTGCCTCTTGGACTCCCTGTTCATCCAAGACTCCTGTGGCATCTTGTCAGCTTGTTTCAAGGTGGCCTGAGTTGAACAAGTGATTTCAGATGAGTACTAGTGCAACTGAAAGCTTTTAGCTGAGTGGTGATTTCTGCTTACCCTTCTCCAGGGCTGTCCTGAGCTCTTGGAAGGGCTTTTAGCTTTCTTCATTATTCAGCAACTCTGTATGAGTAGAATGCTTTGAGATAGTAACTGGTCCAACGTGTGTGCTGGAGAGCACATCCTAAAATCCAGCATTACCACGCAGTACTTTTGCCTTGTGCTGGAGGCTGAGGAGGGCCTGAGCTGAAATTACACCCAATTTGCCCAGTCTTCCCCAGAGCCTCACAGCGTGTTTGGTGAGCACTGCTGGCTGCTTTGGGGTGCTGAGGCCTCAGCCACTTCCTTCCTTTCTTCAAGAATAGCACTGTAAAATGAGGTATATAAATGCTGGGCTGCTGCAGATTAAAAACATTTCCTAAAAAATAAAGTTAAAATTGAAGCTGACCCAAGTTAAAAAGCAATTTTCTGAGAATGTAAAGGCATAAAGAAAAGTGCCTGAACATGATTTTAAATGGGCCTGTGAATGTGGAAGATAGGCGGCCGGAATAAAAGGACGCAGGCGTCAGTGGGGTGCTGCAGATAGAGAGAGCCCTGGAGTCACATGCTAGGAGCAAATTTCAATTAAATGAGCATATTTCATGTAACTATTGAATTCTGTCTGGATAAATGGATTTTAGAAGAATATATGTATTTTTTTGAAACCATGAAGTCACTTGATAAGATAGTAATAAATCTGTCAGAATTTCTACTTTGACCAAAGCTGAGCTGTAATATGGGGATGCATCTCAATACCTAAAGCCATTTTAGGGTGGGAAGAGACTTTCCCAGCTTTGGAATTAGATTTCTCTGCAACGGGCATTATGTTCTTGACCACATATCATTGCCTTTCAGGAGCAGCAGTATTTAAAATCCACTGTAATGCAATAAGCCTGAGCTCCAGCTAAGTGTGTGCTGTGCTGTCACAATGCAGCACTGATGGTGGCTGTTGTTAAGGCATTGAACATATGTGAGGTAAACACAGGGCTTTCTTCAGGAGTGATTAATAATTTAATCTCTGAAGTAGAGGCTGCACTTCATTTATCTCAACTATTCCTTGATTTTTCTCTTCAGTCCATTTTAGCTGGCATCTTTCCCTTTCTCCTCTCCTCACCCACGCAGGTTGCCTTTATAATAAGCTCTTTCAGCAAAGACCAGCTTCATTTCTTTCAGATTGTACTAAGCTTTTGTCCCTTGTAAAAAATAATTGCGACTTACTGTAAAAGCCATTCTCTGATTGAACAGACCACCTTTAAGAAAATAGCATGATGAAGAGCTGCAGTCCCTGCTGTGGCTGGCACGAAGTGGCACCTGCTTTGCTATAACTGTTGTTCCCAGGTCAGGCTGTGGAGACTTGGGCTAATGTGTCAGAACGTCTGTGTGTGTGTGCGAAGCTGCAGAGAGTCACAGTGAATTAATTTGCTGTTTGCTTCTGCTCCCTGCTTTCAAGTCTGCCACAAAGCCTTGGACCTGGCTGACACTGGAAGGTACTTGCCTGTCCTCCCGGTGTGTGCTGACCTATTGCAATACACCAATCTGATATCTTTATACTGGGCAAAGTCCCTCTGGTGGCATAGCTTGTCTAGATCTGCCCCAAACCAAGATAAACCAAATCAGCAAAGCACTTGGGTGTTTCTTAACTGAGTCTAGAGTGGGGCTTTCACTACTGTAACCAGCAGTATTCATGAAACCTTGTTTTCTGTGAATTTGTATTTTGTGCTTGAATTTCCCCTATGTAAATGTAATTTTGAAGAATTTTCCCTCCAGTTTGGGTATCTCTAATGTCTCCTTTGTGTACATTTTCTGGTGTCTGAGAGGCAAAGTCCATGGTATGCCCTTTCCCTGGCTGAAGCTATCAATTTGTCACTTCACAACCACTTGGGTTCGAACCCTTTCTGTTATTTGAGTGAAACTGGTTGGTGGGGCTCAAAATTGTTAGTAGAGGATAAACAGGAAGACACACAGAATGATTAAATGGGACAAATTCTTCAGAATATTAATATAATATAAAATAATAATAAAGAAATCTAATTCCAAAGTACTGGAAAAGTGTTCATAGAAAATTACTTCCTCCCTTCTGCACATGTTCTTGAATAGAAGCAATCATAGACAATGAGTCACTGGTTTTAGGTAGTCCTTTCTCTGGATTTCCACTGCTTTTTGTTTGGTCAGTGGAGGATGGGGTTTATGAAAATTTTATTACAAGTACAACCCTGCTTTCTTTCCCTTTCAACCATTTACTGCAGGAGAGCCAAGCTGGCTGATGGGTCATGACTTCAAAATTGCACCAAAAGTCTTTGGGTCTCTGCTGTTCCATGTGCAAAACTGGGGTGAAGTTTGAAGATTTTACAGCTGACAAAGGTTTGTAAAATTCAGGGTCCAAAAGCAGAGAATAACATGGAGTGTGCTGCCTGGCAGTCTGCTACTCCCCTTTCTGATGTGAGCAGTTGGTCAGAAGTGGAGTTGTGTGGGTTGCTTCCATTAGCAGAATTTGATGAAAGGACTCATTTATTTTTTATGCACTTTTTTATTTTAAAAGAATGTATAAGGTTCCATTTTATTAAGCATGGCAGGAGTTGAGCAGTGGGAGACAGACGTTCTCCCTCTCGCCTTTGCATTTTTTAAGTCCTTTTCAGCAATTTGGAAAAAGCCTCTAAATAGCTGTTGGTGTTCATCCAGGATGCATAGTGGTTTCCTTGTGCTTTCTCACCACTACCCTGGTCTCTGCTGACTCTCTTGGGCACACAAATCAGTATAAAAAAGTAGCTAACAAAAATCCCTTCAACGATGTGGGCTTTGAGTATGATTTTTTTGCTTTCCCCCTGGAGTGTTACCATTGTTTCAGATGCCTAAATCTGTACATAATACTTCCCAAAGTTTGACCTAGCACCTCAGAGTTAATAAACATTCTTTGTCACGGAATAATCTCCAATATATGCCCCAAACATGTTTTAATATATGTGTTTCCAAACTAATATAATGCTAAAGGTTATTTAACTTTTTTAGCTTTTTCTGTAATGTTTTCTCATTAGTAACCAAATAATCTATTTTCAGTGCTAAGTGTTGGTGACATTTAATAGGGTCTGAGTGGTGTTTTGCTGATGGCTTGTTGTGTGCCCTTTAGCTGAGAGCTTGCTGCATCAGCAGGGAAAAAAGAGGTCTCCTGGAAGGTCTGTGATTCCCCTGGATTTTGTCTGTGGTCGTGTTTACACCTGGGGGAAAGTTCTGGCTGGATGTATCTCATGTGGACAAGAGGTTGGGATGATTTTTTGCCTGAATAACAGGGCTGAGCTGTGCCAGTGCCAGCTCAGTTGAGTCCTTGGCACCGTGACACTCTACCTTTCCCCAGACTGGTGTGAAGCTGTTGGTTCATATGTGGGGAAGCACTTTTGGTAGAAAATACACAATTTAGGAGCTACATGGGTATTTTCAAGATATATTTTCAAAGTATTTAATTCCCCAAATTTAATTTGAGCCAACAATTCTTTAAGCGCTCCAAACTAAACTGGCTGGGTCACTGACAGGTTGGCTTTAGCATTGCCTTTCCCACTCCTGGTAGCTGGAACAGTTGTACTTTTGTTTTACAATTAATATTTCAATGAAAACTTGTAAGGTACTGCAGGCATAAATATTTAATGTCTTCCCTCCATGTTTCTTTATTGCTGAGCTTGGTGGTAAGTTAGTAATTCAGACTGAAATGCAGATAAAACAATAATGTGAACAGTTTAAATCTGCATTTTTCCAAAGCTCCTGTGGTCAAGATGACTGCATTCTAGCAAGAGTATTGCTATTTAAAATTGTTTACCTCTATACTTCAGCTGAATGCTGCTGTACATGATAAATGAGGTAAATAAAGGTGCCTTTCGGGTCCCAATAACTGCACAAGAAACCTAATAATTCTCACTAACATAAAATAATTTAACACATGGAACAGAGCCATAGCAGCCTAATAAGAAATTTCTGAATACTGCACCACATATGGCTAAAGCCTCTTCAGGCACAATTCAAGGGTTGTGGGTTTTTTTATTTTCCCTGTTTATAGGAGGTTTTTTTCATGTTTAATGCAGAATGAAACTTTGCATGCAGCATCCCACGTTTTGCTTTTTCAGAGTTTCTTTAATTGTTGATCTGGACATAGAACATTATTATTTACCTTTCTCCCATGATATGCTACCACTACCTTATGGGTAAAAAAATGTTGGAATTGGTGGCACCGTTCCTCAGGAGAAGGCAGACTGCTGACATTAGGTTCAGATTTTCATCTCTTCAGGGATGCATCTATGTCACTTAAGCCAAACAGAGCAGTGCCTTTAAAGACAGATGTTAAAGTCTCTGTCCCACTCTTTCTTCCTCCTCCTCCTTTCCTTCCTCCTCTGGCTCACCCAGAAGAAAGCAATTTCTGAGCAGATGGAGTTATTACTATTTAATAAGAGTATTCTCTGCACAACACTGAGCTTTTGTTAGCCAAGACAGTATCATTTGGCTTTGTATTTTGAAATGCTGTTATTCTTAACAGCAATACTGTTTGAGGAAAAAGAAGTCAATCTGGTGATTTGTTAGCATTGTCTGGATTTTTTCCTGTGGAGATGCCCTTGCGAGACTTCAGTCTAAGGGAATTTGTCTGGAATTTAACTACCTCTACTGCTTGCTTAAGCAGGATAAAAATCTTGGGTTTCTGTCTAGAGTACACACAGGCAGAGAGTACCAAACAGATTTAATAAAATTTCAAATCCATCTCCAAAGCACAGTGTAGTTGCAGGTTTTGTATATTTATCTGAAGAGTCAACTTGTACGCTAATCCTACACTTTGATCCACTTTGTAAGCCTTTCTGTCTTGTCTTGCAGATGCCAAGGTATCTCACGTAGCAATGCAAATAAAAATAGAGCTGGGGGAAATGCAACTTTATTAGAGCCTTGGGATCCTGAAGAAATGTTTATTCCAAATTCTGCTGGTTAAAACAAACATAAGAACCATCTGTGAGAGTGCCTCTCAATTCCAGCTGTTTGAATCCAACCATTACTTGAAATCTATGGATACTAACAATCTCCTTGGCCTCATTAAGTCTCAGTTGTAGAAGAGGCTGGATGTTGCTGGTGTATTTTGCACAGCCTTCTCCAGAAAGCTCCTGGCAGCTGTGGAGATGAGCTGTCCCCAGCGGAAGGGTGGCAGTCGGATACGCTGTCACCTCGCACTACTCCAGCTCCCCAGGAAGGTATGTACAGCTGCAACTGCTGGGTTCAGCTTCCTGGCTTCTGGTGCATTTAAAAATCACTTTTGTGCCTTAAAAATCCAAGAACTGTGTTTCATTAACACATCGAGGTGGAAGCACAGATGGTGCATTTTAAAAACAAACCAGGAAACACTTTAAAATAAATGAGGAGCTGTTGTTCTCTCCTTTGGTGCCTATTGTAACCAAATGTTAACAGAGTTGGGTAGAGGCTGTGCACAGGCTAGATATTTCTATGTTTGTGATGGGAGCAAATAAAGAGGGAATTAATCTCTGTATCCACCCCAAGCACAAATACTTCCATTTTCGCAGAGGAGGAGTCTGAGCTTCCCTGATGAGCAGCTCTGCCAGGAGGGCAGAGTGAGGCAGAGGCTGTAAATCCTGGCTGTGAGCAGCACTGGTGAAGTGGCCATGCTGCTGCAAAAGGATGTCCACGAGTCCCTGGGAGGTTGGGCACTACAGAAATGTTTTGAGAAGTCAAAATTAGGCAATTCCTGTCATTAGAGGGCCCCACAGTTCAGAATGGAGCTGATGGGTATGTATTATGCTGACACACTTCTGTCAAAGCCAAGCCTGCTCAGGGGAAAATGGTTTGTTTCAGTGAGTTTCCTATTTTGAAAAGATTTTTTTTAAATGTATGTTCAGTTCAAGGTGCATCTATAACTTGACACTTAAGTTATAATACAAAACAAACCTCCAGATCTTTCTAAAATTTAGATGGCCAAAGCCACTTCAAGGTAGTTTTAAAACCATTGAAGCAAATCTTTTTCAGTAAGACCATTTCTTTTTTTTTTCCTTACTTTTTTCATTCAGTAGCATTTTTTTTTTTTTTAGACTTTGGACTACTTGCCTAATTATGAGTATTGATTTTTATTTACTTTTTAAATGTCACAATTTCTTTCAGAATGGCAAAGCAGATTGTCTAAGAGCAGCTGCCCTCGTCCTGGCAGGATTGGAACGGTGACATGACCCAGTCTGCTGACACTGCTGGGTTCCTTCCTTAAAGTAGGGGGTGCACGACACTGCTGCTAATATGAATTCTTGCAGGAGCAGGACAGCACAGAAATCCTGCCTGGTCACTCTTATCTTAAAAATACCTTTAGGCTAAGCACACTTCCTTTGCAGAGTCATCACAGGTGTAAGCTTTCCTAAACTGAAAACCCATCCATTTGTTGAGCTCCTATTGCAACTACCTCCCAGAAAGCCTGTTGTTGTTTAGCTGGGCAGTTTGTAGCAAAATAAGAAGTTTTGGGTTTGTATTTTTTTTTTTTTGCAATTCCCAGATGAAATGCTGTTTGGTAGCAGCATGAGCCTGAGTCTGGCTCTGTGTGTAGTTGTAATGAGATGGCTGCTGATTTTTGCCTGTGCGAGGCAGTGTGGGTCAAGGCTGGGTTTCCTAATGGCTCACTCTGCAAATACTGAGGGGACATCCAGGATGAATTTTGTGCTCTTCAAGAGACTTGGGAACAAGTCCGAGCTCTGAGTCGAGGCATCAGCAGAAGGGAGAAGGTGGGGAGGCTGGTTTGGGTGGTGGTCCAAGAGCTCTTAGCATTAATTGTATAAAATCATGCCTTCCCTCATTAGGGTTAACTTCTGAGTATCCTAACAAACATGGGAGTGTCCCTCTAAACAAGAACTCATTTTCTGTTAGCTACTTTTGTTGCCGTACTATTTTTCCTGCTCTTCTACACAGGATCTTGACTTACAGGTATTTCCTTTCTCTTGCTGATCATCTGTGCATTGTCATCCTGTTTTCCATGTGCTTCTCTCCCCAAGAAGTCCCATATAACCTGGTACAGTTAAACTGCTTGGATTTCCCCCACACTGTAAACAATTTATTTTACTTGTATTAGTTTGTTTGGCAAGTTGAAAAGCTGGAGTAATCAAAAAGAATGATTTGTGTCAAAACTATTATGAATTATTAAAAGCACAGCAACGGGAGCTACAGATAATTCCTCATTCTGAAAATGAGCACGTCTTATGTTATTGCTGCAGTAATTACCTAGAAATACCTAATACTTAATTACTTCCAAGGTGTCAATCTTCATAACAGTTTATTAGAAAATTCTAATGGATAGAGCAGCTGCTCCCACAAGCAAATCTATTTGTGGCTGAACCTGACATTCTGCTCTAAATATTATTCCACCTTGATCAACATTATTTCTCCACGTAGATCTTGTTACAGCTGCAACAGATTGGGAAGGGAGGGTTTATCCAGCTGCAGTGGGAATTGCTCTGCTCACTCATGACTTCCTACGGTTAGAGCCAGTAGAAATGCTTGTAACCAATTTATAATGAGGAAGAAGTTGCAATGGTTGGTTCATGACCCTGATCTTGGCTTCCTGGTATTTCAGCTCTACAAATACCTGATTGAGAATTCAAAAGCTGCTCTTGTGGGAATTGTCAGCTCTATGAGACTGTTGGTGTGAGGGGACAATGTTCACCTGTCTCTGGTGCAGAGTGAGTGAGCCTTAGGGAAATGGGTATGGACAGGGCTGCTCTGTGTAGAGGTGTTTGGTGTTACTGGTGACAGGGCTGTTCCCCCGGGGGTCCCAGGCAGGAAGATGCAAGTTAGAAGTACATCCTGTCTTTTAGTTACCAGTGCAGGGTACTTGTTTGTGCAGTGTTATTGGTGTTGATTGCCAAAAGCAGACTTGGCATTTTGAACAGAGAGCTTCAGCCTGGAGAACTTGCCAGTTTAGCTAGTGTGCAGCTTAGTGGAAATAGTGAATAATGTAGGACAGCGTATAATCCAGAAGTCTAAAATCAATCTCTTGTACAGAAAATATTTCAAAAGACCCATATTAATCAACAGAAGCAACTTGAAAGCAATAGTCTCTACCTTAACTTGATTAATATTGAATTCTATAACTTGATTAATATTGAATCCTATAAAGCTGTGACTTCAAACCCTGCTGTGTTTCTGCATTGCTGTTTTCTGTGCTTTTCTGTCTTTTGAAAAAATTGCTGGATCAGGTTTTACCAAGTACTCCAGGACAGTGCCTTCTTCATTTCAGCAGCTTGAATTTCATGCCTTTGAAGCACAAGAGTTTCAGTTTTATCCTCCTACTCCTACAATTTCTTTGGAGACCAAGACCATGTTGCAATTTACTTCTTTAAACCTTGCACTGTTCCACTCAGTGTCACATCAGTGACTAAGCCACCTAATGTCCTGTATCCTCTTCTGAGCTGTCCTTCAAACATCCGTACTCCTTGGGCAAGTTCAGATTGGGTGCAGGTTTTGCTGTACTGCCTGGCTTTCTCCTCCTGTCTGAATTTGGGGTAGGAACAGTCTTAGCACAGCCAGAGTGGTTTGCTTTGCCAACAGTGCCAAACGGAGTTATAAATTAAAAACAACCTAATGAGAATGCCTATTTTTATTTCTGGTAGTTTTCCATTAATTCTGAGAGTAAATAACAGGTGTCTTGAGACATAAGGTTTGTATTTTGAAAACCTGTGTTTTTCATTTAACAAGATGGATGCTGATCTGTATAGTCTTGCTGAACCTCCAGAGCTGCTACACTGCATTGTGCATGTGTCATAGTGTAGTTAGCAGATACCAATTTAACCAAGTGTTCTTCCAAAAAATGCATTGCAAATCTTGTTATAGCAGGTGCCTTGCAAGAACAAGATCTGAATGGTATCAGCAAACTGAGCTGACTTTGTGCAAGTTTTTCTTTAGCTAGCCCTTCTATTTGCAGAGTATAACTAAACCAGTACAGCAGTATCTCATTGGAGGGAAGTGGAGATTTGGGGGTTTTGTGTGTTCAATGTGTGTGTGAAGTTCAAACTTGTTCACCCTGAGAAAGAAGCTGATATCAAATGGTGGTAAACAGCCAGCTTTGATTTATCAACACCAGGTGAGCATTAGTAGTCCCACTGGCTTTCATGAGATGAGTTGTATCAGGCATACATGCATTCTCCTGGCTATTCTCCATGTCACTGAGGGGTGTCTCGTTGTCTGCTTGCCAAAAACGAGGCCTTGATTGCCCATCTTGTCAGCTCCTTATCAATAGTTGCTAATACTTTTGGCAGTTTCCTCCTCAAGCCTTATTGTGGCTCTGACTCCAGCAACCCCTCAGTGACCATCAGGAGACTAATGTGGCCAAGCTCTTTGTGCTGCCCCATACCAGCCTGTTTCACTTCATCTGTTCTATTTGCTTGTGTCTCTGGTACTGCACTTAGATGCTAAATTCCTACTCCTTTGGAATGTTAAAGAATACCTATTGCAAGGGTACAAATGAAAATAAGAACAGTCCTTGGCATTGATGTCCATGAAATTAGCTGCACCCTTGCCTTTGGGTTACTAAAGTTCCCTCTGGCTCTTGACCACTAAGTTGTGGTATTTTTGTTTTGTTTTCGTGTTGTGTTTTTGTTTGGTGTTTTTTTTCTGTTTTTGCTTTTTTCTCCCTGGAATGACTTTGACCGAATTAGCCTCCAAGATTGGTGTCAGAATTATGTTTGTGACCTTCTCATGGATTTTTTAGTACTTCAGATATTATATAGACTGTGACTGCTCTTCAAAGCAGTCCAGGCAGGAGGAAAAGTGTCTCACCAGAAAATGCTCCCTCTTAGTCTGTAAAAAATGATTAAAAATGGAGATACGCCTTTTAAAATTGGTTCCTGTTCTAATGGATAAATCTGTAACAGAATTACTTCCTAGCATTCTGTTCTGCATGAAAAAGGTTTGACTTCGGGGTATATTTTTTTTACTTTGGAAAATATTAAAATAAGGAAGAAAATTAATTCAAAGCAGAGATATACTAAGAGAAGCTTACAGCTTAGTTACAGCTTCCAAAAAGTTAAATAAAGAAAATGTATTGTGGTGTTTCATTGCCTTGTATCTTATCTTGCAAAGAGTAGCTACCACAAGCAGAGCAGTATATTCTGCAGAAGATCCAGTTTATTCTCTCTGTTACCCTGGGTAATGAATATTCTTCAGAAGAGAATGCAAATGTTTTTTCTTATTTCCTGTCTCTAAAACTGGGACAGAGTTTGTTTAAAAGGTAACAAAAGGATTAAAATGGGATGGAAAACCTGCAATTATCTGTGATAAACAATGCATTATATTTTGGTTTGCAGGCTGTGAGTCTGTCAGTGAAATGTTCCTTGTCTCATGTAATATTTTGTGCTACTGCATTGCTTTTCAATTATACAACTCAAAGGAAAGTTTCTACTGACAAATGCAGTGAGAGCACATTGCTTTTGGTATTGGTTTTTGGGTTTTTTTTCTTTCTTTTATAGGTCTCAAGAGTCTCTTCAAATATAAGTCCAAATGACAGGGATCCAGGATTTTGAAAGTTATTAGAGAGATATGGATATACATAGCTAATGAAATATGCTCGCTTACAATATATCAAGACATGCAGAACATTGAGGGAAACTCAGCAATTTCAATATTTAATATAAGCTGGAGTTAAAGTATTTTTTTTTTGCAAATGCAGCATATGTTAATCTATTGCTGAGCATTCGTCTAGCAGATTCAATTTCCACTCATAATTTTTCATTTATTAGCTTCTCTTTCACACAAACACAGCTGTGTATTCTGATCTACGCGGCTGAGATCTGACGTGCTGCAGTATATGGGGAACCTGAGTGATTTATTGTGGTGAACCAGGGAGCAGATTGAGGGGACTGCAGAACACTCTTAGAATGAATATTGGTTCTGATTTAAATTCATCTTTGTAAAGTTTTTACCCCAAACTTTCCACCAGTTTATATTGGAGGTGGACAAAAAAGTGTTGGATAGAGGGACGGTTCGAGCCGTGTTGCCTCAGGACTAGCTAGCAGTTTGTGCTGTATTTGGCCCCAAATATCTATGGTAGGCAAATTCATTTGCAGTGCTGATATTTTGATGAGGATCATATGATGCTGATGACAATCCAGCTGCTGCTCTTCTCTAGCTGGCAGCAACATACCTCTTAATTTGAGGTTTCCTGCGATTGGGGGTTTCTGGTCAAGAAGCTTAGAATTTTTGAAGACACAATGAGAAAAAAAATTATTGTTTCATTTAAAATATAATGCTGAGTCTGCCCCTTGATGTGCGTGTTTTGGAGTGGGGATCCTTGTAAAATTGTTTAAAGAACAAAACAACCAAACAGCAAAACAAGACTCTCCATCTCCAGTAGTTTTCTTGCTGTAAAGTATGTCTGTAAATCAATATGTATTTTATTTAAAATTTCACACGAGGCTACCTCCTGCAGGTACAACAGCTGATTTGATCCTGCACAGCTGAGTAGGAAGGGCTTTTGGAGTGTAAGCCAAAACCTGTCTGAAGTTATTGAATAACTTTTCTTTGACTTGAGTGCACTGCTGTTCAACTCCCTGCGAATGGCTGTGTCTGTGCTATCAGGGATGTGCTGCACAGAGTGAAAATATCTGTTGAAGGTGTGAGGGAAATGAGTTCAGCCTTAGCCCTTTGGGTTTTTTTTCCCATGTCCCTGCAGAGTTCCTGTGCTCAATTCTCATCTTGCCAATGATTCCACCTCCTGTCTTCATGATGCTGTTTCCACTCTGTTGTCTGAAACATGGTAAGACAACACAGGCTCAGTTAATAGATTGCACTGCTACTTGACCCCTCCTCTTCCTGCCAAGGGAATATTTTTCCCATTACTGGTAAATGCACTTTTATTCCTGGATGTTGCCTGGCACATGAGCCCCATCCTTCCTCTGAGGTGGGGAGCAGGGGTGATGGCCTTCCAGGAGGCACTTGGCTGACCTGCTCCCTGCAGTTCTCGCTCCGGGTGCTCAGTGCAGGAAGGTCTCTGGGGAGAGATGATGATACAGTTTAATTCAAGAGCTGATAGAACTGGGAGAGGACTTGTCCTGATAAGCGTGTCTTCATTTTTAATCTCTGTTGGTTGGTTTAATGAAATCCAATACTTATCTACATGTCTTCTCTTGATTGCATTCTTTGGCTATCATGGCCAAAAGCTGCAGTGACGGGATCTTTTAAAGCTATGGAAAACCAGTAGAGTATAGTTTATTTATTAGCTGGCTGTTGTGAAAGCTGTCTCACTTGTGAGCCCTTTTTTCCAGCAAACTATCCACACTCAGCACTTGGCTAATGGGCTGTTTTGAGATCATGCAGTGATGCTGAGGGGAGGACTGTATCTTACATAAAGAAATAGTGCTACATGTAGTACTTGCCTATATCCTCAGGGGTCTGGCCTTTGAGGTGCAGACAGGGATGTTCTGCAGAGCAAAAGGGAGAGTTTGTGGGTGCTGCTGGGTGAGAGCTGCTCAGGTGTGCATCCATGGCAGGAGCCCTGTGGTGGGGTGGTTTCGAGTGCAGCACCACACTGAGCCCTGGGGTACCTGCCCACAGGAGCCACAGCTTATGCACATTGAAATGCCTGTTGTGGTGAGACATCTACTTTGGCTTATTGAATGTCTGGAGGGTGTCTCTGGCTCGGGAAATTGCTGAGCTGTGAGTCGTTGGAGGCTGGAAGCATTCAGGGAAAGCATTGCTTGATGCCTGCTTTGCTCTTGTGTACATATTTCTAGGCATTTAGTGCTGACAATTAGTGGAAATGGGACAGTGGATTAGCTGAATCTTTGGGCTGATCCAATACATCACTTCTGTGTTCATAAATAATTGGCATGCTAAATACTGCTGTTAATTGCACTGGAACTTGCAATGATTAATTCTAATTACTATTCATTATTTCTGTAGCATGTCAAATCTACCAGAAACAATATCTGGTAGGTACTAAGCATTAATATATGGTTACAGTAAGAGATAACTACTGATATTTCTCTGTTCTGTGCAGTGGTGGGTACTTCAGCCCATGCACGTTGGGACGTTTGTCCGTGCAATGTGATTCAGAGTTTGCTGGATGCTAAGGTCAGCTCCTCAACTGCTTGTAAATAACTGTATTTTCAGACTGCTGCAGCTTCACTGGTTTAATCTCAATTCAAGTCTGACCTCTGGGTTTTGGATGGTTGCTCATAGCACTGTTATTACCAGTGCTGGTGACAAGTCACCTTTGCTTTGGAGCGACAGGCTAAGAGGCAGGGATTCCCTCCCCTCAGAGGTGGCTTGCAGTAGGTAGTAGTAGCTATTGCCTCAGTAGATCAGAGGTGTCTGTTCAGATAAATGGACAGACCACATTTCATTCTTTTTCACTTTTTTACTTGGGAAACGGGTGTCAGCCACAAAATGGTAATTCCACATAGAGATGCTTGGTAAATTTTACCTTTTACAGTTACACTTATTTCACCTGTTTTAAAACTGAGAGTGCAGGAAAGGTGAGGTGTGGGTTTTTGAACAAGCAGTGGCAGGGAAAGCATGGCTGTTATCAGCTGCATTACAGTAAACATGGGGTAAATTACTGCTTCAGTGCTTTAAATTACTTTCAGTTTACTCCAGGATTAGCATATGCACAACTCCTGCAGAGAAGCTGGTGTGCTGGAAGTATGTGCTTTGCAGTAGCCTGCAATCACTTACTTCTGTACCCACTCTTGATTATTTTCAGTTTTAAAGCTCATTTTTAATGAGTCTCTGGCCCGTGTAGGGGCTCTTGCCTTACCCCCAAGATGAGCACGAGGTGGAGGTTTCCTGGGGCATTGTGGCAGTTTCTGGAGCAGCACCTGTGTTCAGCTGCACGCTGACACACCGAGGATGCTGCTTTGCAGCAGAATAAACAGGAGAGGGAGTTGATTAGGCAGATACAACTTTCAGGCAGCTTATTTCAGCTGGTAATTTTAAGACCCTTAACAGGCAATCCACAAGCAAAATTTTAGTCCTCATGGAGATGTTTTATTTCTCTTTTTACTTCCTCTGGCAGTCTTGTATAAATTAATACATAGCTGAATAGCTACTGACTGTGGCCACGTAGACATTGCTTACAATATAATATGTGCCTTTGGGTAGACCTGCAGCGATTTTAAAACATTCCTTTTGCAAAGGGGTAGTGATACACATAGTTACAACTCCTCACTTACAGGGAACATCTGATTTAAGCAGAATTAAAAGGGTGGATGGGGTAAGGAATGTTTTCCAATCCAGTCTCGCTGAACAGACAATTAGCAAGATCATTAAACTGCCTCATTATTACCATGATAATTACAGGATTAACTCACTTCACTTCAATATCTCTGATTTGTTATATTAGCAAGATGGGGACATGGTGCTGCTATATTTGAGATTTCTGAATAGCTAGCCTCACAAGTATGAGCTTGGTAGCTCAAGAACAAGGGAGGTGAGATGGCTGGAAGTGGGGGAGTGTGCAGCTGCCAGAGGTGCTAGCCCCTGAGGAACACCACAGGCAGTCCTTAGGTTTTGGATTAAATCTAGTTAGTGTGCCTGGTGA
Organism: Hemiprocne comata; assembly: GCA_020745705.1. Lineage (NCBI taxonomy): Eukaryota > Metazoa > Chordata > Aves > Apodiformes > Apodidae > Hemiprocne > Hemiprocne comata. Next base: position 11,585,478 of record CM036597.1, on the reverse strand, counting down.
TGGTTTTGGATCTGGGAGGAGATTTCAGATTAATTCCCTATGGGCAAATCACTGCATCAAGGGAAAACATCACCCCGCAGAGCACGTTTTGATAGCTCCAGTGACAAAGTTGAGGAAATGTACAGCCTGGAGTAATTTAGTGGAACTTTGTCTAAGGTCACTGAATGCACCAGAAAATCAGTAGCTACAGCTCTTCCAGTGTCTGTGGAAGCAGGCACCTTGTTCTGCAACCTGCCTGCTGAAGCTGATTCCAGTACCTGGAGGGGCCAACAGGAAAGCTGGAGAGGGACTTACTACAAGGGCAGGTAGTGATAGGGTAAGGGATAATGGTTTTAAGCTGAAAGAGGGGCAACATTAGGAAGAAATTCTTTCCTGTGAGGGTGAGGCACTGGCACAGGTTGCCCAGGGAAGTTGAAGAAGCCCCATCCCTGGAAGTGTTCAAGGCCAGTTTGGATAGGGTTTGGGGCAACCTGGTCTAGTGAAAAGTGTTCCTGTCCATGGCAGGGGGGTTGGAACTAGATGATCTTTAAGGTCCCTTCCAACCCAAACCATTCTGTGATTCTGTGATTGCTGCAGGGTGGGAGGGGGAGGGGAGAGGGCTGATGAGCTGTTTAGAGTACCTGCTGTGGCTCTGTGTGGTGCAGAAAGTACTGTCTTGGAGGCCAGCCTAGTAGGACTTCGCCTGAGAATCCCCTTGGATATTAAAATAGGCTGAGGAATAGGTAGCTGTATATCCATATATAACTAAACAGAGTTATACATATCAAATAGATATAAAAAAGCTGCATATGCTAATACATGATGTCTGTGTGAGCTCCAAAGATCATTTACGCCAGAGAAAAAGTAGTAGGTGCCAAGTTTGATCATAATATCAAAGGTAGTCTAGGACCTGTCAAGTGTGACTCCTCCATGTTCTTCTGAAAATTTTAACACACAAAGACAAGGCAGAAAGGGGTCTGACATTATTAACAATGACAAGATCCTTCCTCAGCACTCCTTGCATATTTTCCCTTAATGAGCTTTGGTGGGACAGACTCTGCAGAGGTGCTGTTGCTGCTGCAGCTGAGACATGAGGCTGGTCCCTGCCTGTTCCATGTACCCACAGGCTCGTTAGTGCTGGGACAGAACTTGGGCAGCTGTTTGCCAGGGGCACAGAAACCCAAGTGCAAGGTCTGGTTTGTCAGCAAACAAACATCATGCAAGTTCATTGCCTGTCAGAACAGGAAGAATTTGAGGCTTATTAATGTGAGTTCAGACAGTCTGGCAGAATTGGAAGTGTTGGGAGATGAAGCGCAGGGAAGCAGATTAAAATTTAAAATGGTTTATCTTTAAATGAACCTATTCACAATAATAATTGCGTGGCAGGACAATAATCCTATCAGGACAAAACTCTGACTTGACTGGGCCAAAATGAAGTCCTGTGAAGGCTGATGTTTTGTGCCACATGGTAATTTCTGTATTGCATCTCTCAGGCATTTCAGCCATATGGTCAAAGCTGGTTTGCAGCAGGAGGAGGTTGGAAGCCTCCCACAAGAGACTGTCAAAACATAGCACGGTGAGTACAGCCTGTTATGGGCTGAGTATGACACACAGAACTTGGAGTGGTTTTGGCTTGATGAGGAGAAATACTGTTATCAGCTGTGGAAGTGAAGGTTCATTTATTGTGTCTGTAGAATAAAAAGCAGACTGGTCAGACAAGGATGGGTGTTTCTCAGGGCAGTTTTCTAGGATCACTGCTCACTGGGAAATATCTCTTGCAAAATACATTATTCATCTCACTGGGCAGATCAGGTTGTGGCTGCACCTTTCTGGCAGCCTCCTGCTCTGACGCCGTTTGGTTTGACTGCAGGCTGTACTAGCTGTAATGCCATCATTATAACTCCAACTTGACAACAGTGACAGCAACTAATATGTCATTTGACTGGGAGAAGGGACATCTCAGTTGTATTTTTTTTTTTAGGCAAGGCAGGACTAGAAGAGCAGTTGCTTGATGGCACAGTGGAGTGCTTTGTCCTGGGAGTGCTACAGCAGTATGAAGCTTCTGTGCAGTTACTGAGCACTGAATAAAACATTTCTTCCTCCCCTTTCTCTGTGTTGCCTGCTAAGAAATGCAAAGGTATCAAAATCAGAAATTAGCAGTAAGAGAGATTGGTAGCAGAACCTTGTTTTCCCCCTTCTTGCTTATTCTGCATCGTTTTAGTTCCACATTAATTATTTTTTAAATCATTATGCCACTTTGACAGTACCACTAAATGAAGGAGGAGGCAAAACCCTGCTGCATCAACTTCTGTCTTTCATTGTGCATTGTAACTTTGGCTTGGTGTTGTTCCCTTTGTGCTTACAGCTAAGTATTCCTGCATTATTATTTATCTGGAGCTGCAATTGCAAAGTTTATCTGCAAATGGAACAAAGCAGTCAATCATATCCATTTGTTTCTGCACAGCTGCTAGATCTTTTACCTCCATAGTTTATAAATCTGGAGCTTGACTTGAATCCCCATTTTCTTCTCTTGCTGTTATTTATTACAGTGATTTATTGGCTGGCATCCATTTGTATGAAACTAGATATAAGAACTCTTATTTTTAGCCTGGTTAGAGGAGAATCGTTGGGTGCATGGGTCCAGTTTTGTTGAGATATGCCCACTGATTTCAGTGTAAGATGGATCAGGCCAGTGCATGAGGCTGTGACTAAATTTTGTACGGCCTTTCATGCAAGAAAAGCATATGTGCACAAAAATGTGGCCAAAACTCGTTTGTGTTGTATACTCCAGTTAAACAGAAAAGTGGTAAGTGTACAGAGCTGCTGCTTCCTCTGAAGACCAAAGCAAAATTTTCAGGATGAATAAAGTTGGTTTGCACAAACCATTGTGAACCAAGTAGTCCAGGAGTCAGGGATTGCCATGGCCACCTTCTGGAAAGGAAAAGGCAAATATCTTCCGTCCTGATCTGCTCCCATTTTTCACTTCCTTAGTCTAGAAAGAAAATACTTATGTCCAAAGTGGAGAAAAAAATAATCCCTGTAAAATGTAATTTGGCATAGGATCAATGAAGTTCTGGAAAACTGCTAAAAAGAAATATTCACAGGTTTTCCAGTAAATTTTATCTTGCTGAGTGGACCTCAGATGTGTGTCCATCAGGGGTGACATCCTGTTGGGCCATGGATGGTGTCACCAGGCACTGGTGGGAGCCTGGGACTGGTCCTGAACTGCCCCAGGGCATAGCACTGTTGGCACTTTCAGCAAGCAAGTATATTTCTATTTGGGTCAAACCAATGTGAAACAATATATATATAAGCCAACCTGCCTGACAGAGAATGCAAAAATATTAGCAAAGTATTAGTATTGTGGAAAACATACTTTTCACCAGACATGGCTCTGAGCAGCAGCTCTTGGCCCATTCCATTGTCCCTTTTGCTGGAAGCTTGCTTCCCTGCTCACAGCAGCAAGTTCCTCCTGCTTCTGTTGCCACCAGCAGGCAGCTTAAATCTAAGAAAGACAAGCTTCTTTTGAGGAAGGTTCAATCCTCTCTTGCTGCTGCAGACAGGTGTGTTATAAATTTTAACACAGGACTGAGTTTTGCAGGATAGGACAAGGGATGAACAGTTCAGCAAATACCATGAGGTCCTGTTCCCCATGACAGAAACCATCCCAACACAGGCATTGGTGGGGGGATGTTGTCCCCTGTGGTCCCAGTGGGACAGTCTGTGGGGTTTAGTGAAGTTCTTGGTGGTGCCAGATGTAAGCTCATGTTTGCAGGTGCTTGTTGGCTGTTTGTTTGCTGCTATAGAGGTGACAAGGGTGGGGTCTGGGCAGATCCTGAAGGGCAGGGCCTCAGATGGAGGAGGAGGGGGCTGACATGGCTTGGCCACCAGTGGGCCTTGCATTGGGCACCTGTGCTGCTCCTCTCCTGAGACAGTGGCCATCCTGGCCATGAGTACGTGGAATAAACCCCCAAACCAGAAAAGGTTCCCCCTTTCGCATAAGGAATTGAGTATTTATTTTTTGTTTGTTTCTGTGTTAATTTACTTTTTTTCCCCAAAGCAAAGTGAAGCTCAATTTTGGATACCTGAAATCCTCTGCAAAGCATCTTGCTTTTATTCCAGACAGGTAATGCAAGTGAACAGTAGCAGCATACCCTAAATAGCATTTTTGTGTTAGCCCAGGGGCTCCGGCTTTTTTCATGTTTAATATTTGAGCAGCAGATGGAGCAAAGGACCAGATAAATACTTGCTGGATCAACGTACTTAAAGGAGGTGGAAGGACAGGAGGGGAAAAGGAAAGTAAAACTGCTGCTGCACAGTCCCTTGTAGCAAAGAATGATGCAAACAAGCCAGGTGCCATGGAGGAATGGGGGTTAAGGGTGCTGTGGGGCACTCGAGGGCACCTTTCCCACATGCACCTTTCCTTGGCCTGCTCCAGCAAAATCCAGACAAATGTTATTTAAAAGGCAGCATTTGTCTGAGTATTTGGGCACTGGGAGTTTAAAGGGCAATGGACTGTTATTGCCTTTACCCTGGCCATAAGAAACTAAATTAATAGTGGCAACTCTTGAAAGAAGTATTTTTGCTTCCAAAGTTCCAGCATCTAGACTTGGATGACTGAAAAGCTATCAATTTCTGTAAAAAAAAACAAACACCAAAACATATTTCATAAAGGCTGGGAAATGTGAAATTCCAGGATTCAAAAACTAGGGTGGAAAATGAAAGAAGTCAAGGAACTTTTTTTTTAGCTAGTGATTTTTAGAGCCTGAATTAAGTGTTTCCATTTGGCAAGCTGAGGTGGAGTTGTTGGCACAGCATTGGACTAGGTTGCTCTTGATTGGGAGTCTGCATGCTGCAGGATTTTTTAGGATAATTTAGGAAAAGATGAGCCAAGAATGATTGTTCCAGTTGGTTCTTTGTTAAGGATGAGGGGATTAGATGTGACCAATTTCTTGTGTGTTCTTCCAGCCTTTTACTGCCTTTTGTGCTGCTACTGCTTTTAAGCAACTTCTTTATGCCAAGGTGTTCTGCAGAAGGAAAAAAATATTGCTTTGATTTTTAGGTATGTTTCTGACGATTTATGTGATTCAGATGTAAACTTTCACTCTAAATGAGAGAGAAAACAATTGCTGGTGTGTTGAAGGGCTAGTTTGCCCTTTTGTATGCGCATGCTTGCTCATTAGATAATTAAGCAGCATGAAAGTTTGACTTATTTAGGGTAATGAGTCTGAAATAAATGCAGAATTTCTCTGAGCCTACACAAAATACTGCCTGTCAGGTATATTAAAAAAAAAATCCATAACATATTTCCAAACAACTGCAGAGCTATATATTTTTAAATTATCTCCTGAGTAGCGATGACTTTGACTTATTGTTTCATATCACACTTATTGTGTTATCACAATAAGTATTTGTTTCTAAGCACCAAGATGTTTCAGTTGTAGACCTGATTGCAATTCTGTTTCAACCCATTTGTATTCCTATTAAGTTTGGCTGAAAGGTGTCACATTTTTCGCTTTGCTTGGATTCAATGTTGACAGTTGTACCAGTGAATTGAAGCAGCTATTCCATCTGCAGTCAGACACCCATGATATCATTCCCTAATAGTCAACAAATAAAAAAATGCTAAAATATCTGTTTTTCTTTTGCCTGATGCCTGTACTTTGAAGACTGTCATTGCCACTCCTACCTGAAGACTGCATGGTAGTTTACATTGGACAATTCTCCTAATGAATTGGAGAGGTAGGTAAGTAATTGTCTCCTTAATATTACACATGTACAATCAGATGAAAAAATAGACTTAAACAGAAATGTGGGTATAGAAGGTCCCTACGGATCCAGTCTAGTGTGTCACATTCATGTCTATGCCAAGTCCTTGTCTTTGGGGCCTGATATATTGATTAAAAGGCCAATCTAACCCTTACTCAATGTATCTCCTAATGCTCATCTTTCACGTGTGACACTTTCTCTTAAATCTTGTGCTGAATTGTAAGACAATTAAGCAGCTCTTAACCTTTTCATGACTGTTTTAATCATGTCAGGACTTCCATTTATGGGTTTGATATGATCTGGCAATCAAATTATCAAGTTAATAATGAAAAGGGGAAGAGTTCTCAACATTCATTCTTTTGCCAGATCTTCTTTGACTGTGACTTCATCCTTTTTTAATGTGGCCAATTTGCCTGTTGGGTGTCATCAAGCGCTATCAGACCAATTCCTAACATTCTGTAAATTTAGCCCTTTTCGTTTCCACTAGTTATAGCCTCTTTACAGATAATTATTAGTTCATGAGATTATTTGTTAAGGCTGTCAGTTGCTGGATAAAGGATTTCCTTAGACTATCCGTAACACGTTAGTGCTAGTGCTGCAATCCTGCTAGCAGACCACTAGAGTGCTCTGCCTGCTATCACGGGATTCGCTTCTTCAGCAAAATTGGCATTAAAAAAAAAATAAGGAAAAAAAAAAAGTGAATAGGAATGCAGTTGTGCCATGGTGCCTAGGAAACACTTGTTCCTCCACGGCAGCTGTCTATCACTGTAGATATAGTGGTTGTGTTTATGTTGTACGCCCCCTTGATTGCTCCAACCGCTCATCGTGTCTCATCACACGGGGCAGAGCACCCGGTACCCGGCGCGGGGACCCTCCCTGCGGTAGCTGCGTAGCCCCCACAGCACCCCCATCCTGATGGAGCAGCTATGTCGGCGTGTCTCTCCCTCTGTCTGCGGTTTCCTACTTAGTGATAATAGGTGCTGATGAGCTGCAGAGTCTCTGATCTGTGCATAATATTGCCTTGTTTTCATTCAAATGTCTCTGAAGAACAACTATTCCCAAGACATCTATGCGCATACAAATCTGCTGCTGGAAATGTTTGCAGGTTGCAGATAAAACAGGGAGACAAGACAGTCAGACTGAAGCATCTGAATTCAAGTGAACATGAAGAGATAGTGTATTTTAGGGTCTTGTCCACTGTCCAGTTATTTTTCACTGTTCTCTGTGAGAACGGGTGGATTTTAAGAAGGTGCCCAGCTGGTGTTAAGGTCTACTGAAATGTAAGACCTGCCCAGGAGAGTAACTGTGTCTTTGGAGGAAGTCTGCTTAAGAACCAGCCTTTTATTTTTTTCCACAGCAGATATCTTGGTGTCTCACCCAGGCTGGCCCGCAGGGTCAGATCATTGGAAAATTGAGAAACCTAAAGAGGCAGGCAAGGATTCAGTGGACTTGAAGCCAGCAAGAGTTAATTTCTAGTTCCTGTCTTTTGGTACCAAATCACTGTTATAAATTTGTCCATGGATTGTAAGTTAGAACCCGCACCTGCCATAAGAAGAAAAGCTCTTCTGGCCCACACACTGCTTTGAAAATGAAATAGCCCTGGAGAGTAAAAATGACACAGCTGAAGGACAACAATTTCTCAGCCTTTCTGGTGGGCAGATTTCATTAACTCTCCAAAGTACATCATGGATGCTTCTATCTGAAGATACTGATTGTTATGAGAGAATTCTTGCATGGGCCAAAAAATACCATATGTAGTGAATGTGTTGTAGGCAGTGTGGGCAAATACAGGGGAAAGGATGATGTGCGTTGGCATTTTGCTCCTATTCTGGGCCAGCTGGCCTTTAATACACTTCCAGGCTGACAGATATTTTGGGGTGAGAGTTCCTTGAAAAGGGAGGGGTTTGATTCTGTTCCTCTCTGTAAGTTACTTGCACAAGCCATGCTGGGACTGGCTTTTTGTCAGCATGGGCTGATTAAGCTCCTTGGAAGCTCTCTTTTGGTTTTAAACTGGAAGAGGGTAGATTTAGATTGGATATTAGGAAGAAATTCTTTCCTGTGAGAGTGTTGAGACACTGACACAGGTTGCCCAGGGAAGCTGTGGATGCCCCATCCCTGGAAGTGTTCAAGGCCAGGTTGAATGGGGCTTGTACAACCTGGTCTAGTGGGAGGTGTTCCTGCCCATAGCAGGAAGGCTGGAACTAGGTGATCTTTAAGATCCCTTCCAACCCAAACCATGCTATGATTTCTGGAAGTTCAGGAGCTCCCATGATTGTTTAGACAAGGACACTGGAGAGACAGCAGAATCTGCCTAAGGATGCCCCCATCCCTCATAGGTGTTTATAGGAGTATTATTCTCACCATAAGATTGTACTCACTGACTTGATTAATTCAGATAACTGGATGCTGTAATACAAATCCGCAGCATTTAATTCTGTTGCTTGGCACGTTTTCTTTAAAGAAGACTGAGAGTTAAATTCCAAGTGTCATTGGGGGCTACAAATGATATGGAATGTGTCAGAAATAATTAAGAGAAATGATGGTGAACACTACAACCTCAGAAACAGACATTATTTGCAAATAACTTTTGGCTCAACTCATGAATATCTCCATTAGCAATGAGAATTTGTTGTAAGTGGATGAGCTGTCATTTAGTTTCTTATCAGTGCTTGCTATTCCCTTGTCTTCAGTGTTGTGTGGAATCAAGAGCAATTTCACATGATCCTGTTGGAAGAACAGGAGGAATCTCTAGAAATTTCATCTTCCAGAACAATTTACTGCATTTTCCCAGTTAATAATTGCCAAAACTCAGTATGCGCCCAGAACCCTAGAGAATATGAGGTTTTATTTGTACACAATCAAAGCCACTGTTGTATTTACCTGAATTACGATGTTTTATTGTTGTTTTTGCTCAAAGTTGAATCTGAAGCCCTGAAGGCAGTGGGGACTGACATGTACTGCTGTTGCAGCTTCAGCAGGGGAGTGGTTTGTTCTGCTTCACTCTTCTGTGCCAGCCCCAGAACTGCCCATTGCAGTTAATTTGAAGGTGTGCTGTGGGCTCAGCACAGTCAGGGGCAGACTGGGGGTTACCGTCTCCCACCCTCAGTTTGGCATCACGGGTCTTGGCACTTGATCAGCTCAGGCTGCTTATGGCCATTTGCATTTCATACCTTAGAGGTGAAGTATGTAGTTTGTGTAGCGCAGGTGTCAAGGATGAAAGATAAATAAAGCAAACCTGTTCCGCAGTTGTGTGCGCTGGTGACTCCAGCCTCCCCGCCTGCAGCCGTGGCTCCCGCTAGCGCAGCCACAGGGGCCGGGGGGCGCACTGCCAACTCGCCCAATCCCACAGCCGCTGCTCGGCGCTCTTGAAATCCCTTTCCAGTGCTGCTGCTGACACTCGCGGTGAAGGTTGGGAAGTCATTTGCTGCTGCTGCTTTCCAATCACAATCCTTACCTTTATGCTTTTACATAAGAACAGCGCTAGCTATGTCTTCACTCTCAGAAATGGTGTTTGTGTGGCTCGTGCTCGCTGTCAGTGCAGTGCCAGCACAACTGCCTCATGGCTTCCTGGCCATAGGGACTGTGTTTTGCAGTGGCAATAGAGTAGTGCCTTACACAAACAGGGTGCTACTGGGGAGACTGGTTTTTGCAGGGCTTAGGTAGGGAGGCTCTCTTACTTTCTTCCTGCATTGGGGCTCTCCTTTCTTCCCCCATCTCATTCCGGGACTTGTCAAAATCGTGCTTTGCATTCCCGTATCTCCAGCTCTCCATCTCCAGCAGAAGTAGTGTTCTTCCCTATTGTGTTTCTACCTTTCTGGGCAAGAGACCACAGCTGTAAAAGAAAGGAAGAGCAAGGAAGGAACAGAAATGGTTTTTGTGGCTGTCACAGAAAAGTGGATTCAGACCCTAGTGAGAAGGGTCCCAGGGGCCAGGATAGGATGCAGCGGCTGTAGCAAGGCAGAGCTGTCCCCTGTGCCAGCCCTCCATGTCTTTCCCTCTTCTCACAGAGCAGTAGGCTGTGGAGGTTTGAAATGGTCCATCTTAGCCTTTTCTGACAAATGCAAAGCAAATGTGCTGCCCATTCCTACAGACAGCACCCTTGCAGCTGCTTCCTTGACACATACCCTGCACAAGCTCCGTGTGCATCAGCCCTTCTGCTGTGAAATCCTGTCGGAGACACTGTGAGGCTGCTCTTCACTGGGAGAGGTCAGTGCTTTGTTCTCCTCCCTGCAGTTTTCCTCATGATAAAATGATGGTACTGGTTCTCCACACGAGGGGATTTACAGTGCATTAAGGCAGTGCTTGGTTTTGGCAGTGAAGGCAAAGCCCCAGTTGGTGCAGAGACCCGCAGCTCTCAGTGACTTTGCAGAGTGCACATAGTGCAAGACAGAGCATCTGCTGCTGTCTAGGAAATAGCTCTGTGTGATGGAAAGTCTTTTATCACTGGGAAAAAACAAAAACTGTAGGAATAACAGATGACACTAAGGAAGCTTGAGGTGGTAAGGTAGAGACTTTAAAGCAAAACAGACAGCTGATGTTAGGACTACAGAATCTTGGTCCTTATAGGTATTTGCATTCCAAAGACATAGGGCTGCATTTTTTTTTTCTGCCTTAATTTAGAGCAGTTATTTGTACACAAACTGCCCAAACAATGTGACTCACTTATTACTGAGGCTGGACAGCATGTAGTACATGAGAGGAGCAGGACAGAAACAATCATGTGAAGATTGAGAGGTTTGCCTTAACTCAAGATAAAGTGTGTCTTTTCAGAAATGTGTGTGCTGATGTAATTAAAGGCACACTGACGTAGCTGGGCTGTATAGATGTTTTCAACTGGACATGTCTGCATCTGAGACATGCACCTAGCAGGTTTATGGCTTTTTAATTGTGGTTGTCTGTAGGACTTACTTCCCGAGGATCTGGAGAACTGCTTTTATTTTTAGCATTGATTGGTGAAGAATAGGACAGATGTGCAGAACAGCAAAGTTAAACAAGAGAAGTAGAGTTTGTTGAATAATTAAGAAAGTTATCCAGAATTGTTTAAAATTGTCCTATAGTTCCTTCCCTGAAATTCCTTGGTTTTCATTGAAATGTAAAGATGCAGGAAATACTATCTAACAGTTAGCAAAACAATCTTGCAGAGGAAGGGCTCGCCAACTTCCTTCTTTTATTAGAGTGTGGGAGACTTGGCACAAGGCAGTTCTGAGCTAGGTAGAAGATGAAGGGGGGATTATCAACGGGATTAGATTCTTTCTCATATTTGTTTGCTGAAAATCAGACCTTCAGAAATTCCTGGAAACTCTTAACTGTGGAAATAGATTTCTCTCAGTTGGAGGAATAGGATGCAGCTTTTTTTTGCTTTCTTCCCAAATCTTGTCTTTCTTGCTCAGCCCTCTTGGCAGTTACAGACTCTTTTCTTTACCAGTTAGCAGAAAAACATCTTATCCATCCATTCTTAGGTTTCCTGAGAACTTTTCTGCTGTGACCAATGTGATGGTACAACTCAGTGGTGTATGTGGTGAGTTCTTGCTAATGGGAGTCTGCAGAGACTGGAAGGCAGAGGGACCCAGATTATTCTCTGGGGAGCACAACACAGGGAGTCTAGCCTCTAGATTTAAATAGGCATCCAGAACTTTTGTCCCATTTTTTATTCCAATGTTTTAAACTTTTGGAGATTGGTCCAAAGCCTCTCCTATAGGTTTCCACTGTGTATTTAGTATGAAGGGGATGCATTTTGAAATATTGGTAGGAGATTAGGACTGAGAAGTTCTACTTGATTTAATGTCTCAGAATCTTTCTATTGAATAGCTGAAATGTGTTAAAACAAGGACTTTTAAGAAGTGGACATTTAAACTGGATGTTAAGGTGTTAAGAGGTGTTGAAACATCTTGGATTCATTGCTTTTTGGTAGAGTGGCTGTGAATCATTTAAACATTGAGGTTCTTTATTTGACGTATTTTTCTGATGGATCACAGAGGGCTTTTAAACAAGGGCATTGTAATGCTAGGAACAAACTAATTTTCCATGGTCTCTTGTTGAAATTTCTCAGAGCTGCTGAAAGGTGCTGTATTTACACTGGCCCAAATACACATTCAGCAGGGAGAGGGAAATGAAAAGGATTTATTGTATAGTAGTTTATCAAAGGTCAAGTATATAAAACAAATTCCTTTTTATTTCGAGTAGGCAGAAATAATCCAAGTAGTAGTCTGAAATTTCTTGTACCAAAAGACACTTTTTCTTCATGTAAAAGAAATAAAAATGTCAACTGGAGGGAGGTGAAGACGTAATTTCTGGAAAAAAAAGACCCCCACAGCAGAAGCAAAACAACAACCCGTACATCAGCTTAGTATCTAAACAAGTTTGGTTGTTAACTTTGTAGAGCTTTGCTTCAATACAATCTTATTTACTTCTATCTTGATCTGCAGACCAGGGAAAAGAATAAAATGTGCTGCTCCTGTATTAATGCTCCCGCGAAACATTTCATTGACACGTAGCTGTTGCACTACATTTCCATTCCCTCTTGACAATTCAGAACAGGAGTGAATACCTTCCCTGGGAAGACAAAATTAAATATTAACATTAAACATCGGAAGAACCACTGGCTAATGGAAAAACTCGTCTCCCAGGCTTGTTTTGACCATGTTGGACTGTGTGTCCTGGGACCAGCTAATGAATTGCTTGTGCCTTGGGCTCCACCACGTGCAGTGTGCAGAGAGCAGTCTGCTACATCAGCTTAGCAGAAAGCTGATACTGATCAGGGCTCGAGATCCTAAATGTGTGAGAGAGCAACTCTTCTCTTAATTGGCACTTGCACACAACTATTTCAGTGTGGAATAATAATAGAATTTCTTTTTAAAGGCTGGTTAATTTTGTGATAGTGTTAGTAACGATGTGTGTAAGCTAATAGGACTCAAATATAATGTTTTAAAGAGAAAACTAGTTACATATAGCCAAGGAAGATTATTCAGCCCAAAGTGTGGCATTGTAGCATGGTGTTATTACATTGAGACATAGACAAAAGCAATAGAACTTCAAATTCTCCAACAAATCCACTGGAAATTCTTCATGATGATGGAAGGTTTATTTGACATTTATTCCTATACATGTTAATGATGAGTAGGTTACCCAGCACGTATATGTAAAAGATGGTTTCATTCCCTGTGCTTTGATGTGAGAGAGTTCCTACAGGAAGCTGAAGACTGCACCCACCAGCTCTGCAATCCTTCATGTGTGAAGATCACCCAGATCTATATGTATGTTGATTTATTTCCTTCAGCCCTTGAGACTTGCAGATAATAAAAAAATATTAACAGCACAAACATACCCAAACTCTCAGCCTGACCTTCCCTCTCTTGTAGCAGGGGAAAGCTTGGATTTTTGTGGGCATGTGAAAGCTACCATGGCTGAAAGTCTCTAAAAACTATGAAAGGCACGTGTTTGGATATGAGGCCACCTTCCCATGGGAGATTGTTGCTTGGTTTTGGGCTGGGTGAAGTTTTAAAACTTATTCTGTTGCTTCCACCTTCTTTGCTGGCACAGTTTTCTTTTCCCATTATATCTATGATCAGTGCCATCATAGTGAAAACCTCGAAAGACAGAAGTTGTCCAAGGAAACTAGGGAGCTTAAATGAAACAACAATCCCCAGGACTTCTCACAGGTAATAGTTTGAGGGGAAGACGTGCACGTTGGTTATTGAAGCCAACCTGACTTTGTTTTCTGATTATTTTTCCTCTCGGTGTACACATGTTAGAGCTGCTCAGGGTCAGTATTCTCTGTGTGTCTTGGATCAGTCTGCCAGCTTGGAAAGCAATTACTCCTTTCATTTTGTTTGGGATTTCACTGCTGCTGGCAGGGAATGCAGTTCGGACTGGCTTTGCATGACTTGAGGGTCCAATCTTCAGCTGAAATCTCACTACTACTGGATAGAGAGAATTAGTGGTGAGGGGTGGCATCTTGTTACTGAGGTGCCCCAGCTGTGCCCGGTGCCTGCCTTGAACTGCAGGGGTGAAAGGCAGCAGCTCACAGGTAGACACTAGCTTGTACATCTTCACAGAAACAGCTTTTCAAATGGTCTCTGGAAAGTGAAAGTAAGTTTTGCAGCTCGGTGTTTGCTGTAAAAAATATGGGCGAATAGTTCTTTGTGTGTGAAGTTTTAACTCTGACTCCATTCACTGCAGGGGAATATGCAGAAGCCCAGCATGGGGGGATTGACAGCTATTTATTCTGGGAGCTGAAATATGAATCTCGAATGTTTGTCAGATGTTTTGCCCCATTCTTGGTGAAGACATACTGTTTAATCAATAAAAATGAATAATTTAAATTCAATATCTTCCTGTCACTATCAATAATACTTTTGTAAGTGATGTATTACTATCGTAATTCAATTTGTCAGACACCACCAGTTTTACATGACAGTTTGTTAAAAATTTAAACTTAATTTACTATAGGCAGTTGACTCAGACTGCCTGCATTACATTGATGTTTTATCTTAAAAACATTGATTTTCCTTAAAGTATCTTTTCTGCCTTTGTGTTTGTTACATTAAGAACCAGGGAGAGGAAAATTTTAGTGGGAAGGTGTGGGCAGAGCTGGAGTCTCATCTCCCACCAGCCAAGCTGGTTTTGTTTGAAGCAAGTGGAGTTTTTTGAATTCCTAGGTGACTGTGCTTGCTGGGCTGGGATGAGTGTGCTGGTCTGCCTGCTTCTTCGTGTGGCTTGTGCCTGCCTTTGCACTCTCGTCCAGACTGCTCAGGGACCTGTCCTGGGCCACAGCCTTGGTTTGTCCAGCCTCAGGATGGTTGTGGGGAGCAGAGTTAAATGGTCTGGATGAGCTGAAGCCCATGGTGCAGGACGCGTTCGCATCGCTGTGTCACTGGCACTTTTTGGCTACAGGAATTTTGTCTCTCACCTTGAGAGACAAAGACACAGTTCATCTCTTAGGCACATGATTGCTTTACTGCTTTGTTAATTCATAGGCATAATTACTTCCCACCGAGATGGAAGAAAGCCATAGGTCTGAACATTTCTTCACTCTCCATTTGCAGTATTTTACCTTCTTTTGATAGCTGGCTTTCAGCCACTGCTCTCCTCCCCACTCCACCTTTGCTGTTCATTTATTACTGGATTTGAGGAGACTACGCTTGCTCGGTAAGTCAGGTTCATTGTATAAGGATCCCTCATATTTTACAGAGCTGCTTGGATGAATACAGCCCACCATGTGTATGAAAAGCTAAAATGGGTGAACACCAGAAGATGAAAGAGCTCTCAGCTTGTGTTCAGGCGTTTGAGGAAAACAGATTCTGTTTAAAGCCATTATGAGTAATAACATATTTCATGGAAATAGCCACCTTTTGAAAGCTAAAATTAACTTCCTAAAACATTTGGTTAAAATGATTGATGTTTTTGTCCACGGCATAGAAAGGAATAATCAAACTATTATAGTAATCCTGATAAGAAGGTGGGAGGGACAGAAAGCATGGTAGTTGGCAGCTAGCTCCTCCTAAGAAAGGCAAAGGCACAGCGTGACTGACAAGGGTGTCTTTTGAGGATTTACAGCATGCAGTAGTTCCTGTTGACTTTTTTCCCCCCACTTTGTTCTGGAGCCATAATGCAATCTAAGTAATTGCATCCTGGAAAAGGAAAGCAGAGAATAGCAATTTGATGGCTGCAGTGATGTTCTGGGGCAGGCACTTTGATAGCAACGTGCTTTGTATCTTTGCGTAAGAATGGGCACACTGGGAGAAATTCAGCCCTTGCTGAGGGCCAGGACAAGGTCTGCACACCACTTAGGTTGCTCTGGGCTCATTTTTTCCTGCATGTAGGAGGTTTGTGCTCCCTCTATGCTGGGGTAACTTTCCTTGGCCGCTTTCTTGCAGAAATAACATTCTCCCTGGGAAGTTGAATGCTCCAGCTCTATGCTAGAAACATTTTTGTGTATTAGTTTTACACAAGGAAAAATGACTGGACAGGGTCCCATAGATCTTATTTCACCATAAACATAATTTTATAGTTTGACTTGATGTTTAGGGATTAAAGGCCAGCAAAAGCAGTTGGAGATGAGTGAAATGAGCATATGCCTGTGCTTTTCATATTTCACCCTTTCTTATTATTTATGTGCACTGTTTCTGGTGCCAGAGCAAGCTGGAGTGTTATTCAGACACTGAAATCCCAGTGGACAAAAATATGGTGATTGCTCAAAGAAAGACACCATCCAGGGCAGGAAACAACTAAGGGAGACAGTCTGGACAGTGCAGGGAAAACATGGGGCAGTATCATCCGGGGGATAGTAGCCACTTGCTGGTTTTGAGGCACAAGAGGTTACAGAGGACCTAAAGAAGGGGCTGGGAAGAGCAAATGAAGCTCTGGGATGGTTTTACAGGTGGTCCCTTCAAGGGTGAGTGTCAGGGTTTGAGACATGTTTGCATAGGTACCTGGTGGTCCATGGCACAGAGAGGAGAAGGACGAGAAGCCAGAAGCAGCCACTTGTGCAGAATAAAAAGTAATGGGTTAGAAAAATGCTTTCTGCAGCCATCTCCCAAATGAATTTGAACAGAGCAGGGATGCCAGAGAAAAGGTGTTGCATTGGTTGTCTCTCCCCCATGATGGTACCTGCTCGTGTCTGATTCCAGAGCAGCATCTCCGGCAACTTGGGTGACCTGTGCTGTCCATGTGAGTGAAGCACCTGGGGAAGGGGCAGAGGTTACTGTACTCCAGGTTGCCTGTGACACTGCAGAGGCAGATGCTCTGCACACCTGCAGGAATTCCAGCCTGACTTACAGCTGTGAGCACTGACAGTCAGAGAACTGATACTGGGGGTGGCAAAATTTTAGATGTCGACAGCTGCCCGTTTGGTTTCTGAGTTGATTACCAGGGGCAATGCTGGCACCCAGCCTTCCCCCTGAGAGCTCATCAGCAGCTCCATTTTCTTCTCTTTGCCAATGCCACAGTCATTTTCACAGCATCCCATTGTAGCTACACAAAGAGAGGATTATGAGTTCAAGTGCAGAGAAAAAAAAATAGCAGCAGCAGGAGTGGATGAACTTTCTGAAGAAGGGAGATGCTATTTTTTGTGCAAATGTTGTTAGTAATGAAGAGTGAGGGGAAAGGAAAAACAGAGCATACCTCATGCAGAGGCAAAATTGTTTCAAAATAGGACATTTTTCATAGGTTGCCAGGAGGTGTCAGCTGCTTTGTGGAAGTCTCTTGGTGATGTACTGGGAGTCGCTGCACTGAGTGAAAGCAGAGGACTGAGCAATATCATTGTCTAATATATGATATCTAATTGCTGCATCCCAGGTCCTGAGGAGGATACATAACTACTGCCAGTAGTTACATGAAAAGCAATGGAATAATAAAATCTACTGCATGTGTAATGAAAGCTTGAATTTCATTTTGGTGTATCAGCTGTAGTAGATGCTTTACTCTGAAATAGGACAAAACCTGTTCACTGTCTGTAGTAGGAGTATATTAAGACAAGGATGACTAAAGGCTGGACTTGCCCTATAAGTCAGTGATAATAATGAGTATTTCACAATTGTCTTGTCAGGTTTTACAGGAAGGAATTAACTTTCTTGCTTGTTGTTTCAGCACTAATGTAAGGTTCTGAGCTGGAAGATTTTAAGGGACTGAGATTTTTCTTTTTGCAAGGCACAGTGGAAGTGTGAGGTCTGGCACCACTCAGGCCCTTGGACAACACATGTACAGTAGCACTAAGGGCTACGCCTGGTTTTCCTTTTGTTTTTTGGATTGATCCTGGATGGAGGTGGGAATGAGAGGTGACAAATCAAGATCCCAATAAACATTTTAAATGGAATTGTCTGATCTACAAAAGCTTAATTAGATGAAGGTGCCCATTTTGGTGGGTTTTTTTTACTTTGACTGTATGATTATTTCAATAACAGGTATCAGTGGAATTAGGAATCTACCCAAGCAAGGCAATTTTTGTAAAGCCTTAGGAAGAGCATGCTGCACATTTATGTATCTAAATACCTTTGTATGTCTGGCCCTGCTGGCAAAAGCCTGGCTACTCCTGTTAGGAGTAGTTGAAGAAACACTGCAGAGGCTGCTTTGGATGCACTTGTAATTAGAATTTTTCTGACATTGTTAGTGAATTTGAAATATAAATATCATACCAGTTTTAATTACTTTGCAATTTAATGTGGACAGGATTTATTGCTGTGTTTTGTGACCTGTGATTTATTTGGTTTACTGCAGCATGCCTAATAGGAGATCTCATGGTGTAGTGCAAGAAAGAGCTCATGTTGCTATAGCAATTATATGCCCAAATCTCTAAACCTCCCTGTCTTGTTCATTAACTTCTAAGGTTTATACTACAGGTCTTATTGGTACATACATGAAAGGCACTGAGTCAATTTCCTTGCAAAATTAAAGCTGCTGAAGCCCCAAGGCATTTTCATCTCTACAGAGTTCTGATGAAGTGCCAGAAATGTTGGCATCTGAGGGATTTCTTGCCACAGGGTCTCACTAGTGTTTGGAATAGGCCCTTCAAGCACCTCTTTAGATCAACAAACCTCTCTGGCAAATGCTGCATCTCAAAAGAGTTGTAACAGCACTTTAGCTTCTGCCCAAAGAGAACAAGATTTGGTCTTTACACATTACTGTAGCCAAGCCCCACACAAACAGCACTGTTAGTGCCCCAAGCTGCTTCACTGCAAGCTCAGTAATCAGCACTTGGTTTCTTCATTGCTCTTCTGTGCACCACGATGAATGCACTGGAGAGCCCCAGATGTGGAGAATGATGCTGTAATGTTACAGCAGCAAAGCTGGGTGCTGCTGTCAGATGCTTCCTTCCAGCAGCTGCTGGCCGCCTTGTGCTCCCAGGGTCTTGCCGAGCCATCTGTCCTCCCTCCTCTTGCTTTCATTCCCCAAATCACAGTAGGTGTGTTCAGGCTGGAGTGAGATGAGCTCTGGACTGTTATTAGGATTTCTGTAGGAGTGAGTGGTTATAATTTAGCAGCCTAGTGACCCTCTGTGCGAATTTATAATCATTGGCTGTGATTATGCCTTTATAGAAACAGCTGCTACGCGAGTTTTGCTCTTGCTTTTAAAGAACACTGGGAGAATTCTAGTACAAAGTGAGGATGAGGATGTTTTAAAGACACTTTTGGTGGACCATTTGAATTCTGCTGTGGTCAGGCACCACAGAAGGTGCTTTTCTTGATCTTGGGATCAAAACAGAAAGGGCTTGCTATCTTGGAGTCATGAACAAATTCCACCTTTTTTCTCTGCACTTTCCCCTGAGTACCTTCTGAATGCCAGGAATTCTCCCACCAGCCTGGCGTGCACTTTATTGAACAGTAGTATCCAGAGAGTAAACAAGATCCGAACTCTTATTGGAGAATCAGTACCAGCACTGGGTGTTTTATGTTGTTCTGGCTTTTCTCTTAAAATTTTCCATCTTAAGAGCAGAAGAGAGAGAACAGGATTCATAATTATTTGTGTTAAGTAAGCATCACTTTGCACTGTTTTATTTTTCTGTTTAAAGCTGTTTTTGATGGCCCATGATTTTGCACCTGTTTTTTCCCCCCCATTTTTCTTTCTTCATTTAAAGAAGGCAAGAGAGTGGCACTGTTGAGTTACCCATCTCCTGCAGTGTGAGCCACACTGCTCACTGGCTACTTGTGCAGATGTTTCTCTGGTGTAGCCATGTCAAAGATAGTGTCCTTACCCATCTCCAACTCGCAAGATGTTCCAGGCATTACATGGCTGGAGTCTGGGCTGTCGAGAAGGCTGAGATATGGGCACATGAACTGTATTTCACAATTCCCCTTTCAGATGCAGATCTAACACCAAACCAAGGACTGAGATTTCATTTTGTTTCAATGACTATCCTTATGCATAGAAGTCCTTCACTATTACAAAGGTCTCCTGTGCTGACATGAATGCTTTCCAATGTTTTCCACCTTTGCTTCAGCAGCTGTGGGCTAAGAATAAACATTCTGATCCACCAGTCTCCCCCCACTGCTTTGCAGAGGAGATAAGGCAGAAAGCCTTTAAGAGCCACATAAACCTAGAGGTGGCCTCTGCTTTATTGTGCTCCTTGTACTTTTATGTAGCCAATTCTAAAAATTTTATGACCTTTGTGTTTGAAGTGATACCGTAAAAGAGCGTGTTTTGCGGAATCCAGATGGAGGTTTATTTGTCAGGCTGCAAAGGCCAAAGAGAATTAGGAATTAGATGCACCGTTTTTTTCCCCTCTTACTGAAATTTTTATAGGACATTAAACCAAAAGGCAAGTTCAGTGTGTGCGACAGTGATGAGAGGAAAAGCTTTCTCTGACACCTTCTCCTTAACTCCCATCGTGCCCCTCTCTTTATTTGGAAGGAACAATGCCAACTGATAATGAACTACTTTCTATTCAAGGCTGCAAGTCAAATATTCGTTTCTCATTAATAATTCAATGTGACAAATTTATTACCTTGAAGGTGCTGTGAGGCAATTAGACAATAGGAAATTGTCTTCTTTCAATCCACTTAATTGGCTTTCAAGTGTGGCATTCATCAAAGCCTTGACTTTTCACGTAAACTTCCCATCATGCAAGGCATGGCTCTGACACTGGGACTACCAGCATTTGGCAAAATTCACCTGGGGGGTAACTTCACTTTTTTTAATAACAAAGAGAGTGGAAAGGAGAGTCTTGGAGACTTGCTCACACAAGCTTAATTAAAGTCAGTGAAGAAACTATCATCACTTGGTACTTTTCACGTGATAAAATGGCCTGTGGTTACAATGCAATTTTGAAGTTATGGCTGTTCACCCTCTCTCAAGGATTGTTATGAAATTGTCAGTAAAATTAACACCTTTATCCTGTTCTTTCCAGGTTTTTATGTATTGTTTAGGGTGGAATAGAATGAATTGGTTTTAAATATAATCTTTTGTACTTCAGCTATTTTAAAACACTTCACAAAATAATGATATGTTATTAAACAGCGTTAGAAAAGAGATTACCTTTCTAATAAGGACCCCTGGGCAAAGAAATCATTTGAACACTGGTTTTCATATTCTTGGACTTCTTTTCCAATGTGACTGACTTCACTGTTGACCTTTAAAAGACTGCCATATGAGTTCTCGAGTCTCAGGAATGGTTCTGACTATAGTAATTTATTTTGCAGCTTTTTCATGTATGTTTTCAATTGCTGACATTCACCCTGAGTTTTTTGTTATTTACGTGGCTTTCTTTTGTATCCTGCAAGTTATTTGTCTATGGCTGCAGCCTTTCAAGGACACCCTTAAAAATGAAATTGTTAATTTCAAAGGTCTGATTCGTCCTTGTAAACTTAAACAAAATTGAAAATAGCACAACAAGTAGCTTTAAAGGTGCACAAGGTTCAACAATTCTTTGATTCCTTTACTTGATGTTAATGAATTTGGTTTATTGAAAACACTCATCACTAGCATCTTCTCTCATCTACAATGTGCTTTTTAAAATAGGTTGAAAAGCTTTCATTTGTTGTCTTGTCTATTGTTTCTCTGTTAGCATGTGGTCATCCTTTCATGTTCTATGCTTTCTCTCCTTGGAAAAGTATGAGTTGAATGTTGTTCTTGCATTTTCTCTCCATGCATTTTGCATGCAGTGGCATGGTCTAACATTGTGGCAAACAGGGGATACAAGGGGGTCACACTGAAATGCGCTTATACAGGGTATGTGGGCAGTGGAAATGTTAGAGTTCACAGACATGCTGGAGTCTCCTTTTGACCTAGGGACTGCATTGACTTTACTGGGATTTATACAAATTGATGCTTGATTCAATTTTATATTGTAAGTTCCACACAATGAAATTTCATCCTTCGTTGTTAAATTCAGGAAATAGCTGTAGTGCATGAGTTTGATCTCAGCTGAACTTAGAAACTAAGCAGATCAGGTCCACCAGCCAGGTCATCTGAGCATCCCAGTTACTGTGGGCATGCATGAAAGGATCGTGGCTCAATGGCTGATCACCACTTGGCCAGAGAAGGTTCATGGGTTAGAGGAGGAGAAAGAACTGGATTCTCAGAGGCTGTGTCACGTTGCTGTTGCCCTGGGCTTTACCTTGTGGAAATCAGTGGTCCTTCTCACCCTCCACATTTCCATCAACACCTTTGTTTTTGAATATTTGTTGTTTGGCATGTTGAAGCAGAGAATGCAGTTGTGTCTGTGTGTTTGAACACTCCCAGTTAGGCTTGATGGCCTGCAAGGTGCCAGCAGCGTGGATGAAGAACCAGTTAAATGAAGTTCCAATTTTATCTTAGGACAGTGGTAAACTCTTCCTGTCAGACTAAACAGAGAAATAAAGGAACTGAGGACATCTGTGAAGTTTGATCCAACATCTAATAGCATAAATGAGTCTCTACTCATGCCAAACAGTTGTGGGAAACAAAGTAGGCACAGCCAATTATAAAGATGATCCTGTTATATGAACACGATCCCTTGAGAAGTTATGGCCACTGAGATGTCCTCTTTACAACCTTGGACTTCCAATTACTTGCTATGAATAGTTTCATTAAAATAAGTGTGTTTCTTTTCATAGATTTATCAACCATGTAAATTTTTCAGGCTTCACATTCTTTCTGCTTCTAAACTGTCCAAATTTGTCTAACCTATAATTGTTTAGCCTTTGTGCTCTTTACCGAGACCTCACTACATGTGCACATTTTTTTGTGAGTAGCAAAAATCATGGAAATGAGCTTTGTGCTTACCATGCATACATAAAGTTATTCATACAAGGAAAATTAATAGTCTCAGTAACATCTGGACAGAATGCAGATAATAGGAGTTGATAAATGAAAGACACAAGACTTGCTCATTTTTTAGACCATTTTTCTTTTTGGATTGTAAGTAGGTGATGACTAGAAGAGAGACTGTGTTGTGTTACAATTATGATTTAATTTAAAAAAAATACATCTGCCTGAAACAAACAAAGTGGTCCATAAGGACAGTGTTGACTTTGGGTGTAGTTTGACATTTAAGACATATGTTATTGTATTTGGAAATCTAATTTAGGCTTCAGTCCAGAACAGTTATACGTATCTTCAGCTTTCACTACTTCTGTGGTGATACTGAATATTTGGTGGATCAGAACCTTACTGAGATAATGGCCTAATTTAATTTGTATTCTACGAGAATACAAAAATAATCTTCAGCATATGGAGCTGGTACACGTGTATCTGGCAGGTGTATAGTAACTTGTGAATTACCAGACCCCCAAGTACTTGCTGGTGTTAGATTCACTTGGAGTGAAAAGGAGGTAGTACATTCCCAAGAGAAAAGCTGAATATTTATTACCAGCTTTGCGTAGCATTTTATTGATATGGAGCCAATTTTTTTTCTTAGTGATGCCAGCAAAAATCTGGAGTAACTGCATTGTCTTTGGAAGTGCTACATGTCCAGAGACATTTAATAATCACTATATCAGAATAGATGGTAAAAATATTGACACGTTCAGTGGTAACTGCCCCAGCCCAGCATGGCTGGATGTTCATTGTGCAGTGTTTTTCTGTTTGGAAGGTGGCTGGGGTCAGAGCTGGTAACATACCACGAGAGCAACTTTCTGACTTGGCAAAACTGAGGTTGTTGAAAGTGCTGTTTCCAAAGTCAGCATGTGCTTACTGAGAACTGCTGAACAGAAACTTGCAGATAATGCAAGTACTTTGGCACGTAGGCTGAAGAGAGCAGTGGTTTGAAGTGTGTGTTAGTACATTCTGCAGAAATGTTGTGGCTTTTGGTGATTCTGGTATCCACGCCTCCTTGGGAGCCTTGATAATCAACCCTGCACCTCTTACAGCTAAAGGAGGTGAAATGTTCCACCTAAATACCTGTTGGCTGGATCTAACCCTATATAATTTGTTTACCAGGGATTTGTGCTGTATACTTAAGTACTGTCAAGAAAGATTTCCAGCATCTAAAAAGTTATTTTAAAAATACCTTGGTTTTCCATTGCACTTCTCATCTGGAGAGCTCAAAACATTATTAGATAACGCAGGTGCTGCCTTATTTTGTTTGACACTCAGCCTCAGAGAGGTAAGACAGCATCTGTTATTGACTTCAGATGCTAAGAACTTACAATGCTAATTAATATTAGATCCTTGATGAGGTCTTTCATTGTTTCGGAATCAAGATTAAGACCTCCCTGGATTGGATTGGGCTGGAGCTAGAGCTTCATCTTGGTTGTGTTCCCCTGGGAGTCCAAGTCGTTTGCCCACAAGGATATAAAAAATCAGGATGGTATAAATGAGATAGAAAAAAAACCCGGGATCTCTGTCTCCCACAGTAAATTTCAGACTATCTTTTCCTACATTTGTCAAAGCTTTTCCATTTATTCTTATTGCTTAGCAAACTTATTATGGAGTTGATGAAGAGGAATTCAGGCAGTCAGAACATTTGTGAATAAAAAATAAATATAACTCGGTTTTTAAATAGGAGCATGAAATTTGGCCTGATAGAGAAGCAAAATGACAAGAAAAATATAATAAATCTTGTACTTGCAACAGCTTATTTTTCTTTTGTTAAAAAACATGTCTTACTAAACATGCATTTTCTAAAGCTTTTGTTGCATTAAACCATCATTAAACTGTCAAAATCAATCTTCTTCCTTTTTTCCCTTTCAAGTCAATCAAAAACGTTCTATTGTTGACAAGAAAAGGGGAAAAATGAAGGTCAACATTGCATCAGTCTTTCCAAAAAGCTCTGCATTGTAAATTATTTAGGTGCTCGAATCAATCCATTTTTTTCTTTTCAGTGGTTGGACAATAAAAGCAAGATTTACTGCAGCCAGTGAATAATAAAAAAAGAATTAACAGAAAACAAACAAAAAGCTGCTCGCTTGGCAACCTTCTGCGTTAATCAAAACCTGAAGACTAGACTGAAAGATCAATATTTGGCTTCAAGATGAAACATAGCAAAGCTTCCATTAAAAAAAAAATCTGAATAAAAAGGAACATAGGCTGTGCTAATCGAAAAGAGGCAAATACAAAAATCCATATAGTCTTTTGGTTATCTGTGATAAAATGGCCCCATTGGAGCTTGACAAATTACAGTATTTTTATGCACATATCAAAGTTCAACTTGATTGTCTCATATGGGGGAAAAGACCATCTGTCTGTATTCTAGAAATAATCTGCATAATTGACTTTCAAACAAGCCTCAAAGAAACAGGCATTTATCACCTTAATTGTGACAGGCAGAATGTGTGTCCCTGCTATTTTATCAAGATAATAGTAATAGCACTGTGGATACCTGGTATCTTGTCTTGCCCTAAATTTTTTTCAATTGGCGTGGGTAGGAACTGGATCCTGTGAGTTACAACTATGACAAATTACATAGGAGGCAGAATCACCCAGGACAGAAATAGCAGCCTGAGACACCACCAAAGGTTGGGCTTGCTGTGTAGGACCTAATATAGCAACATGCTGAAATTTGGTCAGAGGAGCATAGGCTACTGCAGGAAACTTGTGAACAGCAGCTCCAACACTGAGTGTAGGTGCAAAATGTGCATATAAATTCTACTTACTAAGACATCCATTCAGGTTTTATACCCAGAGACTTCTGAAATTGCTGTTTAGCAAGTGAAGTAGTTGGGGTCGTTCCTTCAGCTGTGTGATTTGATGGGTGTGCAGGACAAGTTAGATGAGCAGTGCTGCGTTGTGCAAGCATTGTCACTCCCTGATGGCCACAGTGGGCTTGTGTCTTCTCCCTGGTAGGCAGAGGAGGTCATGGTCCTGCTCAGCAATTCAACAGGGAAGGACTTTCAAAAAGCCAAGTGTTACAAGAAATAAAAGTGGCTCACCCAATTTCTAACCAAAGCTGAAGCATGCTTAGGTGGGATTCTGCAGGACAGGGATTGAATGGGAAGACAAATAATGGATTAAATTGAATAAAATTACATTATACTTCCCCAAAAAAGAGTAAGTTTGGCTCTTTGGAATGATTTTAGTGCATTTGTTTAACTTTTATTGGTAGTGCAATGAGTTTAGGTGAATCTATATGGGTCTGCTCATTATAAATTATGTTTCAGTGATTTCAGCTAAGCAGAAAAAGTGACCTTAACCTGGAATAAGTATGAATTCCTAAGTGCTTATAAAAATTTAGTTAGGATATATTTGTTGTTTCCTTGACATTTTGGTAACTTAACCATGAGGTCTCCATGTAGATTTGGAACTGCTATATGTTGTAGTTGCTTGAGATTTTAATTTCAATTTTAAGATTTACACATTTTAAACCTTTTACACATTGCACAGTCTGTAAAGGTTTCTTTGTCCTTCTACTACCCTCGTTTCTCCAAAACTAGGGTGCAGTTCACACTCAGTGCTGCGGCATGCCAACTGTGAGCTTTGCCCTCCAAGCAGAAATATCCTGCTGAGTCTTATTTGGATCTTTCTGTGGCTGGAGAATTTTGATTCTATGATCCAGCAGTAGATGTAACTCTTGAATTTGAAACCATTGCGTTGAAAGTAACTGAAAATATTTAAAACTGACCAGTAGGTAGAAATCTTGACATCGGTACCTGAAAACATGAGGGTGCAGTGGGCTGTTTATATACCTCTCTGCTACATGAGTATCTAAGTGCCTCACTCTATAAAATTTTGTCATAACAACCCCTTTATGACTTACACCTGGTTATAACATAAAGGATTGATTAGGTCTCGAGTCTTACAAGGAGGGTAGACAGCATTTAAAATATATAGCCTGACAATATATTTTCACAAGATGAGCCAACACATTCTCCTGTAAAGTCAAGCTGGCAAAGACAGCTGGGACTCAAGGCAGTAAATAAGGGGACTCTGGCCACGGCTGTGCACACTAGTGTCCTTCAGGCCATGTGTCTCCTCCTTGGAGCCAGGAGTGAATTACAAGATTGAACAGTAACTCTTCCCACCATGCTAGATTTTTATTTATTCTTTTGGTCTCCTGTTGAAGGATCACAAGGAAAACAGCCCACTCTCCCCCCTGCCCTCCATTTGGCAAGTTTATGTTAATGTGGCCTGGTATTTACAAGTGGGACATAAACAACTGACATTTTTATGTTGCTAATAAACAAGCTTTTTTGTAAACAAAATGTTCTCGCATTATGTTCAGAAATCCAATTCAGAGAAACACACTTGCATGTAGGAAATAGCAGAGGTGTTGTGTAAATCTGAGCTGAAATGCTGGATACCATACGCACACATAACATTAAAGAAATTACTGAAAGAAATAAAACCAGCACCCATAAGCATGGCTGGAGGTAAGGTTTCCAGTAGTGTGGGCTAGTTATTGCAGGCTGCTGGGGAGTGGATCATAATGAGGTGGACAAAAGTATGATAATATCATAAAAATCTTTTAGAAGACCTAAAAGCTGATCTCCATATCAATAAGCTCAGTCTGAGGGGATTTTTTTCCCCTACACTAAATGCTGAGTTTAATTGTGTACATCACATTTATTTGGAAAGATTTAATGTTTTAATTATTTTTTATGTATCACGCTTCTGTAAATATAAATTATTTCTTTGTGCATTGTGTTTTAGTGCTAAGGTGGTAGGAAAAATAGGTACATGGGATGAGCTCCTCTGCTGGTGTAAGCCTGTGGAGCGAGACATTAAGGGAACCGTGCTGATTTACAGCATCTGCCCAAGGAGCCTGTGTCATATCTGGGCTGCCCAGCTAGAGGGGAAAATCTAAACTCACTTTGGTTCCTGTAGCTGTGGACCCAAGTGAAAACTGATATGGTGGCTGTCACTGGTGGAAGCAGTCTTTTAGTAACTTTCTATGTATAAAAATGGCTGAGGAAGGTAGACTTCAATCTGAGCACTTTAGATTGGGAGAGGAGGGATTCAAGCAGAGATGTCAGTCTTAACCCTTTACCTGCCAAGTGAACATGCACATTTTTGGTTGATAGTCCAGCTCTTAGCAATTGTATGTACTGCTCATTAGGTAAACACTTCCATATTTCCTTGACTGTGGAAGGGAGCTTTATTGAGAATTCTCCATATGTCTGCTTGTATTTTTACTCTTAGCATTCAAAAAGGCTACATAAAATAACCTGAGGCAAATTCCTTCCTTGGTGTTGTTTTGTTCAGCTCTAGCAGGGCCCGTGAAAGAAAGATGTGAATTTTCTGAATCATACCAAGAATACTCCAAAACAAACCTCTGGGGAAAAGCACAGGAAAAAAAAAAAAAGTTTTTACTTGACATGGGGATGTACTGAGTAGTTGCCTTCAGCTGTGGGTGTTTCTGTGAGCTATGGTGCTCAGTTAAATGCTGTCACCATACCTGTATCCATTCCCCTTGTCATCAAAGAAAAACCATTAACTGTCATTGCTGTGTACTATTAAGTTTATTTTCTGGTTTATTTGGTCTTGTAAATTTGAGGATTAGAATATCTTATTTCACCTAGAAGGTATTGTCAGGGATTGCAGTTGGAAAAATATTGAAAAAAATGGATGCATAACAGAAGAGGAATGTTTTAGTGTTATTTTTGATTTTATATATTTATGCATGTGTGTGCTCCTTTATGCTATATATATGTCAAACAGATCAAGAACGGTATGTCACGTTTGTAATTCCACCAAAATTTCTCCCTAGCAGTCCATGTCCCTTGTTTCTTACAGTAAAACTGTAACACTTCCATCTGTTCTAGATTTCCTTTACATCTTGCTATGCCCTGGGGCACCAGGATTTAGTTTTTGTCTATTTCGAAGTTCAGGAGATCATTTGTAACACAGACAGGCATGAGGCTGGCTTTACTGTGTCAGGTTCACCCAGTGAAGTCTTACCTGATATTTAAGCAGTCAAGTACCCTTACATATACTTTTCTACTTTCAACACATAACACTTGCAAAGGTCACCAGCCCCCAGAACCCACTGCTGTCATCTGGTCCCTCTGCATTGAAGAGGCTCCATGCCTCTTGAGCACAAGGGCTGGCTTAGGGGGTGCACCAGGAATGGGGTCGCCCAGTTGGGGTTGGCCCCACTGGGCTTGTGACGAGGAGCAGCCACAAAGTTTGTTTAGAAACTCCCTGAAGGCATGAGCCCAGGACCAAGGCTGGGAGAGGCAGGTCTCATTCACAGGCATGAGCCAGCCAATGCCCTGAGAAAATCCCAGGTGGGATTTGACACTTTGTACCAATAACTGACATAGGGTTAATAAAACACTCTGTTAGTTTAATAATAGAGAACTACTTTACTTGCCTTATCTTTGAAATTCTGGATCACTCCACGTGAGCTCCTTTGAAATATATATAGTGCACTGTTGGCACCCAACGAATCAGATCTGAGGGTTTTGGGTTTTTTTGTTTTATGGGGCTTCTTTTTGTTTTATGTTTGCTTGGTAGAATTCAGCTGTGTTAATGGAGGAGCCCATCTGAACCGAAACTGCTGCATGCTTTGTAATAAAATGAAAAAAAAAAAAATTAAATTAGCCTTTCACTTCATAGCCAAAAAACTTTGAAACCTGTTTTTTGTTGTGACATTTCTCCTCACTGCAAAACTTCAGAAGTTATTATGCATTGATTCTCTTACTTCAGATTGTGTGTTTTTCAGGGAAGAGATCTGTCAGGTTTTTATTTGTTTTTAGAGCACTATGTACACCTTCAGTATAGTTTAAATAATGCTAATAATAAAGAGAAATATGCCATTTGACCCAGATGACTTTTCTTTATTACTATTGCTACCTAAAGGGCTGTATATCCATTTTGCACATTGAGCATATGGGAAATTATGGGGTTTTTCCTCATTGTTTTGTGGTTTAATGTTGTTTTTGTTTTGCAATAAATCTGTAGACCCCCTGTGGGCTTTTTTTCAGACTGCTTTAAAATAATTTCCAAGTATGTAGTCATTTGTTACAGAATAATGTTTGCTTCATTTGTAAATGTGGGTGCCTGAGGATTCCCATTTCTGCATATTGGTGGAAAAGTGAGACTGAGGCACAAATATCCCTTTCATTGCCACTTGAGTGTTCAAATGGGGACAGAATATAATTATTTACGTGCTCACATTTGGAAGACAACTTGCACAGGGCTAAATCTGTCCTAACTCTTGCCTGGCAACACCACTGTAATGGATGGCACGGTGAGTAATGTAGGTCAAGATGATATTTTATTTCCTTTGTATGACATAATTCTTATATAAAGGCCTGGATCCGTTACTGTGATCCACACTGTGTTTTCAGACTTCCATTTGTTTTTCTAACCTGTTTCAACCTGTTCAGTGGATGTCACTGCATTAGTAATGCAGTACTTTGCTTCTGCCTCTCTTGATTTTGCTTTACCTTCCCAACCCAGCTGGAGTTATCTCCTTTGCTTCTTCAGCAAAAGCACATCTTTAGCTGGCCTCTAAATGATAATGTATGCAGGTAAGATGCATACTCTCATTCTCCTCTGTAGGGAATCATCTTTAATGAAGTTTGTGGTTAAGATTCAGCAAAGGAATACAAATCACACGTAACATGCAACTGCAGTGCTAAGTGCTACAGGTCTTTTTTTGAAAGGCTGTTTCAATGCTTATTTTTTTTCAAGTTGTCCTAATCCTGCCAAATGCTGAGTGGTTTTTTGAAGCTTCCATATATCTCATTGGTATTAATGAGAGATTGTGGCATACTGTGTGGTGAAAAACTGGTTCATAGTGCCCAGAGACACTGTGAATCAACTACAACGAAATTAGAACAAAAATATAAGTGATAACTAAGGACAAATATCTTTATTAAGCCCCACATTGTCTTCAGAGACTTTTCCAAAGTATCTGAAACACAGAAAATACAATTTCTTACAACCTGAGTGAGATTTCAGCTTCATTAAGACAGCCTTTTTTTCAGCACTGCTTTGACTCAAGTTGATCTTAGCAAGTAAATGCTGGAGTCCCTAATGACAGTGAGTCTGTTCCACTTTATTTTCATCTGCTATGGATTCGTTACCTGCTCCCTGTGCAGTTCACCCACTGACATTATGGTAATTTACTTCTGAGTCCATAACATGTTGTTGAGACCTGCAGGATGTAGGTTACAGAGAATGTGTTTGTGATTCCATGTGTGAAATTATATGATAGGTTCATATAATTAGAAATATCAGCATAGTCTGAATTCAGTGTTGGACTCCTGCTCTCACTTAATCCCTGACAAAAAACTTAAAGAAAATAGGATTTAATTTTTTCTGTGGCCCCAGCAGTCTTTCTTATGCATAGGGTAAAACAGCTCAGGAAATCCAGGTGCCATTGGTGGAAATCCTCTTGTTGCCATCTAGCCAAAATTCCTCTTCCCAGCTGTTTCCTTGTCATGCCAGACTTACAAGTCTTATTACCACCACTGTTCATTGTTGGCAACAGCATTAATTAACCATATTATCTTCTATATTTCTATTGAAAGAATTACTTCTTTCCCTTGTTTCACTGCCTTTGCTAGCAGATGCCACTCTGGTTTGGATGGCTGTCCACTGAACATTTTTGATCTCTAAAGCTTTTCAATTCTGTAGAAATTCTGCAATTTATATGGCAGGCAATGAGAGTTCAGAGCCCTATTATTTCAAGTTTATATGCAGTAGTACATGCTTTTAATGTTTGAAAAACTGTAGGAACTTGGCTGTGAAATGAACAAAATAATTCACAAGGCTTGGCTGAGGGTGTTCACGAAATGTCAAAGCCACCTTACAAATCCATCCCAGACTGCAGGAAGCATGCTTTCAGAAGCTTGGAGACATGTAGGTTCTTCCTTAACCTGCATATTCAAAAATCAAGCTGTTTTCCAATTTCTTGGCTGTGACAGGTCAATTGTGTTGCATTCTTATACTTCAGTAACATAAAACAAAGCAATGTGACTCTGGGAACAAGATGCAATGCTTTAGTATTGTGAGATGCCAGTGTGGGTATGTAGAGACTGGCAAGTCCTCAAAAGCACTGTTATTGCCCCTGCAGTTAAAAATGGCTAAACCTTATGCTTATGAAAGAAGGTTTTATAAAATGTTGCAGAAAATACAACTTGGACTGAATTATTGAGTGCAGTATATTGAAGTCCATGAATTAGGATGAGGATAGTCACTGCACTCTCTTCAGAAATTTCCATACAATGTTTCACCTGCCACAGTGGGAGCTGGATATAGAAATCCATGGGCTCAGAGTTTAGATTAGTTCTGTTTCTCCTTAACAGTATGTCAATGATTAATTAAAAATGCAATAAAACCAGCATGCAAGTCTTGATGTAAACCAGTAATGGCTACTTGTAAGCTGGCTTTGTAAGAAGCACTTAGAAATTGGTATTATACTTTCAAGTGCAGTAAGACTTTCCCTCTATTGACTGAATAATATGTGGCATAATAGAAACCAATAAAAGGGGTTACCTGTACAAGTAGGGGAGAGCTAGAGGACGAACTCCTCAGGCAGTTACACTCAGGTATTAAAGGCAGATGGAGCTAGTTGTGGTGCAGATCACATTTCCATGGTGCTACTCTTCTCCCAGGCTCAGAATCTCAAAGCTGCAGCTGGGCTGTGCAGTGGTTTGGTTTTTCATAGGGGCTGTGGCCTGATACCAGCTAGAGCAGAGTGTCAAATTGTAGCCCTGCATGTCTTTAGTCACAATTTTCACTCCACCTGCTGTTGTTCTTAGTAGCAGTTTTTAACTTGGTGCAGGCTACAGGCTGCTACATGGCTGTGTTTGCACCAAGTATTTTGGAGAAAGGGCAGTTCATCCCACTGGCAGCTGTAGTTTACTGTGGGAAGGCAGCAAGGAGGTAGCTGATACCCAGAAGTTTTTGCTGCAGGACATTGCTGCTCCTCATGTACATGTGACAGTGCATTTGATGGCTGCCATCAGCTGCATTCATTATGAATTTAATATTATAGGACAAATCTTAACTGAATTTAGGCAGAGGTTAGAGAAAGAATCTTCCCTGCCTCTGTTCCTTGCAGAATACCCAAGCAAGGGAAGTGGAGCCCTGAGCTGCCCATGTGACATTTTCACCTTGGTGTGCCAGAGGGAAACGTTATTTTATCAGTTCTGCCCACGTGTCCTTTTCTCAAGAAACATGTATAGCAAATTTGTGCCATGCTAACCCAACTGCAGCTCAAGTAAGGGAGAACTAAAATAGCTCTACAATGCTGAATGTCAATCTCATAACTAATTCACCCTCCTTTGGTACAAATTGAGCCTGAGTTGGGAGGTGAAACTGGTGGATGTCAAAGTAAATAACCCTGCAATTGCAAGGGGTTGGATGACCTTTTGAAAACATAAAATATCATGAGTAGTGTCCTGCAGTTGACTTTATGCTATCAAGTCTGGTCTGTTGTACTTGGTCATTGTTGATCTTGGCTGTTTATATTATTGTAAATAAAATGTAAATACTGCAACCTTATGATCTGGCAGTAGAATAGCTTTTCATTGGGTTCTCTGCAAGTCTTAATGACACATGCAAAGCCAGTTAATATTTTCTCAATAAAAAATATATTTGATCTGATTCTATATACTTCCTGTACTCATAGATATAAAGTTTATAGAGAGACTTCTCAGAATGGAGGTAATTGCAGAACAGGTGTTTTAGGTCCAGCTGACAAGCAATTTGTGAAAATGATAAATTATTACATGATGCTCAGAAGGCATAGGCACAGATCAAGCATTTCAAGGAGTTCTCTTGTTTAAACAGCTTATTAAATTGTTAATGACTCTGGAAGTTTTGCATATTATTATTGAAAAAGAAAAACCTGTCTGTGTTCAGTATATTTAAAGATGAATTAAAACTTTAAATCACTTACTGCATGCAACTGCTATAATATGTCTTGGGATTATGTGAACATATTTGTTTTGTCCTAGATTGAAACTTGGATAAAATTGTTAAACACATTATATTAGCTACATACCATAAACTTTGCACACGTTGAGCAAGTGCTATATTTTCCTTTGTCTGTTCACTTCAGTTAAGTAAATATGATCCCAGTTAGCTGAGGAGAATTACTCAATTCATGAGCCTATTTGCATGGCACATGGGATGAGAGAGCTGTATTTTGTGGAATACCAAAAACATTTGCTATTGAATAAGTCTTGCCTATGGGTTTTGAATACCGATTTATTTAAAAAACCGAATCCAAGATTGGATTAATTTCAGGGGCCTCAGTATCTGAATCTGCAAAAGAAACCAGAAATGTGAGGGCAAAAGTATCTGCCCTGCTTTCAGGTAAGTACATAGGTACGGGCAGAGCTCCCATTGTGGTCAAGCATGTCAGGATATGCATAAATTTAAGCCTGCACTTCCATGTCTGCTGAAAAGGAGTACTTGAAGTTAAGGGAATGCTTAAATACAGGCTTAGTGCTGGCTCTGCAGCCATCCAGCACCACAGGGAACTTGCTGTGCCAGGGGCTCTTCTCTGCCTCATTAGGACAGCCACGGAGATAGCCAAGGATCAGGCTTGACAAATACGTTCAACTTCATTTTGTGAAGCACTTGGGATGTGTAAAAAGGTCCTAATGTAGTAAATAATTACTTGGTCAAAGGTCATTTTGCCAACTAGAGTTAAAATAATGTATTTCAACTCACAATGGAATGCATCTTATTTTCATTTACATCATCATTAAATGGATTTCTTAATTTCAAGTAGATTATTTTGCAGTCATTAGAATAAGCTACCTGGTGCTCTCCTGCTGTCACTCCAACCACACATAAGAGCTATGTGTGCACCAAACGTAGGCTGAATGGCAATGAGGGGTATTTTAGAGCCTTGGTATTAATATTTCAAGTGGTTTTGTTTCGTTGTCTTACTTAATATTTTATTATCAGATTTCTACTCATTATACGTATGGCCCTATTCCCTGTGTGGATTGATGAAGTTACGTTGCAGTAAATTGAAAAAGAGAACTATACATACAGGATGATTTATTGTTAATGTGAAATTCAGCATAAACCTGCAAATGCACTAGCAGAAATCCCTAGCTATTTCAAAATTCATATTATGAGACAGACAATCAGATGCCCAACAAACAGAACGTCTTGTACTCTATTAATCCTGCAGTGACGGATCCCTTGCATGCATTTAGCTTTCCAAATAATGCAAACATATGTCACCATTTTGTTTTTATTGATTTTGGACTTTCAAAGTACAGCTACAGCACAAGGCATTATGAAGACATTTATTGCAGAGTTTGCTTTGATTTGTTGTAGTCAATTGAAATTGTGTCAAAGTAAAGTCTTTAATATTAAATATGATGAATTCCCTCAGGCCTTAATCCTGCAGCATCATCCAGCTCAAGGTGACTCCTGCCACTGGAGCACAGGAGCCCTGGGCTGTGGAGGGTTTCCCAGACCATTGTCCAGCAGCCTACCAGTGTAGGAGATTATAATTCTGTTCATGTCATATGAAATATTCCCATTAAAAAATATATTAAACTCAGACTTCTTCTTTTTCTGCTGTTTTCATTACTTGAAGACTGTTCCAGAATATGTTTTGCTACTTCCACTCCTAGTTTTTGTCTTTAATCACTTTTTGGTCAAAATACACCCATTTGTTATGGAGACAAAAATAACATTAAGCTTCAAGAGATTTTCTGTAATGACAAATTTAAAGACAATAACCATTGTCATTCTCAGCCTTGAATTTTCTCCTGTGCTTGGAGAATTGCGCTCGTACATTTGGGTCCGTGCTGGAGCTGGCTGGCTGCTGCATACTAGCACTGCATTAGCCATTTCCATAGCCATGCACCCAAATATTTCTCTTTCTAAACCCTCTCTGGAGTTTCCACTTTACAGTAATATCCTTGTAGTTCTTAAATGCTTGATGTTCAGCTTTGATCTCCTAGTTCTTCTTGTGTGATACTTCATTTCTCCTTTGTGTATTGATAAGGTCTCCTAACCTGATATCATCAGCTAATGATTTTTCATTAGCACACTCTTACTGGTAGCCTGACTCATTAATAAATATATAAATAAAGAAAAACACCCGAGGCTATTCTTGCAAAATTGTTCTAGTTCCAGTTCCTTCTCTTCACCTTCACTGTTCTATCCTCCTTTCCCTACATTAGTTTCTCACTCTTTACTAGTTTCTAGCAGCATTTAGCTGACCAAGGTGCAAACTGCGTTCTCCTACTAGCAGAAAGCCCTGCTCCTGAGGGGGAAGACAGAATTTATATTATTCTTTTTTGGAGATTTCTCTGAGAGGTGGCTTTATCTGCACTGTGTGCCAAGATGGAAGGGTGCTGCTCTTTCTTAATTCTGCTCTACATCATGGGATGAGGGAACTATTTTCAAAAGGCAACTATTTGAGGCAACTATTTTCAAAATGTAATTAGTCATTTCAATTTTCAGCTTGTCATTCAGCTTGGCGAGAGAAACCTGATAAATCTGTTTTGGGTTGGTTCCCAGTGGTTTCATGAACAAGCCCAACTGTTTGGTCACAAATGTTAAAGCAGAATATTTTAATCTTTAAAGGGTTCTTTTTCAGCTTAGAGGAAAGTTTTATGTAAAACTACCCTTGTAAAAGTATATTATTTGGTCTAGAAAGTCTGGTGGTGTTTCTTTAGAGTAATCTTCCTGTTTGGAAATTGGGAAGGATGCAAGTTTTGGGCATTTCTGCAATCCTGTTGTGCAAAGCCATGGTCGTGCAGCGGCATCAACTTGAGGGGCTGCTTGTGTGGAACAGGCTGTATAGTGATCCTGATCCTGATCCTGTTCTCCTTGCCCTGGCAGCCTCGTGGCAGGTTTCAATGGAACTTGGAGTGAGGAGTGCATCACTGAACCCTTTGTTTCTGCTTAACAAAAGCCAACTTGATCCATACAATGCCAACACAGTTATATATGACCTTATTGTTTGTTGTCATTAGGCTAGGCTGAACCCAAGCATGCTTTGGGAAGGCAAGGGAGGAAAGGACTCCTCCTTGTGCCTGCTTTGGGGAAAAGGACAGCAGGGCATCCTGTGCTTCAGGCTGACAATGATTTTGCTGTGTGCTCTTGCTGCTAACCTCTGCAGGAAGCCCCTCGCAGAGGGCAACAGGCTGCCTTTCCCTCTTGAGGCAGTGTGTGATTCCTGTCATTTCCCTCTGTTCTCTGCAGCACCTTTCCCAGTGTCATACTGTGGACCTGTTCCCCTGGGGAAAGGCCTCATGGACAGTCAGAGGGTCAGCTTGTCCTCTTTTCTCCCTGCAGCAGTGGGCAGGATGGATGCCCCCTGCTCTGGCAGGCTGTGACATACAGCGATTTATTTTGGAGTGACAGAGGATATTGTCTGTCCTGGTGCCCTCACTATTTCATTTTGATGGAGATTGGGATTGGGAAGTTAAAACTTGCTGTAGCAGCCAGTCTGCTTTCATGTCTATTCATGTCTAAGGATATGAGCCTGTGCAAAATCCAGGTCTGTTTTTGGGAAAAAAATTTCCAATCAGCCCCCAATTCCAGACATGTGTGAATTAATGAATTTCAGCGTGTTCAGAGTTGGATTCCTACATGTGTTGACAGAGGTGAAGGTCATCTGAGCTGTCCTGAACAGCACAAGTCCATTAGTTGAGCTAAAAACTTTTTTTTTCCTTTTGAGGTGATGAATGACACTTTCAAGCACTATGCACAAGTGGTATTTTGATGATTGCATGGTGGTTTGGGGAATTTCCTGAGAACTTGAAAGGAGATTGTGTTTTTGGCAGAGGATCCTCATTCCCCCTTCCACAAACTCTTTCTCATACCTTTTATAGTTAGTGAATCATACCTTGATCAGATAAACTAGCCATCTGTTGCTGGGCACACCAATTGATTTTATCCACTTGAAAATAAGAGAACCTTTTGGGCAGCACATAGTGGCTTTCCCAAGAGCTCCCCATGCTTCTATCCAGTTGCTGGGTAACAGACACAAAAAGTGGGGGAAAAAAAAAATGTATCTGTAATTTCTTACAGTATATCTCCAGGTCACTTGGAAAAAATATGATTTTTGTAATTCCTTATCACTTGTCTCCTCCTTTTCAGAAATTAGGGAGGTTACTGAAGGGAGTTTTCCCTAATGTTATCTAAGAAGCTTAGGTTAATAACAACTGTGTGAGCTTTTTTATGACTGATTTCAAGGTGGAGTAAAGTAACTGAAAAAGCTACATTATTGATCTGGGACAACTGATTTCTTTAATCTCCGTGTTTGTTGGTTTACCATTTAATCTAGTCATCCCCAGTTCTTCCACAGCTCCAAAGAAAAAAACAAACAACCCACTCCCTAATACTCTAATGGAAGATATTTAGAAAATTCTGGTGTCCGTTTTCATTTGCTTTGGCAGAAGAGTAAGGATGTTATTATTTTCCAGTTACGAATTACCTTCCTGACCTAAATAATCATTCCTGGCCTAATTAATCCATTTTTTTGCATAGAGATCCTACAGTGGAAATACTAATGGAAGATCTTTCTGAATTGTCCTGCGGGGATGCTGAAACTGTCATAATTTGCAGACGATTTTGAAAGATTTCAGTAAAAAGCTGGATTTCTTATTTTGATTATTGGAAACAACATCAAAGTGGAAATCAAAGGCACACTGATAGAAAGTAAAGTGAAAATAGAAATGAAGATTTGTGATGGATCACTTGAAAAGGCCGATGTTGTTTTCACCTCCCTAGCTGGAGGGACAGGACTGTAAGATGCTCAGCAGGTATAAAGTATCCAGGTTGGTTTAGCGTGAGTGTCAGAAATATTTCTGCTGTCTAAAACTTCAGCAAGCACAGAGAAAACCAACTGGCAATTCAGGACTGGCTGATGTATAAAGAGGATAGTAGTGGGGTTTTTAAAAATCCGTCTTCTAATTTATTAAGCGGTGAGAGCAAGTAAAGGGAGTGAATCTATTCAAGTACAACCAGAGGAATATAAATTAAATTAAGTAATCAGACAGGCAAAGGCTTTTGTGGGGTATCAGATAACAGCAATTGTAACACAGAAGAGCAGGAAACAGTTTGGCAGGGTGTGTGTTACGGGGTAGGGAGTTGACCTTTTCTGGCTGCCAGCCGCTCACCCAGCCTCTTCCTCACTCCTCAACTGGAGGCGGGGAGAAAATAAGATGATAAAGACTGAGAGATTACTTTCTAGTTACTGTCATGGGTAAATCAGACTTGACTTGGGGCAAATGGATTTATTGCCAATTAAAACCAGATTTGGATGGTGAGGAAAGCAGATGAGAACTAGAGCAGCTTCCACCCCACGCTTCTTCCCAGGCTCGACTTCACTCTTTCACTTCCCACCCTTCCACCTCCCCCGACCCAACCGGGGATGGAGGCTGTGAGCAGTCCCTGACAGCTCTTCCTCCTCATGCGTTCCCCTTCTCCACCATGGGCTCTCCATGGCTGCAGTTCCTGTCTGGAAAACCAGCTCCCCTGGAGTCCCTCCATGGCCACAGGGGAGTCTCTGCTCAGGGTCTGGAGCACCTCCTCCCTCCTCCTGCCCAGCTCTCAGTGTCCTGAGGCTGTTTCTCACACTTTTCCCCTCACTCCTCACTGCCCAGCACTGTTGTGCCCTTCCCTGAGGTGCCGCCAGCCTGGCTGAGGGGCTCAGCTCTGCCCTGCGCTGGGGCTGCTGGAACCGGCTGGAACCGGCTGTGTCCGGCCCGGGGCAGCCCCTCAGCTCTCCTCAGAGGCCCCGCTGCCAGCGCCTGGCCACCGGCACCCAATGCAGGTTGGTAGGTACGCCCTGATTTACTGGAATAATCAAGTGTAATAGTTGTTATACAAGCTCAGTGTGATGTACTGAGATGGTACCTCACAGGTGCTCCCCTAGAGCTTTCAATTTTCAAGCACCATGCCCTGTAATTGTCATTGGTTTGGCTAGAGCCCGTATTCATCTGCTTTGTGTGCTCAGCTCCAGAGATATGCAAGTGTGTGTAAGATGTTCATTAAAATCTGGCTGCATCTCATTTTTAGAGAACAAGGGTAAAAAAAAATCATGTCTGTGGTAGTGGTGGGTTTCATTTTACCCATCTTTACTTGTTTAACACATGGACAGAGCCCCCCAGTCTCTCTGGATTCTGTGGAGAGGGACAGATCCTTCTGGGGTGCAGTTTGTCTGACTCCTTTCAAATGTCTACTTTAAGACAAACTGAATCCCATTCTCAGTTGTTTAACTGCTGCAGGGTCAGTCTATGATGGACTGATCAGCTGCTTTTTCATGGAAAGCAGTTTTTTGAAAGTCATGTGGGTTTTTTTTTTTGTGTGAGGAGGGGGATTATATCAACACTGCTGAATTTCTTACCTTTTGCAGAAACATAATTTAGAAAATTCATAAAAATAAATGTATGTCCTTACTGAACACCAATTTTTGACAAAACAAAGTATCTCTACTGATTTTGGTGGTGCTTAGAGGAAAATATTGAGGAAAAAAGGGGGAACCTCACAAAAAGAGGCTAATTTTAAATTATCTGAAAAAGAAACAACTTTGAAAAGTCACTTTTCATGAAACCTCAATTTTAGTTACATCAATAATTATGTGTACCAGTCTGGCACTGATTTTGGGTCCCTTTTGGATGGGGTTTTCATGCTTTTCATGCTACTGAAGGCTTTGGTGAAACCCCAGCAAGACAGGCACCCTTGACTTTGCAGCTTTCCTTCTCCTTACTTGCCGTGTTCTTTACGTTTGTTTATGAATTCAGTTCTTACACCACTGGTTTGTTCCATCTGATCTCATGAGGCGCAAGTAATGCAGATGAGCCTCACCTGGTGTGTTATGTTTATCATCTTCAAAGTGGTGCTTGATTGTGAATTAAAACACAAAAACAAGGTAGGACTTTTTAAAAAAAACACCCCTACTTTGATTATCTGTAAACGAACAAAATGCAGCCATGGCTTAGATGAATCAGGAGTGTGTTTCAGATGAGCTGTTTGGTGTTGGAGCCACATGGCTTGTCCCCTGAGTCAGGCAGCTGAAGCCTGAGGAAGCCCCTTACAGCAATTAGCACAGGAGTATCTGCATGGAATATACATGTGGGTTTGTTGTTCTCTAGATCTCCTTGTCACTATACTGCATAAGCCAGACTTTTTTTTTAGATATGTTAATCTTTTCAAAGATGTTAAATTTGTTCATGCTAATGTCATGACAGGTTCAAACCTGCATGTTCACCAGACTAGCACTAGGAGTCCCAGTGTCCTCACAAATGTAACTCCAAGGGGTGAGCACACCTCTGTTCATGCATAACTTTCAATATTGAAAGGATGTTGTGGCTTTCAATGGGAGCAGAATAATTCATTTTTACCATTTGAGAATTGGGCACTTCCTTTTCTATTCCTTGAATCTAAATTGCCTCTATTTGAAAGATGCAAGTGCTTTTCCACTCACACCTGTAGAAGGGCAGTGGAAGATGGCCTGTCGTGGCATTTATATTTCCTCTTTGATGTTGCAAGCTCTCAGAGGATTTATGCATGGCGTTCTAATCCCCTGGGGAAGCATTCAGATTAACAATTTTAAACCACCACTCATCCAAATTTTGGCATTCAGTCAAACAGAAATTTGTCATAGTTTATAATGCTTGTTAATGAGGAACATCAAAAATTAATGCTCATTAGGGTGCTCATTAATATGCATGGTAGTCTCAGTTTTGACTTAATTAAGTGAAGCACCACTTCATAGTGGTATTGTCACTGCAGTAAAGTTCAAAGCCATGCTGCAGTAACAGGGTGGAGAGCATTACCTGGGACAGCATTACCCCTTAGTTTGTTGTGGGGTGTTGCTTGTCTGCTGCTCTCACTTCCTCACAGCTAACAAGAGCAGCTGCTGCAGAGCTGCTGTTTATATTTGTTATTCAATGTTGTAGCTACTTGCATTCTGCAGAGTTTTCTGAATTCAGTGCACAGCGCAGCAGTAGTTACTAGATAGATTTGTTTGTATATGCACCTGCCCTTCTGTAACTTTGATAAAGATTGTTTCTGGGGAGGCCGCAGAAGTTTCTCTTCTTTACAAAGGTCTTACAGGTCTCTGAAATCCAGAATATGGGTTTAAATCAGCATTGTCAAAAGTATAGTTGTGAATATTGATGTGACTGGCACATGTAAGGAAATGTGCACTAAGCAGCTGCTGGTAGCTGTGCATGACTGCTACTCCTGAGCTCAGCTGGATGTATCAGTTTTAAACAGCCTGGGTGAAGTCCACAGGACTCTTCCTTGGTTCTGCTGCCTGGCTGGAGTGGGGTAGTGATGCCAGCACATCTAAATGCAGTTCAGAGCATGGTAGGACTTCTGCTTCCTTGGAGTATTAATTAATTAATTATAGCCATTATAGCCTTACTGCTCAAGCCATAGGAAATTCAAGAGTAATTAAAAAAAAAAAGTCCACTTGGGGATGTGAACGTGGCAAGAAGTTTTAGCACGCACTCAACACACTAGCTGAAATTTTCCTGGCTCCATGTCCCCTCCTCTGCTTGCCTGTCCACCCCTCCTGTGGCCCATTTCCTGCCATGCAAGCACCTGGCCAGGAAATAGCCATCACTTGCCCAGCTCTCCTGGGACAGGCATTGTGGTCCAGAGTAGGGTACCCTGCCACAGCTGGGGAGGGGGGCTGAGGGGGAGGCAGGGAGCGAGCTGACAAGATGTGAGGAACAGATAAAATTGGTGCTGAGGCAGAACTGAGACTGACAGTCGTGCCCAAAGGACCAATTTGCATGAAGAGATCCAGAGATAATGGGGCAAGAGCAGGGCAGAGCTCTGGGGTGGCAGAGAAGCATGCCATCAGACCCAGGTCCACAGCAGGTTCTCCATTCCTCTGAGAAACACTTGTCTGGGTAGACAACATGCTCTGATTTTAATTCTTCCCCTGTTCATCTTTGTTGTCTCACATTCCTTAATATGAATTTAATAAAAATGCAGTATGACATGGGAAATATAAATAATGAAGCTCATTTAACCTTCAAACTTCATTTAACTTCATCTGCATATGGATCATAGACTCTATCTCTACTTTTTACGTGCTTCAGAGTTTAGACTGTTGGTGAAGCAGAGTGGAGATGTTTGTGTGAACAGGGCACCATTTCATACAGGATGCTTTGGGCACCATCTTTAGACACAGTTCTTCCTGGTTTCAGTGGGACTTGGAAGAGATATGTATCCAAATCAAACTTCTTGGGTCTTCATGGGAAGGGTTCAGTGGCTTTGGTTGTTGCTGTAGCATTTAATTGCAAGAGCCTCTTGTTTTCTTGACCTGCTAAGTGCAGAAAGTTGAATGCAAAATTAACGACTCAGTATTGCCCTCTTCTTGGTTTTGCCCTTAGAGGGCTGATTCTTTACAGCCCGATTCACCAGGCAGTTCTGACTGAGTGTGAAATGCCATCTTGCTCCAAGAGAGAGAAGAATTTTTCCTGGGAGTGTTTCATACTTGTTTTGCTCACAGGATATTTGTTATATAACAGAAAGGACTACAAGGAATTACTTCTGACATCCAAGGAACTATTTCGAACTTATGCTCATACTAAATTAGATGGAGAAAAGAAGAGCTTTTCAAACCCCACAGAGTCCTAGGGCCATACTGCTGGGGAAAGAGTGAGATGTGATGATGAGTATTTAGATGGGCTGGATTCAAACCCCAGCTTCCCTTTGGGGACTACTCAAGTTCTTGAATGTGTCTGGTGGCTGAAGGGCTGGCCACCTGCAGATGAAGACAGGTCACTTACTTGAGCATTAGAGCATAATATTATAGCATGCAATCATGTTCTGCCAGATGGAGGGGGAAAAAACCCAAACCGACCAGATATACCTCAAACCTGAATGCCAGCAGTCATTTAGTGAGCATGGCTGACCACAGACCTAATTGCTTTCCCATGGTGCCCTGGCTTTTTCTTGGACATTGCTCCATTGCTTTTGTAATTTGATTCAAAGGCAAAAGGTACTTTTCATACCAGCCCACTTTAGGTGATAAACAGGCTGAGAGAGGAGCAGAGACTGGCTCTGCATTTTCAGAGCACATCAGCACGAAGTTATTTAGCACAGGGGATTGCGTGATTTTGATTCACTGAAAGAGCTCATGAGGTTCTCAAGCTCTGATTCCACCAGTGGTGCACTGGCCCATTTTTAATAGTCAGGACTATAATAAAACCGCACGCATGCAGGCACACAAACTAATTCAGGCTTTGACATTGGGATATTCTCCTTCTTTATTCATCCAGGTACTTTCACTTGCTTCTAAATTCCCTTTCATTGCGTTTCAGGAAGGAATTAAACAACACTGGCATTAAAGGTGCTGGTGGAAATGACATGTTTCTGCAGAAGCTATAGAAAGCCCAGCTAGAAAATACAGCTTAAAATGGCCCTGCAACCCCAGGGGAACAAAAGGTAGAATTCCATCTTTCAAACAGTGGTGATCAAATACCCCTTACTGTCTGGCCAAC
This sequence comes from Hemiprocne comata, assembly GCA_020745705.1. Taxonomy (NCBI): domain Eukaryota; kingdom Metazoa; phylum Chordata; class Aves; order Apodiformes; family Apodidae; genus Hemiprocne; species Hemiprocne comata. The sequence continues at coordinate 11,541,475 of CM036597.1, read as the reverse complement.
TGCAATGCCAACAAACAGCACAGCTCAGGTGAAAGTGTTAGTGAGGATAGATTGCAATTTCAACAGAGTGCACACATCCTGTGATGTTTGGGAATACATGTGATCTGTAGAATTCAGTGCTTTTTATTTTTACTCTCTGTCCTTTAAACCAAAATCAGTCTATTTCAAAGGAAGAACATGGTGGGTGAGGCATCAGTGCCACCTTCTCTCTGTTAGCAAGTGATAGAGTGTGAATATACCTGGAATATGCTGCAATTCTGCTCCTTGAAAATTTGTTTGCTAGTAGAACAGAAACAGAAGAAGCATCTCCTGACATTGTCTAGGCAACGTTTTTTTCCATTTCTCCATTTCAAAGTGACCAATGAGGAAAAAAAGAATGCAAAGAACTCTTTATAGGGCTTAAATCTTATCTGCTTCGCCTATGCCACCTGCAACATGTGTGGCTCTTCTGCTCTGCTGGGTCTGCAGGTTTGTGCCCTACTGGCAAGCTCTCTCTCTGATGAAGGATCCCAAAAGTGGAGAGGGGCCATGGAGCTGTGTAGCAGCTCTGCAGCTGATGTTTCCAGCTCATCAACAGGACACTGGATAGAAACTCAGTGTTTTTCTCAATATGGGATTCAGTCCTTCACAGGGGGTGCAGTGCATCTATGTACCCCCCACAGGTGTGCCACAGAGCTCAGTGCATGGAGACTAACATGTTAACAGGCAAATGTTAAGACATCTAAGATGCAAGAACTGAAAGTTCAGGTATTTTTGCATACTCCTATACTCAAACCAATATGACCTTAGTGGTATTGGGCAGAGTAAATATCTAAACTTTCTGACCAGTTTTTCCAAATTTATGCAGTCTCAGAGGGTCAGAGAAGCAGTGAAATTTTCACCTCTTTGTTTAAATCAGTTCAGTTTTTGTCAGAAGAACTTACCTTTAAATAGGGATTTGTGATTATTTACATTCTGACCTCTTCTTCTAACACCTCAGTGTCCCCACTAAGGTCACCGGGCATCCCCTTTCAGGAACTACATATATTGGGTACATACATAAGGAACTGCATGTCAGTGGGTTGACACAATTTATGCAGGCAGTCGTGATCTAGAGATTTGCAGCTTACTGAAGGAACTGAAAGTGCTTTTTTGCATGACTTTCACGGCTCTCCAGGTTCAGATGGAAGATACATGGCCATTACCACCTCCTCCCAATCTGCCCTGCACAAAAGTGCTAAGTGCAGACATCGGAGTTCTTTGGTTTTCTGCCAATATAAGGAAACTCTTATTAGTTTTTCTCCCAGTGAAGGCATGTGGTAGCAGCTTTGCATGCAAACAGCAATTACTGGCAGGGTAAAGGACTTGAGTATTGATTTTAAGTCAGGGTATTTTCTCTGGCTGAGTACTTGTAGGATTTTGTGAATACAATAATATATAAGGAATGGCATTAACTCCAGACATCTGATCTTGTCAGAATTCCCTTTCAGCCCCTTTTCATTAAATGTGATTCCTCTAACAGGGTTTTTCTTTCACTAAGAAAGCAAAGGCATAGATGTAAAAAGTATGGAGGCAGCAAAAGGGAGACTTGCATTTTCTTCAAACCATCTCACCTGCTTGCAGTATCAAATTGAACAAGTCTGGCCTTTTGAAGTCCTGAACCTTGAAAATAAGCCTCAAAATACTCCTGAATACTGATCTGTAAATGTATCTATATCTGTGTGTTGCTCTTTTCTTTTGTAAGTCTTTTTAAAATACTGGTTTATGTTAGTCCTTTGTCTGCCTTCAGGGATCTTTACTCAGTTGAGCTTGTCAAAATGTCTCCTACAGGTTTTCCAATTTCTGTCTCCATTTCCATTAGCACTTTTGGATGAGTGTCACCTGGACTTGCTGCCTTGTCAATTGGAAGGATCTGTGACCTTTTAATAACTATTTTGAACTGTTGCTGCACTAGGGAAGTCAGATACTCACTTTACATCCACCTGCCACTTTTATTTAGGGAAGCAGGTATTGATACAGCCCCTGGGAAATTCGGGGAAAGGAAATACTTCTGATGAAGTTAACAGACAATTTGATGTCAGTACTGATATATACAGATGTAGCCAAAAGACGAGATGTGTGGATTAATTAATTAGAAAATGGTTGCTACTTGTGACTACTCAAGGGTATCCCTATGTGCTCAGCATATAGAAATATCAATTCAGAGAAGCCATGTTTCCTTATTAGTAAACCAATACTTTTGGCACTGAAATGCTGTCATTGGAGAAACCTGTCTGAAGAGATCAGCCAGTTGAATGACATCATACAACATCTCTCCTGAGAATGAGCAGCAGGGACAGCTGAGCAGTTTATTCTCTGCACAGCACCTGCAGGCTGATGGGTTGCTGCCCAACTTCTAAAGCCATTGCTGTTAAAAAAACAACACTTGCCAACAATTTTTGTATAATGCCCTCTAAACTACTTCATGTCTTGCTCTTCCCATGTGTCTACCTACATTGGCACATGGATGCATTAGTTTCCTACTGATGTGCTGCCTAAATGTAAAGCCCAGCCTCATTTTGTCAGTTTTCTAAGTGTTGATGGAGAATGCCAGGTGGTGATTACCATTTTTAAGATACAGCCTTAGTAATAGGGAGAACTGTTTTGTAATACCTAGGAAATACTGACTTTAAAAAATGTTTATAAAACATTACAGTTCATCATCTGTCTGACCCCTGACATTCCACAGCTGTTGCCTAGTGGGGGCAAGGTAATTTCTAAAAATACCAAATTGAGGTAAGGCCAAAGAGTTTCAGTGCTGAGCTGTTAACTCTTGTTTATTTTTTAAAAAAGGAGACAATTAAGGATTTTGTAAAAATTCCTCTTCACTAGTGTTCTACCTTGAGATGTTTAGCTTAAGTTAGCTAACCTGCATTACCACGGTTGTCTAACACGCATGCACCAAGGAAAGCTAAAGAGCTGTCAGATGACAGCTGATCATTTGAACTGCAAATTATCCATCATGCTAGAGTTTTTCAGCTGTATTCCTCGCATGGACAGCCAGGTGCAGGTCCTCAGTCAAATTCCATCCTGACTTTAGGCAGCTCCTTTACGCTCTAGTAGCCTTTTCTGCTGTGAAACTTTGGTGAAACTAGTGAGTGATACACAGGTAAAAGGAGAGGCTGGGTTGATCCTCCTTCATTTTGGTGTAAGTGTTTTTATGCATCTGTGTGAGCTTTGTGATAATGTGAAATATGGAGAATTGCTAGATTCTCTTTCTGTTACTTTATAGGTAAACTCAGCCTTGGTGTTTTCCTTTGTCTCTTTTATAAGAGTATTATCAAGCTTTGCATTTTAGCCTTACACAGAGTTGATTCCCTCCGAGGTTTTCTTGGTCTTTTTTGTCTCCTTTGTTAAGGAAAGAGATGTGCCACAACACAAGACTGAAAAGAGCCATTATCACTTGCTATACTTTGAGATGCTAAAAAAAAAGGTCTAGGAAAACATGGATTTCATAGGGCTGGGAAGAGTCCTCAGGCAGTCACCTAGGAGATGGGCTGTTTATCTGCATAAACCGTCTGAAATGCATAATGTTAAAAAGCATTTTGGGCTCTTCATGCAAAGAACACTTATGGGTACCCCTTGTGTGGATTTCTTGTTGGATTTTTCAGTTGAATGGGGGTTGGAGCAAGCACACAAGAAAAGAAGACCCCAGCAAGAAGTCTCTTTTTCATTATAAGCTGTTTTAAAATATCTTTTCAAGCCTGTCTATTTCTAAGAAGTTTTATCTGATGTCTGTTTGGCTTCTAGTTTGTGTAGGAGGGCGGTCGCTCATCCACAGCAAAGGATTATAGCTTTTTAGACAGCGAGTGCCTGATGCAGTGTGCTTTTGCTTTGCAGTTGGGCAACCATGTTAATACTTGTAGGAATTGTGAGTGAATAGAAGAGGGTTGCAGGTTATTTTTGTGCTCCTTTTCTGGTGGGGTGGCATTCTTGTTTTTTGCTGATTACCTCTCTAAAGAGTCTGCTCTAACCTTACTGTTGAGAGGATAGATATTAAGGGAGATTTTTGCCTTCAGTGCAACAGTGGGTTCAAGAGTCGGTGAGAAATCACAGATCAGACATTTCCTTCCAGTTTTTTGAAGTGTTTCTCTTTGCACTTGAACTGGGTTTATGCCACCTAGTTCCCTTAACTTCAAGAAAGTTATTCCTGCCTGATGGCAGAGTACTCAAGGAAAGAGCCTGGTTCACATTACATTTGTAGGGCAGGAGTGGTGGATGGTCAGCTGGTAGTATGGAGTTATTTCTAATCAGAATTTGACATTAACCTCAGGTTTGTCGTGATTGTATTTGCAAAGCTAATAGACATAGCCACAGAGCACACTATCTGATGGCAGTGCTGCATAAAGGAGTAGGTAAAATACTATTGAACAGCTGAACAAAAGGAGCTTTTATCACTGAATTAAGTTCAGAACAGTAACTGAGTTTTTCAAGGCATGCAGGAGGTTTACCTTTCATTAATTTTGGTGAAAAATGTGTATCTAAATCCCTTTGAGCAGCTCAGCTTCATTTCTGCAACCCATGTGCTCCTGCAGCTCCCGCTGACTTGAAAGAAATATCATCGGTGCAAGAAAATGGGGTTGGCTCTAGGTTAGTCTCAAAGAAACTGGAAAACTACACTGTATAGCACAGAAAATATTTTAAATTACAGTAAATAATAGATGATTTTTATGATGGATGGCCATCCTAGGCATAGACAAAAGGAAGCTTAGTGTATTTTTGATCAAAAAGAAACTGTTCTTCTTCCTTCTCCCTGTGCCCCCCTGCCTCTATTTTTTTGGTGCTCAGATTATAAAGAAGAAATACGCTTAAAGCAGTGCTCTTATTGTCCTAAATTGGTCACTTACTCTGAGTCTTCCACAGGATTCAGATTGCTCATGTATTTTAACATGATATTTTAAAATACCTTTATTCAGGTAAAAAAACCCCCACAACATTAATTATTGTCTCAGGGAGTATGTTTTGATTTGTAATGTTTATTGATTATTGACATTGGGAAAAATATCTCAAAAGGCTTTAATACTATTTGACCGGAACAACCTCTAGTTTTAGAGAACTGCTTGTAATATTCATAACTGAAAGCAAACATCATCCATATTAAAACCCAGCTGAAACATATGTGCCTAATTAAACAGCCAAGTGAGCTTTGGCATGTGTCTGCAGCTGAAGCTGTTTCTTAGAGAGACTTATACTCTGAATTTATCTTTATTAAGGCCTTGTCCAAATGATAAATATATGCTGCCTGCTTGGTATCTGCCACTTGGAAATAAATCACTTTAGGATTGATTTGCTAACAGCTTTCTTCACTCTGTGTCCTGCTGCCCAGGAGGACATGCTGGAGTTCTTCACAGAAGCACACAAATAAGTTTGAGCTGCTGAGGAAAGAAAGCTAACAACAGTGTGACTGGCACAGATGTCATCATGACTGCCATGATTTAATACTTGTGGAAGTGCATGCATGATGAGTTTTGCATGGGCTCTACTGGCAGCCTTGTTTCAAGCTTTTTCTTCATGAGTGCAGGGCCCAAATACGGATGTGTACAGATAGCACCACTTCCTACCTTTCCTGAATTCTAGAGTGGCATATACAGAGCAGCCCAATTCTGCAGTCCTAGTGGTGACTCTGGAACCTGAATTTCTGGCTAATTTTGGGGTAGCTTAAACAAAAGTTTTTGCATTATGAAGCTTTTCAAGTCAGAGACTGCTTTTGTGAAGAGATGGAGTAAAATCCAGAATATTAATGCTTCCAAATGTTAGGAGCTATACTATTTGCTCCTAAACTCAGATTTGTTTTTATTGCTGTGGCTCTTCTATGTGCAGAAAGGCAGACACAGGAAGATGCAGCTGCAGTGTGAGTGACTTGGTAAGGGAAATGGGCTGTGCAGCAGTGCCCAGGGTCACAGAAACAGTTCTGGGCAGTGGGAGGGAGCAGCCACTCCTCGTCTGGACTGGCAGAAATCCACCCTCTGGCAGTTCTAGCTGGGGCTAAATTGACAGCTAAGAAAACCTCTGTAGGGTTCACGGTCTCTTCCACTTAACAACTATGAGGATTTTAATTTTCTTTTGATGGGGAGCATTATGACCGTATTGCTGTGTTAGTATAAATATAGTCCAAATGCTTTGAAAGAAAAGAAGGACCCACTGCCAAAGACCTCACAACTGTTACTGGTATTGTCAAAAGTGAGCCTTAAGCGTGTGCTTAAATTTAACACCTGCTGAAATGCTCAGTGAAACTGGGATGGTACAAGTCATATGTTTTAAACTTGGGTAGATGAGTAAGGTTTTGTCTGACTCTGAGTCTAAAAAGGGTTTTATGGAAGTGATTCTGAAAGCTGGTATAATTTAATAGAGTTTGAGATCACTTTGAAATTTTTTAACTGTATTGTACTAGTTAATAGAAAAATATTCTTGCTCTAAACCACTGTTTTTAAAATGCCTATTATGTTTAATAAAATTCCTTATAGGTTTTCCATAATGGTATTTAAACTGGTGTATACTGTAGTACTTGATGGGCCTGTGCTACAGCCTGACTTTCATGTTACTACAAGCCCTGCATTAGTGACATTGTATTCTGGAGAAGCAAGAATTACACTAAAATGTAGTGATTTTTAAATTATGTACAAACACAATTTCAGAAATCACCTTTTTAACCTGAAAAGCCCCTGGAGCCTGATCTTGGAGTAAATAAAATGCTTTTGCATTTTGGTCCTCTACCTGCTACACAGAGCTGATCTAAAAAGAGTGCTCTGGTGTTTTTGAGGGCAGCTATGTTGTTCAACTGTGTAGGAAGTGAAGCTGAAAATTTTGTTTTGTCCAAAGTGTGCAGATACTTTGAGTGAGATGTAACTAAAAGCCTTTGTGAAAGAGTCCAGGTTGCACATGTTGGCTTCTCTCTGAGTTAGAGCCATGGCAGTTGATTTCCATGTGTTAGGAGTTGAGTATTGAGCTCCACTGATGTTACCTGGAAAGGAATAACTTCTGCCCATGTTTCACATTAATCCAAAACCAACTGGAAGTAATGCAATTTTGCAAAATATTTTTTTACAGGTACTTTTGAGACATGAGGAAACTAATTTTAAATTTGTTTTCTGAAAAAAAGCTTTTATGTCCTGTATAATAAATCATGCGATTTGCACCTCTGGTTCAAATATAAGGAGGAATTTCTAGCTAAAGGAGCTTGATCAGAAGTATAATTTTAAAACTGAGAAGCATTTGACTTAATGCTTTATCAAATTAACAGTGCATGAGCAAGGGTATGATAGATTAATGTGAAGACTGAAATAATCTTTTATATGTTGTGTGGTTCCTATTTCTCCCCTGGGGTATTGACTAGAGGGTATTAGTAGCTGTGCACGTAATGCTTCTTGGTGGGAGCAGAATCTTTCTACTCAGTGCAGCCAGTGAAAACTGATAGGATTTGACCAAGAGCAGAATAAGTAGAATTTTTAAATTTCTTTTTTTGGTTTTACTACGTGCTTGCTTAAGAGCAATGTTGATAGTATTTCTAGACTGCGGCTGAATCTACCGAGTTGTAACAAATGAGTAGTGATGGGCAATTGTCTCCAGTGTGTTTATGGGAAAGCATATGTGTTTCTTTCCAATTTCATTAAGTATTGGTTCCTGTAATAGATGCCTCCCTTAAAGACAGCAGCATGATCAATAATAATGATTGCTACAATGGATTGTGGATGTGTATGTCTTTTCCTAACTTTTCACCCTGCCTGTTTTCCTTTGCTTATTTGCATTCTACTGGAGGCTTCCTTGCAGTCAGGCCACTGCCTCTGGGGACAGGCTGGACATATTTTCAGTTTGGCAGAGTTGTCTATCTGGTTGTCCCTCCAGTCTTTATTACTGTAGACAAGCTGTGTGCCATCTCTATGGCTGTTTTCTTGGAGCTGCCTTTCTCCAAAAGACCATTTAAAAAGAACAGCTGACATTTCACACTGAGATCTGGAAGCTGCCAAATGGTCGTTTTACCCAAGAATCTGATGGCTTTTTCCATGTTAATTCTCTTCTAACTACTCTTAATTGCACAGAAGAGGCTGAAGAAAAAGGAGAAGGGGAGTGGAAAAGATTGGAAGAAAAAAAGGGAAAAAAAACCCCTTCAATCTAGTTTGTTCAAGCTTTTTAATCTGAAGCACAGAGCTGCTGATCCTCTGTCAGGGCAGCAGCTGTGGTCCCATGGCTGAACTGGGCTATGCCAGGGCCATATGGGGGCTGCAGAGGACACCATGACACAGCTGTCACTGAGGGTGAAGCACTTAGCACCCCTGCTGCACTAGCAAACAGGATTAGTGGCTAAAAGAAGATAATTCTTTTGCAAACTCACTTTCCAAGAGAGAACTATCTATTGCTCAGTGCAAAACCATCGCTGATGTGGGTTCACGATGGCCACGTAACTAGGACAGGAAAAACAGACAGGGAGCTGAATGCATGCTGGAAGCTCTCCATGGAAAGGGTTTCTTGGGGTCAGTGTACTGATAAGAGTCAATTGCTCTTCAGGGCCTTGAACCCTTACCTGGGAGGGCAGTAGGCATAGGAGGCAGCATGGCTCTGGAGGAGAAATGACTCCCAGATACTTTTCTGATATCTCAGAAACATGTGGCTTAAAGCAATCTGAAGTTTTCCAAGGGTGCAGCTATGTGAGCTGCTCAGGCTCTTTTCAAAATGGTCCTAGTCCTCCTTCCACAGCCAGCCATTTCCAGCACTGCTAAACTTACCTCACCTAACCTTGCTCACCATGGATCACATAGCAGGTGAGATGGAACATGCATGCAAAAATAGGTGGAAAGAAGACAGGGTCTGTTCCTTCCATCTACAGTAGAGTCTTAGCTTGAGAAACCACATCCCGGACACCTCAAAGCAGCTACTGTCAGCTTGGGACTGCTCCATTCACTCCTTGGCAGATCCCAATATACCCCTTACATTGAGGCAGTTTTCTGGCCTCTTTGTTCTGCCTGAATTGATGATAATTAGGTATCAGCATATAAATTGTACTATACTGTGTGGCTTGGGTAATTCCCATATGGATTTAATTAAGTCAAGTGTAAATGTGTAAATTCTGTATTTGTAAAAGTAAAGTGCTGGATTCCATTTTCGGAAAGGTTTTATTCTCTGAAACTGTTAATGTATTTCCACTGTTATCACACTTTAAATGAACTCATGAGTTAAGAACAGTGACAGAGAATAAATTATCATACAGCTGGTAGAAGTGAGATAAATAAAAGGATATACATAAAAAATAAATGGATTCTGTCCCTGTGTGTGCAGAAGAACCAGTCCTTGGTGATGAATAGCTATTAACTAGCTTAGTATAATTAACTATTTTAGTGCTGCTTCAGGAAGAGGGTTTTGCAGCTCTCCCTTTGAAGCCAAGTGTTGCAAGCATATGCAGAGTGCAATGACGGCTCTTCTGCACTACTTGGGAGATGCACAGAGTAAGAAGGTGAGGAAATCTGAGACAGAAAGGTCATTTCAATCTTTTTATTTTTATGTGTTTTTTTAAATTTTTCCTCCCCCTAAAAATCTGCAGTCAGCTGAAAAAAATTGCCAGTGAAACACTAAGAGAATTTGAAAATGAATTTGGAGCTCTGAACATCATTGGGCAATAATCTCCAGGCCAGCAGGAAGGTCCCTCTGTGTGTGCCATTCCAGGATCTGTCAGTAAACACACAATGTAAGGAGCACATTTCATCCCAAGTTGGAGGCAGAAGACAAGGCTAGCTGATGGTTCTCAGCTGTGTGAGTTTGTGAAATCTGCTATTGAAGTCAAAGGAGGGATGCTAGAAAGTCTGAGTTGTCATGGTGTCTCCCTCTGTCTGGTTCGTCATGGGTGAAGAGTATAGGAGAGAGTGTCTTCCTGCTTGCTTTGTCATAGAAAGAGAATGGAGCTGGAGACTGTAATGACTCAAGCTAAAATGAACCTAATCAAATAACCCCCCCTTTTTTTTTTAACCAGAATTATTTCTGTCATGCAGTTTCAACAAAGCCTCCCAAGACAAGAAGGCAGCTCTGTAGGGACCCGAGCCCCCACTCCCTCTGCTCTTCTTCCTTGCCCCTCTCTGCTGTAGTAGCCTGTGCTACTATTGGCTTTCTGCTGTGCCCTGGTGGGCTTGGGTCTCTTGGATCGTGGGGCTTTTGCGTTGTTTTTAAGATGTATATCAGCATGGAAATGTCTGTGCTGTTGGTGATGTGGTAGGAGATTACAAGTTTGCCTCATCTCAGTAAAAGTGGGGCCAAACCTGCCTCTCAGCTAGGAAACAGGGGTGTCAATCCAGGTTGTTCAAGCCATGGTGCAGTGCAGGTGGAGATCAAAAGGTCAGATTGCAGAAAAGGAGAATAGGAGGAAGATCAGTCTCTTGTAAGAAAGACCTGAAACTACTATATTTTTTTGCCTTAAAAAAAAGGAGAGGGACTTAGCCCCAGATCTTTGTGGCTTTTTTTTTTTAAATCCAGAAAATGTACACACATAATTTCATTAGAGAAGTTTAATAAATGAATACTTGAAAGTACTTCCAGGTTCTTGGCTGAAAGCCCTACAGAAATGAAAAGCATCATTGCTATTAGTCCATGTCATTCTCGGTGTGGGCTGTGAGCCTGGCATTGTGTGAGATTTTCCTACTGAACAAAGCACTCATCTTACCTTTCCTTCTATTGGCTTCCCTGTGCTGGAAATCCCTCTGTAGGGAAGGGATGGACTAAGGATTTAATGGGATAAACTGAGATTTAAATTTAGCTTGAGTACTATTTCAATGCATCTGAATCAGCTCCTTGTGGTTAACTTCCAGGTTAACGTGTTTCTCTGAATATAAATTTATTGTATAATTTGAATTTATTTTTATTCTATGTCTTAAACTCCTTAAGAGCAGATGATTTATTTCACTGATGTTTACTCCTGTCACTTTTCTTTCCAATGCTCTGAAAAGAAGGCTCTGCAAAAGGGCACACAATCTATACCCAGAAAAGAGCAGTGCTGGTCTTTGCCTACAAGGTGATGCTATTGTCAGTGAATGTGAATAATTCTTTTTTTCTTTTCTATAAAGGTCTGATCTTTCTTCCCCCATCTCAGATAAAACAGTCTGTCTGTCCTATAAATGCACAGTGAAGTGTAATTTCACATAAAATCTTTGTTCTATGGTCAGGTAATGTGATGTTCACCTAAAGGATAAGAGAGCTTGACAAGCTTCAGCTTCACCAAAATGGTAATGTTCATCACTGCCTGAATCTAATTTGAGCTTCCTTTCTAGTTCACTTTCCAGGGAAGGAGACCCTGAGAGACTGAATATGTAGAGGACAGGCTGTTGAGGGATGTTATTACAAAGAACTGGAGAAAGAGAGCTACCCCCTGAGAGATGGGGCGTTTTAAATCTCTTTCTCCTGTTTGTTCTAAGAAAATCTGATGAGCCTTGGGACTCTGCAGAAAGTAATCTGATTCTTGGGTGGGTTGGTTGGTTGGTGGCTTGGGTTTGTTTTGTTTTTTCAGTTTTCTTTGTATTTGTTTGTTTTGGTCCCTCCCCCATCATTTGCTTGTTTGGGGATTTTTTTGTGTTGAAAGACTCTTGCCAATGTGTGTTTTGTATTTTCTCTTGCCCTTTGGAGAACCATGTCAGTGTTATTAATCAGTTGTTTCTTCTATGCTAGCAAGTCCATTAGTATGCCTGCTACACTGTTTATGCTTGATTGTTTCTGATATATAGATCAAACACTGTTTTCCATTTTCACTCGAAAAATTTGTATGGATCAATATTTTTTACCTTCTTACACTTTGACAAACTTTAATTAAGTCTCCTAAACAAACTTCATGTAAAAGGAGAAAAGGTCAATATTATGGGTATTTTTGTTTATATTACTCTGGGTCAAGGACACCCAAATGTGGCCAAGACCTTATTGATAATTTACAAGTCATTTGTTCAGTGGTCATCTATCAGAGATTGTGGATGTATTTTCCTGGGGCCTGCAAAGACAGTAAGTTTCCATTTTCTGTTTAGGTCAAGATGTGACAGAGTGCTCTGACAATGGTAGTCTGAGAATTATGTGCTTCTTATTAAAGATGAAACGGGATTGAAAAAGTCAGCAGGGTTCTGCTCATGATGCTTTCTAAAGGTAATGGGCTGAATCTTCCATACCTTGGCAAAAGTTGATTAGCTTCAGTGGAGCTACTTGTAGTGGCTGGGGATCTGATGTTTACCCTATGCCTCATTTAGGAATATATTAAAAAAAAAAAAAGAACAAACCCTCCAAAAAAAAAACCCAAAAAACCCCACCAAAAAAGCAAACCCAACAGAAAAGATACTTAGTAGGCAGCACATTTGAAATCTGTTTCATTGGGCATCTGTGCAGTTCAGGTGTAAAAACTATGGTGAGTGTGTGATCTTTAAATTCAGTGAACTTATGTGACACACAGAGATGTTCACTCACTAATCCTCCTTCCAGAGGGAAAGGCAGAATTTGACTCATTGTTTATAATTCCTTAAAGTACGTGGAGGCTTGTGAGCAAAGCCCTGTCTATAAATTAAACAATAATACTAATTCACATGGAGCCCGGCAGTCAGGCAGTGATTGAAGGATGCTGTCTGATGTGCTCGCAGCATGTGAACCTTTGGTCTTTGCCAGTCAGATTAGGAGCAGCTTTTAAAACAGTCACATTGCAGTATTGCCACAGAGGTTTATAATAATGATTAGTGAGCACATAATTAAAGCCACTCCCAAACTGGAAAAGCATTCTCAGCAGACTTCAGAAAGTCTAAAATGCTTGTTTATTCAATAATTATAGAGCATAATTATGGTAATGAGGTTAGCTCAGATTTACATATTAGCAATGCATTTTAATGATCTGATTATACAAAATTGAGATACAATAGATTAAATTTTATATGGAAAAGTTGTTGCCAGACTGGAATAATAAGACAAACAGCCCCCCCCAGTAGATTTATTAGAGCTCAGGGAATTACCATATAATAAATCCTATGGTTGTAATGAAATAACAAGAGCAGAAAAAAAAATTCAAACCATTGTATGAACAGAAATCCCCAGCTGCAGGACTACTGCTGAGTGACATGAAAGAATATAGTTTTTTTTCTTCAAACTATATTTTTAAAATATCACCAAACGGGCTACTGAGTCCTTGGAGACAATTTTGTGAAGAACAGTCACTGCCTTTGTTTCTGAACAGTGAAGTTAGTAGATAAAGGAAATGACCCTCCTGTTTTCTCACCCAGCTCTCATCTTTTCTTTCATCTGTCTCATCCTTTCTTCCTTTCATCCAGTTTTTGCTTCTGTTGCTTTCATTCAGTGGTATTCTCTCAAAAAACCTTGCTGTGTTTCCTACCAAGAATGTTTGTATTTCTCTGGTTGGAATTGTATTTCCTTCATGTGTTGCTGTTTTGCTTTCTTGGGCTCTGTAAAGTGTTCAAAAAAACTTTTAAAGGAACAATTTAGTTCCTTTAATCTTTGATTCAGTAATACAATATTGTCTTGACTCATTAAATGTCCTCCTTTTGTTGTTTTAAGAGGTTAGTGATTTTTTTCATGCAGCATTGCAGCAAATTGAATGATCCTTAAGTCAGGGAAATCAAAGCAAATCTGCATGTGATGCACTAACTGGCAAAGGGGGATAACATGCTGAAATATTCTGTTTGTATTTGAGGGGCTTGATCATTGTGGGTTGTTGTGGTTTTGTTTTTGTTTTTGTTTTTTTTTAGTAAATAGTAAGATTAGGTGAAATACTGTGAATAATAGTTAAATTAAGATGTGAGAATTAAACAATCCTGAAGATGCTGAGACAGTGATGTTCTTTTTCTCAACGAAGCAGAGTGATATGTGCTGGTTTTGTCTTCAGGATTTAGTCTATGCACCAGTTTAGCTCTGCTGGAAATACACTCTACTCCAGCCCATCACTCTGGGTTCAAGGACTAACCACAGGGGCTCCTGCAGTGAACAGAAACTGCTAAGCAAAAGGGGTGGGAAGATCTGGCACTGTAAGAAGCAACATCTTTGGAAACAGTAGCACTGGTTTACTGCCAGGTCCCACCAGCACCTTGGGATACCCAGCTCTGCCCATAGCTTGTCACAGCAGCCGTTAAAACTCCCATTTGCACTATAAAGCAGAAAATGCCTGTTTTATAGTGCTGATGGGACAAAAATCAATCTAAACCCATCACATCCCAAACTGTTTGTGCTAAAGTTGAGTGCCGAAGTCTTAAAACTTCGAAGAACATCTTTGTAAAATCCAGGGTGCCTTCATTTGTAGCTCTTGGGACGAAGGTGGAGAACTACCAACCACTTTGGAAGAGGGGGAAGTTTTTGGGTCAATCTTATTTTTAAGCAACCAGATTGTCAGTGCTCATTCTTTTAAGTAGTGAATGGATACCAAGGAAGTTTTTTTTACTTGACTCTGCACATGTCTAAGCACACAAGTTAAGCCCAAGTTTTATGTGCATCCTTAAATTTTAATGAAAATGCAGATACCCCAGAGGTTGCATTTTCAAGCTTGTCCTTAGCCAAACCCTCATTGTATTATTTTTCAGATACTGTTTTTTTTAGGTTGCATTGTTTAGACACCAGCCTTTGCAAATCTAGTCTGAAATTTATACTCAAGAAAACTTAGGCTGTAGTATTTATTATATTGTAAGATTTATTTGTTATTTATTTATTGAGTTATTATATATTCTAAGATTTTGTCTTCTCTTTCTGCTTGTGTAATTTTCTTGCAGTATGGGTAATTTCATCCTTGTCTATCAGCACACTAGAGATGGACTTTGCCAGGTCTTGTGTTCTCTTCTTCCCAGAGGGAGAGATACATACTTGCAATCCCTTTGTCTTTATTTGTGTACAGGTGTTATGGAGCAAACCTAATCATACTGCTTGTTTGCCAGTGTTTCAGAGTTAGCTTGCTGTTCAGTGTGTGCTAAGGAGGAAGACTGAATTGTGCTGTTTACACTGTTCTCTGGCTGTGCTGGACAAGGGCATCTCTCAAATGCAAGGCACAGTATTTTGATTGGCATATTTTTGCAGGGGACTCCATTAAACAAGGAAGTATCTGCTCTAACTCTTAGCAGCAGCACTTGTGAGAACTAAACCAGCCCTGCTCCAACAGCTCATTATCTTTCATGGGTTATAGTGTCTTATTCATGTGAAAATAGCCCCAGAAGTTTCCAAATGAACATCTCCTTTTTCAGTATTATTAATATTAAATAATTTTTTAACTTTGGGTTCAGTATTGGGTGTTGCCCTCGATAAACCTGGATGAAAAATATTTGCATTTAAGTTTTTCTGCTTTCTACTGAAATCAGTGGGACAATGAGTCACAAAAGTGTGAAGATGGCAAAAAGCCAGCGTTTGTGAAGAGTGAGCTCTTTATCTTCCTTCTCCAGAACTCCTTGCAGGAACATCTCCAGTGGTTGTCCTGGAAGCGGTTTAATTGTCACACGTTCAATACAACCTTCCCTCTTCACAAAAGAAGATACCGTTCTTTATCTCCCTAATTAAAGCATAGACTTCAAAACATTTTGTATTGTCTGTGGTTCCAACCATCTTCTAAAAGAAGAATAACTCTTTCTTTAGGGAAAAGGATCTCAGTGCCATCTATACTTCATGGATTTTTGAAGCTAGCACGTGAGCATTGTGAATTGCATAAATCTGATGGGTGTTCAGTGCTTCAACACAGAAACATGTTACCCAGGACGTTATTGCCTGGGGCTTGGAATAGAGAAGCTGCAAGTCCCTGTCAGACACACTACAGACATACTGATACATCTCTGCAATATATTCTTACTGGCCAATGTTAGCTTGATAAGTTAAAGTCAAGCAATACAAATATCTCTGCACCAAGCTGAGGATAGTCATATCCCTTCTTTTCGAAGTCAAGTATAAATGATCCTGCTCATTTAAAAATCTCCCTGCTGGGTTGCCTTAGCCAATTTCTTTTATCTGATGACTCTGACTGTGCTCATTGTTCTGATCTGTATTTGTCAGTTTAAGGACACTGAGGGAAGAGGAGAGCTTTCTGCCTTTTTTTTTTTTACCTGTGTGCCCTGACTGGGAATGCTCTGTTACATGTTTTTCCTGAGCCAAATTTGCTCACATCTTTCCTTTCAAGCTGTCTTTGGATGCCTCTTCCCAGGAAGGATATGGTTAGAAGGAAGATGGTGGGAATTCTGTCCACAAAAGTAATTGAGCTTGGATATCTTTCATCTGTCCATGAACTTCTGAGCTTGTGCAAGTCCAGTGTTAGCTCTGCTGCCTTTGAGTGAGGCTGGTTAACTCTAATTGGCAGTAAAACATTTTTGTAATTTTTTTGGTACAAAAGATGCTAGACAAGCAATAAATTACACCATGTTCTGTTTTATGAAACACATGAGAAACTTAATGAAAATAAAACAACTCTATAAATCCAGCTTCTCAGTATCCAAAGGATGTGATTTCTTGCAAGGTGACTGGTGAAGCCCCTGTGCCTCTCAGTGTTACTCTTAGGGGGAATAGTCTCATGATAACTCATATATGACAAATCTATACATATATGTATACAAATATATTATTTCTATGGACTTCCAGAAAATGTTAGGCTTTCCTCCTCTGTGGGATTTTAGGTGCTGTTCAAAGGGCATGCCAGAGAAGAGGAAGATTTCTTTGAGATGAAAATGGGCTCAAGGGCTTCTGTGGCCATAAGAGGAACAAGTATGGGGCCATTTCTTAGGCTGGAAGCTCTGCCTCCAAGGACCTGGTGGAGTTCCCACCTGGCCATTGACCCCAGTTGAGCTGCTCTAGTGGGGGCTGCTCTCACCTTCCTGAGCGATTTCTTGTCTTCGAAGCTCAAACTGAACACTTTTTCTTTCATTCTGTGTAATCAACCACAGTTTATGTAAAATAATAGTAAATAAAGTCTCCAATGATGGCTCCTGTATAACTCTGGGGCTGCACTGAATGAGATTTGCTCTGCTAGGTCAGAGATATGTTCTGCTTCTCCCAGCACACTCATTTGTTGCCTAGTGGTGCCACTTGTTGCAGTCTGACTCAAGAAAGCAAACTTGATGTAGAAATGAAATTGCAAATTTGCAGGGAGTCAAGTTCCAGCCAAAGGTAGAGAGACAGGAGGGCCTCATGGACATGTGATATTGAAAACTAGGGCCATGTAGTTTGTTGAGTTTAAATGAATGATAATAAATTCAACAAGGAGATGTGTATAGGAATTTTCAATTGATTTTTGTCACTTGATATACTAGTCTCTCAAAATCCCAGAGCACCAGCAAAGAGGGGAAGATTTCAGCCAGCCTGAATCAGATATGCTCCAGTTGTTGATTATAAATGCAATTTTTTTTTTTCTGGATTTCTGCTAGTTCCATTTCAGGTGTGAAGTTTGTCTGTCCCCTGTGCCTAGGAACTGTGGTTGTCCTGGGCTGCCCCATTCCCTCCCTCCCAGGGGCACTCCCTGGTTTTGGAGCCAACTATTGATCTGGCAAAGCTGCCTGGTTTTGGTTTTCCTTTCCTCAGGATTGGCACATGTAAGTGGCAGGTGGGATGGCCTTGCAGTGAGTGGGAGTTAAGAAGCAGGATCTGATCAGTGGAGGTGAAGGACTGGGGCTATTGTGAGCATTGAGCTTTTAGTCTGACTCCCTGTATGCCATAACCCTGGCACTAAGTGTATGGTCACAGTTTTGGTGACTTTAGCTCATTGTGCCAACAGTGGTGAGAACTGGTTCCAGCAGGTTGATCCTACCAGGGAAGATGGAGGCTGGAAACTTCCTTGTGGCAAATGAATAAAATTGCACAATGATGGACAGTTAACCCTTCCCATCCTGAGATTTCATGCATCTGAGGTTTGACATCAATCCTGTCATTAGTAGCTATCACACTGTTTACCAGTATCTCTGGTTTCTGTAGAGGACTGCTGAGATGCAGAAGAAAAACAAGCTGCCGAAGTTCTCCAAGTTTTGCAGCAGATCTGGGAAGGAAATCTGGACCCCACCCGCCTCATTTCCATTATAATGTTTCGACCATTTCACATTCAAATCCTGCCTTTTGTCTCGCTTGCTGCAGGAAAGATACAGAGTGGTAAACAACTGCTGGGAATAAATGAGCTTGTCATGCTAAGTGTATTCCTAGAGGGGTGCTGTGCTGCCTCTTTTTTCTTAAAAAAACAGCTGGCCCACAGTGGCTGTAGCATCTATTCTTGTGATAAAAGCAGGATTCAAGTCCCCCAGTCCTCGCAGAGCATCTCATGCTGCCTCGTTGCCTGACGATTATTGAGACACCTATGGCTCTGCTGCAAACAGCATACGAGCTGCTCGTTGAGATCTTTCCATCAGCAGCTTCTGCTACAATAGGCAGGAGGTGTCTCTTCAGTCGGTGCCTTGGAGCCTGCTTTACCTTCTTTCCCATTGACTCAGGTACAGCATAGGAAGAAGAATGCCACAAGCGCTGCCTGAAAGGCCAGATAGGGCCAGCTGATCTGGGTAGTAGCAGAGTGATCCCTATGGCAGGAACTCAGAGAAAGGAATTTTAATCCTGATTAATTCACTGTTTTTTTCTTTCTGCAGTAGATAGCTGTGAAGAATGAGGCAGCAGCAGTAAGTGACTGCATGAAGGGTGAAATAACGAAAGCCACTGCCTATTGAGAAAAGAAGTTTTGTTTGCTAAGTGAGTAGTTTGTGCCTTTTGAATACTATAGTTTTGGAATACTGTTACTGTAAAAATGGGTAATTGGTGTATTCGTAGTTGTATTACATCTTGAAGCAAACAGTCACTAAAAATATTTAGTCTTATAATTTATATACTTCTGCACAGAGAGATTTCAGTATTGCACAACAGAAATAATTTTAACCAGCAGGGTACTTTGTATCTAAGCCAATACAGGCTTTTTCTATGCTAATATTCTATTTGTTGGATTCCAGGATTTCACAGGTACTTGTGACTGATGTTCTTTCAATCTCTTAGGGCTGTCCCCACAGCCTTTCACAAAACAGGCAAATGCTATTCAACCTCTTTGGCAGGCAAAGAACTGAGACTAGTGCCCCAGCTGGGAATAGGTGCTTAGTGAGGATTTGGGTGCCCCACCCAAAATGATGGTCCTGAAAGTCTGCTTAGCTGTCACCTAATGCTGAGGATGGTTGAAGACTCATGTCTTTAATTCTGTTTTCCAGCGCTAAGAGTTCCCTTTGGCTCAGAATATCTCTGCCATCACAGCTCTGCAATGGTGTGATCCCAGCTTACTTCTAAATGGAGTAAGAGTCTCTTAGGTAGGTGATCTCTTACCCGTGGCTTCTTATGCACTCTTAGCATATGCTGAATGAAAACTTTCTTTTGCAAAATTCTTTCTGGCCTCATCTTGCTGCCTGCGTATTGCACAGGCAATGTGGAAAAAAGGGCAGGGTTCAGAGTCCCACACCAAGACCTCAAGGCATGAGGTGGCAGTACCTTATTTTAGCTACAAATCCAAGCTGTGCTTGTAAGGGACCTGCCTGGAGTCAAAAGTCTTTAGAATTGTAATGAGCTTCTGGGATCACCAGCAAGGTGAGTTAACAGTAGATCCATTTGCTTTCTACGTCTACATTGTAGTGCTTTACTTCTCATGAATTCTGACCTCAGAATTCTTGCTAGAACCATGAATGTAGAGGTGTGTGTGGGAAGTGTTTTAAGAGGGACTTCATTTTTTTTTTTTTTTTTTTAGTCCCACGTTTAAAAGGGGAGTTGATTTCTTATCCGTAGTAGTCTCTTCCACAATATGGTACAAAAGAAGACTTTATTCTTGCTGCACCTGCAGTCCCTGGTCTGTGTCATATTCCCAGGTAAATCCAAAACCATCATCAGTATCAGGCACTGTGTGCCCAACAGCATTGGCTGTCCCTCACTGGATCATGTCACTAACAGCAGCCTCTTTTCCTTTTAACTTTACTTCTGCTGTGTGGAGAAGGGTGTAAGATGGCCCTCCTCTAAGGAGGGGGTTGAAAAAATGGTCTCAGCAGGGCTTCAAGCATGTGTGTCTTGCCCAGCAGCCCTTCCTGCTGTGGGACCCTGTCTCTGCAGTTTGCCCAGCTGTTGTAATTGGAGGCCTTAGAGAGAAAAACCTGCAGTGCTTCTTCCCATCAGGTGAGACACTGCTGGGTGCACATGTGGATATCCCTTACTGTGCTTGTCTGTCCTCCACTTCATCACTTTGACAAATGATTTTTAGAACATTTTCTGACTGCCTGAAGTGAAAGTTTAGTTAGACATTTAATCAGCTGCTGCACATACAATTTATGAAGTTAAAAAAATGCATATTTTTAACATTAGAATAAAGTCTTCTGCTAGGTGGAATATGATGTTATATAGTTTGACATGTTTTGCTTGCTTAAATACCTGAGAATATGCAAAATTCTGATATATCTCAACGGAAAAGTTGGTAATACAGATTGCAAAGGGACTCCCAGTCATTAGTTCTGCTGTCTCTTGTCTTTAAGCTCTTTCATCTCTTAGCTTTAGTACTTTAATTTCTCTTCTGATGCCTACCTAAGAAAATAATTTGAACTGTCGACTTTCTTATTAATCTCTATGAAACTTTTGGGATCAAGGTCTGCTTCTACATGCAGGAATACAAGAGAAAAGAGTTTCCTGTCCTTGTGAACCTCTGCTTGCCATTGTCATTCCTGCACTGAGATGGCAAGAACAGTGTGGCAAGCAGAGCCACATGCCTCTGCTTTGCAGGAAAGGTTTTTGGAGGAGGAGGCAGCCCACAGGTGTAATCTCAGCTCTCCTCCAACAAAGTATGTCCAGGAGGGCTGGTTGCTTCTCTCTGTGAGCAAAGGGGGAGTAAAGAGGTTTCCCTCTCACTCCTATCCTATGGCCTTTCCTGGAATTAGTTGGAAATGGGTGGTTTGACACTTCCATATGAGAAAACAATTGCAAATAGTGCAGGGCAGGACACTTAAAAGCATTTCAGCCCTCGTGCTCTTCCTTCTCACAGATATTTGGGTGAGGTAAGAGCTATGTCGTGTGAGGTATGGGTATGGAAAAAAAAATGGGGCTTGGACACATTTCATTCCCAGGTTTATTTAGACCATGGTTAATTCCCAGTTTCATTTTCTGTGGGATTTTCCAAGCTGAAATCCTTTCCATCCATGTGACTTTTCCCAAAATGCAAGATCCATGCCCTTTGAAGTGTTTCTCTTTCAATTTGGAGAGCTGTAGTTCCATTGTTCTGAAGAACCTCTGCGTGGAGGCTTAATGCCCTTGTGGCATGAGTAAATATGCTGTGGAGAGAAATATCTAGCCACAGATACACATGTGCACCTTCTATTTGTTGTCGGCATTAGGATGCACAGGGACATTCCAACATCCATGCAAAAGCTCATGTTTGTGTGAAAAAAAAGTATTATTGATTAATTGAGATAAATGGTAATGTGAGCAGTAAGATGACTTTTTGGGATATGGACCTAAGTTCACTTCATGCTGTAACTCTGAACTTTTAGCACACTGTGTTAAGCTCTTCACCAGAGAAGTATATCCTGTTATTGCTTTGTTGCTGATGTTTAGCTGGATGACATCTTATATTGTGTTATTCTAACTTTGTTACAGTAAGGTTGCATGAAATTATTCCCTTACTCAGTTAAAAATGTTGATTTCTGTTCCTCCCATGTGTATGTATTTTTAGGCTTTTTCTTACTTCCCACTCCCTTGGGGCTGGTATTGTTTGCTCCATTTGTATGCTACTAAAATACCTGGTTTTTTTCTCTGATCTGAAATGCAAAAGAAGCAGGGAAGGAGATTTTCTGCAAAAGCCATGCAAATATTCAAATAAAACAGCCAGCTTCCTTTGCAAATATACTCTTGGTATTATGTGTTCGTTTTTACTAAAATATAATGACTGAAATGTTAAAACACTCCTTTCTGTGGCAGTCTAAAAGATTTTTCAGAGAATGAGTCTAATGATGTTGAAATGTTTTGCAGTAGTTATTTGAGCACAGAGCCTTAAGAAAGGGCACATCCTCACATCACAACACCTTTGAGATAAAAATGAAGCCCCATTTCTTTAGCAAACAGAGCTGGTGCTTAGTTTGAAGAAATGCCATGTGCATCTTCTTTAAGAAACCACCATTTAGACACCATTGGAAAATAAGGATGGGACTGCTAATCAACTGCTGCCCTGTATTCTACAGTGTGTTGTGTTTGCAACTCTTGCAATTGTTCTTTCAGCTTTTTTCAGTGTTTTTCATTAACGAGATTGTCTACTCTTTCAGTTTGTTTACTTGAATAAAAACTAGTTTTGACTTCCATTTTACTTCATGAAGCTCTTGGGAAAACAGTTTATTTTGCAGTGATTTAAGTAGTCACCATTTAATTGGCCCTTATATCTCACTGTATTTTTGTTCTCAATGAAGGTTGGAGTGCCTCTTCTCTGGGGAAGAGCTCGGCTCAAGCCTCATGAGCAGAGTCATAAAGGGAAATGGCCTCAATGAACAACTTCTCTTTGCTACCTTCACAGACAGAATTAAACCTGTAAAGCTTAATTCCTCCTGGAATTAAGTATTTTGGAGGAAAAAGACCTGAGAGAATGGCACAGTACCCTTGGTTACAGGCTATTTAACAGTAGGGGAGGTTTGTTTCTAATGTGTAAAAGATTGTTTCTTTTTTTTCTTATTTAATGTCCCCCTCTTCTACATACTACTTCTGGTTTTCCCTTTTAAATATTTAGTGGCCTAGTCTCAAGGGGCAGCACATTGTGAAAGATAAACTGCTGGAGCAGAGGGGTGAGACACCAGGCCACTGCTGTTTGACTTTTTTGCTTCAGCTTCCCAGTCACTGGATTGGAGAGAATTATGTTTTCCCATCTTTCTCTTTTGGGGTCCACAAATAGAAGATACTTTCTTCACATGATGTCTTTTATAGTTTTCATATAAAATGGTAGTATCTGGCAGCTCTTTTTCATCCTGGTTTGTTTGTGTACTTTACAAGTAGAAGAGATTTACTAGAAAAATTACTGTAATTTTATCATGACTTTTAGTACCTTGTGGTCAAGGATGGCAGTGCTTGAATTGCACAGGTCAGTTGTCTGAACTGGATTATAAGCAATAATGATCATTTATTGCACAATTTACTGGACCACTCAGCTATACCTGTGTAATAGAGTTAATATTTCTTCTCCTTCACCTATTAGATGGCTCTGCCTTCATGAATGACAGACATACTTGGCAAAGGGATTATCTTAGAAAACATGAAAGTGCTGCTTATCGTAACAAAATTGTTAGTAGTTTCTCCATAGTCTTTAATTTGTCACTTTACCTTGAAGTATATGGTCACTGTAAAGTAACCAGATATTTCTGCTGTTTTACTTTTTGTTACTTGTTATCAAAAAATCCATTAGGGAGAATTCATGCTTTTTCCAGAAATCCTGGCAC
This sequence comes from Hemiprocne comata, assembly GCA_020745705.1. NCBI lineage: Eukaryota > Metazoa > Chordata > Aves > Apodiformes > Apodidae > Hemiprocne > Hemiprocne comata. The sequence continues at coordinate 11,518,088 of CM036597.1, read as the reverse complement.
TCAGTGCCTGCAATCCAGAGCTGCTCTGTGCTTGCCTTTCCATTTGATTTGGTTCAATGATGGTCAGACCAGTATTTGTGAAGTCTGGAGTAAGTAAGGACAACACAACATTAGCCCAAGTAGGTGTGTTTATTCATCAGCAACACCAACGCTTCCAGTGCCTGAATGTCACTAGATACTGTAACGTTTATTGAAAAAAAATCACCTTAAGCATATTGAGCTTTGCAATCTGTGTTATTTTACTCAAATAGGACTCTTATTAGGCATATCTGCTTGGAAATCTGGAATGCAACTGGAGAAAGGGGCCAGCCATTTTGCACTCTTTGCAAATACAATTGAGAATTGCATTGGCAGTTATCTCATTTTTTTACACTTGCAGTCTCTAGTCCCATTCCTTCTGAGCAGATCAATGAAAGAATGAATTTAATTGTTCAGTTTTCCTTTCCATTGCTGTAGGCCTATGGCTGGCAAGCTCATACACTTGCCAGCATCTTTGCTCCCGTTGCCTCTCTCCCCCTACTCCTGCCTCACGCTCTGGATTTGGAGGCAGCTTCTACTAGTGCTGATAATGGACTTGCCCCTCTCTCTGCCCGATGTGATTTCTATATGACATTCCCTGACCGCCCTGAGGATTAGCTGACCTGAGCAGAAAGTAAAGGGCAGCTAATTCCCTCTTTTTGACTTGTTGGAGAGCACAATTACACTAACTATCTATGCTCATTGGGAGGGCAGGATGGCAAACAGAAATGCCATGCAGAGATTGTTATGCGGGAGTATAAAGTGGCACAAGGCCAAGTAAGCTTGCCACAATTACTCTGTTTAGGGAAGATGCCAGCCTGAATGCTCACGTACTATCTTCTGTTTGCTGATTCATGGCTGGAGTAAGTATCAGGTTTTTTTTTGTTTTTGTTTTTTTTTTTTTTCTTCTGGCTGAAGGTAGTAACGAGAAAGAAAGGAGACTGGCACTATCAAGAAAACAAAATGGAGCCAGATTGAATCAACAATACAGAACCCCATGTGGGTTAGCCCTGACACTTGCAAGATAAACTATTTCGCTCTGATTTCCAGTTGTTCCTTCGCCTGCTTGAGATATGTAAATAGATAAAGGTTACTGGTAATTTATTTTTGGAGATGGACTGCATATCTATGTGTTAGCATGTAAAAATACATGCATGAGATGAGGAGTTGGTTACTTGCTATGCAGTGAAGTGTGGCACCACTGGTGAGGAGATTGCACCACAGGCCTGTGCTAGTGATTAGAATTGTACCCAGAGCCTCTTGAAAACTTAAGTGTGATAAATGATACATTTGAGAGGAAGAGTGCCATACATTTTAGAGTCAGTTGTGGATTGCTGAAAAGGAGACCATGTTGGAAGTATTCTAGGGAGAGGAAATCCTTAAATATCCCAAACTAGAAGGTAACTAAATTGTGGAGGGGACTAAGGGAGGAGGAAAAACCCCGCAAGAGAACTTTGCAGATTAGGACATGACAAAGGGCTTTTAATTAAAAAAAAAAAAAAAAAAAAAAAAAATGTTAACTTACTGAAGAGCCAAAAACTGTGGGCTGTGGAAGCCATCGACTACAGTGGAACAACAGAGATAATGTGTCCTCCAAGAGGAGGAGATGGAGAACAAGAAGCTCTAGCAAAGTCTATAAAGAGGATTTTACATCTTTGTTCCATTCCTCTAAGATGTAAAATTAAGAATAGTAAAAGATCTAGTTGTTCCCTTCAAGAGGTAAATAAGCAAGATTTGACTTTCCATGATCTGCAGTGGGGCAAAAGCCTGCCCTGTCCTGCTGCCTCTGCTTCCTCCCTCCATAACTGAGCCCCAGATGACATGGCAATGGCAGGGCAGGATAAAACAGTTTCTTAAATTGCCAGGCACTGCACCACACCAAGTTACTTCACATAGGTACACACCAGATTTTATGAGAACATAATGAATTAATGTTAAACCAAAGAAAAAGTCACATTTGACTTATGTCCTTAAGGATTCAGAAGAGCATTTAGTATGATTGTTACTAATACTTTGTCAGTCAGTTCTCAGATAGTTCGATAAAAACAGCTGCAATGGTTTCAGTCAATGTAGCAGATTAAGATGATAAATCCAGCAAGGCCTGCCTAGTAAAGCTAGCACTGAACTAATACATTCTTTTCTCTCCCTTAAGAATTGCTTCCATTGATGGATAATCTTAACAGAAAAGGAAGCTTTTAAGTCTCCAGACAATGGATAATAGATGCAAATTTGTGACCGTCATATGCAGTGAACTAATAAGCTCGGCTGATCAGGGAACACGACAAGTGTGACACTTTATCAGGCAGTAAAAGCTGATTAGTTTGTGCATGTTTAGCTGTCCATATGCCTTGTTATTGGAAAGGTTTTAGATAGTAGTAATAATTGGAATGGATGTGGCTTCATTTCCTTCAACATAGAAAAGGGAGGAAAGAAAAGAAAAAAGAGAGTGAATGCAAAGCATTAATTCTTCACCATTAGAGTGTAACAGATTGAGCAAAGTAATCCTGGAGGATTCAGAGTAACTGGATCTCTGGCTGCATCTGTAAGTTGAGTGGCAGAGCTATTTCACCATGTTGCAGTTTGGTGTGGATCTATGAGGAAAAGATAGAGAAGATGGGGTCTCTGCAGAAGTTCCTGCACAGGTCAGCTGTGGTAGATGAATGGGTCAAGTTAGTATAACAGCAGCATAAGCCATCAGAAGGGGAAAAAACCACAAATGGCATTCAAGTTATTTATAGATAAATACTTACAGAGCCAGAAATAAGTCATTTTATAGCAAACACCTCAGCCAATTCCTGCAGCTTATCATTATGCCTGAAATGGAATCTTTTCCATTTCCTGTCCTGAGCCATAAAATATCACTTGAGTACAATCAAGGTTGTGCTGTCCTTGTCCATCCATGGCTGATTGAGGCTCCTGCTCTTTGTGTGTTTTTTACTGTGTCCTGTGGTGGAAGGATCTTTGAGCACAAGACAGTAAATAAGATCATCTCAACCCACTGAACGATATGTGTGGTCCCAAAATGTTTTAGCAGTAAAAAAGACTGAAGAAGTTCTGAAAGTCCAGTTGAGGAGTTGGAGAAGGATGCTCAGGTGTAGCAGTACTGGAGCACCTGGTTGTACAGATTAGTCCTGGAGAATCTCATAACAAAGCTATCGTTATCAGGGAAGTGAAAATCAGCCCTATAGTTTATATAATAATTTGGGTTAGAAAGTCTCAGGTGAGGCTCTGAAGATCAGAAAAAGCTCACAACTGGCTGTCCAGAACAGGGAGTTATGAACTCTCTCAGAGGTTTCAGCCAGCAACCTATGAATGAAGTTGAAACATGTGGCTTTCCTTGAGCTAAGCCAGTAATGCTAGTGTAAGAAGCTAGAGTCTGGTGGTTTGCTGTGACTCAGGCAGCCATCCTTGAGTTTCATGTGTGGTGAATTCTTAATTTTTGTATCTCTTTTTATGGACTTTAGCTTGAAACTACTGAATTCAGCCCTAGATGTAGAATGAAAATTACAGTGTAATTTAGAGAGAAGCTGGTATCATTGTGTGAGCCTTGAGGAACCTGCAGGAGGGTGTGGGAAGAATCTGGATTCCAACATGGGTTAGTCCATTCTGCATCCAGATAAACGGAGCAGAAAGCAATTTTATGCTTGGTGAATTTTGCCATGACAGTTTGCTTACTGCACAGATAGGCTCCTGGTTTGCTCTATGAAAATTCATAAAACCCTTGATTAAGGCCATGTCCTGAGTGAAAGCCTGAGTACCTCAAAGCCTGCTCTGTAATCACGGAACGTTCTTAAGTGTTTATCTCTCTGAAATCAGCTTTGCCTGGTTTAGTGGACTCTTTTTCTGAGTACACTCTGTGACACTGAAGCCAGTAATGCATTCACCCCACAGTATGTCTCTGCACCTGCATGCTATATAGTGATCTCTCACTTCTAGTAATAGACATGATTTGTACATGAGAACAGCCTTTTTCCTTCTGAGGCAGTTTGAGGATTGTTGCATCATGGATGATGAGGCTGGCTTATCAGTGTAGCAAAGAGTAAATGTTCTCTACCTCCCCACAAGCCTACCAGCTGGGGACAAATTTGTTATCTAGTAATGCTCTTATTTTTGTTCAAAGCAGTGGATTATCCAGGCAGCTACATCAAGGCCTGAGGCTATGCCCCAATCATCCATTTTGTATCTTGCCCATATTTCTGCATCTGTTGGCTCTTCTTCCTGCAGGTTTGACTGGGAGGCTGTGGTGGTATGGGAGAGCAGGCTAATATCCTGTACAGAGGAATAAATCCATGGGCCTGTTGTGTTTCTCAAAAAATAAGTATTTATTAATTCAGTGTTTGAAATGTGATGGGTTCACAGCTCTGAGTAGTTAATGTTCTCTGTATGTCCAGCAGAAAGGGAGGAGGAGCTGCAGCTATTATTGTTCAACTGCATTTTTTGCCTGCCTGCCTGCCTCTCATTGTGAGTCTTTATCACTTCTCAGTAATTCTTAGGAAACCATGTCAGCAAGGACTTCAGAAAGCCACTTAGTTTGCTTGAGGGGCTCTGTTTGTTTTTTTTTCCCTAGATCTGATTGCTTGTTCAATATGTATTGCACTGAATCAGCTCACTTGATTGTACAGATATCATATGAAAAAAAATGTATAGTCTACCAGCAAAGATGAGATTTGGCTAGAACTCAGATGTGTTCAGTGTTGGTTTGAAAATGTGCTGCTATTGATTGCAAACACTTCTACATTTTTTCCATCAAAGTTTTATTTCAGCAGAAAGTAGGTTTCTGGTTATTTCCTTTTTATCTCCATAATGTTAAAGTTGTTTTGTTGAAACAAGTGAAAATGTTTCAGTTTAGCTTTTTTATAAAAATGCTGAAGTCTTCAGGAGAAAATAATAAAAAAAGAGATTAAGGTTTTTATGGAAAGTTTTAGAGTCCTGCAGTTTAAGTCCAATATGATTCATTTTGCTTTTCTGGTCTGCCACACCTAGTGTTTTACTCAAGAAATTCTGCTGAGACCTTTGCAGTTTTGAAGTGATTGTATCACACATGCTAGGAAGATGGGTGGATATAAAGATGTACTGAGGTGTAGCAGCAATAGAACATTGAAATATGCTGTTACATTAAAGAGTTTTAAAATACATATGACTAGACAGCAGCTTAAATTTCAGGAAAAAAATCACAAAAAATTAGACACATGAAACAATGCTAAGTGTCTCAATGACAAAATGTTACATGTTGCATGGGTCTAATACCATGTTCATGCATAGTACAGGATTTGGTGGGTGTCTTCTCTGGAAGGTTCTCCAAGTCAAACGCTGCAGAGTCCTGCTTTAATTTCTGCTTTATTTTTACCTTTGGTTAGATGCAGTTTTTCTGTACACCTGTGAGCTGCCATCACTCAGCTTGTAGGTTTTTGTACTACCTGTGAGATGCAATTTGTCTGGGATAATTCAAGCCATTAAGCATGTAACCTTTTCAAACTGCTCAGGTCCTCAAGTTTTCAAAACTGCTTGGATTGTTTAAAATATTTTTATTCTAAACAATTTTCCTCATTTTCCACATTTTCCTCAAAGTTAACAGGTTTTCTTCTGTGTTTTGTTACACAGCTTTTGCCTTGTTGCTAGGCACAATCTCGGTTTTGGGTTGCAGCCTGTGAGAAATTACAGCTTTCCTTTTAGGTCAGACCTGAACTATGTGGGTTGCCATGCACAGTGATGCTTCACTCAACACCACTCACGACCTGTGAATCTGTGGTGATAGGTGTGCATGTCTCATCTGGAGCTATAGGTGGGCTTGGATAGGTAGAACTGGGGTGTGAGGAGAAAGACAAACGTTTCTGCAGGCAGAACATCAAGAAATGGTGTGTGGTGAGCCTGGCATTTCTTAGCATTGTTTTTCTTTAGGTGCCTTCTGGAGGTTTATTTTGGCTTGTGGTAATAGACTATGCATAACTACACCCTGCTGAGACTGTGTATATTTAGGAAGTTTTTGGCACAACAGAATACTCTAAAGAGGAAGCAAAATGAGAAGTTACCTTCAGAGTAAAAAAACCAGTTATGAACACATGAAGTTAATTATGAAAAAAAATGTTCACAGAGATTGACATGGTATAAAGCAAGGACTGAAAAGAGGGCCTATAAAGATAGAAAGGAGTAATAAAATGAAGTATTTAAAAAGAACTAAGGTGGCTCTGGGCAGCGGGGGCTTAGGACACAGCTTGCTTTTTTAGATGGCTGAGGTAGCTTAAATGAATCACACTGGTGAGTAATTTTTAATGTTATACAATCCTAAAATTACTCCGAAAGTAAATTAAAAGGATGGGTGTGCGTATGTGTGTGCTTGTGTCCCTGCTGCCTCCCAGCTCCCTTCAATACAGTGCAAAAAGAAAAGTGAGAGAAGATTTTTCTACTCCAATTGTAGTGGCTTGTCATACTGTATTGTGTGGGAGAGTTTGGGGGTAATTACAAGAATGAAAATGAGGAGTGAATAAGCAAGTAGAAGTGAACACATTGCTGACTTCACCTAGACTTGCTAGGAGTGGCTTTGCAAAGGTTAGCTAGAGGAGCTTTTAACGCTACCTCATGTTTCAGCTTTCTGTGAAATGAAAAGAAAGGAAGTATTGGGTTATTCCATGCCAGTTCTCCCTTCAAACTGAAACTCAGTCCCCCAAGAACTTAAAACCTATGGTACTGTTGGCTGTCTCTGGTAGGAGCATACACGGGGGGGGGCACCCTGGCAGTCCCTCGCCCCCACAAGTTGCATAGGTTAGGTGCTAATCTAAAGCTGTTGCTAATAATGTATCTCCTTCTTTTCTGAAAGATCCTTGAGTTCAGTGCAGTCTTAGGGAATGGAGGACTGTAGTCAGTCTCCCTGAGGAGTCTCTGAAATCCATTAGCTGTAGAAAATGTCACAATTTTGGAGGTTTCCAGTACAAGTGTAAAAATGTCTGATGACAAAACAAAGTGAGTCCCACAGCCCACTCAGGGCCTGCAGTCTGCAAAATGTCTCTTGTTTCAGCTGAAGATTTCCTTTAGTCTCTAAATTGTCCTTGACTCAATAGTGACATTTTCAAATCAGATAAAATTCAAATCTAAAGGAGGACATTTGCAGTTTTCTAAATATTTAACCTCCCCTTTCAGATTTCATGTTCTCAGTTTTGGCCATTTGTCGCTGATCATTTATTCTATCATTATTTCTGTATCATAAAGTTGAAGGCATGTGGGGGGAAAAAAGGGAGTCCCAGAATGGCACTGAATGGTGCATTTATTACAGACCAGCACTGCAGTTGTTTAAGTAATTGTATTTTAGGAAGCAATGATCGGGCACTTTTATCACCCTCTTCCCTTATACATAAATGTACCCTGCAGGGATACAGTCTGTCATACGCTATTGGATTGGGCGTAAAGTTTCCCTCTGACTACTTGACTTGGGGAGCTGCACTGGTTGCCCTTGGGTCTCTTGGTGGAGCTCAAGAAGCTGGTTGTGATCTCTGAAGCACTAAATAGGCTGGCATTTCTTTGCCTGCATGACAGGGCTGCAGTTGTTGGTCAGTGGAGGGTGCTTGAGCCAAGAGCCAATTGTTATAAAAGGAAAAAGCTGGTTGCTTGGACTGGCTCTGCCATTCCTGCCTCTGGGCCCAAACTAGTAGATTAAATAAAAGATCTCCTTGGATGTGGGATGTCTTTTCCAAATAATAAAGAATGAAGAAGGAGGATCTGTAAGGGACTTCCTTGAGTGGTTATTTTAGGGTTGCTGAATAATGCTAGATGACCTCAAACTTTCAGGTGTTTTTGTTATGTCAGCAGTACGTCATAGCTATTCTCATCTGTCAGTGGCTCCCCACTGGGGGCCGAGGGATGAGCTTGCAGGAGCTACTTACCCTAAGAATAAGAGTCCTGGCACTGCTTGGCATGAGAATGGGCAGTGGAGTGACAGTGAGAAGGTGTCTAGTGTCTCTCCCTGCAAATCACCTGAATACGGGGTTGTTTGCCACCCACAACACAGAAGACAGCAAAATGAGCTGGGTGGCAGCAAGGGATGCAGCAGGAGCTGCCACAGGAATTCTGGGTGCATGTTGTGCATAGGTCTGGGATGTTCATGGCCCTGGGGTGCCAGTCCTGTCTCTTGCATTGCTGTCACTGGAAGGGGATGTGTCCTCCCAATGTCCTGAGTGGATTTATAATTTGAGGTCTGAGGGGAGAAAAAGAAAATGAACAGATAGTGTCAGCCACTCAATTCCCTGGTGACACAGTGGGGTGCAGAGGGAAGCAAAGATTTTGGTAGAGAAGGGAAGCACTGTGTGGGATTACCAGCCAGCCTCTTTGTCTCCACAGAAGAGCTGAAAAGGAAAGTTTGCTGCTGTTCAGAGGCTTTCCTCTGAGTGTTTAATGAAAGCAGGCACTGCAAATATTGTCCCACTCTTCTCCTTGGGGGAAATACAAAGCCTGTGAGTGTTAAGATTGCTTGCTCAAGGTCAATATGGAGTAAAAATCTGAAATCCCAATTCCTTAATTGTCGCTGTGTCTCTGGGAATTTTCTACATGCACGAGGAGCTCACTTTTATGAGTCTGTCATGGTAATGGTATACATACTCAATGGGAAGAAAATAATTAGCATTTGCAGAAAATCATGTCACTCTGATTTATATGTGAGAGCCTGACTGCAAAAAAATGTGTTAAAAAAAAAAAAAAGAAGCCCTAACCTTTTATCAAATGACACAGTGTGATTTATAATTAGATAATAGCTGTTGTCTCCTAGGGGTACTGACAACCTGAGATGATATTCACCAGATTATTGTGGGATCAATACTAGCTGAATAATTAAAATTCAATGCTGTGTCTCTATCAATAACATTGTAGAAATGATGTATGACAGATTTAATTGAATTTGTCAGACACCATGGCTACATGTATAGATCACAAGGATATTTTTAGTTTTTTATTTTATTTCCTGATTATACTTGCCTTGTACCTTTTAACGTTCATGGTTACTTCCAAGCAATAAGACTGCTTGCTCAGGGAGCCTTGTGAACAGTGATCCCGAGTTTATGCTGAACTTTTAGTCTAAATGTTAAGAGTTTTAATGGAGACTTCCAGCAATTAGTTCCTGGTAAATGTTAAATTACAAAACAATGACACAGTGAAGGAAATGAAGTATTTTGTTTCTTTTTCTGAGTGGTTGGGTTGTTAACTCCTTCATTATTAGCCCAGTGCTAACTGAGCAGCTTGTATTTCATTCCTCTACACCTGAAATCTAAGGCGTGAGATAATAAATGATGGTGGAATGTTGTACATGTTCATCAGGTGTGCAGGGTTAACTCTTTTAGAGGAGTGGATTGCCTTTAACTCATGGCAGTGTTTTAGTTCTGACTGGCAGAAAGAAATGCTGTATTCTTCACAGGGATTTGAACATTAGCATCCAGTTATCACTCTCGGAAGAGCTGGCCATTAGTAGGATGAAATAGCAAGGCACCTTTTCACATCACAGTACCCAAATATCCCAGAGAAGGAGAGGGGTAACAAATTTTCATCATTTCCTAGCATCAAGGCATGCCTCTCCTGTTGCTTACTTTGGACCGATAAACTGCACTGTGCTGTGAATTCTAACACCAGGTTTTAAATAATTAGTGGCATGATGGAACAGAGCAGCTGCTGCCACAAAGAAGGTACCTCCCTACTGCTAGGCTTCACACACTGCTCCGTATGTGACATTGTGGTTAAGACTTATTTAAGCAATTAATGGTTATCTTTCACTATGGAAAAAAGCGAAGAAAATTAAGCTTAGATGCACCTGACTATTAATAATTTTCCCACTGGGTACTGTCAGTTGCAGTTTTAGATTTCATCATTGATCTTATTAATATTCACACTGTTAATTAATCAGTTTCTACTCACCTGCTCTGCCTGGTTTCATACATGTGAATGAGATTTGTTTCTTTCTGCCACCCCCGGTGATGTGTGCTCACACTCTGTGCTCTAGTCTGGCACAGTGTTACCCACACCAAGCTTTCAGGCACAGTCTGCTCTGCACAATCAAACATACATTTTCCTATTTTTTTTTAAAGTTTATTTTTCAGACTTGTTTTCTACATTGAGATCCTTTTGGTTACAGTTGCATCAGTCTTTCTCCTGCCAACTCAAGGACTGAGGATTTAATTTATAAATTAAAGTTGATGTTTTAATGAAATAATAAGTGCTGAGACTTTAAGGAAAGCCTCTGCTGCAGCTTCCAAGTACTGAAGTCTGTCAAAGATAATAGGCAATGACAAGTGATTCTGTGAAGCACTTTTGAGTTGGTCCACAAGATGGGTTGAAGATGTAAGGTTCAGGTCTAAATGCTCATTCTTCTGCAACTATAGTAGGCAAGATTTTGTTCCTCCACACTTCTAATGGAAAAAAAAACCCAACCCAAACACCCAGAAAGATACAGGAAAAAATTGTGATGAATAATTCTATTTGCTTACAGGCTTCCTGATGTTGTATACATGACAGTGACACAATCTTGTGGGTTAGAGACCCAGCTTCAGCAAGTGTGCTTGTGCTATGCTCATCTGCTGCTGCTTCTCCTCAGCTGCCTCTTGCTGTGATTCCTGGGTTGAGGCTTGTCCCTGAAAATTAATGTAAGTTCAATTATGTGAGCTCAGTGAGATCAAGATTTTTCACACTCTTGTCATTTTCGGGGCACCTTGTGAAACAGTGCAGCTTAGAGCTTGTGGGGTTTTTTGAACACAGTTGGACTCAGAATTCATTTAATCCAGGACTTTTCTAAGACAGCTATGCTGAAGCAAGGACTTTTGAGCCATGGTTCTCATTCTTTCTGCTTGTCTTAAACTTCTTCTCCTAGCTGCACTGATGAAACAGTGCTGCTGAAGAATTAGCATGAAGCATATATATGACACAGGTTAGTAAGAGCCTTTGAGAGATGGTTTGTGTTTTCAGAAGTGTCACATCCTTGTTGGGTATCCCTCTTGAATGGAGCTTCATTCATGGTAGAGCAAACCATGTCCTATTCCTCACTCTCAGAACTGGCTGCCCCTGTCTGTGTCATAGCTGGAGTGCTCAGAAATGCATTTAACACTCTGGGCATAACAACTACTAGTCAGCATTTATTTCCCCCTGAGCAGAAGGCTTTCATCCTTACAGATGTATGGCGTTTATCTTTTCTGGTTTGTTTTTTCTTGCAAATACTCCACAACAAATAAGATAATCTTGTCTGGCTACATAACCCCCAGGCTTACACTGATCCTCTTTCCTTTATTTAAGCAAGGATCTTCTCGATCGCCATGTCCATGTCTAATCCCCTGCAAGTGTATGCCATACAGTTTCTTCCTTAAGAGGATAAATCCCAATTTTAAAGGGGGAAGAAAAAAAAGTGTTTGCATCCTTACTGTTCCCATGTTTCTCTGTTGATTCAGAACCTTTTAGTAACTTTAAACCTTTTAACATGAATGCTTTGCTTTTCAGTTCTCATCTTCAGAGTATATGGTTTTGCTTCTGTTCTGAGGTCTGTCCCAATGGTATACTGATGGAGGATTTTTAGGACCTCAATCAGATAAGACAAATTCTTTAATTTTGCTTTTATAATCAGCCTTCACTGTTAAATCCCCCTCTCTCCTTGTTAAGCATAGCCACCCAAAGCTGTAAAGGGGTCTCTTAAAATCCTTTTACTCACTTTCTTGTGTCCAAGCTGAAAATAGCATTTCTGATATGTGAAAGATTTTTGTTGCATTGGTGGTTTATGGTCCAGTCTTTTGTTTTCTAACTTGTTTCCAGTTGATGAGCATATTGCTTCAGGTGATGTCAGTCAAAAGGGACTCTTTGTTTTAATGAAACAATCAAGAAGTAAATGACAGAAGAGAGAGGCAAGGTTAGATCAGAAAACGGAAAGAGTAATTTTAAATAGTTGTAAGGCCATTTATGAGAAGCAAATGGATGCTTATTTTTGTGTAACCTGGAGGAAGAAATGAATTTTAGAACACAGCAGTAAATATGGGTAGAGAGAGACAAAATGTTAATATGTCTGACGTGATGACATAAAAGGTGTGTTTGTAAGAGGAGAAGCACCTCAAGTGACATTCAGTGGTCAGAAGAAAAAAACAAACCTGAAAGCAACATTGAAATCATGTTACAGTTGTTTGACCTGGGGTCCATACCTGCTATATGTGGGAAAGTAAAAGGTCCTGCAGACCCCTGAGATGAAAAGAAACACCAGCTGGATTGGAAACTTTTTAATTTTTTTTTTACATGAGCATTTGCATTTACTGATAATGTGATTAATTTCATTCATATTAATTCAATAAGGCCAAGTGCCAGGTGTCCTGCATTTCAGTCACAACAACCCCAGGCAATGCTACAGGCTTAGGGAAGAGTGGCTGGAAAGCTGCTCAGCAGAAAGGGAGCTGGGGGTGCTGGTTGACAGCTGGCTTAATATGAGCTAGCAGTGTGCCCAGGTGGCCAGTAGCATCCTGGCTTGTATCAGGTATAGTGTGGCCAGCAGGAATAGAGAGGTGATTGTGCCCCTGTACTCAGCACTGGTGAGGCCGCACCTCGAGTCCTGTGTTCAGTTCTGGGCCCCTCACTTCAAGAAGAACATTGAGGTGCTGGAGCATGTCCAGATGAGAGCTACCAAGCTGGTGAAGGGTCTAGAGAACAAGTCATATGAGTAGTGGCTGAGGGAACAGGGGATGTTTAGTTTGGAGCAGAGGAGGCTGAGGGGAGACCTCATTGCCCTCTACAAGTACCTGAAAGGAGGTTGTAGGGAGGTGGATGTTGGCCTCTTCTCCCAAGTAAACAATGACAGGAACAGAGGAAATGGCCAGAAGTTGTGGCAGGACAAGTCAGAGAAGTCTAGACTGGAGTTGTTTGGGTTTTTTTTTTTGGTGTTGATGGTTGGACTCACTGATCTCAGAGGTACTTTCCAACCATGATGATTCTGTGATTCTGGAATGTGGTTTATTAAAGTAGTATTCTATCAGAAGGGAGAAATGGAAAGATGGTGTTTTCTCTCTAGGCTGGACTTCATTATCATGATTTTAGTTAAGTACAGGTTCTGCTGTGAAATAACTGAAACAGGACTGGTTAGAAATTAGGAAAAGGAATCGAGACTATCTCAGAATTACATTAAGCAATAATATCAAGAGGAATGGCTGCAACATCTACAACTGTGTTCCAAAGTGGTTTGCATTTGTGGCTTTGCTTCTTATCCAAAGGCTGTTCTCGTGTATGCTGAGATGTAAGGCCTTGAAGATATTCTTACAAGATCGGTGCTTAGTTTAAGTGTCAATCTGTTACGTTAGCTTTGCTCAGGGTCAGGCAGTTCATGTGTAAATATTTAAACAAAACAAATGGAGGGAGGGAAGAAAGGGACAGGGAAGTTTAGTTATGTATCAAATGATCTCTGTTGACATTCATAGATTCTTCATCTATCCTTGGAGCACTGCTGAATAATCTATGAATATTGTTGTCTGGTACAGTAGTTTCATATCAGTCCACACTGCATCAGTGAAAACATCTGTCTGCACAATAAAAAGATTTATGATTCACATATGTGATCATAAGGGTTTCTGAAGGCCCAGCTTCCAGCTGAGGTAACCCAGAAGGTATGCAGGATGACACATGTTTATGTATGGAAATTAAATATCTCTTTCATTATAAGGAATGTAGATAAACAATGAGCTAATGAGATTGCATTTTTAAACACATTTCAAATCTTGTTTTCAACTAAAAACAAGTTTTGGGGCCAGTTGTTAATTTTTGTTTCCTGCTGTTACCCATTCTTATGTGTGATACAGTCTCACCAAGACCTGGCCAATGCCACCTTGTGTGCCACCTATGTACTGCACATGCCTGTTAATTCCTTCTTTGGTCTTTAAAAAAACCAAAAACCCAGGAAAAAAGCTGAAGAAGTAGACCTGGACTGATTTCTGCCTCACTTCAGATTTGAGTTAAGTCTCTTAGCTCAGTCAACTAGTCAGTGCAGAATTTCAACTGGTATAATAGGAACAACAAAAGTCACCTGTTCTTCCCTTTTGGATGAGGATTAGTCAACAAACACACAATCAAGTGCTCACTTCAGAGGTTTTTATCATATGCATAACTCTGAAGCTTAATTCTACTAGACACTTGGCATTGTGTGAAATGTAAGTGAAAATATTGCCGTTGTGTGTGTGAACAAATCTGCTGTCATGGAGCCTGTCAGATGCCAAAGGTGCACTCTTATATGTTGTATAAAAAATCAAAATGGAGCAGAACAAATTAGGACCAAGAAATTGTGTGAGCTGGTAACGAACTTAAAAACCTGAGGTCAAGCATCAGCCTTGAAGGCATTCAGAGATGAACTTTTCACAATTGTTTTTGTTTACAGCCATGCTTGAAATGTGAAACATGACAATAATAATGTGTTTGATTTGGATATATAAGGGTAAAGTTGATAATCAGACTTAAATAGGAAAGGAAGGATTAAAAGGAAGGAAAAATTGTTGATTTGTATTTCCAGGGCTTATAAACACAAATTTTGATGGACCATATGGTCTCTTGTCTCTTTGATATTGCACTTAATGCTTCTACCATGCTAATATCCCTAATCTTTATTTTAATTGTTTTTAAATGTTCTTGTTTATAGAAGAGAGAAAATATACAGTACACACAGGGCTGGAAAAGGCCTGTTTGCCATGCAGAAGAACCCTTTGTGTGCAGATGGGAGCTTTATGGCAGACAGCCTGGGCTGGCCCATAGGGTGGCTTGTGCACCAAAACTCTCCCGTGTAGACAGGGTGCTGGAGCCCGTTTCCCTTTACTGTGTGTACAGTCAATGCTTTTCATTTTGCAGTTCAATACATCTTAATTTTCTTCCTTCTTATATCGAACCCTGGGCTGTATGATTCAATATAAAGTAGATTTTTGATTCAGTGACAAATTTCCTCTTTATAGTATTATCGTCGGAGACTGATATTTAAATGCAGTCTTGATTCATAAAGGGTACAATCCAGTAGGGGAATGATTTTAAAATTTTGCCATGAGTCCTTGAGGATGCAAGGTTGAATACTGTTTGCAGAAGTCAATAGGGTTGTTGTACGTGGGCTTTGTGTGAGCACAGGAAGCTGAAACAAATCAATTTCCATTGACTTGTCTAGCAAAGGAGCCGTTATTTAGAACTGAATAGCCATTGCTCCTGTAATATAATGTGAAAACTTATTGTAGTTTTACTGGGAAGTAGGTTATGATGAAATTATTTGTTTAAAAGCAAAGTGAAGATGTCTCCTGAATAGAAATTTTGGAGGTATTGATTAAAATTTGATGAAGGAATAGTGTTTATTTTTTAAAGCTGTTATCAAAAGTAATATCAATCTGACATTGACAATAGAGTTTATTGGTAGAAAGAATTTACTGGCAGTTATTCAAACAGAAGCAGCAATTACAGTCCTAGGGAAAGTGACACTATTTAAAGAAATGCAGTGGTAATGCTTGAAGTACCAGCTCCTTCACAGTTAAAAAGTAGCTGGACTCATCAATTCAGTTCGTCAGCAGATCTTACAAGCGTGCCTGCCCTGAGCTCTGTGCTTTACATTAGCTCTCCTCTTGGTGTATTACCAGTAAGTCGTTGAAATTCCCTGTAGCTGTAACATTTAAGACCTGAATCACTGAAGTTTTTATGCTTCCCTTTGTGCATGGTTTACACTAACAGAGGAAGACATTTGAGGTCTAAAAAGGATTTATGCAGTAAAATTGGCTGATCACATCTTTTCTCTATTCCCTATGCCTCTTTGGTGCATCTTTTCCCAACACATCCTACAACTCAGGAGCATAAAAAGTAACTCAATGGAGTCCACTTAAGGGAACTCCTGTGGAAGGAGTAGCTACCAGCAAAACCAGTTTCTGCACAGAAAATAATTCTAACAGGAAAAAAAGAATTTTAACAAAAATTTCACAACTACCTAAAAATGATCACTTGCAATAGGAAAACTTGGTTAAAAGGAGTAAGTGCCACTTTAAGAAGCACATTGTAAATATAATGTAAATGGATGCAGAAGGGCAGTGTTCTGCCTATGTGCTACATTTCTACTCATCATTCATCCTTCTTTGGAGGAAAAAACCCAAAACAAGCCCCAAACAAAAAACCCCAAACCCTACTACTTTTGCAGTGAAGTTATACATTTAAACCAGCTCTGCTGGTAGGTGGCACAGAACATGCCCAGCTTCAGCAGAGCAAGATTTCCCCATAGCATTCATACAAAAATGCTGTTCCATCCATTTTCATTTACTCCCAGAATGAATGTGCAGTAAAGGGAATTGCCTTGGACATTTGTCTGTGGCTGAAGCATTGCACATGCTATCACATCTGTGACATTCCACTATAAAGTGTTATCAATGGGAATCACATTTGTGACTTTTAGCTCTGCTGCTGCACAGTAATGACACAAACAAATTGTCATTTGGGTCTAAGCCTATTTTAATCTCAGATTTCTTTGTCATTCTGTGTTTACTGGAAAAAGTGAACAAACAAAAAACCCAACCACAAAAGCAACAAATGAATGAATTTAAACAGAAACCAGAGGTAGCTATGAACAGCATTCAAACATTCATAATCAACTTTTGTTTTGTTGTGTTTTTTTTTCTTTTTAATAGTAAAGCATTTATTAGGAAAAGCTCTCTTGTGTTTTCATAATATAAAACAAAATTGTTCTTGAGTGATCAATTGCCTTTAACTACAGATAAGTGGTGGCCTGAGTATTAGAAATATGGGCAAGGGAATGCAAACCCAAAACCGGCTTATTTCTTGAGTGGGAGAAACTAAATTCAAGTTGGAAATAAAAATCTACAGTGTCAATTGCTGTAGGTGAAAAGAGCTATCCTAAATTATTGCAAGTAAGAATCCAGTTCTTAGAAATCAGTATGTATTTTAATTCATATTGTTCTCTGACAAAGCAACAGAGGAGAGTGGTAAGATACAAACTGTCATTAAAGATGGGTTGGTTCAGTTAAGTAAGTGGAATTGGTCCTCTAGCTTTTAATGTTTTTTGTCTTATGATTCTGGGATTTATTCTCTGAGAGGGATTGAAAGAGTCATTTTGATGTACCTGCAGCAAGGTTTTACTGTGTGTAAAAGGCTGCATACTATGTATAGTTTGGTTTCTGGGGGGGTGGGGGAAGCGAGTATGCAAAGCCTGGATGCTTTTAAGGCTGCTCTAGACAATTTTTGTTAAGCTCTGTGTGGAGTTGTAGCTCATGGTCAGTAAGTTCGTTTCCTCCTTGCTTTTTCACAGCCTGGGGTTACGGTTTGAATGTCCAAGTTCTGGCAAAAATTCAAAGGTTGACACTGCTTTCTGAATTATCAGCACCAATCCACTATAATATGAGAAGTGCGTGAGTTTGAAGAGTAAGTATCTATACTTTCTTTAATGGTTGGATAAATCCTTTGTGGTTACAAGGAGCCAGAGTTTCTCTGCTATTGGCAACTCCCTCAGCTTTGCACCATCACAGCCGAGGGCTGATCAAGCTGGCTTACTCTTACTTGTACTTGATTAACATATTCTTTTGACATTCTGTGTGTGCAGCATGTGTTTTAAATTTTAATAATACAGGCCATAATAGAGTCCGTCTCTCACACACAGACCTTATGCTGCCTGTTTGTTAGCATTCTCCTTAAGAATTCTCTGTGTGGAAGAAAAATTGAGTGAAATGTACTGCAAATCAAACAATACCATTTGTAAGCCTCAGCTTTCAGAAGTTAATTATTATTTATACACTGGAGTCTTTGTAACAGCCTCAAAAGTTATAGGAAGGAAAGCAGGTGAACTTCACACTTGTGACAGACCATATAAACATGCAGTCAAGGTAATGTTGCTGGAAATGAGCTACAAACATTCTTGTCTCTCAGGTTTCTATTAGTACACTGAATCTATGCTTGAAATGTCTACGTTGGTCCTGATTTTGTTCTAAAAATCGAGGGCAAAACTGCTTGAAATTAGTAATTCTCTTTGGTAATGCAGCTAAATTACTGTAATGATCAGTTGTCACTTTCTTCCCCGTATGCTCCTGCCTACTACTTCCTTGCTCTAGCACTAGTGCTTGTCTGATACCTTGAACTAAATTGTAGGGGGAAAAAAATCTTGGAGGGGAAGGAAAAAAAAAAAGTGAGTTGTCTCCTTTTAGTTTAGCTTCCTGAACACAACCTCTTTGGGATCAGTGAGTGCACAGGGGAGGGGGCAGGGAGACCTGACTAACAGCTGGGGAAGAGCAGGAGGCAGAATTAAATCTTCTTGTAGCCTGCTATTAAATTTGTCTAACTTTAGATGAGAAGTCCCCTTTTCAAGAATGACAGTTTGGATTTATAGTAACTCCTTAAAGGCTAGGTAAAATTAGGCTTCAAACTCTTTTGTCACTAACTTTATGCACACAAATCTGATTGTGATTGGATATTTAATTACCTAGTACGGGAATACCCTTCCACAGTACACACATACGAAGGAACACTAGATCTGCTCAGGTGAAATATAGAATCATAGAATGCCAGCTTGGAAGGGACCTCAAGGATCATCTGGTCCAACCTTTCTAGGCAATACTATAGTTTATATGAGGTGGCTCTGCACCCTGGCAAGCTGAGACTTACAACTGTCCAAGGTGGGGGAATCTACCACTTCCTTTGGGAGAATATTCCAATGTTGGATTGTCCTCATGGTGAAAAATTTACCTCTTGTGTCTAATCAGAATCTCCCCAGGAGCAACTTGTGCCCATTAACTCTTGTCTTTTCCATGTGACTCCTTGTAAATAGGGAGTCTCCATCTTCTTGGTAGCCACCCTGTAAGTTCTGGAACATGGTAATAAGGTCTCCCTAAAGCTTTCTGTTCTCAAGGCTGAACTAACCCAGTTTTCTCAGCCCCTCCTCATATGGCAGGCTCTCTAGTCCTCTGATCATCCTTGTGGCCCTTCTCTGGACCCTCTCCAGCCTGTCTACCTCCTTTTTGTAGAGCAGGGACCAGAACTGAATGCAATACTCCAGCTGTGGTCTGACAAGCACTGAGTAGAGTGGGATGATGCCTTCTTTACCTCTGCTGGTGATGCTTTTTTTGATGCAGCCCAGCATTCTGTTGGCTTTCTTTGCTGCTGCAGCACAGTGGTCACTCATGTTGAGCCTGTTGTCCAGCAAGACCCCCAGATCCCTTTCCACAGGGCTGCTCTCCAGCCAGGCGGATCCCAGTCTGAACTGCACTCCTGGGTTATGTGTTCAAAGGTGCAAGACCTTACACTTCTCCCCGTTGACCTTCGTAAGGTTCCTGCTAGCCCACTCCTCCAACCTGTCTAGGCCATCCTGGAGGATGGCTCTCCCTTCTGGAGTGTCAACCTCTCCACTCCTCTTGGTGTCATCAGCAAAATTCACCAGGGTGCTCTTGATCCTAACATCCAGGTCACTTATGAAATCATACTGCAGTTGTAAAAGTCATCTCTGAAAACGTTCAGGGATGAGATTTGCAAGTGAAGGGTACTGTTTAATGTAGAAAACCTCCAGAGGAGGAACAGGAGCAAGTTATCTGTGTTTTAAATTAATGAGGGCACATGCTCTTAAGCTGGCTGTGCGAATTTCAAATACTAATAGATTAATGAGCTAATTCTCGGTCTTCTCACTAACTCAGTTTGAAAGGACTGCCTGGTGGTAGACTGTTCTTAGGGCTCAGGCTTGGCTCAGACTGTGCTGAGCTCCCAGTGTCCTGTCTGACCAGGACATGGTCTTGCCCTTTAAGGAAAGGCATTCTCTCCAGTCCTACCTTTGCTGGTTTGCTCTGTCTCTGTGTTATGCACAAGTGCAGGATGCAGCCCAACAGCACAGTCCCTGCCGTGGGCTCTGCTGCCTGGGTCAGTGCATTGGCTCCTGTCAACAGGAAAGAGAACTGAGCAGCATCTGGGGGTCTGCAGGGCCTGGGGAGCTGAGCTCTCCTGTATTTCCGGGCATGAACCTGGTAAAGAGGAATTGTGAGATGGTGCTGTGTGCTAGTCACCATGTGCATCAAAATCTGGAAACCCAGAATGAATAATCCTGCTTTTACTTGTGCCAAAAAAGAGTATGACAGCATAACCTGTCACAAGGAAATGAAGAGAAAAAGATTTTATATTCTTGCTCTTTGTGGCTTTTTCTATATATCATGTACCTATTCTGTGGTCAAAGACAGGTTTTCCTTTCTGATGCATCAAGTGTCAGTGTAAGTACAAGAGAAGAAAAAAATCAGGTGGTTGAATGCTTAAGGATGCCAATAAATTATTGGAGTGTGTTGGGAATTAGGTGCCCTCTGTGGGAGCTGATAAATAGTCAATGGAGACACATAGTGTTCTAAATCTAGCCCTAGATTCATATGCATCTGTCCAGCTTAAGGCAAATTGTAACATGAAGGTAGTTTTCACTTGCTTGTAGTGTTGCCAAGTTACCTACCATGTAGATTCTCTGAAATTGCTATCTTGGTGGTAGTAAGCAGACAGGAGTACAAAGTACACAACAGCAAAGGAAAGGAGACTTCACAGCCATGGCCCAGAGGAAGCATAAAAGGTTTTTTTCCTGGATCATATTATCAGATCTGTGTTAGTTGTTCATTGAAGCTGTATCACAGTGACTTTCTGTGGTTATTTAATACAAAACCCAGGACACCATAGAGTGTGCAGAAACCATTAAAAGCAACATTTGGAAAAATGAATGTGGTACTGTACAGCCTTTGAAATTGCTTTTCATAAGTTATCTCTTACTAATCAAATAGAACCTGTGAGGGAATAGAAAGAACCAAGCAGGATGTGACAGGTACTTAGCTTCAGAAGAAAATGGGCATATCTATGTTATTGTTTTGTACTACAGTAATAATCAGAATACCCTTACAAGTGATTTTTCTGTACTCTACATTCAAGTGGGGAACCTATAGCTTACCGTTTTAAGACATTCCACACTCCTCTGGCTCTCCCCCAAAATAACATCAGGTGCAGCTGCCTCCTTATCTTTTATCTACTGACTATTACATTGTGGTATATGTTTGTGGATGTTTGTTTTGTGGGGATGATACTTTGCTTTATGCGCACAAAGAGGTATGAGGCTGCATTGTGGCTCTGGACCAGAAATGTACAGGGATATGTGGAAAGGTGCCAGTAGCTTTTGTGACAGTTGCTCTGGGTGCACACACAGCATCCATCCAATATGCCTGGCATGTTTGTGCTTTCTCCCAGTGTTGGAGGATCTTCCAGAGCGATTTGTGGGAAGATGCTGTGATGGGGTCAGGTGTAGCTGTAGTGCTGAGCAGCCACAAGGCAGATTGCTTCTGTCCCTAGTGGTGACTTCTGCAGTGAAAGCACAGCTTGGGAGTTGGAGTCACCTAGTTCTGAAACCTGCCTGAACAAGGAGGGTGTAGCTGTGATGCTGAGGCTGCCATACATACGTCAGCTACGATCTGTTGTAGGAATAAGTAATCTGGCCAGTGAAATCTTTATCCAGTCCCAGGTGCCTATATTGCAAGATGGAGCAGCCAGCTAGCCATGGTCACTGTAAGGCATGCAGACACGGAATTATTCCTGCCTAGAAAGGCCTGTGCAGAGTATAATTACACACTTTACTGAGTTTGTAGTCAGAATTGAAATCCAGCTTAGTGATCATATGGTCACTGTTTCTTTTCACCCACAAGATATATCTCAAATATAAGCAGAGTGATGCTGAGAACATGCCTCGTATGACTAAGAAGAAAAACTCTTCAACGGAAAAGCAACCCTAGCCCCCTATATAATATATACATATATATATAAAAGTCTGAACAAAATGTTATAGATGACATATTGACAAAACACTGCCAGAATAAATTTTTATGTGGGTATAAAAATATGCTCAGTGGGTGTAAATTTTGTATGCATTTCAAAATCTAAACTTAACAATTTGATGGATTTGCAGGGCATATCTATATTTTTTTTGAGATAAAAAATTCAAGAGGTGTAGGCTCTGATAAAACTAAATGTGATCACGTAATGTATTTGATTTAATTTATGAAGCACTACCTGTCCTCCTCCTTTAACAGGCTACTCAAGATATGTTAAAGTGGTCTAACACTAAGTGTATGAGTTTATTGCCTGAGAATGTTAATGCATTCGTTACTGTTAAGTGCTGTCCTTGGTTATAAGTGTAGATGGCACTTTTGCACCACTGTTTACCTGTGCTTGCTGTTATTCACTATTCTTTGCTGCCTTCTCAGCTTTGGTACTGTCCACTTACAGTTTTTTTACTTTGACAGTTCCTATTAACAGCTGCTATTGTACAGCAGAGGTGGGATTGTACACAGAGAGCCTTCTTGCATCCTTTCCCTGAGCTTTCCAACCCATTCTGCATAGCACTTTGCTTTTTTCTCCATTAAAGCCTTGATTCTGTAAGAAACACGTTGGAGTACTTCTCTTCATTAATGCGCAGTAGTCTTTCTATGCATTTTGTTATGCTTCTCTGACTGGGCTAAAATGTGTCTACCCAGCTAAGCTTTATATTTTGGACTGTCCTAGGACAGGTTTCATTGGGAGCCAAAAGCTCCCAAAGAGTGATGACAGATTTTCTTGGCCTGTTTAAGTTCATAAACTTAAAATTTCAGCTCATGAAATTTGCATTCACCATGTAGTGGCCCCACTACCAGGCATATCAGCCGGGTCACCAGGAAGTGTATCAGCCTCTTGGCTTCCCTGACACAGCAGAGCTCCACTTCAGGAAGCATGGAGCCACAGTTCCCTTTTTGTCACCAGATGAAGCGCTGATATTGGGTTAAATGAGTCTCAGTAAGCAAAATACTTTGGGGTCCTCATAAAGTCTTGTGACCAATGTCAGCATCTCTAGTATGGTCTACAAAGTGTCCTGGAAACTGGTACCAAGTGCTTCTGGCTGTAAACACATCTTTTCTTGTCTGACACTGAAAAATCAGAAGAGGAGACTGTACTAATGGAAGAGTGTACTTCAACACCAGAACTGCAGATGCAGTATTAAGTGGGCATACAATGTTTGTTGATTTCATAGTGATTAATAATGTCTCTTTTACACTCTTGTGCTCTGACTTCTTGTGGCTTCACTGCTCTAGGCCTTCCACATCAAAAATGTTTGTGATCATGTTGCCTGTTATAGTGTATCTGTTCCAGGAAATAATTATGCTTTTTTGGATGTGAGTTGACTGATGGCTGAGCACAGTTCAGACCGGGTGCTGCATGCCTCCAGCCTGACAAGGCTTAGCTTTGACCTAGGGGGGACAGAAAAACATCAAGCTGTGCCTTGAACAGCAAAGGGGGGTTGGAAAATGCAATTGTGTTTGTGGAAAGGACCCAGAGTATACAGCCTGCATGGCTGCAAGACAGTCTCACTGTTGAAAAGACTGATAGTGAGAAATTACAAACAGGGTGAAGGCATCGTTTATACCCTCCAGCTAGTATGTATCTTGGGACAGATATTTGATGGAAAGCATTTGCTGAAAAGAATCTGAAGTAAACAAACATTATTCATTTGGAAGGTGATGATGAGAATTATGAAGCTGGTGGAGAGAGCGAGGGTCAGTAAAAGTTAATTTGGAAAACTTATCTTTGACAAAATGAAACAATTAGAGTACCTAAAGAAAGCATGGCTCTATTGGAACACGGAAATATTCTTGGCAGACACATGATCATATTCTGTGCACTTCTATTTATGAGCAAATGCAGAATCTCGCTCTTGGCCTAATGTGATATTGAATTATTGAGTCTTTGTAGTTAATTAGCTTCTAAACAATCTAGAAGTCTAAAAAGTGATTGGGTAGAATTTAATTTTGGATAGGGTCTGTTTTGAGCAGTTTATGTCTAAAGTGTGACTTTTCTTAAACATATTTGCTCTATGATCCTCATCTTAAGCTATTGATGTCAGTGAGAATCATGTAACTGATTTAAGGGTATTAGATCAGGTCTTATATATTTCTCTTCAAGACATATCTGTAGAATTTGTTAATAAATTACTTTGCACTTGGGCAATCTTAACACTGCAAGCTCAATATAGCTTAGGGAGACGGAGCTGAATTCTGTTCTGCTTCATATACAAATGAAACCATGAGTTAAGTACTAATTCTTTATTATTGATTACTCAATACGCATTGGTAGTGATTTTTGTGAAACAGGATAGAAATACCACTTCATTTTCAGTTCCTGGGTTGCATTTGTAGTCGATAATTAAAGCAAAACAACTGCAGCAAAACAGACTTGTGAACTGAATCCATTTTATGTGGAAGTCAAAGGAAAGATTCTTCATATATTAGCTCATGAAATGTACCAGTATTTTAAGAAAGATATTTAATTAGTTTAAGTTAGTCTGGAGAATCCAGATTTGGTACAAGAATGTGATCTTGTTATTATGCTTGTTTCTGAAATGAAGCATCAAATGCCCCATTCTTTCATGTACATCAACATGGTCTTTAAAGATATTCTTGCAGATCAGCACCTGTTATTTTCTGTGTGTGAAGAACAAAGTTGTCTCAACTGGCTTACCTGGCGTACTTGGCTAGTTTTATGACATCATTTGCTATCATGAGCAACGTACATTAAAAAATTCTTGTTATTTTTACGTTTGGCTCTTTGCACTGGGGACTGTGAACCGATCTGCCCCAGGATATGGAAATCTTAGAATATTAACAAAGCTCATTATAGGCTAGAAAGACTATGTGTATGAGAAAAGATTGCACCTTCTCCCTTTGTTTTGGTATGGGTTCATTTTTCTTGAGGAAGAGGGGGAGGAACAAAAGGGTATGTCTAGGCTAAAATATCAAGGTCAATAAGTCACCAATCAGAGGTTAGATTGACACATGCTAAATTTAGAGTGCAAATGGAAAATAACCAGTTGAAACATTTCTATTTTGTCTATATCTGTACCAAAAAAAGTGTTGGAACCTATAGAATAAAACCTGATTGTAGGGATCTGCTGAGGAGATACTGAAATTTTGAATGCTGGGGTATTTAATGGGAAATCTAATCTGAAGACACTAGAACAGGGTAGAGCCTGTTACAACACAGAGGTGTTGAAGGGCAGGGAAGGAGGCATGCAGAATATGGATGATGAGACCAGTGAGTTTCTTAGATATATTGTAGGCTGTTAAAAAAGGAGGAGACAGATCTCAAGAGTGGAGGAAATGATTGCTGCTTTCAAGACTTCACAATAATTTATTTTTAGCATCAGGGTGCAGAAAGTGACATTTTCTGAAAGGTAAAACTTTGAGCTTGCCTGAGAAAACTGATCAAAGTAAATGGACACACTTAAAACTAGGGCATGGAAATTATTAGTCAGAAGGGCAAGAATGTATTTTCCCTCCTTTTGACCATGTATCACAGAAGAAAGCTCCCAGTAATGTGCAGAGGTTGGCTTGTCTACTGTACCTCCAAGAGAGCAGGATTTCAAAAGACTGCTTGCTTGGGACTAAAGTGCATTTTTCTTTGTGCATTGAGATAAAAGCAAGCCTGGAATTGCAAAGAGAACTCAAAGCTATTGTGGTTTCATCTCATTTTTACACAGAGCCCATTGAGGTTTAAGTGATTTAATCCTAAAGCTGTAAACCTGGGTAGGTTCACACAGAACTTAGTAAAAGGTTATTTTAAAGAATTGCAAACTCCAAAAGATGTCAGAGAACTTTGACTGAGCTTGTTACTTGTAAGTAACAGAACGGGAGGTCAGGAGACTTTTCCAGGATTTTCAAAGTTGTTGGGAAAATTTTTTGTAGCTCTGCTTCTATTAAGACTGTGACCAGCTGCATCAAAGGTTTCTGCATGGGGTTAAAATACCTGTACTGAATTTATAGTAGGGGATGTTCATGAATCTCGTTATCTAAAAGTGCCCTTGATTTCAAAGAGGAGAATAAACAAGACAAAAATGCTAAGCATGGGGTTGTTCTTACAATGGTGGTTGTAAATTGAAAAAAGGAAGGGAGAGCAAGTGGAGTGGAGCAAGTGTTTGCACAGAGAGTAGTGGAGTAAGAGTTAAGCAAGAGTCAGTATCCTTGGTTTCTGGCTGAGGCTGTAATGTGACTACCTTGATGCATATCCTTGAGCTCTCTTTTTCTGCTGTGACTGCCCATGTTGTGCCAGTTGCTTTTTTGCCAGTTTATATAACGAAATCTGTAAAATGTTTTTAAATGGCTGCAGTGTGGTGCTCATGCTTAGCTCATATTCTGATTAAGTGAAACTTTTTCTCATGTTCCATGGTAGCAGTGAAAATTGCTGCTTTTTCCTCTAGCAAAAAAAT
This sequence comes from Hemiprocne comata, assembly GCA_020745705.1. Taxonomy (NCBI): domain Eukaryota; kingdom Metazoa; phylum Chordata; class Aves; order Apodiformes; family Apodidae; genus Hemiprocne; species Hemiprocne comata. The sequence continues at coordinate 11,491,843 of CM036597.1, read as the reverse complement.
TAAACCATTAGATGATTAAATCCCTCTTGGGGTTCAAAGCATTTCTCTCTAACAAGCTCCTCTTCTCTTTCCCCTGCTCCCTAGCCCTTCTCAGTCTTCGAATCAGCAGCAATTCCTGAATTGTGCTGTTAGTTTTGGGAACATGCTGTTCCCATCCTTTCCTTGAGAAATACTGAGAACATCAGCCCAAGCTGGTGTGGGCAGTGTCGTTCTGTGCCTTCATGCCACAGGGCTCAATTCTGTCTCTATTAACTACTTGCTTATCTATGGTTATGAAGTATTTAAAAGTTCAAATAGATGTTTCCTTACTGATTAGGTGCCTGGATGTACAGGGACCATGTGGGGAAATGCTTATTTCAGTCAATGACTGCATTTTACTCCCTCTTCCACAGAAAACTAAGAAAATATTTTTGAAAATAAATATTTTTGTCTTAGTAATTTTTTTTCTTCAGAACATGAGTATTAAATACAGGTTTAATATCTGTGTCAAGGTAGAAGTAATTTAAATAGTTTACTCAATTTTAATAAATTTATTTACTTCTTACCTTAATAGCACTATTGTGGCTTTAAGTAGTCTGTGTAAAATGCCATTAAAAGTGGTATATCTGTTGGAAAACCAGGATAAATCTTAATCAAACAGGCACAAAGCTCAGGTGTCAGAATTGCATCCTGTTTCTGAAAATCTTAGTCAAACCTGTCCCTGAACATAGACATGGAGCTGAGACACAGAATGTATGTTTGTTGGGGTTTATTTTTGCCTCTAGTGATTAAAATAGCTGTTCCAGAAATGGTAATTCATTTTTGAATATTTACTTTAATCAACCTTGTGTACTACACCTCTAGAAAATTACCACCTACTCAAATAGAGCTAGAGAAGTATCTTAAGTGTCTTATTAAATTCTTTCAGCCTTTAAAAAAAACCCGTTTTATAAGATTGAGATTTTGCTCCTAGTCATGCTGCTATCAGTCTTGGATAACAATACTGGTGTTGATACAATCACATTACTTGACAGTGATGCCAATGATGTCAAAATCTGGCTTTGTATTCAAGACTTTCTACCTCAAAAGCCAAATAGATGGTTTCAAAAATCTTAGTTATAACTCTGCTGAATTCTACTTTCTACAGAAAATCTTTCATTACCTTTTAAAATCGATGTGACCTTGTTATAGTAATGGCAAGAGCCTTTCCTTTACACTCATAATCAGTATTGATTATAATGAGAGATGAAGAGTCCTCTGGTAGAATAACATTACTGTCTGATTTAATAAGATAATTGCTATCTTTATTCATAAATATTGTGTTTTATCACTTTCTGTTAGTGTGGCACATGTGGGATTCATAATTTATTTCAATTACACCAGTCATCAGAGAAGCTAGTGAAATGTGATATTAACAATGCTGCTTTTACTGTACCACCATAGATTTTCTGGAAATGGACAAGCCCATCATCTATGTGACAAGAGCTCTTTCCTGTCTTTAATATGCGCCTGGTATATGAGCTGGTCAGGTCTAAATAGTAAAGGAAAATTAATCTAGATGGTTTAGTACTCTTTCAGCCTGAGTGCCAGGAGTTTGAGCTAAAAGGAAGAAGGGGGAGGGATGAAGGAGGCAGAGAGAAATAGGGAACCGAAAGAGAGTAGGCAGGAGAGAAGAAGGAAGGTGAGAGGAGTCTCAGAGGTGAGGAAGAGAATGAAGGCTGAGAAAGAGTGGGGCTTTGAAGCACTTCAGAAGCAGTAGCAGAACTACAAATGCATTTTCTATGCACAGAACATTTTGCCTGGACAAAAGAACTGATAGACAATGATGAAGAGATTAGAAGAAAAAGCTGGTTTTCCTCTGATTCCTACATTTGTGGGCTCACAGAAATTTTCCCTGAACTTATACTTCTGGAGAACTGCAATGCTCCCATGATTTATGCAGCTCTACTTCACACCCTCATATCACAGCCCATAGTCTCTGAGTCATATGCTCCCTCTCATCAGATCTCAGAGCTCATGAAGCTCAGGCAGCATACTAATGGAGTTGCTGGTGCTTTTCAGATCTATTTTGGGGTCCTTTGGATTTTGCTGGGACACAGAATAAAAACAATTCCTTTGACATGGGCTTGTGACAGTATCAGAAGTGGCAGTTATGGATCCATGGTTCATTAGCAGTGACTGTGGAAAGAGGTCAGATATTGAGCACCCAGAGTTTGCAGGAGATTTCTTTAGGGGCTACTCTTGGAAGAAAAGTAGAGGAAAATCAGGGTCATTTTAAGGCAGAAAAGAGGGATATTATTAGAAGTGGTGTTTCTGATGTGCTTAGGGGATATTGCAGAGGACTAGCAGCTCCAGTGCTCTGTTCCCTGCCCACCCTCTCCTTCCCAAGGCCAAAGCCTCTTGGACTTTGCTTTTTGGTGGAATATCTGATGACACTCTTCCTTCTGTTTTTTTCCTGCATTCAGCTTGGCAACTCTCTTAGTCCTGACATGTAGTTTTTCAGTGGCAGTTATAACAGAAATAGTAATTTGCATAGACAGTAACATTAGGAATATGTGCTTCTGTCCATGCTCTAGTCATTTTACAATCCTGGAAATTATCAGGTGGCCAGCTAGCTCTTCAGAACTCCTGATTGCAGCACCTCAGAGCACCAACAGGGGAGAACTTATAGAAAGTCTAGTAACCTTTTGTGACACTCTAACAGATTACACTGATAAAAACATGTTTTTCAGATGGAGTGTGATGCATTCTTGGCATTATAGAGCTTTCAAGCAGCCTAATGTAATGCCCACTTTCTTTTATTTTTTATGGAAGAGATTTGTTTTTTCATTGTGCTGGAAAAGACTGCTTTGTTATGCTCTGAAGTTCAGGCAGGTCAGGAGAGAATATTGGAAATTGAACTTTCCAACCTGGTGGCCCCTGCTGTCATGGCAGGCAGCAGTCTGACAGGAACACAAGTTCAGCAATACAAAGTAATAATGAAAAATGTAGCTTTGCAACTTTTCTCTGTCAATAACAAAGCTCATCTTTTTGTGTCAGCAAGACATTGCATGCAGCACACATTTCAAATTCAGTTAATCTCAAAATAATTCAAAAATCAAAGAGCTTATTCAACCATCAAGACATACCAGATTGACTCACTGCGTATTCATGGAGGGGAGCAGAGAGAAAAAGAATTCAATATCAGAATCAGTAAAAGCTGCACTAGTTTTTGTTCGGTCAAAATTGTTTTTAGACCACACAAGCTCACTATGAATACTAAAAGAGATACCAAAAGAATATCTTATGATTGTGTTGTTTACATTACTCATCTAGGAATAAAATTCACAAAGGTGGCAGTTGTATATATGTGCACATGCTCTTTCTGCATCACTGCAAGAACTTGCATATCATCGATGTTATTTCAGGGCTGTGTGTGACTCTGCTGTCACCACACACCTGACATTCAAATCCAGTGTCAAAGAGCACGTGCACATGCAGCTGATGGGCCAAGAGCTTTTGCTGTGGTTTTAGTATTTGGTCACCCAGTTTCAATGTTTCCTGTTTCAAATATTGTGTTGGAGCTGAGCACAGGGAACATCTGGGAGCCCATGGGGAACTTCTGGTTGTACTACTTGCTTAATGCTCACCTTAGGCTGAGCTGTTGTAGGATATATGAATCAAAGGCTCCCCTCACTGCTACCCCTACCTTCTCAGCAATAATAGATTATTCGGCAATAAATTGGTCTCATCTCTTAGGCTTTAAATTTATGTCATTCCCATTTTATCTTTTATATGCATCTGAGAAGTTTTCCAGCCACTGAGCACTGAATTGCTGCAGACACGCAACCTAGTTCCGCCATTCTCCTGTCTGAAGTGTGAAGGACTTTTATTCTTGAAACTTGTAGACAGCTGAATAAACTAATTTCTTTCACCTGTTAGTTATCAAGGCTTTGTTTGTCTTTGCACAGCAGAGTGTAATCCAATATAAGTCAATTACAGACCCCTCTTTTAATTGTCAGTCAAACAGTGAAGATGGTGACAGTAATGAAACACTTACCTTGGTGCTGGCACACTTCCCTATTGAATAAAGGTAAAAGGCATGATCTGACATGAGATGACTTCAATTTCCACGGAGACTTCACCAGGGTGATGCTTGCAGAATTGGGGTCACATGATAAGCATTTAACCAGCTAACAGCAAAATAATGAACAAACCCCATATGATTTCTGCATAACCTGGAAAGATGATTCTTTTTTCCTTCACGTATTTCATGCTGAATAACAGGGCTATTGCAGGATAAAGATTCTAAGCCTTTACTTGGAGCAGGAGTTCTTGGGTCATGCAACTGTTTGAATAAACTATTTCACTAGCTTCTCTCCCACACAGTAGTGGGCGAAAAAAAAGTTTGTGAATGCCACTTGATTGTACTTTTAAAGAGGAGTAGTGTTTTAATAAATGGGATCATACAGGGGAATCCACTTCTCTGTCCTGTCTGTGGCAGTGGCCAAATATCAAGACTTACAGAGAAAATTTATTTTTTCTCTCCTGGTCTCCAGCAGTCAGACATTGTCACTAGTCTGCAGATATCTGGAAACTGCTCTTGGAGTACAGGGCTCCTTGCATGTCTCTGTATTGTCTAGTTCTACTGCCTATGAGATCTTCAGTTCCTCTCTGAATTGGGGTCAGCAGTGGCATGTCATGGCAGAGGGATCTTAGAGGTAGGATTATTAAGGCAGTTTGCTGTGTATAGGTGTCCCGTAACCCTGGCTTTGATGCATTTTGGCAAGATTTATTCAGTGTCCCTGCCCAAAAGACTTTTTCTTACCTTATAATACATAAAATCACCTACGATTTCATCAGGCTTATGTTGTTTTCCCAGGCAGCTCTGCTGCAGGTTTCTCAGCTTGTTGCCAGTCCATGGAGTTGTGATAAAGTGGGTCACACCCATGGGGGAGAAAAAAGGATAAAATGAAATTACAGGAGCAGATTTGCTGTTGAACTCTTGCTTTAGTTGTTCCCTGTTGATGTGAGTGCTGCTATATGTTCTTTATGTTAACGTCAATTATTTATCTTCCTTTGGCAGCATGCCACTCTTCCACCCACTTTCAAGTGACTGATGTGGTGAAGTAATGAGAGGTGGCACACCATGCACCAGCACTCCTCAGCTTAACTAGGGGGGCATGAGTGAGCAATGTATGCTTCAGCTTTTACACATACCTTTTTTTCAACAACACAGATGTGGTCACTTGCTTTCCTTTCTTGTTCGTAAAGGGTCTGGCCCACAGAGTTGGTCAGTCCACTTGTTTTCTCCTTTATGCAAGCTGTATGTGATGTGGAGAAGATTAACCAGGCAAGGGCAGATGTCTCCACTAGCTCCATTTTCTCTCTTTTCACGGTTTGAAAGGGGCTGATCAGCAAAGCAGGAGTAGGCTGGCTTCCAGACTGCTTGTTCATTCAGTAGCAAGAGCTCCAGTAAATATTGTCAGGTTCCTGCCCTTCTGCCTCCTAATAAAATAAAACCCATTAAAACTCTTAACAGCCTTTTGAGCTGGATGTGGGCATTGAATATGGAGGATTACAGTTGTTGCTATTGACAAACTGAGTAAAATTAAAACTGCTACTGACTGTTCCTGCCCTTTGGTGAGCGAAGAGGACAAAGACTGGTGCTTCTCTTGCTCTCCAAAAGTAATGTGGAAGAATAACCCCCAAAATCAGGACAAAGCATGAACGGATTGGAAAAATCATCAGGATTCATCATCTAGTGATCAATCCTTCAAAGCTGCATCTTTCTTTTCTGCTCTAAGGTCAAAGTTACAGACTTTTTCTCTTTGATACTGTCAACTACAATTGCTTGCAATCAAACCTTTTAGCTGTCTAGCTGAAACCATTTATTTTTAATGTAAAAGACATAGGCAATTTACAGCAAATAGTAATGGAAATGTATTATAAATGTTAGAGGTTCTGAGCAGGCAATCTGTTATAAAACTTTATGTACCCATTTTACACATGCACAGCTCTTTTCAGTTGTAATGAAAAGGCCTAGTCAACGTTATTTCTTACATCTTCATTCTTATTAATCCTTTTTTCACAGCCTGAACTCTGGTTCGTCAACTGCCAAAATAGAAATACATATGCTCTTACATAACATAGGGAGACATCTATAGGTTCTGTAAAGCTTTCTTATTATGAAAAGTCATGGATTACCTTGCAGAAAGTTTGATGTGTCAGCTTACAGAAGTGTTGGGGAAGAGTTGATTCCTACGAAAGCCTTGAGCATTTATCCAAATATTCTAATTTGTGTCATCCAAAAAGGATAAACCCTCTAACTATACTAGTAAAAATGTATTAAATGATTGCTAGATTTTGAGGTTGAGAATATTCTTTAGTTTGGAACTCAGGGCTATTGCTCTTTCTGAAACATTAGATCAAATATAAGAATATTTTACATTTTCATATGGCTTTGTGCCAAATTCCCAATTAGCGTAAAACAGGTCTTACATTAGCTGTGGAAAACCTGTCTCTCATGCCTACAACAGGGAATACAGCATACTTGCTCCTGAAGGAAGGCTTAGCTCAGATTTTTTTGCTCTGGGTTCTGCTAAAAGTTTAAAGTTTGTAACAAAATCCATCATCTGCTCCTTGCTGCTGAGTGTGATGGAAAACCCATCCCTTCTGTAATGATCTGTGTAATTTGGAGTGCACAGGGGCATGTGATGCTCTTTATTGCATGGAAAGAGCAGACTGGAAGGATCCACTAATGTTGCTCGTCAAACATATTGTCCTTTGAGATAGGTGGTTGAAAGTGTAGATGTTTGACTAGAATTATGTGCAGAACTGAAGAGTGTGGATTTGTTGTATTTCTTCTTGTCTTCTGATATTTCCGTTTCTCATCTTTTCAGAAAAAATACTGCACATAACTTGTACCAGGCAGGCCCAGGTGAATGACCCAGGCAGCTCTAGTTATGTTGTCCCAGCCACGCTGAGCTACACTTGGCCTTTGTGAACCCAAGTTTGGGCTGAGCAGAAGCACAATGTGAAAATAAGTGTGTGGAAAAACTGATAATGGAGGATGTCCAAAACAGATACATTTTCTCTGATGTGTATTTCCTAGTTTCTCTCTGTTCTTTCCCCAGCAAACACCAGCAGGAGTTGGGTGTTCCAGTATAAAAAGGCTCTCTGAAAAAGAGAGGTTTCTAGTGTGTCTGGGCTATTTAAATAAAATAATTACTTTCTATCCTATTTAGGTATCTAAACATGTTTACCCTCTTTCTTGAGCAGGGGTCTCTAACTGGAGCTGTGTTGGCTAATCTCAAAGACTAGAATGTGAGTTCTTGAACGCAAGGGCACAAATCCCACTAGCTTACATGAGAGCTTAGGTGAAATTGGTTTTGATATTTCTGAGTGAATTAGCAGCTGTGGCCCACTGACTTCCAACAAGATTTGGGCACTTGGCATTCAGACAGACACATCTCAGAATTCTGATCTTAGTGCTGTTAGCAAAAAGATGCATTGCATGGCACTTTTTGTGTACAGCTAACTTGAATTGGTATACATTGACCTTTTGAGAAGAATATTTATATGTTGCTGGCACTGATGACAATTACAATGCTGAAAACCTTTTTTCCAAAAAAAAAAGGAAATTTCTTTCTTATTCCAAATAACACTTTAAGAGTAGGAACTGTTGCTTTCCGTTAGCACTGCTGGAGAAAGTTTAAAAGAAAAAAAACAAAATAGAAGTGAAGCATAGAAGAATTTATTCATAAATGGGCAATAGGAAGCAGGGCAGAGGCATTTTTTGTGATTATGAAGACAGGCAACTGCAATAAATACCCATGAATCCTTTTGCATTTAGAAACCATTCTAACAAAAATAAATCCCACTGGAGGGATTTTCTAATTAAAACTGTGTTTATAATCAGTTACTTATTTGACCAAACCCACCTTTTCATTCACCAGTTGACCATAAACAAATACTCTGCTTACCAAAATGAGTCACCAATGAGTAAGATAAATAATTCTTCATGTGTTCTTTTGTTGTGAGCAGTTTGCTATAAACCACTTTCACTGAAAACTAGAAGTTTTATTTGTTTTGGGTTAATGGAAAAATCCCATTCTATTTTGTTGCTACTCTTAGACTTTAGCTAACTATAGGGGTCACATTTCCATATGCCAGTGTTTGTCCTGATTTTATCAGAATTTTCAAGGATATCAAGGCCAAGGAAGAAAGGTTTACAGAAGTCTGCTGAATCTTTTAGCAACTAGACAATTAAGCATAAAATGTCTTCAATGTGACACAGTTAAATGATAAAAACACCTTTCTAGTAACTACTGAAGATGGGAAATATTGTGTGAAAGGGGCAGGAAGTGTTTCAAAGGGCACTTGATAATAAAGGGTCTGCAAGTGTTACTTGTAAGTGATTTATTGATTTGTTCATTGTAGCATGTGAGACTGTACTGATTTATACAGAGCATATACAAGAGCCATGTCATTACAAACTGCAAACCAATCTTTAAAATTAGTTACTGTCCAATAGGTTTTGGAAGGATATACCTGTCCTGCTGCCACCCAGTCCAGAGCACAATGATTACTTGAAGATGAAAGTTGATGTGAGTAGATCAACGCTCAGTATATTAGGTCAAGCATTTTTAACATAGATTTATGAACCATAGATTTATGATTCTAGTTCATTTTGTGCTTTCTTGGGAAAGAAAAATGGAAGTACTTTAAGAATTTGCCTTTTCAAGATCTGGAACTTCCTTGCACATTTCTAATGGTATTTCCCTTTCTCTCTGCTTTCTCTAGCCTATCCAAATTCCTCTTTTTTCATCTGCTCTTGGTGTGCCAGTTCACTGTAAGTTATATAGCTTAATTATGTCTTCCTCAGTCCCCAGACATGAGTATTAGTCTTTATTTCAAATTGCAAAACCTGTTTTTTGGTTTTTGATATCCCATCTTCAGTCCTAACTGATAACCAGGATCAGCATTGCTATAGGTATGTTTAGTTTTCTAATGATTAAATTTCATCTGAATGGTATGGCGTACGTATAATAAACTACCTGAGCATCTATCGCTTGCAAAGGGTGGGAAATCAAGACTTCTGAAGAATTGATTCTGCAAGACATAAAGACCTTCAACTTCAGAAGAAAGTCTGTTGCCCTGGAAATGGTTGCTAGGGCAAAGAAGTGCCTTTTGGCACAAATTTCTGATCTCTAAAGCAAAACTCTTGTGACATGAAATGAAATCTTATGGCTTATGTGTTTCTTAAAAGAAGCCCAAGACCTGTGCTGTTTTATATTTCTCCAATAAAAAAGCTTCTACTTGTCAATACTTGATGATCTGAAAATCTCACCTAGGAAATTACAAGAACCTGGACTGCGCCGGTAAACACGTGGTACTCTTGGCTGTGTTCAGTGTGATCTGTGCAACCAGTGCAGATCTGCAAGCAGCAGCACAGCCAAGTGCAGAGAAAAGACAGTTTTGTTCGTTATTCTTTGCATCTCCACAGTGCCCAGAAGCCTAGCCTTGGGCTATGGAGGATAGCAGTGTGCTGTGCACTGTGCTAATGCTGAGTAGACAACTTGTTGAGATGAGACAAAAGTGGTTACTTAAGACAGAGGACCACAAAGAAACAGCGTGATGACAGTAGGTGGCATGGTGGATCTCAGCATACAGCTGTCCAAGATTAATTATTCCCTAGCTGTAATAACATGGAAATCTTTGTGGAGAGACCATAATAAGTAATTCTGGAGATGTTCAAAGTGAGTTGCTTCCTACCATGAAGGACACAGTGACAGAGAGGATGAAGCTGCTTTTGTATTTTTGTAGCAAGTGGATGCTGAAGGTGTTAGTCACTGGTTGAAGAGAAGCGACAGCCTGTTTACAGTGTAGAGTGAGCCATGACAAGGCAGGGACAGGCAAGGAAGAGCTTGGAAAATGAAGATGCTTTTTGTTTGATATAACATAAAAGAAGGAGCCAAAACAGGACAGGTAGGACAGCAGATGTGGTCAAAGTGGCAGTGTAGAAAATAATCTTTTCAGAAGTATTGCAAATAGAGGTGAGCAGGGCCAGAATTGCATTTGTTAAACCTGAAAAAAAGATGTTGCTTTTAATAAAGACAAAAGGTGTTAGGAGCCTGGAGAGAGCATTTCCAGTGTGATCTGATAAGAAAAGCCATATCTGAATTTGTTATGTAGAGGGCACCTGCAGGATTTACACATAAGCTGGATTTGGGGACAGAGAGAAGAATGTGAGTTGAAGGTTATCCCAGGTTATGGATTGCAGCAAGTGGCACTGTGCTGTCAGCAGTGACAGAGGAAAGAAAGGAAAAAGGATTTGAGAAGTCTTGCTATGTTAAGCTTAAACTAGTGACTAGATGTCTCTGAAAACATTTTATTTCAGACAGGGTATGTTGGAGCAGAGAGATACTTCTGTGTGTTGCTAGGATAAAAATATAAATTGAATTTATGTTTTCAAATCAGCTCTGGGCAGGTAAAGTTGACAGTTTCTCTCTCACAGGAGAAGAGGAGGAAAGCATTTGGGATTCACTAGTGGAAAAATTGAGGTGGAAAACACACCACAGTCCATATCATTCATGGCAAGTCACCAGTTATGGGGTGGTTTGGTGGGGTTCACATAATATAGAGAATGATGACTAAGGAGCAGCTGTGGATACCTCCACGCTTTGCAGTTGCAAAGCGTAGTTAGTTGCTGGTTGCTGAAGCAATTAAAAGTCCTGCTCTATCCTTTGGGAGAGCAGAAGGCTCATGTGGCAGTGTATTTTTATCGTTATATCAATTTTTTGTCTGCCTGTTAAATATAATTGCTGAGCCCAATGTGTATGTTATTTCCTCTTCGGCTTTGTATATATAATTTTAATTTGTGTTATAGTCTCAGGCTGTTATCCTTTCTTTGTTTTTCAGCATAGAAATGAGAAACAAGAGGACAGAGAAAACCAGAATGTTTTAGGTATAGTGCCTTCAATTTAGCATTCAGTGTGCACTTCATTAGCTGAAGCTGTTTAACAAAGTGTGGGTCTTCTTGCTTTTCAATGCAGTCTGAGTTCTGGAAAGTGCACGCTCTGTACCCACTGGGTAAATACATGCTGTTCTTCTGTGGTGCTGGCTTCTGTGCTGAAAAATTCCTCTTGCCTCCGCTGGAATAACGCTGCTGGGTTGTACGAGATGGCTACAAGCCCACATGGTGCAGTAGCTGATCACAGCAGTGGCGTTCAGCAGGGAGTGCAAGTTAAATTTTCAAAGCAGGTACCAGGGTGGAGCAGAGCAGGCACAGGGCTCCCTGAGGCCCTCGGGGAGCTCAAGGGAAGGGGCTGCTGTGCAGCAGGTGCTGACTGTAGCAACCAGCTGGGACTGCTTGCAGTGACATGGGGGAAAGGAGGGGAAGGACAAGGCAAAGGGGACGTTAATTAACTGTGTTATAACACAAGTTTACACTTTAATCACAGCTGACTTTGGTGAGACATTTTCTGGGTTGCTGGACTACCTGAAGGGCACTGAGCCTAGGCACTCTGGACCATGGGTGTTAGAAAACCAAGTTCTGGTCATTGATCCCTGCTGTGCTCCAGCCCTACTTTATCCTTTGCTCTCCTTTTGCTGCGAGTGATATAAAGCCTGCTGTTAAGTACCTAAGATTGGAGTCACTGTTGTTCATGAACTATCATTTGATTACCATTTTAGTTGCCTCACAAAATCCATATTTGTTATTCTCTGGGATTCTGGGATACTGGAAAGATACAACCACTGTCATTGCATAAGGATGCCATCCTGTTAATTTCTGTTATGTGCCACCTGGGCTACTGGATTCTGGAACTTCTTAACTTTTCATGCTGGAGTTCACCTGCAGTCCTGCTCCTGGAATTTAATCTGTAAAATATTATTGCACTGCATGGAAGCTGTCCATATATCCTTGCAGTATGTTGGGATAATTCTAAGATGTTATTAGGTACATAGAAGGGTTTTGCCACAGCGAAAGTATTTTCATGTGTTACAAAGGTGCATCTACATTGAAGTTGTAGTTCAGATCAGGAGCTTGCTTCTGAAATGAGTCTTCCAATAATCCCCAGTCACTGCATGCTTTGATTTTCTTCACAGAACAGTTTTGGGGACCAAAGAGACTACATTATTTTGTGATACAGTTGGACTGATATATGTACTGCTGGAGCTAGGTGTACTCCATCTACTGCATGTACCCTGTCCACTGGATCCAGACTAGAGATAGTTCAAGCTACTTCCCCTCTCACCCCCAAATGCACACAGCATGATGTTGCCCATCAAACCCAGCTGTTTTCTTTAGCAATCCCCTCTGCTATGCTACATTACTTGCTAATGCACATGTGTACCTCCAGGTGACCAGGATTCTGAGACACTTGTGTGGTTTGGTGAGCGTCATTGCCAAATTTATTGCTCTTACAGGCTTCTTTTTTTTTTTTTTTCCCCCTCAGTGATCAGACTTCATACAATATCATCTTAGCTGCACAGGGACAAGTTGCCTTTATTAGTTTTATATCGTACTACTGGCAGGAGCTTGTCCCAACTCTACACAGTCAGCTGCAAATGTAACTTGTCTGTTTTATAAACGGCCTCCTGGTTTAATGCTGTGACTCCATGCTAGATTTCAACCAGAAGAAGGTATCACCTTTGAAAGCATTAGAAGATGAAAGCATATAATGAACAAAGGCTGCCTGCCATGTGAAGTCCCACTGGGTACTGCAGTTACGGCTGGTATCACTGTAGCACTGGGACATCTAATTCTGCAAGGAAGAAACTGGGATAACCGATTTTATGGTGTGGAGAACAAGGTACAGTGGGATCATATGATTTGTTCAGGATCATCGAGGCAGTCTGTATCAACATAGGGAATTAAGTCTAAGCCTAAAATAATTAGATTGTAGTTTCATTTTTCTTGTTTTCTCAATGGGAATGAATGAGGAGAAAAAAGGGGAGGAAAACAAGCACAGATCACTGGCTGTGCCCTTATGTCTCTGTGTTTCAAGTACCTGCAGTTGTCTGTGATGTCTTTTTTTGCCTCTACCTTAGTAATTTGCTTAGCATTTTATTATGTGATTTTAAGGATCTTTACCCCATGTTAGGCTAAATTAAAATGCGATAGCACCCAAACTGTCTGCTTGCTGTACCTCCTAATGAGACAGTTTTCCCTAGGGAAAAAGTTCTTTGTTGCAGTAAACATTTTCTGAAACACACTTACTGCTGTTTCTTAAATCAGAGTGGTAATAAACAGCATTACCTTAATGTACAGCAAAACAACAGCAGCAGAATTTTGGGAAGAAGCCTCCTGTATTGGAGTTGCTGGAACTTCTTTTGTGTCTGGGTAGAATAAGTGTAAAGCTGATCACTGCCAAATTACTTGCCACTTGCTTTGGTGATTTTATCATTCATGGAATGAGATGTCTTACATGACCAGTCAGTGTGTTTGCTCTTGTTGTGCCTAGCTTCCAGATTTAAAATATATGAAAAATAAGGAAACTAACAAGAATCTGCAGAGAAAGAATTGTTTTCACCTGTGCAGCTTGTAGCATCAAGGAGTGACCAATCCATTTGGGATTTAGAGTTATACACTGATCAGAAACAAAAAAATCCAAATTAAAAGTCTAATTTATGTTTGATTTTTGGCACTGCAAAGGTTGATCCCAGAAAAATCTGAGTATTGGAACTTCATTTCATATGATGTCTGCTGTGTCAATAGAGTTTAACTGCAGGACTTCTCTTCCTTCTGAAAATGCTAATTGGATTTTCAACAGGATGTTCATGTGATGGTGCTACACAGTGAGACTTTTTTTCTTTAAGTAGTTCTGCTTAATGAAATGTATAAAAATCTTCTATTGTTCTGTCAAAATCGAAATAATGTGCTTACTCTATCTCCTGCTGTGATCAACCAATCTGGTAATTTAAATCTAAATGTGCCATAATCTTGAACACCGTGAGGATTAGAAAAAAATCATAAGGAAAACACCCACATTTACATTTAATAAATGGCCTTTTGTTCTCATTTTCAGTTTAGTGCTGTCCTTCCTTGCTGAAAACAAAAGCAAATTTCCTGAAAATAATATCAGAAGAGCAAAAGTACATCAATTAAGCCACAAGATTCAACAGGGCATATTTTAATGGGCCATTAAGCCTGGGGTGTATTGTGAAGTACCAAGGTAAAGGGCAGATTACCTATAGTACCCACAAAATATATTAATGATTCATTAAAACATGCCATGTAAACAAATGGTTATATTATAACTAAGTGGCCTATTTGTGCAATCATTTTTAATGGTTGTATTAAAGGAGGAAATCTACAAACAACAGGCAAGAATTGAGTCCAGCCTATTAAAATGAATACCAAAGTTATTTTAAAAACCTGAAATACATAATATTTACAGTTTTCCCAGTGAGATTCCTCCATGGTTGAGGGAAATAAATGTGGTGAGTAAATAATTTTCAAAAGCAGTATTTTATTAAATGCCTGGCAATATGGCTTTTTCAAAGCATTTGGATCTGGAGAGGCAGATCCTGATCTCAAATACGTGGAATTGAAGAATAAAAGGAGCCTTGTGACTCCTGTGTCTGACTTGACACAGTTGTGAAGGATAATTTCCATGCATCTACTCCTCAGAATGTGAGCCTGAGTAACTACCTGCAGCTTGTTTTCAGCCTGCAATGTCCATGAAACCAGCTTATTTTGGAAGTTTCCAAAATACCAATTTTTTTTTTTTTAGAAATGTCAGTACTAGGTGTCACAGAATGGCTCTTGCCATGGTGGTGTTTTTGTACAAGGCTAAGGGTAGTCTCCCAGGACATCATCTGACTGCTCTTTTCAAATGTGGAGCTGTACTACAGACTTGCAATGTACATTAAAATACTTTTTCTTGGCATAAAGTAAATATAGAGCAGTCCTTAATCTGTTAAGCTACACTACTCTAGGAGTTAGGCCAAAAAATCTGAGGTGCTCTTGAAGAAGGACAGATTGTCTTAGTGCTTGAAAGATATATTCTTTGTTCATTAATGTGTGACAAATGAGGAGAGATCCCAAACCTACATGTTTCTGGCCATGGGGATTAGGCACATTCTGGTCCTGCACCCGTGCTTCCCTGTTACAGGAGCAGGGATATTTTGTATGGTGCAGGGAGTGTTAATGAAGGGGCCACAACCTTACTGATTAACAGGAAAATCTTGCCTTCTCTATGGACATGGGTTTTTCCAAATATCCTCTTGGCTGTTCTCTCTAATCAGAAAACTAAATGGCCTTGTTGATTTTTTCACAGATTTGAATAAAAAAACCCCAACAAATCAGCAAAGCTCTTGAGCACATTCTTAAGACCCTATTCAGTGAGAGACACTACTAAAGCACCCAGGAGGACATCTGGTAGAAATCCAGTCGTTAACCACAATGAGATTAGGGTTGGGCTTGGAATACTTGAAACACAACTTAAATGTGTGTTGCAGTGCCTTTTTTTTGTTTGTTTTTTTGAGTTATGCTTTGTGTTGCTACAGTTAGATTGCTCATTTGGCTTTGTTACTGGTATTGAGTGCCTGCTCAAATGAGGCTCTTCCCATTAAAACCATTAAGTGAACCCACCATGAATGGAAGATATGTCTGGAAAAATGGAGTTCCAGATAAGGTATTTCTTCTTTCTCAGTTCACATCAAGTGCAAGAGCAGTAGTCTATAAGAAGAGAAGCAAGTCACCCCTGTGTGTAGGAGGGTCTAGATTAAGTTTTTCAAGGCATAAGTTTGATGTATCTTTTACAGACATAATTCAAATGTTATAAAAGATGATTCCTAGGTGGGGAGATAGGAAAGAAAATTTCTGCTTTCAGTTGGTGACACTTGCCCTCCTCAGGTGCAAGTGTCTAAGAATAAACCTAAACTCTACCATGTGTAATTGAGTGAAAGGTGGTTTCTGTTAGTTCTTCTTATGAAAGGACTTGTAATAAGCTTTTTCATTTTATTTGTCTGCATCAATTCACAGCAAATGGATTGCAGTGAAATTTAACATTGCAGCAATTTCCTGCATAACACCATCCCTTGCACACTAGGAATCTATAGCATATAATGGGCATTATACCCCTGTCTGCCAAGAAACCATTTTCACTCTATAGTTGGTCCATCATTTATATGGATCAAGATGGTAAAAAAGAGAAAATAAAAGAACACATTGAAACCAATGTGGGCTGCATGTAATTTCTTCTTGATGGCTTTTAATGTATTACTGATCTTAACATATGGTAAATAGTGCATGTTCTTTCTTTTTAGTAGTGCTGCCTCTGGTAAGGCATTTTTACCCTGTCTTTAAACAGTGTGTGTTCTTAAGCCTAAGCCTACTGAACATCTATAATAGAGAGGTATAAAGAGAGCTCTTTAATGTGTGGTACTCACTGTGCATGCTTCAGCTCCTCTAGAGCACAGAGATTTGTGAGGCTGTTGTTTGTAAAAGCAAACTGTGTAAAAACTTTATTTTAAAAACAGGGAACACCAGCAAGAGTAATTGAAGGTGCTGGTGCCTGTACTCTAGAAGTGCATTCCTGGCCAATGTTGGTGTTGGTAAGTGAGATGGCCTTTTATTTGGTCACCTTTGAAATGTAAGATCCTAGCTAATGAAGAAGAGCTGTGTGTATTCAGTTCCAGTTCTCCTTTGCAAAACCAGAAATTACACAGTACAGTTTTATTAAAGCATAACTCCCTTCTCAACTGGTATTTGCTTTTGTATAGATGACTTTCATTTTTTCTATTTTTTTTTCTACTGGGGATGGAAAGTAATAATTAAAAAGTTTGTTCTGCTTTTCAACACACTTCTTCCATTTCCTGCTGGCACTTCGGATGCCCCTGAAAACCTGCATTTGCAGCCTTCCTCCTTAGGACTTGTCATCTCCAGAGCTCTCTGCCAGTAATTTCTTTCTGTCCTTCACTTCTGCTGCTCCTTCCCTTTTAAAGAAAGACCTGTGTTACTATTCCTTATGCTTTTGCCTTTCCCTTCTTACTGAATTCAGTATTAAAAACTCCCAATAATTCCTCTTAAAGCCAGACTGACCATGCCCTGCTGCCTGGAACATAGCTCACTGCCCTTTAAAGGACTGTGAGCTTGCTGCAGAATTCCCTGCTCTGAGCAGCCTCTTCTTTGACCTTCTAACATGTGTTAAAGGTTGCATATAGTGGAAAATCTCACCTGCAAAGTAAGCTGAGTCATTATTGTCTAACCCTTGTGCTCGGCAGGGTCAGCAAGAGGCAGCTATTACTGTCGGTGTGTGAGGGTGAGACTGGAGTGCTCTCAGTTACCTCTACCAAATAGAAAATAAACACTTTGGGCAACAGCAGTGTTTCCTTTTAAAAACAGATAAATATATGGATACTGCAGAAAAGTGCAACACCACAGTGAAACTGTTACCCGGCTTTTGCAAACAACTTTGGCATGATCACCAAATGCTGGGAGGTTGCTGAAGTGCTGCATGGGGCTTCTGGGGTGGAAAACCACTCTCCTGGCAGCCTTACTGGTGGCCTGGGCTTGAATGACCAAGTGTTCTTCAACAACATTTACTCCTTTAACCTCCTTTGCAAAATGGTGTTTTATAAGCACCTTAGCTACTGGATTTAGAGCTTTCTAAAAGACCAGTTTCTTCACTGCATTAGAAAATAGTCGAAGTGGTGAAACGTAAGATGTTTTTCAGGAGGGACAAGGAAGAGCGGAAGTTGGAGAGCAGCTCTAAGATGAATCTGATTTATGTGTTTCTGATAAGGTGATGGTAGCTTTGTAGGATCCAAGTGTCTGCAAAGTTTTCTTATGGTTCTGACCTGAGAAACGCCACACAGCCTGTGTCTCTAATTCAGCATGTGTTTATATTCCCCACTTCTGAAACTGGCAAAAAATTCTTCAACCAGGTAATGGGCCAAAATACATAGACTGTGCATTTTTCTTAATTTTTTGAGAAGAACGAACTCATTCCCTTTCTTCTTCAACATTATCTTTCCTCAGGGCATACAGCCCTCCACTCCTCTGAATCCAGGACTGGGTATAGCACACTACTAATGGTTACCCCAGTCATCTCGCTGTATACTACCAGGCATGTGATAGGCAACAGCTGAGCCTCTCAGCCACAGAGGAACTGCAGCATGCCCTGAAAAATATGATTTAATACTTCTCGCCACCACCAATTAATCCAATGCAATTTCTGCTTCTAGCATGCATAAGCATTCCTCTTAGAACTTAGATTTAGGCAAGACTTTCAGCTTAGAAGTTATTCGAATGATTCAGTGGTTATTTTTTTTTTAAGATTGATGATGCTTGGAATACGGGAGATGGTGGTCTGGGTACCATTTCACCATCTCAAATATTAAGCTTGTACCTTTATTTTTAGAAGTTTTGGAAAACTATGACAGTTATAAATTTCTCCTTTTTTTTTTTTTTTTTTTTTTTTCCCCTGCTCCTCTAGTTCCCTGAACCAGATAAGCCTGTGAGGCTTTTTGAATCTCAGACAGCTGCTAGTGTTATAAGTACTTCTTAATTGCATATTTTGGAAAGGCTGTAATGGCCCAGTGATTTTCTGGATTTGCAGGCCAGAAGGCATCACTGTGATCATCTACTCTGACCTCCTCCAGAGATGTAGGAATCACTGGGTGAAATCCCATTAAATGGATTAAATAGTAAGTGTAAAATTAAAAAGATAATAAAATGTAATATTTCTTCTTGGTTCTGGTCCAGGATATAAGGTAGTGAGGTAGTGCAGCTCAAATGTACCTGATTTCCATGTTTTCTCCCAACACTGTGTTGCAGAAAAGAAACTTTCTCTCTTACCATTTAGCAAGTGTTGGCTTTTTTTTTTGTGGGGGTTTTTTGTTGTTGTGTTTTGTTTTTTTTCCTTGAAAACTTCTACTTTAATATAGAAATATAACATTGTTGGTGGATTTTAGGCTATCCATGCATCTGTAGCAACTCTGGTATATCATCCCTGTCATGACCCTGCTTATAGCATGAGACTGCGTGTATATGTGGCACGTTGTTTAGCTAAGGTGATGGAGAGGATGTATATGATGTTCTCAGGATCCAGGAGTAGATTTGGTGCCTATGTTTTATCTGCCTGCTTGTGTAAAACTGGGTACACCCTAGAATCCCACATTGAAGAGCCAGCACCACTTATGCATCCTGCATGTTACCAGAACTGAGGGCAGTCCTGGAGACACTTGTCAAATGCCTCAGAGCAGGTGAACTTTTTGAGCTCTCTGGCTCTTTTCAAATACTGCTTACTGTGGAAAAGATCAGATATCATCACTTTTTTCATTACCTTTATCTTTGTTTTTTAGCAGTGCAATAGGTTATGCACAGCACCTCCTGTGCAGCTGTTAAGCTGGTTGCTTTAAAGAAAATGGCACCAATCCTGTATTGCAAAAGTCACACTAATGAGGTTGAAGTAACTCTCAGACTGCCATAGTCTGAATT
Source organism: Hemiprocne comata (assembly GCA_020745705.1). Lineage (NCBI taxonomy): Eukaryota > Metazoa > Chordata > Aves > Apodiformes > Apodidae > Hemiprocne > Hemiprocne comata. Next base: position 11,472,432 of record CM036597.1, on the reverse strand, counting down.
CCAGTAAGGGTGAAGTCAATACCAAGGCATCTTAGTGTAGTATTTGTGTTTCCTGCAATTGATTGTGTGTTTCCTGTTTCTACTGACTTAACATAGGTGATTTACAGCCAATAGTGTGTGTGTGAGGATCCTCTGTAAAGCAGCAAAGACATTCTTCAAGAAAGATCTGACATACTGGGTTTTGTGTATTGCTCTGAAACAAACTTGGAGAAATGAGATTCCTGATGTTACTAGTCTGTGGATTCAAAAAATTCTAGAAACATGTATCCACCTATCCCCAGTGGTGTAGCCAAGAGAGGCTGCAATCAGAAATGTAAAGACTCCGTGTTCCTGTGCAAGTTCAGATGCCTCCCATGTGAAGTTTCCCACAGGCCAGGCAGGTATAAATAACCCTGCCCCACTGCTGCTGGTGGAGTGGAAGGTGGGAGAACCTGCATAGCAGCCCTTTCCTTCTTGTCAACCAGAAAGATTGCTGGTCTTGTTCTGCTTCTCTGCAGAGAAGAAAGTCTTTAGAGCACAGAAATTTCCCTGGTGTGTAAAAACCATGCTGTGTCATTCCTTACTGAAATGAAGGCCAGCTGGTGCTTAATCAAGTGGTAAAACTAAAGCAAAATATATCTCAATTGATTTAATTCCTATACCCATCCAACTGAAAAGCAGAGATATTTTGCTAAGTAATAAAGAAACTTTGGATATTTCCAGTCTGGAAAACTTGATGTCTATAGTGCAAGGGAGGAAAAGAAAGAGAATTAAAAAAAAAAAGGAGGGACTATGGCTGTGGACAAATAGTCAGCAAAATGCCTTGCCAGGTGGATAAAGAAGAGTTTTGTTTTGCCTGGCTGAGGAAGCAGGTGACCTGGTGTAGTAGGAGTTTGTGTTGCACCGGCTTCTCAGGTAGCCACTTCTGAAGTACTCCTGGGCTTCATGAGTCACTTGGAGTTGTCTCATGTAATAGGTTTCCTTCAGCAACACCAATATTGTGGAAATATCTATCCAGACAAGCAAAACATGCTGGAATTGCAAGAGCTGCTCACTTGAATAATCCTTTTGGATAATTCCAAACGGGCTATGAATTAACAGGCTGGAAAGAGTAAACAAGATTAGAGCTAAGTGCTTTTGGGGACCATGTGAAAAATAGCCAAAGACTAATTGCAAAGGAGTGGGTGAGGCAAGCCCATAAATTAGAAGTGGTGAGAATGGAAAATGGAGAGGTCAGGTAAAACAAGCAGTGGAGGAAATGAGAGGGCAAGAAAGATAGTGGGTATTTCTTTAGGTAGAAAGCCCACAAAAGCATAGATAGTGAAAAAATTGTGGGTACAGTGAAGAGCATCTCATAAGTAAGAATATAAAAGTAGATAAAATGGCACATAGGATAAAAGAGTTAAGGATAAAAAAATTAGATTGAGTGGGTAAGAGATCAAAAAGGCAAGATATTGAAAGCAGTATCTTGAAGTTGAGAATTAAAATCTACTGTAATATATAAGGAAGAATTGGGGAGAAATTTAAGTGGAAAATACACGTGAATGAGTGAAAAAAGCAAAAGAAAATACGGGAGAAAAATTAGTACCCCCTTGTAGAAACTACAGCAAAGAAAAAGATTTTGTGTATTTCAGGGGCTGAAGGGCTCAGCAAGCCAGCAGGATAACAAACCTTCTTTAATAGACCTTAAATAGTTTGAAAGAGCTTTAGGAAAGTCACTGTTCCAAAGACACAACCTGTAAAGCAAAAGACAAAAGATGTTTTCCAAAACAGCTAGAGCATCATTTCTCATGCATCTGTGTTTTCCAACCTTGAGCAGAAGTCCCTACTACTACTATCATTTTGTATCCTCCATTGCTCTAGGAAGATAGCAAGCCACAACACTACAGGAACTCTGCCTATAAACACATGTTACATTGTACTGTACATTTTATCCAGTTGTATCTAACTACCTTTCTGATAGTAACTAGTTCATCAACATCACACCTTCTGAAGAAAGGATTTGAAAGCCGATGTTGAGTGATGTATGGAGTGTAAATGCACGTTTCTCTGCTGACTTTGGGCCACAGGCAGCAAATACATTAGCCTGAACAGCTACAAGTTTTAATAGTGGATGTTATGCAAGCACACGAACCATTGTTGACAGCACAAGTATCAAAGCCCACTGATTAGCTGTTCCATGGGCCATAGTAAAACTATCATTATTAATTATGATGGAAAAGTATACGTGTGTCCGGGTAGCAAGTTACCTTTTTAATTTGTTTCTGAATTTATTGCTGAGGCACAGTGGATTGTAAGTCACCTTTGCTTTTTGAGACAGAAAAGAATCTAACAGTCTTGCATTATTCCAGACTAAAGGAGATGTCTTACTGTCTTCCCAATTTCTACAGCAAAAAATCGTTACTGATATTTGTGAGCTGTTAGACATACAAATCACTGATTTTATAACCTCTATAATATAGGAGAGCAGTAATCTGTTTTTCAATATTAGGTCAAGTTGCTCTTACCTAATCTTGTGTGTTCCTTTTTTACAGTTTCTATGCCAGAAATTGTAAAAGGAAATGCTCTTATAAACGATACATCTATGAACTGGAGATTAGTTTTTTATCATTATTGACAAACAATATGAAGTGTTTTCTAAAGCCATTGGTCAGAGCTACTAATTTTTATGGTAACAGGTGTAAAATAGAAAATATATACACAAATATTCTGTTTTATACAAAATGAAAAAAATGTATATTTAATCTTGAACTTCTAACAGTTATTTTCTGTGAGGTGAACTATATATAATTTCTGTTATAATAAACCTATAAGCTGGGGCTGCTTCTCCCTATATTGCATAATTTAGCTAAAGCAATGCTCTGTGAATAAAATAAGTGCTGGCACAAAGTAAAACATTGGGAGAAAAAAGGATTATTTCTCCTCAAAGTGGATAAACTCTAGTATCCCTCTGTAAGGTACATACAAGCATTTTTGTTCATGTATCGCATATACAAGAGAGCTTCCAAATTAATTCTTTCATCCTCTGTGCCCTCAAACAGTGCCATTATTTTAGGAGATTAAGCTACCTTTTAAAGTCAGAGCTCTAGATTGAAGATCTTCTTACTTTACTCTTCTGCTTATTTTTCTCTTCCTTCCTGTGTCCCCTCTCAGAAGAGGTGACTCTGGAAGTACTCATTATCTCAAAGGAATGAAATTATTAATTTCTGTGAGAGGGAGCTGCAAAGGCATACCCTTCAATAAGGATATAGTGCAAAAGTACTTGTATAAATGTATATTCTTCAAGCTTATAACACAATATTTTCTTTTGCTTTTGGGAGAGGTCCTTAGCTGGAATAAATCTGCAAAATTGATTTGCAATGAGGGTGATTATATCAGCTTGGATCAAAAGATCCTCTGTTTGTTGCATTCTGTAATCTGTAGATCTGGCTACTCCTAATTCCTGCTGAACAGTGGCTGGCATTTTATGTTGGATTTTTTTCTTCTAAGAACTTTAGCCCTCTGGAAACTGAATGATTTATGTGTTGAGTTACAGCACTGGTATGTCACAGGTACCCACAATGTTCTTGGTACAATATCTTACTGCAGAAGTATAGGTTATTGAGCCTTATTTCTATTTTAGCCTCCAAGTGTTGCCTATGGATAGAGGGAAAAAAAAACATTTGTGGAGGAAACTGCAGTGGTTTTGCTTTATGTTCAGAGATTAAATTCAGGCTCAGAGCCTGGATTTAAGTGAATAGTTACAGTTAGGCTTATTTTTAGACAAACTCTTTAGGTTAGAAGTCAGGATAATTGCTAGTTATGCTCCACAGAGATGCTTATTTTTAAAGGCCTGGACATGCTACTCTGACCTAGGGAAATACAGATAGGAGCAGTGACAGTCTAGTTACATTTTTTCCTGACCTGTGAATTTTGCCAAGTGAAACCGGTAGAAATGATTTTGGATCCTTATACTCTCCTTTTTAATTTTGATAGGAAACCTACACTAATATGGCAATTTAATAAGCAATATTTTGAACCTTTTCTTTACAGCCTGGGCTTCAACGTTAAGAAAATTCAAAGAAACTGTGTATGAGCCCAACACTTTTCCTAGATTTTATTTCTTTTTTGAAGTCTGCCTGGGGAGAATGTACCTGCCTTACCTTCACAGTGTCTCGTAAGCTGCATTTGCTCCAGTGGCTTGTCAGTAATTCTCTTGCAGGCTGTGCTCTCCACTTTCCTGGTAACTGTAAGAATGGGACCTCTCATCTTTCTCTTTTCCCCTCTTTCTTTTTGCATCTATTCTTTGCACCTTTCACATGTGTTTTGATACATTTCTAATTTAGATCATTCGAGCTGCTTTAGAAACATGTATCCTTCCAAACCGTATTCTTCAACTTCTTTTTAATTACATTCTTTGGTAAATAGCAACATCAGATGATTAGAGTAGATAATGGAGGTGTCTTAATGGAAGGTGGCTGAAGTTTATTTCTGTGTTTTATTCCTTCGCTGTATTTAAATTATATTAATAGTTTTACAGATTAATGCCTAATTGTGTAATCTTCATTCTCCTTTTTCCTTTTAATTGGCCAGTACTACTTCTATGGTTTTGTTGTAAGCTTCTTGATTCAGCTGTGCATTAAGTGGCTTTGAAAAGCTACCTCAAAAGATAAGCTTAGCTAATCAAAGCCATCTGAACGCAAGGTTGATTTGCTGTTGTAGGAACATAGAAGATGGAGCAGTGACTGAGGTCTGGAACACTTCTGCTGAGCCCTGGTCGTGTTGTCACTTCAGGCAGGTTATTTCAGCTGCAGTGAACCATGCTGAGCCCTCCATCCTCTGGATGTTTTTGTTCATCCTGTTTTTGGTTCAGATGTGGTTTACTTTGTACTGCACATTCAGATGAGAGTGATGGAGTCCTAGAGTTGATGGAATAAGGGATAGGAAGATGAATACATGCTGTAATATTTTATTGTGCTGTAGGAAGGAAACTGTTTATCTTACTATTCTCTCAGATATCACTGCTGGAATAGAAAATCACAATCCTGAAACAGTTCCCTATGCACCTGACAGCTGTAGAAAGGCATGTGCTGGAGAACGTGCTGCTTGCCATGCTGAGGAGGTCTCTGACAATTAAATTTTTTTGGTTGCTTTGTTTTATTTCATTGTGTTTCTTTTAAAAGGAGAAGAAAGCACTCAGCTCTTTGTTCTCATCTTAGGTAGACTGCAAGCCCCCAGTTTCATACCTCTTTACATTCCTTTCATCATGTCCTCCTTAGTTTCCATTTACTTAAAGTAAACCTTCTTAGTCTTTTCCATCCTCCTTTATGAGAGAGCTCTACTCTGCTCCTCTCTCTAGAGCTTTCTTGGGGGTGTATAGAAGAACCATGGTGGGCAACTGCAGGGTGTGAAGGAGAGATGTTATTCTGGTGAGTAACTTGTGCTTTGTTAGTGGTGAGAGGTTTTCTGTTTAAAAGTACACGGTGAGCTTTTATGGCATAGTTACATCTTTGTAGTGGGATTGCTTATGCGGGCAAAGCATTTTAAAAATTATTCCCTAATAGAAACATTTTCAATAGAGAAAATTGATTTGTCACTGTATTTGAGGTATGTGTATAATATCATAAGTGCATAGGCAGATGTACTCACTATAACTCTCAGTTACAAGGTCAGGAATTGGAGAACTGGGAAAATCTAAATTTATAGTTCTTTGTGCAATCTTAGTTCTATGCATGTTGGATTTTTTCCAACACTGAGCTCTTATCTTGCTCAAAGTCTAGTGTTTGGAAAAGTAGTTAAGATCATGGAATTTGAAAAACATGTCATAATCCTGAAAGGACAGAGTAAAGACTGCATGACAGCATCAAAGCCTGCCATTTCCTAAGCTTAAGTGTGTGATTTGCAATCTAAACGTTTTAATGCACTTTATTTTATGTAATTTCCTATTTATTTTGTTAAAGGCAAAGAGAAGAACAATTCTGTTAGAAGTAGCTGCAGGAGCTCTTACATGGCTTATTGTCAGGGTCTGAGAGCCATCTCTTCAGCATGGCCCCATCACCTCTGGCAGCAGCTGGCAGCATTCATGTGGCTGGCTGCTAGCAGACTGAAAATGTGGAAGAAAAGTAGTCTGTGCAAATTGAGGTTTCTTTCTTTTTTTTTTTTTTTTTTTCTTTTTTTTTTTTTTTTTGTAAGGAGGGACAGTTCCTCTCTCTGGGGTGCTGCTGGAGACAGGGGACGAAGCAGTGAGGACATGCAGTGAGGACATGCAGTGAGGACATGCAGTGAGGACATGCAGTGCATCTGGGTGTTGGCACTGGGCTGGGCTGCCGTCACCAAGGCTTGCTGGATGGATGCTCGGCTGGGGTCTGCTGGTGTGTTGGTTGTGCTGTACAAGAAAAGCAAACAGAAAATGGTGACTTGTGGTTTTGAGAACTCTAGAAGAGAACAAACTGACTGTCCTCACTTCTTTCTCACCACTGTACGTTTTTTATTGATAGACATTGAGAAAATACGAGATAATTCGTGAAGTTATTGGTTTTATATTTAGATTCTGTTGATTTTTTCTTTCTCTTATAAAAGAGTACACTATCACTGTTTCTTTCATATAGCAACATTTCTTTGATAGAATTAAGAAATGAGTTTCCCAGAATTCAGGGTATTTGCTTAGGTCCACAGACAAAATATCTCTTTCTGAATAAAAAGTTATTCAGGATCCTATTGTGTCACTGATAATTGTTATTAATGGAATATGTGTTATTCTTCCTGGTAGACCTGCCAAGCCAAAGAATGAAGGTCTAAGAAGGTAGAATTAATAACTCCATTGCAATGCATCATATAGATAAGCCAGTAATTGCAAGGTCAGATGGGCGTACATAGATAGATGGTTAACTGGTTGTGCTGTAATGAAAGCACAGACCTTTTTCATCTGTTTATGAATAATGTTTCTCATAAAGACACTAGATTGATTGTCTACAAAAACATCGTCTGAAGCAGAAATGATCAACAATCATAGTAATGAAATATTAAAGATAAAATTGTGAATCCATATTAGAAGTAAATTTTAAGACCTTATCACTTACTGCTCAGTCATTTCTTATGCCAGCAATGAGATAAATGAAAAATTCTCATAAAACAATATTCCATCTTTGTTTTGCTGCTAACATATTTACCAATATCTTTCAAACTGATGTTCCTTTTCTTCACCCTAAATGAGTCAAAAGAAAGCTTCAAATCACTGACAAAAGAGGGAGTTGAAAAATACATAGTGTGAGTTTCTCTGAGAGAATCAGTTTATAGTTATATTTTTGTGTTATAAGAGGCACAGGAATTAGATTTCTTGGTTTCCTAGCAACTAAGGGTCTCAGGATTTTAAAGCTGAAGTTCAAACTTCTATCACCTGCTTAGAAGTACACACAGATGTGTATTAATAAAAACAGTTTCTGAAATAATTTCAACATAAGCCACTGAAGTACTTTATAGTAGTCTAAAAATATTAATGTCTAGCTTTCTAGATCAATATCAACCCCAATCACAAGTTGGCAATAACTAATGTCTTTCTCATGTTATTCAAGATATCTATCGTATCCTGTTAAATATGTCCTTTGAGCCTTCTCAGGGGAAAAAAAAGATAAACTATTGGGAGAAAGGAAACTGAACTTCAGAAAGAATAAATTTTTCATTTTTTTATGCAACTGGTTGTGTAATTTTAAACTCCAGGTTTTTTTTCAGTCCTTTGTCATGCTAGTCTCTTTTTATACTTTGAAATTCAGACTCCAGTCTGGAATTTTTTGCTAAAATACTTTGCAATATTAGCACATACAGCTTCTGTGTAGTAGCTTCCCAGCCAGTGTGTTTCGCTGGTTAAATGCAGAGTGCTCTTCAGGATGAAAAGATGGTCTAAAACCACTGCTCCTGTAGCCAAGGATAGTCTGAACATACAGGCATTCTTGTCACACATCCCCTTGCAGGCATTTGAGCTCAGCACAGTGCAGGTATCTCCAGCTGTTGCTTGCAGTGACCCTGGCTCCTGGGCTTGGATCAGTGATGTTTTCCTTGGTGCATGAAGTGCTTTGCAGACCATGCCTAGCTCATGCAAGTGAGCTTAGCAGCATACTGCCAAACTCTGGTTTCAAGATGGCAAATATAAACTTAGCGGTGGGTAAAATCTTCATGAGTTGAGTTCTGGGCTAATAAAGGTGAACGCTTGCACTGGACACTTCATTTTAGCAGTTTGAAGTACAAACGGTAGTATTCTCAAATGAGAAATAGCAAACAATAGGTAAGATGAAAAAATTCACAGGAAACTGAGATTTTTCCTGACTTCCAGTCTATCTGGGGAACCATAATTTTGCCCAGACAATAAGGTTTCTACCATGCAGAAGCTGCTGTTATGTTGCCCTTGAAACTTTTAACAAACTGGGTGCCAGGAACTTGGCCTAAGGATGCAGCATTCCCTACACAGTAATGTGAACTATTAAGCAAATGGCACAGAGTAATGTTCTTTCACTGAGCAAAAATACTCCAATTTAGGTAAAATTTCAGCCTGCTGTTGGCTGTTACAAGCCAGAATGGCAAAGAGAAATAAAATGTCAAAGCGATATGAGTTTGAATCAAATTATGATAAGAGTCAGATGGTTCCATTACCCAGATATCCCCATAGGCAAACATTAGTAAAATTTGCCATAATGGTATGCTGAAATAGAATTCTCTGGTGGAAAGCACACTGAGATTATAAAATCAACATTTAACTCTTTCACAAACCTAAAAAAAAGAAAAAGCTGGACACTTAAGCACAGAGAAGCCCCATTGAAACTGGTGCATGTGTGCTCTGCTGGGTCAGAGCTATGAACTGTACTGGCCCTGTTTCTACCATGGATTTGTTGCACTGGAACTGGTGGTGTTGTGCCTAAACACAATACATGCAGTGTTATTGTACAAGTGACCAAGAGAAACATGGGTGACAGAACAAAGCCATACCAAGAGGAAAGAGTGAACCACTTATGCTGTTGAGCTCCTACCGATGCAAACAACCCCACCAAAAAGCAGTCAGATTTCTTTTGTGAGTGTCTTGAAAAGTGAGGAGTGTGCAGTCTGAGCCATGAACATAAGTACTGCTTTGTACTGCAGGAATATATAGAGTTAAATGAGTGTGACTAATTCAAGTATTTTAAAGTAGGATATGTTTTCTCTGGGCTTTTTGCTTGAGTTTGGTGGTGCTTTTAACTGTTTAAAATGATTTAAGCATGCATGCATTCTACATCTGTGTGTTCTACTTAGAGCAGGAATGTTTAGTAGAATTAGATGAATTTTCAGAATGGATGAAATTCTGTAGATTTATGCAAGGGAAAATATATCCCAGGGCAGTCCTACAGGCATTTGCATGTCACTTTTCAGGCAGGAGAAGAACTTGAGGAAGCAATGAAATCTGAAGCACTGGTCACCAGGCAAATATTTGAGAAGTTTGACTTCTGAGCTGCATAGCTGTCCATGAGCCATCGGCTGCCTTTGAGCCTCTGTTCCTGCATTTGCCATCTGTCTTCTCTAAATACAGCATAAACTCCCTGGGGCAAATGCCATTTTCCTCTTCTGTTTGCACAGTACCTTGCACAATGAAACCTGATTCCTAGGTACATTAGTAGTATAAAAAAATAGCCTGTCTCAGGCTCCACAGGTCATCCTCTCTCCCATCATGACCTGGTTGTTGAGTATCCGGAGCCTTTGGGACCCAATGACAAAATGTTATTGACTGATTCTGATATGCCAGGAAGGGCTGAACTACCCAACATGAAGGAGGGGTCTAGAAAAGATGTGAAAGGTTACACAAGAGTACAATATTATATAATATATAATATATATATAATATAATAACACAAAAGTTACAATATTGTGGTTTCTCTCCAGAAACAGGAGACCATCTCCCTGCTCCACTCCAGCCCTTCACACGTGTGTGATTCCCATGAGCTTAGTGTCTGTCTTTTGGTTTGAAGCATTCCATCAAGTGTGCCAGGCTCCCTGTGCTTCTGCCAGAGGAGAGAATGGATTCCCATTAATCTGCAATATCTGACATGATAATAGGACTCAGAGGATTTGCCTGTTTCCCACAGTCCCAACAGGTGCTTTTGGAAATGCTTCTTTTCAGTTGAACTTACCAAACTATCACTTCTAAGAGCTATGTGAGGGAATTTGAAAATACTTAGTGGGGTTACATTTCCATGAACAGCATGCAAGTGCACATGCCTTACCTGTGTGGGTGACTTAGAAAACTCTGTACTGGGTGCTGAGGTCACCTTGAAAGCAGAAAGTCAAATTCTATCTTTAATCTCTGTGTGTTTTGATATTCTGTTTGAGCTGTGTAACTACTACAGCTATGTCACTTGGGCATCTGTTCTCCTGAGAATTTGTGCAAGGTAGTTAAGGCAAAACGCATATTTCAGGGTGAAAGTTGTAGAAAAGCACCTGACTGAGGCTTACTGTTCTATGGGAGAACACAGGGTTTCAGGGAAAGCATCTCGGGAAAAGGTTTTTCTATCTTTGGGCACCTTAATCCACATCTTGCTTCACTTTGAAAATATGGATGTCTGTGTGAGCAGTCTTCTATCTAACCAAGCCCGGGGGTCTGCTTGACCAGAATGATCCATAACTGTGCAAAAAAGTATGCTTGTTAGGAGGGTTAACAACAGAATGGTGCAGCCCTACTTTGAAATACAGCCTGATGATGAAGGTGTGGACATTCACTGGCATCAAGCTAAATGCCTCTTGGTTTTTTACGGGATGTTTATCCTGAAACACAAGGGAAGTAATTTCCTATTGTAATTTTTTTTTTTGCCAGAGTGTCTATCAAATTAGGTTGTTGAGTATTTGCAGAGCAATAACTCAGGATTGACTGGTGGAAATCTTATAATCCAGGAACGTGACCCAGCACAATATCATCCTAATTTCTTCTGTGAGGATTAATTCTGCTGTTTTCTTCCTCCATGACAGTGAATTGAGCATGTGGCAGACAGTGCACAGTAAACGCATCCTGATCTCCCCTAATCTTTGCAAACACTTCCAAGTGACCTTTTTGTTGAATGTCCTTTAAAAAAGCTTCTAGGATATTATCAAAAATAGCCAAAGAAGTTACTGACAAAGCAAGCAGGACTCCATTTCACCTCAAGCTTTGTTATACAGCTTACGTCTTTGCTATGGAAAGTTTTGTCTTCCTCACTGACTTAGGTTGCTTTTGTTTTCTCTGGATTAATCAACTGTTTCTTTATTTTTAACTAAACTCAAGTTGAATGAATGCTAAAGGAAGAACTTCTGAACGTGTAATGAAGCAGCCTTTCTGCTGCCTTACATCAGTGCAACCTGAGTGTAAACCACAGTGGCATAGAGTTTCACGCCTGCACACTGCAGACAAAGGCCCATCAGGTGTGGCCAGGGAGGACCAGGGGTGATAGAGATGCCAGTTGCAAACTGGGTCACTGTCTCTAATGTTGTGCTACAAGTACAAGTCTCAGTACCACTTCTCCTGCCTCATTCAATACAACTTCCAGAAGGCACCATTTCTAATATGGACATATCTTTGGTGTTTTCACCTGTGGATTTGATGGGTGGACTGTTCATTGGATCAGAGATTGGCTGGATGGTCACATCCAGAGAGTAGTGGTCAATGGCTTAATGTCCAAATGGAAAATGGTGACAAGTGGTGTCCCGCAGGGGTTGGTACTGGCACCAGTGTTGTTTAATATCTTCATTAATGATATTGACAGTGGTATTGAGAGCACCATCAGGAAGTTTGCCAATGACACCAAGCTGGATGGTGTGGTCAATATGGCAGAGGGACAAGATGACATCCACAGGGACCTGGACAAGCTGGAGAAGTGGGCCCAGGTTAACCTCATGAGGTTCAACAAGGCCAAGTACAGGGTCCGGCACCTGGGCTGGGACAACCAGAGGTTTGAATACAGGCTGGGGGAAGACATACTATAGAGCAGCCCTGTGGAAAAAGACCTGGGGGTACTAGTGGATCTGAAGCTGGACATGAGCCACCAATGTGCAATTGCAGCCCAGAAAGCCAGCCACATCCTGGGCTGTATCAAAAGAAGTGTGGCCAGCAGATCGAGAGGAAGTGATTCTGCACCTCTACTCTGGCTTGGTGAGACCTCACCTGGAGTACTGCGTCCAGATCTGAAACCCCCAACACAAGAAGGATGTGGACCTGATGGAGTATGTCCAGAGGAGGGCAACGAAAATGATCAGAGGGCTGGAGCACCTCTCTTATGAAGACAGGCTGAGGGAGTTGGGGTTGTTCGACGTGAAGAAGAGAAGACTCCAGGGGAACATTATAGCAACCTTCCAGTACCTGAAAGGAGCCTATAAGAAAGCTGGGGAAGACCTGTTCACGAGGGCATGTAATGATAGGACAAGGGGTAATGGTTTTAAGCTAGAGAAAGCTAGATTTAGGTTGGACATTAGGAAAAAATTCTTTAATACGAGGGTGGTGGATCACTGGAACAGGTTGCCTAGAGAGGTGGTGGAGACCCCATCCCTGGAGACATTCAAGGTCAGGCTTGATGGGGCTCTAAGTTATCTGTTCTAGTTGGAGATGTCCCTGCTTATTGTAGGGGGGTGGACTAGATGACCTTTATAGGTCCCTTTCAACCCAATACATTATATAACTCTATGATTCTAAATGGACTTTATTTTTGCCTGACTAGACACAATTTTCCGTTGTAGCCAGGCAGGCCATTTACCAGCATGCCCCAGATGCTTTCAACATGTCAAACATGTTGGGTCACTCTGGTGTACAAGTGAGGCCCTCACAGCATCTGTGCGTGCAACAAGAACACTTGTGTTGAGAAAATACTTCATCAAGTTCTTAAACACCTGTGATTCTGCCTAATAAAGTCTCTGTAGCACAGCTTTTATACTGAAGTTAATGATGCTTTAAGGCAGCATGGTAGGTCTGGGCTCTGCCTTAAACAGCTGCCATCAATTTCCTGTTGTGCTGTCGGTTTGTATGTGTGACAATCTATCCGTTTCTTTCCTTGGTCTCATCCATCATTTGCTCACTGTGCTTTCCAACAGTTGTCGTCTTCCTACCAGTCTCTAATTTCACCTCCTTAAATTCATTACATGTTTGTATTCATCCTGATTGAGAATTCATCACAATTGCTCTTGCAACGGAGACCAAGTTTTAAAAAACTAAGTCTCTTTCATGTGCTATGGCTTATCTGAAAACTATCATCCTGGTTGGAAAGGAAACCCTGAGAATATGGGACTTTGTCACAGGTCCTACAGTTCAGTCCTTCCCCAAAAGTTTGTCAAGACACTGTTTAAGACTTGTTACTCTGGAAGGTGCTCAGTTTGCTCCAAGTTGGGGGGTCATGCTGTCACCTGCTGGCACCTGCTTTACTCATGCTTGCATGATCAAGTGCTCATCTATCCAATCTCTCTTTTATCACCATGGCAGCTGAATACCATTGTCCTTGATCTTGTCTAACCCTCTTCTTTCAATATATGGATTTTGAGATGTTATATGGAAAAATTACATGATATAACTTGCTATTGTCTGTAGATAACAGATGGGGCAGGGGCTGAGTGAGCTGCTTCTTGTACCAGCCTATCTTTGCCCACCAACTTTGTCCTGGCTTGGCACACCGATGTGCAAGAAATGTATCTGTTTTTTTTTTTTGTTTTGTTTTACACTTTATTAGTCGTATGGCTCTCACAAGGGGATGTAGATCAGGGCTGAGCCTTTGTGATGGTTTTCACTGTTTGGACACCTCTATGCTGGTAACTGCCTCCATTTGCTGAAGATATTTCTTGGTGACCAAATAATTGTTGAGGTGTAGAAGCCAAAAGTGGTGAGATATGAAAGAATGGTTAGGGAAGGGTTTGTAGATCTGTCCCCTCTATCTGTTGCCTCCTGGCAGACCTGAAGGACCTGCTGAGCTCAGTGTGGTTGGCCCACTCCTCCCTGGCCTGGGGATGCTCTTCCCCTGTCTCCTGTGTCTGGTTAGTGCTTCTGATTGTGGCTTCTGCACTGGTGGGTCTGCTTGCTGGCCCACCCCCCAAGTCCCACTCAGGCTCCTGAAGGCAGGCAATGTTGAGAAGCTGCATCAGAAACTCGTTGCAGTCTGTGCCATGCTCACCTGTATTACCAGATATGCACCGCTCCAAATTGTTTGCACCTTATAAAAAACCCCAAAGCCTCAATGACCTTGGTATCTCTGTTACAGGGGTGAGAAACCTGAAGCATGAGGGGATTCAAGGAACTTACCAAAGTTTCCATAAGTAGCCTGTGCCAGAAGGCTTCTCTGAGATCCTGCAGATTTATTTCCTATCTTACCAGAGTAGCTTTCTTCCCCTAATTTCTCATAAGCAGTTTTAAAAGTGTAGTCTTTGCTTTGGTTTTCTTGATGAGATTACTGCAGTGTTCAAGATACCTGCTTCTCTGGATCTCATCTGAGAAGCAGGATAACCTACTGGGGATTTTTCAAAGGGTTTCAAATGAGTGATGTCTCTGTCAAAAGTAAAAACTGATTCTGTATGGTTAAAATACATGGAAGGTTCTATTCCTTATCCAGTCTTTATACAATGACTTGTATTATGTAAATACGTAAAGCACTTTTCTGAAATGATGGTTTAAAAAGGCACTGTTCTACAGTGTCTGATCTAAAGTCTGTCCTTTGTCCTAAGCAAATCCCAGGAACTTGCAAGGAGGTTTCCCTGACTTTGGCTTTTCTTTCTTTATTTTTGGTTCACTTTGTGAGAGAAAGGAGGACACATCTTTCACATTTTTCTTGGTCACTTCAAATTCCATCAATACCTTTCTGCCTAGCAGGGGTTTGAGGTGGTCCAGAACAATTTTCTATTCATCTTCCTTTCCTGTCCAAGCAGTTATTGACCTTCTTTCAATCCTTCTCTTTGATGATACTTAACCTTGTCCCTTGCATGTTTCTCTGTCTGATTTCTGGCTTTTTAATAGGCACTTAGTTCTACAGTTTCTCAAGTGTGAGTTTGGCACTGCACTTCATTGGTGCAGCTTTCATCTTCTTTCTGATTGCAGACTGTAATAACTTCCCAATTTGAAAGCAGAAATATTATCTGATTTTACTTTGCTAAGATTCTGTGCATTACAGTTCTTACAGACAGCCCTCATTCTTCATTTATAGAAGAGCTTTTCTTTTTCCTCAGGCCTCCTCCTTTCCCTGCACTCTCTGCAATAGGACTCCATTGTTGTGGCGATCTTCCTCACCTCCTTAAATAGAGCTGAAGTTTTATTAAATTACTATAAGCTGTCAGTAAAGCTGCTTCCAAAAGAGGAAGAGTAACAAAAACCTGCTTTTATGAATTAGAATCTAAAATGTTTCCATATTATTTTGCATAGTCTCTTACTGACACCAACTAGTTTTAAGTAGCATAGTGTTGGTGAGTTACACCCAGTTCTGAGTTTCACCAGAGATTTCTTTTCAACTAAGAGGCGAGACTTAAGCACGATAAGTTTGTGTCTGTTGCAGATGGCTGAAAAAAATGGGGCATTTTTTCTTCAGGTAAGGGAGGAAACCACCAACTCTCATCTGTTTAAGAGTCAAGGCAGCTGCTGAGGGAGCAGAGACTGCCAAGGAGAGCTGCACCCAGGTACCTGCTGCCACTGCATTGCTGCACTGACTTCTAGCTCAGCATCACTTGCAGTGTCACATCTCTTAAGTGGCTTCCAGAGGTTTCCAAATCTTGTTCTATGTTACTTAACAACAAACCCACTTCTAGACTCTCTGCCTTATGTCCACCTGAGCACTGACTTTTAAAATGAATTCACTTTTTTTCTAAATTTTATTTCTTGATATAGTGATAATTTTTCTTTTTATTCCAGTGCTTCCTATAAAGCTCAGGAGTGCAAAGAAAGAGCTTCAGGCTAAGGCAGAAATGCTACCATTTTGTTTGACTTAATCTATAGATCTGATTCCTTTAATGAAGACTAACACAGTGGGCCTCCTACAGAGCTACTCTTAAATACTTCCAAAATACAAAAGTCTCATTATCATGCAAAGTAAAAATCACTCTTGGATGCAGGGTAGAGTGTATTGCTCTTTGTGTGCCACTGAGACCCATCAGTCCTGGAGTAATTTGCGCTCATCAGGGAAAATCTTGTATCTGCTGTGATGATGTGCTCAGGAGTTAAAAATTTCCTTGTCAGGTCACTGTTAACTGCCTTACCTATTTATCTGGCAGAAGAGTAATAGCAGATTGATATTTTATAGCAAGAAGCCAGGGTGAAGAACACAGTCCAAAAAACCGATAATGAGTATTTTTGTAAATTTGGTTTCTTAGCTTTTTATTTCCACATGCTGCACTTTGATAATTATAAAAGAAGTCACCAACCCCGAAACACCCATTGAAGCACCCTTGCTGAACTTACTATTGCTTTCTGAAAACACCTTTGTAAGCAAGGCAAGCCCGTAAGGAAGGGTGGACTTCTAGCTTAACTAAGGCGGCTTACCACTCCTATGGTTGGTTTTATTTGTGCTGTTGGTAAGAGTGGGCTTCATCCTGCAAAAACAGGTCACCTGCTCCATTGCTAAGTGTTCTTTCTAAAAATAGCATCTATATTGCAAGTTTCATTGAATGGACACTATAGTATCACCTGTGACTCCTGTACCTCCATTCCTCAGGAGATAACAGGGATTTTAATAATGCAGATCTTCTATGAAAACTTAATGAGACTGACTATCAAGAGTAAAGAAATTTGTTTGTTTACTTGCTGAAACAATTTTCACAAATCAACTCACAGAGGTACTTTGCTGTACCTTTATAATGGTTTAGCTTCCAAGAATCTTACCACAGATAAGTAGAACTGAGGGACATCTGCAGGGAAACCCACCTGGTAAGTAGTCTTCTTCCAAGTTTCCTAAGCATGTGCCATGCTTATTAATATTGTAAGACTAGAGTAAGATAGGAAAGCTCTGGAGTTTGCACAACACAAGAGCAGAAACCAATGCATTTTTAAAAGCTGTAGAACTAAACAAAATCTTGTTCTTCATAGCTGACTAAAGTTCTGCTTTCTCCATACTGTCTTTTGCTAAACTTCTGCCTTTTCTGAAAAGCTTGAAACCCCCATGACATGATTTATAAATAGGTCCCTCCTTTCCCTGTACCTGTTTGACAGATTGATGTACCTTCATGACAGATTTTCCTAAAGCTCCTGAGTTTTGGGCACACAGGTATTAGGCTGTGCAGAGGGACCTGTTGATATGGCAGCTTTGAAGCCAATTAAGAAGGACATAGAATTCCTCAAGCATGTCCAGAGGAGAGCCATGAAGATGATCAGAGGGCTGGAGCACCTCTCCTATGAAGATAGACTGAGGAAGTTGGGGTTGTTCAGCCTAGAGAAGAGGAGGCTCCATGGTGACCTTATAGCAACTTTCCAGTATCTGAAGGGGGCCTACAAGAAAGCTGGGGTAGGGCTTTTTACACGGGTGTGTAGTGAGAGGACAAGGGGCAATGGTTTGAAGCTTAAAGAAGGGAGATTCAGATTGGACATTAGGAAAAAGGTCTTTCCTGTGGTGAGATGCTGGAACAGGTTGCCCAGGGAGGTTGTGGATGCCCCCTCCCTGGAGGTGTTCAAGGGCAGGTTGGATGGGGCCTTGAGCAACCTGATCTAGTGGGAGGTGTCCCTGCCCATGCAGGGGGGTTGGAACTAGATGATCTTTAAGGTCCTTTCCAACCCAAACCATTCTGTGATTCTTTGATAATTAAAGTGTGAATCCATATGCCAGATGAGAATGTTAACCTCTTTGGCTCAAGCTTTTAGAGGTGTCAGTCTGTTTTGATTGGCTTCCAAAATATTGTCAATGGGCCTCCATGTGGGAACTGGCTGAAGCACAAAGCCAAGCGTCTTCTATCAGAAGAGGTCTTGTCACGGTCTCTAATCATCTTCTTGGAGACAAGTTATTTTGTACTGTTTCAACAGTTGAGTTTTGCTATTTGAAATATTTTTTAATGCTTAAAGCCAATTCTTCAGTTTTTGAGTGGACAAAGATTTGACTAAAACACTCCAAGAGCTAGATGCAGGACTATGTGATGTGGCTCCATGCCAGCTCAACTGATCAGGATACAGTCATCATTTGAAAATACAACCCCACGTGATGGGGTATTCCTTCTGGTTCCAGGATGCACTTATTCTTCAGCAGTTTTGAAGGTTTCCTGGCATTCCCAGGGCACTAATGTCAATGTGACCTAATTTACATTGTCAGCATAGGTCTTTGCCTGAGGAGAATGATTGCCAGTGGATACAGATGGCAAAGCAGTGACAGAAGTCTAAATATTTTTCCAAATATACATAAATTCCACACTGACTGTCTGTGGCAGGAACTCTTCCCATGTAAATCTCTCAAGTATAACTAATTACTGTCACACTGTCTTCTTTGGGGATAAGAGATTGACTTTCAAAAGAAAGGAACTGCAGAATATTCAGGAGATTTTTTAAACATTGGACTTCTTGGGTGGTAACAGATCTAAGATTCGAAGTGCTGAGTTGAGTTCCAGAGGGTGGCAATCTGTGCTGGGAAAGGGGCTGCAGAGTACACACACAGTTAACACTTCCCCACGGGAGAGATGCAGAGCCTCTCTTTTACAGGAAACTTGTAGAACACTTCATCTTGATTTAGAAAAACAATCCAGGAAGCAGGTATCCCAAGAGGATGGTGATGCACTGAGTAACACATGCAGACTCAGGCAGCTGTCTTCTCAGTTATTCGTTAGGAACAGCAGCATAATCCTACAAAATGCAATTGGAAAAGCATAGGTCAAACTACCAAGGTAAAAAAGCACCTGCTTTTAGGAATTTAGATTTAGCTCCAGTCACCACTGTGGTGTTTTCCTCTAAAATGAGGTTGGTCTAAAGCCTTTGAAAAAACCAAAAAGCACTAACGAGGCTGATATATTTTTTTCCCCAGAAAATCAATACAAGAGTTTGCTTGAAAAGTTTAATTTTCATAGGAGATACCTACAGAGTTCTTTATCTCAGCAAATAGCACCATGTACACAGGGAATATAGAAAATGTAGCCTCTCTCTCTCATCACCTTTCTTTTTAAGAATTAATAAATACTACCATTTAGTACTTTCCATTTTGTGCCATCATCATTTAACACTCAGCAGATTGAATTGCACAGCAGGTTTAGTGTAAGCCTTTAATCGTAGTAATGATCCCTTGATCTTCCGTGGTCCATCCAACTTGGAGGTTGCTAGAGGTCCCTTCTGGGAACTTTCCAGCTGTTTCTGTTTAGTTCATGTATATTTATTTACATGACTTTTTAACCCCCTTTGATAACAGAAAAATATGATGCGATTTAGCTGCAACTATTGTTGATAATTTTCCAGAGAACTAAGTACAGCAAGGGAAAAGCAACATATGGCACCATTTTCTTTCCTGATCGTTTATTATGTACTGTTGTGACCCCATCAGTGCCTTTGGCTCTACTGCTATAGGTTAAAGAAAAAGGCTTGTGTGTTTTTTCTCTTCAGCTTTCAGACAAAAGCAAATGTGACCTGAAAGTAATTTGTGCATGCAGCATACCACAATGAAGAGAGTAAAATTTTTGTCTTGGAAAATTAAATAGACTTTTCAGTATTGTGTTTCTAATTAGATTTTACATTTTTATTTTTATCAAGTTGGAACTGATCTTTCTACATCACTCTTACATTTGTGATGGGAGCTCACATTTTTATCATGAAAAAAACCTCCTGAATTCAGCTAACAGCCTTTTAGTTTAATACTAATATTTTGCCTCTAACACCATACCAGGATCCTATGTAATTTCTAAGGTTGTAAACTTTATTAGAATAGTTCTGCCATTGTAATATAGAATGGAATGGTATAGAATAGAAGAACAAAAATAAATGCCATTTAAAACTTCCAAAATTACTTTGTCAAATTGCACACAAAGTGGCTATATAGCTGTCAGCAAAGGATGGTTAGATGTGAGCTTTAATGGATAAAAGACCAATGAAAAATCATAAATTCTAATAATTTACACCAAAAAACCAAAGGAAATGAGGGAAATTTCAGGGAAGAAGGTGTAGAGGTTACGAGGCAAATACTCTCAGTTATGGCAGAGTGGCTTTGTTGTCTCTCCAGTCCATCAGTGCTACACTGCTGAGCTGCCAGTGGTAATTTGTCCCATGAAGATTAATGACCTGGGGAGAACAGAATAAATTAGTTGGGTTTGATTTTTCAGACTGCCTAATTCAACTTATTTCTGTGCAGAATTTTGAAAAGCACTGGACCAGCACTTCAAAATGCAGTAGCACGGGCATTTGAGGTAATTAGTGACTGTATGTATGAAATTTTTAAAAAGCCCTGATATGATAAACACATTAATTTCTGTGCTATTGATCACAAAAGCATTATGTAGCCAAAAGGTCAAAGCTCTGTTATGTGATCACATCCTGAGTTGTTCCAGGAAAAACCTGTTCGCTGTAAAGCAACATTAACTGGGGTGGCTTGAAAATATGGAATTTAGCTCCTTGTGTTCAGTGGCCTGGAGAAGGGATGGCTTGTGTGGCTGCCACCTTTCCCTCCGGGAGTTACAATGCAATTTCTAATTGAATTATTTGGAACCAACTTAATTGCAGGTAAGGAGTGTGTTGCATGCCTGATCTGTACACCATTTCTTAGGCACTGACATACAAGCTGTGTAGTATACACACACGCCTACTCTTATTTGATGAGAAAGATCATTTTTTTCTAGCCTTTTTTCCTGGTATACTCTGAAAATAAAAGAAACCTATTGTTGACATAAAATGAATCAGAAAAACACTCCAAAGTATACCTATGAAATCTGCACAGTGAAAAATGCTCGTAATTCTTCAATATTCAACTTGATATTCTGTGAGCTGCTGACCTTTCTTGCATTATTAAAGATGCCTTGACTAATATTGCACAATGTATCTGGGATAAGTTCATGGTAATATGCTCTGGAGAGTCTTCCAGTCTTCCATAGACAAAAATTTCTAGCAGCACTAGGATGGGGGATCTTCAAAAGCCTGAGTTTGAAATATGTCACTAGAAGGATATATTTTGTGTAATCAGTTGTTAGCACAGGGAGGAATTTAATTGAGGAGTAAAAAAAAAAAATAAAAAAATTGTAAAAACACCCCCAGAGTGTACAGAGGGTTATTGAAATAACACTAAAGAATAAATGACACTGTGCTAATTACTTCTGTGGTGTCAACCACACATTCTATACCCTTACAAAAATAAACAGAACTGGTTAAATGAAAATATTAAATTCTTTTTCTTGCAACTAGGGATACGGTGCTATATGTCACAATATAAAATGATACAGATACCTGGAACACCCAAAAAATTGGATTCAAGTCCAAACTGAAGGTGAGATATTGAGTTTCAAATTTAATTGTATTAAATTCTTAAAAACTGTCATCTTGATGTTTATGAGTGATATAGTTTATTTGCAATTTTTCTGCTAATTCAAAAATAAGAAGAAGGTGAATTGCTACAAATATCTCCATTTTGTAGTTGTGGATACAATCCAGAACCTGCTTTTTGTGGAGCAGATTTAGAGATGGGATATTAAATGTTGTGATGTCTCTGAGATTTGAGCTTGAGATTCTTTGTCCTAAAAAGCCCTGTTGCAGAGCAGTCATTGCATGACCAGTTCCAGTGCTGTGTCACGCTATTTCCAATCTGGCAGAAGAGCTTGATGCCAAAACAAGTGTGTTGAAACATGGAAGAATAAACACGGTGAATAGCTCTATCTGATGTATTTAAAAAAGTGTTTTAAAAGACTGACTACAGTTGTGATCTAGAGAATCTAGTGTACAGGTAGGCCCCAAAGGATCTGGAAAAGAATCAACTCTTTAAAGATGCTAGAAAACATGCTGGTGAGGCATTTTGTTTGGACATGGAAAAGCACCAAGAACCACAATGTCAGTCCTGCAATAAGGTGTGTGTGTGTGTCTGTAGCAGAGGGATTAGAGCTGTGCTGCAGAGGCCAGGGAATAAGAGGCTCTGCAGGTGAGCAGCTTAACAGGACGTTAATTGGGTAGTGGGTGAACATAAATGGGAAATGGTGAGGGATTTTGCTGCTGAAGGAACAGTGTGAATGCTGCTGCTGAGCTCTGTAATAAAGACTAGCTGAACTTTAGGGTTCCCTCTCGCAGGTGCAGTTGCCAGTGTCTTGTGTGATATATATAATTTTATAGACGAGAATGTGAGTGTGGGTGGTTAAGTAGTCTGCTAGTATTCCACCCCAAGTCATGCAAATGAGCACCAAAAACATGATAACATACTTTATCAATTTAAATCTTGGCTAATTAAAAATAAATGTGGTTAACTGTGGGAGAGTGATGAATCTATTCTGTAGCATGCTTACAAAATATTTTAGACGGTTTATCTGAGATTATTACAGTGCCATGGTGCCGTGTTTGTTTGGAGAATGCAAAGCATTACAGAATGAGAGACATTATCATCCCTTATTTATACCCTGGCAGATCTTGCCATAAGTGCCCATTGTTTGAGGCAAGAGCCCTGGCTGTCTTAGCAGGTGCATTCACCATATGCCAAAGCCCTATAACTGATCACAGACATATGAGTAAAAATTAGCAATAAAGCAATGTGAAGGCTGTAGTTCGATATCCTAACAGTTGAGATTTAATCCTCTGCTGTGCTGGGCTTATTGTCTCTGCTCTGCCAAAGCATCTAAATGTGTGTTTAGCTTCAAGCCTGTCATCAGTCCTAAAGAAGTCAATGCAAAACTTATGCCTTAAATACCTGGACAGTAAACATTAAGCACTGGAAAGGAAAAAATATATTGATGATAGGATTTTTTTTCTTATTTATTCAGCCACCTTGTTTGCCCTCAGTACTTTAGGTACTGCCCCTGTTCTTTACATCACACAGGGCACAAAGTCATGTGTCTTCATTGTGCTGAGCAAAGTATAAAGAAGAATCTTTGTTCTGAAATACTTAAGTTGAAAAAAAATTAAACTAGCAGATCACCTCCCTTTTCACTCTGTTGTCCGAACTGGCTGCAAACACCACACAGGTACCTTGCAACCTTGTCCTCCCTTCTTATTTTGGGGACTTTTTGAAATTTCCTGTCCTGTCCTCTGCCATAGGAGCAGAGGAGCACAGTCTCTTTTTCCTGTTCTTCTCCCAGTTCCATACCAAAGCTCTCCACTTTCCAGACTTGGACATTTAATTGCTTCTTCCACTCCATATAGGCCCACGGCAAGAATTCTTCATGTTCCCTTCTCTTTTTCTATGACTGTGTTTTTGGAGATAACCATTTGGAGTGTCTAGAGTTGAAGTTTTACAATGAAGATAAGCAAAGACAAGATGGGACTCTTGTTATGTTGGTTATATCAAGTACTACTCTGATGTGTAGAGTGTTACTAACTTGATTGTAGCCATGGCTCTACATGCAAAGGTGTTTCCTGGGACATAAATGGCTTGGGGTTTTTTGTTTTGGTTTGGTTTTTTTTTTGTTGTTTTTGTTTTCCTGAGTATTCTGTAAAATTGATTCTTCTCTGCCATGCTTACAGCATTCCCAGAAATATGAGTTTTATTCAAGTGCTGGGTATAAAGTTTCTACATTACATTTAAGCAGAGAAATGCAGTGAAAGGGAGCATGAGACCTCACAAGTTTTGCAATGCTAATGGATCAGTTACGTGACTGGTGGATTATTTGTTTTGTTCCTGCACTTAGTTTCCTTCCAGAGCTCTCCTTAACAGTTTTTTCTGTTCCTTAGCAAAGACTGTAAAACCCACTGAGTTTCTAGGTAAGGCTACTGTGATATGCATCTGGGTGGAAATTTAAATTGAAGTTGATGCGAAAAGGCTTGGTTTTATTCCCTTGCTAGTAAAAGACTTGATCTATGTAAGGCAAGGAAAGCCTGTCCACTTAAATTCAAGGCTTTTTGTGTTGAGCCCATAATTCATAACTGACTGAACCAATTAAGGGTCTTTTTAAACAAACCAACCCAAAAAGACATTATGGCTGGAGTCCAGTATTAGCTTTATTAATCTGAATTCCAACCAGTGAAAATGACAAGCAGAAAGATGTAGTGGGAATGAAAGCCACATTTCTCACTGTTATAGCTAGCAGATATTTTGGAGAAGTGTGTAACTCCAAGCTGGAGAGACTCGTGAAAGAGCTTCAACAGGCACCGAGTGGTTCTGTCAGTAGGAATGATAGTGTTTTCTAAAGCTAGCTCTTAGTTACTTGATAATTTTTCAGACCAACTGACAAGGACTGCCAGAGTGCATTGTTAAAAGCCTGCACAATTATAGATGCTAAAATGTTCTGGTCAAGTTATTGTCCTCATAATTAAACATGCATGATGGCAATCAATGAGTAATGATAATGTGTAAGAGCCAATCGAAGGACTACTATTAGGGCTTTTTAATTTACTGTTTGTATATGTGTGTATGTTATGGGACTTCCTATTAAGGAGAATGGTATCTTATTATTTAAGACACTTTACTGGATCATCCCTGTTTGGTGTTAATTGCACTTGGCATAAATGATTAAAACAGTACTGTGCTGTTAGGTGATTGATTCATTTATTAGCTTAAAGATAGACTTGTGCTTCTGCTTCCTATTTAATAATGGGAATCTAGAGATTATATTTTCCCCTCAGGCTACCAATTTTCATGTTACTTCTTAGCCTCTGATGACATGAAAACCTTGAAATAAAAATATTTTTCAAAATTGGTGTTCTCAGTGCTCCTACCTCTGTTCTGCTCCAAGCTGTGTACTTAAATTTCTTTTTGAAGCCTGTCTCAGGAATGGTTGACTCCTAAAGGCTTTGGATGAGAACAGAAACTCTTCTTTGAGTGTACAAAATTTGTGATGGCATAATAATTTGAAAAGGCATTTTGGAACGTGGCCAACGTTGCTGTTAGTGTGTGTCCCAAACAATGCCACTGAAGCCAGTGGGAAATACGCCATAGATCTTCCACAGGCATGGGAACTTTGCATCCCTGCTCCCAGGTGCAGTACAAAACTGTGCAACTTCCTTTTGGGCTATCAGTGAACTTTGTAGACCTTCTCTCTGAAATGAGCCTCTGTGTGTGGAGGCAGCAAGGCACTGCTGCTTTGCAAATCCTTAGTGAAGACACTTATTTGAAACCAAGCTTTGCGCAGTTTCACGGGAACTTTCAGGCGTATAAACAAAAGTAACTAAAATGCACATATATTTTATATACCTGCATGCTACTGTGCAGAGAAACGAGTGTAAAGTATTCAGTATTGTTGACTTTCTTGGTAAGTTTCTTGCTAGTGAAATTGTATCTGAGTAATGAGCACAATTAAACTGACAACGTGTGTGATATTCCAGCTGAGACTGAAAGTGATTTGGTTATACTACTTCTTATCTCCTGTCATTTAAGGAAAGACGTCTTTTGTTTGTTTTGTTGTTTTCTGGTTTTGCTTTTTCTTTTTTAATATTTGAAGACTGCAATAAAAAAATTAGACTAAGTGGAACAGAACATTTAAAACTCTGTGCATAAAACATTTTGTGAATGTGATGAGGAGGCTAGTCTGTGCATTCAGTAGCTCATAATTTGAAAACTATTTCTTATGGGTTAGTGATCTTGTAAACCAGGAAAATGGGAACATAATTTTGTAAAATGGCCATCAGTCAGACACTGAAAGTGAAAGGGTCACATTGCAGCTCCTCCTCCTCTATAATTTGAGAGCTGATGCATGTGAAACATCAGAGAATATAGCTCTTCTGTCTCGTAACATTGATTTTGAGTGTGAGATGCAAAGAGTACATCAATCAGCTTGTGTCAAGAACAGTGAAAAATCTTACAAGGAGAAAATCTTCCCCTTTAGGAGGTAAACTGCTCTAGAGTCTGTGATTTGAACCAACAGTGAATTTTGGAGTTCTGATTTGCTGTTCACATTTGAATGCCCCAGGACCATAATTTGTTAGACAAACACACCGACTAGGTTTAGGAAAATCACAAGAAACTCTCTCTTCTCATTCCTTGGAGGAATTCCTATGGATGAACTATTTAATTGGCTGTGCACAGTGGACTAGCTACACTGATTGTCATGATGCTTTGCTGACTTTACTTCCTGGGAACATGACCTAATTTTTTTTAGTATTTTGAAAATATGAAATATGACAGGTGTGCAAGTAATTTTTAAATTTTCATTATGGTCTCCAGACAGTGTACCGTCACGGAGATTTTCTGTTAACGTGGCATTTGAAGGCAGAAAGGTTTAATTGTGCAGGAGTGAGGAGGATGGGAAGCCATGAATTACAGGTGATAGGATGATTCAGGAGTAAAACAGAGCAGAAGTCAAAAGGGATGTCTGGCTTCCTGTGGTCTGCTCCAAAACCCCTTGGATTGTGTGCTGCAGGTGATATTTTACTGTTCAATGTCTGCAAAAGTCTGTTTTTCAAAGGAAGAGCATTGCAGGAAATTTAGAAGCCGTGAGTTGTCTTGGAGCCAAGATAGTTTCCTAACTTCTAAAAACTGAGATCTAAAAGCCAGAACAGCTCCACTGGAAAAGCTTGGACTCTCTTCATATTTCTGTGTCTGGTACCCAGGCAAAAATGGTTTGTAGGAACTGTGAGACTGACAAAACAACACAGATTTCAGTCAGGAGCCTCTGGTATCAGGAGGAATTTTGGAAAGGCAGTGTTTTCTGGAGCAAGAGCAGTTCTAGTAAATGTTCCTTGTAGGAGGAAAAGGCTAATTTAGCCTGAATATGAACTAAACAAATTCTAACATGTCAATGTTTCAGACTATTATACAGGAAAACTCGAAATTTTGAAAAGATTGACTTTGCAGGTTAGATCTTTTGCCCACAATAAAAGTTGTTTTTCACAGCACTACCAGAAATATACAGTTCCTCTAGAAATCTTTTAATATTCTTGGATAAGAGATTCTCAGTAGCAGGGAAGCAGAAGAAATAATTATTTTTCTTGCTTCCTTCCAGAATGTTTGCCTCTTCTCCTCTTGTTCAGGACTACAACTGGTCAAAAAAGGAATATTCCCTTTTTGTTTTGTTTTTTTCTGTGTGTGTGACATAACTTTTTCATTTTTTTTCTCCCTCCCCTTTAATTCTACAGCAAGTCTAGATTTTTTTTTTTTTTCGAGGTAGAAATACCAATTTTAATCACAGCTTATCCCTACTAAAAAACTACCATTGAAGATTCACTCTACACCTGCAGCTAAAGAGGGCACTTCCTCTGCGATGTTTCTTGGCTATTTACATGGTACCAGCTGCTCAGGAACAATGTGCCTATCTACCACACCTTCAGATGTAACTTAGAAATCTGTCTTAAACATCTTGCATTTCTTCAAGGGGAAATGAAACTATCTCACACTAGCTGAAAATATAGAAGAAAATCTTCTGGAGCAGGTAATGGATATTTTGAAGGGATGTTATAGATATTGTTAGCTAAAGTGCTTGAGATATCCAGTATTGTAATAAATACACTTTCCTCAGAAGAATAAAAAGCAAGAGACCAGTCAAGAAGGTGGTTAGACTACAACAGCAAAATGAAGAGTGGGATCAAAGGTGATAGTGGAATTGAGTATTAAATGGATTTCTTAATGGATTTATAAAAAATACACTAACAATGTATAGGCTGTTATTTGCCAGTTACACATCAGCATGCGTGACGTTGAAGTCAGTGAGGCAATGGGTTTATGTAAAGTAAGGAGACACAAACCAACTGTCTCTGGGACCAACACATTTATGAGCCATGTCCAATACTGTGTTCTGTGAAGTAGGAATAGTTTTTAGACATGTATGTATTCCATGCATGTGTCATCTAGAAATTGTCTCTCTGGAAAACAGCAAATTGTATGTATTACATACATTTCCACATGATGGCTTGATGAAAATCCAAGAAGTGGAAGGAGTTCTGAGAGAGTGGGAGAAGAAGAAAGGGAGAGAGAAAGAAAAACTTCCTGGAGATTAATAGAGAAAAGCAGGAGAAAAACCTCACATAACCAAAGCCAAAAAAAGGTATAGGAGATGCGTGTGACAAGAAAGGTGGCACAGTGTAAAATGTGGCACAAGCTGGGGACTTTTCTTGGATTCAGGACAATACTTAAAGCCACGAACTATATAAACATCTTACAGTGAGAAAGTAACTTTGGATCAGTTAAAATGTTTGGTGGTGATGAATCTGGAAGGCAGAATGGAAAGATGGCATGCCAAAAGCAGAATACCATAGGTCTTAGTTCTGCAGTATAAACTGACGGGATTGTATTGGCACAAGGGGAATGAAATTGTGTCAGACACAAGACATTAAATGCTGACTGTGAGAATTCATGAGCCACCATATGGAGACAGGCGAGTGAGACCAGGGACGTATGGGAAAATTGTCTTGCTTCAGCACTTTAAGGGGGAAGAAAACAAAAAAGCCAGAGGGCTGCGACTGCTCACAGGCTGGTGGGGGGGCAATGCAGAAAAGGTGTCAGCACTGCCATACCTTGTGAGAGGTTAGATCGTCAAAAAGGTTTTCTCTCTGGAGTTGGAGAGATGTCTTAGCATGTGAAAAGCCAAAGCAAAGTTACTACTAGTATTTAATTCAAACCTCTACATAAACTAGTTTAAAAAGCGCAGGCAGCCTTGGTACTGTACAGACATGCCAGTTTCTGTGCAGCTTGCTTTGGTATTCTCATTGGTATGGAGAACTGTTAAAGTGAGATATGCAAAAATAAGATACATGGCAAATACTAGAGGAGACTGACTGCTACTAACTCTGCCTGAGGGAGATTTCCATAAGGCTTGCAAGGGAGAGGTCTGCCTCTAGCTGCCTGGAATGTAAGTCTGGCCTGCAATGATGTACAAAGTATCTCTGGCAAATGAAGCAGCGGGACAGTATTCCCAGGGATTAATGTATCAAAGTGGGTGCATCCCTGATGTAATTTCATAATGGTTCCTGCTTCAACTTGTTGTTTTGACTGTCTATACCTTTAAGGTGCCACTTTGCTGCATAGCTTGCAGCTCTGGCAGCAAACTGCCTGCTCTCCAGATGAGACCATGCTGCAGGTCAAAGAAAGCCACGAAAGGCCATGAAAATGCCTGGGGTAGCTCATCTCCCTCTGCTCCCTTCAACTCCCATCCTGTATGCCTGAAGCCCTCATACCTCAGGAGAAACAGGCAGCATGCTAGAAAGCCACAAATCTTACAAATAATTCATTTCAGTGTTGGACACTTAGCCTTGTTGAGCAGTTTAGTGTTTCACTTTTCTATTTTTCCTTTTGCATCTTGCAATTCCTGCAATATTAAATTTACAGAAGGCATCTTTCTGGAGATAGACACATTTCTTATGTGTGAAATTCTGCTCTAGCTTCTGGCTAGAAGAGCCTTTATTTAGCGAGTGTGATGATGAATGCAAAGAGCACTTCTCCCAAGCTGTGGGCAGAATAAATACGCACTCACTCTCTGAGAGGTTTACTCAGAGTTTTGTCTGCTAACTCTTTTGTGATAACGTTGCATTCAATCCTGGAGTCAGCAAACCAGGAGCCCAACCACTTTATATTTATGTACAACCAGGAACGGAAGTAGAGAATGGTCTTCATACAAGTAAGAAAATAAAAAGATTGCCATGGTGAGAAAATGCTGCAGGACCTGGAATGGCTGTGTCATTGAAGCTAGTATTGATTGAACACTTTTTATTTTTTCTAAAGCACTAACTGAAAGTGAGTTGCAAAAGAAAATCAATTCCGAGAATCATTAGGGTTGGAAGGAACCTCTCCTGGGTTGCACAGTCCATCACTCCTATGATTGTTCCTAAACCAGATCTAACAACTGAGTATCTACTCATATATTTTATGATGGCGCTACATTTTTCTTTGGCTGGTTGCAACAATAATGTTAAAACAAACATTCCTTAAAAAATCAAACATTGTAAAGCAAGCCCTTGGGTACGTTTTAGCTGACAGATAATCTTCAAGGCTCATTTACTTTTGAAAAGTTACAGTACTCAGATGTCAATGTGTATTCACCTTTGCAGGTTGCAGGAAAATTAAAAATATTACTGCCCCATTTCTTTGTTATGAGTGGGTCTCTCTTAGGCTCTTCTACCGATGTTCTGATTTTTAAAAGAATGGCTAAATATTTGGTGTTCTTGAAAGAGTTAGATTACAGGACAGTTGTTTGTGATTCTTGTCGAGGAGAGGGAAACCTTGCTTTGAGTCAGGACTGCAAGCTAATAAAATAAATAGGTACTAACATGGAGGGGATAGTTCCAGGAAGGTGTCACTACTCCTGTTCTCGTCTGGCTTCCGTTGAATGCCTTTCTTCTAATTTCTTCTAACACCGTGTAGATATAATGTTGTAATAGTGAATGTTACAATAGCGTAACTTCTACTGCTCCTTTCCAAAGTAAGATCTCTTCTGAACATAGATGAGATTATCATGTCTACACATGAGCTATGACTTTTAGTTGATGGATATCACACCAACCACAATTCTTTGCCAAGAAGTCAGCCTAGTTTCTCCCTCTGTAAATTGGGAATATCTGAAAATTTCACATCCTACTTAATCGAAAATGATGTTTTAATGGCTGTGTTTTAAAACCACTTCAGTTGAGAAGAATTTCTTTTGGAGAAATACTGCTTCCTAGCCAGAAAACTTCTCATCAGTACCTTGTAATCCAGTGAGGCTGACTCCAAGACTTTCTTTAGGGTTACTGTGTGGGGCTCAATATAGGGAGTTACAGGAGATGTCCACAAGTTTGTGGGTTTCCTGCATGGCAGATAAGAAACGCCTATTAAGTTTTCTAATAACGGTTTGTTTGACTGTTCTTGTCCATCAGTGCAGGAATTACATCCTTATAAGTGACCTTATTTTTAGGGGCAGCAAGCCAGGGACAGTGCCTAATTTAGACTCTTTTTCCCACCTTGAACTTCACCATTTAAGAACAGTGGAAGGATGAACCCAGAGACAACTTTCTGGGTTATGATGTGAGCACTGCTTACTGCACTACAGATTTATCCCTTTGCTCCTCACAAGCAACTTTCCAGAGATAAAACATGAAATAATTCAGTGATAACCTAGTGCTTTGCCCTAATCTGGCATCTCACACTTTTATGATTTAGAAAAGAGGCAGTTAAATTATAATATCAAGAAAACTGCAGCATAAAGCTTTACTTTAGTTGCATAATTTTGCAACATCAATTACCTCAGCTACAAATTTAATTTAAAAACTCTTTGAAAGCACAGTCTGTGTTATCACAGAATATACTTGAAATCAATGAAGGATGATTTAATTCCAAGTTGAAAATACTATTTAATAGCCAGGAAAGAAACCTGCATACAGGCACACTCTCTTACTTATTAATAAATTCTGCTGTAGCAATTACAAATCTTGACTTCCACAATTTCGTGTACCCTTGGCAAAATATGAATTATAAACAATGTTTGCCAACTTAATGCAGTTGCATTCTTGCACCTAGCTGGAAAATAGACAGGAACTCTTGAAAATGAGCCTAATCATGATGCTATTAAGAAAGATGTGGAGAACATACTATGATAAACATCATAGTGTCTGCCTAGCATTATCCTATATTTTCTTTCATGATTCGTGGTATCTTAGCAACCATATAGGCCTGATAACCTTTAATGGCTCTAAAAATGATGCACTTGGAATCTATCGCTTAAGGCCTGGTGCTGAAATAATGACACTTTTCTTTGATGGCACATCTTAGGCCAAATAAATACACAGGAACTGGAGCAGCTTTCTTTGTCTGGATATTCATATTTTGAATGGTTATTCAGACTGAGCAAGGAAAAGACTCTCTAATCCAGGCTTAATCAGTATAGATTTTGGATATACATACATACCTTAATTAACTATATGGATTCAAAAGAATGTCAAAAGAACACTGGGTTATTGACTGATAGCAAGTGGGGGGGATCCCCTGGGGGAGTGAAAAGGGCAGTCTCCTGTCAGACCGAGAGAAAATGTACAGATTTATCACTGCTGTCCGAGGATCTGGACCTCGCCAGGTTGGCTTTGGAGCTGTTAACTGCTTGATTGCTACTGACTGGTTCTGGGATGCTCTGATTGAAGCTGTTGAACATGAAGAGATAATGTATTGATTGAATTAGTGTCTCTGTGTCAGCAAGAGCTCAGGTGAGAAATGAACGGTACCCCAGCTAGTGTGAGGCAAGGTGGCTCTGTTAGTCAGCATGGTTAAAATTTCTGCCAGTAACCCACTTCTTCTTAAATTGGGAGAAATTAGAGTTAGTTTCTGTTTCCATCTGGATTTTTGGTATTTGCACTTAGGTACCATTGCATGAATGAAGTCAGAGCTAAACCATAAGCATGAAATCTTTCTGCTTTGGACTTCAGACAGGAGATCTTTGTTCCAGAGAACTGTGAGGAGAGCTCAGGCAGAGAGGAAAATGCTTGTGGCTGTCCAGTTGTGTGGCAGCCACAGCAGCCAGGTACTGAGTGCTTGTCACAGCACAGGCATTAACATGAGAGGACTACAGAAGCCAGATAGCATTGAACTATGCATTTCCTAGCTGGAAAGAAAACTGGTGAGAGTAGGAGCACTGGATACATCTGTGCAAGGAGTGAGATTTCCAGGCTGAGGTATATCTACCGCCAGCAGTCCATGGAAGATATTTTCAGTAGACATAATGTGGCCTGCTGTGTTGTTGTGAGAGGAGAGGAGGACTGGTCGATGGGGTGGGAGTGCTGCCGAGCTGAATCTGAATTGCCACTTTCAGGAGAAGATGGAGCAGGGTTATCAGTGCTGTACCCCGGCTGCCAGGGAACCCCATCACCCTCTGTCAAAGACTTCAGTGCCTGGGGAAACTGTGGTCCGAAATCCTCAAGTCTGAGAAATAGAACCTACTCTGTTTTGCAGTAGTTTCCTATTCACATGATGAATATTTTTCCAATAGAAACTGCAGAATCAGAGCTATTGTAAAGCTTCAGAACAGAGAATTGAATGTCAATGACATTTACTAACTGCTACTGGCATAATTTTATCAGATTTTGAGCAGACCACATTTACTTTTAAAAATACAAGTAATCAATGTATGTTAATGTGTGCCTTTCATGCATTCTCCAGTGAAGCATTTTACCAGCCACTTTAAAGGGCCATGTTATTGTGGGGAAAAAATCTTTCAGAAACTTACTAGCAACATAGCCTTTCAGGTTTAGAAAGGAAAAAAATGCCCAACAGATTTTTCAAAATATTTTCTATGCCAACTCCTACCCTTTGCATAGCACTAGAGCCATGTCTGTGTGGTGGAAACAATGTTAACTTTGCACTTAAAAAAGCTTTAGCCTCTTTTTATAAGGTGTATATCAATGGTGTGTATAGGAAAAGGCACAAGAGTGGCCCCCACAAAAACACAGTATCCTGCCTACCACACAGCCATGCAGATAGTCCCTAAAGGGGGATGTGTCTATACTTGTCTTTAAGCCTTGTGAAAGCTAACACTCTGCAAACATGATTAGCAAAATGCTGATGAAGAAGGCACTGCTATAATTCCAAATCAAAGTGACACCTGCCATTATCCTGTTAGTAAATTTTTACATATATCTGTGTTACTTTCAGGTCCACAGGCAAATGATTACATTACTGCAGGAGAAGGTAGGTTGTGAGTTTGTAAGAACCCATGGCAGCTGTTTGCGTGCAGGCTTTACCTCTTGTGAGTGCAAAGTAAATGAAGAGCAGTAAAATGATTGCTCTAGGAAAGAGAGATCATGTCTGTCACGTTTACTCCAGGGTGTGCTGGGGTAACAGCATGCACCTGGAGGTGGTGTGTAGGTCGCTCTCATCTGTTCATGCTAGAATTTATTCTGCAGCATCTCTGTGATCCATAATTCCATGAGAATTAATAAACTACAAATTCTGTCAATGTATGATGTGAAAAAAATTGCTACAGACTTTGTTTGAGTTCGTTGCTGTCTCCAAATGATTCCCTGTATCTGAGCTGTTTTCATTCCTTCCAAAGCTTACCAGCACATTCATAATGGATAGTCCCCCTTTCTACCTTGAGTAGAAACACACGGGTCTCCTCAGGGAAGAAAGAAATCGTTGTGAGTTTGAACCTAAGACCAAACCCTGCTTTGATACAAACCATGGGAAGTAGGATCTGTGGATGCTGATCCCAGTTACCACAGGGTTAGATTGTTCGCTGGCCAGTGACAGTACCTCTCATTTACATCCCAGCCCATGTACAGCAGGAGTGAGTAATCTGTGCTTTTTTTAAAAATTCCCAAAAAGCAGATTTTTTCTGAAACATTTGAAAAATTTTCCCCCTATTTTGATCAGCTCCAGTACAGTCTCTACACTTTTACAGCCCTGTAAATGGATCCTGAGGCTTGTTACAAAATCCCACCAAAAATGCTTGGAGTTGGGCCCATATCTGACTTCATGACTGAATTTCCAGAGTTTTTACATTTTGGTGAGACCTTCTACTGTTTTATTCTCAACAGCAGTGCTGGCAAAAACATCTTTGTTGAGCAGTTATGTATTGACAACCAGAGAATGTTTCAGATTGTACATGAAAAAAGGCTGATTTTGCACATGATTCCTGGAATATTTGAGCTATC
This sequence comes from Hemiprocne comata, assembly GCA_020745705.1. Taxonomy (NCBI): domain Eukaryota; kingdom Metazoa; phylum Chordata; class Aves; order Apodiformes; family Apodidae; genus Hemiprocne; species Hemiprocne comata. The sequence continues at coordinate 11,437,910 of CM036597.1, read as the reverse complement.
ATGCAATTATGATGCAAAGCTTGGAGACTATGGTACAAGGTGCCTTTTAAAAACAACAGAAATGAGACAATCTGTCAAAAATCCGTTAGCATGTCCTCCTGTGTAATGTACTTTTCAAGAGACAAGTAAAAAAATGTCAAAACCAAATAAAGGATCCTTATTTGCAACAGCTATTCGAGATCCAATTTAACCTTTCTTATAAATTTCCTTTCCCATAAACCACTCTTCTCATGTTTTCTTCCAGTAAATGAGATATGCATAATTCAGTCTTATTAGAGAATTGATCTCTTTCAGGAAAAAAAAACACAAAAAAACAACAAAAAACCCCACAAAAAAATTAAACAAACAACCAACCTACTTTTGAATGTTAGGGGAGGGAAAAACCAATTGTACCAATTTCATAATACTTTGGCTCACATTTGTAGCTTTCCCAGCTTTCCCTCTGTCTGCAGGAGGACCTGGTGCTTTACACTGATAGGGACTCAGGTCACGTCAGATTTCTAATAATGGTCTAGATTAAATGCATCCCTACATTCACTTGTCTGTACATTAGATGCAAGTCCCAGATTTAAAAGCTACAGATCCCTTATTTTTCATTTCTAACTAAATAATTTGCACTTATTTTCCTCTTTCTTTCGCTGGTATATATTGGGAGTAACTTTCTTCAAGCAAATAGTATTATGCTGGCAATTATTATGCTGGCTAGAGAAGAAATAGAGCAGAGATTGAGTTATATGATACATTTTAAAATCAGACATTTGTCTGGTATGGGGTGACAGAAATGCAGATTAAAGACTCAAAAGAAATATTTTTTGGTAAAAACTTAAGTATTTCTGCAATAAATCTTCTGTTGGTGTAAGTAGATGAAGCACTCCTGATTTCAACAGCCCCCTGAGGTGCCGACCTTAGGTTTTTATTTCTAGTCCATTTTGGGCTTTGTGACCTCACTTGACTTGTTTACCTGCTACATGTATTCCTTGCAGACTGGAGATTTTACAGTCAGTGTGAGGCCAAGCTTAGGAAAGCCAGCTAATGTGCTGTGAACGAGTGTGCTTTACCGAAGGGAAAAGAAAAAACCCCACACTGTTTTTGCATGATATAGGGCACTGCCATTTCCTCTGGGGTTAGGAGGGCAAGTACAGCCAAAGTCATAGAACTTGTATTCGTAGGGACCTCTGAGTGTTACCAGAGTTCAGCATGAACAGCATGGTGAAAGCTGTGAAGGATCAGGAAAAATCAGGAGAGGGATTGAGGATTTAGTTATGTCTTCCAAGATGCTCTAGAAATCTGACAGCATTTTGGTTAGTATGAAAATATTCATAGTACAGAAGATTAATATTTGCACCATTGAGCTCCTGAATTTCATTTGCCTTAGGAACAGGGATTTTGGCATTAAGGAGAACCAAAAATGTAGCAGTGAGTGTAGGTTCATGGAAGCTTTTGCTTAGGGAGGGAGATCAGTGATGGTGCAGTTTCTAATGAAAAAATAATACAGTAACAACGGAAAGGAGGAAAATGAAGATTTTCACAAAATATGTCTTCTATTTGTGTTTAAGAGATCAATTAGTGAGTCTTTTCCAAAATACTATCTTGTCTGCATTTTTTTGTAGCTGGCTGTTTGTTTGCTGGGTTTCCTTTTCTCCAGCTTTGGAAATCATATTGCCTGAATATTTTGTCCTCAGCAAAAAGTGAGACTGACCATTGCAGGTGATTCAATAAGTTACCTGGCAGTTTCCAGCATTTTTTTTTTTTTCTGTTTTTTCTAGAAAGAAGCTAATACAATCCCTGAACTTTCTGCCTGGTTGTGTATGTTTCTTTAGCAATTATTTTTTTAATGAGTAGAAAGAAAAAATATAATAAATATTAGGATTGGGTTAATTTTTTTCTTCTTGTCAAGATGTTTCCCTGTGTCACATGCATACTTTGAGTTATTCTCAGGCCTCTTCTAGTTCATCATAAGTGCAAGTCCAGGTGGCAGCCTTGACGTTCACAGCCTGTCAGGGTGGGCCTCAGTGCTAACCTTCTGCCTACTCCTAACTCACCCTCACTAATCTGTGGCCTCCCTCTTCCTCTTTCCTTCATTTTCAAGCATTGTTGACTTTTAAGGTACAGTTTTCTCTGGAGTATAGCTTGGAAACCATGCAGAGTTCACATCCCATCTGACATGTTCCTTCCTTTCACCCTTCACCTCTCAATTATTTTCTTAGACAGCCTCATTTTTGCTCTTTCTCTGTATCCTGTGATGTTGAACAGCACCTCACATTTAATTACTGGTGTTCAGGCAGCTTAATGTCATGTGGATGTCCTGAAGGACAAATGATAGGTACAATACCACACCTCCTATTATTAGTCAGTATATGCTCAAGCTGAATTCAGTAATAAAATTCAGTATTGTTTTAAAGATCAAATTTGAAATTAAAAAGCTAAATAATTGTTTAGCGCAAAGGCAAGAAAGATTATTTTTTTCGTGATTAATCAGTTTTGGAAAACATCATTTGTCCCGGATCTAAGAGGGTCTGTTCGCTTTCATTAAACCCAGGTAAGTCAGTAGAGGCACAGCAAGAGGCACAAAGTGGCTTTAAACTCCATGTTTTTGAAAATGGTAAATTTTTGACTGATAAGTGTGAAATGTGTTGGTTGCCAACCTGGTTTTGGATCTGTGCTCCGTTGAAGTTTCTTCTCAGAATTTGAAAATCCTGTGTTTAAACAAACTTAGGCTTTTCATGAATTACAGATACTTTGTGTGTTAAGTGTTGCTTTTTGTTGTAAATGCTTCCTTAACTATAGTAACTTTGCTTGCAGGTAGGTTGCTTTACAAAGTGTCTGCTCTTTCCCCTGCATTCCGGTCCCTTGCTGGAGATTGTAACCCCACCTGTTTTGTCGTTTCAGGATTTTGCAGGACCATTGAAATTATCTGGATTAAAAACACAAAACCAGAACCCTACCCAACAAAACCTCTAAAAGTTTTTATTTTTAAGCTATTCTTATGTCTTCTGCTGATGTGTGATTTTTACACCCCTGTGGGATGCTGACTTTTTTGGTTACTGGCCATTAATACATGCTTGGCCAAAAATAAGGCTCCCATGGAAGGATCACATTAACAGTAAACTCATCAAACTTCATGTTTAGCTTTGATGTTTCATTGCACATGAGATCTCCTGAAATTTCACATGTATTCTTTGGCAGAGCAGCACAGAGACAGCCAGAACCAACAGGGAGATGTGTTTGGAGTCACGTGAAATAAACATATGTAGCTATGCCAAGCAAAGTTATTAAAGCAAATACATAATTCATACACCTGCACACAGAAATGTAAAAGTGGAAATTCATTGAACTAGCATTAGAATAAATACCCCTTGTGAAGGATCCTCAACAAATACAGCTGCCATCCACTTGGCTGAAGTCAATCAGTGCCAGATAGGGAGCTGACAAAACAGCTGAGTTCAAGAAGTGTTTTTAACCTCTTGCTGAGTTTCACAGCTAGGTCACTTCTTCATTTGTATATCATAGGTAGATGCAGTAATACACTCCTTGCTTTACTGTTGGCTTATTCAGAAATTCCAAAAGAAAGGTAAATATATAGCAGTATTTTTAGTTTTGATGAAATTTTGATAAAATTCATTGAGAAGCCCAGAATATTCTGGAAACTAAGTTTTTTCATTATTTGGAAGGCTTTCTGCTACTTTTTATTAGCCTTGCATAAACAGCATACATTGGGTATGCTATAGTTATGATGATATGATGATATAGTTATGATGATAGTTATGATGATAGTTATGATGCTGGGAATGCATCTCATTCGTGAGGTTTTGTTTCTGATACTTCCTCCCTCTCTGCATTTTTATTCAGAGCCATCTCTCTCTCATCTTAGCAACTGGGACATATTTGGGAGCATCCTACAGTGGCTTCCCCTGAACATAGATGTATATTCCTGCCCTGAGATCAGATTCAGTGAGAATAACAAGCAGCAACTGCTGTAAATAAGAGTGAAAAATAAATAGTCTAATTGAATCTATTTCCTCATGGTGGTGGGCCTCATCCCAGAAAACTTCCTTTTGCTCACTTTAGTGGAACAAGATGGTTGGAGACAGCAATTAACAGAAGATGATAAATGAAATTGTGTCTACCACTTGGGAGAGAATGTTTCCTGAATAATGATCTTTTCCTTCATGGAGGTTTGCAAAATTAGATCACATGGGTGGATTTGAAATACACTTGGCAATGGTCTTCAGTTGGCTCACTGCTGCAGGAAGTGTCCTGGGCGGGTGAGGCTGGCAGTGGTGCTCTCTGCTCTTCTGCTAAAAGTGGGAGGACTTGCTAATTAACTCTTTTTAATTTATTAGGCTTTTGTGAGCACAGTGAGAAAACTTAACTGGCTTAAATGTGACTTAGTTTTACTAACAGTGCCTGTTACCACTGTGACCCTGATGTCTTATGGATCTATTACAGTCTGCAGAGCCACCAAGGCACTGGAAAGTTTACCTGTATGCTTGGACATGGCTGACTCAAGTGGCTTTGGCAGCTATGAGGACACATTTATTTTTTGCCCTTATTTGCAGGAATTTCTCTCTTGCTTTTTATTCTCACTAGATATATATTTTTTTCACATGATGTAATGTAAAAAACCCCTACAGCATTTAATTTCTCATCCACTTCATCCTCAAACAATGCTATTTTTTAGTGCTGTTACTATGTAAATCATTACCAAGTAAATAATGACTCTCATAAATAGTCACAGGGAGAAATTGCTTTAGCTTCATATACTACTAGATAGTGGGTCTTATTAGAAGGTCTTATTAATTGGTTTGGTGTCTTAATTAAGTTGGTGTGCCAGTGAGTGGAAAAATAAATCTCTGTTAGGCCAGTGGATTCCTTATTATATGTCCCAGTATTTTTCATGTTCAGAAAACTTTAGGAACAGTAACTGAGGCTCCAATACTGCTGCGAGATTTCTCAGGTACTACAGCAGCTGCTTTACACAGGGAAATAAAGAACAAAAATTGGAGTTTGGTTTCAAATTTGTGTGATAACTGACTCCCAATCTTGTATATAAATAACATATTTCCGTCATCTTGGATAACAGAACCCTACCTGCCACTTCACAATCCTTGTGGTTTTTGGGCTGTTTTACATGCAGGGGAAACACAATGAGCACATTTGAGACATGTGGCACTGGGACAAGCTTGTGGGTAGTCAGTGTTATTGTAATTGCACTGGGATGGTAGGTTCTTTCCAAGCAAAATTACATTCCTCTGAAAATATTATAATAGCTTCATGCCAATAGTAACTTTTCAAGAACAAAACTGTTATGTATGTATCTCATAATACATATCCTTCCTGTGAGTTAAGATGTCCCTCATGTCTGAGTTATCCACATCTCTGATAAGTTGGTTTTGACATGTAATTATATATTTTTTTCTTTCTTCCTTTCTTCCTCTCCTTAAAAAAAAAAAAAAAGGCAAAAAAGCAAAATGGGCAGTTTTGCTGCAATGTAAGCCAAAATCATAATTCATGTTGCACACAGATAATTTGATTTCAAAAGATTATCTCTAGCACTGGCAAAACACCAGTGAGCCAGGCTGCACTGAGGTGCAAAAATCATACATTAAAAGTATCTGGGGTGTATGGGTGAAGTCAGCACTCACCTTGTCATGCCAGTTCTTAATAACTTGTTTGTTTTAGTTTTGGTTATTTTTGCCTTTTTAATGTGAAAAAAAATTTTGCTCTTAGTATCAGTCTTAGCATTGGCATTTCTATATTTTCCTGCTCCTGATGCTTAGTTCCCACTCAGTGGAAGGTGTGCAGATGGAAAGGAGCATTCCTAAGGCCACTCCATGCATGAAAGGGGAAGAACCCTTTCCCTCCTCTCCTCTTCTGTAGCTCAGGGGCTGCTCCTGTCACTTTTACATTTGAAGGATCTCATAGCTTGAGTTTCAGTCCAGGAAGCTTTCACGAGACTGTTGAAGACTATATCATGGTTTTAGGAATGAGGCTGTATGATGCTTCAGTGGGGAAGGTTTTTCGGTGTGTGTCCTGTGGGAGGATGGTAGAACAGCAAGAATCTCCTCTTAGTTTTTAACCATTATTTTACTGGAAGAGGCAATGTGTTGGATGGCAGTAGGCAGAAAGGGATGTAAAAAGGCTGTGTGACCTGGTGAAAACATCTGTTAACCAGGGTATGTGGGATCATTTGATACCTGTACTGCTGCACCCAGAACCTTTCATACTAGCAAGAGAGGACACTAAAGATGGAATAAAGGGAATACCCATTCTTATTGGGACTGTGTAAACATAGGATAGTCTCTGTGCTTCAAGGTTTGCAGTTTCAGTAAGGTCTTTGCTTATTCCTGTATTAGGATGCAACTCCAAACAAGTAGAATTATAGAACTTCTGGCAAAACACTCAATGAGATACAGACTGGACAATTTCTTATAGTCTGCATTTGATTCCTGACTAAAATGAAGCAATAGGATCCTAATGAATATGAAATTCTCAGTGCTTTCACTCTCTGTCATTCACTTCATGTTGGAGTTTGAAAGAAATCTTTTTTGTCAGTTTTTGAATCTGCGTCTTGCAGCTGTAGCAAAACAGTTGGATAGAAAACCCATTTTCTAAAATCTACTTAGTGTAAAATGCCCTTTTTTATTGTTTACTTCCTGCATTTGAAAGAACTTTTGTTAAACCCCAGCTTCTGCACCTGCGTTCCTCCAGAAACCGTCTCCTCAAATTCTCTAAACTGATTTGATATGTTCTTACATGCCAGAACCAGTTGTATCTCCCATTGCGTTACATCTCTGACATAACGTAATGCCTCATGACAGATGCAGCTGCACATCACTGTGGCTGAGAAACCAGAAGAGAAACAGAGGCCCAGGTCAAGAGAAGGCTTGCCCTCCCATGCACAATTTTTACTTACAGAACTTTAAGTCTAGCTGGCAGGTTTTTTGGGGTTTTTTTTGGGGGGTTTGTTTTCTTTTTTTTTTTCAAGTGTGAAGGAAGGTCAAAATCTAGGTCTAGATGGTGTGGTGGTGTTGGTCATAGGCTGGACTTGATGATCTTAAAGGTCTTTTCCAGCCTTGGTGATTCTGTGATTCTGTGATAAGTGATATGAATCTTTCTACTTTATTTTCCATCTGTGCATATACCTACTTCATATCTCAGCTTCCTACTGTGGAGGGCTGAACAGAAGGTCTCCTTGAAATCTGCTTTGTGTGATGACCAGAAGCAGTCTTAAAAATTATTTCAGGGTCTCTCTTGATTTACTATCCTCATTTAATAATAATAATATCAAAGAGCTCCTACTAGTCCTGTCAGATGAAAAGTTATTCTGGAGAAAATGGTTTACGTGCCATCCAAAATTCTCTCACTTTACATTTTTGGGACTTGTGCTTTAAAAACTGAAGGGTAAAAGGATAGTTACTTTATGATCTGGTCTGGTTCTGCTGCACAATAGAGAGGGTACAATTTTGCCTAAGGGGTATGGTTGCATCTAGGGTTGGCATGCCAAATACAGTGGTGTTGAAGCCACACCAAAGAAATGTGGTTAAGTGGAAAAACATCCTTTACGAAAACATTGGTATTTGTTTTTAGACAAGAGCCAAATTCTGGATTACATGAGCTGTGCTACCATTTACATTGCTATTTTTTCTGTCTTCTGCATCATGAGTAGAACAAGATGCAAAAGATGTCTGTCTTCTCAAATTTAGGAATGCATGTGTCTGTGACACCTTTTTATAATCTGTTAGCTAAATCCTAAAGTCGTTCTAACTGACAGGTGGATTTCTCTCCTGTGCATGGCCTTATTCTCCATCTGTGCCTTGAACACTACTGAGCCTCTACCAGGTGAAGTCAAGCAGGACTTTTCAATGTTATGCACAAATTGATATAAGCTTTTCCAACTTGAACAAGTCTTTGCAATCTAACATTTGCCATCATGTGTTCCTGAAGCTCTTGGCACTTCACTCTTAGCTGAATAAGGGACTCTGCATGGATTAGTCACAGACACAGGAGGCTTGAGAGGGTGTGGGCCCACACATGTTACTGCAAAGGGAGTGAAATTTTCCCTTGCAGTCTAGGCTGGCTTAATTTTTCAGCCTGGATGAAAGGGATTGTAATTTAACACAGTGTGGAATGGGCCTGCCAATTTCTGGCAAAAACTGTCATGAAGGAAGGCTACCGGTAGTAATGATAAACAATATTGTGGGAGGGAAATAGAAAACTGAAGGCTACGACCGCTGGTTAGCAACCCTGGGATGGAGGATTTGACTGTTTATTTAATAAGTTGTTTGCTTTAGGGGATAACCTAGAAAGCGTCTGCTGCTGAAGTGAATAAGCTGTTGCATTTTAGGACAAAATCCTGTCAAAATTCTCTTGAAGATCCCTGCGGCAGTCACAGCTCACTGGTTAGCTCAGCTGGCTGCTATGCAGGTGGCGGTGGGCTGCCTCACAGTGCCTTGCAGCCTCTCTTCCCGTGGTTGGAGTGTGTCCCTGGCTGAGCAGCGAGAACCAGAACAAAGTGAATGAAGAATCAGAGGAACAGGAAATGGTCTGTACCTTGTAGGGCTTGTAGCCTCCAGCTTGTGCTGTGCCAGCCCTGGGCCCAAGCCGGCACTCTGGTAGGCTCAGCAGCAGGCCGGAGCTCTGCAGCCTGCCTGGGAGCTGGCAGAGGGCTGTGAGCTGTGCTACCTCAGGGCATTTGCATGACTTTCGATCAGAGCAAGTTCACGTCCTGCTGAGTTAAAGGAGCAGAGCTTGTTCACATCCTGCTGTGGCAACTTAGGGAGGGCAGAGCCATTTGTAGAGTCCTGAAACAGCCATGGCACTAATTTTCCAGCTTGGCAAAAAGTGGAGCTTGTACTCAGCTAGCCTTTGTTTTGTGAAAAAGCTTATTGTTTATTTACAGTAAATAAACCCCCTAAAAATCCACATGTTCAGACAGAGTTGGAAGAAGATTCTGAGTAAGTTTGGGGGTGGCCATTCACCTTGTTCTTCAACTATTTTTTCTTACCAACATTTAATTCTTCATTAACTGTACCTGTGTATAACATGGGACTGTTCAGACAGCTCAGAGGTCATCCCCATCTCTCCTGGCTCTACAATGACCCTTGCATTGCAGCTTCTTTTCCCTCCAACTTTGTGCCTGTCTCTATTCTTCATTCCATGATACATAAAGTAACTAGACACACTAGGGCTAACCTAGCTTTTGTCATTTCTCATCTTTATTTGAATATACAATGCTCCAGAAGGATAATTGTTCTTATGTTTCAATTTCTTATATTGTTGTCTTTTCCTAAACTTATTTCCCTCCTATTTCTGCTGTGGAATTCCTTGCTGGCTCCTAGCTTAGAAAATGATCTATAATTTCTTTGATTTCAGAGCACATAAAGGATACTAGTGTGCTTAGACATGTCCCCCCCCCACCTGATTCACTCCAGACATACCCACCTATTGACCTTCCAAGAGGGTTTATTATCCTTGCAAAAGCTTGGAGACAGATGTACAGAGCTCTGTTTGGCATGGCTAATGGAAACTCAGGCAGACTTAAAGGGATGGTTTAACCTGCGAACGTATCATTCTTGGGTTTTCCTATGTTGTATTCCACAACACAGAGTTCTCTTATAGCTGAGAATTGTTTTGAGATTTGATGAGAGCTGAAGTAGCTTTGTGTTCTTCTGTAGAGACTAGAGTTTGTAACAGAGAGAGAGAACTGAGAACAAAATGCTTGTTCGTATCCTTTTTGCCTGACAGATATGTCTGAGCGAGATTTACAAAAGCATTATAAATGGATATTTGTTTGGACTTTCTTCCATTCATGTCTCAGATGGATTTATTTTTTTGCATTTGATTTTCCTGATTTGTTAAGTGGCGCTGACACTGTGTGTGTGAGAGAAGAATATTTTTGCAACCTGTCTTATAATGAATTGGTGGAAAAGCTGCTTATCAGATAGGTGGTCAATCTCACACCTTCTCTCCTAGTGGGGTCTAATCACTGTAAAAAATAAATAAGTATACTGAGTTCAGGAACACTAACTCAATAAATGCATTAATGTCAGAGCAAATGGCAGCCTTGTCTACCTGCTGATATAAGTGATTGTTCTATTTACACTTAAATATACTGTGCTGCTATTGCTTCCAGAGAACCTATTATTGCCCGCCCCTCACTCATTCAAAAACTATGAACATCTTAACTGTCAGCATCCTGTGTTGTTTTTTTTTTCTCTTAGCTTTCCAAAACATGCAAGTGGCAACATATGAGCTGTAGTAATCAAGATTGAGACTTGTCCAAGATAAAATCTGGAGCCTTAGGATGGAGCTAAAAAAGACTCTAGCAAAATGTTGAGTGCTTGACCAGGTTGTATGTGTTACCAGGACAAGATTTGAATCTCTATCTTTTTAATAATAGCTTCATTTTTGTATTTCAATACTGCTGAGGTGTATATTAATCTATATTCACCTGTGAGCTGGATAGCTGGATTGCAGTAATGTGCAGAGGCAAAGTTAATAGCTGTCACTTCTGATGTGGGAGACAACTACACCTAAGCCACCATTTTGGGATGAATTTTTAGAGGAGCGTTGAAAGAGACTCCTAGTTTTAGTTATGAAAAACAAGAGGGGTCTGTCTTAAAACAGCAGAAAGAATATAGTTTGATGCCATTTTTAGATAAACCCACTTTTATTTACACGTGTACTTATTTGTCTGCAGCAATAGGCACAAACTGGGGGCTTGTACACACAGTTTCTTTGCCTTATCCTCAGGATGGTTTAAAACCCTTTCACATGAAGCCAACAGATAAGATATTGGCTCCGTCATACCTGGAAAGGTAGAAACAGTGTCCTATTTGCTGAAGACAGGAAACCAAATTAATTTTTAGGAAAATAGACTCCTCCAGCAACTTTGTTTTTTGCTACAGATGTAGCTGGATGAGCAGAGTGCATTGTTACAGTATTTGTGGGTACAGAGAAGTGCTCAGGAGATTTGGACCATGATGAAGACCAAGAAGCTGATGATGTTCATTACAGAGGTCTACGCCCTGTGCAGTGTCATTACAGTCTTGGTCCCTGGTGAGCAGTGTTTAGCTGGGTGTTAAGCAAGGCTGGTGCTGAAGATAATAGCGTAGCAGTTTCTCATCTGGGCTTTTAGAGTTCTGCTAAGCAGAGAAGTTTCTTATTTACCAACACAGCACATGTGTCTACCTTTAGCAAGTGAGGGGTAACACCTGCAGGATAAACAGCTCAGTGAGTCACTGCAATTAGCTCCACAGGTGCACATTTGCACAAGTGCAAAATGGCTTCTGGGAAGATCTGGAGTTTTCAAGCAAATAGGATCAGGATTACTAATGTTTTTGAGACCCTGGACCATGAAAGGAAAGAGTAAAACATGGGGAGCTGGTGAGCATCAGAAGGAGTTTGTGGGGAGGACAGATCCCAGTGTTGTGCTGTTCCTTCACCGACCTCATAACAGAGATGAATTATCAGAGCTTGGCTTCTGTGAAAAATTGGTAAGGGAGGAAAGACAGCTGCAAAAAAGCATCTTGTCAATATGTTTTAGTGGTTTGTAGTGTGTTTATGCTTAATGTGAGCCTTGTTCCTTATGTAAACCTCTTTGGCCCTCACCGGGGGGTAGCATCTCTACTGCAATGAAATCTGTGAATAAAAAGCACTTTGTGCTTGTATCTGAGCTCAGGTGAATGGGTTTGTTGTGGGATCTGTTTAATTTTGTTTTCACTCACGTATTTCGCTGTTTAGACTGTTGAACTGTCTAAGAATTTACCTTGCAGGAATACTTTCAAACACTTGCTGTGTACAGCTGTGTGTGAAACAAAGTTTAATTTGAATTTCCAAGTCCAATCATAAAAGTTGATGGTACGCCTTTAGGGCTGAGGGTAGTTATTCAGAAAGCTGAGTAGTTCACAAGGTTATGTGCGAAGCAGGACTAACAAGATGCTGAGAAATAATAGTCTCGTAAGGGATTTGTTGCACGTTGTTGAGTGTATAGCACAGAGATTTAATGCAGTTTAGATGTACTTGAAAATCATCCCTGGTTTGTTTGGCTTTTTCAGACAGTGTTTTCCTGACCTTGAAAATACCTTATGGGTGGTTCACAAATAAAAATCTAAACAGCACTGGAGTCAGATAAAATACACATGGATGTTGCACTTTACTTCATTTTCCACTTATCTTTACCCTTATTTGAAGTCTTATATTATTTCAGTAATAGACATATAGGCTAGCATTAGCACAGCAGATTTTAAAAACAGATTAGGTGAGAGTTGGGAGAGCATTCTAGAGAATTTTATAGAGCATTTTGCTTTACTTTCCCCTTTCCTGTTCTTTTTTTAAGCTATCTTTTTATCAAGTGTGAATACTAACAATGTTGATATGGGGTGACAGTTTGACCAAACAACCAAAGCAACAGTAACTGTTTTCCTTGTGATAACAGCTAAGCTAAAGGTTATACATATTGTTGCATCTCTCAATCTATTTGCTCCACAGCACAGTGCCAGACAAAAGTAAGAATATAGAAAGCTACAGCCAAAATGTGCATCTGTTTAGAGGAAGTATGAGCTACAGAACTCTGGTTAAAGGATAAATGTGGATGATGTTTGTTTTGTAATGCATTATCTCAAAAGAAATATTATTAAATCTATATCAAATAATATTTTGGTGCACAAATATTTAATTAAGAACCTTATTAAATAATATCTGCTTAATAACACTCCCTTAGGAAAGGGAATAAAAATAAAAGCCCAGAGGCTGCTTTAAGGAAAACATTTTATTTATTCTCTCTTTTCAGAAACAACATTGGACTTGTACAGTTGACCTAGACAATATTTAGTATTGACTTAACATCTTCAACATGTATCCCCAAAGCTCAGATGTCTTGAAGGACACAAACAAATAAACGTCTTTGGACTGTGGAAGCTCCTCATTTTTCCCAACACAGAACTGAATGAATTAAGTGTGTTATTTCCAAAATTAGTATTCCTACTTAGTTGGAGCTATGATAACTTTCACAATAGTGCCTCACACCTGATATTTTCTAGTCTTTGTTAATTAAAAATTATTCCCATTTTCATCAATAGGAAGATAATCTTATCTCCTAGACAGTAAGGTCTGTGTGATCAGGTCTGGGAGGATCCCTGCTCTAACAGTTGCCACAGCAGCAGCTGTGGGCTGTTTCATGGCTAAGGCTTCTCCATGCAACAAATTATATATAGTGATGATACTTCACTAAAGCAGGTTGGATTTTAGGCTGCAGACACGTTTTGTACTGAGGTTCTCCAGTGCTGAATCAGACTCAATGTCTTGTATTTGGTATTGGAATAAGCTTCCTGTTGGAGGAATTAATATTTTAGAATGACTTAGTCCTTTTCCTGGAAATATTTAATTTTTCATATTAGAGTTGTTTAGGTTTTTAGGTCACCAGATTGAATCTTTACAGAGGAAAAACAGCCTCTGCTGACTCCTGAGCTGTGTGAGGAAAAGGAAAAAAGAATATGGCATAATTCTGCCTTGTGACAAACTCATTTTGAGAGCAAATGACTGGTATGGAATATCATGGTAACAAGTAAAAATTTTTCCTAGAACTCCATTTGCTAGAAACAAATAAAAATTAATGGAATAGTGATCTTGGATTTTTTGACGTATTCCCAGAATGACTAGCTATTTTTTGCCTTATAATGTAAAATTCCCTTTGCAGTTTAAAGGGCCCATTGTATTCTTTTGCAAAGTGGTCTCCATGTCTGTGTGATAGTAGGAGGCTACATTCATTACTGCCCATTATTTAAAGCATTTAACTCATTCTATACTTCTGTGTGAAGCTGCTAGTATTTTTTGCTTCCAGAAAATGGATTTAGGTCAAATAAGGATTTGTCTGTCATATGAAGGTGAGATGAGTAGGCATAGATTTTGTTTTCTGTTTGTTATTAAATCTAATTCAAACGAGTTGTTTTCGCAAAAAAGGACAAAATTCTGCTCCCATTTGCACCTTTTCTCCTCTTCTGAATTTCGTGGCATTTAGCAACTATGGTTGTGGTCAGCATTATCTTCTGCTGTCTTCTGTGTATCCTGGGCAGCACACTTCCCAGAACTATCAGTATTTTGGTGATGGAAAGTAACCACAGTGTGCACCTGCAGGTAAATCATGGTGGAGTATGTTTTGGGGGAAGAGTTCATTGTGTAGGATTAGCTCTTGCAATAGCAAAATGCCAACCCAAATTGTGATTCGTACCAATGCAATTTAATCACAGCTGAGTTTGGGTCAGGACTTCCCCTGGGCTAAAATAGCAAATGGTTTCTGTCGGGACAGAAACTAGAGGTTTCTAAAAATCTGTCTCTGTCTTTTTTCCTTTTTTCCTTTTAAGATCGAATAACAAAGAACCACTTTCAGTATTTCATACTTCTCTGTAATTACAGTACTGATTATAAGAATGATAGATGTCTAATTAAAATCTGTGAAAACTGCAGTCAGGGAGAAAGGAGAATTAGTTCCCCAAATTGCAATTTTCTCCTCAGTTTAAGCGTATTTGAGAGTTACTTTTTGACAATGTGGCATTTTCTCATGTCTGCCACAATGGCTTACCTCAATAGGTCACGGCTAATTTTAACCAGTATCTGAAAGAACATGGGAGAATTTGGGTTTGAGATGAAGGAAAGAATAATTTTTTTTAGCCTTTATTTGCATTAATGATACGGGTGTTAAGGGTCTTTCATTGGTTTCAATTGATTTCAAACAGTGAAACAACAAACAATCAGAGGTTACTAAATTTTTGGCTAACCTTAGATTTCTGATCAAAGATAGTCTTGAAAATAGGATAGGGTGAAATTGATGCTTCCTTAACCATCTCTAATTAGGGCTTTGGTTTTATTGTGCTCATTTGCTTCCTCTCTGTTTATCCAACCCACAGCAGTGCTGTACATGTGCTCACTCGGTCACTAATTACATCATCCTCCCCATGATGGTGACTAACAATTTCAATGCCTGTTACAGATGGCTTCATGCCAACAGAGACACTCTGGAGTCTGACACTCAAATCTATCAGCTCTTCTGCAACAGGATGGCCCTAGTAGCTCTTTCAGCCACTGGTCAAAGCAAAAAGGATGAAACCCAGCAAGGCAAAGGATGAAACCGTGGTTCTAACCTGGCATGAAATATTCCAAGCAGGCAACTGTAGCATTTCACACAGAACCACAGGACGTTCTGGTTGAAAAAGACCTATAACAGAGTCCAACCATTTCCTGAACTCATAAGCTCTTCAGTTCTCAGCACAAAACCTGTTCTGTTCTCATTATTTGGAGTTTGGGATTGGGAGAAGATCCTACTTAAAGGAAAATACTCAGACATGCAGTAATATGATCACAAGAAATGACCCAAACAGTATCCCCATCAGTACCCAGCTGCCATAACATGGCAAACCTCTGATCCTGGTGCTTCAGAGCTTATTATACAGCATTTTGGGGGGGGAATTTCTCTTCCAGCTGCTGTGGTGCTCACCCATCACTGATGGGTGATTCCCTGCTCCTCCAGGGAGTCTGCAAATGCTGCTAAGGGGAACATCAGCTATTGCCTTTCCCACGGATGACTGTGCCCTGCTCTGTAAATGCCACATGCCGATTATACGCTGTGTGAAGAAATTCATTACACTTTCTAAATTTTTCTTCTGTAACTATAGCCTGCTTTTATAATGATGCCAGAAGAAGTGTCTCCCTTAATCTTAATTACTGTCACTACAGCCCATCTAACTTTTATTCTTTTAAGGGCAGGTTAACCAGGTTTTAGTAGCCTTCTCTTAAATGGAAATTTCACTCCTGGCATAACCCATTTTATTTCCTTTTTCAATTATTCTGCTACTTCTCTTTGAAACCCACTAAGTGGCTATTATGTACAGGTAGAATGAAACAGAACAAAAGGATATTTGTTATGTATGAGCACTGGAGTCAAATGGTGAGCATTTGAACAATCCTTTGGACCCCTGTTTACAATCTAAATCGATTTGTTTTTCAAAGTTGTGTTTATTTTTTGCTTCCTATAATGAAACTGCTGTCTTCCTGAGAAACATTTTACTTATCATTTGTGGCATCCACTTTCATGTCTTCTCATTATTTGAAAGCCATTTCACACTGTGGTAGAGACATCACATTTTAGCCTGTTATTTCACTTAAAGTGTGAAAAAAAGCTACTTGAAATTTTTTTTTCCTCCATCATTTTTATTTCTTATGGGGAGAGAAAGAATGAGCACAAGTTTAAGCTATCCAGCCATTTTATGAAGAACACAGTACAGTCATTTGATTGTTCATAAGGAGAGAATAGCACTTGAGGCCTGAAGCCCTATACTTATTCTCCACCTAATCATGGCAATAACTGGAACTCTGCAAGTGGGAGTGAAACACAGGTTATTTCATAGATATCATAGAATCACAAAGTTGTTTGGATTGGAAGGGACCTTAAAGTTCATCTAATTCCAACCGCCCTGCATGGGCAGGGACACCTTCTCTACACCAGGTTGTTCCAAGCCCCATCCAACCTGGCCTTGAACACTTCCAGGGATGGGGCATCCTCAGCTTCCCTGGGCAACCTGAGCCAATGTCTCACCACCCTCACAGGAAAGGATTTCTTCCTAATAGCTAATCTAAATCTCCCCTCTTCCAGTTCAAAACCATTGCCCCTTGTCCTATTGCTACATTCACTTGTTAAGCCTAAGCAAGGAGGGCAGTAACTGGTACTGTATGTGAAAGCTCAGATACACCAAAAAATATAGGTGACTTTGGGAATTATTTTGTTAGGAGAAATGTCAGTACTTTTCTTTAGTTAAAAAGGCAGCAATAAGGCTTCTTGCTCTAGTTCTTGGGTGTTAAAAGTGAGGCTGGCAGCAGTGTGGGGGGAACACTGGCTGTGATTTCTGAGCTTTGTCCTACCTGGGATGTCTACTGGAAAGCATTGAAGCTGTCCCAACTTCCAAGTGTTTTGCTACAATTAGACCAAATATTGATGGTGGTTTCAAGATCAACTCATATTATGAGTTTATAATATGACTTGTAGTAACAAGTTCCACTTTCTAATCTGCAATTCAAAAAATACCTGACTGAACAGCTTGGTAGGGATTTGTTAACTTTTTATTTCTTTTTAGTTTCCAGCTTTAACTGAGAACACAAATCCAAACTGGCTTTTTCTTTGAAGAAGCCGAGTATGATTATTGTGTCTTTAATTTGTCTCTAGGAGTTCAAAGGCATTTTAAATTTTATATTCCAGGCATCAGTGGTCGTTATGGTCATTATCATGCCCATAATTCCTTAGTTAAAAAGAAGGTTAACATGAATGCCATGTCCATGATTCTGGCATTATACCATGTTCACATTTTCAAGGTTCTGTTTTCACTTCCAGTTCATGAACCTGTTCATGGTTTGTACATACATAAGTGGGATCCATTGGGATGTAGTGTTGGGACTCTATCTCTGTGCAAATCTTTAAAGCCATTTCCTCTGCTCCACCAATTTAAACATTCTGCAATTTTACCTAATCATTCTGAACAGTAAGAGTTTTACCACTGAAAAATTATTATTGCTTATAACTGTTCCCTTATTCAAATTATAGTGAGAGCTATGAAATACAGTAACATTGCAAAGACCCATGCAGACCATAACTGTTATAGTGATGGAAAGTCCTCAATAATTGGTGGACACGCTATTCATTTTGAGTGTGTTAAATTACCTTTACCATTCTCACATTTAAATCAGAATTCCAATAGATAAATCACCAGTGTTAAGGACATAAAGATAAGCACTGAAACCTGCCCAGATTTTTGCTGTCATTTGTATAACCTGTGGTTACATAGTTTGAACTCCCCCTGCTACTCTCTGAGCTGAATAATATTGCAGGTTTTATGAGTGGGCTGGTAATAAATGGTTTTCCTAATTGCTGTCTTTAAACTGGGATGAGGCTCTGATGAGTCTCTGAGACTTCAGCAACTGTCCTTCATGGACACCCACAGCCTGAGTGTGTACAAGAGCTCTGATCCTCCTGGGGAACATCCCAACTGGGATGAAAAGAGCTCTTGTTATGGCTGACGTGCAGAAACTTGCACCTTGTCAAATTTTAAGGGCAGTCTCTTCAGGTGTTATTATTCCTTAAGGTTCCATCAAGGTTTCCCATAAGCAAGGGGCCCTGGGCCAGCGGGTAGTCATTGATCAAAATCTAAGACTGTGAGGCAGTAAGGGGACATTTTACAGTGTAGATACAGGTCAGTGGAAGTGCATGATTCTTCCACCAGTATAGCCCTAGTTATAAACAATATGGGAAAATTTCTCCTGACTAGTCAGATAAGGCTCAGCTATGGAATAGTTAACTTTTTGTAGAGCTCAGCATCAATTTCTGGAAGCTTTTAACAGAGACTTGACATTTCTAATTAGGAAATTTTACATACAGGCAAGCGAATTTACCCCCAGCTGGGAAAACATGGCTTAGCAAGAGTTTTACATCCGCCCTCATTGATCTACAGATTATCTCACATTTGAGACTCTGGAGCCACTGGGATTTGCAAAGATGAGAAACAAATGTGGGAAAGTGCATATAATTTCTTTCACTTCAGGGTTAGATAACAAAAACCTGGTAAGTTAGAAATGAAGAGGGAAGTTGATTTTCTTTCTTTTTCATACATTATTATTGCAGAGGTTGAAAAAAATCAACAAAAGCCAATAACTTGTTGGCACTGGCAAGCAGCTGTCATCTTGGTCAAATTCTCAAAGCAACATATTGGAAATTAGTCTTAGGATAGCAAAGAAATATAGATTTATTTTTTAAACTGTCCTAACAGTTAAACAGTTGAGGAACAAAATGTTTGAATGTGAGCTCACTTGACAGAGACATATCATGTGCCTGATGCTGCAATATCTGAATCTTAAGAGAAACCCCCAGACTTTTTGCATTTTTAGGTATATAGTTTAGATTTTTGAGTTCATTTTGTCTCTAGATGGAAATAGCTATAAAAGTGTAAAATACCAATGAGTTGGACATTAGGCTAGCAGAAAAAGCTGTATCAGTGTAAGGTGGCTGTACATCTGTGCAGTGGAAATCAGGCTCAAAGTCAGACATAGCAGAGCTCTGTAAGTAGAGCTTTTACTGATTTCTTTTGATATGGAAGTACTGTACAGCTCATTTCACTTTCCTGTTCAGATGGATTCTATTGTGAAGACATAGAACTGAGTATATGCTGCAGACTTCTAAGAATATGGTTTAAATGAAAAAAAATGAAATACTTTTGGTTTTTTTTCTGAATATGTTTTCCTACATTTGAAATTATTCTAATGAAGTAGAAGATATTTCTGTGTTGTCAGAAAAACAGATAAGCAAACAAACCATGAAATGTAGCCTATGAGGTATTATGAAAATATGGATATGCATATTGCTTACTGTAGTTATGTTACTGGTATGCATCCTGGGGAAGTTTTATATATATATATATATCACTGCTATGTGATAAAGACTGGAAAAACAGATAATCAAAATAAACTTAGTACAAACCGTGTACAGCTGAAAGCTGGCGCAATAAAATGGGTTTAAAGGTGTTCCAGCTGATCCATAATAAGGCCATGCATTTTAATGACTTGGATATTAAAAAGAGATGATGGAAAACTTTCAATATCATTGAGTCTCCTTCTCCTTTAGTGCAGGGCATAGTCTCTTGGGAGAAGATATCTCAGGTATTGAACTGGTACTGCCCTTGATCTCAGCTAAAGGGGTGAGTAGCAGTATAGAAGAAAACAGAAGTACACTTTAGGCTTATTTTAGAACTGTGTGAGTGTTCAAAAAATGCTGTCAGAAGTTATAGCCTTGCACATATTAGGTCACAGAAAAAGGTGTAAAACAGAATTCCAGATATTAGATTAGATGTGCTACTTAGAAAGAATATGACCAGATCAGAGGATCTGTATAAAAATACAGCTCACCATGTGATATACTCTTGACATCTACTTGGTTTACAAGTGAATTGTAGAAGCAGTGTATATATTTGGTAATATACACTTCAGAGTTACTTGCTGTACATACAGCTACCACAGATACTTGAATGTGTGCTTGAATCTTATATAGTTTATTTAAGAAATAACTCGAAAAGGCAGAAAAAAAAAAAGCTGTAAGTTTCAATTTTCTTTTATCTCTGTTTCATTCAGGGTGTAAACACTCAAAACCTGTAAATTCCTTGGGTTAAGATAATGTGAGGACCATAACCTATTGTTCTAGCTGAAATTAATTACATTCAAAAGCTATGCTTCAAAATACAGAAATATTCTGTGCCTAAACCAGCTTTCATCTTTGTGTGCTGACCCTTTCTCTTTTTTAAATTTCTGCCTTTATAACTTTGGAGTTACAACCTGGCAAAAAAGCCCTACAATCTGTCTTTCACTTCCAGTGTAAGAATTTGTTGCTTCACTGAATAGCCAGGTATATGTCTAAACTCTTTGGTCACTTTCATAATGGCTTTGACAAAGAGTCACTGATGTGGAGTTCATCTGTTTCAGAGGAATATATTTAATAGACTTTAAGACAAATACTAGCAAAATATGACAGACTGACCTTTTTTCTCTTAGTCACTTTTGAGAATAGCTGTTTTTCCATGCACTGAGTAGAGTATGTATTCCATATATATATTGTACATGTCTTAGTATTGCTAAGGTTTTGTTATGAATGATCTTTAAGGTGAGTAGTTCTATAACTTACAATTTAAAAAGATTTAAATGCTGATGGTGCCCTACTCCCATTCTTAGTGAAGACATAAAAAGTTCACTCTTCCTCTGTCATTTCACCATGTTGTTGCTGACTAGTGTTAATAATTTACTCAAAAGGTCAGATCTCTCATACTCTTTTTCTTATACCTAGTGTGACTATTTTATTTGCAAATTAACTCATTTAATGTTATTTAATAATACTTGGTTTAGGTAATGATTCTCAGAAGAAGTGGAAATTGCCTTTGAAGACATGCAGGCTTTGCAAGTTAGAATAAATTGAAAATAGTTGGATATTTAAAAACTTTTTTTCTCCATTAAATATCATTAAAATCATAGGAAGTTTTTAATAAGAGCATCTGGGGTCTTGCCTATCATGTCTTTTGCTCATTGGTTAGGAGGACTACTGGGAAGCAGGAGTTAAAGTGCTACTAATCTCTAAACCAGCAAACCCCACACTTCCTTCATCCCTGTGTGAGTCTCCCACTAGCTGGCAAAGAGGGCGGCAGGTGGGGCTCGGAGCGGTCGTTAGCCCTGAGCAGCACAGGGTAGCTCTGCCGCTCGTGGTGGCTGCTGAGCTCAGTGGGGATTGCCTTTACACAAAACACTCCTTGTCTCCTCAAGCGACTCCTGCTGAGAGGCTGAAGAGATTCTCGGTTTCCTTTCCTTCAAAAGTAGCCATATGCTCTGTAAATAAAGTAGTGGTGGGGAATGCTATTCCTTACACCCACGGCAGGACACAGGCCTTGCTGTGAGGATTGTTTTCTCATCTACTTTAGTTACTTGCAGAGCAACTTTACTTTCATCTCTCAGCCATGACATTTCACCTGGTTTAAATTTTTAATGGGAAATGTCTTCCACTCATTCATACCTCTGAAAAACAGAGACACAGAATAACATTTTACAGTGCAGCTATAATATGACATTTGGGTCAAGCATTTGAATGATGCTGCACTACGGAAGCTTGGATTGAGCGATGTTTGTAGAGAAAGTGTGATGGTGGTGTGAACTTTGATTAGCCTTGTGTTCAGTCTGCCTTCTCTTCTGTAAAAAATTTCAATAACTGACAGAAATACTTTACTCTTAGAGCTTGTCCAAACAAAATAAATAATTAGGTTAATAAGTTTATCTAATAAATCTGATCAAGATACTTCATAAACTGAGAACGTTCTCAACAGCAGACAGGCATTTTTTGATCTTATGCATGTGTGGCTAAATTTGGGGGTACTGCTCTCAAGTGACGTGTCCAAAAACTAGTATCAGAAAACCAGATACATCCCCCAATCTATCTTTGTAACACTGTGGTGCTTCTCAGTACCTACCCAGCTTGCAAATAGAAGTTTTAACCCAAGATGTTTATCTCTATCCAGGCAACTTGCAGAATGTGTGTGAGTTCTCATAAACTTGATATGTCAAATTATTATTCAATTTTTAATAAATAATGCAATATTTGTAGAAAGCAGCATCAAATTGAGGAAAAAGCTGTGATCTGGGTTATTTGAATACTAGGTTATATTGAACTTTACAAGAATCCCCAAATGTAATACTGTCTGGGGGTAGCTGAAAGAGCTGGTGTGATTAAGCACAGGCTTGTGATTAGCTGGACTTTGACAAGATGTGTTTGATTGTGTCAGACTGGGCTTTCTGGAGGAATTGCCTGTGCCTCTGAACAAAACCACAACCTGACATGTCAGGGAATGTGGGATTTCCAGGCTATGAATCTTAATGAATTAATTTTAATTGGCAAAAATTAAGAACTGGGAAATGCAGAGCATGATCACAAAGTACCAGAATTGGCCCATTATATTGTTTTTCAATAGCAGCCTTTAATTTTCATCATATGAACTGGGTTCATGTTATTTCTCAGGCATTTTACAAGCATACATCAATGCAGAGCATCTGAAATGTCAGGCAACCTGAGCTATCAAGGGCTGAACACAGAGATGAAATGGTTATTGGTCGAGCATCCCCAAATGGCTGCTAACCAAGCATCTAGTGGCAAGTAAGATCAAGGGTAAACTTGCTGTTTACTGAGCATTCAGCTAATTATTAATTTAACTAAAAGCAGGAATGCTGTGTCCTTTATGTAGTGCAAAAAATCTCTTGGTCCTGAGGTTGAAGTTGAGTTAGTATTTAATAAGTGCAAAATTACACCATATTAGGTGCTCCTGAGTTTTAATTTAGTGTAATTTTATATGTGGCCTGTGTTGTAAACCACGATTTCCTTTTTTGTTGCAACAGAAAGAATACCAAATCTATTTCTTGTCTTAAAAACTGTACTGAAAGGAGAACAAGGCTCCATACTTGTGTTTCTGCATATTTTGGTTTTTTCTAACTCCTTTCTCATAAATGGAGGGGCTGTATTATCCCTATGGCCCAGGCTGGCTGCCTTGGAGTTGCATCTGCCAGTGATGAAGTGGGAGCGGTGTTGAGGGAAAATGGAAGCTTCTTCCTGATATGCATCCAGGTACTTGGAGATTTACAGCAGTACCTTGTTTCTAAAGGTTCTCATCCTGTTAGCATGATTCAAACAGCAAGTAGATAGAATTTAGTCTTTCTTTCCATAATCAAGAGTGCTTGTTAAGAATCTCTAATCTGTGACACAGAAACTTTGAACACAGAATCTGCCCGGGCAAGGTAAGATAAATTCTTGATTACAGCAGAGTACAGCTGAACTGTAGTGATAGAGGTGTAAGCCTACACATTCAATCCTGATCTAGAAAAATATTCCTTTATTGAGTATTGAACTTACAGAAAGCAATGCATAAAAAACAATCATCATGCACCCTTTTGCTGGTAGTATATTTGAATAATAGCCTGGGACTGCTGTGTTCAGTAACTTCAACATTTCACCCATTCAGAAAAAGCA
The DNA here is from genome assembly GCA_020745705.1 of Hemiprocne comata. Classification (NCBI taxonomy): domain Eukaryota; kingdom Metazoa; phylum Chordata; class Aves; order Apodiformes; family Apodidae; genus Hemiprocne; species Hemiprocne comata. Next base: position 11,414,326 of record CM036597.1, on the reverse strand, counting down.
ACATTTCTGTTCCCCTAATTTTTCAAGTTTACATTCTCATTCATTCTGTCAGTGTTAAAGTGAAGGGAGAGAGATATTTGCTGCTTTTCCATGTTTATGGTAAGTCCACAGCAAGTCCTCCAATTCACCTCTGAAAATTGCTTGGAGTTTTATCTACTTTTCACTTATCTCAAAGAAAATCCTGCTGGAAATGTGCCATTTCTCTAGAGAAACTGGCCCCTTCTGTAATTTAATGTTAGGTCCCTGTCATTACTTGGACCTCTCCAGCAGCACCTGAGGCAGGGCAGGGGCTGCAGGGTTTACCCAGGTGTTGTACGGCACTTTCCGTAGCTCATCTGCAATGTTGCTGCTTTCTGTTCCTCTGGTGAGTACTAGAACCCCTTGTGCACGTCTGCAGGCCTCTCTGAGGAGGTCACTTTGCTTATGATTGCTTATCATTAGCTCCTCTGTTCTCAGGGGTCTCCTCATTTTTCTCCCTTTGGTGAAGTGGTCACTTCTTGCCAGCCACTGTGCCCTATTTTCATACTTATTACTGCTTTTTACTTATTACGACTCAGGTTCCAGAGAAAAGTTCTGCATTAAAATGAAGCGAAATTTAAAAAATGAGCTGGTAATAAGTGCCATTAATCAGAGCAGTCTGCAGCCTTGGCAGTAGAACTGAGTTTGCTGGTATGAGTGGGACAGAGTGCAAGGGCTGATGAGGAATGAGGAATATGTATTATCTGGGGGCCTAATGTGTCAACCTTTCACATGAGGCACAGAGCACAGCTGTTAGGAGACTCCTGCTCCTTCCAGTCTCATAAAAGGGGCTGTCCTGCGGGAATCCTGGCTTTCTCATGAATACACCAGCTAGCAGTGCAGGGCAGTTTTAGTGACCCTGGAAGTGTCTCAGTTTCTGCGGGAAGCAAGGAAGCTGATTTGCACATCCTAAGTGGCTGCATTGTTAGCTGGGTGATCAGTGGGTTGGTCCCTACAGCATGACACATCTTACTGTTCCTGGCAGTTGGCTCAGACCTTCAGACCTGCACTGTCACTAGCCACAATCTCAAATTAAAGAGTGATGAGAACCACATGCAGACTGGATTTTATATTCCTTTTGGTATCTTTTGAAAGCTGAGTAGTTTTGTTGTGGTTTTTTTGTTTGGTTGGTTTGGTGTTTTTTCCCCATTGTTTTTTGTCTCCTGAATATACTCAGTAATTATTATTTTTTTTTTTTTAGTATTCTTTCATACTAAATGAACTGATCTTCTAAGTTTCTAAACAGTTCAGATGTGCTCTGTTTATGTACCTAATTAAGAGAAAAAAATCACTTGAACCCCATAGTACTATGATATTTTAGTCAAGCATCTACAACACATGCTGTCCTTTGAGAGCACTGTACTGGTCCCATCCTCTGAATGAAATGCTGTGTCAGACATTGCCAAAGCAGATTTAAAAAATGCTGTCTCTCTGAGCTTTCCTCCACACTGGAAAGCAGAGCCAAATCTGTCAGGCCAGGCTCTCAGCTCTGTGAATTAGTAGCAGCCAAGATTAATTAGCACCCAAAGCATTTCCAGTTGTTCCACTTGTGTGATGCTGCTGCCGTGATGCGAGTAGTCACCACTCCCCAGGCCTCTGATTCATTGCTCTGTCAGCGCTTTGAGATACAGTGTATGAAAATGCCATATAAATGCAAATATAAATACAAACACTGAGTTCCCCCTGTTGGCTAGTGATAAGGTGCTCATCCAGATGACACACTGTGATCTAAAAGTGGAAAGTAATATTTGGAAGGAGGGGGAAACTCAATGATTATTCTTAACCTCTGTTTTCTTTTTCTAAATAAGCTTTAACTGAAAGAGAAAAAGGCAGCTTTGGCCTCCTCCTTGGCTACCTTTGTGGCATACCAAGATGATATCTTTGTTTAATTAAATTAGAATGAGGATAAACTTGGAAATGGGATTGGGAACTGGTGTGATTTGCTGTGCATGGGAGTGGCAGTTTCCAGGGACTGAACTGAATGAGATCTGGCTGTGGTCTGAATTCGTATGGGCTTCAGCTCCATGATGAGGATGACAAGGTGTTGCTTTTGCTTCATTCCCTGATCATTTGCAGTGTAGGAGCTATGTCGTGCCCAGGGGATCTGGGACAGCTTAGGCTGCACTTGCTCGGCCAGCTGAAAGGGAAAGGAGACTGAGGAGGCTCCTTCTTCTGGGTGTGCAGGGAGAGGAAGCATGTGTGAAGAGAAGGCTGCTCCTGTCATGGTATGGCAGATACTTTAATTTGAATTACATACTCTTATCTTTAAGTGCATGTACTTAATGGAAAAAGAATTCTTCTCTTAAAAGAGTTTTGTCCTGAAGGTACCTAGACAAGTGACTCAATCCTATTTATGTCCCTAATGTTCTAAGGATTAGTGGCACAGACTTTTAAATTTCCTGTATTACTGTACTAGTGCTGCTGTGTGTATGATGATCTCATCCAAATACTGAGATCAGCCTTCCATGCAGCTAATGCAAAAGGAAAGTTTGCAGTATGAGGCTGATGCTGGCTTTTTTTGTCCTGGTGTTTTGCCACTGCAGGCACACGAGTGGAATTGTGGAGTTTTTCACCTTGATGTGGGAATATTTTAGTCACTGAGTTTTGTGTGGCCCTGGGAACTGGAAATCTAAAGGGGATAAGTGTGTGCTGCTGTAGCTCCAGACACAGTGGGACTCTGATGGATCGTCTTTACTTTAAGCTCTGGTTTCCTAACTGGTTTAATAATAATTAGAAATCTCTACTAGTAGTTTCATGCCATAGCTTTTCCTTGAGTGCTCTTGCTGGCATTAATGATGAGGCTGCTGTATTTCATTCATTATTGCAAGAGCCAATTATCTGTATATAACTACTATTATAATTTTAAGAATTAAGTCACTTTTACATGTTTAGCACCATACACTCCTTGCATTAATAAGACTGTGTGATTTTCCTGAAATGCACCCAGCCTGTGTAATCCAAATATGTTGAAAAGATGACAAACTCTGTGAAGGCCACAAGAATTCTTGCTGGTTTCCCTGTCTTGTGATAAGGTTAGTTTTTCATGACTTTTAGGAAAAGAAATTGGAAATTTTGGGATTCTTTTAGTTGAGCTTGGTTCACAAAGCATTAGAGGGCTTTGCTCCTCATTACAAACTCTTCTCTGAAAACAAAATTCTGCTTGCTGTATCTCTTGTAAGAAGGCGTTGACAAGAGGAGACTGGAAAAAGAGTGGGGTTGGGTGATGAATGGTGGTGTTAAGATGGAGGGTTTCATAAGAAAAGGCAAAGAAAGATGGCAGCAGGGAGAGAAGGGAGTATTAGAGGAGATCCAGGAGATTGGGGGTGAAGAGAATAATGCAGCACCAGTTGGTAGGTGGGAAATGGGCTGGGTAAGGTTCAGGAGAGAGCAAGAACAAGGAATTGGATTCTGCCGAGCATTGTCAAAGTAGCAGGAGGTGCTTTTATTGGCAACATTTTGAATATACTATTTTAAGAAAAATAAATAATTTGTTGATACAAATAGTAATTGGGACTTTTGCTTGGGTCTTGGCATCAGCAATGTGTGTATTATACCTTATTTTGTGTGGTAGAAACACATCCAGACCAGGTGGAAAACTGAGTATTTCTTCATTGTTATCTGGGTCATGACATGTAGGTTGACTGCATGTGCCTTGCCATTTCTGAAGTAATTCCCTTCCTTCCTGGTTTAATTGAGCTGTTGCCTCATTCTGAATGTTATCCACTGTCAAATTTAACCTGGGACAAAGCCAATGATCCATCATCACTACCTGCTCTGTTTCTTATGTTAGATATACTTAATTTCTCTAGCTGAGTAGCCCTTTTATTATGTTCCCTCAGCAATCTGATGGCAGGTCTGCCATGACTGAAGCTTTGAATTCACACTTAGTATGTGTGCCAAATATTCCCTCATTATTTGCTTCTTCTCCTACTCTTCCTCTCTCTCTTTTTCTTTCTTTGTTTAATTAAATCTTGGGTTGGTGTTTGTGACTAGACTACATGAACCCTGAAGCTCAAGGGTGTTTGTCTCCTCAGCAACCTAACAGGGGAGGAAACTTTAAATGCAATTATCTTCAGGTGTCTGATAGTATAATATGTGCATGCTCTCTTTAGAAAACAGGCTTTTGGGGCATTTTCATAACTGCTTTCCCTCTTTCTCTGTCTGCTCTGAAGCTTATTTATGTTGATATTTTATTCTCAGTTTCTGGTTTCATTACATAGTCTGTTGTTAATAGTAAAATGTGATACTGTATGATAACATGTAGAGACACCAGAGATGGTGGATACATGGTGATTGAAGGAGTTTTCTCCATAATAAACTAGGGTGTTTGTTAACTGTGTAATCTGATTATAAAGAGTAACTTGAAGAGCTGAAACCAGACAGCAAAATTCCAGTGCTTAATCAGTTCATAACTAAGATTATCAGCACTAGAAATGTAAGGCCCAGTTTTGAGTTTGCCAGTTTTAGATTGTTACAAATTCACCACTTTTAAATGAATCCTAATTTACCCTAGTGCATGCTGAACAAAGTATTGTGTCTGTTGTGCAGTATGTCAAGGGAAGAGAGATGTTCAGAAAAAGAAACAGGACTCTCTTAGCTGAATAAACATTGGTTGTATTGCAGTTTTAGACCAAGACAAATAACATCATAGTTGGCATAGCTTGTGCCCTGAAAAATGCCATCTGGACTAAAAACACGGAGTTGTTTGGTGATGCTGAGAGTATTCAAAAGTTTGAAGTCTAAAAATCAGGAGAATTGCCTAAACTGACTGGAATCAAGACTATGCTGTACTGGATGTGTCCTGACCCATAGTTCATCATCAGCTGAGTATTGTCATTGAGATTTCCTCTCTGGAGGGAGTGAGTGAGCTACAACAGGTTGTGACTATTTAACCTGACACAAACTTAATATTCAGCAGTGTACATAAAATATGAGGTTTTGACAGTGTTTAATTCTGTTTTAGCTTTGCTCCAGGGAAATAACCTCCTTTAGAGGGTATATAGGTGCTTTGGTCGCAGCTATAACCCTTACAGCTCATTAGCAGCACTGGGATGCCAGACTGAGGGGAGGATTCCTTTCCTTTTGTCTATGTTAGACTCCCAATATGGAGAGCAATTTATTGTGCCCTTGGACAGGAATGAAGCAGGGATTTGAAGCCATATTTCACCATGAATCCTTGCTTACTCAAAATTCCCATGCAAACTTTAGAGGTTTCCTTGAGTAAAAACTACCAGATCAGGTCTGTTATCTTTAGTGGCAGAAATACAGGAAGCTGCAGGCTTGAACTTTGTTTTTGACAGCTTGAGTGTCTGTGTTTCATCTTTAAAATGAACTACAATTATATCACAAGAAAAAAAGTTATCCAAGTTTAGTCAGGCTGCAAATCAAGGGTATCTTATACAGTGATAATGAGGAAAGAAATCTGGCCACTTAGTTGGAGGGAGAAAAAGAAATTTATTTTAATAACTTTGTCTTTACTGTAGGGCTATGGAAAAAATAGGTAGCAAAGCTATACAAGGTATAAAAATATTTTGCTGTAAGTATTTGCCTATCAACTAGATATGTTGGGAGTCATAAAGACCTTGAGAAAACAAATGAGAAAATACAGGAGAGAAATCTGAAAATGTCTCCAGGGACAGGTGATACTCTGTTCAGCCCTACTGAATGGGAAAGGAATTTCTCAAGACTTCAGCCATTTTTATCTGAGGAACTTCTGCTGACCTGCATGTCCTCAGCCACTGAGAGATCCTGCAATGCAGGATATGATAGATACCATTTTAAATTCCGAGGACCTGGGGCCAGGAAGAGGCCTTCTGAGCAAGGGACAGGTCTGGTTTTACATTGTGGTTAGCTAGCACTGAGCCAGCAGTGTGAGTCTTGTCTCCCCCCTCATGGCAAACCTGGCTCAAATACACAAATTTGCTTATATTGGGCTGTGTGTGACAGGAATAACAACACATCAATACATTTGTGGGAAAATGAATCAAACCAGACAGATTTCAGCAGGACTAATATTACTCTCTGCAAAACTGCTTCAGGAGTGCATGCCTGTAGAGCGTGAACCTTTCTTCCTTGCAGAAAAGGAAAGCTTTACATAGAAGACAGATTTTGACAAAATTTGATCAGTGTTCACCTTGCAAATGAACTCAGCTGTTCCTTCTTTTCTATTCTTCTCTCCCAGCTGTAGCTCACACAGGTTTCTGCACGGAGTACTTCCCTAAACCTTTCTCTAGCTCTCCTCCTGGCCCTTAAGAGCCTCTGGAGTCCTTTCCTTGTAGTTTGAGAAATGCCATATTAGGGCTGTCTGCAGTGCAGCACTTGTGTGCATCTCAATATAGCAAGATACAAGCCCAGGCATAGGCAAAAATCTAGCTTGATGCAGAGCTGCTCACCACGCTGCTCTAACCAGCCTTGTAACACCTCTGAAGGTGGTTCTGGAATCCCTATGTGGCAATCTCAGAGATGAAGACAGATCTTGCAAGGTTGGGAGAATTCAATCATTTGTATATGAAGTGCAGACTGCTAAAGACCAAAGCAACTATTTATCAGTCCATTTATGGGAACCCAAGATACTCATTCTGTAGTAATTTGGGTCAGATGAGAATAAAATAGATTTTGCAAAATAAATACAAACGAAGAGAAAAATGTTGATTAGTTTGGGCCAGCTGTGTGTGAGGAACAAATGTGTCTACTTTTCTTCAATATGATCTGTGTCTCCTCCTCTCTTCTATCTCAGTATCTTTTTTTATATCTGCTTTTCAAACCATGTAATCCAATACTGCTGTCAGAATCCCACTACTTTACATGTGCAGCTTCCAGCTCCTGTTTTCCCTCTGCTGTATATAAAAAGGTGGCCTCAGGCTTTCTGCATGCTGAACTGTAATAAACTCCCATTCCACAGGTGATGAACATGCAAAGATCTCATTTGGAGGTTATGGAACAGCCTCTTGCCAGGCTGAGGAGCACGAAGGGCTACTGGGAGAGCATGGACTGAGCTGAGCAGGAATCTGGAAGCAGTGCCTGTGCTCCAGGCCCACCAGTCAGTGCACAATTACATCTAACTCCCAAGGATCTGGGTTCAAACTAAGAGTTGTATGCATAATGACATAATAGTTTGGCTGGCTGTGGTACAGCTCACAGATGGCTGTAGTAAAGAAGCCACCTGCTGAGACAGGCTGGACTGACTAAAGGCTGCCTCCTTCCTCACCAGCAAGATCAGAGAGTCAAGTGTGGGAGAGAAAGAAGCAGCTCTCAAGAAGTGGGTGTAATGCACAGTGAGAGTTCAGCAAGAGGCAGGCCTGCCCTGGGGAAAATGTGTGTTTTGAGGGAAATGTGCTTTGGAAGAATGTGTCTTGATATTTTAATGAATTTTTTTTTCAGTCTGTTTTAAAATTTACTCTTGGGTGCTTTCGACTATAGCTTTCAGGAAACTGAGGATTCAGTTCTGGACCAGTAAAACACTATCTGCATTCTCATACAAGTAGAAAGAAATCGTTGTATAGAATAAAAATTATTTAATCTATGCAGCAGCAATAATTTGAGTATACTGAGCATTAGAATTACAAGATACTAGACAAGAATATGCTTTCAAGTCTCTGGACTGAACAAGGATGTGACCCAAAATAAGGAAGAACAGTCATGAAATAGAAATGCATGATTCCAGGGTATAGGGGTACACTACTGCTGGCACCAAGGGTGCCAGCACTGAAGCATGGGTGCTACTGCAAAGCACAAGCAGACTCCTCAGCAGCAAAAGTTGATCAAGCAAAATGAATATTAAAGAAATTATATGTGAAGGAAATAATTTCACTTCAGGGACTGCAGTTTTCATCTTCACTGAAGTCTGTTAACAGCATTTTTGAGGTGGCAGAAGAATGCAGGAAAATTTGAAAGGAATGACCTCAAAGGGCAAAGATGATACTGAACTGTGTTGGAGAATAAGGCAGATGTGTCAAGATGTTGAAAGTATGACTTTTCTGGGAGCTTCTTGGTCTTTCTTGTCAATAAATATGGGAAAAGATGGACAATGCCCAAGACAATGACTGCAGCCTAAAGCAGTGAATCAGGAAAAGCTGAGATGGTGCATGATGGTTTTTCTGCTCCTACTGACAGTACAGAGAGAAAAGGATTTCTTTAGAGAGAGGCAAAAATCACTGTCTGCTCTGTGCTGCTCTTTTTAGGCTCCTTTCTCATGCAAGTTCTTGCTATGTGGAGGGAAAGATGGAGCACTTGAGTATTTGTGTGAAGCAGCTAGATGGAGAAATGTTGTGACAAGCTACCCATAGTAGGTTTGATGTACTTTCTCTAGTGATGATTTTTTTTCACTAAATGGGGTGAGGTGACTGATTTCCCCTTCCCTTTTAATAGATATTGCTATATAACCTCCTGACACAGAGGTAATTTTTCCTCCAAGTTTGTGTAACACTCCTGGAGAGCACCAGTGGATTCTCCCAGAAAGTACTCAAAAATCTGTAAAAGTTTTAAAAGCCTTCTCTTGTCCTGAGCGCTCTCTTTTGTGATCTGCAGTGTGTCAGCTCAGCTCAGTGGGAAAACCCCATGGGCTGTGCTTGGCATGTGGCTTTGCTATCTACATCCAGGCAAAACCCAGTTGTTCCTGTCAAATGTTTTAGAATTTCTGTGACAGATTCCAACTGGCTGTGGTGGAAGTTGTGGTAGAAGGGGAGGTGCGATTGCATGTCCCTTGTGTCTTAACCAGAGAGGCAACAGATCCCCCAAAACCAGTCAAGCAGGACTTCTTTTGCAAGTCCTGTTAAATTGGGTGAAAATGCTTTGTGACCTGGTAGAGAGTCAGGATGGAAAAGAGCACTGTATTTTGTGCCCTAAATGTGAAAGCTGTTTGAATGAAAATCTAGAGATGACCTCAGGATAGGAAAATACAGTTCAGGAGCATCGTGGTACACAGCCAGACTGCATTTGTGTCAGTGGACCATAGGAAGGGAGAGCCAGCCTTAAATATGTACAAGGTTGCTTGTCATGATAAATTCATGTCCTCCAGTGTCAGATGGGTACCAGAGGCGAGCAGCACACTCCAGCATGCCATTCCTGAAAGAGAAAGAGTGTATTTTCCAGGCAAAATCATTAGAGTGTATGTCCATAGCTGGTTGAAAACCGTCCTGAAATAATGATGTCAATAGCCAAGTCATGTCAGGGACATATATTAAGTGAACTCTGATTGTTGGTCTGGTTCACTTCAGTATTTTCATTAAGGTCTTGGCTACCAGGATTGAGTTTATTTTATAGATGTTATGGATTGCAACATCTAGAAGGATCTGCAGAGACTTTGCAGAAAAGGATCAGAATTCTTGATAAATTTGGAAACTGTTTGGCAATTAATAAATTCCATTCTTTAAATACTCCTGCAAAAGTACACTTCAGATGGAAAAATCCAAAAGTACAATATTTCTACAGGGAATAATTATTTAGGCATAATGGATTGGTCAAGCCTGCAGATTTTCCACCACAAACTAAATATGAGTTGACACCAACTTACCATGGCAAAGGCAAAGGGAACTCTGGGGAGGATCCAAGAGCTGTGTTTAAGACACAGGTTTTGTTCTTTCTGTCTTCTGTGGTGCTACTGGGGCCTTATCACAGTTTTCTAAGACAAGTAATATGACTCAGTCAGGGAGTCCCAATGAGAATGACAAGAAGTTTTTGTTGTTTTTGTTTTCTTGCTTACAAAATGTTAAATACTGTAAGAACTAGTGTAGTTTAGTATAGGAAAGAGGAAACTGAGGGTTTACAACATCTTTGAAAAAGTAGAAAGGTTCCACAAAGAGAAAAATACTCCTTATGCTCACTGGACTGTGAAAAGATATAATAGACTTAAAGCTTGTGTGTGTGCCTGCAGCCAGACAGACTTAGATTACACCTCAGAAAAGTTTTCTAATAGTAAGTGTAGTTAAGTACTATGCTTTCTTAGAGAAGTTAATTGCTGAACTTCAAGGACAGCTCAGATAAATACCTGTTAAAATAGTTTATGTATAGCTCACCCTGCTGTGGAATGAACAAAGTAACTTGGGTTCTTTGCCAAACAGATCTTTGTGAAATGATTAGGAGAAAACAGTCTTGTTCTGTGAAGGCTTGTGATTAGAAGAGCCCAAAGAGATCTATGGCATGGTCTGCTCTGCAGCTGCATCACCTTGTTTGCACGGCTGGAGACAACTGCTGTAATGAAGCATGCTCGTGTCAGTGTGCTTGTGATGTGCTGGAGTGGAAAGGAAGAAGAATAGAAATGGGAATGAATAGGGAGGCTTTAAAAATAATATGAAGTGATGGCAGAGTTCCCTCCGTAGGTGACTGAATATTGCAGAAATAAAGTTAAGTAAGCCAAGAACACATGTGGATGCATAGCTAAGGACCATAGATTGATGCTTGAGGAAGGGGGGAAGAAATGAGCTGCCTGACTTTCAAACCAGTGTGTGGGAGAGGGACTTCCGTAAATCCTGTCAACAGGTAATAGGATTTGAAATTGGGTGGCTGTGTCTCCTGAGCACTACTCTAAAACCTCCTTCTATAGTCTCTGATGGCAAAACAGCACCTGCATAAAATCCAAGTATGTGGCTTGCATGCACTAGGGTTGGGGTGATTAAATACAGGCTTCCCCTGTCCTCCTCTCTGGGGAGAGGATCTTGGGTACTTGTCCCTATTTTCAGAAGTATCTAGATAAGCAATCAAAGAGAAAATTGAGTCTTCAAGAGCTGTACAAGGACTCCCATGTCTGAAGTTAACTATTTGAACTTATAGGGTGGTGTACATTCCTTTCTGTTGTTCACTCTATTATTAAAATATCTGTAGATACACAACAAATGTCCTCCATGAAGTAATGGAATTGGATAATATGCTCTTGGGTAAAGAGTGTGGCTGGGATGCTTGAGTTACTGAATCATCCTAAGGCAGCCCCTTTTATTCCTATAAATATATATAGACACCTTATTGAACAGCAGTTGGATGTGTGAAATTAGCTGGATGAAGCTAGTCCTCTGATTAAACAAAAAGAAGATGCTATAGAAAAACAAGGAGTTCAAAAAATTAGAGGCAAAAACTTGGCTCTGTTGGAACCAGTGGAAATCGTCATTGACTTTGGGGTCATAATTTTATACTAATACTTACGTTTTGACTCAAATTAGTGAAGATGCATTAACTTCACAGGGACTGGGCCAGTGTACAGGAGAAGAGTTTTGTAAATCTGAGGATTCATGAAATGATGTGTTGTAATATGTAGGTTGCTAGGTTGTTAACTGAAATGCACTGCGAGTACAATCTGTAAAGCTAATCTAAAGTAATAAAGCTAATGTGCTCTTAGAGCAACCTGAGGATCTGAAGTCAATGCAATTCTGGAACACTGAATGTAATTTTGATAGATATACAATAGTTTCTAAAAGCTCATTGCAGCCCATTGTAGAGGATCATCTTACTACTTTTTTTCAGTGGAAATGAAATCTTTGCTGTGGTGTGAACTTTGGGTTGATCAAGCTTCAATGTATTCACAAATACAATTTACTGTTATTACTACAGTTTATTATTTTTATAGCACTAGCAATGTTCTTGGTAATTTGCAGGTAGGTATTAATACAAAAGCTGTTCCCCAAAGGAAGTGTAATATGTGGACCTTTTGTCAAAGAACATCATATATGTTGTGTAGCATACAGCATCCTGAGCAGGTACATGCTCTAGTAATGGACTTAGATCCTGCATGGATACAAAAGGGTGCAAATTATAACTGTTTGCTCTAATGCAGTGTTGTCTAAACTCCCTAGTATGTGTTTTCCTAACTGCTTCACTGTATTAGCTCCTATATATCACATAGCACCTTCTTTTTTTCCTTGAGCAAAGGTAATGGAATCCATTCTAGGAGAGTGGTTTGTCTGCTATGCCAAGCAGGCCACCAGGAGCTCTGTGTCTTCTCCCTGTGCTGGACTTTGACAATGTTGGCAGTGTTTACCAAGCCAGTACTTCAGGAGAGGTGGCAGCCACATATGTTAGCATATTTAGCTTTATGTTACTACAGTGTGGTATGTGCTGTGGAGGTACAGGCCAGAGGCTGGCCCTGGCACTGGGTGTTCTGAAAGGCCTTTGGCCCCGTGTGGTGCTTTGGGTATGGAGGAAAAATGATGGGTTTATATGTTAACTCAAACTGTGCAAAGCTGGCTGAAGTCTTCCTGCTGTAAATGGACTTCAAGAAAAGTTATTCAGGCAACAAATGTGGTGATAAAAACTTTTGTTTTATCTTCAGAAAAAGTTTAGCCCGAGTAATGGACACTTTCCTATAGCAATGCAGGTAAAGGGAATGGAGACATTCATGCTGTTTGAGATGAACATAAAATAGAAACAATAATTCATGTATTCCCCCCTCTGCTGGGGAACAAAAGCAAGTTCTGATTCTGATAAAGGCATCTCCTAGAAATGGGGCTCAGCTTATCTGCTCTCTTCGTGTGCAGCCCATGCAGCCCCCAGCAAGCTGGGGGTAATGGCTTTGTCATCATGTTTACTGCTGTGCATAGGTAGGTGTGGGCTGACACCTCAGAAAATTAGAATGCTGATAAACCATTAATAAACCTTTATTCCACTGAACTATTTGTTATTCATCATCGTTTTTATTCTCCTTTTCAACTCAATGTTGCTGAGTGAAATAGGCTTTAGAAACAAAACCCGAGTGCATGTTGCTGCAAGACAGGCTCAGTAGCTGTGTCCCCTCTCCGCTCACTGCGGCAAGTGAAAATTGTTTCTGAGGGTGACTTGAACTATCATGTCAAAGCAGCTCTTTTTTTCTTGTGTTGCTTTTCCTTGGCCTCTTTCTATTCTGCTTAGATTTTGTTTTTATTTTGTTTTACTTGCTGACTGTCTGAAATCCTCATATCTTTATAGGGACAGCTAAAATCAAAGCAAATAAATTAATGGGTTGGTTTGCAGCAAAAGATTGAATATGATGCTTAGATAGATATCTCCTCAGGTTTTCTTTTATGACCAGCTGTGAAAGCTCCTGCATCCTTTTTCCTTATGTTATAGAGATACTGAACATTAGCCTATAAATTGAACCGAGCCCGTTTCCGTAAAATCTGTGGCAAAAATTTAGACTTCTACACAAGTTAAATCAGACTACATTCACATCTGTGGTTTTTTTCTCTCTATGTATTCTGTGGACAATCCTTTGGAAAAGAATGCTTGCTATGAGATCTAACTTGAAAATTTTAGAGTGAGCACATAAAGCAAATTTTGCATTGAAAATTGTAAAGTACTAGAAAAAGTACTGAAAGTTTCATTTGGGAAAACAGGAATTTACCATGTAGAGTAATAGATCATCCTCTTGTTTATGGATGAAGTTTTTGCATTCACAAGGAGCTCAGCACTATTCACTAAGTAAATACAGGACAAGTAATTAACGTGGAAATGTTAATGTTTGAACGAGAACACAGATATTTGACAAATCATTCACAGTTAAGGTAAGAAGGATTCAATTAGGTTTTTGTCATTGTGATATTTTAGTCTGACCTCCTTTATAACACAGAAGAGGGGACTTAGATTAATTAACTCTTCATTGAAGCAGAGTTGGGCTTTTGGAAAGATGTCATGTCCAGCTTTAAAAATGAACATGATGGAGGTCCCAGCATAAAATGCAACAAAGGACTCCAGGGGTTGTTTGTCATCCCTGTTAGATTTGTGCCTTATTTCTAACCTGAATTTCTCTGGCTTTGGTGTTATGTTGTTGTATCTCATTTTTTAATTATTTTTTAAACTGAAGAACCTATTATTAATAGCTTTTATTTCATGTAGGATTTCCAGTTATTTCACTCTGTGATTTGCTGTCCCTTTATTTTATAAATGGAGCAGATGCCAGCATGACTCGCATTCTGAGAAATTATTCCTATATTAATTGGTAAAGCTATTTTACTAGGGAAGGACCATTATAATAACTTGTAATTGTTTAATACGTAATATATTTTTGTGTTTAAAACTTATGAATAGAACTTAAAACAGAAGTCCAGTGGCAAAAGGAAAAGGCAACATAAAGGTACAAATTAGATCTAGTGAGAGGTGTCCCTGCTCGTGCAGGGGGAGTGGAACTTATCATGAAAACACATAAACTATGTGGTCAGCTGAACAGTGCTGAGCTGAAGAAGAAAGAAGGTAGCAAAAAATGCAGTTGTACCAAACATAAATCTGGAATAAGATACCAGCTTTCAGGAGTCAATCATGCTTTTGCTTTATTTCCCCCAACAAAGGGACTTCTTCAAGTATGGTTTTCTCTCTCAACTATTTATTCATGAATCCACTGGAGCCAGCAGGGCCAGGTTGGGCAGTGGAAGGCTTCCCCTGTGGCACTGGCCTGGGAAGGGGTTCCTTAATGCCTTGGCACCTCCTAGCAGCATCCAGCATGCTCCAGTCAGAAGCTGGAGGACTCTCTCAGCTAGTTAATTATAAAAGCCCTAACTTAGTATCTGAGTTAAGGATCTAAAGATAGACAGTGAATGCCCCATTGAGTGGCCAGATGGTAATTTCTACACCTATGGCCAATTCCTGAGCTGTGTTAGCTTTCCAGGTTGATTTATTAGGTGATTCTTTGTCATACCAAATCGTCATTATGAAGAATCCAAACCTTTATTTTTTATTCTGGGTAGGCATTAACAACTCCCCTGTGCCCCCCAACAAAGTACATATAAGTTTATTTTAAAATTTTTTTATTACAATCTCTTTTCAATACCTTCGGTCTCTTGTAGGCCACGTCATCCCGTGCCTTTTGCGTTATTTGGAACTGGGTGTTAGTGGAGGAAGAAACCTTCACTGTTTCTTATTTCTGTATATGAGTATTAAGCTCAATTTGAAAGCCACACTTGATAAGTTACATTACAATGTTCTGACTTTTTTTTCCATGGGTAGGTTTAATCAGTCTTTTTTCTATGTCATGTGAGAATGAATATATGACTTTTTTTCTGTCTTGAGTTGAAATATTCGGACATAGATCTCTAACACAGTGAAAAGGTTTCACCATTGTTTACAGACTGTAGACCGCCTTTAGGTGATTCCCATCTTCTTCCCTTAGATGGTGCTAATAAGGTACAAAAAGCCCAGCCAGACTGCAGTGTTATAGAGAGAACATGAAGCACAATGAAGGCTTGTTTCGATTCTATGAGCAATTTCTTTTCTCCTCTGTGTGCTACAGTTCTGCCTTATTTGTGCTAATTCAAGCTTCAGAATGACACTATGTAAATATAATGTATAAAATCTAGTAAACAATTACATATGATGAATATAAGTTCGTTTTGAAAAAACAGGAACAAATGCTGTCTGTATCTGAGCTGCAAAAGGAACAGACTTTTGTCGGCTTTGTGCTCTCACAGGCAAGGCTGACTGCTAGTATTTTAACTCTGGGAAAATGGACTCGTTTTATTGGTGTCCAGTGTTATTTGCCATTAATTAGGGGCCCCTGCAAACAACTTTTTCTTCAGTGTATAATACTTGCCCTGTGCACAGAAGCATAGAGGAATTTGCTCAGTAGAAAATAAGGGAGAAGGAATCTGTAGTAATTTTCCTTCTCTGTGCAAGTGCCAAGGAGGTGTGGACCATCTTAGGTAACCATATTTATATTTTTTCCCTGAATGCAAACCTGAGTAGCAAGCAGTAAAAGAACACTTGTTCTGAGAAATTTCAGTATAGGGTAGGGTGAAGCTCTGGAATGGTATTTTGGCACCTGAGGATTTTACCCTTTCTCAGGGGAATTAAAAATTAAGAGCCATATATCTTACTGTTTTGTAAGCACGTGCAGTGCTTACATTGTTAAGGTTGAGGCTTCCAGAAGTGCATTCATGTCCTCAGGACTGGCATCAACAGCATCTGCAAGACAAGTGTCAGTTCATCAAAGACAACTCAGCCTGCCCATGCATTTGACAGCAGAATTATTATTTCCTTCTTTTTCTCCCCACATTCACCCCTCCCAGTTCACCGTTTCTTCACTCTTAGGCGAGGAGAATTTTAGTCTGCCTGGTCAGTGTGAATGTCTGTTCAGCACGTAATTGATCCTGACTGCCCATCACTGCAGAGGAAGAGACACAGGGCTTGGGAGGGCAGGAATGCCATGGGTCCAGATCACAGTGCCCTGGAAAGTTGAGTGCCCAGAGGAAACATGGACAGTGTCCACCTTGTTCCGCCTGGGGATCCTGCCAGGATGTAATTAGCACTTTGCTCTCAGGAGCAGCGTAATTAACTAAGTTCACCTAAAATACAGGGATGAGAGGGAGTTCACTGTTTATCAAATCTAGTTAGTTTGATTTACACCCTCTAGGTTAGCCCAGTAGTGGATCTGTTTCTTTCTTGACCCTTCACTCATATTCATTATTGATTTTTCCTGAAGGATGTCAAGGCAATTACCACATGCCACTTTATTTTATCCTTTCCAGGAGAACCTTGAATAAAGTTTTAAGACACTAAGAAATCAAGGAATGTTCACTCCAATCAAACACAGCCTACATTTTTTTGTTGCCTTTGAGATAAAACTTTAAAGTGCAGCCCTGATTAGAGTGCCTCTGTGATTGCTAATGTATGGTGAGTCCTGTGTTTCTGTAGCCCATCCACCTCACGCAGCTCACTCTGACAGGCCAAAGTACACTTATATTGGTTTCTTTGAGTTTAGCCATCTTGTTCAGGGACAAATCCATTGTCTGTCTTCACCTTTTTCTCTTGAAGAACCAATTTACAGCGCTTCTAGCAACCAGACCTAAAATCTAAACATCAAAGCTTTACTTTACCCTTCCATTACCTAATCTTAGCTTTTAGATGAAATCAGTGACATGGATGGTTTTATAGAAAGATATAAAATTAAGCTTTTCTCTGGTGAAAGTTGTGACATTCAAGGTTTGTGAACATTTGTTTTTGCTGCTTGCCCAGCTCAGGCCTCCTACCATAACATAGGCTCTGTGTTTAATAATTGCACACAGAAGTATATTAAGAGAATTTTACTAGTTTCCAAAGACAAGGCCATGAATTTTTAAAAAGGGGAGAATATGGGATGCTTGTGCCATGTTGTGTCTCTGATGATGAGATTTTAATTAAATAAGCATATTCTATTTTGACACTGAGCCCCAGCCTCATTCAGTGCCCATGATGGACAGGGATCAGTTAATGAACAGCTGTTCAGTTTTAGTTTTCCTCAGCTTGTGGCACTGGGCCCTATTTGTCAGGTTTCCCACACTGATGTCTGCTGAAAATTTCTAATTTTCTCTTGAGTTATTATGTGGCACTTGTCATAGCAATAGGGCAAATCCCAGTTACATGTCCAGCAAGTGAACTCCTAGGGGTCTTTCTCAGTTTGTAGGACCATAGCGTGTTGAATTCAGAAATGTTTGGGATGATATCTAATTCCTAATGTTGCCCTTTATTCATCAACCGTTCCCTCAAAATCTTTTTCAGAAATGGCATCAAATTATTCTCTTTTTGTTCCTTGTGCTATTCTATGTTTATGTTCTTTGTATGATAAACCATAATAGCATTTTCCCAAATTCTCATTTAACAAATCAGCTTATCTGCTGCAGAGTTCTCTGGGTTTAAGTCTTGCCTTTAGTTCATAATTTGGGTGATGAAGATGTTGTATGTAACTAAAATTGTTATTTTTATCCACTGTGAATACTCTGAAGTTGCTGCTTTCACATTCAGTCAGCCATTCAGAGAAGCTGGATTTTGCTAGAGTGTTAAATTTCATGGTTGTGTTTTGGTTGTAAGGCTCAGGGGACAAATGTTCTCTGGGAACCTGCATCACAGTCAATGGAATATCATCACTGACATCCTCTTCACAGGGCATGTTTCCCATTGTTGCACATACTGACTAGCATTTTTTATAGAAATTGGCTGAGCTGCTGGTACTAAGTAATTATAAATGGGACCAGCATTACCACTTCTTGATGTTACCAGATGCATCCCAGTCCAAGTTTCAGTTTTTTGTTTGGCAAAACATTGAGTGAATATTGCAGAGAGATTGGACAGGAGGGCTTTAGTGAGTAATCAATAGCAAGATCAGTGGCATTTCCAGCTTCTGAGTGCTTCATTTGCAGTCTTGATTTTTAATGGAGTGTTCTTAATGAAACTCATATTTTTGCATAGTTCTTTGACAGATACTCTCCATCTCAAAGGAGAATACACAAAATTAGAGTCACAGGGTGGGGTGGTTAAACCAAGAAGGTTCAGTTCAAGAAACAATTTGTCATGGTTTCAAGATCTATACCATTGCTCCTGCAGGGGAAACTCAAAACCTGGATAGTCTTAACAAATAGTTTCCTTGCAACAGTTTTACTTCCAAACAGTGTTAATGTAGAGACTAGGTATGAAAAACTTTAAATATTTTCACTTGCTTACTTCACAAGGTTTAACAGCATTGTTGTTAATTATGCAAGATGGCAATCCTGTTGTGAAGCTGTCATAATAAGCAGTCAAGAAGAGGTATTTCTGCAAAGACTAGATAGTGTATTTCTATTCTCTCAGAACTATTACCAAATTCTACTTTCTACTTAAATTTTCTTAGCATTTGAAACAATAGCTGACAGACTTAAAAGAATGTTTTATGATGTGTGCCAGTCTGGCACTGTAGATTTTTAAACAATACTGAAAGACAGTGGCTCCAGGATACTTTTATGAAAAAAAAATATTAAAAAATTGTGATTTGTGAGGATATACTTATTACAACTTGATAATTCTTGGACTCCTATCATCTCCGAGTCAAGAATTTTGACAGAAGTGTTTTTTCACTTGATAATTGTCACTGTGATTCTTTATTTTTTACACTAGCCATATCAGGATTCATTATTCTCCTCTTTAAAACAGTTGTCCAATAAAAATGCAGAAACAGTAGCATATACCCTAGTGACCAGTCTTACTGCATCAATAATGAATAGCAAATATTCATAGCTATCAATTGTTTACAACTAACAGGTTGGAAATTATTCATTGAAACTGATTGGAGAATATTTATGAACAATAAATAAATTCATAGTAATCAGAGCTGGTTCACAAATGACTTGCCAACCCTAAAAGGGGGGAGTTTGTCAAGAATATAGTTCTGTGCAATTTGTTGTGCTGTCATTATCTGCAAATATACCTTGAAACATGTAATTGGAGTAGACTATATGCATTCTGCATTGAGCATAATTACCTCCTGGGCTGGTAAGACATGAAATTCAGTGCAAACACACTGCAGGGTGTGCCATCCAGGACTACAAAATGGAACCTGACCTTCCTTAATGTAGCAAAGTAGGATGAATCAGGGTTTCTCAGGCTTCTGAATACTAAAAATAAAATCAAGGTCAATCTCTTGTTAAGTGGGATCTGGTGTGAATATAAATAATTATCTTAGCATGTACAGTAGTGTGACCTGCTAGGGAGAAACCAGCATACAGAGGTGTGTTTGTAACTTAGCTGCATTCTCAGCTTGAGTTGGCCCTGAGATGGTTCAGATCCTTTGATGGCAGAGCCCCTTCAGACTTATTTTAATTCTGCCTGGGTGGGGCTATTAGGACAACAGCAACAAAACTCCTTCCTCAAACATGTCTGTTGACCCTTTCCATGCTGGATTTATCCTCTTTGTGAGTTACAACTGTCTTCAACCAGCTAGTTTTGTTGTTCTCATCAATGTTTGACTCTGCCAGAAAAATACAAGTAGCACAGTGACAAAAACAGTTGTCTGCCAACTGATCTACTGTCTCGGGCAAGAAAGCATCTGTAAAAGCGCCAGACCAAGTGCACAAAGCAGCACACTCATTCTGGGTTTTCTCCAGTAAAGTCTTGGAAAAGTAAACCACATTCAGAATCACAGCTATGGAAACTCTGGCTGCCTTCTCTAAGTGGAACGGCCTAGCAGGAGGGTCAGGTGCTGCAAGGGTAGACTTTGTCTCTGCACTCTCAAATTCCTGGGTTTGCTCTTGAAACTTGTAGAGATTTCATGTTACTGACATGAATCAGGTGAATCTCCTTAATATTCTTTTGAAGGCAGAGCAACAAATATCACAAAGGGTAAAGCACCTGGATCAGAGGTCACTGCTTGAGGCAGCAGCATTAGCTGGTGAGCCAGACACCACCGCAGCACAGCGCTGTTTCTTTGCACCAGAGAGGAAAGAGAAATTGTCCCACTCCACAAAGTCCTGGTGCCAAAAGGCAGCAAGTGACTAATTTGTCATAATCTCTCTCTCGTGCAAAGGTAGCACTGACAGTAATTGTGGGTTTGGCTACTGAGAGAGAAATGTCTCTCAAATTTTCTGTATAACTCAATAGTCATAGTCTACCAGAAGCTACGAGCTTCCAATGACAGTGTGTGGGAGCTAAATTCTTCTGAAACCTTGCTGAAGGTCTCTACTATTACATCTAAATTTTAAAGTTTTTGGGATCCCTGAAATTTCTGGCCCTTAAGATTCTATAGGAGGAAATACTGAATTTCCATTATATAGAAAATGGGAAAGAAATACTGGAAAAACGTGTGAAAGGCAAATCTTTGTGGTCTAAGCTTTATGGCAGAAAATATCAAAATAGGAAGGTACTGCAAGTCAAGCAGGATCTTTAGTAGAGATGGGCAAAGCTCTGAGATTCAGCACCACACATGTTGTTCAGCACTTCTGAAAAGCAATAACCATTGAAAGGGCTGAATGGTGGGTGGGAGCTATCAGTGAGATGTTCTTAGTTATTAAATGGCTAAAAGTGTCATTTAAAAACAACCTTTCTTCCATTTGGGTGAGGAAGAGCGTTGGGTTTATGGTTTTTCTGTAGCTAACAGACTTCAATTTGTTACTCAAGAAAAGTTTTACAAATGCTTTTTTGTTGGCTAATGTGTAAATTTGAATTATCAAAGATGAAGTAATAATGTAAAAGCACCACCAGCCAGAGCAGCTACATCTTTGGATGAACACGCAGGACAGGGTCAAACAGCCAGATTTTTAATTTGACAGTTTCTGAGAGAGAAAAATATCTCCCCTGCTAATGTGAGGGGAGTGAAGAGGAAATGCACAGGAAGTGGAAGCAGCTACAGGGGTCCCTGAAAGTAGCTGTATAATGATTATTCGACAAGGCTTCCTGGATGCTAACAATCCCATTAAAAATAAGTTGGCAAAAACATTAGGATTCTGAACTGACTGGAAATGAAACAAGAGAAATGAGCAGGGATTAAAGTAAAGCTCAGAAATAAAGAACAACCACTGAGTGTGTCCACAGTGGGAGTCTGTCAGCCTGATGGGAAGCTTTTGGTAATTAGCCAGATTTGACTTGACTTCTTTCTTGTACTCTAAAAGACTTTCCTTCCTCCTCCCCACCCCTCCTCCTCCCCATATCCTTGTATTTTGTAAATACTTGGAGGTCACGGTCCACACTGGGACTCCCAGCTTTAGGAATTGTATGTACGTACAGTTAGAGAAAATCCTTGCCCAAAGAACTTTAAATCTGCATTTTCCAGGCAGAGAAGGGAAGTGGCAGTATCCCAAGTTTACAGATGAGAAGCTGAGGCACAGAGAGGTGAAGAGGTAGTTTCAGAGATGATCATTTTCCACTTGGACTCCCATAGAAGTTGGACTTTTCCAAAAAACCTGACTCCTCTAGTGTCATGTGGAGGAGGGAGGAGTGTGCAGTTTTGTGTCACTACTTCCTGCCTTATCTTGTGCAACATTTGTGTAAGTTTTATTGGGATTGATTAAAAAAAAAAAAAAAAAAAACCTAAACTTTTCATGTTGATAGTATTTTCAATTTAGACATTGTGGCAGAGTCTTGAGCCTTCTCAGTAGCCTTTCAGTGTCTACTTTTCAATTTGTTATTGTACATGTTTCCTAGAAAAAATTATTTGAAAGGGAAAAAAATGTACAAAACAGACCAGCTGTTTTGCAAAGCTGTGTGACAAGGCTCTGAGTAAGGTTTGACAAGGCCCTGGTAAAAGTTAGCTTGCTTTCAGAGAAGGGATGCACAAGATAACCTCCATAGGTCCCTTCCAACATAAATTGTTCTATGAATATATGATTCACTGTGATTTTGTTCCCAAAAACCACAGTCCTGAAATATTGCAGTTTTTTTATTCAAAATTTATGGCTCATGGAAAAAAAGGCTTTTCATCTAAACCATTGTCACATTTCTCACATGACTAACTGCAAAAGAAAAACTGTCAGTGCATCTGATTTTTTACTTCATTCTGTATCAAAGGGTTGTTTTGTAGAAAACCAAAAGGGATTCTTGAATGAAATTGCAGCAGCGTGGTTCAGGGGCTGTTAATGAAATCTGAGAGATAATTCAAATGGTCACCCTTAGTGGGCAGATAACTACTGCTGGTGGTGGGCTCAGTGGCTGCATGGTGGGATACAGATGGGGTGTGCCCCCCAGGCAGAGTGCTGCAGTCTCCTGCCTTCCTCAGCAAATGGGCTTTGGTGACCACTCTCAGCTGCTGAGCTTCAGTGGATCTGGTGTAACTCTCCCTCATGCATCACCCACCCAAGTCTTAACACATGTTGGGTTTGCAGAGCTGGGATGGAAGCTAATGCCACGCTGTGGAGTTTAACTTTCAGGAGAAATACATGATACTTGGTTTATTTTGTGTCAAAAGTGACTCAGAGCGTGGACCTCTTCTTTGGGGAAGAAGAAGTCAGGTGTTTTAGTTTGATGGCAAGGCAGTGCAGACAGCTGTTGTGGCACCTCTGCAGGGTGGTGTTACACAGCCAGCAGCTGGGAATGGGGACAGCAGCAGGCAATGGTGGCACTCATTGCTCTTGCCACTAAGCCATGGGATGAAAGAGTAACCACAAAGTCACTTCTGGGAATAAACCCAAAGTCTTGCTAAGAATGATCTTAGCAAAATGAAGATTTCCTGGCAGTATTAATCACTCACTGTGCCCTGCCAACTCTCATGTATCTTTCGTTGGTATCAAGTCCTAAAATAAGCCAAGCAAAGCTACCTCCCTTTGAAAAGTTGAAATGAAAGATTGGTGTTCACAGTGCCAAGAAGAAAAAGAATAAAATAGATATATCTTAGTTATGCTTATCAGTCCAGCAAAAGTACAGAGGAGGAGTGGGGATTCATCCCCATTTCATCGTGAGGCACTAAATTAGTGAATAACAGCAAGCAAAGCAGGTAGATCCAGGGCCAGAGTCAGCTCTAACTTTCACTGTGCAACCCCAGCAAAGTGCTGTGGAGTCGAGCAGAACAAATTATTGTGAAAGTTGGTATTTGGTCTCTAGATGCACATTGCCTGACAGAAAATGTTCTCTATAGCCATTTTCCTGTTAGAGAAGTAAAATAGAAACAGTAATGAAGGGGAGCAATGTGGCTTATTAGAAAGAGTATTGCACTAAGAATCAGAATGGCAAATTCTGGTTCTTGTTCTAATTTCCTGTGCCACCTTGGAACCCCCTGGGCCATTTCTCTATACTGAATGTCTGAGCTGGAAGATGGATAATTATCCACTGATATCAGTGTGTTGTGCTGGATGGGAGTTAATATGCAGATTCCTTTATAGACCAACCTTGCCCCATTTTTGAGGTCTTTCCCATGTGTGTAAACACAAATTCCCTGTTTTTATAAGTCTTCTGGCTTAATGGGAGCAGAACTTTATTCTAATTGAAGTCACAATAAAGTTAGCAATTCATTTCACAGCAGTGTTTGCTTAGATATTGGTATTTCTTAGGGCAGGCGAGTGTGGAAGGGTGATTCCCCCAGTCAAATTACTGAGTATCTCTAGGATCAGGAGTAGGAGAAGGCAATATACTCGTTCGTGTCTCAAGTTGTGTAACCATTAAATCTCTCTTCTCATCTCTCTTGCCCTACTCCCTAACAGAAATCTGTTATTGAAAGGAAGGAAAAGGGAAAATGTTTTTAAATGGGCAAATTGAGAAATTCAGTGTTGCAAATAGTCTGTGAGCAGGATAGAGTTGCCTAGGGCTCTTTTATGAGTCTCACGTGGGGCTGTAAATCAATTTCGAATTGTAGAAGTAAGGCATAAACCAGAAAACTGTGTGTGTGTCAGCTGTGTTCTGTACAAATGGCCAATGTTGTATATAGTGTTTATTGCAAATCCTGTTGTGACCCATTTTCTAATGTAACTTCGTTAATTTTTCTTGTGACACAAAAAATAAGGTCCACTGTTTGCTGTAATATAAAGTGCCAGTTCTTTGTTGTTTTGAACACTGAATGCATTACTGAATACCTCCAGAGCTGCTTTTAACCAAAACCAATTTAAAACCAGGACCTTTTTTTTTTTTCTCAATAAAACCAAGTAATTTAAAGAACTTCTGCTGTTTCTCCTGTACAAATAACTGCAATGTGCTAAGGCTTATGCCTTTGTTTTTCCAATATACCAGATTATTTATTATTTGGTAAATACAGGTTTTTTGACCACCTTGACTTTGGTGAGGATTTGGACTCTGCCTGTTGGTGAGTTTAGACATCCAAATAGGCCTGTGCTTTCTAGACAGTTTTCTTTCTTTCTTACATTTTTTTTCTTCAATCAGAAAACCTGGGGCAATTATTTTGTTTAATCTGAAAGAATAAGCTTAGACCAGAATTTTATTTGTATGAGTATCTGCTCATAAGAAGATAACTTCAGAGTGATCTTCCCTGAAACAGGTCTGAAGAACAACATCCCTGAGCACAGTGGGAGCACATGGGTCTGGTTGCTCTTTTTCCCTTTGGTTTCATTCTGCAGAGCAGTTTGGGGTATGGGTAAACTGGACTATTTCACACATCCTAGATATGCAGTATATAACCAGGCTTATGAACCAGTCTAGGTCCACAGGAGTAAAAGGAAGTCTGTGGGGCAGCAGTGCAGAAACAGCAGAAATTGGAACTGTGAAATTCCAGAAATGATTTGCATGAAATGAAATGCAATGCATTTTGAGCAGTTTAAGATATTTTGGGATCTCATCTGCAGAGCCCAAAGTCATGAATCACTGAATTCATTGGTGCTGCAAGGTAGATTTTGGTTTGTTTGGGTTTTTTTTCCCCTCAATGTGGATTTTAAACCAAATGAGGGCTCCTGAGATACAAATTGAAATATTGTCTGTAATAGTACACCCTACTCAAGGTGTTTCTCTTCACAGGACTGGGGAGAAGGAACAAAATTGCAATCAATACATCATGGAGCCATCATTAATGGCCTCTCTGAGTGAAGCAGGCAGGGGTTCTCCCCACGATGAAGGCAGTGGAGCCCAGTCCTGATGTGCCAGGGTTTGTGATGGACCAAGGGTCCTCTCTTACAGAAGCAAAGATCTGTTACAGCAATTTAGATTCATGAGAGAAAGGAATTTGCAGCCTGCCCATTGCCATGACCAGCTTCTGGTGGTGTTGACCACAGATTTGTGAGTGCAGACATAGTTGCCTGCAGGAATCATACTTTGCACTGAAAGTTTAATTTAATAGGCTTTGAAGCAAAATATTTGAAACTCTATGTGTTTCTCTAGCTAGGCAAAAAGTTTGAGCACACTCCTTCCTCTCATGGAGAGTGCTTTCTCTTTTCCAGCTGTCAGAACACAAGGGTCATTTGAGTATTCTTGTCAAGTTTTCCAGATGCTTGTTTTGAATTGATGGGTTTGAACGGGAGCAATTTGTTATGCTGGCACTTCCCCCCTCCAAATGCACAAAGAGTCAGCCCTTGCAGATACATTATCATCTCTTTCCCCGAAGAAGCTTCTCTTCTTAAGATAGAACGAATGGGTTGGGAGATTTCAGGTCTGAACCAAAGGTCAAACGTGACTGATAGCTGCAAAAGGGAATGGGGATGTGTAGACTGTTGCCTGGGTGGGAGATATTTCTTGCATGCATATGTGTGCAGATAAGGCATTATTTGGCATTTCGACTGAAATACATTTCTTTCTCTGTTTTGGAAATATTTTTTTTTTCACAATGGGAAGGAAGCTTTAATATCAAAGTGTGAGCAATACAGTCAAGTATTAAAGTGTTAAAGTTTTCTATTTTGTTACAATTTGCAAAAATCCTGGCTTGTAAAATTCAAGCTGTAAATCTGTGTTTTACATATGCTTTCATTCAGCATCTTATGGTACTACTCCCTACTATGCATATACTCACTGAGTTGAAACGTGACTCCTGGAGAAGAGAGGCAAATGGTGTGGCAGGCACTGCTGGCCAGGCATGCCCAGGGTGGAAGAACAACTGCAGTGGCTGAGCAGGAGGGTCTAATTTGAAAGAGTCATACCAAGTACATGATCTGTGTCTGGACCAAACCTTAAGACTCAAATAAGTAATGCATTAACTAGCTGAGAGGGAATCTGCAAACTCCTGCTGAGAAACCTGGTGTCAGACTTGTTGGGAGATTATACAGATAATTAAAGCGTTATGCGAATGTTTTGAGTCATTATCAGGTCAACTACTCTGCAAGAAAGTTCTTGGCAGCTGAGGGTAAAAGTGAATGTTGTGTATGGCTTTTCTATCCTGCTCCACCTTTCTTCGACCAGAGATTTGTAACTAATGTCAGGTATGTTTGAGTGGAAACAATTTTACAGGCATAACAGTAGATTAAAACTTGGAAATTAATCTTATGCTTGTATTCCAAAAATCGTTAGAGGTTACATCAATTAAGGAGGAGTTGGAGCCTTTAACAATCAAAGAGTGACAAATTCAATTGCATCTGTAGTTTCATAGTAAAGCTCACGCTTGCTGGCTACAAGGATTAAATGTGATTTTGATCTGCTCCTGGCAGTTCTTCAGTTTGTGATATTTTCCATGAGGGGCAGTGTATTTGTGTATATAAATAAATAAACATAGGTAGAAAAGTCAAAGTAGATTGTCCAGAAGTTTTGAATTCCATGAATTAGCTCTTCAGAGAGCCATGATACAGAGGGACTGCACCAGCCTTTAATGTTTTTGGTTTCTCTTCTTGTTTTCAAGAAGCCTCCTGTTGTCACTGCCATTAGTATACTGTGAAATGCCCCAGGATGAGCTGTGCCAAGACCTGCAGTAAAACAAGAATGCAGACACTGAACAGCACCCATAAGGTAGATTTCCAGTTGGATGCAAACTGGAATAAAAAGTTTCTATCTTCACTGTGAGGCAACATCAGCATTTTTCTTCAGTTTTCCTCAATTTTTATATTTAATTCCATCTCTCACAAAAGTCTGATTCAAAGCCTGTGGTAACCTTTCTGCTGCTTGTGGTGTCCTTAAATTGGACATTATCTGCATGTATTTATAAAAAAAGGTTTATGAAGACTAAATTGATGCCAAGATTAGCTGAATTTAAACAAGGAACAAGCTAACACAATTCATAAACCAGTTTGGAGAAGAGTGCATATCCCTGCTTCTTGCAGGAATTGTTCTGCTCCGGTGCCATCTTAGCATGGAAAATGTACCCATGCTGTTAATTACATTTCCTTTGCAGTCTGAGTAACTAATTTTTGAGTTGCCTTTGAAACAAGAGTTAAGTGATCTATCAGGCTTGGAAATGACTGTGAACGTGAAAAGAATTGCTTTTCCAAACAATCCTGAATGGATGGACTTAACCTAGCTATGAGGAATGTGACAGCCTCTAATTCTGGTGCTTGGAATGAGGTGCCTCTGTGACATCTACTCAATTGGACAGATACAGTAAAAAAATGAAAGTAACTTTCCTCAGGCCATGATGACTCAGTTAAAAATGGTCCTACTAAGAAGATTGTAAAAGTGGCCTGCGAAGTGATAACATTAGCTCTTCTGGGCTATTGCACAGCCTCATTTATCCTTTAATGATTCTTCTGTTTTCCAAACTGATGGGCAATTAATATTGCTTAACAGATATGGGAGTTTTCATTGGACATTTGTTCAGCAAATAAAGTATTTTTAATAGCCATGTTATAAAACTTTAAGCAAATGAATTTCCCTGATAATATTATCTTAATCAAAGTAGATATTCTCAAAAGTGCACATTAAATTTTTGACTGCAGATATCACCTTTAATGTATGCTTCAGTGGCTGCTGGGGGCTGAAAAAAAATCATTACTAATTGATATGCCTTAATGGCCTGAGAGCTTTCAGAGTTGGATGAGCCCAGGAGAAATGCTGAGAGGTAGATATTTGATTCTAATTATGCCTGAGTAGGTACAAGCCAAAGGTAGGACCATCATGACAGCTATATCATTGTCAAATTGCTACACCTCAGGTTTTCTACTAATTTGACACTATTACAAAACATTGCTTCAGTGAACCCATGAAAGGCAAAGTTAGATAAAGGAGAGAAACATAGAAAGAGAAGTCTGTGCTGGTATCTGTATTTGCCAAGACAGTCACTGGAGTGAAAAGGGCTCTGAGATTTGTAAATGATCTGCTAATTAACACACAGTATCATTTTATTCCATCCCATGTCCTGAATATCTAGTAGGTTTTTAAGAATACAGATATTATGAAATTTTCATTTAAATGTGATGATGTAGCATGTGAGCAATGGGTGTGTTTATTCCTCATTCTGGCTGCTTTGATCCCTTCTGCAGTTGTCACCTAATGCTTTCCTCATAACACCTTGCACAGAATGTGAGAGAATGTGAACAATTAAGATATTTCTGCTTATTTTCTTAAAGTGTGAACTGCGTGGTTTAATAATCTTTAAAACCTTTATTTGTAGGCTGAGTCAGATCCCGAGGTTTCAGAGTGTTCTACTGAGTTTCTAACAGTTGTTAAAGACACTTACTGAGTGGGGAACAGGAGTGGCATTTTCAGTGGGAACTGGGTATTTATTTGGGATCTGCTTTAGCATCAGGGTCAAGGATGGATGGCTTTTATCTTGTTTTCCACCTGTTTCACACCTTTGATGAGACTTAAGGGGAAATAAGGTACCATTGCTAGTAAATACATGCCCCTGTATGTGTGAGTGAAGGAGAAGGATCAGTACGTAACACTCTTGCCAACCTATTTTATAGTATTTCCAAAATAAATTTCTATTTTATTCAGCAGTAAATGTGCTTTTCCTTATTAATTCCTTTTGATGCCTTGGAAACTCTCATACAGAGCTAATAATTCCTGTTTATTCCATGAAACTGCTGGATCCCTGGAAAGGTCCCTTGTAGGCAGCATAAGTGCTCGGTGTTCAGCCACACACCTGCATATACAGAGACAATGCTGGTGACTAAGAAAACTTGGAGAGCAGCATAAAAAATTCAGAGGATAAAAAAGTCCAAACACATTTTGCTAACTAATTCCTTTAGCTGTGGGACAAGCCAAGGCCAAACCAAGGAAAGACAAAGAAAGGAATGTTCAGAGCAGGATCCTGAGCACTCTGGAGGATTATATGACCTCAGGGCAAGAAAAATACGGATTATTTTTGTCTGGATCTGGTAATGCTCATGCTGCCTAAATCCAGAGGTTTATGTAACTGTCTAAACACAGATTAATTGTGTTTAGAAATCCTCACAAAAAAAGATGTCTGTTTTGCTGTCACTGATAAGAACAGAGATTTTTTTCCAATGAAATGTATAGTCGAGGGACCCAATAGGTTAGTTTTTTAAATGTGAATTTGGTTTGTGTACATGCATAAGAAACCTCAGAGGGTCAAACTCCTTCTAAATTTAGGATGTCACACCATGAGAAATCGTGAGACTATTTGAAATTTGCCTTGCTACTGAGGACATAGCAGTTTATGCAGGAGTCACAATTCTCTCCCTCCATTGAGAAAAAGGAGATTTTTTTTAATTTTAGCAAGTCTCCACACTGCTGTGTCTACAATGTGCATGGACTGCAAAAGAATAGGAACTTGCCACTAAAAGTAACGTTATGGGTTGCTGCAATGAAATTGTGCACCTTAAAATAGGAAAGAACTGAGCAGATAGTGATTGTTGGTGGACCTTGTACCCCTGTGCTTAGGGAGAAAAAAAAAAAAAAAAGTGTTTGTGTGAGCTGATGCTCTCTGGATATCTGGTCATGGGGGGAAATCTGCATTTACAAAAAAGGTATGACACAATGAACATCTGCAGTTGTTTGCCTTAAAAAGGGATTCGAGCTTGTGTACAAGGCAGTTCAATACAGTATTAGCTGTGACATTTTAGAGCACTCCATATCTTTTTGCAACCAATTTCATACATTCCTGTTAAATTCCATATCATGGATGGATCAAAAATATACTTCTGTTAAAGTAACATAAAGTGGCAATAGATCCTAAATGTAACTGATTCTTTGTGGAGGAAGATAAGAGAAGAATGAGATCAGGCAACATTTTCCACAGGGGAATGTGTGTTTTATTAACAGATCTCTTGGCAAGGATGAATTGAAATAAATTATGCAAAAAGCAGTATGCTAATAGAGCTGAATTATGGCAGAGAGAAGGGCCTGCCCAAGGGAATGGAGAAGGAGGCTTCGTGTCATCGTGCAGGGTGTATCACTGGTGACCACGGGGCTGCACAGAAGGGGCCACACCGTAGTTGTTTGGGACAAGGACATGCCATGTTGGCTCACAGCTGAGGTTCTCTGTTTGCTCTGACCGTGGGGTGGATCATCCTACCTAGTTTTATAAGCACCAAAACCAAGGCAAAAAGTGGTGGCAACAGCGCTGTCAATAATGCTTTGTTCTTTCCAATTGTGCTGACTCCTGAAGTTAAGATCATGATTTAAGAGGGGTGACAGGGAAGAATGTGCAAAGATGATGAAATACCAGTTGGGGTAATGACAGATACCTGTTTCTTAGTCACCTCTCTCCTCTCTATCCACTCCACATCTTTTTCTTCATTCCTCATTTGCTCTCCTCCAGCAATCCCCCTTCTCCTGCTCTGTGCAATTCCTTTCCCTGTCCCTTCTCTCTGCTCCCTGCTCTGAACTGCTGAAGAGGAGAGAACTGGGTGGAGATAAGCTGGTGTAGACTTAACTACCTGCCTCAAAGGCTGGTGTTAAGTGAAACTCCCTGATTTAATACTGTTTACAACGGGGCAGGTGTAAATATAGACAAAAATTACATGAATGTGGAAAATCAGGGCCACTGCCTTTTGGTTAAGACACTTTGCAGTGATTTTTAATGTTTTGATGTGGATTTACTGGTATCTTGTCTGCTTTCTGGCATTTATTGACTTGCTCGTGTTCCCTTAATCCAATTTACAGCTCTTCACATGGCCAGAACATAGCCTTAAATCTAGTGCATTAAATCAGTGAGCTGGATTCTGTTCTTTATTAAACCAACAAATCTGGATTAATTCTGGTCTTTGAAAGTATTTCTGTTAAACAAAAGACCAGTTAGCCCAGTGTCTAGAAAATGTCTTTTGATTGCTTGTATAAAATTCTTTAAGCTTTTCGCTCCCAAAGCCCAGCTAGAAGGACTCTTTACAGAATGTATTTCCCCTCCCCCCCTTTTTTAAAGATGGATATTTATATGAACTGTTCTTGCCAAATTCTTCCTGTGACTGCTCTGAACATTTTTATAATGGTTTGGGTCTATTATAAAATGATGGAAAGCTCCATTTTCATAATACCACATTGATGTGTGGCCATCCCTCTGTTTTTCAGATTATTTAGGTGTTGCATTTTTTTCCCCCAAATTCAAACTAGTTTGATGTAATACCATTAATAAAAAAAAAGATAATTAAAAAAAGACGTTTGGTTAAGAGCGGTTGCGGATAGAAGCTGTGATTGATGGTGTGGGTGGAGGTGTTTGAAGTGCTAATTATTTTTTCCCTGGGATACTGGTGTGACAGAGAAGGTGTCAATTTTTGATAACTGGAAACTGCCAAAGCAAATGTGAGTTTCAGCCAGTGTTTTTGTTGATTGTAACATTCTTACTGTCACTTCAGATTCTTTTCTCTCTTTTTTTCTCTCTTTCTTTCTTCATTCTGGTGTTCACACAGTTTCCCAACAACTTACATTACATGCTCTCTCATGAGGTGTCAGTTTTTGTTAGGATAGCTGCAGTGTATGTAACACACTGATTTTCCTCTCTAAGTTAAATACACACTGCCAAATTAATTTTTTTTTAAATTAAGACTATTTTTCAGTTGCAGTTTGTTTTTGTAATGAAAGAGGGAGAAACAAAACCTGTTTTTTATGCCTTGAAAAGAGCTTTCTGTTTGTCAGATGTTGCTCTGTCATGTATTTGCTGTCAAATGTCATGTGTGTATACCTACTCTGTTTACAGCAATCTTCTAAGTCACTTCTTCAGTGTTCAACCCATACTGATCTTACTGCCTGCAATATTTGCTAAATGAAAGATACTGTTTCAATTTATTTCTGGGCAATTTGGAGTTTTGTTGTCTTTGGGAAACATGAAGGGCATAAAGCTCCCAAATCCTGGATATGAATCGGCTGTTCCTAAAGTCACTGTCCATATCAATAGTGCAAACTGGAGAGAAGTTACTAAAAGGTGTATTTGTGTGATCTTTACTAATGAGTTGTAAGTAGAAAACTCTGTTTAGAAACCATTACTGTATTACAGAGCTTGCCTTGATGGCACTGCAAATTTTCTAAGGGAGTTGGGTAAGTCTTTCATAGACATGTCTTGCAGACCACCTTGAGAAGATTGCCAGCCCCTAATCTGCCAGGCTGGGCATGACTGTGTTGTATGCCAGGGAGGGAAAATGGAAACAAAAAACCACGGGAAAAACCATTTTAGTGTCTTAAGAATATGTCTTAAATTTCACCAGTCTTTCATTTTCAGCCCCATGTTGTTTGCCTATCCAGAAAATTAAATTCAATATGATGTGAAAGGGACTTGTTTGGTTTAGTATTTGCTAGTATTATGTAGCTAACCTCTCCAGAGGTGCGAGGAGCGAGGGACTTGTGTGTCAGTCTCCTAGAGTATATATAAAATGTATATATGTATTTGGTTAATACACAAACTTTTCCCAGGCCAACAAAAAAACCTCAGCTATGATAACAAATAAAACTCCCTTGCCAAGGTGAAGTCTGCTTCCACAGAAGAACAACTCCTAAACTGAAAGATTTTCCTAACAAGAAAACCGTGTTCAGTAATAGTGTCACTACACCAAATAGTGGCAGGGACAACACCAGAAGCAGAAGCTCCTGATGAGGTTAGTTAACGTGTTCTTCTTGGTAGAAGCACATTAGATTCTGCCTTTGCAGATCTTGCCATGAGGGTGGCAAACCTTCACCTGCCTTATCACTGTCTAATGTGAAACCAAACTACAGACTGAGAACAGAACTCTGGAGAAGTTAGTCGCCTGCACTGGGACCTGCAACCTCTCTCTCCATTAAGATAGGGGTAACAATGCTAGGTATCACCTAATTAAACAGGTGATAATGTGCTTTGAGCTATGCTGGTAAAAAGATCTGTTATAGGGGATTGTTAAGGTTATCAGCAGGAGGTATTGAATGTATACTATTTCACACATTCTCCTGATATTACATTTTCCATAGTGACTGGTCATAAAATTCTATATAAAGATGTTTGTCTTTGCATATAGCAAATATAGCAAATCAATACATGTAAAAAGTCACAGATGTCATCGCCCAGTATTTTTCCTGAATGTGGATATTCTGGACATGCCTGCAGAGTGCCTGCTAATTAGGGAAAATGTTAAATTATGATCATTAGAGGTGAAAATGCCACCTCCTGTCAGCTGCAGAAAAGATTAACTTCTTTTTAACAAATTTCTGAAGTTCTGCACAATTTCTTGTGCTATTTACTTAATTATACATCACAATTAGGTAATTACATGTCATAACAATGTGATTATGTGTATTTGCTCAAAATGTACCATTAAATGCAATTACATGCTAAGAAAATGGAAAAAAATTAAGGGCTAAGTTAGTTAATTCACAAAATTAGAAGCAGTGAAACACTCTGTCTTGCCAAACAGTGAGCACAGAGGTGTAGGTGCCTCTGATTCAAGGTGCTCCTCACTTTTATTAATTAACATGCAAAGACCTTGGCAATAATACCAAAACAAAACCCAACCCACAATGCATTTGCAAAGATACTTTAGAGGCCGTGATTTGATTGTTTCATTATCTATGTGTGAAATTTTAGGTAAAATTTGAACAAGTCTCATCTTGTCCATGATGAAGAAAATATCACGTTGTAGTCATGGTGTTAGCAGCATCACGCAGTGCCAAGTCTGCAGACTCCAGGTGACATTTTAAGCAATGTTAGATTTTTCTTTTTTTATTTTCACTTCTGTACTCCAACAGCCCCAAGGCTAGATGAACCATATTTTCCAAAGCTCTGTGCAGTATCAAGAAGCAGAATTGCATTTTGTTCTTTCCTGTGCTGAACCCTGGGATCCTCCTGTGGGTACATGCCTTCAGCTACCGGACATTTGACAAAAACATCCAATATCGCACAGTTTGCACTTAAGTTGCTAGAAATGGTTACTCAGTAGCTGTGCTAATAAATCACACAAGCAAAATTTGGTTTATTTTTTCATGTAGTCACAGGTCCCTAGTCCTATTCAGTTTTCTTAGTGCATTTTTCTCCCTTTGTGACAGTAGCTCTGAGGACAGAGCTACGGGATTAATAAAATGGTATTCACATTGTCCTGCATCAACCTGCTGCTCTCCTGACCACTCTCTTTTTCCTATATGCTTTATATCTGTCATGGAAGGACCCACTGTACCACTTGGATGATAGCTACTCAATCCCTGCCTTTCCTGCAAATGCATCATTTGTATAGCAAAATGTAGGGACACTTAGTGCTTTTAAACACAACGTGTGACTTAATAATTAAAGAAGTTGAGGAAGAGTTTTTTGGGTTCTTTAGCTGTAACTCTGCCTTATTTGAGAATTATTTATATAATTAAGCCCACAGTTTGTGGCTTTTTCGTTCAAGTTAATAGGCTTTCTATCTGCAAATATTGTTCTTCCACTTTACCTAATCTAAACACGTCTCTGTCATCCTCGAGAAACTATTCCTGCTTTGTTATCTCCTCTCTGTGGTGATCTTTTCCCCTCTCTGTGCTCCATTATCACTTTAGGAGGGAGTTACATCAACATATGGCTTTCTCCATTTTCTTCCTAGGGATATACCTCTTTTCTCTTGAGCAAGAACTGATTTTTCTGGGGTCACTTCTGTTTCCAGACAACAGGTCTGAAACAGGCAGGATACCAGTCCCTGGAAGATAAAACTAATGCTAATTAATCCTAACCAACATACTATATTAAAACTACTGGGTTTTTTTTGTTAGCTAGAATTCACAAACTGCACATAATCTCACTGTTATCAGTAAAGTTATGTGTTTATTATTATGAAAGAAGTAGTATAAAAGTTATTTAATAAAAAAAAGTCTGTATTAGTCAAAACAAATCTAGAAAATAAATTATGTGTGCCGAGCTGTTTTGTAGTTAAAAAACATATTCCCCAATTACAGCCTCATTTTCTGTTTTCTAAAGAACTGAAATTGCTTTTTAAACCAACAGGAGACTAGACTGAACGAAGAATAGATTGAACCCCACATCTGGAAAATTTTCTCCTAGCTTGCCTTCATAAATAGGAAGCTCCACTACCTATTCTTCTTTTGGTTCCCGTGATGAATCCAGTGATGTCTGTATCAAGCAGATCATCAATGGGTCCAGCTGATGGATTTTGGAAACTTCAGTCATTGAAAGCCTACCCAAACTTGCTAGATATGTCACAGCAGAAAACCTGCACACAAAGTATCAGGCAGTAAAGAGGTTTTCAAGCCAATTTTTGTTGGTTTGCAACAAGAAGAGTCTTAGGAATACACTAGAACATGCCAGAAATGTTCTGGTAGCAAATAATACTTTTTATTAATATTGTGGAGTCCCCCAAAAATGAATTCCAGCTGTTGTAACTGTGCAGCTGGAGTAAAGATGAGCTTGAGGATATATCAGATAATAAAGTACTCGATGAATGAGGTGGGTGCCTACATCACTGAACTGCCTAAACCATTTATAAAGAAGATGCCCCTAGTATTGCATTGAAGTGGAGGTGCTGGGAAATGTCTGAATATGGCATTTAACACAAATTCAGTTTGCACAAACTGAGCGTGTGGTGCTGTTAATGACTCAGACCTGTATGTATGCTTAGTATATGGATAAAGGAATTAATTCTGTCATAGCTGCATGGTAGAAGGTGATTGCCAACAGGAAAATGCATTATTTAATCCAGAAGAAACTAGATGCATGTTTATAAAACAGCAAAACTCCAGCTGCTGAAGCACTTCAGGGATTTCTGATAAGCAACATTATGCATTTACTGATTCTCAGTGTAATTTTTAAGATACTCCTAGTACTTCCCAAAATAAAGAAACTTGCATGGAAATGCACTTCAAAGCATGGGTTTTGGATGAGCGTGGCCCTTGGGTGGCAGGTGGGCTTTGGGGCTGCCAGGTATGTCAGTTGTCAGGCACATGGGATTTGGTATGGGATGTGGTCCTTGGAGTGCCAGTGTGCTACTGGGGCAGATGGCCCCAGGAAGGTGCAGATCCTCTTGGAAGCAGCATATGACAGGCAAAAAGCCACACAGGTAGAATATGTTTTGTCTGTAGAGGGAATAGAGCACTTCTAGCTTCTGAGATCAGGGTGCTCCTTTTACCCTTTGCCTTATGGTTTTACAGGTATTTTACCCCTTGCCATGTACTCACTGAGCAACTGTTTCTCCATTTCTTTTCCTGCTCCTTTAGTTTCTCACTTAGACTGACCAACTATGTGTTGTTACAAGCACACATAAACTCTTTAGGAGAATGTTGCCATGATGGTCTTGCCTTGCTCTTCCAGAACAAGCCACAGGCTGGACATGTTTCCAGCAGTGGGGGGAAAGCAAAGCTGTTCATAGCTGAACACATCTCCATTTCAGAAGGACTGGAAGATGAAACACTTCATTATTTTCTTTCCTTTTCAGTGTTCTTCAGAGAGCTTGGAAGCGTGTGATTTCTTGAACCTTTAAATTTGAGACAAAGAAATCTTGTCTGCAACATATTTAAAGCAATCTTTTAATCTGTCACAATTGTTATTATTTTTTTAAGATCTGTTCTTCACACCTGAGAAAATAACTGTTAGCTGTGAGAGGTTTATTCTTGTCTCAGCAAATGGGTCAGACCATCTGCCAGTTCTCTGTTCTAGGACAAAAGAAGAAGCACCTTTTTTTAAACATGCCCTCTGGTTTGTGAAGTTTAGGATTCTGTGTGCCCTAATTGAGATATTTCAGATTTTATTTTTACAGATGTTACAGTGGCCTCAGATCCCAAGAACCTGCATAGAGTATTAGATACTCAGCATCTGAAAGGAGTCAGGAATCAAGATCAGCAATCATTGAGAATTTTGAACTTCTAACTCTCTAATATGTACTGAGCAGGAAAATAAAATGTTGAAAAATTCCTTTTAAAAAGAGTTAGATTTAGTGATTCCAGATAACCCTACAATGATTTATATGAAGTAGGTACTCATTCATCATTTTTTGCATTACAGAAATACCAGCAGTGGAAATTACAGTGAAATTTATTCTAGTGCTGTCTTGCAATAATATTGAGAATTACATTTATTTCATCTTGTAAATGGCTGCATTCTGCACTTGTTTAGATGACAGAGGTATAATATGCAAGCAAAAAAGGACAGGATTCTTGCATTATGGTACAAAACTAGTTGATTTTTTTTTTTTTTTCCGAGAGGCTGTAATGTACTTTTAAATAATCTATGCACAGCTACTATGAGTCAATCAAAAAATGTTACGTTGTCCTGCTAAGTCCTTAGACAACAAGATTCAGGCATGTTTAAATCTAAATCAAAGTTTAATCCATACTTGGTTATTTGAGAGAGCTAAAACACAGTAATTTGTTTTCTTTACGGATTAAACATGCTGAGCATAGTAACCAATACGCTACTGAAATTTGGGGTTTATTTTTCATTAGCTCTGACAACACAAGGACCAGTATGTGAGGTGTTGGATACACCAGCACATTCTGGCTTCTGACAAGCATTTAATGTGGCCTATTAGCAGAAAGTCTAGCATTAAGAATGATGGGGTGAACAATATGTTTACATGGGAATATTAAAGATATATTTCATGTTGATTTGCACGTCCATTTTCCCAGTAACAAATGCATGTTTAACACTTGTCTATAGGTGGCAGCAACTCCAATGCTTTTATAGGCTGCAATTAAGCCCAGAAAGTTGTGCAAGGGAAGTTCAGCAGTTGCTGCATGCTCTGATGTCACTGCACACCCCTTGGAGAGGCATAAAGCAAAGAGGTGGGAAAGATAAGTAAAAGGTAATTATCTTCCAAATAACTGGAAGGCTTTTACATCCTGAGCCAAAAGGTAACGGCTTATCTTTCATGATTTTTGATTAACCTCAGTTGATAGGAACATTTAAGTATCTATTTATAACTTATGTTCCCAGTTGTGTTTGTAGCTAAGCGGTAAAACTTTTAGTATAATGATGTCAAGTGAGTGCTGTTCAAATCTTAATTTTGATATACTTGTGTATTCATGCAACAAATTATCTGTATTGGCTTAGGTTGGAATAAGAGCTAAGTAACCAAAAAGCAAAGATTAATGACCACCCACTGCCCTGAGCCTGATATAATGCAGCTCTAAGAAGCAGCCACTGCTGGAAGGTGAGTATTTGTAACCCTAAAGCATAATAGGAAATGAGGCACAGTTTCTATCTTTGAAGTTTTTTTGAAACGTATATGTGTATAGTGTTGAAAGAAACTCTGGGGCATTGTAGCTGCTGTCATCTTCATTGTCTAAAGAATTGAATTTAAACACCTGGACTCCACTGTGCTTGGCACTGAACAAATTGAAGCATTTTCAGGTTTAGCCGTTTTGTGCTTAGATGTCAGTGACCCAGTTCTGGTTGCTTCAGTCCTTTGAATTTGCTCCTGCAAACCTCCTGCTCCATTCCCAGGGCAGTGGTTTCTTTCCTCTCGATGAGCTTTGGGCTGTTCCTGGGAGGGGCTATTGCCACTGCCTGGCTTAGGTAGCCAACCTGGCTGGCTGCCGGGGGCGTTGCCTACGAAGTTGATGCAGAGAGACAATATGGCTCTTAGGAGAACTTAACCTGTTCTTAAACTCCCCCAAACCGGTTAACTCGTTCCCTCCCCAGCCTCCCAGCTTTGCCCTAAGCAGTATTGGGGTGCTTCATGCATTCCTGTATGAATGGAACAAATTGCTCTAACTCAAGTTCTGTACAGTTTTTAATTTAAAAAAAAAGGATGTTGTGGTCATGTGAAAATCTATCTAGATGCTAAAAAAATCCAGTCTTCCTACTGGCCTTCCCACAAACTGAACCTCCTTTGTTTGATCTCCTAGGCTTTCCAGAACAGATTAATTCCTGTTTCTTACTTTTAATTTTACATCAGCTGGCAAGTATGTTTTCTTTTGACTGTTCAAAGTGGTAACCATCTTCTCTCCATGGTGGATCTTTAAGACACTGAAGAGCAGGTCACTGTTAGCATGTAGATAGCCAAAGGCCACCTGGGAAAGCATGAGCTTGCTGTCTTCATTGCTGGCTGGGAACACTTGGTTGCTAATACCTGTGATACTCCTCTTCTTCAAGAAGGCAACATGAAATATAGTCTGGTGTATGTCAGGAATGACAGGAGAGAAGGAGGCATCCTATATGAATTTATTTTAAAATTCCTTGCAGTTGCCTAAAGTTTCTAGGAAAGCAGATGGATAATGATAGCCCTGGGGACTTCTTTCCTGATTTTTCAATGAGATATTTTTTGACTGAAAGAGTTTAATATAGCATAGAAAATGTCATTTAATTACATCTTGTTGTTAGTACCCAGTGAGACAGACCTAGGCTCTTAAATTAGCCAGCTAAAATAGGTGCCTAAAGCTGACTGTGTGAATACCCAACGGAAAGGGCAGCTACAGAAGGTAGCACTTCATATATGGAAAGGGCAGAGCAATGGCAAAGCTGGTGAGACAAGAGCATCTGCTCTGACTGTTCTCCCATAGTCAGAGGGTACCTAATGGGCAGGAAAAGTGCCCAAGCCATGGCACTTGCTGCTTATTTTGGGCTACCCCTTCCTCTGGACCTTGTCAGCAGCATTGTGACAAATGCTCTGCACCCTGCCTGTGACAGTGGGAAGGAAATGCCAGCCTCCTCTGTTCCAGTGGGCAGAGGCTGGCCACAAGCAGTGACTTGCAGAAGCCCCACTGGACCCTTCTGACCGAGCAGGAACCTCCACGATCTGCTGGGGCCATGGCAGGTTGCCTCAGACTTTTGCCACCTGCCGTGCTGCCCCTGCCTTCTGTCTTGGAAACAGAAGTTGTGTGGATGGCTCTGAGCGAAAACACAGATGAGACTGAAAAGGACTGGGACTTCCTAGAAAATTTGCAACATAATAATCAACTGTACTTCACGGAGAGTGAAGGCTTGAAATGACTGATGTTGCCTGCTAGGAAGCCACAGCTACATGGGCTGAGGCTTTTTTTCAGAGGTGGGTTAGGAGTGCTCATTTGTTTTGATCACTAAAATAATGTTACCAGTGGAATCTGCAAATGGCTTTAGAGTCACGTGGGCATAGTGAGCTAAGATTTTTGCAAGGCTTCTGCTAAGCGTGACTGATATCTGGCCTGGTGGGTAAGTTTACAAATAAATCTGTTTGGGCAGATAATTTTTCATAAGGCCTGATCCAGAGACTCTTGTGGATTTACAGCTTACTATTAAGAGACCTATCCCTAGGAATCAAAAGGCTCTGTTCTTCCAGTTTCGGAAAGAGGCCTATTGGATAATAACACAAACCCAGGTTTCCTGTTGTTATTTTGCCTCTCTGTGTGAGGCCAGAATTCCCAAGCTAGAGCTTCTTTTAGCCCTGCCCATGTCCGTTTTTGTGCTTGTCCCCAAGGGCAGGGTGGATTGTAATAAGAATTGGCCACTCTTGGCTAACATGCAGCTTCTGGAGGGTGATGAGCAGCTGTGGTGCACAGCATTGCTCCCAGGGCTGCTCTAACCTGGATCATGCTGGGATTAGCAGGGAATTGACCTTTGTCTCAGTCACTGTGACTTTCCTACACCCACATCTTGAGAACTGCCAGAGAAAAGGAACCAAAAAATCTAAGGAGAAAGCATACACTGGTAAAATTTTGAATCTCTCTTAAATTATTATTGTTTCATGACTTTAGTAAAATAAGTTTTGCTTTTGCAAGCCTCATGACCTTGAGGAGAGCTCTCATGCTTTGAAGAGAGCCTGGCCAGCAGACTGCCACCTTCCTCTCCTGATTTTAAGCTATCTCAGCTCTACTACTTAAATAGCGAGATAGGATCCTGTTAGCAGAGATCTCAAAGTGCATGGCTTAGACAGCTGAAGTTTGTTAAACCACATGCTACACTATTACATTTTTCAGAAAAAAATAGGCGTTGTTTTTCCTGTGTGTGATTTTATGGACGCACACTCACCCTAGACCCTCACAGTTGTGTAGATATATGTTTACCCTGGTCCTTCAAATCTGTTTTGTTAGGAGTTGATGATTTGGTACACAGTCTTGTGGTCCAAAGATAATGTAATAGTGGAGCTGAGTTTATTCCTATGTTATATTACTAAAGCCAGGTGCTTTTGATACATTGCAATTTAGCCTCTCTCTCTTCTGAGTAGTGTGAAAACTCCTATTCAGCTGAGAAAATCAGATGGTGGAGATGTAAGGGCCAAAATCCCTGCCCAGGTGCTGCTCAAGGGAGAAGAAGGGGTAAAGGGAGAAAAGTGTGCTACAGTGTTTGCTGTTCCATGGATGGTCACCTTCAGACCAATAACCTGGTGTTTTACCATTAATTGTGATTATAATATCATTACCTTTATAAACTGAAAATGCTCCAGAATGCTATTAAAAGAGAGTGCAAAAAAAAGTCAGAGAGAATTGAAACCCAGGGATGATAATACCTGAAGGAAAAACAGGGGCTGAGAAACTACCTTTAATGACTGGCTTTTGCTTTCTGTGCATTACTGCACTTCTGATTCCCTAAACTCCATGAGTGAATTCCTACCATTGCAATTATTTTATTTAATAATTACATTTGGTTACCAAGAAAACAGCTAAATGAATGTATACTTTGGGCCTAAGACAAAGTAACTGTGAAAGGTAAGAAGAGTGCTTTTGAACTTGATCTCTTCTTCCTTATGGGTGGATCAGAAACAATACTATGTTGAAATTGGAATACTGCACTGAAGTCATGGTGATGCTGCAATTCTGTGATGTTTTAATAGGATTTATGTGAACGTAGGGGCTTTTCTTTCCCTGTCCAGTTGGCTGAAGCTGAACAAATAAATGTCAATCAATGTGATGGACTGAGCTCTGAAACATCATTGGAACAGGGCTTGGTTTCTCCCTGCATACCTCTACAAAGACAAGCAATGGACCTTTCCTTTTAAATACTCTGGTTTAGGTCTAAACGAACAGGGGTAACTGGTGGCTGACATACACAGGAGTTGCAGGATGGGGAGTGCTCTTTCCTGCTTTTGGCCCAAAGCACTACTTTGGGCAGACAAATCATTGCAAATATAACTTGGGAGCAAACCAAGCCTCAGATCTTTTGCATTTACCCACCTACCAAAATTTTCCATCTTGATTATACCATGGTCACTGTACTTAAACTGTAACATCTGCTGCTGTGGCCACTCCTATTCTGGAGCAGGAACTCCTTGGTCTGTGGTAGTGTGGAAAAACAGTTCTTCACTGCCCCTGCCTGCTGCCTGTCAACACCAGCCTCCCCTGGATTTTTCTCTGCCTTGTTCCCCACGGTGACAGAGGTCTTGAGTTTCAGAGCCTGAACCTGTTCTCTGCTACAGGAGAGGAAGATGGAGTGAGCATAGTCATAGTCTGCCCCTGTGCTTGGTGCCAGTGGGTTGTGTCCACCCCTGAGCATGAAGAATTTTCCTGGCTCTGTCCCTTCCCCAGGTGTGGGATGATGTGGCCCTGTCACACCTTTAGCTTAGTTTTCCTCAGCTCTTTTCATTTAAATATAATTATTTTTCAATTGCTCTTATTTCATAGGTTACATAGAATGTGAACAGTTCAAAGAGAATGACAGTTTCATTTGGTGTTTTGGGGTTTTTTTTAAGGTTTCTCCTTTCTTCTTTCTGGGTTAAGCTATAAAAGTTAATGTCAGAATTCTCAGACTTTAGAAATTCATAGGTTGTTAGCACCCTTTTTTTCTGATAAACAACAGCCACTGTACCTCAGTGAAGGAATAGGCATTTTTCTCTGGAGCAGAATAGTTGCTGCTCATGTTTCTGAAGGTATTAAAGCACAGCTGGGAATGGGACACAGCCTGTGGGCATGAACAGGGGATCTTCCTGACTATGCATGAAAACCTCCAGAAGGGCAGCTCCCTCGCCACATGAAACACACTTGCTGATGGTCCTAGAAAATATTTCCCCAGGGCTTGTTAATGGGACATCTACACTTGGTGACACAGTCCAATTTTCATTCGCTTACCTGCTTGTGGAAACACAAACTAGAAATGTCAGAGTTTTCCTCTGGGGTTGTCA
The DNA here is from genome assembly GCA_020745705.1 of Hemiprocne comata. NCBI lineage: Eukaryota > Metazoa > Chordata > Aves > Apodiformes > Apodidae > Hemiprocne > Hemiprocne comata. The sequence goes on along the minus strand of CM036597.1, from coordinate 11,370,980 downwards.
CTCTCACAGTCCATCTCCAGGGGATGCATTTCTGATTCAGTGGTTAGGTCAGTTAATGTTCATATTGACACTAATGGCATTGCTCCAAGAGTTGCAAGAAAAATCAAACAGGACATAGCAACAATTACTCTAGGACTACTCTCTGTGACCAGGACAATTTGGAGCATCACAGCTGATTCAGTTGCCTACTAGTCTTTTTGTTTATGGATCCCTCAGACTGAACAATTTTGCTCAGAAGGAGGGTCATTCCAGTGACCACATCTTACATATAATGACATGACATTTTCATAAACATCTAACTTCAAGAAATCACATTCATTAGCAGGACAGTCAGCCCCAGGTAACAATAAGGAAGAATTTACATGCCAGAATGGGCAAAATGGGAAGCACAGAAATAGTGACACCAACTAATTCTGCTGCCACCCTGGTTATTAGCTATATTAAGACTGCAGTCATTAAAACATTGGGCTTCTCCTTCCAATTAGCTCAGAGTGCACTGGGCCTCATTAGTGTCCATGCCCAATAGAGAATTGAGCTGTTTTCTTGCACCCAATCACACACAACGTGGAAAAACCAAAGGAGAGTTATGAAGGCCGGATGAGTGCTCAGCATGTGAGATTTTTATTTTTATAGAGAGGAATAATAGCTTCAGTTTTATTTTCCAGTTCAATGCTCAGGAGGAATGTATAGAAATACAGAATGAACATCAAGAAAATAGCGCAGGGAGCAGCAAGCCTGCCTATGGGTAATAACCTGGTTTTTTTAATGGTGAATTATTGGAACAGTCCAGTGAAAACTGGCTAACTGGCTTTCTGATAATGCCCAGTCAAGAGAGGATAGCACCTATTAGTGAACAGTAACCTAGGGCCTAGGACAGCTTCTCTCCAATGCAAGTGATTTGTCTGAGGTATCAGTGTAGTCTGAGATAAACAGGCTGATTCTCCTAGCATAAAGCATGAAAGAATGGAATTGAAAATTTAATAAATAAATAGTGGTATCATGGTCCTGAAATAAAATAAAACAAAACAAAAACAACAAAAGACAACCCTGTTGATAGAAAAGAATAAAAAAAAATCAAGGTTGTTCTTTTTAAGATCAGGCAATATTGACTTGCTGTGTTGTAAAGCAAGGAGTTGTCATCTGCGAGGCAAGGGTTTCTAATGGTCTGACTGAAGACATATCTGTCTGGGGACAGAGATGCACCAGAAAAGAGAATAAGGCAGAGATAAACGTTTTCAGACTTTACTGTTAAAAACTCCTTATTTCTTAAAATACAGAGGATGATGTAGGGATTTCCAGAATCTTATGCTATTTGTGATCTTGCCTTTAAATTGCCTGCTGGTAGTTTTTTAGTAAATTTGTAAAACTGTTTCTGTCTCTCCTGTACACAACCCCACCCCCTGAGTGCAAAACACACTCTTTCCTATTCATCCAGGTACCCCAGACCTATTTCTGAACTCCTTTTCCAGAGAAGTAAATATACCAACAGTGGGAGGTTATTTATCATGACTATCATAATTGGACCCAATTGGGAAAATGAGAGACCTTCAGTGAATCACAAACCTGCAGATGTAAGCTGCAGACAGTGTTTTGCTGGCCATGGCTGATAACCTGCAGCCATTCACCAGGATTTCCAGGTGCCAAGATCATTAGCAAAAAGGCAGGTGTTTGTGCATTTCAGTTTATTCAATTGAAATGATCACAGTCACTTTGCTAATATTACAATGTGCAAACACAGCCCATCTCAGATGGTCGTGTTGAAGAGAGGACATTTTTTAAAAGTTAGAAATAAACTTAATCAATCTAATTGTTTGTTATTAAGGTAAAAGTATTTCTGTACTCAAATTGCTGGATAGTCATCAGCTCAGGAAGGTATTGGTCTACTTTAGCATCTCTTATTCTTATAACAGGACTTCTGTGAAGACGTTCTTGTGGGCTCTGGTTTCCATTTTCAAGCCATGGGAGAGGGAACCCTGAAACGTGCTGTGAGCAAACAGGCCAGCCTGTAGGAGGGCTCCTTGGAGCCTGATTGTATGGTGGTTCAAACAGTGTGCTCCTGATGATCCTGATGGAAGTAGACAGCCAAAACACTTATTGTAAAGGTGAGTCAGGAAATGAAAAGGTTCTAGAAGATTTGGCTGTCCTAAATTTTGGTTTAGCCACCCCCCCTCTTTCCAACTGCTGGCAATGCTCTGGATTGCAGGCTTCTTGCTGCTCTGGGCACCCTGTGCAGAGGCCAGGACACATTGTATGATTATTTATTTGCAGATAGAGGTTAAACAAGGATCTTCCTACACCCTTAGTAGGCTTTGGTTTTTTTTATTATTATTATTATTTGTATTGTTTCTTTTTATTTTAAAGTGGAAAATTTATTTTTGTTCTGTTATTGAAAATTCTAGATGAAATTGTGCGAATGGCTCCTCAGACTTGACAAAAGACCTAGAGTGTAATGCAGTAAAACTTACTATTAACAAAATTACCACAAATTGTGCTAAGAGCATCATAACTTCAACAAATGTAAAAATAAGTGAAGGATTTCTGAAAAGCAGTACATCCATTTAATGCTTATCTGGAAAACTACATGTACTGAATATATATATATATACACACATATATATAAGAAAATAATACCAAAGAGCTTCTTCTGGCACTCTCTCATCCTTTTTCCTTGACATGACTTTATTATGCATTACAAATAGGAAAAGTAATTGTATTCCAAAGTGAAGTCTGTTTTTAAAAATACAAGTAAATAAAATAAATGTTAGTGTAATGTGAACACCCACTGAATTATCTTTTTGCCCTAACTTTTAAAAAAGTTTTTGGCATAAGTTTCTGTTTAGTAGAGCTCTGAAGCTCAGGTAGTAAGTTCATGCTAGGTCCAGTGTTAGCCCATTTACTAGTAATAAGGGAAAATAGCTCTGCTATGACAGTGTAAATCTGGAGGAATAGGACTGAATTAACTGATATTTCTCAAGGCTTAAATTCGCATAAATAGTACCAGAATTCTCCTTCTCAGTTTCACATACAAGTGAAATACAAGTCTAGCCAGGGGTCCTTACTGATGTCTCCCTTGTGTCTTAAAAGTTCCTGAGTTGTGTGCAGTCATAAAGAGTAGATAGCCCATTATTTAAATATTTAATGCATAAAATTAAAAAGAAAATTAAAAAAAAGGTAGTGTTTTGTTGCAATGATAACTCTCATATATCCATGCATTTGCTGATAAAGACAATAGTCTGCATGGTTTGTGTGAGTGCATGGCTGTATTTTGTTTCAATCAGCTCTGAAATGAGGAAAATCCAAATAATCAAAAAGAAGTTTAAGGGGTCTGAAACTACAACAGACTCAGAGAACCTTATTCTTACTTTTTATTATTCACGAGTTAAAAACTAATTTAAGAACTGTTCAATTCATTACCAACATGACAGTGTAAACTTCTAATTTCAGTTAGAAGAGATATTCAAAGTGTAATAGGAACTTATTACAACAGCAGTAAAGGAAAATAAATGAAAGACAGGAGAAAACTTTGGATGTCATGAAGCTAAGAAAACAGTTGCTCCACTAAATGTACTGAGAGCTAGTTGGAACAGGAGTTAGTCATGCACAGTGCTGAGGTAAATTAAATTCACTGCCTCTGTTCTACTTCTGCATGGAAGGAAAAACCTTCATCTCTGCTTATCAGAACGGGGTTTCACGCAGCAGGGAAAAGGTCAGTTCTCCCTAAGAAAAGGAAGACGTTTTCCACCATCTAGTGAGGGCCACACTGGAGATACAGTGCAGAGAAAAGTCTTTTTGTTGGCCTCAGTGTATTTGGGAAGGAGCCCTGTGCTGGCTGCTGGGCGCCGTTGACACAGGCATGCAGAAGCCCAACAGTAAGAAAACCCTCACCAGATGTTTTGTCTGGTGATCACTCTCCATCTTTTTATACCGTGCAGTACACGTAGATTTGTATTAGCAATTCCAACAGGAATTGGCTGCTGCATTTGAGGCAAGTGCTGGCACATAAAAGAAGAGGATATGTATTTTCTTAGAAATGAGTATGCAGCATTTCTTGAAGGAGGTGGCTTTGGTGCTGTTATGCATGCATGTGAACAGCCTTAAAATTCTAGAATTTTAGTCTTTAAGAAATTCATTACTGTTATAGGCAAAATAGATCTAAAAATCTTACATTTTGATCTGTATATCTGAATTCAAACTGAGAGGCTAGGCATGAACTATCTCTACACTGAAACATTTTGTATTCACTTTTTATTGCTCAAAACAAGCATTTAAATCAGCACTATTAAGCTTCATCTTTTCTAACCATGATGCATCCTTCAGTAGGAGGATCAGGTCCCATTGGCTTGTTGTCAGCTGTGAATTTAATGCAGTGTTGAAGCATTTGTGATGAATGAGTTTCAGCTTTGTCTCCTAAAGGAGTCTCAACTTGCATCCTTTGTACACTGAACAGGTTCACTGAAAACTGTCAAAAGTGAGGTATAAAGCACAGCAAATCAGGTATTTGGATTACAAAGTAATTCTTTTTGGGTTCTATTTGCTATTTAACGGTAGTGATGAGGCAAAGGGACACTGATAATCGCAAATTTGAAGGTTTTCTATTTTGAAAAGGCATTTCTACCAAACAGGCTGGTAGAAAAATATTCATCCATCAATTAGGAGTGTCCCAGGAATTTATTAAATTTTACATAAGCTGTTATTTCTGCCTAATTATATTATGAATAAACAGCTGCAATAAACAGTGAGATTCAATCTTCTGAATAAGCACATAACTACATTCTTCACTATTTTCTGGTCTTTGACAGCTTAGTAGTTAAGCTAGATGAACACAGAGTACAGTACATGAAAATGGATTAGAAAGAAATTGATAATGTAGCACATTTTCTCCACTTCCTTCTAAAACACTTAGTGAAAAGCAATCAGTTCTAAAAACCGCTGTCCATGTATTAGTTAATCAATACGAATGTTCAGGCTGCTCCAAGATCTTTTAACACCTGTCAAAGCTAACTCACCAGTCATTGTTCAATCTTACATGGAAGGGAAACCACAGCTGAAAACCTTTCCCATCTCCAGGGGATTAACTCTGGGGGGAAAAAGAGTGATTCTGGTTACTAGAAATGAGAGGGGGAAAGAAGATCCAATTCTCAGATGATCCAATTATTATTAGAAAAACTGTGTAAAAAAAGTAGAGCTGGAGGAGTGAGGAATTTAATCATGATTATCTCCCTCTTGCGAGGTGGTGTGAAGATCTGCCAAACCCACCTTTGCTTGGTTACCCCAGAGGTGTGAGAGGGAAGGAGAAGTAAATGTAAAATGATGCAGTGGAGAGGCACTGTGATAGAGTGCAGCTGGGGAGCTAATTTCCTCTCACCCTGGGAAAAAGAATCCTTTTCAAGTCTTGTGATATTATTAATGAACTATGAAACTGTAGTAAAGAACTTGGGTCCCTCTGTTACTATTACTGCTTCTTGCTAGAGCAGAATATGCCCACATTTGCTGTGGGGTTAACAAAAGATCCCTGACTTGTATATACCATTCCTCCCTCCCATTTGATACCAGGTTTAATATCTCTTCTCTTTAATTCTCTTTTTATAATGGCTATCATATGTTATCTCCTTATAATATCTATCTTTAATATTTCTTTTCTATTACAATAAATATATTAGTTAGCGTGTTTAATATCTCTTCTCATTCAAACCACATTAGGCTCAAGCATGAAAAACAAATGAGAGGAATATTTTCTTGGGGTTTTAAAACACAGCCATCTGAAATCTGTACAGCTCTGTAGTGAAAATTTGAAATCAAATGTACCATTTCTGGTATTTTCCCTTCAGGAAGGGAAGTAGGTAAGTAGGGGGTACTGCTTTGACGCTGTCAATCTGTATTAACGTATTGTATTGTTTTTATGCATGAATTAATGAAGTGTTTATGAATGTATTAATTTGCACATATGTTTTTTAGCTTGATTTATTACTGCAAAGGAAATTGCAACTTGTGCTCTGGCTGCACAGCCAGGTAGGTACAAGCATCCCCAGACACCACCCAGGTCCCTTCTCTGGGCTCTCCAGGGATGGAAGTTGCTCACATCCTTGTGGTGGCTCCTCCTGGGAGACCACTGCTCCTGTCTCGATGTGTTCTGTGAAGAGGACCCTTATCTACTGCAAACAAAAGGGATGCTGTATTTATCCTGCATTTCCTTCATAAAGTGAAACAAGAAGCAAACCATTTATCAGGCTGCTCCTCACTCTTGGTTTAGCCTTTAGCCCAGTGGCAGCTCCTGTGCCAGCACTCAGAGCTGGCTGGGTGAGGCAGGGACACCACTGCCACACACCACGTGCCCCAGTTACATCCATCTCATTTTGCTGGGCAGCCCAAAGGTATTTCTTCAACTCCATCAGCATCTGTCTGAAATAATTAAGTGCCCCTGTTCCCAGCACAGCCTCCTGAGAGCAGGAGAGGGCAGTTGGTGTGTTGACCTGCTAGGCCTGCAGCAGCACTGCCCTTGGCTTGCCCTACTGAGTGTGACACCTCTGAGCCTAGGGGAATATTGGTGGATGTTGTGAAAGAGATGGCTAAATGAGAAATACCTGTGTCTGCCCACTCCTTGAGAAGTTAGGAATCCAGACCAGTGTGGACTATGAAAGCCATTACTAATATTCTGAAAACCTTACCCAGGCAGCATTCTTGGTTTTGGCTGTATGCCAGGCAGGAGATGGAGTGCTCTGAGTACTGAGATCCTGATAATGAGTTCTTCCTCACCTGTGAGGTGCTAATCCTGATCCTTTAGAGGGTTTTAAAATTATTATTAATATATCTGTATTTATATATGGGTGTGTGAGAGTGTATATCTATATTTGTTTAATTTTTTCCCACTAGCAGACAACTCCAGCAAGAACAGAACAAGGCCAATTCAGTAGCTGAATCCAGGTAGCTGGTTCCAGTGACCTCATGGTCCTGCTAGATGTGGTGCATCGCTTCTTGTTAATTGGTCTGCTCTAATGCTTAGAGTTACTTTTTGTTCAAGCCATGGAAAAAATTATGGATCATTTGGTTTGGATTTATAAATAGATCATATGGTGATGAAAAATGCCATATTGATAGCACTGAAAACTGATGCATATTGTCTTCCCCCAAGCTAGGCAAAAGCAACACAGACTGCAACCCTGCAGGCATTTTTGGAAAGTCAAAGATTTCCTTATGGCCCCTGAAAGGATTTTTGGTGGGGTTTTTTTCCCACACCGGGCCAGTAATAAGATTATATGGGCTCAAAACTGTAGGAATCACAAGGGTTTTCTTCCACTGCACAGCAGTGACATAAATGATTTTCTGACATTGTCATCGGGGCCTCAGGTCCTCTTCCTCAGGTGGTGAATCTGACAGCCAAACCTATGGCCACTGAGAAAAAAAACAAAGCAAAGAAATTCTATGATATCAGAGTAATTATTTCCTAATGTGGAATAATTTTATTTTTATTTCTGAGACAGAACAAAACAGCATGTATCATTATACTGCTGTATCAATTAGTGGTAAATGTGTATACTATAAATAATTCTGCTTACTTTATCTCCACAAGGCTGCAGGAGACCTAGAAAAGACAGCACAGAGACCATGAGAATGTCAATAAAAATTAAATGGCATCTGTTTGTAGAAAACACTAACTGGACTAGAGCTTTTTGAGTTGGAAAACTGATGATTGCAGTAAGGATCTACCAGGAGCCTGCAAAATTATCAGCAGGATGAGGAAGTGAATTGTGAGTAATGAATTATTTGTTGTTTTTTTTTCTGTAAAGTAGAGATTTTAGGAGATATCTACTTGGAGAAATAAAGTTCCCAACGAAAATGTTAGGCAACAGTTTTCACAAGAAGGGATTGTTCTTCCCAACAAGTAATTAAATTACAGCATTGATTGCCAAGGGGTTACTGAGCTGACAAAAAATAAGAAATGGTTTCCAAATGGGATTCATTAATAAATATGATGTGGATATAAGCACATATATATATATGATGTAGCTTGTATATATTTAAATATACATATTAAAAAGCCATTTTCAGGGTGAGGATAGATTTTTAGTTGTGATGTATTAAAAGTGATTCCATCTCTGGGTACAAATAAAGGAAAAGAATCATTTATAAGGTATGTGAAATCAAGTTTCTTCAGCACAGTCAAAGAAGTAGACAAAGAAGTTGCACTTTTCCTACTAGGATATTTGCCTGAGTGCTCCATGCTGCTCTGTAATGTAAGGCACTTGCTGCTTTGATGAAAATCTGAGAACATTATGAATTAGAGTCTGCATTAGTTATGTAGGTAAAAAAAAACCCTCCTGAAAATGTACAGGGCTGCTAACACAATGGGTACATGCTCATCCTTCCCCTAGATAAAATATATAGATGGTCATCCTCCACAAAGTGACAAGACAGCCCTGCTTGCCAGCATTAGGCTGTACTGTGACATTCACATAGGCTCTTTCAGTGACAGTAATATGGAAGTTGTCTCCATATGCAACTGTCCTCAAAGTGACATTTTCCCTATCTCAGCAAACAGATTGAGCAGTTTCCTTAAACATGCTTTCAAAATTATGTAACTATTCTAATGTTTTTTTGCCACGGAAGACAAAACAGACTATGAATCCCAGCTGTACTGAGACTGCTGAACCCCAACAAAACCCATTAAGGCTGCTGTTTCTTTGCAGCCTCCAGGCCCCAGGCTGGGACAAAACTCTGCTCTGGTGACACCAGCACAACTGCTCACTGTTAACCACTTCTGGACTCTGCCAGGCCACTGGAAACGTTGTGGCTGGAGGAGCTTCTGCACTGGCAGTGATGGGAGCAGGAGTCTCAGTCCAGAACTTCTCCTGGGGCTGGTGCACACAACCTGGCTGCCCATCCCCAGAACCCTGCAGTAGTATTTAGATACCTGCTTTGGTGGTGCCTGGTGGTGGTGGGGAAGATGGCTTCCCCCAGGGCCCTCAGCCAAACCTGCTGAAGATAGCCAAATGTAAATATAAACAGCTTGCTCCTGCCCTTGTGGTCCTTGACCTGTGAATCCCCAACTCTTGCAATATCATTTGATGGTGCAATCTGCTGACTCTTTCCTGCTCAATTGGTGTTTGAACAGTACAACCTCTTCATTGGCATGGTAAGCTGTGAACTTCCAGTGCTGGGTGCTTGAAGCTACCTATCTTGAAAATGGTAAAATTTATTGCAAGGAAGATGCTAAAAGAGAAGTTTGGTAAGGAGGCATAGAAGGAGCTCAGCACAGCACACAAAACATTATTTGTTTTGTGAGCAACTTCCCCAAATTTTCCACACAACCTCTCTGGGCCGTCCTCTGGGAAAGGAGTACACTCCAACTAGAGCACAGAGTGCCAAGCATTTAATGGGAGTTTGAGGGCAGTGGAGAAATCTAACAAAGTTTTTCTTTCTAAGTTACAAATTTTCAACCAAGTTTCTATCAACTTTGTTGACACTGAGCAGGTCTTGTCTCTCTGTCATTCACCTTCTAGAGTCCTTCCAGTTACATGCTGTAAGGGAGAAGAGCAGCTTGAAGAAAACCAAACACTGAAGGTGTGCAAAACTCCCTGATAAAAGTACTTAGAAAAATACAAAGAACAAACTGGTGAGATAAACTTACCCTTGTTTGTATGTTAAAAAGAGAAAGAGTATTAAATACAAAAAGCTTTACTAAAGTGGAACAATACCTTGGAGCTCCTGGCCTGTAACTAGTCAGAATAGATGCTTTAGCACAAACTGCTGCTGCTGCATGTTTTCCACCACTAACCTGCTGCTCTTTATTGTTGGGAAGTCTACTCTGCAGTGACACTTACAGAGATCTGAAAGCAGACTGCAGCTGAAGTTGTGCCAGCTAATGCAACTCATTTGAGGAGCTGACCTAGGCTTGGAAGTTGCTTCAGTAACAAATATTTACCTAAATTTCAGCTAAACTTCCAGTAAGAACTGGTTTAGAGCAAATTTGGTATTTAACATTTAATCTAATTATCCTAGTTTCTTACATTTAGAATGATCTTTGCGGCTTTCTCTAATTAAGTAACCATTAATGAACATTCAGATCAGTGTTGCATTAGAACAAGCATTATGGAGTCAGTTTAAGCAGGTGTAGAAAACTCAAAATAAATAAATATACAAATATGTTAGCAAATAAATAAAAAGTAAACTATTACATGTAATTCTGCTCTCAGTTCTCAGGGAAGAGTTTTATAATTGAGCTACATATCACTATTAGAGCTTCAGTTACCTGTAATTGCCACCTTTAAAAGCAAGCCTTTGTTTAGAAAACAATATCTAGATGAATTGTGTCTAGGTGCACAATGAATTGGCTTAGGTTTTGCAGTCTCAACTATCCCATCGAAAATACTTAAGCATCTTCAAGGCAGAGAGGTCAAATAGGGCTCTCCCTAGCACCAGAGTGAAACAACAGCTGTCCACTAAGATCCATTAAGTTATTTTGGATTTCCATAGATGCAATTCATCACAGAATAAATAACACATAATATGTGGTAACAATTATTTTGTATAGAAAGAAAATAGAAAACGGGGCTCTTAATCAGTTTAGATACTAAAAACTTCAAAGCTCTTCCAAGGATTACCCTGGATTTACATTGAATTTTTGTGGAGAGGAACCTGATCCTTCTTATATTGACACGATAATACTTTTCTTAATGATGCTTAAGGTGGCCACATTATGTACCTCACCTATGAAGTCAAGGGGAAAGTCTTAATCAATAGTCATCTGCTTAACATCACCTACATCACTGACAATAAGGGACTTTGAGTTTTCAGCTTTACAGAGTCCATGTATATAACATTATTCTACATTAATACTACTGGGTGACTATTAAAGTTTTGCAATAAATTGCAACTTCATTAGAATGTATTTGAGAATAAAAGTAAATAACAGAAAAATATAAGGAAACACAAGTCAGTGGGTTTTTTATGTAGATGAAGAAACTACTTGTACTGCTACACACCTAGAATATATATCATTACACTTCCCAGCCAGAAAAAAAATATTGTACAGATTAAGCCTGCACTGTAAATATGTTTATTATTTTTGTAAAAGTTACAAACAGCTAAAAATAGGACTTGATAATGAAATTGCTGACAGGCCTTAACTATAGCACAAGAATGCAATGCTATAATACAGTTCTGCCAAGCAGCATTATGTTGCTGCAGTGATTAATTCACTTCTGGTTTTGCTGAAGCTGTGCTCTGCAGAAACAGCCATAGGCCTTGTTAATCCACACCTGAGAGTGTGAGAGGGGACAGAAACTAAGTAAGCTCTGAGCAGAACTGCAGTACAGTGCAGGGCCTCTTTGTTAACATAGGATCACTGCACCACTTAACAATATAAACAGGAATGGAAGTCATTAGGAGGTTTGCATATCATTAATTACAAACTGAAGGTGTATCATTCTTGATAAGGCCCATTTCTACAACTCCTGAACTGCTCTAACCCAACAGCCAGGGATTTTCTTGCTCACAGATAATCCTGATCCAACACAGCCAGCTCTGAGCACTCTTCTATTTACTTCATTTGATGTGGCACCAACTACAGCAAAAGCCCATCCCTATGGAATGGTTTTCTGGAGCAAAAACACATTAGATCAGACAAGAGGGAGCTCTCTGCAGCAAAGCCCAACTTGATTTCCAACAGCCCCAGAGAGCAGAGTCCAAAGATGACTTAGCACTGTCTCCTGCCCACCCAGCCTGTTCAAAGTAAACATTTTGGCAGTCAAGAGTTTTTCTTACAGTCTGTAAGTTGGCAGTTGGATTAGATGATTTGTTGCGGGACCCTTCCAACTTCCCTTCCAACTTCCCTTCCAACTTCCCTTCCTCTTCTTCCCTTCCTCTTCTTCCCTTCCTCTTCTTCCCTTCCTCTTCTTCCCTTCCTCTTCCCTTCCCTTCCATTGTTTATACACTAAAAATAGAGTACTTACACATCTATGACCAAATGAGATTAGACAAGATTGCTACTGGATTACTGGTGCAAGTAAAAATTTAATCAATTGGAAAAAGTCTTTCACTACTATTGTCATATTTGTCATTTGCTTCTGTTACCCGTTCTGATGTACACCTCTTATGTGTCTTGTTTCACCATTGAATTAGGTATATAATTAGCTATATATCCGTTTTTGAAAAACGTTGAGCTTTTGACCTTCATTCAGCTTGGACATGATCAAATTTCTAAATATTAAAAAAATATATATTTGTATCAGACCTGGCAATATGACTTTGCTCTTTATGTGAACTAGCATCATTAGCAAAATTCTAAAGAAGCTGAATCTTTTTACTACCACTGTAAATGTGAGTAGAATAGGTATCGTGCAATTATCTTAATTAAAGTTAATTAGCACATATTTATGCAAGGTAAAAAGGCCATGAGGAAGGCAGAATACAATGGAGACACAAGAAGCTAAAGTTCAGATCACCTTAGCCTGTGTAAACTGCTGTAGATTCCTACCAATTACTGGAATGATGCAGATTACTGCCAACTGAGCCTTAGGTTTGTATCTAGTATAGAAGGACCTAAAGTGTTTGACTTAATGTTAATGTTTGTGTAATGAGTATCTTAGTCTTTCATAAATTGATATTTATTTGTGTGAGAATGAGATACTTTTTGTTCCGTATTTTGCTACTCTAGAAAGTTTTATCCACACAATTAAAATGGAAATAATGTCATATGACCAGCTGACCAACCACAAAGCACAGGTGATTAGTAAAAGTGAAAAGTTTAAAACTAGTGTATTGACATAACAGCATTTCCCTATGCCCTCCTCAGGCAGTTGCAAGTGTGAATATTTATGTCAGAACTGGGATCACCTCTGTAATTCAGAAGCAGAAAAGTGCATTAGACTTAGAGGAAACTGTTAAAGTAGCTGGATGAAACTAATGTGTTTATGAATGTATATGGTGATAACTTTTTCACAGCGTTGGCAAATGAAAGTAGATTTGATTTGAAGCTTCTCATAGTGGAGGAATTTCAAGAGATTGCTTAATTTTATAAAGGGTTTGTGCACACACATGCATGCACACACGCTCTCCTGAGCTGTCTCCATATTCCATCTGGCACTGTTCAAGCCATGATCTTTTTTTTTATTTTTGTACTGCCATATTGTGGCTTGTTAACTCAAAATTTGAGAAGAAACCCTGTAGTAGTGATGCCAGCACAACAATGTCCTGCCAACTTTGTGCAATTGTCCCTTAACCCTGGGATGCACACCATGTGGGGGAGGTGGATATGCATCAAGACACTCCTGTAAAACACCAGGAAGTCTGCTAATTACTTTGCTCCTTAATAAAGTGATTTGCTATAGTTGAGTGTGGTTATAAGAAAGCAGCACAGTACAGCAAGCAAATGTCTCAGATGCATTTGCAACAAACATACAGAGCATGTGAAAGAGCTTGACTGTGTCTGAGGAGAAATGTTGGTTGAGCTGGAGACCCTTCAAGGACAATATCTGCCATTGTGCCACCCTGCCCATGGCAAAAGCAAAATGTTTTTCTTTGGACCTTATTTGTGAACCTCCTTTATATATAAAAATATATATATTTATTTTTTTTTCTGACAAAACCGATTTAATAGGATCCAGAGAAGTTACCATAAACATTTGTATCTAATCAGAAGCTGCTTATCCTGATAATCTTTCCTTAAATCTAGTAAGAAATTTCTACTGTGGGTTGTCCCACAGCCTTAGCAATCTCCCAAGACCTTACTGGGTGTCTGCTCAAAACTAAGGACAGCACTGATGATTTTAAACATTAAAAAAAAATCAGCCAGACTAGTGGTTGATTTCTTTTTTATTAGACCAGGAACATTATATTGTGAATTTTCAGGTGAGCTTGACTTGGAAATTTCAGACTGGCAACAGGCATAAAATAAAAAAAAAAAAAAGAAAAATAGCCATAATGGTGGATCCCTAAGCCTTACATAAAATGGTCTGTTTGAAGAACCAGGATTCTGGGTTGAGTGTCTGACCATGGTGGGGAGAGGAAAAGACAGAGATACACATGTGAAAAAGCAGAGTTGAGAAGCTCTACAATGAAGTAATAGCTGCTCTTTCATGTGAGCTGAAAAATGCATTTTAATATAGATCTCTGTAGGAAAAAACAGAATGATCCCCAAGGTAGTTACATGCAGATAAACTGTAATAAAAATTCCACAAATTCACAGTTACCCATTTTCTCTATTTAAGTAGAGACATTTAGATTAAACAACTAGGGATGGATTTCATGTTCCATACACGGTTATTGAAATTATCAGAATGGAAAGGACACAGGCAATTGGACAAGAATAATGTTGATGTGCTGAACCAGGCACCTTCTTTCAGATAGAAAAGTATTTAAGAAAGTAACAGAAATCTGTGGAATCTCCCTTGGACCATCACAGAAATTAATTCACACGTATGTCTCAGTATAAAGTCTCATGCAGCTTTTTATTGCAGGACCTCATGTGAACAAAATTAGTCTTTGCTGGCACTGTACACTTAATTACTGAAACAAAGGTGCTACCGTTTGATCCCTGGATTATCATGGGCTTGCCATGGGGAACTTCAGTTACTAGATGTGACTCTGGCTTGTCAACTTTTAACATGTTTTCTCAATTAAGCTCTGCATGCCCCCAAATTAAATAGCAATTCATAGTTACTGCAAATTGATTTCTACCCAGGCTGTGGTTAGAGCTGCCAAATGAGATGTCAGAGAGGAATGTCTTCTTAACTTCAATATTATACTGATTTTCTTAACGAAATGTCTTAGCATTTATAAACATTTGGTTAAGTAAACTTCAGACCATAACCCAATCTTTTCTTTATGAAATATGGAAGAACCTCAGTGATTTATCCTTCTCTGAATTTTATTGTACTGCCTTTTCTGTGTATTTAGGATCAGTTAATATGATTCGTACAGCAGACTGCAGGGTAATTTAAATTTTAATATATTGCAGTCAGGCAGAGTCAATGCATTATTTCTATCTGTGGAAAGCTACCAGTTCTCTGATTGACTGATTATGTCAAAAAGGAAAAATTGTATCTCCAAGATGCATCTCAAAAAGACATAAAACATACAAAAATATGTCAGTTTATTATGAAATCACAGACATTAGCAGGATTTCCCAAATGTCCGTGTGTTGCAGGTATCTGCAAGTGTTAGCAATTCTAGGTCTGTCACTTGGAAATTATGCAGAAAGGTCTGAGTGGGCTCCTGAGTTCAGCATGTTCACCGTGCAGAGGAACCTGGCCTGATTTACAAATCCCTGCCTGTTCAGGAAGGAGCTAAAGAGGATGCTACACTTACAGCTCAGGATATTTGGGGCCAGACTTGGCCACAGACTTTCTTCATGCTCCCCTGGTCCCCCCTCTGCCAGGCACCTGCTCGTGTCCCACACGCGTGTCCCACACGCTTTCCCCTCCTGTCCAAAGGGAGCCTGCCTGGATACAAATCCTTCTAAAGCACTTCTTTCTCCTGTGACTCTAGAGCATAATGAGTGATGGAGCTCCAATCTCTGCTGAGCTTTATAGGCAATACAAGTAATACTGTTAATATTTACTAATCCTAATCACTAAAGCATAAGCCCCAAGAGCAGGGTGGTGAGAGCCTCAGCCCTTCTGAGCGCACCAGTCAGCTCATCTTCACCTTTATCCCCACCGTGTCTCCTGAAGAGGCTCCCAGCTGGCTCCCAGCATGGGGCACACAGTCTATTAAGCTGTTTTACAAGAGTGAGTGGCGTGCTCATAAAAGTGATTAAGCAAGGTACAAGTATCAGAAAAGCAAGGATTTTGCGGTGTGCTTCATTAGCACTCATGCAACATCACTGCAAGTTCAAGTGGAACCTTTGAATTAAGCTGTAGTAAAGGGAATTACAACAGGGATATTCCTCAAAGTGAATCTTGAGATTATAAAATAGACTAGTTGCTAAATATATAAACACGTTAACCGACCATTAGCCCACTTATTAAAGACATAGAAATGAATTCATGCCATGTAAAGAGTAATGCAGTCTAGGTTTTCCTTCCCCACTGAATTACCCAGCAGTTGTAAGTTGACTTTAGTTGCCTTTTATGCAGTAAAGTTCAAAGTTAGATGACTTAGGAATGAAGTCTCCGTGCATCTATTAATGGTATATAGAATGAAGCTTTTTAAGTTTTATTGATTTATACTGCCTAGAGATATTACTCTGATTCTTTAAATAAAAGTTGAGAGGCTTAATGGCAGCTTTATTAATACCTGTTAATAATAAGCTGAAATCTGGCCCTAATTCCAAACCTTCTTCTAGACAAATGCAACTACATCTTTAGATATCCCCATTTTACACAATGCATGGATAAGAATTTGGAATCAGCATTACAGTTTGATAATCATTAGTTGTATAGAAAATTTTGTACCCTTTCTACTTCTATTTGCTGCTATATTTGCACCATTTGAACAAAACATTCAGGGTAACAGAACTTGCTGTACTGGTATAGATCATTTATTCATGAAGTCCAGTAGCCATCTGCAGCAGTGAGCAATAACCGAGAAGGAGCAATCATCTTTCATAATTACAACTAACCAAGTGTACATCAGTGGATACTATTTGTTATAAAATTCTCAGTTTATTGTCACAAATAAACTCAGGGGTCAAACTATGTTAAAGATAGGAATAAAGTTGGTTTGAAGCTTAGGTTACAGGGAGCTGCAAGCTCTCTGCAAACATAAAATTCTGGACTATAAAAATATCTGATTCACTTGCTAAGTGACTCAGCAGCATGCTGACTGCACGTGTACACAGTGCTGAACAAAGCAACTGGGGAAAATGAGAGAAAAAGATGATAAGCAAAGATGATGAATCTGACAATAATAGTAGTGAATTATGTTATTATGATTGTATAATAAAAATCTTTGTGCAAAAAAATTACTGCACCTTAACAAGACATTTTAGAGAAAATATATTTATAATGTAATTGTTACAATAATGGAGGGGAAAGAACAGATACTTTTTGTCAAATATAATCTGCTTTATCTTCTTGATTAGTTAGATTTTACCAGACAAAAACTGAAATAAGGATTGACTACTATTATTAGACATGAAATTGAGGAGTATGAGTCTGTGCAAGCATAATCTGATGACACAAGAAAGCCAGCATTCAGACACTAGTGCACGGGCAGGTACTGTCACCTTTTCCAAATACTTCATTGGGTCCTTTTTGGAGGTATCAGTATTGTAGAGATGGAATATTTAAAGGATGAGACCAGACCTGTGAGTGCAGTGCAGTGACTTTTTGCCATGGTCCTAAAGCCAGTGCAGCCAGAGGCGTGTAATGTTCAACTGCAATAGGATCTTCCAGCCCTGTCTTTATCCCAGCACACCAGGGAGGAAAACCTCAGCCTAAGTCAGGCTGGAGAATGCAAATAATGCTTCTCAGATAGTATCTCAGACACAGAGACAGTGCTGAGCTCAGGCCACTCCTGGCCACACCTGGTGTAACTGGAAAGGAACAGTGCAGTGAAAGGGAATTAAAATCCTAATTACATATTATTAAGTACAAGGAATTAAATACCCAGTAGGTTTTGACACTGCCTGAGAGTGTTCTGTACAGTTGAAAACTCATAGTAGAGTGTGGTGAGTAGAGTTAAATAAATAATTCAAATGGCTGGATCTGAAATTTTTGAAAGGCCATTTTCCATAATCTTTGAATATTTAACCTCTCTAAGCTTCAAGAAAATGTTATAGCACTTACACTACATCACTGTGTGACTGTAAAGCTCAAAAACCTCAGCAATAGTACAGAAGCATTATTGTGACTGATAGCCAGAGAGGTGAACTGCTTGGACCAAGGTGCTTTGCTTCTGTGGTGATCATCTTGGAGATGGCAGGTTTTACTTTTCAGAGGAGAGCTAACCAGCTACAGAGGAGCAGTGTGATTTCTCATTATATTCTTTACGGCTCTGTGACTTTCACAAGGAGTTATCCACGTTACTACTTGTAAGGGATGGTGCAAGGATGTCTGTCTTATCCCCAATAATAAAACCTGCAGCACCTCTGGGTCCCAAACCCATGTGTCCATCTGTATTGTGAAGTCATTCTGCTTCACCTGCCAAGGTCAGGGGACATAAATGCCCCACTGTGCCGACTCACCCGAGGAGGTGCTGGCAGTTACCCACACTGTGCCCTGCAGGTGGGAAAGCAGGTGAGCTGCTCTGCAGTTACTGTGAGTGCTGCTAAGTTTCAGTTTCTCTGGTGGTGACTTTCAGGCAAAATCCATTCTCTTTGCCAGATATCCTAAAGGTGTTTAGGAAAAATGTAGTGTCTTGGCTTTTCTCCCTGATGGCTTTGATGGCCAATTAGGCTCCTTTTTTTAATTCACTTAGTGGCTTCCTGGCCCCAGGCCTGCTTCTCTCAGTCTCTATGTCCAAAAGAATTCAGATGGAAGCAATTTCTTCCAGGGCTGACTTGAAAAACAATCCGTTCTTTAAAATTGTTGCCTTCGAGATGGCTGCATACTCCTCATATCTTGCTGTCTTCAGACACAGCTACCCCCCTTGAAAGTGAAGCAACAGATCCAAGCAGATGTTTTCTTATCAGGAATTCATACCAGACCTATTTATTTTAAATTAGCATATCTCATTAACTGTCTCAAGGACACTGGCTGAATTCATCTTTTAATGAGTATCTCAGAAATCTACCTTTTCGTAAGTGAAATAATACTGCAAATAGCTGTACCTTAACCCTCTTGCTTCCAACTCAGGGGTTGGTAGGTGAGCAGTGGAGGATGGGGATTTCTAGGCAGCCTTTGTGAAAAGCCACACTCCTCTTTCACCTGGTATTTTGGGGTCAGGATACACCAGCCTGTCTTGATCCATAGGTGGGTGCAAGGCTGCTCCAACCACAACTGGAAAGACCGGAGGGGAGGATGGATGTGTGCCTGGCACTAAACAGGAGAGGCTCTGGGCCAGCCCTCACCTACTAATGGTTGGCAGCCCAGAAGCAGGGCTGCAAAACCTCTTCTCCTTCCCTATGACCACATGGGGCAGACACTCTTACTCTGCATGTCCTTCCACCAAGATTTTAGGAGTGTCCTGCAGCAGGGAAGGGATGCAATGAAGAGCAGGGGTGCCTCCATCACCATCTGTGAATAGCCTACCAGTACATATATTTGGTTTTCTCATCATGTTTTCCCCCTAAATAGCAGCATTGAAATTATTTTGGTACAATATTTAATCATTCAAAAGGAAACCACAGGCTGATGTGATATTTCAGTTGGATATAATCCAAAAAGCCACATTTATTTGTTCTAATATATGAGTATTAATGAAGCCAGAATGCCTCTGAGGCTTCAGGAATTGCATTTTTCTGTACTTAAGAAAAGGCCTCAGTAAGCATGTATGATGTTGTCTCTATCTTTGACCAAAATGCATTCTGTTATAGTGCTTATTAGAGGGAATATAATTACACTAGAAACACTAAAATATTACACTGACTATAAGGTATGCAGAAATGGGCTCTTCCAAAGGAAGAGGCACATGAAGTTATTATTCTAGGGTGAGTTTAGGTGTGACATTGCAGCAATCACCTGATCTGTGGAACCAGCTCAGGCAAACATTTTTATGTGAGGTAGGAGCTATTGGGGTAATGCAGAGCAGGTGTGGGCATGACCTGAGAGTAACTCAAAGCCGACTGTAACTTTTACTTCCATGAGGGTATTTCTTTCCTAAAGGCTGGTTAAACAAGATCCAGGGAGCCTCCAGGTACTCAACTGCCCTTAGGAGATAACCGGAGACAAAACTAAAAGCGTAATGTGCATCTGGCTGGGCCTCAGTACAATATGCCTTTGAAAAGCCTATCAAGGGAGGTGTGGCTTGAAAATAGAATGGAATAAAGGGATTATGGGGAATGAGTGAATATTTAGAAAAGAAGAAAGACTCAAGGGCAATGATGTTACAAATAAAAAGAGATTTCAACTTCAAAGAAAACCACAAAAATAAAATATGTAGGAAACCAACCTGGAATTCTGTTCACACCTGGGATGATTGATTTGTGAGACACTTCCAGCATCTCAGCTGTACTTATTCATTCCAACAGCTCATTTGAATTTCATAAAATTTGTTTTGAATCCAAGTAGTATATTTTGAGGCATTTGGGCCTTCAGTTCTGCAGGGAGGTCAGTGTGGCTCAATCCATTTAGTACAGCATCACATCTTATGACGATGTAGTTAAGAGTGTGCCAGCACTTCTATCACAAACCCCATTTTCAAGGGTTTAAACTTGTTGAGTCATTTAACAATTCACTATACCAAACAGCTGGGAGAAAAATCAATATTTTAATTCAAAATATAAGTTTAAAAGTACACTTTGCTAATGAGAGCAATGACAGCCATGCTTTCTGAAAGAAAATGAATAGCACCTACCTAAGCAACAGGCAAAACATATACTAACTCAAACATACTCATTTATAAATAGCACACCTAAATTTAACAGGATTGAAGCAGATGGAGGTAATACATAAAAACATTAACATTTCTGCAGCCAGGATATTCACAACAGCTGAAGAAACAGGCTCAGAGATATCTCCTTGCTTCATGTTCCTTTGAATGCTAATAAAATTGTGTGTATGTACTTGGAGAAGAACTGAGTCTCCAAAGGAATTGTATCATCTGCTTAAATATATATACTTTTTTTTTTTCCTCAAGAGAGAGCTGTTTATGTCTGCTCCTAGGTAAAAACAACTAAAGGCTTTAAGATAGGGTGTTATTATTCAGAATAAATTGCTGTGTTTATGCCATAATCCCATTAGGTTTTGAAGCACCTAATCCCTAGAGATTTCAGGAGAACAAAATCACAGAGGTACAACAAGCATTAGTTGTGAGAAATAGTGTTTCGGTGGGCAAGGGAAACCTGGTATTAAATAACCTTGGATCTTATTGTTAAAAAGTAAATAAATAGGGTCCTAAGGATGCTAATCTTCTGTCAGGGAAAGGTGTATAGCAAGGAAAATAGCAGTGTAAACCTCCATGGGACTACTAATCCCAGGTCAAATTAGCATCACACCTTGTGTTTTCATTTATTAATTAGGTTATACGTGAATCATGGTGATTCAATTACATGCTAGTTTTATTGCCACTCTGTTGCTTTGTTTAGTCCAGTTAGGAGGGGCACAAGCTAAAATCATCAGCCATTTCAGGGAGTCCCATCCAAACTCCTCTGAAAGTAGAGGTTTTACCCCCGACTAGAGGAATGTGTGTAGTGGTCCTTCATCCACAGCTATTCCTTTGGAAAGCCTTGTTGCATGACTGTACCTACAGATTTGCTATGCAAAGCAAGCTCCAGCTCTTCATTAAATATATGACTTCAGTGGATGGTGCAGCAATACACATAGGAGCAGATTTTGATTGATTTTCTCTGCCTCTGCACTAGCAGCGTATATCAATCTAGAAGCAAAATCTCTTCAAAGCGTGTATGTTTCCCCAAGCCTTGCACAGCGAAAAGCAGGTGAATTTCCATTCAGTCTGAAAAATCTCTTCACCAAATGACTGCTTAATCATTTTTTCCCTATTAAATGGAAGTTGCTAGAGTTTGTCTCACAGAGCTCAAGCTGTTGGAGCTGGGCAACATGCAGCCATTGCACAGATCCTTTTATGGTGCTTAGCTGGGGCAGAATGTGATTTTACACGTCAAGAGCTAATACAGAGTATACTCAGAAGCCCCAAATATAGCTCACTTTGGAGACACTGCATGCAGCATGAGCTGATGTCCCCTAACTCAGTGTTTCTTTCTCTAAAATTGGATCTGTCATTATCACTGCATAAAATTACAAAGGACCGAGTTCTAAACACTGTTTTTTTAATCATGGAACTTTTGCAATAATTCTTAATTTAAGATTTTGAATTCAATCCACATTCCAGCAAGGACAGGAAAGCAAACTTAATTTCTTTTCCTAAATTCCACTTTTACCTGCATGCAATCTGTTGTACATTAGCTGGATGCACATAATTATTATTCCCTTCTTTTAATGTATTATGGAGGATGAAAAGGGAATTTACAAAATG
This sequence comes from Hemiprocne comata, assembly GCA_020745705.1. NCBI lineage: Eukaryota > Metazoa > Chordata > Aves > Apodiformes > Apodidae > Hemiprocne > Hemiprocne comata. Next base: position 11,348,948 of record CM036597.1, on the reverse strand, counting down.
CTTCTTTAAAGAGAATGCAGTATTTCTCTATTTACCAGGCGTTAATTAGCCAAAGTTCCCATTTAAACAGAATTTTATTTAATCCTACAAATGTGAAGAAAAACATGCAAATCATTCCCAAGAAAGTGCAGTTTTTTAAATGGAAGATACATCCACTTGCCACCAATTAAGCCTGTATTTTTTCATAAGAAAGTGATGGTTGATTATACTAATTTTACCCTTGTGGTAATTGTCACTAATCTTCAGCATATTGTATGTGTCTTGCTCTTATGAATCCCATACCCCTTCCACCATAAATATTTCATAAAATATTCAAAGCCAGACTGCAGCCAAGTAATAACAAATGTCAAATGACACATTAGGAAGATTCATAGCTATTTTAAGTATGAATTTTATATAAAAGCCTAGCTCATTTATTGTGGTCAGTGCTAAGGATTGATTTTAGCAAAGAAATGCTCAGCAATTAGTATCAGCACCTGTACTGCAGCTCGTTATTGAAGTAGATTTAATAGAGATTACTCAGGTACTTGGTAGAAGATAATGCACACGATGGTCTATTCAGTTGTATGTGAGGGCCTCATTTTCAAAGGCCAAAGTCAAGATTGTGTTAGTAAATGGAAAGATTTAGGTTGATTCTGTTGGGCTTTCCATCCTTCTGTGCCTTTAAGGAGTTTTAAAAGTACCCATTCCTGAAGGTTGTTTGTTGGTGTTCCCTTTACTGCCATCCACTTAAAGCCCTTTTTTCTCATCCTCTCCCTCTATAAAAAATTTAGAGGTTTTTGGGTAAAGCACAATTTGAGGCTTTCTTTCCTTTATAAATAAAGAAAAAAGAAACAGTAGGAATAATCTGGCTCACATTTCCCCAAATATGAGTTTATTGGCCTTGAATTGGAGTGGCCAGACCAAAAGCTGTGGGTGTCTGTGCACAGGTGTAGGCAAGCAATGAGATGAGTAGCATGTGCAAGGCATAAGTCCAAATGACCTGCCTGAAGAGTGGTGGAGGAAGGGGAGAGCCTATAAAAGGAGGTTCTTTTAGTATAGTTGAGGTGAGTTTATTGCTGGAGGTGCAGGACTTCTTACTGATAAGCTTGTGGTGATAAGTTCTTGGCCTTATGCTGCATGTCTGAAGGTGGACTTCTTTGGGGACTATTGACCACAGGTATGAAGAATGAGTGAGGCAAAAAAAAGTGATAGCTGGAGTAAAGGTGAAGGATACTGATTTAATGTGTGTGTTTTAGTCTAGATTTTCCTGCTATGTGTTTTAGGTCAGCACCTGCAAGTATCCCTTCCAAGACAGGCAGTAGCAGTAGATGCCCCAAAGAAAGAGGCAGCTTGTTGCTGTGCCTTGAAGTAGAGTAACCTCAGCAAAGGAGATGGTGGTTTCTCGTGTCTTTGAATCATCAATGCAAGTAGCTGCCCCAGCTGTAGGGTTGATGCACTCCAAGATGTGCCAGGTGTAGCACCGTGTGTGTGCTGAGGGCACAGGCAGTGAGGGCAGGGAGCTCTGTGCTGGGCCAGACAGTTGTGCAGAGTGAGTTTCTCCAAACCTTATCAGAGAGCTGACTTGGTGAGTGGGTTGTGAGTGATTTTGTTGCTTCTATGAAATGTGAATTTTAAAGTTGGAGAAGGAACAAGCAGGGCTGCCAGAATGGCTGTATAGTCTGCTGTAATACTGAGAGCTTTGTATGGGGATGGGCTTGTTCCTGTGTTCCTAGTAGCTGATTTGACTTTCTTTTGAGGTGTGTATCTGCTATATATTTCACTCTTGAGTTATCAATCTTTAGCTGGGGAAGAGCCCTTTGGTTAAGAATGTTATAAATGTTGGTTAAGCTGTATTAGTGATTACAAGTTATACATAGAAGAATTAGTAATGCTAGTGGGAAATGGTGATACTACTTTCTACTCTGGATAAAATGGCTTGTTACCAGGCTGTGACATCTTTGCCTCTTTTCTTCTTAAGTCTCTCTGTTCAATACTATATTTGCTTATTTTGTGGTTAAACTAAACACATGGGGAGTCCCATTATGAGGTTTCTCCTTTGTTTTAATGTAGCTGCTACATATTTGCATACTTTTGTTGAACTTTGTGTTTTCTGTCTATGTTCTGGATATGTTCCCTGTGTGGGGCCAGGCCCCTGTCTGCAGCCTGTCATTTTACTCTTCTTATTTCCTTGCAAAACACAGGGTGACCATCTAAAGGGGTGCAAGGATTTGTTCTTAATTGCTTTGGCTTCACTGTGCATTGTATCCTAGGTTCTTAATCTAAATAATAATGCATTAAATGTCTTATCAGAATAATAAAAAACAAGGTATTTTGAGTTATCTGTTAATATTAAAAAAAATGAGACTGGTATAATTTTAAAAGCCCCAAACCTCCCCCTGGTTTCACTTTGGTTAGGATTTATTGCATGAGGTGTTCAAGAGGTGGGGTGAGCTGAGCAGGGTGGTAGGAGCCAGGATAACTTTGGTAGGGCAAAAGTTGTGGCAAGGGAGCTCTGCTCATTAACCTGAGGGTGAGCCAGGAGGTCACAGTCCTTTGCTCCCCACCTAATCCTGCATCTGTGGTTCCTACCTGCCTTGAAGGCTTGGCAGAAATGAGAGTGGACCAGCTCATACAAGGGTGTATTAATTCAAACTGCCATCAGTGATGGGGGGAAGCAGGTGAACAGATAAGGGCAGTAACCTCTGAGATTTCCCCATCACAAATCAGCAGAGCTCATCTAATGAACTCCCTTTGTCAAGGCAGACAAATTAATTCAGCTCGCTGGGCTAAAAGAGACTGTGTAACTCAGTACAGTTCCCCTGGAGTTGATGGTGTCCTTTGTTTTCATCAGCCCAGGAAACAGCCCCAGTGCTTCACCATCCTCAGGAGAGGATTCATTATTAATGCAAAGTATTCTGCAGACTGGATAGCTGAATGGGTACCAAGAATTTAAGTTAAATTATGAGGAAAGAGTGATAAATCTGAGAAATATGAGGTGTGTCTGAGACTCAAGAGAAAATAATAAACTGCACATAGCACCAATCAGACCTGGTGTCAGCTTTTGGTTCTGGAAATATTTCTTAAAAATCCATGTAGAATAATGTTTAAACTAAATGAGAAAATGACTTGGAGACTTGTCAACCTGGAAAAGTTGCACCTTTTTACAAATGTATTCCTATTTGTAAATGTAACAAAATATTTTGGCCTTTAATCTTGTGTAATAGTTTTTCCAAATGTTTACTGTTCAGTGAGTATGAAACAATTATGAGCACAGCAGAATACAAACGTGTGGTTCACTTCTGTGGGATTCTCTTTTGGAAACCAGAAAACTTTCCAAGTTCTTCTCCAGCCTTTTGCTTTCTGATTGAGTGAGTGGCTCTTTAGGTGGTAACAAGTATCCAGAGGTACATTGAAATTATTCTGAAAAGCAGTGGTACTTTGAGGACAGTGGTTTGAATGACTGGCACTTTTACTACAAAGGGCTGTCTGAGGAGCTGATTTATATGAAGTGTAAATGTTGTAGTGTTACAGCCTTGTCACCCTGTAATTGCAAGTACAGCTCTCCTGTTTTATGTTGCCTCTTAGCTGCATGTTTGTCCCAGCTATGCTGTTATTATATATGCAACTACTGGGCTGATCTAGCAGCAGTACCCAGCTCCATTTTTGATATTCATTTAGCTGTGGTAATTTTTGTTCACATGAGCCACACTGCTTTGTGTAGCAGTTCCTACTAGTATTCAAAATAGCTGTGTTAAATGCATTAAAAATGTTATTGCTGCTATGTATTATAACTTGCTAATCAGATTTCTTAATACAAATGCTTTGAGTGGCAGCTGGCATATCATCCTTACTGTGGATGTGCCCATCCAAAGGCCTCTGGCCCTCGGGCTCTGGAGCAGACCTGGGTTGGGTCTCCATGAGCTGTGCTGCCAGACGTGGTCCCAGCCACCGGGGCGCTCATGGCCGATGAGCCTCAAACATGTACACACAGCTCAGCCTGCACTGAACAGGGACTGTGCTCGTGCATCCAGCAACTCCAGGAGCAAATCAAGACTCATTTACTGGCCAACCTTTCTAGTTTGTAAAGGAAGTGTTTGCAGCTGATTAACATGAGAGGGAAATGGGCAGTGTAGGCAGCATGTTTGCAGTTGAGGAGGTCTAATGCTTTTCACTTAAAGGTCCTGGTTTCAAGTCCTGATAGCTTTGATCGATATAAATAATTCTGGCTGATATTTTCTTGGCTGGATGTTTGCTGCACATGCATATTCCTATTTTAGGAGCATTTAATAATATTTCAGCCATTACTGGGAATGTATTTGGGAGATACTACAACTTGATCAGAGAAGTAAGTACATCTCTGAAATGGTTTCCTGCTTACGTTAGAGGTGAGATCGGAATCTGGCAGCTAAATATTACCTCTATCAAAAGTGTGCTTTTGTGCTCTCAGAAACATGTCTGGATTTGGTTTCTGAACAAAAAAATCAGCCCTCAGTCCACATGATACTTGTTAGTTTGGTGGGGAACTTTTGCTGATCCCTCGTTATTTAATGGTCTGACTAGGGAAAAAGCCTTTGTGGAATGGTAAATGATATGATTTAAGCATGCTTAGTTTAATATATTGCTATACATCCCAAGAGGGGTGAGCTAAGCTAAAAGTGCCAACCTCTGATATTTCTTCCTACTTCAGCTCTTGACTGCTTCTAATTCTATTAGCCTTACTTTTAATACTATAGAGATTATTGTCATAGATTGTACCTGAGTGATAGAGCCAGTTTGTTTGCTAAGCTTTCCGTGTGGAATTTGAGTAGTGAAAAATAGCCAGAAATGGCTCACTTCCCCCCCTCCCATTTTGGTAATGGGTTGTGGCTCTACAGGACTTGAGGAGGGGAGGCAACCTTGCCACTCTGTGGGACCTGAGCATCCTGTTGTAAAGCAAATTCATTCTATCTAAAATCAGTTGGAGAAGGCTTTTGCTGAGGGCATTGTAGGATGGTAGGGATTTTTGGATGCGTGTTTGTTATTTACTCTTGGGTAAATACATTGTGCCTTATATTTCTGTGATAAATCAGTAGTTTATTTATTTTGACTATAACATCCAACATGTTTGTATAAGTAATACATTTCAGCTTGGCTGAAATCCCTTAGCAATGGTTGAGTGGTAAGTACTCTGGTCTGGGTTTTCTTTTTCCACCACCCAGCAAAACCTTCAGATTTTTCTTTTTACAGAAATATCAATTTTCTGACTATTTCTGGTACTTGCTTCTCAGCTCCCATTCTCTGCCCCTGACAGGGTGATTTTTCCGATTTTCCATCTGCCTCTGATTCACCTATTGTTCCAACTTCCTTCAAGGCAGGAGACATACAATAGATAGTATTCTGGGAGGCATGAATTTTAAGTAGTTTTCCTTGAGTTCTGTGCCTGAGGTTGCATCGCACAGGAAAGTATGGGATATAAAGGTACTGCTCTAGTCATCCTTTCCTCACATAAGCAGATTTTTACTCCACGACATCTCCACCTTGACAGGATGTGAATCATGGGTTTTTTACATGAAAGGCAAATTAAGTGTTTGGTCCAAGACAGCTCACTGCAGAACTTCATGCCTGCCACCTTAGCGGTCTTTTTTGCCCACTTTTTCTCTTGTCTTTTTACTGCTGTGCAGTATGATGGGAATAAACAAGAGGCTGCTTTGATGGCTGAGCTGTGTGAGCAGCAGAGTGGCTGATGTCTGAGCAAACGAGTGCTTGAATGGTCTTGCAGAGTGTCCTGTCTCTGGAAACAGCTGGAAATTACTAAATTAAATAACCAGAGATGTTATTTTGAGCGACTATGAACCTCAATTCCCCAACTGCAAAGGATACCACAGGAATGAACATGAACTCAGCATCTCAAAATCAGTCACCCGTCCTGGGACAGCATGATTAGCAGCACAAACATTTTTATAGTCAGTAGTTGTGGCTCTTTTACTTAATCATGGGTTAATAAAAATTAGCCATTTCAATCTACTGCTTAATTTAAACACTCAGCTGATTTTTAGTTTGAAGTGCTACTTCTTGGTAAAAAATAATATTGAGAGGTATAGCAGATTTCTTCCAGGGATTAATGTTTGCACTGGGGAATGTTGGGCGTACAGATATTACAACCTTCTAGTGCTCTTTAGACGTGTTATTGATTGCTTCATCAATGACTGGTTCCTAGCTGAGTTTCATTATACTGCACAGCAGAGGGTTGTTTGTGTTTTGTTGTGTAGGTTTGACCTGTGATTGCCCTATGATAAATAGTGGAGAAAGTGATTTTAACAATAGAAAAGCAGGAACTCTGGAAATTAAAAATAATTGTTTTAACCACTCTTGTGAAGACTTTAGTGAACATGTATATGCGACCTTGATATGGCCTCGTTAACCTGCACTGGATTAAAGGCTGGGTAAACTGTAAATGCTGAACTTGTAAATAACTTTTAATAAATTAAGGCATTCAAAAGAAGTAGCCTCAGAAACCATTACTAATGGGTACTGAGCCTGTTCTCTCTGTTCAGTTAGCCTGGCCACTAGCCCAGTACAAGATGTTATCACTTGTTGGTTCTCATGTGCTCTCTGTAGTGGACAACCCTTGCCCCAACCCTGCATTCCCCAGGATTAACTCCCATAGCTCAGTACCAAGCAAATACAGTCTTATGGATATGCTGTGGACTGCCTCTTCTCAGTACAGCCTCCTGATACAAAACTGGGCTGTGGATGGAAAAGCTTGTGCTTGTGCCTGTACTCCCCTCCTTTTCTACCTGCTTGTATAGAGGTTACAGGACAGAGCCAGGTCTCTAACAGTCATGCAAGTTTTACAAGTGCAGAGCTGTAAATGAAAATAAGTAGAGAAAATTGACTTGAACATAATGATTTAAGCCTTTACACTTAAATTTTCTTCTAAATGGCCCTGCTAATACCTAAAGCAAGACAAATAAATCAGCAGCCTGTCTTTCCTTTCAATAAGTTTAAAATATCAGTCTGGCAGTATTTTGAGCAATGTAGCACCTCTTAAGTAAAAAGTCAGATAATGCAGCAATGTCAGCAGAGTAGTTTTTAGAGAATTTCTCTATACAGCGCTTCAGCCTCTCATCCTGAAGTGACATTATAGACCACTGAGCAAGAAATTCATCAATATAAGTAGGCACCATTTTCTGAGAAGATAGTTCCTATTCTTACCTTGAGAACTTTTAATCGTTCTTCTCCACATTCAAACTTGCTATCACTTAATTAATCTTCCCAGTTTCACTGAAACCTTAACAGTGCTTGAGTAAACGCTGAAATAAGGGCAGCTTTGATGTTTGAAATCTGTAATAGAAGAAGGCAGGCAATGCTACTGACTTGAGAAAATATTTGAGAGGTCCCTCTCGTGTGGCTGCAGCATTATACAGCTCTCCCAAGGGGCTGCTGCTGAGCCACAATAGGAGAAGGCAGCACTGTTGTAACAGTGCTGCTGTGTGGGGAAAATGGGAGCAGAAATAGTTTAATTATCCCCTTGAGTCACAATTTAGAGGAATAGCTGCTGATGTTAATGGGGAGAGCAGTACAAAGACAAGGACTCATGTAGGCTTGTTCCCTCCCCTCTTGTCTCCTTTTGTTGTTTATTGTTTGAGTTTGTACTGGAGCACTGGAATAAGAGCATCTCCTGCCTGCATTGCTTTACCTTTTATTTGTTTTCATCTTTGAGGCTTTATTTGTGATTATAGTGGTGTTTTGTCAATACCTTCTCATGTAGCAGAGATATAAAAAGGATGACAGGTTGTAATGAAAGCCCATTGCATTTAATGCATTAGCTTAAATCAGTCATGCTTTGCACAGTGTTGCTGTCATCAGGCCCCATGTGCAGTTTTCTGGGGGGGGACATGCTGTCTGGTGGCAGAGGTGGGCATCAGCCTGGGATCCCAGGGCTGTGGCAGCTCAGGGACTGTGCTGGTCAGCTTGAGAAAAGTTCAGTGAAGGACTGTGCCATCCTCTTCTCAAAGGGGGCTGTAGCTTTCAAACCCTCTCCAGCTGAATAATGCAGTTCTCTTTCTGCTGGAAGAGAGCAGAGCACAGGGTATGGACTGTACCTGTTCTGTGGGAAACATGAAAACATCTTCTTTCCTGGATTTTAGCAGGGGTGTTGCTTCCAGCTCATTAATTCTTCGCATGTTGAGCAGGTTCTGCATTTGAATTCATTGTCCCATTCAGAACCTTTACTCTACTTTAACATAACTTTGAAGTGATTTCCCCAGTTTACTTGATACAATACATAAAACACTATTTTAACTTTTAAAATATTTTTTAAATTGCTGCTTAAGAAATAGTGATGACTTCTCTGGAAGAAAGTTAGAGTATGGGCACTAAAGAAGGCCTGTTTAACCAGCAATAGTGAAATGGTTAGTGGTTCCCAAAGAATTATTTCTCTGCTTGTTAGTGGAATGCTAATTCCTCTAATGTCATGTATAATGCTCATGCTGAATTACAAATTGTCTGAGATGACTTTTTTCCCCTGCTGTTCGATTGCTCATGTTGAACTGCAAATTATCCAAGATATAGAGTTCTTCTTTTCCCCTTCTCTGGGTTGGTATATTGTAACACAGCATCTTTCCTGATGTGAAAATGTCATTTTACCGTATCTCCTAGAGCACTTGGTCTTCTCCTGGGGAAATAAATGATTTTGCTAATTCCATCCTGCTTCAGCAGGCAGCTTATAGACTTGGGTCTTAAAGCAGTATGAAGAGCTGGCAGAGGCTGCTGGATGTTGAGCCCCTTACACCCATGCTGTTGTATCTACCCCTTGTTCCCATCTGGAATTGTTCAGCCTGCAAACTGTAGAAATTTACTATTGCAACAACCAGTTGCACACAAGTTGTCAGTCTGTTATTAAAATAACTCACCCACTTGGCTGGTTTTGAAGTTCACTCTTCTCAATCTCCTAGAACCTTGGGTTTCAGTCTGTACTGTGCAGCACCCTAACTGGCTTCAGTTTTGTTGTATTGTTTTTCTTTGGTTACTTCGTTCCCACAACTGGGCAATTAATATCTCCTTGGAGGCTGCTGTGGTTGTTTTATGTGACCCACTGTGGGTTGCCTTTGTAATTTGTCTTATCTTCAGTAGAAAAATGCTTAATCCTAAGGGTATAGGTAATATATAAATCATTAAATGAAATAAATGAGAACATCTAATAAAATCAAAGAACTCATTACAGTACTGAAGATGAGGTGAGACCCCATGCAGTCTTGCAGGGACATTAACAGGAGGTGGGATCCAAACAGAAAATGTACAGTCTCTGTCAGCCCTTTGACTAAAAGGCACCTGGAGGATCTGGGGTTTGCTTTGGACAAGTCTCTGATGTGTGATATTCTTTCTTCTGTTTTAAACACAGCTGCATACATCGAGTCACTACAACTCGTTTAGGTGCAGGAGAAATCTCTGGGAGATGTGGACAGACCTTTTTCTTGCACTTGGAGATGCAAAAGTTGATTTTATAAACTACTTTAATGAGCCCATTTGCTATCCAGGTCTTTTGCAGTATTGACGTTCTGCTCAGTTTGTATCTTTTTGGAGTTTCCAGTTATGTGGGTAACAACTGTGTCGAATGAGACAGTGGTCTGGCTACAAAGGAAAACCAAAACATTTTTGCAAAGTGTCCTCAGATGCAATTGATTTACATAGTCTAGGTACTGGTGTGATTTTGTTTGATTTTTTTTTTCTTTTTATAAACTTGCTACAAGTAATTTTTAGGTATGTTGTTGCTTATTCAGAAGTCATCTGTAAACATCTAGACATGACCCTTAAACACAAAAATCCCAATAAAAAGATCGTATTTGACTGAACCTCAGGAAAACTTCATTTTGTTTACTTGGCTCACTGTGAGGAATTGTATTTTTTGCTCCATTTTCTTTTATCTGGCTTGCCTATTCCTAAATTCAGATCTTAATTTTGAAATTTACTGGCTCATTTATCTGTGAACTAAAAGGGACTATTTATGTAAGTGCATAATCTTACTTTGTAAGCATTCTGTGTTTTGGTGTTATGATTTGGATGCATAAAAGTCAAAGGCTTTGCCTACACTTAATCTAATTTTCTTTCCCCTTCATATTAGGGGTGATTAGAAGTAACATTGCTGACTAGGACAGCACATTGGTGTAAAATCAGGGATAAAACCAGAATCAAACTCTTCTAAGGGATAATGCTCTGTCTCTTTCCTTACTCTGCATTTTTGATTAGTGTATTCAGTCATCTCATCTTTCTGTGCAGCCTGAGCTTGGATATTAGCCAAACTGAAACTGAGCCTCTCTTGGCTCTGGGAAAATGTAAAGCAAGTGCTGGCATTCATTAAGAACAACAGCTTTTCCCTGGGGAGAGATGGACCTGGAGCACGTGGTGTTAACTGTCTGACCTGAATAAATGTGAATGTCAAGTCTACTCCATGTTCACCTCAAGTCAAAAGTTTAATGCAAGGTGATGCCATTTATATATTTATATATCTACCTTTTTAATTGAATCACTGTTGTATGTAGCTGTAGTTATGCACATGGGTAGTATATCCTTGACATGACACCATATAAAAAATAACGCTTTTATGGAGGAATATTTGTAATAATTTGAGGGAGAAGTGAGACTGGCGCTGCTCCATCAAGGCAGGTAATCAAGGAGCTCAGGGTGACCATGGATGGGTATGGGCAGAGACCTTGCCAACAAGGGCACAATCCCAGAGCACCAACCAAGGCAACCAGACAGGGCTTGGGACAGTGATCAGTAGAGAAATGAGAGATGACAAGTCAGGTCGAAAGTCAGCTGGGGAAGTCTAGTCAGGAACAGCAAAGGACAGAGCTGAGTAGAGGTCTGCCTACTGCACAGCTTGGGTGAGGGCCTCACATAAGGCTGCTCAAGGTGGTCAAGGACTATAGTGGCACACTCAGGGCCAGGAAACATTTTTAGTTTCAAGGAGGGAAAATACTAAGGAATTTGTCAGATTTGACTGCATTGATAGGAGTTCTAGCTCCTCTGAGAAAAATGTGTTAAAATGTCTTGACTTTATCTGCACACTTAATCTGCTGGCAGCTGCATGCAAGAAAAAAAGGGTGGTTGGTCACCTAGCACTTGGTCAATTATATTATCTTTTAATGGAGGTAAAATGTATGTATTTCAGTTGAGGTAGATTTCACTAACAGTGAGGTTTGATTGTACTAACTAATGCCAGGAAAAGCTGTAATGCTTTTTAGCTGGTGGTGGTCTCAACAGAATTGTGGTGCATGTGAATTGGTCCATTCACAGGCACATAACATGGTGAACACCAAGGAGAACACTATCATTCACCAAATTGCAGGGTAGGATATTACCAAGATAACACTAAGATGAAAAAATCTTGTAGCTGTGCACTGGAAAATAGGGAAAAAATGGCCTTTGCCTTGCAACTTTCTCAGTTGCCCCATGCTAACTTCTGAGCTTGAGGGTAGCCATTGATGTCCATATTGGAGCTCCTCTGCAATTTATTCTTCCAGTGTGATGTTGGGTTGGTTCTAGCACATGCACTATCTGCTACATGCAGGAGGGAAGGAAGAGGCTGGTTTTCTTTTCTTTTTAAAAGACTTTATGGAGGATTATACGTTCTAGTGTGGAAGGATGCTTTTATCCGAGTGGAATTGGCCCATGCTCATGTGTTTTACCTCAGGTGCAGTATCAGCTTCTAGTGTGCTGATATGACTGCTTGTGTGAAGGAGTTTTAATGTGACTGCAGTGATTTGCAATATAAAAGCCTTGAGCTGCAGTTGGTTAGTTTGCTTTGCTCAGCATAGCACTGATGTTTTGGGGGGAGATAGGAATATATGACACAGAGTGGTGAGGAGGAAGAATTACTGGGTGTGCTGCCTCATGCAAATTCTACCTCAGAGTTTATTTACCAATGGCCAGAGCAAAATGTTTAGAACCAGCTGTCAGAGGAGGATGTGAGGAACATGGGCTGGAGATCCATCATCTCACTTCATGTGCTTGTCATCTGCTCCCTATTGGGCTGCGTGTGCGTGGCAGTAAGAGGGGCTACCAGGGTTGCCTCCTGAGCCATGTAGCAAGCTGGAACCAGTTTTGCTTTGGACAGCATCAGAGAGCTAATGCGTGGGACTGCAGTACTGGTGCTTGTAAGAAACACTCGTGGCAATTGATTGATAAGTACATCTAATAAATGAAAGGATAAATAATTAAAATTATGATATCGTAGCCTGGTTTGAGACAGCTTAAATACAATTCAAAGCAAGGTGATTTCTGCAGTAATGATTAACATCCCAGCAGCACATCCTGATTTGCATCATCTTAAACTGTGGATTATGAATTCAGTGTGCATCTGCCTCCTACAGCAAGTACCACTTTCTGTTGTGTTTTCTCAAAAATAGAGTGACTATCATGTCCTCTCTAAATATTGGCCCCTCTGTAGGTGTTTCCCAACTTTTCCCAGTAACCTGCTATGAGAGCAGGCAAAACACAGATCAACTGGACCTGTAGATACTGATGGGGGTGAATAAGGAAGATGCATCCATTGAAGTCTTGGTTTTTGACAATTTATGTAGACCATAGAGATGGTGGCCTGGCACAGTACTGTTGCTCTGCTGGCTCTTAATTTTTTTTTGGGTACTTTTAAACAGTTATGAGTCTGAAATGTCCATCATACCTACTACCACTCCACGCATAGGTTCAAGGAGTATCCTTTCTAGTGCTGCAGTTCCCCTCACCAGACAGTGATTTAGTTCTTTTAGAATGACATCATTTAACCTTCTGTCAGTTTGTCTTTGTTAGAGTGCTGTAAATCCTGGGCTCTCCTTGGCGTTCTCTTGATACATTTCAGAATCCCTTGCTTTAAGCCAAATGGTGCTCTGCTCTACCAGTCAAACATTGCTGAAGTCAACAGCATTATGCTTGCTTTCTTTTTTATGCATATCTGAAATTCCCTACAGGCAAAAGAGGAGATGCTGTGCCCTGTGATTCACAGCTGCAATGACTCATCTCCAAAATACAATAAAACTGAAGGACAGAAAAGAACAGGCAGAAAATACATGTTTTAAGCATCTCACCTAATTTCTGTCTTTGTTTTCAAATGTTGCTTTCCCTTTTGTCTTCAGATGAAGGTTTCCTAAATGTACAGGGTAAATGTATTTCTTTATCTTGAACAGTTTATGAACATCCTGCAGCTTTTACTTTAAAGAAATTACTGAATCAAGGCCACCTAGAGTCAGTTATTTAAGCATGACCATTCCAGCAACTTTAATGAAACTGCCCTCCTTCAGATCATATAGGTACTGTATTAGACAGCTGCAATGGACCACTGAGAAACTTGGTCAGTATTTTTGACTTTTAGAAACTACTGGAAAACTTTGAAGCCTAACTTCAGTTGATCTGCAGAGAGGAATCTCTGCACTACTGGACACCAGTATACACAATATTTCTGTTGTACTTCCATAGAAACTCCCAAAACTTCACTAGATCGAGTTCTACATAAAAAACAGGATATTGGGTAGTAGCCTGGTCTTTAGAAAAGGTACCAGTGTACCACTTTTTCAGCAAGGTTCATAAGATCTTGGAGGATATACTGGTTGCTCAGCTATTCCCAGATAGCCCAGACAGGGCTCACTGGGTCAACTGTCCTAGTTGCTGTGTTACAGGCCAACTGGAGTCACTGAGACTAAGAAACCTTAAAAATACTCTACTACTTCTTTATGGTGTTCCAATAAATGTATTTTATTTTAGTTTATAGCTAGCTATCTAACTTTAAAAAAATAAAAAAGCCACCTCTGAGAGCAGTGCTTGGAAAAGTTAAATTCTTCATGAAGCAGAAAAGATTAAGATGTTTCACAAAAAAACCAAACCTCTTTTCGAGCTTGTTTTGTGCTTTTTTTTGAGTTCTTGACTGCCTGACATGAAAGTATTGCCAACATCAAGCTATTAGGTTTTTTTTGTGAGATAGGATGGGTTTTGAGCCTGTACTGTTGATGAATCCCCAAACTTTTTCTCAGCTCAAGCAGCAAAGATGTCTGCGTACTACCTAGAATAATTCTTCTCTAATGTCAAGCATATGTGAAAGGGGGGTAGACACACATAGCACTAGCACAGGGGTCACCAGGGAAAATGAGCCTGTCATTACTAATGAACTAGAAGGAATTGCTCTGAAGGCAAATCCAGCTCACCCCAGGGCAGGCAAGCTGCTAGCCATGGGAAGGATTTTGAAAACCAAGCAAACTAACAAAACTCCCAAGATGATTGTGTGGGTGTTTCTTGCTGTCCTGCCAGGTCATGGTGAATTTGCCTTACCTGTCACCTGGGAAGCCCAAATACTTTGTTATCCAGTGAGGTACCACTGCTCTGAAATGAATAAATACGAAGTGATTTCTTAGCTTTCTTCTCTCCATTTTGTTCCAGGTTAGTTTTGTTTATATATTTTTCTAGTCTGCACAAAATGAAGAAACTTAGATAACAGAGATGTCAACTGTTCTGTCACCTTCCTTTTTCCAAAGGGATCTTTGAGTTGTTGTTTATACTTTAGAAAAGATGAGCCACTGTCTTTTCATTACCTATTTGATATTACAAGGGAAATTTCGTAAGTAAATAATAGACATCATAATGCATCTTGATGAATACAAGTAACAGGTGAAATGTGCATTTTGTGATTAGCCTGCAGCCAGAGATGGTGCAGAGAAGCAACCAGCTTTATTTGGTTTCTCTAATTGCAAGTTGTTTTAGTATTACAACCTTCATACTGAAGGCAAATCAGTATCTGAAGAAAGTGCTGAATATATTCTGTTAGGGCTGTGTCCCTAGCTTTGATCAAAGAAGGTCTCCAGTTATTAGGAAAGCCTACTATTTAAAAATAAGGTTTATTCTCTATAATTAAGGTTTTCATTTTTCCTAATAGGTAAAATATAATTTTTTTATCTAACGTGGGAGTCTGAACTTCCTGTAATTATTTAACAGTGGGAACTAGTCTTCAGCAATAGATCAGGAAATATCCTGGGACACTTAGTTACTCCCTCAGCAATGGGTAGTTTGTGAGGAGGAAATAACATGCTGATTTGCAGTTATAATTGAGGAAAAGTGCTTGAGAGGGTTCTGACAGTACAGAAAATAGGCCAATTAGTTACCCAGCTCTGATACTCCTATGATTCATGATTGCTTCCATTTAATTTTGCTGTCACTTAGGAAGCCAGGTTAAGAATAGATTAGCTTCTTTTAGCCACCTCTTGGCTTACTCCTGCATGGATTTTGAGGGGGTATGTGTGCAGGAGAATGTGGAATTGCTTTTTCTCCATGATTGTATGACTTGAGTCTAAAAATCAGATTTCTCAAGGTTGCATTTTAAGGCTTATTCATCATGGAGCCAGAGCTTATGATTGAAACCTTCACACACAAACATTTCAAAGATACGAAAAAGACATATTTTTCAAAGATAAAACATAACCTACCAGTAAGTTAATAACACTTTCATGCTGTTACCTTACAGCACTTTACAATAATCAATATTAAATAAAAAGGACTTCAAGCAAAAAAGCCCCACAGCTCAGTAAATCAACCAAGGGGGAAGATCATAGAGCTCACCCTTGAGTAGTACCCAGCAGCAATAATGCAAATGCAGAGACTTGAAAACACCAGGGAAGCCACCCAAAAGGCAACCCGAGGACACCTCTTCCTCTGAAATCCCTGGTCTGTGCCTCCCTGGTGGCTCAGTCCCATCATCTGTTCAGGGCAGGGGTTTTATTTGCACCAACCCATTTCCACAATCCTGAACTGTCCCAAGCAAGGCTAGCACTGCCTTTTGCAGCACATTTTGGACACAGGTATAACTCTGTAGCTGCTCCATAGCTCTCTTAATCTATTGATTATCTGCTTCTAGCTGTATCTGATCAATGCTTTCTGCTGCAGGGGATTGTTTATATCCATATGGGAGAAGAATGTGGAGTAAAGATAGGCCATCCTCTTTTGACTTTTCAAGTCCACATTGCCAAGTAAATATACAAATGTCAAGCAGTGTGTTCCTCCCTGTGACCACTGACCAAGCAGATAAACAGAAGAGATGATTATACATGATATTCCCTAAGTATGTTTGTGATGCATGTGTGATGTTCAAATAAAGCTACTGGCAAACAAATGCAAAAGGGAAGCAACTAACTCAAAAAGCCCAATATTTTTTTGTTTTTCTTCCCCCATAAATACAGCATGTTCCTCCTTGCAGGGAGTCAGGCTCACTGAAGCTGTTTGCCACCATCCAGACAGGAGGCTGCTAAATGGGCAGAACCCTGTATTTTATACCCCTGACAGATAAAATATATTGCTTGTTCCCTGTAGCAACACAAATCACTTGCATGCACGGGAAGTGCTTAAATTTCAAGAGCACTCAAGAGTTGTGTTAGTATACAGAAAGACGAGCACATGAATATTTGTCTTTTTCTGATTTTTAAGCATCACGCTGTAGCTACTAATATCAGGTAGCTGTAGTTGTGTGGGGACACTGTCTCATGCAGAAAAGCAAGTTGGAGCTTTATGAAGTTGAAAACATGTTCTCATTTGACAATGTAAGTGTTTTTTTTGGTGACAAGTACCATTGTTGCTTATAGGTCATGCGATTTTCATTGACTTACTCTATATACTATGTAGTAAAAGTTAAGGAATAAAACAACAACTTGCAGTTTGGAGCAAGTTAATGGTATTTCATTAACAAACTGTAAATAGTAACAGCATAAGTTAGATGTGAAACTGCTTTCACAGGCCATAAATGCTTAATGTTTATTACCAATAAAAGTCAAAGGAGCGTTTAGCAAGGCAGTTTACCAAACAAACATTAAATACTTTAATGCATTAGATTCAGTGGACAGAATCAGGTTATTTAATTAACAATGAGTAATCCGTTAGGGCTTTATTCACCACAAATGATCTGCAGCTTCACACATTAAAAGAGTTCATGAAAGCTTTGTAGTGGTGGAAGAACAACTTAAAGGTACCAGATGTAGAAAGTACCAGTGGGTGAACAGTTCACATGTGCTGTCTCCAGACTGATACACCTTGACCTTCGCGTATGTGGGTCTAGATTTCATATCTCTGGTAGTGTAAGGATTCTGGAGAAATAACTCTGAAAGTTTCTGGACACTAATTATCTTAATCTCAGTTATGTTCTCAGTCATATTATTCTGCCTGGCATTTAGGCCATCCTTCCGAAAAAAAAAAAAAACATGCAAAAAATGACTAGAGAATAATTTCACATTTAAGATGTAAAACTCGCTGATAGAATCTTCCCAATTAGAAGTGAAATAAAATGATGCCCTCAGAGTCAAAGTTGACAGTGTCTGGATCTGGTGATCTTGTACTTGAACTGCAGCAAATGTAAGAAAATGTAGAAAATTACCTTTGTTCACTGATGCTATGGGACAAAAATTATGCTGTCTGAAACTTTTGCATACCCCAAACCATCAGAAAGATGGAGATTTAATGAAGACCAACATGCAGGATTTCAAAAACCTTCCTTTGTGATGAGTTCTTTCTTGAAAATGCCTATTTCTTCATGATGGAAACTGTATGTCTGGCTTAGCCTGGGAATCCAACCTAAAGAGAGCTGATGTTAGGTCAGGTGAATACTACCAGATTTGTGAGGAAGACTCTAGTTTGAAAACCCTATAGACATCTGCTCAATGTTTTGTGAGAAGGAAGCCTCATTCAAATAAATATCTTAAGATTTTGCAGGGTTGGAAACGGCCAGTTTAGCAATCCAGAGAATCTATTTGGGTTGCAAAAAAAAAAAAAGAAACTGGAAGCTTGGAATTATGGAGCAATTCCAGTAGAAGATGGTGAGACATTGGCACAGATTGTCCAGAGAAGCTGCAGATGCCCCATCACTGGAAGTGTTAAAGGCCAAGTTGGACAGGATTTTGAGCAGCCTGGTCTAGTGGGAGGTGTCTCTGCCCATGGAGGGGTTGAAACTAGATGATCTTTAAGGTCCCTTCCAACCCAAACCATTTTGTGATTCTATGAAGATAAGACTGCTTGTTTGTGTTTTACAGGTGAAAAGTTAGGATGGGCAGTGATTAAACAAGTCAGTCTAAAGAGCAGGATAGATACAGCTTGGAATGAACTTCATAACTTCAGAGTTCGGAGACTTATTTCAGTCTTCCATTTGATAGCAGTTTATGATCATAATAATCATGTGGCTAATGTTCTGTAATTCAATTACTGCACTGTTGTGAACATTAACAATTATGTAGTAGATCTGAAACACAGTGGGACAAACTGGCAGTATTCATATTTCAGTTAGTTACAGCTTATTGCATAATTACTACAGATAAGTTACTGTTTAATCCATAGTAACATAAGGAATGAATTACAATAACAATTATGTGACTAATATTGCCTCTTGAAATGAATAAAACACAAAACTGAAATGATGACAAGGTTACAGAAGAGCTACTCTAAGAAGCATGTGCTATTTCTTCAAAAGAATATTGATTTTTGGAAACTCTAGATTTGTGTTGCTTTCTTTTTCAGATCTTCACTTTTGCTCAAAAAACCTTTTGAAATATTTACATTTTTTAGCTTCACCATAATATGTTTCCCACTAAAAATAGCAATGGACTAAAATTCCCACCATGGCTTTTAACACTGAATAATAACTTTGGTTCACTGATGTAATCCAGCCCATAACCTAACATACTGCTTTGGTCAATCACCATCACTTTTGGCTCACAATGTGATTTGAGGTAGGTTGGCCTCTTGCTTCATGTATATCCTCTGATGTATTTTTGGCCTTAATCGACAAGTTACCACCTTCAGAAATTCCCATTTTTTATATCGTATCTCACTCAATGTCAGAGTAAATTGCATGATTGATGTTCTAGTCTGTTTATCAAGGAACTCATGCATTCCCTTTTTAAAATCAATATTTAAGAATAAAATATCTCTACAATAATTTATCAATGTAAGTAAAAATATGGTTTAATGTTTCACCTGAAGAATTAGCTCTTTGAAGATTAACTAAAAGGTAAAATTGATGTAACTGATGACAGGGTTGGCTGGCTCAGCACTCCTCATGCTGGCTGTCTTCATGCAAGAAACATGGCAAAAGTGAGACTATTAAATTCTGTTGAGCAGTGTACAAAAAAGTAGTGTGTTCCAAAAACACAGGTGGTGGATTGATTACTGCAGAGACCATTAAAAAGTAGTTTCACTTGGTTCTCCAACCTGCAGTGATTCAAGTAATGGAAGTGTATTTTCCTCTTCCTAGAGGGAATAGCTAAAATATACTTAATTAGCTTTAATGCTAAAGAAGAAGGATGAAACAGCAATTAAAGTTCAAATTGCTGTGTTGCCTAAAAAGATTGAGTAAGATTTTAATTTATATTTGGACCCATGTTACATCAGTCCTCCGATGCTGAAAGGTCTAAAGTACATCAGGGTGACTGTAGACCTCTTGTCTGGTAAACACCAGCCCAGCCAGTCACCTTCATTCCAGGTATTCATACTTCTGGTGGACCTTTCTAGCTGAAAATACAGATTCCTTATAAGTTTACGTAAGCTTACAGTGGCAGGTGATGTTTCACTGGAACAGTTGGTTTCACTAATAACTTGCTTGTGGTTGTTCTGCCCTTGGGCTTGTGCAAAGCACCTCTTTGAGGGTTCTTCTAGCAGTGTATGCACTTTATCAACTAAAAAGGCTTTTGAGAAAGATTAATTTATTGTGCTGTGTTTCTGTTTTTCTGAATTTAATACAACATTGAATCCATCTAAGGATAATGTGTTGCTATGGCCTTGTTTTAAGGAAGGTATAATTTTATTAGGACTCATTATTGTGTTTATTTTTTGATTCCTGTGAATGATGTAAGTCGAAAACACTCTTCTAATTTCCTCCCAGTCACAATACAGATCCTGAGTGATCAAAGGGTATATAAGTGCAAATATAACTGCTGAAGACACCAGCTCATTTTCAGAACCAATGTGAAAGCACTGGCATGTACAAGGAGCAACAGTCCCCTTGTGCATAGATGTCTTCAGGTTATTTTCTTTACTGTGGTAAAGAAAAGCTTGGCTTCTTTCTGTCCTCACTTGTAACTTTGGTAAAAATAATTGGGTGATACAGGTACTTCAACATCTTTCAGGCTGAGGCCCTTCCTTCCTTTTTGCTTTTTTCTAAATACAGTTTTCAAAAAATTTCAAGTGAAAGAGCATTTACTGTGCACAATTCTCCTTAGGATCATGATGATGATGACAGCACATTTGCCTCCTGTTCTGCATGCAGGGCAGTGGTGTTAAGGTGCTCAAGCACTTGTGTATCTTCCACAATGCTAATTTTCAGGCTGATAAGAGGAACGCTCCCTAAAGAAGGAACTAATGTTGCCTATATTTTTACAGATAGCACAGCTGAAGAAATCTAACATCTGACTGCTACTTTTAAGGTTATAATGCTGTCTTTCTGTCAAAGGTTGACTCAGGATTGGCAATTAAACCAGAGACAACAAGCTCTCAATCCCCTCCCCCTCCCACCCAGGTAGGGAAGGAGAGAGAGAATTAGGAGAGTGACTTAGCTGGATTGAAAACTAAATTAGACAGCTTTAATTGTATGTACAATTATATACAAGTATTTTCAGGAACGTGCAAAAGCCTCTTGCCTCCCCCCCACCCCCAGCAACTCTCTGCCACTCTCCTGAGCTGTGAGCAGTCCCGAAAACTCCCAGCCCACTGTTTTTGATAACAGCAGAGCAGACAGGGCTGTGAGGAGAGTTATGAGGGTCAGGGCTGAGCCTGGGGTCGATGGTGATGGATGGATGGATGGAGTCCTCCCCAGACACCGGCCATGGACAGAAGAGAAGGGAAGAAGAAGCAGGAAGGAAGTTGTCTTCTGTGATCTCTGACCTTCCTCGGAGCTTACGTAGATCTATGGAATGGAATCCCTTTGGTCAGTTCTGCTGTCTGTCTAGTCCAGCCCCCTACAGGGGGGTCACAGATACAACTCTCCTGCCCCAGTAGCCTCTGTAGCAGCAGAGCTAGGATGTGACCTTGGAGTCTCAGCAGAAACATAAACATTCCAGTGTTATCAGCCCACTAGCTGGAACACTTGCTGCTAGTTAAAAGAAAGCTTACTGAAGGGAAAAAATCGGCAAAAGGAAAATTAGCTTAAACCTGGCTCAACCTAGGACACTTTCACTAAAGTGAGTTGATGTTATTAACTGTGATCAGAAAATACTTCATTGGAAGATTAATTTAAACTTGCTTAATATTCTGCTTCTTTCATTGGAGATGTCTTTATCTGGGATCTCTTTGCTGAATAATTTAAATGATATTTACCTAGGAGTGCTCAAGCTTTGTTTTACTTGCACGCTAAATCTCAGATCAGCACATAAACCTCTTTGTTAGAAACCACTAGATATGCACAAAATAGACATGCAAAACTTCAGAATGATTGTTTAGACTCTCTGAAATCTCAGCTTTGTTATTATAACTTGCAAAGTGTAGTTAAATACTTATGTCAGTCACCAAACCAAAATAATCAGTTTTACATGCAATCAGGATTATATTGTTAAAAGCTTATCCTGTGTGCTAGGAAGAATCACTTTACTTTTCTCTTTGTCAGGACCTGTGTGATTAAAAGTTGGATGCACACACATTGTTCCATCAGCAATATGTGCAGTGCCTTCTGAGCAACAGATTAAAGAATCTATTTAAAATAATTTTCTTTTTTGAAAATGTGATTCACATAATCCCCTCTTATCCATTTTAATAAGCTGTGCTTTATGCTGATCTAGTGACTGAACATTTGATAAGGATTATAAAAATATGTAACGTTTATGTTAAATCACCAACATCACACTTTGATTCAGACTTCAATGTATACACAGAGAGATGTATTTCCTTTCCTTGGCCATTTTTGAAAGCACTGATCCCTCATCTAAGACTACTGGACTGTAGCTTCCAATTATATAACTTGTTATGATGGTGCCTGTTTTGACTGCTTCCCTGGTTAAGGGCTCCAAATGTTTGGCTCCCTGGTTCCAATGGGAGGACAGGAGAACATTTGCATACAGACTGGTTGCTGTTGGCAGTAGGGTTGTTTTTTGCAGGTATTGCTAATGATGAGCCTCGGAATAATTTGTGGAACAGAATGAGCACATCCTCCTTCTTAATTTTTTTCAGTTCAAGTACCTTCAGCTTGTAAAAATCTGTCTGCAAGTTTCCTTATCTTGATGCTGTGAAAAAAGTGGTAGCTTTGCTCTTCATTACTTCAGTGATGGGTGCAGATGGATGTTCAGAGGGGTACAGAGACAGCATCATCTAGCATTGTGAGGCTGGATCCAGAAACCTCTTATGCAGAAACTCAGTTTTATTGAACATCTGCCAGGCTTTACTTGTGGTTATAATCTGTTGTTGAGACTATGAACAGACTTGAAGCAACTTTGATTTGGTTGTTGCTCACAGCCTTGCTCTGCTCCACCTTCTCACCAGTGCCTGGAGGGAGCTGGTTGAGCACCACCTGCTCTGCGGGTGAGGAGAATGTCAAGTACTGATCTATTGCTCAACAGGTCTGACAGAAAAATCACCTTGAATAGGAGCTGTATCAGCATTGCTCTCAGCTGCTCTGGAGCTGTTCTCCTCTCACGTTTTGCTGCATTTGCTCCCCCTGCAGCAGTGGTGTGCACACAGACCCTGATGCTCTGTCCCTGCTGCTGGCCCAGTCCTCCCTGCCTTCTGTGCACTGAAACTGGAAGTGTAGCTCTGGGATCTCACTTGAGGTTTCAGGCTGCAATGAAAATTTATTCTCCTCCACCATAAGGAATGCACTTACCATGTATAAAGTGGTATTTTTTCTGTGTCTCAGTACTTTTCCTTTCAGACTGTTGAGTAAGGCAGGGTGCTGTATAACAATTAAACTACTCCATGGTAGGTTTGAATTTCTAGGATCCTACCTGTGCTGTATCATTTGACTATTTTATCTCTAAATAATCTGAGGGGATTTCCAGCCTCAGATAACATCAAGAGACCAGATGTGTTACTGCAGCAAGAGAGTTAGAGCACATCAAGTTAACTGAGGCATGCAAGCACCTGGTAGGAATCTGCCCAGAGCTGCTGTGTTTGCAACCTTAGCACAGGGCACGGCAGGGGTAGGTGGCAAAATCAATCTGTGCTGAGCCCCCTGGGAGATTTTGTTAGTGATGAAATGAGTCGTGCAGTGCACGGCTCTGGCTCACACCCCGGGCAGGCGTTTTGGGACTGAGGACCTCTCCAGCAGCTCCTTCCCTGATCAAACACTTTTCTCAATAACAAAGGCATTGTATATATATCCTGATATCTGGGGGCTTCTGACAGGACTCTCAACTTTTATAGGGTTATGCCAATATATATTACCCCACAGTCTGACTAGAAAATCTCATTATAGCTGCCTGGGATGAAATCAGATGAGAGATTAAAGGAACCTTTCTGCCACAGCCAGCTGCTTTGCTTATTTCTGTTCCTCAATCCAGTGGGTCTTGAGTGCTCTCTGTGGACTCAGATTTCTCTAAGGTTCAATTTTATCAGTTTCTTCCCAGGTTTTTTTTTGTGGATGCTTTGCATTGCTGCTCTTCAAGTGGAGACTTGAAAATGAAGCCTGAACAATCTACAAATGTCTTCCAATGCAATCTGCACACTAATGGGGAGGGAATTAACACAGAACCCAAATAATCCTTTGCTTTCAGTGACAGCAATCCCAATACTCCAGAAGCTCTTCCTGGAAGAAGAGGATGTAAATAGAATAGCTATAAAGAAATGTGTCAACAATACTTTTAACATCAAATAACCACAAATCTGCATAACTAAAATACAAAAAAGGACAATCTGGATATGTATTCTTATTTATGTAGACTTCAGTCAAGTTCATGGGCCAGCTGCAGTCAGCAAAGAAATGAAAGTGATTGATGTGTGTGAGTGTAGGGTTTGTATGAGATTGAGTCAATTTAAAGAATGTATTTATATCACAAATGACTGTGTGGAACCAGTATTTATAGTGAAGACCTATGTAAGCTGTAACTAATAATTAATAAATCACCCGTATAACCCTTGCCTGTCAGTCAAAAATAATGATTATCAGGTCTTCTTAATTTGTATGTGATTGCTTAGTAAGACTGAGCACTTAATTCTGTTAGAGATAAAGCTGTTACAGGAATATAGGACCCAAAGGATATATATTAAAAGATGTTTCTACTGCAGTGTAGTAAGCAAAAATCATTGCATTCAAAGCAGCCCTGTCTCAGGCTCTGATGCTTCTGGGGAGATTGCTTTGATGCCTTCTTTTCACCTTAGTGTTTATAGGCTGTGATACTGTGTTTTTTTAGGGTTCAAATCTGTATGAAAAACACACCACCACCCATGTTGTGCAGGAAGGAAAGGAGGAAACCAGGACTGAACTCTCAGTGCCAGACAGAGCTGGAAACTGGATTACACCCACTTATCTTGATGTGGGGAGAATTTTTTGGGCTTTGCCTAACACTCAGGCAAAGTATCAGGGTACACCTTTCATGGGAAAAGCTAAGTGTGTCCACTGACTCCTCCTGATACTAATTAGAAAGCACTTGATGGTTGATTGTCATCTTGGTAGAAAAAGGACAGTGAAAGATGAAACTGCAAAGCTGACCTAGAAATCAACTCTCCTTGCCTGAGAGTGTGTGCTGTGAACCACATTTCCCAGCTTTGGGTACTGTGAAGTCACAGAGTGTAGCCATCTAGTCTGGACTTCTGGTTTTCTACAGAAATAACCCTTCCTGGGCTTTGGATTTGGTCCTTATTAATGACATATCTGCAGGTTTCATAATGGGAAATATTGTCCTAAAATGCTGGACCATAACACTGCAGTCTCGTTATCTATGGGAAAACTAATTAAAGTAACTGTGTTTCTTGACTAGTACTAAAAATATTTTCTTTGTCCTAGAGCATGTTTTGTTGCTAATGGTGCTTGTCTGATACAAAGGAGGGCATCATTAACATGTTAAAATGCTCCTGAGTACTTCCATTTTTTTAAGTTATACCATGCATATAGCACACCTGAAGGGATGGCATAACAAACCAACACTGTCAGCACTCATCTGTAATGTCTTCACCCACTGGCAAATTCAAGGCATTGAAAATTTGTTTGAGAGTGTTTAAAGCCCTGAGTTTGTATTAAAAACAGTATTTCATTTTAATACTACATTTTTCCCTTTCTTCCTGTGCAAATATGTAGCTGCATATGTATTGAGGTGCATGCATATGAAGGTGTAAACGTTAAATCCCTGGATGTGAAACAGAAGTAGTTTGCATAGGTACAGAGCTTGACTACACAGAATATAAGAACATTGGTGGTACAATCAATGAAGCAATAATCTTGTGAAGGGCATCCTGATTTCACTGATTCTTTACACAAATAGTTCTTTGCTTTCTTTTCTGCTACCAGAATTACCTGGACTCTTGCTGAATTCTAGTAACATTGTTGCTGAGGTGGGGCTTTTCTTTTTTTTCTCTGGAATGACTAATAAAAGACATCCTTGAAGTTCATGGGAGAACAAACAAGAAAACAACTGAACAAAATGGGGCTGTTACTGCCTGGGAAGTAATTTTGAGATGGATAAAAGGTCAGAGTAGCTTTTTGTCAGTGGATTTTCCTGTTGGGAATGTATCATCTATAAAGTGCTGCATCTGCGACCTTTGTGAGTATTTTACCAATAACAAAGAACTGAATAATTCTACCGTTTTTTTTAAAAAAACCACTCATCTATATTTAAACAGTATGGAGGAGAAAAATCTCTGTGCTGGGTGCTCTGGAGGCAAGTTGCATACAGTCAATGCTGTTTCTTAGGGCCAGTAATAACTTGCTGCATTTGGTTGGAGAGGCAACAGGGTGTATATGATCTCCATATTTCATGCAGAAGTAACTAATTCAGGTTTATGAACATTTGTCAGTCATTAGCACAAGTGACCATAACACTTGACAGCCTGTGATGGTGTGCAGGGCATGATTGCAGAGTCAGTGCTGTAACAAGGAGGAGCATGAGTTTGGCTCAGAGCAGGTTCTGCCTGAACTTGGTGCCACTGTGAGGTTGTCTCAGACCCCAAGTTGTCCTCCTAGACTGCAGCAAAAGTGAAGGACACTTAATTCAGACCAGAGTCAGGTCCTCAGAGTGAAGCCCTTATTCAGGCCAAAGACTACTCCTATTGATCTGTATTTTGAGGTGGATGATTTCCATAGAAGGGCATGTGATTATCCTAAATGTGTTTTGTTAATTCATCTGATGGATGTATTTCCCATGTTCTGTGTTCTCACCTAGAGCATCAAGGCATTTGAATTCAGACAAAGCCTGTGTTTTTTAACAGAAGTAATTGTGTTGCACACCGTAACTTAATTTTCACTAAGAAAATCTGCTGGGGATCTGAAGGAGTCTGCAGGAGATCTATAATATTTTAAGAGCATCCAAACTGATTAAATTTGAAAAACTTTAGTAGCCAGAGCAGGCAATTTACAGGGTTACTTAAATATATATTTTTGGGAAAATAACTTTGTTATAATTAGTGTGCTTTGAAAGTCAAAACATGTTTGTATAGAGGGAGGAGTACACTGGAAGAATAATTAAAAGACCACTTGTATTATTAATAATCTGATTAAACAGAAATGAACACTCAACTAATTTCTAGTTCTGAGATTAATTGCACTGGGCTAGCTAACTAGCAGGCATTGAATGAACCTGCAAGAACGACTTGCTTTTTGAAACTTTTATCAGAAGCAAACCTTAGGTAGGATTCTGGTCTCATTAACAGTGTAAATAGCCACAGCCCTTGTACTTCAAATGGCCAAGCAGCAGCACTCAACTTCTCTTCAGCTGTCACAGGAATTCTTGTTAATGTAAGAGAAACCCATTTTTCTTAGTGAGATAATGTAGTCTACCACCATGTACTGCAGTAATAGTGGCAATAATGGTAAATCAGGGAGGTGTGATAAGATGAATGAATAGAGCAATAGTTGGGGAATATCACTTAGACTAGTTCATGCACAGGGACTTTGTTGTGATTAAAGAGTATGCAGTATCTTGCAGTTTTTTATGGTTTCCTAAAATGTTGAGGCTTTGGGTTGTTTTTTTTCTTCCCCCAGATATTATCCATTTTAGTATCTGGGCTATCAAAGTCTGACATGTAATGCTGGAGCTCAGGAGTGCATGGGAGTGAGTCAGGGAGGGGAGCTGTTATGCAGAAGGCTGGGACAGCCGAAGATGCACAAAAGTGCTTTTTGTGCTCAATGTGATTTGTGTTTTTAGAGGAACGTCAGCCTATTCAGAAGCATGTTTTAATGTTGTACATGCCCAGAGCTACTACCTTTGGCACAACCTTCTGAGGTTTCTTTCTCTATGCAATAAACAGGTTTTTGTTGTAGAAGCTGAAGAAAGCAATATCATGCAGGCAGTTGAAACTAAAATCCCATTGTGAGGAGTGTAGAGAGCTTCATGGAGACAAAACAGAGTTCTGGAGGTAGATAAAGGCTCATTTGCTAACAAAACACATTTCTGGATGGTATCTAGCTGTGTCTGTGACAGTTCACTCAGCTCCTTCCCTCCAATATCCCCGTAATGCTTTTGTGGATGTTGAAACTGGGCTGGAGCCTAGACAACACATCTCTCCATGTGGGCTTTGAAGAAATATGCAGTGAGCACGCAAGGGTGGCATTGGCAGCCAGGCCAGGTGGCACAGCTGGCTCACAGGGAAGCATCAGGTTTAAAGGACAAGCCCAACCTTTTTAAGCCTGGGCTGCAGGTATGAAGCCATTTCAGTAAATATGTGAATAGGGAGGTTTATTTCCTTACTCTGTAGCAAAATAAGATATAGTTTGATTTATTTTTTTCAAACATTCTGGTGGAAGTCTAAAATTTAAGTTAGACATCTAATGATTCAATTAATGGAAAAATTAATGTATTCCATAACTTTTCAGAGAACTGATATCTTGAAAATATATCTTGAAAAATATCTGTATATAATTATTTCTGGTCAAGTGGCATGGGTTCTTTCCCCTCTATTTTGCACCTGTCATATTATACTTGATGTTTAGTTATTTTCATCTCTTGCTTGTTTCTATGAGTGCATCAGACAGAACATTAATGAACATAAATTTCCTGCTATTCACTAGGCACTTGGGGAGAATTATAGTACTTTATAGGCAATATTAAGTTAGGTTAGGGGTGTCAAAATTACAATGTGTCTCATTGTTAATACTGGAATTCAGCTCAGCCATGTCTGAGCTGAAGTGATGACCAGCTGCAAATATTTACATCATGATGTATGTTTTCAGTTGGTAAAATCTTAATGTGAAAAGCTCTCAAGGAAAACAGCAGGAACAAAATTGAATAAAGAGGTAATTTTGTGGGAAAATACGATTGCTTCCTAACATGCAGCTGTAATCGACTTCTGTGTTTTGAGTTAGAAGAAAAAATAAATATTCTAAAGCACATATTCCCTCAAATGTTATGGCTGTTTTATAAGGAACATAGTTGAGAATGCAGAGTGTAGTGAGGATCATATTTAAATCTAGCCAAATGTGATGAGAACTGAAAAGTATTTGTGTGTGTGTATTATATATACAACATTGGCACATGAAGGGAGTACACAGACCTGTTGGATTCAGAACTGCAAATGAAAGCCTGGGGTACATAAACCCTGCTGTGCTGACTACTTAATGGTGGCTTCTAAATCATACTGCCCAGTAACTCCTGCCAAATTACTCACAAATGATTGAAAGGGGTTCTTTGTCATTCTTCTGCAACCAGATTTCCAAATCTTTTAGATATCTGTTCTTTCTTACAGGTGAGAAAATATAGCAGGGAAAAAAAAACACCTTTAGAATATAGGCTAGAAGTCACTAACCTTCCAGTATTCCTGTTTCTATAGTCCTGTAACACTTATGATTGGGTTTTAATTGGTTAATGTTTCCAGAGAATTCATTTCCAGGTTATATGAGTGAGCAACATTCTCCAGGCAACATGTGCAAGAGCATTAGTGTTCCTGGTGAAGCATCTAGATTACTGTTTTTAACCAATGTATCCTCCTAAAACTTTTTCCAGAAAAGTACCCAAGCGACCCACATGATGCACACTTTCTATTTGAGTTTTGTCTTAAAATTAGTTTTAAGATCTTCATGAAATGAACTGTCAGCTCCTCTAATTTTGCAGCTCCTAAAGTCACAGACCTCTGCTTCTGGGCACTGCTTTCTGTATTGCTGTGAAATGAGTATCACTGTTGTTTTGAAAGTCCTTGCACAGTCACTAATTTGGGAATATAAACACTGTTGTGATTTATGGATAATGACAGTTAATGTGTTTAAATTTTGAAAAAATTGCTACTGGATTTTGTTTCCAAATTTTGCAGTGAATTTAAAACCATGTAAATCAGGCAAGTTCAAGAATGAGCTAGAAGTCAAGATTCACTAAATACAGATCAATGAAAGCTGGTGAATCTGAATCATCCCTTCTCACTCTGGCATTAAAGTGACCTAATTATATAAAATTATAAATAACCCCATGATGTCTGGAGTTCAACTGGATGCTATGTAGGAATTGTGGTCCCAGCAACTTGCCTGGAATAGTTGCAGAAAAGGAAATAATGAAATAGCTGGAGTCAAAAGACAGACACTTCATAGCGTTCTAATGACAGCAGAGTGCAAACAAAGAAAAAAACTGAGCAATTTGAGATAATGTGTCAAACGGAAAGTCAAGGAGTGACCCTCCCAAACCTGTTTAATACTGTTTGACACAAACTATTATTTGATCTCACTTGTCAGTGTTGCAAAACACTTTTTCAGGCATATTGATATTCTTGTCATCTTGAAGCAGCATCTCTGCTTGCAGCACTTTTTGGCAAATGAATCACAGCACTAATTAAGAAAATGAGTCAGTGTCATTGCTAGTGGAAAAAAAAAATGTCCAGGAAATGATATGAATGTAAACTTGAAAAAATAATTTCAGAATTTCAAGGCTGTATCAAGAGCCTCATCCACTTGTCTGCTTTTGATGGTAGAGTTACACTGGTAGTGATCGTTCACCTCGCTCCCCTCTTGGGTAGCTTTGTATTAGATGTCTGACAGATCCTGTGTCTAAAATCAATCCAGAAAACTCAGGACAAGTATCTATTGTGCTTGCACAGTTAATCTGTAGAAGCCAGAAGTGCCCCCAATTTTTTTTTTCTTTTGACCAGCAACAGTAATCATGGTTCATGGGAGAGTTACTTTCCTGGAATGTGGTACAATGGTTTTCCTTTTTCCTAAGCTCATGTTATTTTATAAATAATCAGTGTAAGGGACTAAAGTTCTATTAGTTGCATATGTTTCAAGACATTAAAAGGACTTGGAGTGCATGAAGCAGAATACAGCACTTTGCTCAGTATGTGTATGCACATACGTTTATATGTGTGTGATGTTTGCGTGCACTAGTATTTGTGCAGTGTTTTGTGGTGTTAACATAATAGATTCCTGGGTGCAAATCATTCTGAATCAGTGTCTGCTGATTTATCTGCTTATGTTTTGGAGTCAAACTCAGAAGAGCTTAGCTTAACTTGCTGGAAGTTGTTTGGCTTCTCCATTCTGACACTCAAAATATTAATGATGACTCAAAAGCCATTGAAATAATCACTGGCTACACTCTGTTGGGTAAATGAGATCTGTTCCCCCCATCTTCAGAGATTTCTTCTTTCTTTACCACTGTGCCCATGACTTGGGACTAAGCCTTCTGTTTCATTAATTGTTCCCTGGTTTTTCAGCTATCCTGACTATTTTTTTTGTCTTCATACCCATGCACTACAGGACTTTCCTCAGGTGAAGCAACGCCTGAAGTGTACAGGATGAATTCAAGCCTTACAGCTCTTAGTTTCCAGCCAAGTCTAGATGGAAAAAGAGATGGACATGTTTAGATGGAGTGACAGTTGCCACTATTTATATATTTACACAGAATTCTTTGTTGTTGCAAACCTAAGAGGTCTGGGTAGATATTTTAGCTAAAATAATTTTCCCTGCATCCAACCAAAGTGTTAACTCTTTTGAATGCATATTGGACTGTAGTGTAGTTTAGTTTACTTGAAAACTCTGAAAACAGCCTAGCTGCAAAGAGGTAGTTAAATTCCCTCTCCTCTTCTCCCCAGGGATTATTTAGTGTTTAGTTTCTCAGAAGCTTCATAGGATCTTCCTTACAATAAATTTTAATAGGGTGATACTGTAAAATATCAAAATGCCAATATAAATTTTCTAAATATTTAACAAGATTCTCTTGCTCAATTATTTAGATCACATCCAGAGTTCCCTTGAACCAAATTTAGTTTTACATTGATATAAGCAAAGTACATTGTAAACTGTACAAACATGTCTGTGTGCTGACATTGCTGAATATAGAAAAAAAATTCAGTCAAACTTTCAAATGAAAATTCAAGGAATTTTTCATGTGCTGAATCAGATGAAAGTACTAGAAATTACAAAGAGGAACTGGAAATGTTTTATTTATGTTTTGGCTTTTCTTTACCAATAATGTTTGACTCTACTTTTTCTTCTATATAAAACATTCTGTATATTTTTTTTAGTCTTATTGACAGCTTTTAACATTAAAAAGGAAAATTTAATCTGGGCCTATGTATACAGGGAATTTTAGATCACAAACTTTAATTTCAGAATATTTTACCCTTTGTAAATACTTTTTTTTATGTGGGAGCAAACTTATGACTTCTCTAACAGAACAGTAAAATAAAGCTGGAAGGAGAAAGCAGGCAGATGTTGAGGTCCTCTCTGTGACTTTAGGCAGCATGAGGAGCAGGAAGAATGTACCTGTTTTTCCTGCTGACCCCTGACACGTCTGTAGGAGCACTGGCATTGTTTCCTTGTGCTGCCTGCCTGTTGCATGCTGGCCCTGAGCATCCTGGAATCTGACACTTCCACCAGCACTGTGCCTGCCTTGGGTGCTGTGTTCACATTTGTCCAGCTCTGTGCTACTTCGCTGCTCTGCAGCTTCTGTGGAGGAGAATTCTGTTTAGAGCCATCTGGTTAATGAATCTGAGTCTATGCTCATTTTTACTGACTTTACCTGGTGTCTTAAACAACCAGCAGGCTCTAATACCAAAAAGATTCTGTAAGCCTCAGTTTTATCCAAAAACTACACTAATCACTGACAGTTCAGAGGTTGTTACTCCTTTCCCCAAGGTAATAAAATCTACCAAAATCTGTTGCTAATCCTGTGAGTTTTGCATTAATTACATAAATTGATTGACTGCCCTTATTTATTCGATAATAAGCAACAAGGGACAAGGTTATCATGTGGTAATGAGACCCTGTGGTGTTACATGATTCATCATCTATGAGTTCCTTGATTTCCAGAATAAAAATAACCAGAAACCCCTCCCTGTGCTCCCTACTTTGTGATTTTGCTGCAACAAAATGTCTCTTGCAGGTCCCTGGCTTTCATTTTGGTTCTTTCTCCCCAGGTTATAGCATACTCATTTATAGAGATAGCATACTTCATATACTAGCATGCTTGCCTTCCTCCTTTTTTCAACACAACAGGAACACTGGGAGTTCGGTTTGTATCTTATTTATTGTAAATATTCAGTTGTAATTTTGCCAGGAGTTGTGGTGCAGAAAGCTCTCCTCACCAAAGAGATCACAAGAGTGTTGAGTCAGATTTTAAAATAGCAACAAAATCCTATCTAAATATCCCATTTGGATCCTCTTTCCTTACAATCCCAGTCCTTCTGATTTATTTTGGATGCCAGTCAGACTGATAAACCTGCAAAAACCAGAATTTCTTTCAATATGGTTTTCTTTTGAGGTACTGCAGAAGTTCATAATGTTCTCATTTGGCTCCTTTGATCTCTAAACCACCTTTGGTGTTGGAAGGTTTCAGCAGTGCCTTCTGCACCATCTCTCGGCATGACCAGAGTGCTGCTTCACTGTTCTTTACTCCTCCGTGATACAGTTCACAAATTAAGTGGTAAATTCAGTTTAATAGGAAAGAGTAATCCAAGACCTTAAAAATACGTTACACTTGAATATTTTAGTGTTTTAAAGGGAAGTTTCTGCACTGGATTAGTTCAGTTGTCATAAACTGAAGCTTGAGGTTTACTTACTTATCATGTAATTTCTTATTTTCCTGGTCTTTTGAAACAAAAAAAAGCACTAAGTCAGCACCTATTAACAAACACTTTAACATGTTACAAGTAAATCTGGCCCCTCTAGCAACCTGCCCCTTACATAAACTTTGGAAAGATAGTCCTTGAACCCCAGTGAGTCTGGGCTCTCTTCAGCATCAAATGGCAGAACTGCAGTGGGGAAAATTCTCTGCTCCATTCAAAACAAATACTGTCCAGAGGAGCCCCTTATTTCTTCTCTCTGCCAAAGACAGCTGTACATGGAGAGCTTCCTTGTGAGACTCACTCCCAGTGGCAAGGGTCAGGTACCGTGCAGGTCTATACAGACACAACATGAAACCTGATCTTGAGATGGAAAAGGCCTGAATATTCCTGCCACCATTATTCCTTCTTTCACCCTCTAAGGTGGAGGTGAATAAGGCCCAAGTCCTTGCTATTTTTACTTTCTTCCCTACACTCCATTGTAGCTCTCAAGAGTAGAGTTTAATGGCAATCTTTATAACTCCTGTCAAAACTCAATTTTAAAACAATGGGAGGAGAATTATCAGGGGAATATATGTCTGGCATGGAGCAATTTTACTTCCTGGCTAGAAGGAGAATCCAGGACGTTTAAAAATATAAAACAATTTCTATTGGTTATTTTTCACTTTAAGTCAGTAAAGCCATCAAATGTAAAGCCCATCAAATGCCTGATGTGAGCTCTAATGAGTTTTAACCTTGCTTTTTGCACAAAAAGCTTTGCAGACTTCCTGTGCTCATTGAAAAATGTGGTATTTACTGATGCACAGATTGCTTCAAAACCACTCTACAAAATCCCTCTGGACACAAGCCCTGCTAGTATTCATGCTCTAGCATTTGAATCTTCCTAGAAATGCAGTTTTTAGCTCAAATTTTTTGCTTCCTATCATATTCAAGAGGTGAGTTAATCTGTGACTGTATCAACAGGGGGCTGCCATCATGAGGATGTAGCTTTTTTCTTTAGAGGCCCACAGTTTTCCAATGTCCTCTTAGAATTCGGATGAGGGAATCGCTTTATTCCTGTTGATCAGATATTCTAGAAAGAGAGATGGATCTAACCTCAATGTCACAAGTTTAAAATCCTGATGGACTGATTTAGTACTTACTGACAACTTGGATACCTGCTATGATCTTTTTCAAGATGCTGTCTAGAACGGTGCCATCAAAATTGTGTTCAGAAAGTCACTCTTCCAGCAGTCACAGTGTCAAACTTCAGGATTAAATTAGCATACAGTATGATGTCTTTCTTTTTAAAGAGCTGAATATGGGAGGTATTGCCATAAACTGTGTCCATGTTCTCTTACATTTGGTAGGTAATGGCTATATGGTTTTACATAGCATTGGTAAATAACCTGTGATAACAAATGTTGAATGTAAGGTAGAAACATGCCCAACATCTGTAGAAAAGGCTGTAGCCTGTTTCCAGGAGCCTGGTTTAAAGGAGGAAATCCAGCTTTCCTTCTGCTGGAGGCAAATGCTCTCTGCATGTTACATACATGCAGAAGTGAGTTGTCTGGAGACAGATGAAAACCGACTTAGGAACATGAATCTGGTTAGAGATAGAAGGAGATGCTAGAGGAGGACTTGGACTTGCTAGGACTTGCTGTCTACTTGCAGGAGGAGTGAGGGAATCAAATTCAGACCCAATTCACCATAGTATTAACTGATTAATGTTAGAAGCTATAATTTTGTGCCTTGGCAGGGTGATTTAGTCCTGCACTCACTGGGGCTGCTCCCCATGTCTCCAGCTGTCTCAAGATCATTGGTTTAATCCTCAGTGTCATGAAAGAGCATGGGGAGAAATTCTATTGGAAACTGAGAAGTGGAGTAGTGTGCTGTAGGATCAGAAACCTAGCACCCTGCCCCTGGTTCATTAAATCTATGTTGCACTAATAATCGAATGTAACATAAAATAGCACATAAGACAAACCCCTAGAGACCTGTGTGAAGCACTGAGATGCCTCTTGCTGTACTATTCATGGGCTGGGAACAGGATGAAGCCCCCCTACACCTCCTGGTTAACCCCTGCTTCAGCTCCCATGGAGGAGATGGCATTTACTTGCTGTTCAGAGGGCTGGAGGAGGTTTAATTTAGTA
Source organism: Hemiprocne comata (assembly GCA_020745705.1). Taxonomy (NCBI): domain Eukaryota; kingdom Metazoa; phylum Chordata; class Aves; order Apodiformes; family Apodidae; genus Hemiprocne; species Hemiprocne comata. The sequence continues at coordinate 11,313,729 of CM036597.1, read as the reverse complement.
GTTATTATAATGTGGAGCCTTGAGTTGTGTAATCCTGTATTAATATAAAGCATTTAATAAAATTAAGATGTTTGAACTTTATAAGTATTAATTAAAAGAACAAGTATAGCACTAAAAATTTCTTCAGCTGGGGAAAAACAGTAGTGCTCTAATCTACTTTTCTGTTTTTAATACTTGTAGCAGTGATAAATTCTCTTTTTTACTTACAAATTATTTTAAAAATTTTTGTTACTAAAAAAACTGATTTTTATTTCTTTGTGAGAGGGAGAAATATTTTTCAAATCAGCAAGAAATAAGAGGTATATGGTGTTTATTCAAAGAAGTATAGAGAGTAAGGAGATGGGAAGAAAAATCAAGGCCATAACAACCATAAGAAAGTAAACTACGAGGCTTAACATTACCAATAAAATGTCACCTCATATATAAAAGTGCTTTAGTGTCTCTGGGGTCAAATCCAATGCATTCTTTGCACGTCATTATTAGTTCGTTTGATGTTAAAGGGACTAACTCTAGCTGTTGAAAATAAAGTCAGAATTACAATTTATTGTTTCCAGAGGCTCCCTCTATTCTGTATATCCTTGGGCAAGTTTGATATTTTGAGACATCTGGAAGACCAATAAGCAACCTGTATTTTCACTGCTGGCTAATCTGAATCTACAACCGATATAAGATTCCTGTTGAATATCTGTTCTGCTCTGTTGCTATTTACCTCTGTCTACTTGTAATATTATAGATTTATTCTGGATGTGAGTGCAAGTTGCAAGACAAGGCATTGATTCAGAATACCTGGTAATAGAACAGTAATTGCTTTGCTTTAAAATTAAGTGACCATACTCATTTCAGAATCTATAGTAATTCATAATTTCTCGTAGTATCTCGTGATATTAAAGAGACTCCACACCCAATTACCCTCACAGAAACAATAGTTCATGTTGTATTTCACAAACAAATGACAGCAAGGAAAGCTCTTTTTACTTACCAGAAGTGTATCTGATTTGAACAAATGCTCCCTTTTGGGGTGGGAGTAGGAGAGGCAAAGTAAGATGTACCATTTTATTTGTAGATATTTATATATATTAACAAACTATTTTTACTGTTGTTCATATAAGTAAGCTTCAGTTTTATGCTAAACGAATAAAGTAAATTGGAATGGTATATATAGTTTTTTTATGAATACAAATACAATACAAAAACAATAGTCTTCAGTAAATAATAGGTTTTTCTCTCCATTACCATATTTAACAATTAGATAAAAAATAGGTGCTGTTTCCAGTACTGACTTTACTGTATTAGGCTGGAAATGGGATCTGATGCATTTTTCTTCTTTCAAAGATTAAATTCCCCGTGGCACACAAACTGCATATTTTCTGAATCGTGAAGAAATTTGCATTTTTAAAAACATCTGTTTATTATTATCTTTGTGACCGTAATTATTATTTACAAAGTTTTAATCAGGAGAAGGAAATTTTAAACAAAGAATACTGGAAGGAACAGATTTTTACCTTCTGGTCATTATTGCCTCTATTTATTCTTCCATAGTCTGTCAGTTCATTTTTTTAGCCTCTACTTATTTTATCTCCACTTCCTTTCTCGTGTATGTTTTTTCTCCTCTTACCAGGGGCATGAAAGAATAGGAATGAACCTACTGTTTTACTTAGTAAACAAGGCCTATTTTGACAGGGGATGAGAGAGGATTACTGAGGGGGTTTTGCTTTCAAAAAGATTAACTTGGTCTTTGATAAATTTGGAGGAACACAGGAACCTGATGTGACTGCTAGACACAACATAGGCATGTATTGAGTAAGGAACTGCCCACCAATACCATAGCAGTTTACAATAAATTTGGCCAGAATCCTACAGGCTGGTTCAGAGCCTTCAAATGAGAGAAAATACATCCAGTGGCCATATAGAGCTTCAGGGAAGCCTAATAATTGGGCATGCCATTCAAAGCAAGAAACAATAACTAAGCAGCTTTAAGTGTTTTTCTTCTCCAGCTCCTCAGCAGAGCTGAGGAGGACTTTACAAAAGATGCCCTGAGCCAACTGTGCACAAACAAGTGGAAAATCTCATTAGATTTTAACACCTTGAAGGAGCTGCAATTTTTACAGTACAACCATTTTCTTTTCAGACCCTCCAGCTTCTTAATCAATTAAGCATCACAGTCCTGACACTGATTCATACAGAGGTTACTTTAAAGTAGTGCTTTTGCAGTGCAGAAAATGTATCTTTAAATTTGATGTAAAGACATTTTTGTCTACATGAGAATCAGTCCCAGTGTTATCATATGACACTTCCTTGATCTGCACATTTTTCAGTTTTGCAGCCACTGGACCTGAGTCTTCTGGAAGTGACAGAAAAACAAGAGCAAAAGCCTTTGGCTTTTTTATCCCTGATGGGAGGAAAGATGTCCTCTTTTTTTTCCCCTCTCATGCTCCAGTAAGTTTGCTAGTGCTACCTAACTAGCAGAAGGTAAAACATTATTGTGGTCAAGCAGCTGGATGTTTAGTAGGTTCCTTAGCTGAGAAAAATGTGTTGCTGCTCTGTCCTCATTGAAAAAAAAAAAAAAAGGTGGAGTCTTTAAGTTGGCTAATTCAAGATGGATGACTTGGATAGAAAGCTTAATGAAAATTCTAGATAATATAGATTATGTCAGATCTCTGTTCTGTTTTTACACAAAAGCAAACGTGATAATCCTCATCTCTGCTTGACTTGTACGTTGTTATAACTCATTAAATTGAACACCACTGCTGCAGAAAGTTCTCCATTAATCCTAGTTAACACAACCTGCACAAAATGTCACCTGCTTAATACAGCTAAAGCATTTTTTGTTTTGTTGACTATACATTTACTTGCATCCACCTGGATGCTGGGGGGATATAACATGGGAATTAGAATTAAACTTGAAAGGAATACTTTATTTCTTTTTTCTTCTTCAGTGGGTCAAAATCTTAAAACAAACTGGCTTCCAGCAGCACAGGCTGTTTTCTGAACTGCACAGAGTGCTATGGGGCCACAGCAAGGATGAAGGCAGGAGCTCCACCAAAGCCAATAAAACCTGAAGCAATCCAGACTTTCTGCAGGGTTTCTGGATTTTATTAGTCTAAGAAAGAGATACTGAAATATTGCAGTTTTGTTGGAATTTGGCATAGCTCACAAGGAGAGGAATAGTGGTCACACTGTAACTACTTATGAGAAGGGTCATTACCTGTAGCTGTTGTCTCCTACCCACCTTATAGGCTATGGAATTTATCTGCAGAAAAAAATTACTTCAAAAATCATCAGCATTATCACACTCATATTTCTTCTTTGTATTCTGTATTTCTTGGTGTGAACATCACCAAGTTGCCTGCCTGCTTTTTTTCTGGTTACTGCAGCTGTGATAGCAGAAAGCCCCAGGCTAAGCATTGCTAACAGCAAGAACACTTTTAAGGCTGCTCCAGGAGTAGACAAGTACCCAACGTGGCATGTCTATATGTTATCCCCTTCTGAGTCTTTTTGTTGTTCATTCTGCTTCTTCTGGAACAGAGTTTCACTCTTGGCAGCCTTCCTCTGCAATCTAACACACCATCGTTCAGCTCCTCTTGTCCTGAGGCAATGGGGAGCCCTGTCAGCTGTAGTGAAATCCAGCATTTCTGGAGAAAGAACCAACCCCCCTGACAAAAGAGAGAAGATCTAGCAGGAAAAATAATTTGAGATAGTGGAAAGGAGGAGGAGGAGCATGAAGAGCAAAGATAAAGGCAGAAGAAGAAACAGGATCAAAAGCGAGAGGAGATGAAAAGCAAGAGCAGAACCGTGAGGGAGAGAACAAGGGAAATACTGCAGCAGGGCCAAAGAGCTTAGAGACTCTAAGAAATGTTAAGAGTGTTGGTACATTTAGAAATCAACTTTAATTTAGCTGTGTTTAGAACAGTATGTCCAAACTTAGTTTTAGCATCTACATAGTGGCAAAGCAACCACCTTTATTTTAATGTGAAGTGTCAAGGTTGACAATGAGACTTTGCCCTATACAATGGCAGGTGTCTCTCCTCTGGGGAAAAAAGACTACATTTTCTTTTGCTAGGTCTGCACTTGCATCCTAACGCTACTCTATGCCTTGCAGAAATAATGCAGAACCAGATGTATAAGCTATGTCGCACGTGACCTGCAGTTAATTTCTGCCCACCCACATTTGCCCAGGAAAAGATAAATATTCCTTTCAAAGCAACAGGCAGATTGGGTATCTGCCTTTTCGTGTTACCTTTAAGATTAAGAAGATAAGCGGTGTTTTATTTTTTGTCTTTTTAGGTGCCATTTAACTTTCTCCAGAAGCTGATTACACATTAGGAATGGGAGGATAGAAGGTTGCTTTTTGTCTTATCTGTGTGATTTATTGTTGAACTCTCAAACTATTGGATTCAGCCACCTGAAACCCTCACTCATCTCACCAGCACTAAAGAGAAAAGTGCTTTTGGATCTGATTTATTCTAGAAATACATATTTTTTTATTACAAAGCACGAATTTGCTATAATGGTTTTCAGATCCCTAAGGAGAAGCTTTTTCAGCCTGATTCACATATTGATAATGTAATACAATATATTTTCCCTTATGGCTTTGAAATGCAAGTCTCAAAAGCTCAACTTAAAAAGTCTGTCTGAAACTTGTAAGTTACTCTACAGAAGTGATTTGTGTAAGGTGCTGAGATGTGCCTGCAGACCACCCTGTCTGTATCAGATGGAAAACGGCACTTGGATATTTGCAATGGTGAAACAGAGTACATCTAATACTTAGTTTTATAAATGTTTCATTCCTCGTTTGAGCAGCATTTGTTTTATATTTGCTTCCCTAAGGTGACTGGCATGGCAGTGTGTGATTCATCACAATATGACGTGACAAGAAAAACTCCTCAAAGATACAATACTGTTATCAGAAAAAGACAGGCCTTTTTGGCGTTAGGAACATGTTAAGGATATAGTCTATAGATGTAGATGCATGTAAGTCCTATTGCAACTTAGTGTCCTTTCTGTTTGGATAAGAAGAATGTAAGAGCTTTAAATAGTGAGAAAACATGACAGGATTTACCAGGGTCTGCTGACTGAAATCACCACTGTCGAATCCAGGGGCACTGCCAGCCTGGCTGAGGGGCTCAGCTCTGCCCTGCGCTGGGGCGGCTGGAACCGGCTGGAACCGGCTGTGTCCGGCCCGGGGCAGCCCCTCAGCTCTCCTCAGAGGGGCCCCTGCACCGTGCCAACACTAGACATGGATGCTCAATCCTTCCCCTTAGATAGTTCAGCATATCTTCATCTTCACAAAAATGTTTGACTTCTGGAGCTCAGCGGGATTCCTGGGGGCCTCTCTGAAGGCTGTGTGCCTTCTTGGCATCCAAAATCTTCCTACGCCCAAACTGTCTCTGCCTGTCCTGAGGCTCTGGGAATGGCCACCTTTGGCAGTCTGTCACGGGGAGGTCCCAAGTGGAGCCAGGAAGTTGAGTTTGCAAGATGAGATCAGGACCAGTGAGGTACCTGGTGAGACTCAGGTGAGTGCAGGGTAGGGGGAGAGGATCTGCCCAGGACCTGGGGAGCACCCCTGCAGCTGTGGCACACAGGCCATCCCCACAGCCTGGGCACAGTGGTGCAGTTGGCAGTCCTGGCTTCTCTTGCACTGTCTAAAAGCTGTTCAGTTTCTGGCAAATCAGAGCTTTTCAGCAGTGTTAACTTGCTTTTATTGGAGTTACTAGAAAGGAGAGATAAAGAAGTTGGCGAACCATCAAGATATTCCAGGAAGTTCAGCAAACTAATTCATATTATTTAAGCATCTTAGAAGCTTAAAAGCATGATAATAGCAGCTCCGTCCCCAGTGCGGCCATTTGCAGGCCTTTTGGAGACAGGATGGTTTTAATCCCAGCTTCTGCTTTAAGTTTGCAATCATCTTTTTGGTGAACGTTCTCTAAATACATGCTCATGTTTTGCTGCCTTGGGGCTTGTTTGAAAGCCCACTAAGTATTGGCAATGTTGATCTTCCTTATATCAGGTGTTTTAATTAGATCCTCTGTAAACAATCCCTCTAGTAAGCATGTTTTCAATAACATACTTGGGAAGCAGACAAAGGATTGGGATATGTTTGAAGAAATTGTTTCTGTTGTATTCACCCAGGCCAGTGTCCAGGATGAGGGAAACTGGCTGGGGAGGTGTGAGAACAGCAATGTAATTTCTACTGATGAATGAACCTCAGTATAAAGCACCCAGGACTGTTATTAATCAGCTAAAAGCCTCCATAAAAATTACAAACATTTCTGAAAGTTAACCCAAGTTGAGATTCATTTCAGTAGTGTGGAAATTCAAGATAATTTGGATAATTTTTTTTCTCAGTGCTTTCATGCTGTTCTCCTTATTGTGCCATTATATGGGAATAATGGTAAGGGATGAGCTCCAGGCACTAACAGTCTTTGCTCCAGTAAATGCCAGAAACTTCCCCCAATGTCCTGTTAACAGCCTTGTCTCATGGGCTGACCAGGGAGCTGGTTAAAAACCATGTCCTGTAAGGCAGATCTGCTAACTGCCCATAGAGATTGTCTCCCAGGGACATCCAAAGTCAAAGCTTTCCTTTGAAAAGGAAAAGAACACCACTGTGATGAGGAGCTGAGCTTCTCTCCCCACACTATTTCTACACGGGCAGCTGGGTACCTGTCTGAATGCTCAATGCACCTGACTACTTCTCTTTCCCTTCCTTACATTTATTTCTGCTCTTTACTGGAGCTATTAGAGGCATCAGGGCTTTCACAGTCCCCAAAGTGCACCTCCTGAAGCAGAGGTGCTCTGGATGGGAATGCTGTGAAGCAGTGTGTAGACAGCTGCTTGGGGAATACACTGAAGGCAGGAGCTGGTGGAAGTGGTTAATGTGAGGCATTTCAGAGTAAGTTGTTGCTGAAGTTGCACTTGATGGACTGCAAGAGGTGCATACCAGTTAGAGATGTTACAGCAGAGGCCACTGAAAAACTCAGTTTCTCAATAGCTACCACATAGTGGTACCAGATATACCACCAGCATTTCCTATTGTGCAGGCAGGAAATCCTGACATCTCACATGCAACCCCATCCCTGGAGTTCAAACAGGGAGTACATGCAGGGTGATAATGCTTGGTAAGGGCTAACTTGGAAATCAGACACATGGAAACAAAATGCTGTTCTTAGTCCATGTGGCAAGCCACTGACCCTGCAAAGAAAGGAGTTCAAGGAAGATAAAAGAAGGTTAATAAGTTTAATTTGTCTTTTAAGAGCAGCATTCTTCAGGATTAACTTTCAAAATGGGGCCATGGCTGACACAATGGTTTCTGAATGCTGCTCCCTCACAATAAATACAGAAGTAATACAATAACCACACTATGAGCTACTCACGTTTGGTCACTGCATTTAGTATTTCAGTACAAAACAGTATTAATCATTGTGTCAGAGCTGGAGTACCTTGTGCCTCCGAATGTTTTATAGAAGGAAGGTTTCCATGGCTGCCAAGGCTGTCATGTAAGTTGTCTTTTGGGATAGAGCATCTCCATCCTCTGTAGTGGCCCCTGGCTACCTTAGGGTCTCTTCCAAACTGCAAGGTGCTTCTGTGATCAAAAGGCTCACAACACCACAGTGCTGCTTCTCTCATTTTTCTTTGGCACAAACTAAGACCTGGTCTCAGCCCCAGAAAGACAGGCAAATCATCTGAGCTTTCCCATAATTTAAAGATGCTCTATGATTCTAGAGCTAAAGAGATTGAAAGAGAGCACTGCAGAAGTTATCACAGAGGGCAGGTCCTGACCACAGCACCATGCAGGGAGCACTCTGCAAAGCTGAACCTACTGTCCTAGGACTGCTGAACGGCCCTTTTTCTAGATTTTATGTTGCATTTTGTTAGTGAAAGACACTTTCTGGTGTTTGAGGGAGGAAAAGAGAGGCTGAGGAAGAAGATAAGCATGTGCAAAAGGTACAGTGTTTGGGCTTACACCAGTATCAATGAGAAGAACACAAAGGGGGAGATCATGCTCCCCCATCTGGCTATTTTGGCTGAAAACCTGGGGTTAGCATTACTGCATGTGTGCCACTTTTGGCCACCTGTACAGTGAAACTCAACTCTACACCATGTGTGCAGTGAATCCAGACTGTTCCCACCGCACTTGTAAATCAGTGGTGTTTACAGGCAGGGATAGCAGTTCTGGGACCATGTCTGTTGTCCTCACAGCACTGTGTCAGAGATCTTTCCAGATAGGTGACAGCAGCCCCCATCTCTGCAGCCCATTCATCAAATTATACTGATGAAACATTAAGGAAACTTTGCTCTGGCAGTCTGATGTTTTGCGTACATAAACGGTGATGTTCTAAATAGAAATAGTTTGAGATCCTGCCAATGTGAAAATTATTATAAAACAAAGATCTATTTTGCATCACAAACAGTTGCTTATTGTCCTGGAGAAACACACAAAACATTCTGTCTTGAGCTTTCTTGTGTGAAAATCAGGAAAAACCCCAATGTTTTGTTTCACGTAGCTTTAATTCCACCTTCTGGGCCAGCTAGTAACCCTGGAATTTGCAGATTGGAGTTGCTGCTTTAATTGTTTTCCAATTACTCACTTTAAGATTTTTAAACATAATCCCAGGTTGTTCAATTAACATCATTACACAGTGCACACACTCTGCCATCCATCTGCTCAAGTTGTCTTTAACTGACACTGTCTTGTATCTGGTATTCATAACTATCAAACGTATCTCCAACATAATCCACCTGCTGTTCCCACCTAGAAAACAGATTTTGCCATTTTTTATTCTAACACCTGTGCAGCTATCAATATTTTTCCACTGGAGATTTGTTGTTGGTGAATGTACATATTGGGAACTGAGGTTCCTTTAACACAGAAAAAGCAATTGATCGTACATTTTAAGGCCATAAGGGATTATTGTCTGCTTTGGCTTCTTCTGTAACACAGACCATAAAATTTCCCTGCTCTAGTTCCTGATACCTGGTTTAATAATAATACTTGAACAAAGTCTGTCCGAAAAAATTCATTTCTACCTAACATTTAACTGGTAATAAACCCACATATTTATTGGGTACTAGCTCCTCTCACTGATAAAAATTTGCACCTTATTTCTGACTGTGAAAATGCCGAATTTTTACTACAAACATTTTGTTTTATTTAGAATGAAAACCTTTCCCATTGACCTGCTGGCTTTTACATATGTTCTTAAAAACCTGAGCTTGTCACATCTAAACCTTCTCTTTGGATAAATAAATAGATTTATACCCCCTTTTTTTTACTGTAAAGCATCTTTCTGACCCTTGATTATTCTATAAAGCCAAAGTAGTTAATCACACTTTTTCCCAAAACGTGGCTATAGAAAGAAGGCAGTATACTTGCTATTGTATATTGGCAACAGTTGTGAATGTAAAATAATACAGCCTCCCTAGTCTGACCTTAATCTCAAGAGTAAAAACAAGTGATCATTCCCTATTCATCTTCCTTGCACTGTACTATGGTTTTATGATCTTGTATTCTGTGTCTGCCAGTAGCTCATTTCCCAGGAGGACGTTCCTTCCCCCCAGAAGGTACCATGGGGCTCCCTACACAGTACCTCTCCTGCCCTTCTCTGCTTGCTATAGCTCTACTATTTTGCTTCTGGTTTTTATGATATGGGGCACTGTGTGAACTCTTCAGGTAGGCAACTCAAAAATCCCAAACCAAATAAAAAACCCCAAACAACCCAGGAGGAAGTATTATTTTTTCACAAAGCTTAATTTAACTGTGGAACTCATTGCTAAGAGATATTGTAGACTCGGAAAGATTAATGAGCTCAAGAAGTGAACAGACAAATCTGTTGGGTGAATGGATTCTACCAGGGTTGTGAAACAGCTGGACTTCTGATTCAGGAGGTCACTCACCCAGAGCTTACCTAAAGCTGAGCTCATTCATTAGGGAAGGGTCAACACCCGTGTCTCTCTCCTTATATGCATGCTGTTAAGTGCCTACAAGTGTTCCTCTTCAGGAGCAGGGAGGTGTCCTGGAGGAGGTCCTCTGGGCCTTGGGTAGGTTCTGCAGCCAGCTGTGAGTTGTAGTGTGTTGGGGCTGATTGCTGTCCCTGAGGAGTGCCCTGCTGCTAAAGGATGGCTGTGATGCTAGCTAGAAGGATGTGAAGATTTGGAGTGCTTTTGGGCTTAACTTTCATGAGGATTTATTGATCACTCTTCTGCATTTAAAATGTTGTTCCTCAGAGCAGGCTGCAAAAGGTAAGATAATATTTCCTACCCATGCTATACCCTCCAGTACCTTTCCTGGGCCACAGAGTGATTCATTTCTTCCCCTTTTTGTTATGCTTAAGTTTGAGGAGGTTTGAAGGAAAACTGTGTTACTATATATATATATTTTTTTTTTTAATGATGCCTGTATTGGTAAGATTAGCCTGTTGTCCCTGATATTCCTGTGTTATCCTAGAAGGGATTCAGGTCTCTGTTTCTGGAATGCATCAAATGGGTAGTTTATGCTTGGGAGTTTTACAGCTTTTCTGCACATAGTTGTTTGTGGGCTCTTCCTATCTCATAAACACTGCAGGTGATTTCCTGTCCCTATCTAAGAACAAGCATCATAGTATTTTAAGCATCATAGTAGATTAAGCTGATGTTTGTAAGGCACTTGTTTTAGGTAGGGTCTTAGTCTTATGCAAATAGTTGCCATTTAATGAATTATTGTATTCCTTTAAAATTCTGGGGTTTTTAATGTTGCTATAATTGCTAGTGTGTAAGATAGTGTAGTGCTGTGTTTCTCATGTCACTGTACTTCCCAAGAATGACGTATGGGACAGCCTTATCGAACACATACACAATGACCAGAGGTGTCATGTAATCCCTCCTTGCTCCATTTTTTATCCACTCCCTCTACTTTTACCCTTTGGGAAGTACACAGGGACTGACTTGTAGCTCCTGCTGGTCTCACTGCTGCAACTGCTGTCTGTCTTTTGGATCATCAGTTATGACATAAGACCATGCTATACATTCAAAAGCAAAGCTACTTTGAATTAAATATGGGCTAGGAATTAGAAGCACACTGTGAAACTCATAAAATTAGGTTGTGAATTGAAGCAAACATAAGTTAGGAGATGTAGGACTAAATAGGATTTTTGTCAGTGTATGTTATGCTATAGACCTAATTTCATTCTTGCATGCTACTTTTGCACAAATCAAAGGTTTATGAGACTGATGTTTCATATACTTTATATTTGGCATCTGTAAAGGGACAGACAGGTAGACCAAGGCAAGGAAAAGCAGCAGGCTGGGGACAAAAAGAGTAGGATCTGAATGTCAGACAGGGTTTATTTGTAGAGGGCTCCAGCTATATTTGCTGCTGATGCTGGCGCTGTGGCAATTCATGGCAAGTTCATGGGGAGCTGATGCCTTCAGTCTCTACCCTCTGCAGCTGTGAGACTTGTCATGGTGCCCCCCAGTGCCCCATGCTTGGACTGCTAGCCTGGCCTTGGCAAGGATGTGGGCAGCGCTGACACAGAAGCACGAGGTGTTCTTGACAATGTAGTGTTACTTTGGCATGCAGTGTATGTTTCAGGTACTATACTGAAGTCTAAGTTATTGAAATATCTTTCTCTGTCTCATATTTATGTGCTGATTTTTAATGTAGCTGCCATTTATTATGTCTTGTATAATTAAAGCTAGCCAATAGCACGGGGAGCTCCATGTTGCTCCTGCATTCAAACTATGCTGTGCTGCTGTGCCTAGACTGCATATGTTGCTATCTGAAAACATTCCCACTTTTCAATGCCTCAAAACCACAGGATCCAGTTCTGCAAACCTTAAGCCACATGAGCGATCCCTTGTCCACTGAAATAAATGGAATCCCTTGTGTGAATAAGGATTACACTAGTGAAAAAAGGGTTTTCAGATTAAGGCCCTAACCCTTTTTTAATTAACCTTCTAAGAAAGAATTTATACAGGAAAACTCTGGCTCAGTGGTGAACGGTCAATAAACCGTGTCTTTGTAATTCCTTCCTTCCTTTATGGGCCTTTTGTGAGCAGCTTAAGTGAAATGGATATCACTGTCTGTATCTCTTCCTTACTTCCCTACTGCCCGAGCCAATCACTTTATGAATGTCATAGTTTCTCTCTATTGTTCCCTTTTTGGGTATATTTGCTCTTGTCTCATTCAGTGACTGCTAACTGAACTATTTATTTTTACATTAGGGGAAAAAAAAGAAAAGTAGACAAAATAGACTGAAATGTTAGGAAGAGAGGTTCCATCTTATTTTAACCTCAAGGAATCAAATTAGTAATATATTAATAATCCAGTAGGTCAGTTTTTGCTATGTGGAAGTTTCTACTTCCTGTATTTCAGTATTACAGACAATCTGTCCTAAACATAAAGTTCTAGGATTTGGAGGATTATCTTTGAAATAATCTCTTGTAATTTCCCATCTTCAGGTTCACCTCAATGCCTTAAAATGTCAGTTATTGTTTGCCATTACAGATTAACCATGATGGCCCAGAAGCAAGATCTGCAATTGACTGAAAATAGAGTAATAATGAGATGTGCTTGTTTAGCTGAAGTGTTTTCTGAGAGCATTGCAGGCTGGAGAATCAGAAGCAGTAGGAAATAAGGGAGATAGAGAAGAACTCCACTGCTCTCCACAGACAAGTGCAAATTTTACTGCGATCTGCAGGACAGGAGGCATTTCTAACCATTGCAAATACTTCACTGTTGTTTTCTCAGTGCTGAAATGAAGCTGAAGGACAGGTGAAATGTTCTGCCTTTGTGTTAGTCAACAGAAGTATTCTGTTCTTTCTGTTTTCCAATTACCCACAAACAGGTTTTAATTACTGAGAGTATTTGCAGTTACCTGTAAATTGTAAACACTCCATCATACCCTTCCTGCTTTGTTTGTATGTAGCTACCTGTCTGGGACTGTATCCATTGCTATGATGGTTTTTGTCTCCCAACTGGATAATTGCAAGTTAACTATGATGTTTCCAAGTGCATATCGACACTACACTTAATTTGGGGTAAACGTGGGCAAGTCAGGTTGCAGAATGATTTATGAGAAGACAACTTCCATTCACAAAAGTACTTGCAGGTATATGGATGGAACAGATGGTCTGAACATCTTAAGACACTACCAGGATAAAATGCTTGTTAATAATTTTTCTGCTGTTGGTCTCAGCCTTAGCATCTTTATCTCTGTGAGGATGTTGAATTAGCTGGCAAGTGGCTTGGCTGATACACTGAGAAGCAATGTCAGTGTGACATGGATGCTTTTTTAATCCTGAAGAATAAAAGGCATGTCAATAGTGCTTGTATTTGCCTCAGTCGAGTTCTTTATGAAGGATACTTTGCACCGCATTTGTTTGTCTTTCCTCTCAACCTTCTTTGAACAGCTTCTGTCTTCTCTCTGCTTAAGGATTCGTAGTCTGTTCAAAATAATTGGTTCAGTTCTGTGAAGATCTGTGTCTGCAATGACAAAGTTCTGTTTTCCTTTCTTTTTGTTCATCATGGTAGGTAGGAAAAGAGATTTCCTCTTCAATAAATAGAGGCACAAGTGTGGAAACACAGTAGATAACTTCTGGAATTTCAGCTTTGGAGCAAGCTCTCTTTAGGAAGGTGCTCAGTGGAGTATCTCTCCTTTTTTTAAAAGTTTTCAAACAATCCAATATTTTTCTTCTTCCTTGGGCACATTAGGCAAAGGCAGTAGGTTTATGCCTGGGTGCTCAACAGCTTGGAACTACTGTTAAGGGAACTTTTGTCTTGTCATCTTTCTGGATATCATCTATTCTTTGCTGCAAACAAAGCAGTTCCACAGTTGCTAACTTTGCAAATGGTCTAAAGGTATTCTCAACTCCATCTGTCAGCTAACAATCTGGATTTATTAGGGTAGAAACAATGAAAATTTTCATTTTTAGCTCCTCCTAAGTCAGACAGGGCAGTGTTGTACAGCAACTATGAGTGCAAACAAATTTATTCCCTAGTCTTGATTTTGTGGCACTGAATGCTGGTATTGTCCTCCCAGCTCCACGCATCCTTGAACCCTGGCATGGGGCAGGGCTAGGTGCCTTCTGTTAAAAGAGGGATGTTTATATATATATGTGTGTGTGTGTGTGTTTCTTCCTACTATTCTGGCATACAAGCTGAGGTGGGGGAACTATTACTGTGAACCTTAATAGAAATAAATGTTTTCTTTATATTTCTAAGGGATCTTGTCATGGTACTTCCTGGTCACTGCCTTCTCCTGTCCTCCAATGCTCCTTTACCAAACCTTCAATAAGACACTTCATTTCTGCTGAGACAAGCTGTTGCCTAATCTCAAAATTTCCCTCTTCCTCTAACTTGCATTTTCTTCTACTAGTTCATTGTATTGAACTCACAATTCCCCTGCTAATGCGCTCTGTTTTTTTTAGGCTTTATCTATCAGTCTCAGAAAGGAATTAAGAATCCTTCTGACAACTTGATCTGTTTAGCCTTTCACCCTAGGTTTGTTTTTTTTTCAGATAAACTTCTGCAGCCTAAAAAAAATCTCCTGGTATGAAGTCACATATGGCTCCTAAACTCATTTTTGCCTTCAATGACTTATCTTAAGTAGAATTAAATATACAATCTATTATTTACAGTAATCGTTTGTTCACCCAGTCAATCCCAAGTTTTAAACACAGATTTAGCACTATTCTAAAAGACTGATTTATTTACTAGGAATTACTCCTTTGTGTAATCAGAGAACATTTAAGCCTCACATAAAAGCAATTTCTGAAAACTGCAACTTATCTGATTCCATCAAAAAAGATGCTTTTAAAGGGCTTCATCAGTATTTTAGATTTTGAAGTATTTGTATAGCTTGGTTTTCAAAATAAGCTGAGCATTAAGTTTCTCTGAATGCAGCAGTCTTGGGTTTTTTAATTAAAATATCTGATAATTTTTGACAAAAAAAATCTATATTTAAAGCTCTTATGACTTTTTCGAAGTTTGAATAGAAGTTTTATAAGTTTAAATAAAACTTCTTAAACTCTTTTTAAGGGGATGGGGTAAAAGTGGTGTTTCCAAGCAAGTTAAATCAGCAGTACGTGTTTCAGCAAGTTTTCTGTTAATATTTTTAGTCTAAAATAAATCATTAGGGGTGACTCACATGGGTGGAAGGAAAACTTTCATAAATATAATTTTGATTGTTGGTAATCTCTTTACTGATAAAGTGGTAAGTACTTTTTTTGAGCCTTCTTCCAAGATTATCTGCCGTATTCCCAAGGCAGTTCAGAAAGGCCAGCATTTCCCACTGCTGATAGTTTGATATGTTTTTCAGAGTAATTAAAGACATTGAATGAAACTGAATTGGATTTATAAGTGATCATTGGTTCTTTCAAGCCCAAGTAACCTGTTCTTTTTAGTACTCCTTTAAATAACTTATAAATTTCGAAGAGTTTTATTTCCGTGGTAAAATAATCTAGATTATTAGGGAGCATAGTCATTCTATATTTATCTGGAATTAGTAAAACAGGTTTTGGAATCTGATTGGATGATTTCATTTTAACATGGAGAGCCAAAACACTGCAAGTGTGTGCAAGAGCTTGATTCAAGAATACAGCAGTAGAGGAGGGGTACAGAGAGTTTGGGGTTTGCACTGTGAAAATGGCAAGCACTGTACTAGGGTGGAAAGGAGATCACAGGGATCAGAGAAAGCATGGTTGTGTGATAGCTTGATAGACTCCTGACATAGGTCTATGTCAGGAAATTGGAACAATGTATTATAATAAATTATATCTCGATGAGAAAAGTGACACTTTTATAGAGTGTAATGAGGGCTAAAGCCTATAACGTGCTATAGAGCTTAACAGCTGGTATTAAATCAGCAGACAAAACATTTGCCGAGATTGTGGGAAGTCTACAAAATTAACTTTCTGGTATCTGCCAAATGTATCTGCTCTTAGGAAGAGGATCAAAAGCAAAAATTAGACATTTCTTGAATTTGCCAGTTCAGAAAAAGTTTAAATGATTTGTTAAGAGACCAGATAGTGTATTATATGCGAAAGTGAAACAGGCCAAAAATGGTTATTGACTGGAGTAATTTATCCAAAGCAGCACATGGGAGCATGGCAGGATGGTGGTGGACACTGAAATACTGTAGGCAACCTGTGTAACTACTGAAGGGTGTTCTAAGCAAAAAGTTCAAACTAGACAAGCAAAGCTGCATGTCTTGTCTCTGTTTTATCATGCAAATGAGTGCTGATCTGAAGTAACTAAAATAAATTGAAATATACAGAGGAAAAATGCAGGTCATTTCCAAACCTATTACCAACGTAAAACGCATTCAGAGCTGTAGCAGTGCAGAGGACAATGTCTATTGTAAAAGCCCTAGTATTTTTACAGCAATTTGAGATAGCATACAATAACCAAAATGTTACTGGATTTTGTTAGAAGTGGAGGGAGTAGATTCTGAAATGTATTTTTACAGTATTCTCAGACACTAGAGCTGAAACAGCAGTAAGACTGCTTTAAATGTGCAGAAGAAACCTGCGTCTTCTAATTTTGCAGTGGAGTTAATGTGTGACTGTAAATACTGTGTGTGTCTGCAGTGTGCTATGAAGGGAGGATGTCATTAATTACATGATAAATAGTGGCTGAGAATGTGACTCTAATGGATTGATAGAGCTTAACACTTCTCCAGGCTTTCAGTGGCGATGGGAGGAGGTCATACCTGACCTACTGTGGAAATTAGCTGGGCTTTTCCACTTAGTGTCCCACAGTTTTTAGGAAAATATTAGTATCTTAAACTTCTGTTGTTAAGGAGAGCACAGTTATACAGGTCGTTAGGCTTCTTCAGTACATAGGAAAGCAAAAGGCAAGTACATAAGCCCTCTGCAGAAATAATGGAATGACAAGGAGGGTGGAGCACTACAATATGTTTCCACTCACTGCCATAAAAACAGTTGAAGCCCTGTGCACCCACACTTAGTTCAGTATTAACTCATACTTGCAATTTAGTAACTTTTGAGTGAAATGGTGGATTTTTCCATTAGTTGATGGTAAGCTGCCAAGTCTCCCTAGAGAAATATGTCTATAAAATTGGAGATTGAAGCTGATGGCAAGACATACTTCAAAGACAATTGTAATATCTATGGCTAATTCTATCAATGCCATCACTGGTCATGTTTTAGCACTGAACAATAAAACAGATGTTTTATTAGGTTCCTAGCACTAAGTGTTATGTGGAAATTAGTGCTATAGAGCACCTTAAGTAGTACTGCTGGGAAACTGTCAAGAATTTAAGGGAAATAAGGAAAATCTGATTTTTTTAATTTTTTTTTTAAATTCAACTGTTATGGCTGGCAGAGTTTCACCTAAGCCTTGTGATTTATCTTTAGGAACCTCAACGTTCCAATGTTCCCCATGTGTACCCCTTTTTGCCAGAGAATCAGTTATTCCTGTAGGCTTTTGCCTACGGCAGTAGCAGCATTAGATCTGCAGAATGAACTGTTACAGAATGAATAGAAGCACATTGATTCATGTGACATTTGGGGACTTTTCATGAGTAATGGTACTCCTGTCATGTGAGAGAGTCCTTACACACCTTTGTCTATAAAGCTACCTTATGATGCTTCCCTAAGTGGAACAGGAGCAGTAATTTCACATCTGATGGAAGATCAGAATGAAAGGTCCATTGCCGTTGCCTCTAAATTCCTTACCTTGGCAAAAAGGAGCTGTGTGGAAATGGGAGAAAGGATCTCTAAGCTATTCTTGGCAGTTAAAACTTTTCACCAGCATTGTATAAGTAATGATTTATGCTGGCTGAAGATGATCAACTTCTAGTTTCAGCTTTAATCCCACAAATAGGAGTTCCAGCAGTAACTGCTACAAAGCTTTCAAGGTGGAAGATAGCTCCCTGTAGTAGTATTGATTTCAAAACTATCAACAGCCTCATGAATACAGACTGTTCAGCAAACTTGCCATTGGAAAATCACCTTTAAGGATACTGAAATGGAGTCAGAAGCAGCCTATAGACTCTGCATGGCAAAAACTAAAGTTCTCAACAAATGCATTAACATTGAAAAATAGTATGAAGACTAAAATTTGTACAACAAAGTAGGCAGGCGTGTTATGTACAAATTGTTGCATGAGCAGCAAGACTAACTTGTCTGTCTTCCTAGAAATTTGTCCCATACCTGTTCCTTCCTCTCATCTTAGGAAAAATTTTGTGCATATCAGTGGCTTTTACAACTTCATGTTCTGCATTCCCTAATTTCCATCAGATTAGTTTATCTTCTCTCCTGTGGTGAAAGCAAGAAGTAGCTTGTGCCTCAGCTCCAAACCGAGTGTATAGAAACCCACAGCTGATGTGCAGGTGTGCCACCTCATGGGTCAAAACAAAAAGATAATGAGGTGCAGCCTTATCTGTGGAGTCACTTACTTGCAAGTGGCTCTTGTACCCCAGCTTGATGATGGCTTTGAGTGTGGTTTGTTGGGGTTTTTTGTGTTGTTTATTTTGTTTTTTTTTTTGTTTGGTGGTTGGTTTTTTTTGGTGGGGTCTTTTTAGGGTTTTTTGTTGTTTGGGGTATTTTCGGTTGTTTGGTTTTGGTTTTTTGTTTGTTTGTGGGGTTTTTTTAATAAATTAAAGCCTTTGAGCTCTTTGTCATATGGAAGGTTTGGCTGAGTTTAGTTGGTGGATCCAGAAGTTGCTGGAGCATTGAAATAGTTAAGACAGGCATATGTAACCTCAGTTAGGGCATTGTGCTAAGCACTTGAGAAGTTACAGGATAAGCCTGGCAAAATGTGATTGGTCTTATTATAATTTCATGACAGAGTTATCACCTAGGAACCAAGCTTAAAAGAGCACTGTTTTTAATTTTTAGTTTGTTAAAGAGATCTGTTGGGTCTTTTACAATCATTAGGGTGTGATTTTTAATGTGCCTGTTTTTCCTGGATTCCAGGTCCAGAAAACTAGGTAGTGATGTCAGAAATTAAATACTAGAAACCCAGGTTAAGTCTTGTCTCCCTCCCCACGCTCAGTGGCTAGGGACTTCTACAGAAATAGAAGACACAGCATAATTGTCTCAAGGGTTTTAAAAATGCATCTCATGCCTAAATATTTTCATTCTCACTTGAGTTTTTCTAGCAGTGTTTTGTTTAGATTATGTTGGAGCAATTCTCAGGTATGTGCATATGTGTATTTGTGAAGTCTGGGACTGGAAAGAGTAAAATTCTCATTTCTGAAGCAAGGATGTCCTCAATAAATTGCAGAAATGTAAGGAGCAAAATGTAGTGCTCACCTTAAGGGTCTTAACTGTTTTTTGAAATAAGTAGGATCCTTACCACCCTGACACTGCATTACTACAAAGATTTATTCATACTTTCTAGGCAGGAGTGATTCACGCTGTAACTATGGGCAAAGACAACTTAAAACAAAATATCAGGTTTCTATGGGGCAGCTGGAATACTGAACAGACTTGCAAATCAGATCTTGGTTAAGGCACTGATGAGCTGCATTTTGAACTATCTCAAGGTTGTTTTTTGTTTGGTTGTTTGGTTTGGGTTTTTTTAAGCCAAATATATAGAGATACTGGAATGAAACAGTAATCAGGTGGTTCCATGAGTATTGCTTTTATGTAAGAGGAAAATGAAGTAGTGTGATACAGAAGAGATAATTTATGGAAACTTAGGGTGATAATGCCACAGCTTTATCCTTTGTGTTCTTAAGCAGAAGTGGTATTGAACGTGACACAGAAAAGTAGGATGTTTACTTGGATGTTCTACAGGAAGGATGCTTACTGGGAATAAAGAGCACACAATACAGATGGACAGTGATGTGTGCTAGTACCAGTGAGCTGCTGTTTCTGTTTTTACTTGAAGGAACTCTCTTTGAGATATCTTCTACAAACTAAGAAAGCGTTGCTGGAACAAATACCCTTGAAAGTTCCAGAGTATTTGGTTAATGTCTGCTAGCCATACTCAAAGACACATTATACATCATTGCCCCCCAGACTCCTTGTGTATTGCATTACATGTCAGCTCTGATTTTGATAGTGAAGGTTGGAGTAGTGTTTAGTACAGTTTCTCAGGGCGTTCACCTTGCATAGCAGGAGAGCCCGTTAATGAGCTCAAAGCAGCTGCTTGGACACCTACAGAGTGGCCGGGGTAGCTCTGGCAGTGTGTAGAAGGGCACTGCAGTAATACAGGGCCAGCTTCACAGCCCTTTGCAGCAGGATGAGCTTGTTTCCATCCAGACTGCTGGTTATTTCCCCACACTTCATGTTTTTGGAGAAATGCTGGTGTAGGATAGTTGTGCTGTGATCCTGGTATGGCAAATGATTACAGATTGTCATTCATCTCTGAATGTATGTTAAATGAATAATTAGGCTTTTTATATTACAACACAGCAAGTACAGATATGTGGGAGTTCTAATACTGTAGCACATAAGGACACACTGGTGATACACAGAGTAGTACAACTGGCACCATATACACTGAAGTGGACGTAATTTGATAAGTGGCCACCAGATAATCCAGGTGCTCAGAAATTCTAAACTGTTTACAGAAAAAATTTTCCTTAAATCAGTTTGTCTAGGAATTCCTGCTATTATCTTAGCAGTAAAATCTGCTCAGCACTTACCTGATCGAGGTATAAATGCTGTGCAAAAGAGGTGCAACTTGGATCTTCAGGGAAAAGCTCTAACATTGCATTGATTCAAGTCAGATTACAACCTTTGCAATGAAGCCATGAAGATGCTTTCTTGTCTCATTTAGTGTCAATAGAAGTGTTTATAATCTGACATGTTTGGGATAAACTTTTTTCTCTTTGTACCATCTTTCCTTACATCTTAATTTCATAAGTTGTTAGTATTTTGGAGTGAATGCTAGGGTGAGAATGACAAACATTCTAATCAATTTGAAAATATACTGAAGTGGGACTGTAATACCACTGTCTGATCCCACTACCCATGCAGTGTTTGCATCTTCAACAGGTTAACCCTGTTGAAATGCTGTCTAGAAAGGCTGCCAAAATACTGTTCTTTATTAAATGATAAAAGAAGACCTTTATTATAAATTTACCAATATTTACTTACCAGCTGACAAACTAGTTCCTCTTTTACTTCTTGAATAATAATATTGTGGGATATTTATGCTTATTCATTTAATATAACATTAATAAGAAGTAGGTCCACAAGGTGGCTCTTTTGTTTTGCTATGTCTTGGATAAACTAAGAAACCAGCACTGTAGCTATTGATCCTTCTGTCTTGAAATTCCATGTTCAGAAACACAAGCTGATTTGTGTGCTTCATTAACATTTGTTGCTTCTTCTCCATGATAATGTGCTATTTGGGTCTTGCTCAAAAATAGACACAGATTAATGCAATGCTGACAGCAAAACCACCAAGTAAAAAAAAGTGCTGCACTAGATAAACTTTATAGGTCATGTTCCTCCAGTTTCACAGTCTGAGATGACTATTTGTGTAATAAGGCATGACGAGGATTGTGATTATCATAAAATAATCAAACCCTGGGGTATTTTAAAGGTATGAAGCATAACTGCCAGCGTTTGACTTCCCAGAAATAATCATATTTGGTAAAATCCAGCATCATCCAATTTCAGAGATTCCTATTTCAGCCTAATTAGAGAGTACATACATGCTTACATACACAGTTTGTGCCATGTACCTTCTGAGGATTTAGAATTAAATGGTAACTTAGCAAATATGCAGTTAGTTAAATATTCATATTTAATAAGTAATGCACTTCAATAAGGTGCCTTGTTGTAATAATGCATAGTAAGGAATATTAAATTATAAGGATGGCTTTACTGTCATTGAACATTTATTCTTTGTGATCAGAACAGCTCTTAGTAAGAAGTAGCAGAGTTCCATCTTAAATTGACAGTGGAGGAGTATGTTGAATTGCCAGGAAGACTGACACATTATTCCTGTGGCAGTGACTGTGTTAAGGCACTGATGTGAAGAACACTTTAAAGGACCTTTTTTATTTTGCTGTCTGCACTCTGAATTAAATGGTTAAAAACAGGCCTTCCAACTTTCAGACAGCTATCACTGTGCTGGCTTTTCAAAGCTGGTGTTTTTATGGTGTAAATTTGCAACCATGACATTAAGGGATTTTGACCCCAATTTTTCTTCCACAGAAGCTTTATTCTCTTGTAATTACAGTAGCTTCTCCAAAGTTAGTTACGTTATGGAGCTGCAGAAAATGAGATGGGTAACTCTAAACAAACCTCCTTGAAGGCTTGTATTGCATCAAGGTGATACTAAGATTTGTATTTCACAGAATCATCCTGGTTGGAAAAGACCTCGAAGATCATCAAGTCGAATCACAACCTAAATCTACCCATTATAATCTTTATCTACCTGTTCAATGCTTAAATCATGATATACTGTCTCTTCTGAATTTGTTGTTTCTCCCCCAGTATTCGATCTTGCCTGTTCAAGTAAGTTAATCAAGTTTCTGTTCTCTTTATACCTGTCTTGTTCTACTCAGATGAAGATGGTGACATTGCAACAGCAAATTAATATCCTCTTTTTCTTTGCCATCAGAGGGATTGTTGATGTAGAATGTGAAGCAGTGAAGTGAAATACCCAGGGTGATGTGTAAACGGGTCAACACATTTTTCAGACACCTTTGCCAGGAGTTGTAAAGTGTGTGGAACATCTATTTAAATTTTTATATTTGGCTGTGTCTCATTCAATTACTCTATCAAATTCCTCATTAAAGTTCGTGAGTATTTAGAACTACATAATTAAAATACCATTACACTTGGTGGAGGGGAAAAAAATCCTTTAAAGTGCTCTGTATAATTTAAAAAAAAAATCCCATCAAGGAGTGATATTGCATTAGTACTCATTACTATTAAAACGTGTTGGAAGTGGAAAGAAGAAAATAACTCATTTTATAATACCAACTCCAGGAATGAACTATCCTTTGACTTTATATTGATTCCCTTAGTTTCTGGTTTCTATATAATTGCTGTATACATACAGGAAGACTTGACTGAGGAAAGACATTTCAGCAAGGCTACAACTGTTCAGTTATCTATCCATACATTCCTAAACCACCAATTTCTGTACTGATTCTGCTACTCTGCTTTTCATAAAGTGGTCATCACTTACAAGAAGGATAATGAGTAATAGTTTCATGAATAATACCTTTTATTTCCCCTTGGTGATTGCAGATTATGGTATGTAAAAAATAAAAAGAAATCCAAACAAACCCAAAAACCAAACAAATACATCACCCTCTCAATGCAACAGCAAAAATGTCCCTGAACTAGACATAGTGTGTAACTGGGGATTTAAATAAGGCAACTTGAGTTTTTTTTAATAGCACCATAGACTTTCCCCTATAACTCTGCTATGCTATTGGAGTGATAGATAACTAATCTCTTGGTTTGTTTTTTGCATTTTAATACAAAGGGCAAGAACACAAAGCCCACGGCACTCATGGGAATGACAGGTTTTAACAGTTTTTGAGCAGGGTGGAGAGGTGTATATCCCCAACTGACTCGGCTGCAAGCGGTTTTTGGCACAAATCCTCAGCAAAAGCAGTATGCTTTATTGATGTATAAAACAGGACACAGCACATTTGAAAAATACTGATTTTCATATTTTCATAGAGAATAACCTCTAGCAAAATTCAATTTGCTCTTCCCTTTGCTTTTTACTGCCTTTTGAAAATAATTGTATCCTTAGGATTTTCAGTAATTGGTTCTATTGCACTTAGAGTTAATTATATATTTTTGATGAATGTATTCTATTCTGGAATAATTTGCTTAGAATATCTGATTCTGATTTAATTGTTATTGTTCTTCTTAGCAACCTGAGGAACTGACTTCCAGGTAGTGATGTTAATAGGTTTTGGTGACAAGCGTTATGGTCCAAAATAAATCACTGTATTGTAGTTAGTAAGCTATGTTGTCAAACCATGTCAAATATTACCCCCTATTTAAAATGAAAAATTAAATTGGATAAATATGGTGTTCATGAAAACCAGTGGCAAGAGCCAAGCTCAGAGCTAAAGGACCTAAAAGACCTGGAAATGAAAATGTGCCAAGAAATACCACAGATACTTGGGTTCTGTCTGTAATATCTGGGAATGAAACAATTGCATTGTATTGGGTCTGCAGGGCAAGGTTCTGGTAGCAGGGGGGGGCTGCAGGGGTGTCTTGTGTGAGAAGATGCCAGAAGCTTCCCCCATGTCCAATAGAGCCAGTGCCAGTCAGCTCCAAGACTGACCCACTGCTGGCCAAGGCTGAGCCCATCACCAATGGTGGTAGCACCTCTGGGATAAGATATTTAAGAAGGGGGAAAAACTGCTATGCAACAGCAGCCAGGAGAGAGAAGTGAGAATATGTGAGAGGAACAACTCAAGGTCAGTGAAAAAAGAGGGGAAGGAGGTGTTCCAAGCACTGCAGCAGTGATTTCCCTGCAGCCTGTGGTGAAAACCGTAGTGAGGCAGGCTGTTCCCCTATAGCCCATGGAAGTCCACAGTAGAGCAGGTGGCTGTGTCCTGAAGGAAGCTGAGAGCCTGTGCTGCAGTAGGCTCCTGGCAGGACTTGTGGCCCCATGGAAAGGAGTTTGCTGGCAGGACTGTGGCCTCATGCGGGACACACACTGGAGCAGTCTGTTCATGAAGACCTGCACCCTGTGGAAAGGACCCACACTGGAGAATTGTGTGAAGGACTGTCTCCTGTGGTTGGGACCTCATGCTGGAGCAAAGGAAGTGTGTGAGGATGAAAAGAGCAGCAGAGACAATGTGTGATGAACTGACCAGAACCCCCACTCCCTTTCCCCTTGTACTACTTGCAGGGAGGACATAGAGAAATTGGAAGTGAAGTTGATCTTAGGAAGAAGGGAAGGGTGAGGGGGAAGATTTGTTCTTATTTCTTATTATCTGACTCTCTTAATTAGCTGTAAATTACATTAACTTCCCTAAGTCTGTTTTGCCCATGACAGTAATTGGTGAGTGATGGAAAAAAATGTACTGTCAAAAAGAAAACATGAAAAACCAAAAGTACCCACATCTTAAAATTACATTGTTTCTACCTGCCAAGTAGAAAAGTGATACTGATAATTGCCTTGGTGAAGATAAGGCAACAAAACAACAACAACAAAACCCAACAAAACCAAAAAATCCCACAGAAAGGAAAGGGGATTAAATAACTGTCTCTAATTTACCACTTAAAATACATGGGAATGTGGTACCTAAGTGTTGCTGCCTGTTTTTTTTTGTGTGTGCATTGTCAGGATGAGACTGTCTTTGAGTTCCTAAACACGGAGAAGCAGCAAAACATGACAAGAGGGCTCAGGTAATTGAGAAAGTAATTCAAATAGCACTACTGTCTGAAGAGAACCCAGTTTCATTTTAATGAGATTTCCAGAAGTTTGAGCTGTTCCCTTGTTTACATGTCCTTGCCTCTTTACTTGAAGAGTTCAGCCAACAGTAGTTGAAACACTGCTGGAAATCCTGTCTTCGTGTTTTCCTTGCTGAGAGTTTTTTCCTGCAAAAACTTTTTTCCCAGGAGATTTCCTGCCCAATTTTTCAGGCACTGGCAACTTGGATACTACTAAAAGGCCCTGTGTATGCCAGCTGATCTTTTTCTGACTAAACTTTTGAAAGTTCTGTGATGTGCTGATTGCAGCTCTCATAAGTTTCAGGTTTCAGCAGCACTTGCTGCCTTCACAGGTGATAAATCTATCGTCTTCCACTGTCAAATTGTCCTGGTGTTACCTGTGTGGTACTTTGCTAATGATTGTTGCATATTCATTTGTGCTCAGCTGATTTCCCCCTCTGTACAGGATTTGCTCTTTAGCAAAATATCTTCTTCAGAAATTTGGCTGGCTTCTCTGAGTGACATCAAAATGCCTCACACAGAGCTAAAATGCCAGGTTCTAGGTAGAGAATTTATTTTGGAAAAAAACCTTTGTACTTCTCCTAATCACAAATTAGCTTATCTTATATATTTGATATATAAACAATATGTAAGCATATGCATATATAAACATATATGCCTATACAAACGCACACTAAATGTATGTGTGTATATATATATGCACATATACTTAGAATTTCTGGATAATAAAGAAAACCTTCCTATGCTGGCAAGGCTTTCACTATTGTTAAATAATTATTGCATTGCTCGGTATCCTGAATAAATATTCCAGCTATCTTCATGAAGAAAATATTAATTTGGTGTGTACAACCAGCAACCTTAAATGTATCCATCAATATGAGACAGCAGCCTTATTTTGTCTGTTTCTTCTTCATCTTGTTTTAGAATTGAATAGGCTTTATAGATAATTACAGTCCTTTAAGAATTAGGTTTTTAAATTGATTGGTTTTAGTGTGAGGTGTCCAGAAATCTGAAGGTCTTGGACTTCCTATATTTTTCATATCTGCTAATACATCTAATGTTAAATTGGTGTCTGTGTGTAAAGTGTTGGAAGCACTGTCATTCTTAGCACTTCTTGTCTGTGAGCCCCTCATAGATGGCTGTTGAGTGGTGTGAGAGTGAGGCAATGACACTAACCCAAGAAGTGCAGCCTGGCTTTCCCCATGTGCTGCAGTGCCCTGTTGCTCCCCACAGGGTAACGGCAACTGCTGTAAATTGCAGCAGCCTTTGGGCTCTTTTAATGACTCCAGAGAAACATAACAAAGAGTAATATTACACTTGGTATTTCCATGGTTGTTTTTATGCTCTCAAAGCCAAATGCACAATTCATATTTTCAAATATTTGTGATGTTGGCCAGCCTTCCTATCGGAAATTGTAGTATTTGCCTATTGACTGGGAAAAGTTAATAAGAAAATCCTCTTAAGCAGAGTTCTTCCTTTAGGAGGAATGTGGGTGACAGTTTGGGTTTGAGTGGCTTATAGGTAAATTTTGTGCATCTCCTACTAATGGTATTAATCTTTCAAATTTTCCATAGCTACTTCTACTTGTTTTCCTGCTGTCTTCTGTTCTTTCTCACCAATGTTTCTTTTTAACTTCTTTTCCTGCAATGAGATTTTCTACTTCTGGGGACCAGAGGAGCAGTACACTGCACAAAAACTGGAGCTTAGCACACAAGTTCTATTTACATTTCTAGCACTGAGTTTGCAAAGATGTCCTGAACTGACTGGGTGCTGCTGGGTATCTGCCCAGTGCTCAAGCAAGTTTAAGGGGTGTGAAGGTGGTCCTGTTGTCCTGGGTGACTCATGAAGTCAAGATTCAGCTTCACCTTAAAACTCCCTTGGTATCTTCTTTGCCAGGGAGCAGCAAACATGGGGGGCTGCCCAGCAGGGATGAGCTGGGGTGAGGCCCTGTGGGTAGGTGGCAGAACCAAGGTGCTGCCAACAAGGTCTAGCAACAGCCCCAGACATGGCAAGGGATGGGGATCCTGGGCTGAGGCAAAATGGGCCCCTGAGCAGGTGGGGGTGTCAGATGAGGTTGGTGAAGGTCATTATGACCTATTAGTGATCTCAGGGCTGTGATGTCTCATTTGACAGAGCTTTGTTAGGATTTTCAAATGCTTGAATTTTAGGAAACCAAATATTAAGAACAGCTTAAAATCTGTATTTTTAAAGGTCAAGAGAGTCAGCTTCTTTCTGATTAAAAACAAAACAACCCCAGTATGTTCAGCCCACGTGCACAGTGAATTTCAGTTCTGCATTGTTAAAAGAATACATTATTGCAGAATGTCCTGCTCTTTATCTATAATCTGGCAGATGTCATGGCCTTTGGGATTTGTGAAAATCTTCAGCTGTGGAATATGCAGTGTTAGCCTCTGTAGGATTTATGGCCACATTTGTTCTCAAGGAGGAAAAAATGTTTCAGACCAGAAAATTTAAAACTCATATATTAAGCCATTATTTATGAATTTCCAAAAGGAGGCCTATCCAAACTAGGACTTACTTTTGGGCTCTTTGAATCATAAAAATGTATAAACGCAAAATATGAATGGGATGAGTGGACAGGCGTGTATGTGTGCAGATTTCAGCATCCAGCACACCCTCGGGGTCAGATTCCTCATCCATGTTGAGAAGGTCTCCTGTAGCTGCCACAGTCATGGTACTTAATAGTTCAAATTAATGGTTAGCCCTAGGTACATTATCTTCTTCTGGATACGGCAATTTCCTAAGGCTTTTTACACTGCTGAGCAATCCTACTGGTTTGTGGATCAATGTTTGACTTTGGATAGCAATTTTCCCACAGTTTTAAATGAGGTTATCAGAGCAGGTGGTTTGATTCTGGATCTTATACAGTGTATGTTTTAAAGAGAAAATAAGTTGGCTTTTATGGTGCGTCAGTAACCTTTACAATGATGGCACTCTTTACACATGGATTTTTTTGTTTGGAAACAGATTTTTGCTAGACTTTGGGTGATACAGAAATATGGGGCTCTGTACAGTTAGCATGAAACTTTATATGCTTTTCCATAATTAGCTCAGTGATAACTGAGCAGATAAAAACTGAGAAGACAATGTTTTAATGTATATTCACATGGAATAGTGTTCATATTGGTCTGGTCATTAAAAAGCTGGTTCTATCAGTATCTTAAATCAGAGAGCAAGGCATTTGTTATCGTTTATGAAGCCTCAGCAGCACGAAGTGCTTCCTGTGGAGCTCCAGCTATTCCTGCAGAGAGTCTCTGCTCTGCTCCCTCACAGCTGCTGCTCCCTTGTGGTTTGTCTGTAACAGAACTAGAGGAAAAAACATGTTCATCTCTAAATTTTACAACAGAAGTATGTGATTGGTTGCATGGCTGTGCTTTGGGAAGAATTCATTAGGGATTTTCAGCAGCCATGTCCCTTGCAATTCAATTTTCTCATATTTATTGTACACCTCACAACACTGGCTGTTCATTTGTGGTAGTCTACCATGTTGTGTGCTTCAGAGCTACTCTTTATCACCTCTCTACACGCTGAATGTGAGTGTTAGAAAGCTCATTGGGATGTCTCCAAATTTCCTGTAGTCTGGTCAGATGGGCTTGCAAAAAACCATCAATTTCCATGCCTTCAGTGTTAGCAGTGCAAACTCACCTTCACTGAATATTTAGTGCTCTCCTCCAAATAATATCTTTGTATCACTCCTTTCACTGGGTCCATAGTATTTAATTGTACCTTTTTTCAACTTAGCCTCCTTTCCTCCTGTTTTTTTGGATGGGTTTTTTTTGGGGGAGGGGGGATGTTTTTGTTTTGTTTTTTTAAGAAACAGTACTAAGATCACATTCACCCTTTTTCTGCTTAAACATTCATAGGACATAAAATTATTTGTAGAACACTAAAGTACCTATAATGTGGCTGGTGAACAACCCAGAAAAGGTAAGTACTTCCAGAAATCAGTACCAAGAATATAGGTAGAAAAACAATGACTCTCATTATAAGATGCACTTAAAATTCCACCTTTAATATATTTTCCTGCACTGGATTGTTTCTTGCTTACCCCCTCCCTGGAAAATGTGGAACTTTGACTACTTTTTTTCATTTCAATAATATTACTTAAAAAACCCCATCTTCTTGCATGTCCCCTAAGAACTGTGGCAGGGATTCTGGTAACATTTATTGTAGTTTTCAGGGTAACTGAGCTTTGATGGAGCATAGACATAGAAATAAGCTGGACGACTGCCAGGAGCCATTTCGTGGGTGCAAAGAGGTCCTTGCAGTTTGAGGAAGCAATACGCACATAGTATAGCAAAAGCTGACAAGATTAATCCTAGCTATAGGTCAACAGTGTTATCTGCACAGGGGGTTAAAATGGGGGTTTTGTAGAAAGCAGTTCTAAATGACTTTGAAAGAAATTAAAGAATGAAACAATGACTGGGGTTTTTATTGCTTCAGAATTTGAGCTTATCGTAGAGTCCTAGCTATAAATGTAGTGCTATTCCGTTCTTGGTGTCTTACTTGACTAAGGTCTCTGTTATCTGATTTTTATTTTTTTTTTTAATACTTCCTCTACCTTCTATCCAAGGAGGACTGATCTTCTGTTAAGGTACAAGCCTGGAATTGAAAGGAAAAAAGTGCTCTTGCCATTTAACTACTGCTCAGGCATGTAACGTTGAGGTTGGAAACCCACATAATTACACTGAAATCCGCTAGCCACATTTTTCATAGCTGGCCATAAATTGTTGCTGCATTATTGCAGAAATGTGGTATGAATGCACAAACTAGCACTGGGCCAACAGTGTGAATACTGTGGACATGTGTAATATCTGCAGCATCCATGTTTGCACCAGTTAATAATGACCAAGAGAAACAATTGCATTTCTGAGTACTGACTCCTTACAGTTAGGGAGAGAGAGCTTTGACCACAGTGACCACAGCCTGAGCCTGTCCCTGTTGGGAAGGCAGTACCTGGCTTTACAGGATGTGCAAGGACTTGAGGGCATTAAGGTTTTCTTGCTACGCCCTCTGTAAAAGTTCAAAGGTAGTTCTTGATGGCACAGATGGCCAGGAGATAAGGCTGGAGAGAGCTCTCATACTCATGTGTGTCACATCTTGTGGTGTTTGTAGGATCAAGACCTGGCAAAAATGCTGCACTGGTTTTCATTCAGAGGGCATTACCTACTAGCAATTTGTGACTGGGATTAAGGCCCCTTTGAGCCACTTAGGTGGTATAAAGGGGATGAATCTCATGATGAGAACAACTCTTAATATTGATTATTCTCACCAGGCACATTCTTCTCCCGCCCCCTCCTGGCACATACACACAAATCTAGGTCTTATGATTCTTGGTTTGTAATAGCTGATGGATATTTTTCTGTTTTGATAACGCATTTTGCTATCTAAATCTGGGTCAGGGGAAACTGGCAAGAACGTACTACTTGCTCTAACCTGAATTAGTAGAGCTGTTCATCACATAGTCACTTGGTAAATCCTTTTCCCTTTTGCTTTGTCTCTCTTTGCCCCTCTGGAGAAATGGGGCATGTATGGTAAAAACCACTGCAATTCTGGTAACTATCAGTGTAAGTAAAGATCTGCTAAGTTTCATTCTGACACAGAAGAATTCCAAGAGCAGTTATTACTCTTGATTAACAGTGATCTCCAACTCCAGCATATAAAAAGAGGTTTATTCTACAGTCCTCTGTTTGCCTGTGTGTGCTTCCAAATGAGCCTGTCAGTTTTTCCTGTTTTTTGTTTATTTTATTTGGGTTTTTTCCACTCACGTAGGAGGAGCTCTTCGTAAATATCTGCAAGCATCCTGTTTCAGAGCCCCCATTGAGATCTCCAGTGCTAGAAAGGCTGCAAAAACAAGGAGGCAGTAGGTGATTTAGTCTCAGTATCGCCTCCCTTGCTGAGAGGTGTATTCTTGGAGGTTTTGATGCCCCATCCCTGGAGGTTTTTAAGGCCAGGTTGGATGAGGTTTTGTGCAACCTGGTGTAGTGGTAGGGGTCCCTGCTCATAGCAGGGGGGTTGGAACTAGATTATCTTTAAGGTCCCTTCTAACCTTAACAATTCTATGGTTCCATGATTCTGTCTGCACGTGTTGTCTGTTGTATGACCTCTCTTGAGGAAAGAAGCTTTTTTTTTCTTGCAGCTACTGGTTTATTCAACAGCAGGGACAGCCAACTTCCAATTCCATGGCTGTTGCTCTACATGTTATTCAAGTACAAATAAATAAGTTGGTACAGGATATATTCAAGATGGAAGAATGCAGCTCTCGTAAAGCATTCCCAGACTCTCTTAGACAAACTCAGAGACATTTTCTGCACAGCTGTTGTCAGATGTAAACGGAAAGAAGCACTTAAATGAACAAATCTAATGAAATTCCATTACTCAAATAGCCTGCTTTTTTCTCCCAATTTTGTTATATTGACATAATTTTGGAAGTCTGATGGGAATGTTTTAGTCAGGTCTGAAGTACATGTAGTTCATCAAAGTGAATCCAAATGGAATATACTTCGGAATGTGTTTGCATAATAACATAGAGGTTTTGTGTCTTTTGTGTGTGTGTTGATATGGAAAAAAAAGGAGATTTGCTATGTCAGTAATTGCCACATATCTAGCAAGAAAGAACAAAAAATCGTAGACCTGCTTGCTAAGCACACCTGGATTCCACACTAATTTCCTCTAATGGTAGATACTCATTTGCACGATATGCTTTTGCTTCATCTATTAAACATACCATTTCAAGCTGCAGACAAAAGGTTTACCTTGGGACTGACTCTCAGCTTAAAGCTATGCAGCATTTTTCTATGCAACTTGCATAAAAATCAAGCAGATTTCAAAAATCAATGTTTGCCTTCTGTAAATTCTCTCCCTATGCATGAATTTCATATATGCCAAAGAGTCAGGTGAGAAAAGCCCCCGCCATGGTATGATAGAGATGTGTCACAGCAATAGTGTAGCCTGTTTGGTGTGTACCAGGCCTGTAGTGTGGCATACTAGCTTGAGGTCACAGATCAGTTTATTTTGCATCAGTTCATAAGCCTTCATTTAGCATTAATTGATAGTATTTTACAGTTTAACAATGTCGTGGCTATATGAGGAAATTGAGATAGAATTTGCATACTAACAATAAAGAAGGAATAAACACTGTTTCACTGAAAGGCAAAATTAGGAACAGAAATAGCAAGTGTAAATTAAATTATTAGAATCATTACTTCCAACCCATTTAGGATTGCTTTTCATTGGCAGGCACTGCTAACCTGCTTTTATACGGCAGGGAGAAGCTACTTCTCCTGTGTAGCTTGTTATGATTCCTTCCACCTCCTGAGAGATGCCTTCTGGGCATTTTATAAAACTTGGTTGGGGTTCCGAGGTATGAGCTATTGCTTGCTACGTGGGAAAATCACAAAATATACAGATGTAGCCAGAGGCAGAGGGGAGGATGAAAGGTCTGTGAAAGAACGCCTGATGCTGTCATTCATGATATAGAACTGGTGTTATGGTCCCATGTTGCCTGTTGGGCTAGCAGATCTGTCTAGTTTTTTTTGGTTTTTGCTTTTATCTTGATGAGGAGAAAAAATAACCTCTCTTAATTGGGGGGGATTAACCAGGTTTGTATAGCTTCACATTATGACTTACTATATGCTTGCTTTATCTTCCTTTCTATGCAGCTGTAGAGGTTTGTTTTTTTTTCTATCAAAGTATCTATGTTTACTATTTCAGTATTTTCTGCAAATGTCTTCATTTGCTAGAGGGTTATAGAAACCGAACATAAAAACCCACCAAAACAGACTAAGTAAATTGAGCATTCCGTTTGAATGAAAGTTTACAGACTTTTTTAAATGGGCATATTCTATCTTCTAGTTCTCTGGGGATGGTGACTCTGTAGAAACTATATATATATGTGTATATATATACACATTAAAAATTAATCAAACATTTTGGTATAGATCACAAATGTACTGACTACAACAAGAAACAGGGTTGCACAGGTCCTCTGGAACGAGGTGAGAGTCTAGGTAGTTATTCCAGTGCTGTCCTGCCAACTTGACCTGGTAATAACAAATAAGCCCATTGATGGTGAAACTGGTTAAGAAAGGCCCAAGAACTAGAGCAGACTAGAGTGCAATGGCTCGGCTGAAAAAATGAAGCAGGCTGGGGGCAGAAGTCTTGTACCTAGAGGTCCCATTACTGTAGGAAACCCTTCCTCATAGGTGTCAGCTTTGGGGCTCTGCATGTATTGTTGTGCTCAAAAAGTAATTGTGCCTCTGTCTGCACAGGGGCCAGAAAAGCCATGAAAAAGAATTAATTATTGCCCATGTTGTGAAGTGAGCTTTTTAAGTTAAGACATAGAAGTGTGTGATAAACTATTTCTTTCTGTTCACAAAGGAGTTCAGTTTGGGGTCTTTGCTCTTTTCCCTAAAAGGCTGGCCATTGTGTAACAAAATGGAAGAGCAGGCTATAGCTGTAAATACATTTAATCTGCTTCCATATTTAAGGTATGTGACATCTCTTACTTGTGAATCATTGCAAGCTGCCAATCTGAGCTGCACAATATTCATATTGGCAGTGCTGACTTGAATACCTCTAACAGATGATAGTAGCCTGTGGTGACAGGTACCAGGCCCTATTCTCCAGAATTTTCTACAAATATCCATGGTCGAACAAAAGGAGTTGAATCATCTTGCTAGCCAAACAGCTTGGCTATTTTGCTGTTATTTCCCCAATATTAGCAGTTCATGTGATCTCTTCATTGACTTAGTCTCCATCTATTGGGCCATGTATAATCTTAATTCTCTTTAAAAACAAACAAACAAAAAGCTGTGCTCATTTTTTGGAAAAAAATTAAACTATTTAAGTTATGCTGAATTTCTGAAAGAGTACTTGAGGTGTCTGCTACTGTCAGTCTCGCTCCGGTTGAATCATCTTGTATGATTGTTCTCTACAGATAATAATTCTTTACTCATGAGAATTTGTTTTCATTTTGTTCTGAAATGAAAACAAGGAGCAGAGGAGCCGATTTGGATTATATTGATTAAAATTTATTTTTCTTCAATAAAGTCAAACAGAATTCTCTCACAATATTAATTCTAAGATGATACTGAGGGCTTCATGTAGGACTGCCATGAGAGAAAACACAGTATGAAAAGATACTGTTAAATCCAATATGCTTAAACTTCTCCCTTCTTCTAATTCCTAAATATATGGAGACAGTATCTTCTGAGTACCTGAGTTACTATATTTCTTCAGAAGAAAGAACTGGCTAAATCTCTCAATAGGTTTTTTGCATCTCTTTACATGTGGGGGAGCTGTAACCGCTCATTTAGAGTAAGGAGCAAAGTTTAGACCCAAAAAAAATCTGAAATTTGCCAAGTTTCTCTGAAAAGTTTTGCATTACTTGGATTTTATATCTGTATTGCTATGTTAGCAACTAAGGTGAAAGGACAAGAGATAAGGAAGGAAAATTTATATTGACCAGCAGTATAAAATAAAATACTTGGGACACCAAGGATATTGAATGAAGTATTAAGTACAATTTAATTTTACAGTCTTCTATTAATGTTTTATGACTGACTTTGACATTACTGATAGTAGAGAAGGTATGTGGCTATTTTTGAGGGACTTCTACAATATCTGAATTATAAATTCTTAGCTTTGCAAAGGTCATTGAGTCAGGACATTCTTAGAAGGGCACCCTAATATTACATGGGGAGGAACTTGAAATAACCACTCAGAATAAAAATAAGCTATGTGGTCTCAAACTCTACATTAAAATACGGGTGGTCAGAAATCACTTGCAATTACTTTACACAGCACAAGTCCACATGAGTAAAACATCAGGTGGTCTTCCTGTTTGTCCTTTTACAAGCCTTAAATTCTTCTTTCTTTTTTTCTTCCCCTCCACCTTCGTAAGTCATTGAAATGGAAGATTTCCATTCTGGAAGAGAGCCTTCATGTAATGTCTGCTAGCTGGGACCTGAGGAGGTTTCAGGGCTTTATCAAAATTTTATCCTCTGGCTTTACCCAGACTTTTTAGCACAATTCTGCATGAATTGGAGCTGTACTATCACACCAGTCAGCTGAACTGTTATTAGCAGCTCTTTTTTTGGTGCCTGGGTTTGCTCTGTAAATAGTCTGTGATGCATTGTGCTTCAGTCTCCAACCAGTTCCAGTACAAGTTTTCAGGATGCAATTTTGGCATGGGGCACCAAGAATGAACTTTCCTTTAAGCTGAACATTTAAGTTTTCCTGACTAAGTCACTGGCTTCTAACCCAGAGTTTCCAGCCTATTGCCCATGAAGAAAAAAATGCCTTTGACAAAACGATCACATAGGAAATGGTCTATGTTACACAGGCAGAAATACACCCTCTACCTTTTAAAAAAAGAGTAAAAAATATCAGAGCTAGTCCTAGAGTCTTAGATCCAAAATTTCACAAATACTGTTTTTGAAGCACTTATTAAAAATGAAATAAAAGAGTTAATTAAAACAAAAAAGGAGCCTCATGCTTTAGCAAAGCACTATAGAGCCACTGGTGGTACAATTGCTGGAAAAGTAATAATGCCTCATGATTAGATACTCGTTTTCTCCAGCTGTGCTGTTTTCACTACACTGTTAGGAGTAGATGCTTTGTTTCCTCTGGGGTGATACAACTTGATTTAAAACGGAAGTCATAAACTATAACATATGATACTGAGAAATAAGGTTATTAAAGGAATTAGCAAACAATAAGCTGCTGAAGGCTGTCAGGGTCTATAAAATTAGAATGGAAATTGTATTTGTTGACATTTGTTATCCTTTCAGTGGCTGAGGAGAGGAAATCCAAATATACTGTAAAGCTGTAGGATTCTGGTAACATGTAAGGAAGTGTGAGTGCTTCTATAAAGCCATATTTTTTGAGCAAAATGCAGAAGTGATGATAAGACTGAAGAGTGTTCGTGATATGTATAAACAGCCTGCAGGTAATTAAAGTAGAAATTTTAGAAACATTGCCTATTAATTACCTGAGAAAAGTTAGCTCTGTGGCCATTTTGCAAGGATCCTGGTACTTTACTGTTGCTGTTACTGTCTTCAACTAAGTCTGCTAATATCTCTTGGCTGTATTTTGGCTGAGCAGATGCACAAGAGGAAAGCTGGCACACTGTCTGCATGCTTCACAGGTTACAGATACTCTATCATCTCTTCTCATCACTGATTTACACAGAGGGCAATAAAACATGCAGGATTTAGGGGTTTTGTTTTTTACATTTTTTTTTGTGAGGTTTTCTATATTGCTAAGATACTTCAATATACAAATGGATATAAAAATAAATTATTTAAACTAAGTAACCCAGAAAAATCTGTGATTCTGAAATATTTGAAAACATTCTTCTCCACCCCTTTTGCCTTGGGAATCAAGGGACTGATTCTACTTCATTGGTCCCTCAGCAG
The DNA here is from genome assembly GCA_020745705.1 of Hemiprocne comata. Taxonomy (NCBI): domain Eukaryota; kingdom Metazoa; phylum Chordata; class Aves; order Apodiformes; family Apodidae; genus Hemiprocne; species Hemiprocne comata. The sequence continues at coordinate 11,276,953 of CM036597.1, read as the reverse complement.
CATCGAACAGTTTTAGATCTGCTTCAAATTTTGCCCAGCTGTTCATGGCTCAGAGTGAGTCTCTAAAGCAACATTTCTGGTGTTCTGGCCACATCTGTGCCTTCATGCCCAGAGCCCCACAGGGGCAGACAGAGAATGGCAAACTGACTAGCCTCTGCAATCCCTTAATATTATAATATATTCTATTTCAGTAAAAATATTGCTATTATCAAAATTGTTCCTTTTGGTTTTGGAGAACAAATACATGTCTAAAAAACTTTTTTTTTAAAAAAAAAAGAAATAGTTGTTTAATAAGCAGTATGTTTCCCCTGTGGGGACACATGAGGGGGGGATTAATGTGCTGTATTATACATCTCTGCATAAATCTCTCTGGGAAGTCAAAATTGATTCACTACAATTGTGGTTATGCCCTTGAAATTTCACTGAAAAATACTGTAGTTCCCAATCTTGCTGTCCACATTCACCATTCTAAAAGACTGAAATAAGATCATATCATCTCATTGGGACCAATTTTATTCTGTCATATTTAAGCACTACAGAGGTTTTAACAGTTTAATAGCTATATTTCACTGCTTAACAAGAGAAACATCATAATATTTCTCATCCTGTTACTAGTGCCCCTCTCCTGGTGCTCTGTTATGAAATATAGATTAGCTTTCCTGGGAAGAAAAAAAAAGTGCTGTCTTGTTCTGATGTTTTAGAACCTTCTTATTTTCTCCTAAATAGTTTGCAGAACTTCCTCTCCTATTCTAATTCACAGCATGATCATTTTTATTTTGAATATTTAAGTGCTAAAAAACACTGTTTAAATAATGTTTTGATTGAAGAAGCTAGTACTCTGTTCAAAGTTTTCTACCCATCTCCCAGTGGCTTGAGTCCAAAGGTTATGGGAGTTGGGCACCCTGCTCTTCTATGTCCCTGCAAAAGTACACATCTAGAGGAGGAACTGGATCATTCTCCTAGAACAGAGTTTGAGAAAATACTAATTCTAGCAGTTGGACTGAATTATATTGGTTACAGTGAATAATAATTTCATTTTAATGATGTTCCTTCTGTAGAACAGAGAATCAGAGCTAATCATATGGAGCACTTTTTTTGGCCTTCAGCACTTTTACACTTAAGCTCTGTCAGGTAATGAACAGGAACGTTATTTTCAAAAAGACAGAATTTAATGAACATGCATAATTATTTGCCTATTGCAAAAGCAAACTCAATATGAGAGACAAAAAGAGGCATTTTTCCCATCTCTTTTTCAATTCATGAGTAGCAATCACTTTAATCTTTAGGCTGGTCATGTGCCAATTGCTAAGTCTAGTTAGTGTACCTTTGAAAGCTTGCTGCTGCTGCTTTCTGAGAGAGAGAACTGTACCTCAAGAGAATTTACTGGCCTGAAATAGAAATAGTCTCAAACTTATCTTGATGGACCAGAATGTTGTGTCATTATTGAAAACACCTTGTACTTTTGAGCAAGCGAGGTGTGAGATCAGCTTCACGTCTTTGCCCCACTTGCAGTTTTTGTTTTATAAGGACATGCCAAGCTTTTCTGGTTATCGTGCATTGAAATTATTGTCAATAAAGGTTGTCACCATGGAATGGTGACATTACCATTCTGCAATAAGACTTCTGAAAGTTATACACCAAGAGTCACGGAGCCCTCTGTGCCTGCGACACCTGCCAACAGCAAGAAGGAAAGTACCACCAGGGTATTTGAAACGTACACATCACATTTCGGTAGGCAATGATTAAAGTCTAGCCATGTAAGATACTAACACTGTTATAAACATCATCCTTTTATTTTAGATCTAACCTTTTGATTTAAACTTTCCTGAATTTATTTCTGGATTACTTTATTTTCATTTTGAATGTGCTTTTTCTTCCTTTTTTCTAGTAAGGCAGAACATGCCTTTCATATGCCTTTTTGTTGACCTATAGAGTTTTATAGCTTTCAGCTTCAGATAGTCTCAGTGAGTAGCAGACCTTTGTGTTTCAAAGGAATCAGGATTTTTAGAATGGCTCCTTCCCCTTCCCTGTCCTCCCCTTCAAAAAAACTCCAAAACACCTCTATTTTGTTTCACTGGGAGTTGATTGTGTCATAAATCTATTAGTCAACTTTGAAAGTGCGAGCTAAAGTTTTGTTGGAAGACATAATTAATGCTTAGAAAATTGTACAGTGCACAGTTCTTTGTGTCCATCCTGGAAAGTGTGAGTGACAGGTATATTTTGTACTCTGTTTCAGTATCTGTACTTCTCAATAGGTTGTGACTGCCAGCTGTTTCCCAATAACCTTTTCAGGAACAGGAGGACTTTTACTCTACTGTCCATAAAAATATGCCTCTGCTGTTGCCACTAAACTTTATGTAAGCCATAAAATATCTTTTGGCTCCGACTTGAAACACAAGGAGAATGTTTGCACAATGAACACCAGACATTGTCAATGTTAATGTGTAATGTCTGTTGGCAGAGTTCTCTGTAAAGATTTTTTAGCCAGCCAAATGTTACTTCTGTTTCACTCAGAACTCATGTTTGTCATGGTATAGGAAGAGCAACAGGTTGCATTAAAACTGACTACTGGCAGTTCAGTTTTTTCCTGTTGCTAGCCTTTTGAGTAACTCCTGGCAGCAATGATATATAAAATGTTATTTTCAAGCCTTCTTTAGCTGACAGTGGATAGTGGAGTGCTCTACTGAGAATCTTAAGGCAATAAATATATTTATACCCATTCACACATATATGTTGGATATAGATACCTTAATGGATATCTTCAAAGTTATATGCTAGGTATTTAACAAAAATGCATGAAGGACTGGTCACATGCTGCAATTAATTTCACCAGTTTCTGACATTATTAGTATCCATGATGACAATATTTGAATCAATTTGGACTGTACTTGGAATAGATACTTCAAGCTTCATAATAGATAGTGTGATTAAAACATTTTTGATACATATCAAAGCTACATATAACAAAAGAGAAGAAACCATGTAAATTTTTTCTTTTGTCATCTTTTAAGGTTTCAGTACTTGCTTATTATGAATAATACAGATGTATTATTGTGCAACTATGTCTGCACATATTTGTGCATGATTTCCAATGTGTAGATGGTATGAATACTTTATCTAACTAAATCCTTCATTTTTTGATACAGAATAATAAACCAAGCCTGTAGTCCATCCTCAAGTAGTGATACTAATTAATGTATGGGGTTTTTTTGTTTTGGTTTGACAAGAAGTTTCAAGATTTTTTGATGAGAATTTTCAGTCAAGACATTGAAATGAAAGGGGAGTTCATTATGTGGATGCCCAGGTATAAAGTTAGTCATTATTCTATATGACACGGTGGAGCAGACTATTGAACAGAAAAATTTTGCAACAGGCTTTTCTGAATCTAAAGTATATCCAAATGCTTTTTCCAGGCTTGTAGAATATTTGCATAATATATGGAAGTAACAGACTGGAAGAAATTTACTAGTGGAATTCATCAAGAATCAGTCTTGGGACCAATTAAAAATGTATTTTCAAGAATGATCCTTGTGTAGATGTTGTGCTGATGAAGTCTGCTGCACACAGAGGTAAGAGGCATTGTTAGTACAAAGGGCCATGAAGATAATCAAAGGGCTGGAGCACCTCTGCTATGAAGATAGGCTGAGAGACTTGGGGCTGTTCAGCCTGGAGAAGAGAGGGCTCCAGGGAGACCTTGTAGCAATTTCCAGTACCTGAAGGGGCTCCAGGAAAGCTGGGAAGGGGCTTTTCACCAAAGAGGGCAGTAATAGGACAAGGGGTAAAGGTTTTAAACTGAAAGATGGGAGATTTAGGTTAGACATCAGGAAGAAATTCTTCACCATGAGGGTAGTAAGGCACTGGAATAGGTTGCCTAGGGAGATTGTGGAAGTCCCCTCCCTCGAGGTGTTCAAGGCCAGACTGGATGAGGCCTTCTACAGCCTGGTCTAGTGTGAGGTGTCCCTGCTCCTAGCAGGGACGTTGGAACCTGATGACCTTTAAGGTCCCTTCTGACCTTAACCATTCTTTGACTCTATAAAGGAGTATTAGAATATCATACACAAAATAAAGACCCCTAAGAAGTCTGAGAGTAAGAGTAAATAAAATGTACTGGTATGAAAAGCAGATCTGTGCATATGAGAAACCCCAACACTAACTTCTGCAAGGTGACAACTCATCCAGTGGGAAGGCTTTAGGACTACAAGTTGATAGTAAGATGACTATGGTTGCCTGAGCGATAGAGCCATAGACAGGCAAATACAATCTTTCAAAGCACTGCAAATTATTTCCAATAGAGAGGAAAGTATGCTAATATTGTAATTGCACAGTGTTTTTCAGCTGTCTGCTGGAACACCATGCTCAGTCTTGGTCATTCATGCTCATTATAAAAACAAAACCAACCAAACAAAATCAAACAAACAATATGTGATACTGAACTTGGAGAAAAGAAGGGTCACCTGGTGTATACTTTCCAAGTTTCAAGTTATCTCTCTGAGATTGCAGTTGCATGCACTGTTTTAAGGCATGAAGAAGGTTGTTATCTTTGTGCTGAGCCACGTGGTGTGCATATTTTTTCCTTCTATCCTAGTATAACCTTGTTCTTGTTGTGAAGGATTCTGATTTTTATTTTTCCTGGTGTCCTGTTTTCCATATGCTTTTCACCATTGTACTTAAGCATCTAATGATTGTGAATAAACATACTCTTCTGTTTTCACAAGACTCCCATGCTAAGTATTTGTTCATATTTCAATTGAGGGACAAAAGTGGAGGATAAATTTAATAGTTTACCTATAGTTTTCCTCAGAAGTCAGGAATTTAAATCAGATTTCAGAATCTTTACTTGGTGTCCTACCTCATAGGCTATTGTTTCTTTTTTAAACAGGTGAGCGTTTACTATGGTGGGGGGAAATTAACAACTGATGGCTAGTACAGGTGTGATAAGTTAAATTTTGTACTTCTTTTCTCACAAAAGAAGATGGACATACAGCCAGTGTCTCCCAGGTCTACCAGAACAGAAAGCCAGACATTTTACCATCTGGTCACTCACTGCATATTGGGGGGAGAGGCAAAATGTATAGATATATTACAAATATATCTTTATATCCTTTAAAGGAACTTTAGACATAGTTTTACATGGTGTTTTTTATACTGATTCATTCAAGTTGTTAAATGTTTTTATGTCTATTCTCATTATTAACTGGGTTTATGATTACTGGGGAGCTGTTGAGAAGTGGGTCACAACAAGGTCACATTGACTGACCCTTGCCTTTACCCCATAGGACTGAAGCAAACCCAAGAAAATAAAAACAAAATGCAGGAAAGAAGCATGTTCTGAACATGCTGGATACTAAAGTTGATTTGCATAAACAATCAGCACTGAAAACCCATATAAGCATTCAGCTACGACACTATTCATAAGGGAAAAATTGGGACCAAAAGCTTTGATCTGTCTTGAGCTCCTCCCCTGTAGTCGAGAAATGAGCAATTTTTTTAATGCTTTGTGAAGCAGAAGTGAATCACTGATTTTTAAAAACAATAAAAAAGTATAAGCAGCTCACATACTAGGACTCATTACTGTACTCTTATACCTGAGCAAGTATTGAGATTTTTCACATAATCATGTACAGTCTTATTTATTTTGTGTACTTCCATGAGTATGTGCATGAGTAGCTAATACAGACAGAAAAGGCCAGAGCCAAATCCCCGGATTCGGGTACTTCTGAGCTGTGGAGTGTTCAAAATCCAAATCGGGGCTTTACAGCTTGAGCCCTTCTCTAATATTTATTCAGATTTATGATAAATGTAGTACTTTAGAGCTAATTCTTGGTCTTAATGTAGCCGTTGTTCAGTCGTGACTACAGTGTATTAGCACCATACATTCATCTCTGAGCCTGTAGACACCTAAGCCTCTGTTCTCCAGGGCTTTATTTATTTATTTACGCCTTTGCTTGTTTGATAGATGGCAGCAGATAAGTGTTTCCTAACTGGGGATGTCTCATTAGTTTTTACTTTTAGTATCATCTGTCATATGACAGAAAAAAACGGGGAATTTTTTCACACTTGAATGACCTTACTGTGTTTTCACTTTTAGCTGCTTGTGTGTTTTCACAGGTGGGGCAATCTATAAATATAACCTTATCCTTAAATGCTATATTCAAAGAAGATGCATTTATACTATAACCAGAGCCCTATCGTCTTGTCATTACAGCTCCTCTGTTGTTGAAGAAGCAAGCTTGTTCTGTGATATGGAAGGTGGGGACTGGGAAGCTGGCTCTGCTAAGCCTTGCCTAATGCAAACTGCTTTAGTATGCACATCACATCATGCCGGCTATACTGCAGGGAGCAGGCAGTTATCGCACAAGCGTGCATCCTCAGAGCCAGGATAAACACTCCGTTACTCTCCCTCTAAACTGCTCTTCTGGGAGGGAGAGAAAATAAATAGGGAGCAAGAGAGACATTTGAAGTAACCTTTTTAAGGAGGAGGCAGCAGCCAATAGAACCTTTCTTTCTTTTTTTTTTTTTCTTCCTCTTTTTTTCTTCCCACTTCTTACTAGAGAAATCTGTGTTACCTCAGCAATTAAGGAGAAGAGCCAGCATCTAGGGTTCCAGGCTGTGAGGGGGAGTAGCAACTTGTACCAGGTAGGAAGCTCTTTCAGCATCCTCTTTAATTCATGCAGCTCAGTTACTACTTGCTCTGTTACTATATGGTGGCTGACTTCTGGAGACCTTGTGTCTGGCAGCCACCCTTCCCTGAGTGAAAGAGACCTTGGGGAGCTTTAATTGCCAATGACCTTCAGGGTATTTCTTGGAAAGACACTGGTACTTAGTGCTGTAAAGTAAAGCAACCTATACTTTCTTCTGACTGCTCAGAGGTGTGCATTTAGCATCTGCATGCAGCTGGGTGAAGCAGCAGCTGTTACCCGTCTACAAAACCATGTCACAAATGAGTAAAAATTAGCCATTTTATAATATCTGAAGCAGCTGCTCTGCATTTTTAGCTACTCGGCTGTATTACTTTCAAAAACTTATTACCATAAATTCTGTGTGTGCTGGAAAGCAAGCAGATACTTTTAGTGTATTCAAAGTTATTTTGACAGCTATCTACTCTATTTTCATGGTCGCTTATGCATATTTTATCAAGACTTTTCTAAACTTTCCTGAAGCAGCAACGTCTTATGTGGCAGATTAGTATTACTGCTAACAAATTATCAGTGTGATAACTGCAGTGAGTTGGTTACAGTATTTACCTTACAATATTGCCTACTGAGAGCCTGTGAGAATGCAGGCACATCCTGCAATGTTAGGGCTTGGGTGGGATGGAGCCCTAGGTCATGTATGCTCATCTTGTCTGCCTTAGTACTACAGACGGACTGAGAGGAAAGTGAGGAGGAGGAGGAGAAATCTATAATTGGGCTTTGTGATCCTGTTGTGCAGTGATTTCTTCCTAGTACTTTGCATTAGTGTTCCTTCACATGAATGAACTGGTAGGTGACATTTGTTCAACATTTTTGTATTGTCACAGTAATGTGACTTTATTAAAAGCAAGAGCAGCATTTGCATGCAATGAAAGAATAAGTTCAGAGCTTAGGAATCAATCCTGCAAGGGTCACCGTGAAGTTTGAGACCCTCAAAGTTTTGTTGTTTGATCAATTTAAGTTGCTGTCTTTGGAGCACTAAGGGAGTCTGAATCAAACTTCTGCAAGCTCTAGCATTCTCTTCTGTAAACAATACCAGTGACCAGTGAATTCTTATAGGTAAAAATAATTTTTAAAGTGTAAGCAGTGGCATGAGCAAGTATACCATGCCTGAAGATTTATTTGCTTGCAAGATAACCTGAAAATAGTGTTCAAAACAGTCAGAGCTTAGGCACCACTGCTGTAATAAAAAATAAATACTGATAATAGTAGTGCTCTCTCAGATGACTGTATGTGCACAACCTCTTCCTGTATGTAATTGCTCTATGCAGAAATAGCTCCATATATATTGTTTAAAGGTACCTTGTGACTCTTATCAGTAGGAAAAAATATTGAGGATGTCTAAATCCATATTTTTTTTTTCTGATGAGCAAAATGAAAAAAACAATTATTGGAAAATGAGAATTATATCTGATAGTAATAAAACCTAAGGAGGTAAAAAAGAAATTCAATGCTTCAGAGAATTCATACTTAGAAAATATCAATTCCATTAGCAACTAAGATAGGAAGAAACCTGGTATGGGAAAGTGATGTCTTGACTCCTTTTATTTCTCTTGATATATGAAATATGTGATGAAGAAAATTATACCAGTGCCATTCTAGTTTTTTAGCAGGTGTGCATTTGACGTAAGACTGAAGTAAATTATTACCTCAATGAGGAAAAGGGGGTAGTAATGGTAGTAAGTTCAACACTTTAATGCATTTCACTTGAAACTCATAAAATTCAGGTTTCAGAGAAGCTTCAGGCAAAGTACAGCTAGTTGGGGTTTGGGGTTTGTTTTGTTTTTTTTTTCTTTTGGGTTTTAATTTAATTTTTTTTTAAACCTCCAGTCCAAATGCTCACCTTAGGAATATGTAAAATCCTTAGACATTCTCCAAAAAAATGATTGACTCAAGCTTCAATTTTTGGCTTTAGCTTCAGGTTTTATTATTTATTAATTCATTGCCACACTTTTTAGAGAAAGGAATCATCAGAGAACTGTCCACTGGGATATAAAAGTTTCTTAGCTTGTTGTTGCTTGCAGGTCACTACCTTTCTATGCCTCACGTTACTCAAAGTAAATACGGGTGCTGGCAGATGCCTATTTGGATTCATATTGCAAATCTGAGTTTTTCCAGATTAACCTTTATTCACACTAGTGGTGCTTTATGTAGGTTTGCTTTTTTGTGACTCTAGTTCACCTTATAGGTCATGAATTTGACTTGAATAATTTTTCTTGGTATGTTACTGTTGCTCACCCTATGAAAAGCCTGCTAACAAACACTGCTTTCTTTATGGCTAAAAATTGGTTTACATTTATAAAACAGGTAGCAGACATCTATTTATGCCTCAGCCCTACCCTGGAAGGGACTACTATCCCTGCAGACAGCTTAGTGGGGTCTGTGGGATGGCCCTGTCCCATGGGGAAACCTTTACCAAGACGCCTCAGGAGCTCGAGTCGCTGCTAGCAAATCTGTGATGTCTGCATATCTACAGTTATAGATTGGACTTACAGTCCCAGAAATCTTATCATTTCTCAGCAGAAATGGTACAGTTGGTTATTATGAGATTTTCTTAAATAGGAAAATAGATCATTCTGACTACCACAGGAATTACTAGCTGACATCCCTGTTTGTCACATTGTAATGTGTGGGTATCCCCTTTGACCAAGGCTCCCTATTATTTCTCAGACCTGCTCAGTGGTACTCCTTCCAGCATCCATATGGTGGGGAACTGGGACTCCTAGTGTCATTGGAAACAAGGTTGTCTGTTGACGTATGAAAAAATAATAATAATAAAAAAATCTCTGTAAAAGTACAAGTAATTGATGTTTCTTGGTTCTTTTTGACACTTTACTGCAGTTCTGTTCTTTGTCACAAAGAACTCAGCCTTACTGGAGATTGTTGTTAGTATAAGGACTATCAAAATGCAATGCAGGAAATTCTCAGTGTTGATATAATTCTGTTTTATTATGAGTCCCTGGAGTGGCCATTGTCTTTTGATCTAGCTTTAGCTAAATTTAATAAGCTCCTTGGTTTTTGGAAGCAAAACGCGAAACACACAGTCCCAGTGATGTATGATGACTCTGCAGATCCCTACATGAGGATTTCCAAGCAACCTTCCAGTATGTTTTTGAGGGGCCAGAGCTGCACAATTACACTGAGCAGACATGTCCACACTCAGGCAGGTATTCTTCCTGCTGTGAACATAAACAAGAGTTCAAGACAAGATTTTCCTTTTTCCACTGTGAAGACATTCTGTAACGCTTTTCCAGATGAACACTGAGAGAAAATCAGGGACTTCTGCACTTTGCTTTCTACTTATGCAAGGGATTAGAATAAATGGTTGAACTCAGGGGATCAGGATTAATGGTAAGGCTGACTAACATTAACTAACATGACTACCATTGAACTTCACTGCCAGCTTTGAGAAACTAGTAAGTTACTTAACAGCACACAACTTTTGAGATTTATTTAGGCAATAATGCCCAAGAAACAAATCATTGCTAGCAATTAACTGCTTGTTTGTTGGTTGCTGGACCATCAATGCTGTAACAAACTGACTGTTAACTAAAGTCACAGCAACAGCAAATTCTGAGGTGGGTATCTGCTCTGTGTTTCATGTGATATAACTTCTTTGTCCTACACTTTTTTAGCAGCTAGGGACTCATTAAATAATTTCTTCCCTTTTAGTGCTTTTTGATGCCATGGAGAAAGATGACTGTGATGTTAGAGCTGGATTTGTGATGTCTATACTTTAGGCAAAATGTGGGGACTTTATTTTTTTCCCCTGAAACTTTATCGCTGCTTTTTTTAAAGACACCTTATGCAATACTATTATTTCTATAATTTTTTTAAATGAAAATTATAATTTTGGATATAAACTCATCCTTTGTCTGATTCAGTCAGTCCTGGTAGCAGTGTTTCAGACAAGAAAATTCTTCTGATATAGGTCATTCTTAGGATAGTCAGGATTGGAAAAAAATGTTTTGGCCTTATTATCCACAGCCTCATTTAGAGCTCAAAATTGAAAGTAAAACTGAATTGTGAGAGACCCAGAAAATTAACTGGAAACTGAACAGCCTTTTTAAAAATAATTTTATTTAAAGTTCCAGATTTTATTTAATGTTGTATTTCATTGTTTTACTTCTCAGTAGGCAGAAAAAAAAAAAGGAGCAAAAGCTAGATAATATTATTTCTTTTAAGGTACCATAGCTAGTTTATCTCTGTGGGCTTTGCTTGCTTGATCCAGAAATGGTCAATAGCTCAGGGTGCAACGTGTGTAGGTTAACTTGTGGCTAATGGAATTGAGGTGGGCAGCTCTACTGAGGCTGATTAGAACCATCACAAAATCTGCCATGCTACAATGAAATGAAGAGAGATGGATTTAGGTCAGTATCTAATGAACCCCACACACAATGCTGGCAGGAAAAAAAAATCCTTCAAAAGCTAAATATGGAATCTGAGTAATTTGGAATTAGAAAAAACCCCCAAAACACCAGGCACTTGCTTATATGAGACTTCAGTCTGAATCTTACCTAGTACAGAAAATGATACTATTTTTCCAAATAAAGAGGAAATATCACACAAGTATCTGTACCATATGAGGCTTAAAACCCCCTGAAAACACTAAACTTGTTAGTTTTAGTATGTGTTTTATGAAAGCATTAATCACCCTTTGTACACTTCACAAGCTCTTATTTTTATATTTATTTTAAGCAATCAGGCAATGTCAAGGTTGATGGCTTTTCCAGGGCAGGTGAAATTTGTCAGGATTAAGCTTTCTTATTGGAGAGCTGCAAGGGAGGCGGAGAGATGGGAGAGCAATTTTTATTATATTATAGTGCATTAGTTTGGTACAATAAATGTCGCTGTGAAGTACCTCTTTGGATAAACCAATTTATTGCTCTAAGCGCAGGGGGTGGAGAGAAGAAGGATCATTCTGTTCAGCTCCCTATGTAGTGAGGTGTACAGTAATTTGAATTCACCAGTAAAGAGCAAAAGTAAGCAACTGAAATTCTGAGAAAGAAATTATTTTTATGAAGTGGCCATGCCGTTGGGTGTTTTTTCCTTCTGTGCTTGTTCCTTCCTTCAGTGTCAATTAGACTGGTGCAAATCTCTCGGAGAAGATAAAGAGAAGCAGTAAAGGTAAAAAAGTTGTTCTTTTGGTAAACTTCTTTATTTTGATATTTTCTTTCTTAAAATGACAGCTATTTAAATGAAATCAAATTTCCTAGTATAAAATATATCCTTCAAGCTATTGAAATTAGTGTTTTGTTGAACGTGAGGCATACCCCAGTGTTGTGGAGCAGCTGGTACCTTTATTTACATTTGCCTACAAAACACCTGCCAGATTTAACATCAAAACACTGCAGTATGTAATGAGATCTTTAAGTCTGCAGGAATGAATGACAGACTTCTCTATTCTCTTGCCAGGAAAAAAATAATTCTGGTGTAAGATACTAAACCAGAAAAAACAGTTTGCATAGGACAAAACTAACTTGGCTTTATTCATACTTTATCTGTAGACCTTTCAGAAACTAGAGAAAATAGACACTACTCAGCATATATAGGTAAGGATATCAGAACCTGAGTTGCAAATGAATTGTGACCTTTCAGTACTCAAATGTATGAAATTAATTTTTATGTGGTATATTAATATTGGGTTATCATCTAGGATCAACATTTTTCATAAGTGAGCATAATTCAGGCAGAATGACAGAGGAAGTACATGTTGCACTGAGAAGAAACCCAAGCCGTTCAGCGTGACTTTATTGCAACAGAAACCAAAGGTCAATTGCCTGGAGAGATGAATTATTGGCTGTGTTAGAGTTCTGACCCAGTGTTCACCATTGAGTGCCTTTGTAGCCATATAGAAGAGCAGCTACACTTGAATCTTTCTCCCTTTTAGCCAGGAAAATTGCCCAAATTTTAGTTGAGTTTCCTAAAAAGCTACACTTAAGGTAGCCTCAACATGAGAGATTCCTAACTGGTCCATCTTCCCATCCTGCCCCAGACACAGCATGCCTGTGTTGTGTTTCTTTGCTGGCACAGGGTGTAATGCCAGCCTCCCAGGGCATCCTGGCAGCTGTAGTTTTTGTCTGGATTCCTGGCACTGAACTCTCTCTAGATGCTTTTAGGACACTATTTAAAGAAATACTTGTACTTTTCCCCACAAATGGCCCTTGAAATGGACATTGCATTTAGAATTTACAGACTCGAGAAGGGACTGCCATTTTTTCCAGGTACTGTACAGAGATCAGTGCAAGGTGGGAGGTAAGCACTAACAGCCAGTGAGAATGGCCTCTTCTTTGTGTGCTTCCTCCTTGAGTAACATCAGCTCTCTGCATCCATGGGAACGTACAGAGTGTGATGTAGATCAAAGGCAGCTACCACCAGCTTCCCTGCAGAAGCTGATCTTGGTGGCAAACTACTGGTTTGGGAGACTGGAATGACTTGGGAGTCCAGTTGGGTTTGCAGTATTGGCAGTTTAGGCAGTAATTTGTTGCCTTGAGAAATGAATGCATATATTATGGAAAGGATGGAATCCTTTACCTGAATTTAAGCCAACACCACAGACATCTGGCACTCTATTTGCTCAGTTTCTGCTTCTCACTAGTGGCTGCATCACCACAATATCAATTTTATATGGTGCTGAAGTTTCCCTAATCGTACAAAAGGTATTTGGGTGTTTGTGCCAATGATAGTACCACAGGAGATTTTCCCATGTGCCTTTGCAAATAAACCCTTGTCCTGTCCTTTCTTTAGCTGTTTTTCCACAGTGCTGCTCCATGTGGCAATTAAACAGTGTTAGTACATATGGAAGGCTGGCACTTTGGCTAGTCATGGAGCTACTGATGAAACATGGCTTCTCAGGGGTGCTTGTTTAGGTATGAGGAGGTAAAGAACAGTGAATGGGGCTGGGCTGTGCTTATGAGGAAGAGAAGCCATATTTGAATGTTATAAACCTGGTCAAAGAATGAGTTTGAGAGACGACAGAAGTATCATCTCTGAAATTCGGAGCATATTCTCTTTTTTTGTTGTCTTTTTTTTTTTGTTGCTGTTTGTTTGCACGCTTCATTCCCTGAGAGTACTTAACTAAAAAATGCATCAAAGAAGTAACCAGCAGCTACCTTCAAGAATTTCACTTATATATAAAATTTATCATTTAAAAGGTCAAAGCAAAGTCAACAGATGTTTGAAATAACAAATGCATGGAATATTTTATTTTTTGCCCAGAGTTTGTGTACAGCCTTGGTGTACAATGACCCATTCCACAAAGTTTTCTTTTGTGTCTAACACAAGTGATGAGTAGCCAATGTTTTTATTATGAATGTGGGTTTCGTAAAGATGTCTCAGTTTATATTGACATTTGATGAATTATACACTTAAAAACTGAAACATTAAGAAAAAAAACAGGTGTAGGTGCCAGAATGTCCTCAGGAGAAAATTAAAGAACAGTATATTTTAGGGCACAAGTGTGTGTTGCAAAATACTCTTTTTGGTGGTTACTGAGTAGTGAATACCAAGTCTGTCATTTATGCTTGTTTGATTTTTTTCCTTTTTTTTTCTTAATTCATTAAGCACATGCTGAAAAACAAGTATCCTATAGAATGAATTGACAGGAATTAGCCAAAAACATTTTTTACTGTCATGACTCTTGGCAATTTTTAAGAGATTTAGAATAGGGCATGCACCCTTGAGTTTTTCTCATTCTGCATTAAGTCTGAACAGTCTTTCTTCCTTTGTGTCTTTCTTCTCTGAAATTGCATGAGACAATTTGACAAGCAGCTGTAATATTTAATTATTTAAATATATATAGTATTATGCACAGAAATAAAAATGAGGGGTTTTTAGATCTCATAAAATTGTTTGAAGGCAGTTCTTCCAATTATGCATACAAAGATTGTAAAACAGATCAGAGGAAAAAAAATGAAAATTGTAGAAAACTGTTTACTTTTAAGTCTATTTAGATATTCAGAATCTGTGTTCACATTTTAGTCTTGGGAACTAGCATGCTTGGAGTTGTTGTGACGGTGGAAGAGTTTTGCTATTAGACTCAGCTGAATCCTCCAGGAGGCTCTTGGAAGACCTCCAGTTCTTCCACTTTGCTAACAATTAATTACACTCTTACTTGAATTGGAGTTCATGCAGTTTGCATAATTACTTTGAAATATTTCAAACTTACATCTGTGTTTTGAGCGTAACGTGGTATATGAGAACAGCGGTCAAGAAAATGCTATGTGTTGAGGAACTGAGATTCTTAAATGTTTTGTAATGTTTTAGGAAAATAGGTGCTAAGAATTGGTGTAAAGGTCTGCATGGTTGTATAGCTTGTGTGTTCACTGGGTAAATCTAGACTGCAGTTTGAAGGGGAAGATCAGTGTAAGTGTGTTCTCCATCCCTCCAAAATAACGTGGTCAGAATGAGTGTTAAAGGGGACACCTAAGTCCATGGTAAAAGGTTGTCGTCTTATGTGTTTCTAGAGGAACAAGGATGCTGAGAGACAGAAAGAACAAGAAATAAACAATTTTGAGAGGGTGCTGGTTTTTCGCTATGCAGCACATGAGCAATACCTGCTTCCACATTCACTATTTCTGTACTGGGTAACAGCAGAATGACTGTTTCTCTAACATTTTCCTGTGGGATAGAAATAGACTACTGAATTTCAAAACATTGTTTTATGGCTGCTTAAATGAACCCAAGGGCAAAAGTGGCAAGTAGTTTCTGTGCTTTTGATCTCTCAGTTAAGGAGTAAAAGGACCTTTCTACACTTTTCATTCTTGTTTTCATTATTGCTGGTGTGTGGCTAATGTTTCTGAAGTCCTGAAGTGCATTAACTGTATTATATTCCAAATATTTCCAGGCTGTAAGATGCTATTAAAACAGTTATTCTCAAGATAGGTCATCACTCAAGCCTTTGAACCAGAAAACTAAAGAGCAAGAGGAAAAACAAACCCCTAAAAAATAGATTTCTTTGTAACACAGAAAGATTCATCATCAGGGATAGGCCAAGACTTCACTTCATTTTCATGAGGTTAGCACTGGTTTGTTCATAACTCAAATTTCTGTTTCAGTTTTCTAATCCTGGAGCTAGGATACCCATGCATTTTTTCCTCTAAACTTAGTTAAGAGGAGGTTTCAAATGCCATAAATTGATAAAGATTAGGCTTGTCTTTAGAGGTATACAGTTTTCATAGGGGTAACTTAATGATAAATGAAGAAGCTTCTCTGCATCCAGTGAATGTGTTGCAGTCAAATCACATCTGGCCACGTAGCCAAGCAAGAGTTCATGCTACACATTGTGTGTGGGGCTACAAGTTGGTCCCTCAAGACTGGCTCTGGTGTACCTTGTTTAAAAATTTCAGTAATTCCCATGAAAAAATAAATTAGCAAAAACATTTTTTTCTGATGCCTACAAAGTTTGTGGGCCCTGTCACATGGAGAGTTTAGAATACCATACAGGAAGAATAAAATGACCTTGAGCACTACAGTAATAGTAGCTGAATGAAATTCAATAGGACAAAGTGCAAGATCATGCACAAAAACAATACATTTCTGTTATAAGCTAGCAGCTTGTTAATTGGAAATGACAGAGGAGGAGAAAGTCACAGGATGACTGCAAGCCACCAATGCAGCACATCAATGAGAAGGGCAAATGCAGTTCTAGGCTGTGCTGGATGATATATTTGCATTAGCAAAGGAAATAAAAAATACTTGCACTAGGTCCTGCAGAAATCATAATCTAGGATATTTTTAATAGCTTTCTTTGCCTACTTTTAATTAAGGTGAATTCAAACTGAAACAGGTGGAAAGAAAGATAAGTAGCACGTTTAGGAGATTGAGAAGTCTTTCATAAGAGGAGAGACTAAGAGACTTTGTTGTGTTTAGTCCAAGCAGTTAAATTTATCAAAAGATGAGCAGTAAGTTAAAAGATTATATATTTAAGATGCAAATAAATGTGTTTGGTTCTCAGAAGTGTGGTATTTTGGAGCTGATTTTAATGGTGGTCAACAAAAAACTAACAAGCCTTTTGGGCTGGAGAAATCTCCTCTTCTTAAAGGAGAAAATCTAGCCTGCCTGCCAGTGATTGAAGGGAGCTAGGCTCTAGAGCAATCGTTTCTAGTTCTTCTGAGCATTTAAAAGTAAAGGCCAGTATTGGAATCAGTTCAATAATTCAGATACTGCTAGGTTCATGTGTGGTTCAATCTCTATTTACTTGGGTTGTAATGAAGATGGGAGAAATCAGCATAAATCATAAACTGCTGGAACAGTGTTGTCAGACTGGAAAGAGCTGCAGTGTTGTAATGGCACTGATAATGCAGCTTATGCTCACTGACCTACTCATTTTTTATTCCGTCTGTAAGGACATACCCGACAAATATCTTCCTCTATTTGTTCAGCTGAAATATTTGGTACCAATCTGCTTTTAATCTGATTTTCCCAAATCCCATGGCTTAGATCCAAGTGGGCCATATGCTAATCAAAAATAGAGCAAAGACAGGCTTGAACTCCTGTCATTACACACTTATTTACTTGAGAATTTCCTTTAGTGTATTAATAGCCTTCCATAAAATTACCATCTCGCTCACATCCTGCAGATCTGATATTTTAGCTTTGTAGGTGTTGGGTGGTTTGTTGTTTTTTTGACCTCATAATGAACTGACACTAATTTCTTGCTGCTCTTGGTGTTAAGACACTTTCCCCTTGATGAGCTGAACTGCTACTTTGGGAAATGGCATCCCTTCTCCAGTATGTGAAATTGGTGGGCACAAAACAGGAGGTTCTGCTTTGTCTGAACAGTCCATTCAGTACAGCAGGTGAGAGCTGGTTGGGAAAAAAAGTGAATGAATGACAACTGTGAGTGACAAATGCAAAAGAGAAACTAGGATGAGAGAAAAAGCATGAAGACAAAAAGGGTGACAAGGGTAAGTGGGGAAAAAAGGAGGGGAGAGAAAATATTAGTGAAAGTAAGACAAGCACAAATATGGCAAATTACCCTTCTTAAACATTCATTTAGGCTGAAAAGAACTGCTACAGAGCAAAGCCAATTCATTTTTTTTCCTGCAAAGTTTGTAGTAGAGCTAAATATTATGTAGGTAGAACTGTATGCTAGCCTGCTCATGGAAAGTATTCAGGGATGTCAGTACCTCGAAGAAAGACTGAAATCACATGCTCAGAGGTTTAAGGCTATCTTTAAATCCATCCTGATGATCTTTCAGCCTGAAGCCTGGTCTCCACAGGCTGTTTTGCCACCTCAGATATTTGATCTTATTGTAGCTATTTCCAGTTTTTCCACAATTGCTCCATACCCAAGAGTGTTGTGGATTGGGAGTAGTCATCTCACCAGGACAGTTTCTCAGGTTAGGAGAACCCTTCCACAGCTGATCTGCCATTTCTAAAAGGATTGTTGTTCTGCTGGAGTGAGCAAAGGTGTACGGGAGTCCTGGCAGAGTAGTGAGCCCCAAAAACCCAAATCTTCTGACTTCACTTAGCTCTTGTGTTTTACTGTAATATCTTGTGCCTTCCCAAGGCTTCACTTTGGGATCCACATCAGGGTAAGCTCAGTAACCTTGCCAGAACCTCTCTTATTCTTTCACTTGTAGAATACTTGTGGCAGGGAGCATCTCTCTCTGATCCCCCTGCCTGCATGTATTCAGGAAATATCAGTAGAAATTTATCCTTTTATTCTACAATGCCTGAGGGTACCCAGAGGAGTAGCTCTGAGAACAGATAATAACTGAAGTTCCTCAAATACTATCAAATGGTAATTGTGGGCTTAAACTGTGGTTTTATTTTCACAGAGTAGTACTGCTGGGAGGGAATTCCTAGAACCACCGTGCCCACGTACAGAACTTTTTTTTTTTTCATTTCTTGAACTTGAATTTGCACTGGATTATATTTTCTTCATCTTCAGTATCAAGACTTGTTTATCGTCTGTTTTGCTGCGGAATTATTGGTTGTATCTAGTCAATGGACAGTGTTTAGGCAGGCAATGATGAGCAAATATGTTTTATTTTAGAGTGTGTGATTGAATGTGGTAATGAAGTAATGTTTTACAAAAAATAGTCTCATTCCAGAATGATGTTCCATCCTGCTTTTAAAAAATGTGTTGTTATGTTGACTGCACATTTTTTCTTCTGAAAATGGAAGACAGAGCAGGAATAGCTTCCTACACATACTTTCCAAGCCAGTCAATTCAGTGAGAAGACGACAGTTCCTGCTTTAGTGGAAAGTGACCTTATTAATTGTCCTCAGAAAATAAATATGCATAATGTATCTGCAGCAGAATCAAAAACTCATACAAAACCAAAGAGAACCACCAAACCTCCCAACTGTATTCTCAAAATGTAATTATTGCCAAGATAGACTTGATTTTGTTGGCTGCTTGAATACTTGAGGTAGCAAGTAAGGGGAGCCTTGGGTTTTGGCAGAAATATTCTAGGATAATTTAAAACTTCAAATTCCAGCATCCTTCCTTGAAGCTTAAAAAATTCTCCTTTTTTATAGCATAATGTAGAGAATGACTGTATCATGTAGAAAAACTGAGCACTGTAACGGATTGATTAGGAGATATGTACTTCTAGCCTGTTCAGTATGAGAAAAATGCTTTATTATAGAAGACTGAAGGAATAGAAATGGCTCTTGATATCTGTCACCTCTTCTCACACCATTCAAAACCTCTGCCTGTGCCTCATAAAGAGTTTCTGTTCTTCTCTATTAAGAATCTATAGCTTGAATCACACAGCTGACAAACTTTCACATGAATTTCTCATAGAGTATTGTTTGAATCGATTTAGGATAAAGTGTCTTACTTCAGAGAGACATGGGTCTTAACCTGTGCTTTTTGAAGTAATTATTTTTGTTATAGGTGTGAAGAATACGCAGTTGTATCAGAACGTGACACTGGGAAAAAATTAATTCAAAAAACAAGGTTCAGCAGTATTGAGGGCATCCCAAGGTGTAAAGCTGGGCAAGTCTGACCTTACATTAGCTTCAGCGATAGTCCTGCTGGTGCTAGAATAGACTCCTCTTGGGAGACATTGGTCACAGCCACAGATTAACTACTGGAAAACATCTGTGTTGGGTTCACATCAGACTCGGTGACCTGCTGGTGCCAAACAATCATGCTACAGAACTGCAGGCAAAGAGATAAAGGAAGACATAACTAGAATCGCAGCCAAATGCCAATACTCCTTGTAAGTACTTTTAATCTTTACAGAGACATTAAAAATACATTCAGTAAAGCCAGCTTCTGGCATTTGTTTGAGGTATGTGAACCTGTTAATGGGGACACAATGCAGAATGGAGATGAATACAGAAAAAGAGACAACAAACAAGTTGTTTCTTGGGCTTTTCAAAGACAACATTCCTTGACTCTCTTGAAGCACATTGTTTATTAATAGAAGTATATAAGAGATGAAAAGTGAACTCTGTTCAGCAACACTGTACATCAGACTACTTACTGGCAACTTGGGGTGCTGCTCTTACTGCTGCAACCACTTTGGTGCTATCAGGGTTGCGAGAAGAGTGAGTTCTAGCCCCAACGTTTCAAGTGATCTGTTGTGTTTTCTCATCTGCTCTCAAGAAAACCAAGGGGTGTGGGGCTGCCCCAAAGTGGGAGAGGTGAGTAATGCCTGCTGCAGGAACTGCTTTTGTACTGTTTGCTGCTGAATCCCTTTGTTTACTCCTCTCCGTTGTTGCAGCAAGTGTTCCTGCTGTGCTAGCATTCGTGGCATCTGCTCCTGTCACACTGACTCATTTACCTTGGACATAAAATGAAGCAGCATTGCATGTTGGTAGTGGCAGGGAGGAGAGCAGTGATTCTCAGCTTTATTTCTGTTTGTCATTGAGCCATTCTCCTCATTTGTTAATTCTAGTAAGCATTTTCCATATGCGTTCAGTATTTTCACATATGTTTCTGTGTATATTTGTCTACAGTAGGATCTTTCCAACTTTTCTTCCTGCTTTTCATGTCAACTATCTGTTTACATTTTAAGCTACTTAAAAAAAGTAATTTCTTTGTGTGTACTTCCATGCAGCATCCAGTAAGATGGCACCCTGCAGTTAACTGGAGACTCTGAATAATCTTGCCTTATAAAAACTATAATTACTGATAGTACTCAGGGTGGTGTTTTTTTTTTTAAATGCCACTTTCTATTTGGGGAAGATCACAGCAAGAAACCTAGTTCTTGTCAATAACCACTGTGCTTGTGTGGATTCCTACAACGCACAGAGAAGAAATCTACCAGTAGATAGCAGTGTAACTGCAGTATCTCTGTAGCTGACACTTTAATAATGCCCCAATTTTTGTGCTAGTTGTAAAAAGTCATTGATTGTGCTATTGGGAAGATTTTTGGCCTGTTCTGCATAGAGAAATCAAGTTTTCTGAAGGTAAAAAGACAAAAATAGGAATGCTTCCTTCCTGAAGCATACTCTGCAAAGATATGTCAGATGTGAAGGTGGTTGTCCAGAATGCAGAATGATTTACTGGTAAATGTGTCTTTGTAGCAATACTCTAGTATTTTAGAAAATGGAATTTAGCCTCGGGAACCATTCATCACTTCAAAAATCCTTATCTCAGCGATTCATAATCTTAATTTTGGTGTAAGATGCTGGTACAATTAGTTTTTGTTAATGATTACTGTTTTTGTCAGCAAGTAGATGATGTAAAGTATGATTTAATCTACTAGTCTTACATTACATTGCTACCATTTATGTTTTTTAACTTTAAAAGTACCTTTTTTTAAGGATTATCAGTGGTTTTAGGTCGTGTTTCTTAATATCTAGATCTTCAGTGGTTGCACTTCTAGCATTTTTAATTATACTAGTAATGAAAATAACAAAAATCCCATGGCAAATGCTGAGTTTTCTTATTAAGTTTGTACTTAATAAAAGTCACTTGTTCCACAGTTAGCACTTGTTATCTTCAAAATCCGTTAGTGCTAAACACTTTTCAGAGACAAGATGTACTTTCCCTGAGAACTGCTGCTATGAAGTGTTTAAGATAAATGTGAATCTTTCTTCGTGTCCTTTTTCATGACAGCAGCAATAGGAAAGCACCAATCAGTTGGTTAATGAATCCGTGTGATAACTTCATGATTCTTCATTTTCTCTTACTCTGTCTGTGCTTTTGGCAGTTCTAGAGATGTTAATCTCTCACCATTTGCATATGAGAGGTCTGCATTTGAGAGAAGTCTTTACAAGCTCTACATACAAAAGACCAGTGTGTCACCACGTTGATCTCATCTGTGCCCGATTAATTCCAGCGAGTCCACTTGCCTGTACCAGGGAGCTGTCAACCTTGCCTTTCTGAATCTACCACTCAGATGTCACTTGGGGTGTGATAATGGCTCCATCATCCCTGTCTCTCCTGAGCTGCTCTTTGTGCATCCTCTGTGCCAGTCACAGTTCAAAGCCAGGTTCTCTGACTTGGGCTCTTGGATGGTTGGGCTTTCACTACTGTCTGTGGGAGGCACGGGAGGGCAAGTAACTGAGGGTAACCCCCTGAGCTTGGCCAACATAAACACCCTTGCTTCTATATTCTCTAGTTTTGCCTTTGTTTTGTTTCCAGGTCCAGATGTTCATTTTAAGATGGCAATGTCTTGATATAAAGCACTCTTTGGCTGTATTTTAGGATTCAAAAAGTAGTCTAATTTTGTGCAAGATCATCTATCTTTCCCATTTGTGGCATTACATCCACATGGAAATGCTGGTTTGTTAGCACTCTGTGTGACATTAGACAGTTTCTGTATTTGTATGTGGTATGAAGTGATTTGATTCTTAGATTATGGAACTAAGGGGTTTAATTTTAAAATAACTGTCTCTCTGCTGGTCTTCACTTGTGGATTGCTGACAGTTGTTCCTTGTAAAAGTTTTGTCTGAAAAGTCCATTGATGCTTAACTAAGTCAATCTTCAATTACAATGTGATTAATGATAGCTGGGGGGGAAAGCTGGACACTAACAGTAGTGGTGAACTATTTTCTCATGTTCACGTGTATTTTAGTTATGCATTTCCTACCTTATCCACGTGTATATTAAAAAAACAAAACACCAGTAATTCTGGAATGGGTAAAAAAGGGGCAAAGATCAAAGATATGGAGGAGCATGTGAACGAGACAACAGTAAGAGATGTAAAACTTGCCTCTAAAATTAAGAGTAACAGAGCAAGTGCCTTGAGGATAACTGTCAGGTCTTTCATAGACCTTAAGAGCTCATTGCAGGATGGTGGCATTTACAAATGAAAACATCAAGCTATGACATACAAACAAGCAAAAGGTAAGTCCTTTTTCGCCAACATTTTAAAATTCTGATTTTCTGTGCTATTTAATGTGTGAGATGCAAAAGTTTACATGGATTCAGAAGAACTTTATAAAACCCAAATCTGCCGAAGACTATCACCCAGAGGTATAATCCATGAGTTAATTTAATCATGAAGTTAACACCTAGAAAGATACATGGGTGCTATCATCATCAAACATTTTTAGTTCTTTCAAGCTTTTTTCACTTTTTGGCAAGACTTTCTGTAGCCAGCAATATCCTGTTCCTTAGGGAATGCTGGTAATGGCTTGATACAAAAAAAAAGGACAATTCTACTACCTTGAAATTACATACTTAAAATAATCCTGTTTTTTCTGTCTTTATAAAAATAAATAGTTTCGGATATTTCTGTATATAAATTGAACAAAGGCTAATGGCATTAGGGAGAATATAAGTAATGCAGTTGGAAAACCACTCCTTCACAGCTGGGGTTTTTTTGTTGGTTTTTCAAAATATATTGTAATGTGTTAATGATGGCTTATACTCTTTGATTTTCCTAATAATTGGTCTATTATTACAGTGAGTCAAACCCACCCATAGTACATAGACATGACCAAAGCATGCTCTGTAGAGAAAATAATAAAGTAAAAATTAAAGTTTCTAATGGTCTTGCTGATATTTTCATTTTTTACATAGGTAAATTATTATATTTTTTAATTTCTGAATTAATTTGAATTAACAGCATAGGTAATATTTCAAGCTTACAATGTTTTCACATTAAGCTAGAGCAAAACCAATTATTCTTTTCCTCCATGATATTGCCATCGTTCTTACGAAAGGAATTGTTTCTGCACTATCAGGATTTTACTTTTTAATATTTTTTTTTTCCCTAGGCCATTGCTTAAATGCAAAATGTGTGACTGTTATATCACAGAGCATATTTTGATGATCAGGGTGGCATGGTTGTAGCACCATTGATCTTACTGTAGTGCTGTGAAATGAATAAGGAAGAACTGACAACTGGCAGCGAAATCGATATGTGCTCTTTTAAGGCAGTGCTCATTATTGCTGGACACAATAGACTAGAACTCGCTGTTAGTATCAGGAGACTATTACAAATGCTGCCAAGGTCAAAAACAATACACTACCTAGTATTTTAGCTTCCTTGTATGGGTGAGAAAACACAATGCCGTGCAGTCACACTCAGGTGTGGCAGATAATTTTAATTTCTCATGAGATGCAGGCATGTAAAGCTACTGGTGGGACCACTTTTAAGAGCAAGTTCATTCCCAGTGTTGTCCTGCCTGGGGGTCCAGATGACCTCTGTGGGAGGGGGAGGTTGTGTTAGCAAGGCTGAGACACTTCTTCCCTTTCTTTCCCCTCTTTCAGAAGCTGGGCACGTTGACCTTTTCATGGTTCAGCTCTCTCCTTTTAGTAGGTAATCTCAAATTCGTGTGACTTGAGGGTTCTCCTTGGACCCTTGCCTGCCTCTCTCCTCTGGATATGGCCAGAGACATTAGACGTGACCTGACTCCTGTGGGCAGGCAAAGCAAAGCCTGCCAGGGTTAACAGCTGAAGGGCAAGGTCTCTGTCCTGGGAAGGGAGAATAGCTGTGTGAAACCCTTAGAGGATAAACTGCATGCAGGAGCCCATTTCAGTCTGGTCTTGCCACATGGTTCTGCATAGCAATAGGACTGACCCTGTCCTGTTTATGATGGCCAAGTAAGGAAGGCCTAGTTAAAAATATATAAAATTACACTAAATGCATAGCTTCATGAAATGTTAAATGATTCATTATTTAATGTGTCCAAAGGACTTTGGAAGTATACTACAGAGGCACTACACTTAAAATGGGTAATTTTGGGGTAATTTTAGAGTAATGTTAAGCAGCTTTGAGAAAGAAAGTGTAATTTCACTTGAAGATGCATTGTAATTTTCACAGTTTATACAATAAACAGAGTATTGACTACAGCAATAGTAGAAGTCTAGAACAGTTAAAGTGTCAGGTTCAACTTCTGCTAGCAAATGTTGTAAACAAATGTACAAATGCAAAGTACTATATCAAATAATAAAATAGAACAAAACAGCTTACAATTGCAAGAAGATTATGTTCTTAATGCTGTAAGAACAGATAAATGTAATATCTTCTGCACTTGTATTCTTTGATACATGAATGAAAATATACTTAAAGCACTCCATGAATTAAAATTCCATTATAATTTATTAATAACATAAATTCTAAATAAAATGCAGTATAACCTAAAATGAAACAATTTTTCTTGGTAAACATTGTGGTGCAAACCTGCAACACAGATGCTGCAATCTAGCTTCTGTTGCCTTTATTACTTTTTATTACCTATGAATTATTTGCAAGATGGCTGAAACATGATTGAATGCAGGATGCTGTTTTTATTTTGAATAGGTCAGTGTTCCTGAAAATATTTCATCTTGGAGCGAAACGTTATGAATACCATGAAACACATCATGTTTCTTAAAGCTAAATGCTAGAGATACATTATCACCTAATTGCTTTTCCTTTACAGTAATGCTGTGCTCTTTGTCAAGGGATGACCTTTTTAAGCAATAGGGAGCAACAGTTCTTCACTCTTTTGTTAGCCATGTTTTCTGTTCTTTCTGATTCTCTAAACAGCAGTTACCAAAGAACAAGTGGAGCCAGTCCTGGGGTATTCCATGGCCGTTGTTTCATTCATGGCAAATGTCCCAGATATGCTAGCCATATTTTTGTTGTTCTTGTATTTCAGGATCATCACAGCTTTTAAAAAAATACTTTAAAAAACCTGAATAAAATCTTTTCTCAGAATGGCAAAAGAAAAGGTAAAACAACCAAATGATGCAAATCATGTCTCTGTATCTTTCAGCCAGGTGCTTAATGTCTTTTATTCCTGACATCCAAGTGTAAAGCTCTTGCAGATGCTATTAATGGCCAGCCTCATTCCTTCCAGCCTTCTGTACCAACCACCTCAAGCTATTTAACTGCTATGTGCCTAGTGTATGTATGTATAATTGCGAGTGCAGGGATGTGGTGGAAAAAAAATAACCATTGTAAAGCAACAATCTCAAAAATTTTTCCAAGGGAGATATGCTGGGTGTGCTTCAGCTCCTCTAAATTGACCTGAAAGCTGACTGAAGTATAGTAATAGCATTTTGAATATGAAATATTGCCAGTTTTGATTCCTGCAGTGTTGTCTGTGATGAGCTGGGTCTGTGATCCTCATTAGGCTAAGCTTAAGAGTAGCTTGATAGAGCTGTGGTGAAAATTGTTTTTTGAGACTTTTCCTGCCTGTCTCTCAAGAATTTCAGAAGCACACCAGAATACCACCCTTAAATATGTAAGAGTTCAGAATTAATTTAACACATCTGGCTCCAGACTGCTCTGAGTCCCTTCATTATCTCATGTGCCCTCTCTGCTTCTTACCTCTTTGCCCATACTGCTGGGCCATCAGCTTAGGGATGATTTAGGTAACCTCCTCTGAGAATTCCTACTCACTGAATTGTCAATGCTGCCTAGTTTATCTTACGAGCACAAATTTCACTGCACACTTAGTGGCCCTCTGAGCATTAAATAACCTGCAGTGAAGAGGCTTGTCAGGCTGTATCATTACTGTATTTGTAACATGCTCTGCAAAGTGAGCACTGGGCCATCTTGGAGCTGCTCAAGAAAACAGTTAATAGGGTCATTGCCTCATTTATCTGGAAGGGATAGTACAATTGATGGGTAGGGCATTGACCTATTATGAAGGTTAAAAAATAAGTTGAAAAATCTGTCCATAGAAGGTGTACTAGACCCCTAGGTAGTCCACAGCAACAGATAACAGATTTGTAATTACACTGAAGTATTTCACTAGAAGGGCTATATTCCTTTAAACTATTTGGCTGTTGTCTATGTGACACACATCTTGACAAAATATGCAGTCTAGAGTACTGTGTGGACAGCTTGACGTATTGCCTTCAAACTCTCCCTACTTCTGGTACATTTATGCTGGCAGTGTACAATTTGGTTTCTAGATTTTCATGCCAAATAGCAGATCTCTTTGATTCATGGCTGTCAGAAACACACATTGGAAACTGCTTTGAGAAGTTGTATTTGGAAGTGTGAGATGACAGCATGTTGGTTATTTTTAAGTATTCTATCAGTTTATACATAATGGAAGTGGTTAGGAATACTTTTGCTTTTTCTTGTCTTCTCTCTTCCATGTCCCTTTCTTCTTCCAAAGTTTTGTCAGTAGTTGTCACTCAATCAGATCTTCAGTACTTTCACTTTGTCACTTGTTATCTGGTGCTGTAACCTCTAACTTGTACGTATTATTCTCAGGCATTTTACCTAGTTTGCATCCAGAACTGCAGATGGAAAGATAGTTGCACAGAACATTGGCTTATGCTAATATTTAGCAACTATAATGGCACGCATGAATTGAGAGGTTTCACTATAGATATAACTGCAACGAAATTGTAGATGAAGTGGGTATACTTAACTTTGACTCTTAATATAGCTTATTTCACACTTTGTATTTCCATGTAACATGGAATAAACTTTATTTATTCACCTACACACTTGTCTACTCAAACTTAGTGGCATTGCTACACTAGTAAGCCTAAATCTCATTTGATTATTAGTGACACAGATTTCCAAGAATGTCTATTTCAAAACACATTAATGGTTTTAAAAAGTAGGAAGTAGAATTGTTTTTTTAAAATTAGGACTTTTACCTCCTTCTCTTCCTGAGTCAGAAATACAGTGAATGAAGATGAACTAACCTGATAGGTGCCCAAGCTTGCTGAAATTAGATCTAGCTTCTTAGGACTCAGTCTCCCAAAGAGCTAAGACCTTCCTTACAGGTCAACTAGGTGTTATAATTTATTAAATCCTAATCAATTGGACTGCCTGATTCAGAGTAAGTTTAAAGATTAATTCATTTCATTGACTGAGGTTAACAGACCATAGTGGAGGTCCCAATTCTGCATGTAGTGAACTCCTTGTTGACTACATTCCTCTGCTTCTTATGTGATGATTTCTAATTTTTTTTGTTGGACAAATTACCATCCAAATGATGGTGATTCATCTGAAAACAGTGCATGTGATTTAATTAATGCTTTACTTCTAAAGTAATCCAAGGTAAGTTAATTGATAATTACTTTGCACCTGTGCTCTTAATTCTTGTTACCAAGAGAGAGGCAATGGTTGCCTAATAATTATTGACAGCAAAGCACATTTAGATTCTGTACGTCTAACTGTCAGGTGAGGACACAGATGCCAAAAGGTGCTTTGCTCTTATTTAAAGTATGCTAGTGGGAGTATTTTTGCACTAAATTTCCTTTTCTTTAAGAATTTCAGGGTAAATCTGTCCCTTAAACATTTGAGAAATACCTGTCAGAGTAAACCATATTCAAATGCAGTTCCAACATTTTTTTCCAAAGTGTACTTCTTGATATAGCTCATACTGCTTGACCAATTCTATTTTGTACAGACTGATTACATTTTAAAAAAGCCTTTTACAGGTGATAATTGTCAGAACCATTATATAGTTGAAATGTTATTAAAGTAAAAGAAGGAGGGAAGTAAGCAATAACATGGAGGCACTCCGTAGATATGCACCTAAGCCATGTGTCTTCCTGCATTGCCACTGGGTCTAGTAATTATTCTTTTTTAATGCAAGAGTTTAAATTAAAATCTTCTCATAAGCATTGTGCTGTATTTTTATCAAAGCTTCAAAGTCTGCCTCATTATCAAGACTAGCTTCTGATGTTTTTTATCTTCTACCTTCTGTCTTTGAAACAAAGGGATTTTGAAGTATAAAACAGGTAAAGTATTTTTGTAACAGATTCATGAGAAGGAAGCTGAGAAGAGAGATCTACAAGGTAGATGAAATGCAGCAGAGGACAATGTGAAAGAATGAAGTGGAAAATTATAATGGAATTGTGCTAAATTACAGGTACAAATGAATTCTTTTGCTTGGTTTATGTATCAGAAATCAACATGAGGTACCATATTTAAAAATACATATTTAACATTTGTAGAAAATATGTTGAAACCTAAGTCATTCCTTCAAGATTTGTGAATGAAACTCATGCCTGACAAAGACCTGTATAGACAAAAAACTTCCTGTTCTGCTTCATGCAAGGCAAGAGTTTAGACTTAGAGAGCATCTTTCACTGAGTGAAGCATTTTAAGAGATGGAAGTCTTCCATTAATTCTCTTTAAGAGCTATTAGAACTGTCTAAACTGTCTGTATGTAAGCATGGAAATCAAGATCTCCTCTTTGCCACTGCACTGTACGTTACCCTTGATTAGAACCTTCTGTTAGTGTCAATATCATCAAGATCCTACAGCTCTGCTGTGCACCAAAAGAGGAATAGTTCTGAGTTTATTGCATAACTGATGACCCTCCAACTGGGGACACACATTTCACCCTTTCAGTTATTCCCAGCTTCACCTTTCCTTTAACTTACTCTTTAGGAGACTGTTTTGTACTTTTATTCTGACATTTTTATTATTTGCTTTCTGCTTAATCTGAGGATGGAGGAAAACTTCTATAACTTTAATTCACTAAAAATTGTGAGAAGTTAGGCTGGCTTTGTTCATATTTGGAACAGACCATTTATCATATAACTATATAATACTCAGTGGAGTATCTGAAACAAAATACATTTGAGGCACTATTTCACTAGAACATTATTTTTTCAGAATCCACTTATTCCTTGAGTCTTGTGAAATCAAGCAGACGGTAGAGCTCGGATTAACAGCTCTGTGTGGTTTCTGGTACAGGGAGAAGAGTATAATGGCAACTGTTGCTTTAGCAGCAAAACAGGTGTTAAATACAAGGAGTTTAAAAGGATGCTACCACTTCAACTTTCACCTGTGAGTTAGCACTTTGTTTCATTAATGTGGTACATTAGTTTGAGGGCAGCAACAGTTTGTTGTTGGATAGTATAGGGAGGCAGTACAAAAATCTCTTACTGAATAGATGAAAGTGTAAGAACATCTCATACATGAAATTAGGTTCAAACATGGACTTTGCATGGTCCAAAAGTTGACTGTAAAATGAGCACTAACCTTAATTACATTGTTCACATAATAAACATTAAGGTGTGAGGAAGATGATTGTAACGAGTGTCTTTAAAGCAGGTCACTTCAGGCCCATCAGGACATAAATGAAGGAATGCAAACTTGTAGGAGTGTTTTTTCATTAACTTAATTCCTCCTGGTCACTTTTAACAACTCAAACTGAATTTCAGTGCTGGTCCTCAGAATCTTCATGATGTGGCATATGTGAAAAGGAAGTGGAAGACTGTCCCTCTATTGAGCTGTACTGAGCCCAGGCCTGTCTTCCTTCTCTGCTAAAGCCACAGCTTAAAGAGAAAAGTTTTCTTTAAGACAGGTGCTCAAGATTTGACACCTGTGTAGGCAACTGGAAATTGCTGTGCTTGTTGAGGTCGTTGTGCTCTTATTTTGCTAGTGCAGATGGAATTATATAAAAGAAGCATAGGGAAGACTCTACCTTCATGACTGGCATCAACTTTATATATAAAAATGGATAGATGGAATGGGAGTAGGCTGAATTTTGTCTTTATCCTGGTTTTTATTTTCAATTGCATTATGTAGGAGACTATAAGTCTAAAAGCCGTTAAAACATTTTGTAACTTACTGGACAATAATTCAGGAATTAGAAGTGTCTTTAAAATAATCCAATGTCATGTTGGCAGAGGGCTTTCAGGAAAAATTCAGCATGGAGCATGTGTAAACTAGCAAGCCCTGCGTTCAGAGCTGTGTTGACGTCTTTAATTACACCATCAATTATGCTAATTTTAATGCATACTTGAGAATGTGATAAAAATAAACCAAAGGAGATTATTCGTCAGCTGCAGTTTCATGGCTGAAATTGAGCTGAACTACATAATGTACCGTAGGGAACAATTCTACACAGGCAGCAAGTAGAGCAGGGTGGGAACTAGTAATTCTTTCATCTTAGTTCTATTTTATGACCTTCTGGCAAGAAAAACAAAAATTATTTTTAATTTATTTTTTGTTTGTTTCCCAGAGGGGCTGCAAGCTCTCTGCTGGAGCCAAGACAAAACTGACCACTTTCTAAAGAAAAACCTCTTTGTAGTAAAAAAGCTCATTGTATTTGTGATTACACAAAATTATATATGTGGTGTTGACAGTAAGTGATTTTAATTATATTAGCAGAAAAAAACCTGAGGTCCATTTCTTGTATCGAGTCTCATCAAAATCTGGTTCTCTGGATCTAGTTTACTCATACTGTAAATTATGCCTGTATTTTCATAGTTGCATTTATTTTAAATTTATTTTGGAATACATAATGTTTCATTTATTAATGGCCAAATTAATGAAGGTGGTTTCCTTAGACGCTTACTGAAAACAGCTGGGTCTGTCTGACTTGCAAGCTCATCATCTGAAGCTACCGAAATACACAACCAGAGTTCCACTAGAGCAGAAATCCTCTATATGACAGCAGTCTGTTTTAGATACTTAAGTTTTGCAGTGGAAAAAATATTTCTAAAAGTAGAAATCTACAAATTATCTTCCTACCCTGCCCACAACAAAAGTTTTTGTACTTGAAAATTCTGGGTTAAATGTGAAGTTTTCATAATCCATAAAATTAAATTTATTGTAATTACTGTTAGAAGGAAACCTTCCACCAAAACTTCATTAGCAGAATTTCATCTATGTAGAAATGCATCTAACCTATGCTAGCTTACTTTTACGAAATATCCAGTACTGCTTGCTTTTCAATAGTCTCTTGAAGCCATTCTTACAACTAGACATTGTACGCTGTAGATACATTTCCATGGTATCTGTTTGTACTGACTTTGGGGAGAATTAAATTCTGTCTCTAGTGATGAATTGCACAGATACTTCCTCAGTAATTCTGTATGTCTAAGGATTTAACTGTGGGGTTTGCTCCTGCTGTGGACAAAAAGCTGAAGTGCTGGTGTGCTTGCCCAGAAGCAGATCAGAAGTCATAATAGTTGCCTTATAAACAATGACATTCCTAAATTCAAGAAAAACAACTTGCTATTCCCATTTAGATATTCCAGGTACATAGTATTGGCATGTTCTTCTGCAGTTTTAACAGCCTGAAGCACAGTATAAAATGAAATTGCTGGTCCCAAAGTAGAATTAGACTAAACAACTTTAGCATCTGGACTCACAGGTAATGATAAAGGACAGAAGACTATCTGTAGCTTGTACCCCAGATGCTTCACTGCTGCTTACTTGAGGTGCATATGAAACAATATGATGTCTCACTTCCTTAGCGTGCTGCTGAACGTTTCCAGGTATCTTTATGCTTCAAGGCCACTAATGCACATTTAGATTAAAACTGCACAGCCTTTGGCAAGATACAGAGATGAGTAAAGTAAAACTTACTAAAACAGAACAGTGACTCTGTTAATATACTAATGCTTGGCCCTGCTGTTTTACTTATTCCCTTGCCCCCAAAAGACACTACAGCAAACAAACTCTGAATTAAAGTGTATCTGTCAAATATCTGAGTATATAGATGACACCTGGCATTCAGCAGAGCAATAGTGTGGGCTGCTAAGCATAAACAGTGGGAGTAGGTGCTGCTGATTGGGAGTGGGCAGGCAATGTGAGGAACTTGTAAGATATCAAGGTCTGAAGAGGAAAAATGAGATGATCCTGGACAAGGGGAATCTAGCGAGACAATTGTTTATAATGGAATGTAAGATTGAGAAGTTGATTCTTGTTTTTGCAGCCAGACAGTTTTGGGGTGTTTTTCCCTACAATTGTTACCTCATAAATATTCCCCAGTATACAAAATTATAAATGCCACTGAAACCTTTGACTATCACTTCTGATTCGTAAGTTTGTTCAAATTCTCTGCAATTGCCTTCTTCCACAGCTTCAAAACTGTCATCAAGGAAATGACTATGGCAAGCAGGGATGCTACAAACATGTTGCTGCAGTAACGTGTTTTTGTCTTTAAGCTTTTGAAGAGTTTTTCTCATTGAAGGAGACCGTTGGGTCAGAGAGAAGATGGCTTGGAAGCAAATCCATTTCTGACTGTGACGGGTGTGGGGTCAGAGCTAACAGGAGTTGGTAATATCAGGCTTTGTTTGTCCCGCTGTGTAAGATAAAGGTGTTCTGTTTTGCATGTGGCTGTAAATACTACCTAGTGGATCTACACAGAGAATAGTCATTTTTTTCAAGTTTGTAAAGAATTGCTAAATCTTTTTCTGATCTAAAACAAACACAAAGCCATAGAACGAATCAGGACCTTTCAACCTTTCTGGAGAAAGACTTTTTTTTTTTCCCTCCCAACCTACTGTTTAGATTTAGTGGCAGAGTCAACTTGTTCTTGGAGTTAAGTGGTTGTATGACTTTATTCTTTGGATGCAGTGAGGAGGCGAGAGAAGGCTGATGGAAGCCAAGTTACCTTTCTCTCTAAAAAGTTGGCTATTTATGCAGGATTTTGAGGTGTTCTTAATAGTAGGGGAGATAATGAAAGAAACTGTGGAGAAGGTGAAGAACTAGTATCCTCGTCAAGTACATGCTTGACAGTATTTGTTTACATGTTAAGTGTTGCCTGAACACCTGTGGTATCTGTAAAAACCAAACTCAAGGACTGGAGATGTAGCTGGAAGCAGACACTAGATAAGAATTTGGGAATATGAGGAAGAAGAGTGAGGGGGGAAAAAAAGCAACCCACATTTCATGGGTAACTAGGAATTTCTTCATATATGCCCAGGAAGGGGACCTAAAGGCATTTTAGGATTAACACTGTGACTTTCAAGTTTCCACAAATACCTGTCTTTCACTTTCAAAGTATCCTGCAGCAATAGGAAGGGACAAATTAAAATCATCTGGCACTCTAAAACTACAAGGAACCAATGAGTAGTCTCAATTTATCTGGATCCAGTGGACACAACTTTTTACAGAACTATGCAGAGGGAGCAACTGATCTTGCTTCAATCTTAAGAACTCTGTTAAAGGCATCTGTTCCTGAGAACTGAGAAACAGAAACAGCATGTTTAGTATGCTGTTTTACCAACACTTGTCTCATGATTCCACATGAATTTTTCCAGGATTATTTCTGATTAATTTAAGAAATCTGATACACTCTGTAAAGGAGTTATATAGCCCACCAGCATCTATTCCTTAGAATGCCAACAATTATTATGAGAAACAATTCCCCATAAAGGCATCCAGGACTTCCAACCAACTCTGCTTGAGAAGGGGTCTTGTTACAATTCTCTGAGAGGAACCAGAATTTGCTTCTAGATCTGAACATGAGGTCCTTGTATGCAAATATTAGCAATAATGTTCATTCTGTGTGGTGATGAACGTGATGCAGTGTTAGGCTCATCCTGAAAAAGAGAATGGTATGTTTTATTTTGAATATTTTTGAAAGATTAGCTCTTTCTTTCTCACAATAAGTCAGTATGTTTTCACAAGAAGCTTAAAAGCCAGTGGAAATAAGCATGACATTAAAAAGTCTGTTTTTCTCTTATATACACACACAGGCTGATGTGAAATGATAATGAAAAGGTCAGTTTTGGAAAGGTTACAGAATGGTAGCTGAAAAGACACTTAGCAGCTTGCTGAGCTCCAGACCACAATAGTTAATTGGTGACAGTGTGGAAGTGGCCTTCAGAGGAGAGAACTGAATGCATTCCCAGCAAGGCAGGAAAAGCTTACCGGGATACCCAAGACTACAGGAGTCACTGAAATAATATTTCCTTCCTGCCTATGGAGTCTTTTTTCTTTTTTTCCCTTTACTCCTTCCTGTTCCTCTTGTATTTCATTCATTTCTAAAGAAATGAGATCCCACACCAGCTGTACCCAGCACTGGAGCCTACACATATTTCTCTGAGAGACACCACAGCATGCTAATCACTTCAGTGTCTTATTATTGAATTAGACTGACCTAATACTGAGTTCAAAAATGCCTATTTTTTTTTTAGAAAGTTTTGCTTTCTAGAAGGAATACAAATCTGAGACTATATTTATTTTACAAACCAAGAAGCCAGTAGCAAAGAGACCAAAATAGCTTTTTACCTGAAATTTTATGTTTCTATATATTGTATAATTTTTGTACTAATATATTCTGTTCTTTCCCCTGATCTGAGAGCCTTCTCCCTCTCCACTATGAAACTGCAGTCCCAGTGCTAGCTTGTCTCCCTTGTGCACCAGATGCTAAGAATGAGGGCTGGTAAATTTTACAGCAGTTTGTGCTCTTTTAGTTCACGTGTCAGTGTTGTGGTGTAAATGCAAACCTCATTCACTGTGACAGTGGCAGTCGGTCCACTGCCCCATTTCCTTATTTATGGGCTTTAAAAAGATATAGACCACTGAGTTGTTAAGAAACTAAAAAGTTTTATATGTAGCAGTTGATGCCTGTAATCCTTATGGCTGCAGAAAGGAAGTTGTGTTTAAGAGCACAAGATCAAGCCCTGCTCCATAAGAATGGATTGAACTGGACTTAACAGTTCTTCCAGCCTTCTGTGTTGTAGTGAGAGAAAGCAGAGAAAGGTCAGGGAGGCTTTTTAAAAGGCGTAATTCAGACTTTTTCAAGTTGTGATTTTATAGTTGTAATAATTTTTGTCAGAATGAAAATAAAATTATGCAAAATATGCATCCTTGCACTGCCATTGGAAATGATTTTGACTCCTTATGACCAAGCTGTAAAATTTGCTGTAGATGTCTATACAATTACATATACAATTCTGCTAGGCCAATTTACTCTTAATTAGACTGAGGAAATCCCCTTAGCAAAGGCTGTGACTCCCAAGCTGTGATGGCTCAAGCTAGCTTGGGCCATGCTGCACAAGGGCTATTCTCTCTGCTGTGCTGTTACTGTCAGTTCATTCAGACCCATCGACTCTCATCACTGGAGAAGGAAGGGCAGTGCACATCTTGTTCACCTGCCAATAACCTTCCATGGATGGGTGCAGAAAAGATGCTATAGGAAAAGGTGGCTTTTGCACATCGTTTCCAAAATATGCTCCACTTAAAAATGAAATTAAAGAAATAGGCAGATATTTGGTGCTGTTTCTGAGGTCAAAACCATCCTATTTTTTCCCCTGTGTTTAAAACTGCTAAATTATGAGGCCGTGTCTTCCTGTTGATATAGCCCTAGGACACGGTAGGAGGAATAGCAGCAGAAGGATAAAGCAAAGTGTTAAGTGATCGTGAAAGTCGATTATCTTGTTAGTTTTGTTTGAAAAACTCCAGGGATTCAGCCCAGAAAACTAGAGCACAAGTGTTTAGCTTAGTGGCTGCAAAGGTGGTTCTTTTTCTGTAATGTTTTTGTAGAGTTCATATGCTTCTTCAAGTATTTTTATGCATCAAACTTAATCTTCAAGGCCATTTTTAAAAAGGTGAATAGATAAATTATTTGCCAGCATTTCAATACTTGCAAGTATTCTTTGAATAATAAGGTATGCATGCTGCTCCTCTTAATGGGGGAAAAAGATGTCAGGAAGGAAATACTTTTATGTTCCTGTAATTATCATGGTTCACATTTTTAAAGGACAGCATTTTAAAGCCAAGCACACACACCAAACAACCTCTCCAACCAATGGGGAGGGTTTTTAATAGACTTTGATTAATTTCCAATTTGTTTGTTGGGTTTTTTCAGTCATGAGCATTAGTGCCTTATTAAAATTATGGTTCTCATTATTGTACATAGCCCTTAAAAAAATGTGAATTGTCTTGAAACCTAGTAAGGTTATGAAATTGAAATGTGAAATACCTTTACATAAATTAAATCCTACAAAAGACCCACAAAGCTTTTAGAAAGCACGAGCTGGTATTTTGGGGTTTGGTTTGTGTTTTGTGGGGTGGTGGTTTTTGTTGTTTTTGTTTTTTTGTTTTTTTTCTGGCGGGGGGGGGAGGTGTTGATTGGTTGTATCCTTACTGCTTTTTTCATATCATAAGGC
This sequence comes from Hemiprocne comata, assembly GCA_020745705.1. Classification (NCBI taxonomy): domain Eukaryota; kingdom Metazoa; phylum Chordata; class Aves; order Apodiformes; family Apodidae; genus Hemiprocne; species Hemiprocne comata. The sequence goes on along the minus strand of CM036597.1, from coordinate 11,240,077 downwards.
ATTTACAAAGCTAACAGGTACCAGAGCAAATCCCATACTGGAAATCAGTACTACGCTTGTAATGTACATAATATTTTTTCATTTGAGTCACTAGAAGACCTTATCTTACCCTTCATTCTTGTGGCACTGACAGTCTTGTGGACATAAAGTAAATTTTGTCCACATGTAAGTGTTCTGCATAGCACATTTTTCAAATTTGAAATATTTACTATCATTCATTATGAGTTAGAACACATGCTGGTTATCACTGCATCATTATACATTTACTGAAATTAATACTTCATAGATTTCTTAGTAATTTGCTTCACAGTTATTACATAATTTTTTAAGCTTATGAGTTAGATAACTTTCAGACTGAACTGAAAATATTTTGGACTTCTATTTTCTGCAAGATGCTTTCTCTGCTCTTCCAGTATTATAGTCAATTTAGTCTATTCCTGCAGTGCAGAACTTTTTCATTTCAAGCGCAGTGGTTCCTGAAGACAGTTGCAGTCTACTATGTACACAGGATTCATTGTGTTCAGAAATTACTACAGCTGTTGTTTTAAATGATTAAAAATTGTATTTCTGAATAATATTAAATACGTTTATTTTATCATCTCAACCATCATAGTCCATTTCTGCAGTTCTTTGGTTTACTTTTGAAATTAGTATTTTTATAAATAAGTAACTCCTCCTGTTCCAGTTTTATAATACCAGATACCTTCTTTGATTAAATTTTCTGGTCTGTTATAGTCTTAATAGAATGACTACATACAGTGAGAAGAAGAGCTCAGTTATGTTACTTGGTGTCACCTTTCTCAGCTTTACTTAAAATCTAGACTATTTTTAAATCCTATTCTTCTGCTGTGATCTCTAAATGATGTATCGAAATCATCAGGAGTGGGCTATGGTCATTAATGAAATATTATCATCTGCAGTAAGGTATTACTTTTATGCTTCACTGTTGTCCACTGAAGATAATTTTCTTCATAGACTTACCTTCCCCTACCAGTAATTAAATATTAGATAAGAAAGCCAACAGTTTTAAAATTTCTAATACAAAGCCTTCTGGCTTCTTCAGTGCTGCAATTTTCAGTTCTTTGTAAGGTCTATGTACGTTATTGACATAGAGACAGGATGTTGTCATTTCCAGAAGGTTTAAACATCCACAAAAATATTTCACAAAGGAGTCAAAACTAACACAAAATAAACTCTAATGATTCAATCTGCTGCAGAGCTCTGAAAAAATAATCTTTAATATGGCTCTTGGAAGTACTTTTTCTTTTACTATTACACAGAGTTATGTGCCATAAGAACATCATGTTCTGTAGTTTATTCTTCTTTGGAGACCATCCAAATGGGAAAGAACGTCAGGACCAGAGTGAGTGCTCTACCAAGAGCCTAAATTAGTTTTCTCCTTGTTATAAAATATTTGGTTTAGAAAGTATCAGCTCTTAGTAAGGTAGCAGATCCTGAAGGCCAGAAATATGAAAGAAATGTTGCAACAATATTTTATAAAGATTAAAGGTAGACAGCCCTGATAATAGTAGGAATGCCAGACTGGTACTGGCATTAAACAAAATAATGGAACAACTCTGACTTGATTAAATAAATAACTGAACAGTGGCAACATAGCAAGCTTATAATTTTGAGCTTATAGGAGTCTGCTGGTTTTATGACACTAATTTTACCATCTAAATTAATAGCATAGGTGTAGTATACATAGAACCATACAAGATGTTTGACTTGGTATTGTAAAGCATTCTGTCTGAGGCATTAGAATTGTACAAACTAATGATTCCAAATGCTGAACTGATCAGAGAACATGGGTATCAGTGGATGTGTATGACTAATGAGGTCTCACAAGTATGTATTTTCAGCCCTTTAGGATCTGACATTTTAGTATTTGTTGCCTGGAATAAAAGATAATCTCTGCTCTGTTTATATATTATGGAGAAATCTCAGAAATGGTACGATTAGAAAAGGAGGGAACATTATGATAATGGATTCTTTGGTTTCATAATTTCTTGTAGTTATTTTCTTTCAGCACATACATACTGCTGTCTAGAACATTCTACCTCAAATTATGCAAAGAAAACCCTTGGCAAAGCTTGTCTGTATTAGATACATTCAGGAAAATACCAACTACTTCAGCAGGATGTTGCAGAAGTTCAAATAGCGTTTTATTGCATGTTTGTTTTTCTGGCCTTTAGCTTTCCTAGATACCCTTCATAACCTTTTTATCTGGTACTATAGCAAAATTCCCTCAATTTCACAAAGACATAATGGAGAACTATTGCCTACGTTCCCTGTCTAACAGCTGTATTCTCATTTTTAATTTGAGTGAATTATATTTTAAAGGAACTCATCAACTAGATCAATACAAAGAAGATAAGCTCTGGCAATGTAGGAGAATAACTTATTTTGTTATACGTAATAATTTGGTCTGGATTAGTCTACTACATTGAAGTACTTGTGTACTTCATGCAGGGTATTTTGCCAATGCATGACTGGAAAAACTATGTTCACTGACTTTGTGTTCTTTGCGGTTCAAATAGAATTACCATTTGATTTCTGCTAGGTGGAGATTTCAAAAACAGTCTGTTGGTTGGGTTCCTGTCATCTGTTTTGGGGCAACCCGATTAACTGCTTTGTTACATCACAACTTTAGAATCATTTTTATAACTCTTGCATCCTGCTTAGGAAGTGACATTGCCTATGGAGTTACGTGCACACACAAAATCTGGAGTGTGGCATTTGGAGATCTTCCTCAATCACTGTTATTGCAGCACTCCACACTCCAGTTGTGGCTGGTACTGAGCCAACAAATATGGTAATGAGTTAAAAAAATAAACATCACCGTTGCTTGTGTTTGCTCTCACTGGTCTCTGTTCAGGAAAATGACCTTCACTTATGAACACATTTTCTTTGTGTAACCTTGCAGTTATCTGACATTCTCAGATTAAAAATTCTTGTTATAACATTCAGGGGGTGGGGAAGAAAAAGCCTTAGGCCAGACAGAATAAAACCCATTTCAATCCATTTCATAGAATGGAAAAAGAAAGCTCCTTATCTTTACCCTGGTGGAACAGCAAAAAGGAATTTTCTTTTTTTTCCCCCATCCCTAACAGCATATACAATATATGCTTTCAACTCAGTCAAGAATCTAGACACTGTCTCCATTTTTCTCTTGCTCTGCTGACTGCGTGTTCTTTTTGCTTATATTGGCAGCCCTATAAACGTATGAAATGAAAGGATTTTCTGGGTCAAGTCACAGTCTCCTATTATTTCAGACAGCAGCATCATATATCTTTGCTTCTAAAATTAGTGAGGTATCTTCCCCTTGCTCATCTCTCCTTTGGAGGGCTACTACAAACTCTTCAATGTGGAACTTAGAAAGTACCTTCTCTTTTCTTAGATAGTTTTTTTTTTTACTCATTTGATTTTGTGCCAAAATTGTCCTTTAGCTTAAATAACTCCTGTTCTGGTCTTTACTTCATATAAGTGTACTCTAAGAGAGCAGTCCATCTAATCTCCACCTAACCTTTAAAAAAGGTTATCTAAGTATTCTGGGACAGGCATTTCTATTCCTGATCCATCTTTCTAGCCCTTCCTCTAACCATGGTAATCTGTGCCTTTTTTGCCTAGACAAATTGTCCACCTCCCCTTCCCAGGTGCCTCTGTACAACAGGTATGAGGCTCTGGATGTGGAAGGTCAGGCAGTGGATGATTTGAATGGTGGTCTAACCACACCAGACATGTTGTCAAGGTCAGAAAGGCCTAACCCCTGTATCAGGACTGCCTCCACAAGGAAGATGGGCTATAGTTGTAGGTGACTCCCTTCTGAGGGGACCACAGGGTCTAATATGCCAGACAGATCCTCCTCTTAGGAAAGACTGCTGCCTCCCTTGGAAGGGCCTCTTGCAACACAACAAAGGGTAATGGTAATAAACTAAAGAGGATGGATTCAGACTAGAAATAAGGTCTTCTTCCAACTCACATGCATCAATTTTTGGACAGTAAATAAAATCATGCTTATCATGAAGGCAAAGTAGCTCTGCACACACAGATTTTGCAATACCAGTTTTTTGGGTTTAATGCATTTAGTTAACAAGCATGGCAGCAGTCAGCCCGAAGTATGAAATTGCCATGTGTTTTTTTTTTCAGGAGATGGCTGATCATGTGATAAGTAACATTTACACTTGGATTCTGCTGCATGCTGCCGTGGACACTTGTGCAGCATTTGACAGTCTTAATATATATAAAAAAAAGAAACCTAAAAAAAATTAATTATTAATTAACCTCATACACATGTTGACAAAGAGAAGTTCCATGAAAGACAGCTGATGCTGTGGGTCCACACTCATGCAGATAGTTCTTCTGCAGCCACCTATGAGACAGTATAGTCTCTTGGGTGATTTCTCCCATGGTAACTTCAACACATTGCATAAATATCCCTTTGGTAGAAGGAAATGTATTTGATTATGCTTGGTAACTTCACTCAATACTTGCTACTAAATTGCTGAATTATTTTTTTTTTTGCTTTTGACACTTTGTTGCTACATCCCCCTAACGCTACTTCCTTTCTTAGAAGCCTTAGTATAAAGACTGAAGTGCCATTCTTCAACTTTTTGAAATATCCAAGTACTTCAGCAGTTTTGTTGTTCACAACTACTCTTCTTTTTACGCAAAGTTCGTGTATTAATAGAGCAAAAAATTTTCATCAGTTGTGTGATGTTTCCAAGAAATGGACCATCGTTAGTGTTTAATTTTCCCCCCCCCCACCTTCTGGTATAACTTTTTTCCTCTTGTACTATGTGTGTATGTCTGCATGTGACGTATATGAGAAACTCCTGAAATACTGAGTAAAATTAAGTGCTATCATCTATAGCTATCTAAATTCAGGACTGCATGGAGATCCACGAGCCCAGTGGTTGTTGATAGCTTGATGCAGACTTTCTCTGCTGTCTCATACAAGCCAGTTAAGTTCTCTGGCATCTATCTGTAAGATGAGGCAAAAAAACATTTTAGGACATGAGAAAACTAAGCCAATATGGTAGTATTGACAAAATGAGTCCCATAGTAATCACTGTAGCCAGAGATCCTGGGTAGCTGTAGCTATACATCAGCTATTGTAGCAAGCAATGGAGCCAACTGTTGAGATTTCCTGAGCCATATAACTTGCCAAGTAATATGTCTCTGATTTTTAGCTGCTTATTATTTTCAAATATATTAACTGTTTGTGTTGAGGTTTTTTCCATACTTCATCTCTGCATTTTTTCAATGACGGGATTTTCTGTTTTCTACACATTTGGGGTGGGTTTTTTGGTTTGTTTTTTTTTTGGGGGGGTGGTGGTGGTTTGTTTCTTCCTGGTTGGCAGGTTGGTTTGTTGCTCTGCTGTTTTTCTAATAGGATGGTATGGAGACGGGTAAACAGAGGGATCCAGACAGTATGAACTATAGTAAAAGAACATAATCTAAGAGAATAGTTTAAGGCGTCAGAAATTAGGGAATTAAAGAATACTAGTCATTGGTAAATCTGGAATTTGCAGTTTAATATGTGCACTCAGTCGTACCCTTTGCTTTCACAATGGTCTGCGTATTTGCCCATAGCGGTACGATGGAGCTACCCAGACATCCAGAGCCTTGAGGTGGAGCTTCAAGAACTTTCTTTGAAGTGAACATGTCAAACCACCAGAAGGCTTCTGGTCTTTGAAGCTGTATTTTACTAGAACATAAAATAAGTTGGTTAGAGGTAGCTTTTTAAAAAAGAAAAAAAATCCTCTGATCTTCTGGACAGGATAGACTAAGTGAGAAGTCTTTAAAATGACCTCTTCCCAATTGCAGTATCCACTACAGGCTGATTAGTTCAAGGGAATCGGAAGGACTTTGTACAATTCTTGCTCCTCAGACTATTCTAGTCAGGCATTGCTGAGTCTTCTGTGGCTCAGGAGAGCTAAGAATCTTTAAATGTCCCTTGCGTCTATCACATCTTTACATTTGTACATATTTAATATCAAGTTTTGCTAGGAATAGGAGTCACTGCTTGTGTCAAGTAGGTGGAAATCTCCTTTAGAAGGCATAAAGCATCCACTTTTAGCAACACAGAACCATTAGATATCAACTTCATAGTGTTTGCATAACGTATATATTATGCAAAAGTCGCTTCAGGCAAGTGTGATTTTTTAAAAATTTTTTTAGAAGGAATTCCATCTATTGACAAGAATTAAACATATCTCTGACAAAACAATTTCTTTTTTTAAGGTATGCTCTGCAATTTGAAAGATTAGAATGAGTCATCAGGGAGATAGCTCAGCAGTCAGACAATGGAATTAGAGTAGGTGCTGAATTTATTAGCATGATATGCAGTTCAGTACCTAGATTTGTATCTCCTTCACATACGGGTGTTCTGGTAAATACTGGTGATACTAAACACATGATTTTTCTCTCCCTGAAAGGATTGTCCTTGTATTGCTGAATAATATCAAATGAAGAAACCACCACAGTGTAGTTGTACATTTTTGGAGCATGATCCCACAGACAGCTGAAGGGTTTCTTTCAAGACTACTTCCCAATACAAAATAAATTTCTTTAAACTGAGAGAAGCAGTTAGATGTGAAACAATTTTTTGTGCATAACCTTCAGTTTTTATTAAGGCCTCTTTTTTTTTTTTGCGTTTACAAGCTAAACCAGCTGTGAAAGGTGCAAGCATATAGTTTGTATTCAGCAAAGATCTGTCATTTTGTGCTTACTGCAAGGCAAATGGCTCTGCCAGTTGGGGCTACAATTTATCAAGCTGGCAGAGTGACAATTTTCATTGCTCTTGAAAATTTATCACGGATAGTCATTTTTGAAGGGTTGACTCTTTTATGTTAGCAGGCTTTTTACATTTAGACTTATCAAAATGGCAATTATTAATGCCATTAACCCACAAGGCAAAGATCAGTTTTGTCCCTGGAACCTTGAGTATGTCTTCTTGACAAAGAGATTCATCTGCTTCTGTGGCTTCCAGGCTTTGTGGGTTTAAAGAACAGATGTAATATAATAAAATGCTGTTTCCCTAAAGAACAATGCAAGTCATTTTCATCCCAGCTGTTTTAGCAGGAAAGCAGGGTAAAGGGGGGAGAAAAAGGTAAAATATTAAATATTAATGGTCAAAATTATTTTTGTTTTGTTCTGACTTCCTGTCTTGTCCTTAGAGGCCTAGAGACTGACTCACTTTGAGAGGGTTAGTAACATCTCTATAACCACAGTTCATCAATAAGGCTCTTTCACATTGTACTGTAGACAATAATTCCGCAGTACCAGCAATGAGTGGATTTAGTCACAGTTCTGTCAAGTATTAAGAAGCTCCTTGGAGCATCGTTAGCTTTCATTGATCTGAATGGAAAAAGAAAGCATGGTGTGTCCTGCAGGCTTAGGACCATTGTGAGACTTTGCTGGTGGAGCAGACCATCTAAAATCTGGTTTCAAAATTAGAACCATCTGATGTGTTATAATTTGTTAAAAGAAGTAGTTGTCACTGTATGTATCTGCATTTGTATTTCCCCACATCAGATAGAAAAGAAAGATCGATATGAGTTAAAGGTAGCTCATTCTACAGTAAAAATGTGGTATGTACATATGCATGTCCACCACTACAAGAAGGAAAAACTGAGTTGCTTAAACTCAAGCAGAAATTACCCAGTTGGCCCCACTTTACACAAAATTCTCTTTGCCTTATGAAAATACTATATTTTAACTTAATGCAGAGTCAATACCAGCTCCTACAATACTTTTTCATTGAGGCAGGGTGGGATATTTCCTTAGAAAAGAGTTAAGTGCATCTGCAGAAAGCAAGGCCTTGCAAGGGCCAACAGGCCGCAGAGAATCCAATTTGCTGTCTGCCACTGCCTCCAAACTACAGCGAACAATTCATCTCCCCAAATAATTTTTTCATTTTTTTTTCTTAAATTCGGTTTCCAAGCTCCTGAACAGCTCTAATTAGAACATAAATCACAGAACAGCTGAGAAATGTGTGTGTGCCACTGCCTGTGAGCTGGGGCCACACCAAAATGGTGGCCCCCTGCCCGGGTGGCCACACCATCCAACAGCTGTAAGCTGGCAGCAGGTCTCTCCCTGCCCTTTTCCTGATCTTTTTATTTTCTTATTTCCCTTTCTAAAGCGTATTCTATTAACGTTTTCATAAGCACCTGCACACCTCACTGACTGAAACACCCCCCCCCCCCCCCCCCCCCGTTTTCTCGGAAATAAAACTACGTGAGAGATCTTTCTGTGCAGCTTCTTGAGGAGAGGATGGCTCTGGCAGCTCCCCAGCTTACACTAAAGGGGGAAATACCCCCCGGGCTCGAGGGCAGCAACACCGACTGCCCCGGCTATCTGAAAAACCGAGCAGAAATGGCGACCCCGACCAGCCCCCGGGAGCGCAAACAAGCTCGGGGGCGGCGTCGGCGGGGGGCGGTGCCGCTGCTGACAGGCTGTGAGGGAACCCGCGGGAAGCGGCACGGGACGAGGAGGGGTGGGTGGGAGCCGTGGGTGAGCAAGCAAAGGAGGGGCAAGGGGGGAAGTACAAGAGGAGCTGATAGGAAAAAGGTGTTTCCGTGCTAAATATGTGGGAAATAATTTTGATAAGTCAGAATGCCTAAATGTACCATAGGAGTGAAGGCAGGACTTACCCTCATGCTAATGCCCAGCAATAGCTAATATTAAAAAAATGAAAATTGGGTATAAAACCCATCTGTATCTGGAAAATAAACCTAAAAATAATTTTTAAAAGCTTTCTTTTTTCTTAAAGGAGAAAGAAATGCAAAATGCTAGTGCAAATTGTCTGTTAAAGCACAGTTCAAAAATGAGTCCATTTCTTTGTTCAGCCCTGTTCCCAGCAGCCAGCACAGTGTGTCCATATGTCCTGATGGTGGCAAGCAGTCCCAGTTCTCACTAAAGCCCAGTCGACAGCGGTGAATTTTAAGAAAATTTCATGGCAGGAGTAGACTAGCTTTGCTATCAAATATGGGAAACTTTGAAAAGTTCATCCCAAGCTGGGAAATCCAGCTACACCACAGGTTTTCCTCAGGGGTTGCCACTTGCACTGGGGAAAGACATGCCACTGGTGTACGGCCATCCCTCACCCAGAGCACCATCACCCTGCACACCTGCCGTGTGCAAACGTTTTAGGCCTCCCAGTAGCAGGCACTTACTATGAAATCTTTGTGTGTTGCTTCCATGGGGCTAGGTTTTCTCCAAACAGTGTGAAGACAGGTCTGCAGCAGGTTAAAACTCCCCAAGGTGGTTTACCAAGGACACTGTTCTTAAAGCAAAGGAAATTGGCCTAAGATGAGCTCTGTGCTGCTATGGCTACTTTAGGTACCTAAGTATCTAGTCTGAAAGCTTAATAACTCTTCAGTGTGTGACAGGTGTATTGCAGGTTTCCTCCCTATAGTGAGTTTACAGTCTGAACTGATGTGTGTAGTAAGCAGTTGAGAACAAATGGGATGAATCTTGTGTCCTGTGAATTGACTTTATTTCCATTTGCTTAGATGGGTATTTTCTGTTCTGCAGGTAGTGTCTGAGGTGATGGAGGGAGGAGAGAAAAGGAGTGCTTACTGATCTTCTCTGTCATTCACAGTAGTAATTTTTTGGTGACTATTTGAAAATATTGGTGTTATAATCACCAATGATCTTCTGTGTTGTAACAGGAGAATAATCATTTCCATACAATCATACTTGTATAAGAAATGCCATATGGACAGATTTTTCCCAGATTATAATAATACATTATAATTATAATTTCAACTTTGACAGAAAAAATATAAAGAAATGAGTTTACTTTACAGGACTATTGCTCCTGAGACCTTTGTAATTGATTCCCTTTTCTCTCAGAGTAGCAAAGATCTGAAGAGATTGTACTAAAGAACTTCCATAAAATTGGTGTTAAGAAAGAACAGAATCAAGCTTATTATCTTGGCAGGAGGAGGAATAATATTTGGCTGGTATTTTGCTCTTTAGTGTTTGACATAGGAAGTTACACAGCTTGATACTTCTCGGAATGATGTGAGTGTCTTTGGTTAATCTGACCTGTATAAATCTTCTATTTTGTACAAGGTAGCAGCCTTGAAATAATTGCAGAAGTATTCATGTGACACTTTGCTGGCCCTTGGAGACAGTACCTGATGGGAGGCAGAGGCAGGTTATCTGGCACAATGAAACAGATGCTAGTGTTAAATGCCGTTCCCAAAGGAACTGGTAAAGTTTTAGTGTGATAAGAGGGCAAACACACTTGGTTTTTCATAAAAATCTTGTCGTAGTAAAAAAGCACAATTTTTTTTTTCCACTTTAGATTATGAAAATTACTTTTTTAATAGGTGTCAAAAAATGTCTGTTTCAATAATGTGGTTTTACCCCAGTAAGAATATAATCCCTGTAAATAAAAACTTTTTCAGAATCTTGAATTTGAAATTAGGAGAGTTACAACACTATGTTTTTATATCACCTGCATCAAGTAGTTAATATTTTTGAAAGAAATGCTCATATTCCCTCAATACCTAGAGAAGTCCACATCTTGGCAAACCAGGAAATCACAGAAGAGAAATATCCAAGGAACAAAACCAAACTTTTCCTTGTGGGATTTGTAGGCAGCGTTATTATTCAGGCCAGCTAGCAAGTCTCTCTGGAGCTTCTAATGCTGCATTCTCACTCTTCAGCCAAACAGAATTTTACCTCACCAAAGTCACTAGTGACTTCTGTTGGTTTACTTATAAAGTGTCTTCCCCATGCTTATCTCCTTCATTTTTCTATAAATAATAGGCTGGTTTCTGACACAAAGTCATTTGGACACAATAGTGTCCACACAGCACTCTGTATTCAAGGAACACGCTAGCTGTGCATTATAGTGCCATGTTTCAGTCTTTCATCAGTGTCTTTTTTAATTTTGTGTATGAATAGTTTAAACAGCTTTTCTGGTACTTGGTCTCCTTTATTCTTTTCTGTCCTTTTTCTCTCAGAGGATCGTATTTGGAATGCTGGTATTTTGTTTTCTCATGGTTTCCATTGCTGTATGTACCCTGCAGTCAGTGAGCTCTGCACCAGCTCGAGTCTCACAATTTGTATGAATAAAGCTAACAAAGTTCTAGCTTGTAATGTCAGATCATAAAGTAAAGCACTGGTAATTCATAGAGCTGAGGCCTGCAAGAAAAGGGAGTTTGTAACATCCAAAGGGACTTATTTACCAGATATGTCTAACCTTGCATTTCTGACAGTGTCATCTGAGAATAATGTTCATCTAAACTAGAAGTTGAACAAAAGTTAAAAATCAATTGAAATAAGCAGCACAGATTCAAAGAGAAGATCTTATCCTTTGCAAAATATTGTCAGTGTTGCCCTTGATTGTCTCTGAAAAGCTTTCAACATTCCTAATGATAAGGACTTGTTAGGAACTCCTTTCTCTAAATTCTATTGAATTATAGTACCAAAAAGCGAATACTTGGGAATATTTCCGTCTTCAGCATCTATTTCTGTGGCATAGACCTCTCTTTACTGAGAGCTGACATGAGCGCAACAGTCTTAAACCCATGCTAAAATAAGGTTCTGAGAAATCTGTCTGTAGTGACAGTGTAATCAATACAGAGTCAAGTCCTGACACTATGGGTAGGAGTTGCTCCCTGTTTAATGCTTTGGGATTTAGAGTGAAATAATATTTACTTTCTGTCCTGTGTCTTTTCTAGAGTTAATGATATTTTGATGAAAAATTATCAACCTGTTCAGTGTGGTGTTATGTATTGGAGTTTTTTTGTTTGTTGTTGGTTTTTTTTGTTTGCTTTGTTTTGTTTTTTAAAAAAAGCTTTTTCTTCATATTAATTTTGATTATGAATTCTGTTATAGCTGTAAAGCCTAATATTTACAAGGAAAGCTTTTTAATACACAGAACAGCAAATGTCAAATTGACTTAAGGGTTGTTCTTTACTAAATTGACTTAAAAGGGTTGTTCTTTCCTAAATTTCCTTTGGGGTCTCCTTTAAGTGAGATAGATGTGAGTTGTTTGAAATGGTATTAGATCTTCATAAATCATATTCCACCTTTTTTCCTTGTCAAAAGCAACATGCTCCCACTCATCAATGGGAAATTCCCACTTTTGAATTAGAATTTACCCTTGAAGAGAGAGTGTGTATCTAAGAAAGAGGTGCAGGTATGGCTGCAATATGCAATGCAGGAGTGAACACGGGGTTCTAGAATTGACTTACCTTTTTGTGCAAAGTATATGGCTGCTATTTACATCTCTTTAAATCATCACCACAAGAATATTTGCTAATACCATTGATTTAACATACTATACCTCCAGGTATTTTGTCTTGCTAGCTAGTCATCCTTGAATGTATGTTGGCCATACATTGTCCCTATGTCATCCACAGTTGCTGGTTTGAAAACCAAATTACCATCTCTTTGTTCAATCTCAAAATCTTGCTGAATTTGGAAAGTCTGTAATTTGGTTCACTATCTAGAAACACATGATATGGCACATTGCTTTCCAAGTGAATGAATGTATTCATTGCAGACAGCAAGTACTGATCAGTGATGCTGTATGGTACTAATTAGGTGCTGGAGGACCAGACATCAGCATAATTTTCCTCTCATTAATGCTACAGGTGTAGGAAGGCACTGTATACATAACTTCAGGGGTTGATTTCCAAGGATCATTTCACAGTCCTTGTTGTGGGAGTGGATGGAAAAGAATTTCAGTTTCTGAAAAGAAGGTGCTTGAGAGAGTTTCAATTGTTAGGAGGAGAACTGTAAATTTGGAGAAAACCCCAGGGGATGACTAGGTTATACCCGTGGTCTTGGGGCGTTTAGGAAAGGAATATTAGAAATGTTTCACTCAGTTTTGTACATTTGCTTCTGCTTGTTAACATGCACATAGTAATGCCTTCCTCTTTCAGAGGGTTTTTTAAGGAGGCTGTGACTTGCTAGTGGTAGTAAAACTCTGATCACAAAACATACTAATATATCTATATAAATGCTAGGTGGAGTTCCAGGCACTTGAATTGCCAAAGGGGGCAATTGTTTCTAATTTTGTTTTACTGTGGCCGTGATTTTGCTTGCACTTTATTAAAAAATTAATTTCAGAAGAAACATACAGAGTATGAAGAGAGCTAAGGCATTATACCTTTATATTAAATAATCCTCTATTTTCCAAATGAGAAAGATGGAGCTTTGCATCACACATTGATTTACAGGTGCTTTAACTGTAGTCTGATCACCCCAGTAAATTTTGCAGGAAAACTGATAGAAATGGGTAGATCAATTATTTGTGAATAAAAAGCATATAGATTTATTCTTTAAATCTTGTTTGTTTTTCCCTTGAGATTGCAAAGAATGACATGGTGAGTCCAAGTACAACATTTTTTTTTTCCTAGAAAATTATTTAGTAGTTATTAATTGGCAGAATTATAAGGGCATTAGTGTCTAAGTATTTGAACTAAATGTTACAGAAACTGCAAAGTTCATTTAGAAACTATTTTTTCAGTCTTGCAGAACTGCAATAAATGATTTTATATGTAACGTTTTTAACAAGCAGGAGAGTTTAAAGTACAGCTTTTTAATTGAAGTTTATGGGCATACAGTTTTACCTGTGGGCATACAGTTTTAATGAACACATCAATTAACTCTGCATATCTCACAGTTATTTCTTTTTTTTTTAAACATCTACAAATGGTCAACAAATGAAATACCAATTTCATAAATTAAAATGAAAATGCTCTGTAGACTTATCCAGCACTCATTAAATTAAGGATAATTCCTCTGTGGTCTTTGGAGAGTGTTCAGGATGATCACTATTTCTCAAATGACCATTTTGATTAACAAAGAAATAAAATTAAGTTCAATGTTCAGACAGTTATTGCAAAGGGATTTGAGCTACTAATGTTTGTGACTGGACTGGAAAAAAAAAAAAGGAGGGTTTAAAAAAGATTTTCTAATGTTTTTTCTTGCCTAGTTGATATCCTTAAGGACTAGATATAAAATAGAATTTATGTGAAAAGTAAAGACCAGAATGATAAACCTTGACAGCACCACTTAGTTGCTGCTCAACATGCTACCTATCCTTTTTGCTTAAAATCTCCCCATGTAGAGTTTTGTCTGGGCAAATGATCCAATTATGCGAATTATATAAATACTGTTATCTGGCTCCCTCTAATTCGAACAGCAATCTTTTAAAAGAAAAGTGCCAGTCTGTTCAGCCCTTCAAGAGAGGGTATGGATACCACTTTTCAACAGCTGCAGCTATTGCCAAGCCAAGAGAAGTATCCTAAATGCAGCTCTTAGTAAAATATCTAATAGGTAATTTTAAGATTTATTTTTGTCTTCAGTAGAGTGACATCTGGTAAGAGGGAGCTTTGTCTCCATTTTGAAGGGTCTCTGCTCTCTTGTGTGTTGCACTGGATGCTTGTGCACCTACCAGGGACATGGGCTCATGCTAGAGGAAATCTGAAGCTGTGGTGTCTCAGTTCTAAAACTCTTTTATTAGATCCAGCTCTAGAAGCCAACTGTAACTAACATTGTTAAATGTATTAAACTTGGTGAGCTTTTTAAACAAGGATGTACAGATGTTCCTGTTTAGCTTTAATCAAATGACCTCTTAGGTTCCATAATGAAGGGTCTGAAAAGCTGAATCTGCTTTGTAATGTATTATTCCAATTTTGCTTGTTAACAGAGTTATCTTTATTTAACTTTTCTTATTGACTAGTCACATTTACCATGAAAAATCTTGATCGTTATCTAGCAGGCCAGTCCCAAAGCCAAATAAATAGTGTGGTTCAATTGGGCTTGTCGCTGCATTCACTTAGAATTGAATATACTTGAACGCAAATGTCTGATCTGAGAAGCAGCATGGCTCTGTGTATTTGTTTAGAACCCAAAGGCAACAGGGGAAAAATAATAGCCAGTCACATAATGGTTTTCTTAGCTCTGATGGAGAAAGAAGGGCTATGATTATATCCCCACTTACAGTGAATTGCGGTTATAAATCCTGCTTGATTGCTGTGCCATCAGGTCTAATAGTTGGCTAGTTTTGTGTGACCATCACAACAGATGTGTTTCCTCCAGTTAGTTATACAAGTAAGACATTACAGGTCAGTTCAGGAGGAAATGTTTTGTATGGAATGAACACAGGCCCACTTATGAGAATAATCAGAAAAGGCTTTCAAAACTGGAATAATTCATAATGAGAAGGTGATAGAGTAGTTCCTTCATTTTAATTAGTAGGTAAAAGCTATATAGTGACAAGATGTAATTTTGTACATTTGACTTGGCTGTGTTTTTTTCTTTCCTTTCCCCAGACTTTTCAATTGTGTATAATTTTATTTGTTCTTATCTCTCTGATACTGCCATCAGGTGCAAAATCCCTCAGTATATTGCTCAGAAAGACTTGAATATTTCTTAAACCAATTAGGACTTTGTTCTTAGGGCATTTGAGCTGTATTCCAGGGATATACTCAGCTTTAATGCAAGTATTATCTGGCACTAGCCATTTAACTAGACTTCTTTTTCAATCAAAACATAAAGACAATGCCTTTCTGTTGGATTGATTATATATATATTTAATAGTTTTTATTTTCTGTTGAGTTGGCTGCAATTTACTTGATTAACATGGCAACTTAAAATTCACAACAAGGCGAACATGGGTTTTGCAAACTAAAAGGTTCCTGTTATGTGGACTTAGTGCTCTTCCTTTCCCTTAGTCTTGTGCCTGGATGTGCTTTTTCCTTGAGAATGTCAGCACTGTTGCATGAACATGTGAAGTATTATTAAAGATATCCTTTCTGCTTATGTATCAGAGCCATGACACGACCCTTCTGCTAAACCTTACTGGTTTAACTGCCACAGTTCACCTAGGATGTTAATAACTCTCGGTACCCACCACTTTTTGGTAATAACTACTTCCCTAATAAACATTGCAAAGCAACTTGTCTGCCTCAGATGTCCCTCATAGGCCTGATATTCTAGTGCAAATTCACCTGTATCAGCACTTTAAGTTGATATGCCAGGATGTGATTTGGGACTGCTGAGTTGTGGAAAGACTTCCTGTTAGCGGTCTTGCATAGATTTCATGGGGGATTGCTCTTAACCCCCCCTTGAAATACCAGTTATATGAACTATCAGCAAAGTAAATAATACCACTTGATATGACCAGCCAATAGCAAAAAAAGCTATTGAAACTTTTTGTATGGCTACAAAAAGGTAGGAAATAGATGAAAATGAAGTAAAAAATTACCAGATTCAAATCTAGAGATTTTTTTTTTTTCAGAATGTGGGTACTTGTTACTGCAGTGGAAAATAATGGAAATTATTTGTTATAAATATTTGCTATAAGTTACTGAGTGTGGTTTCCTGATTATATTTTGTGGAGCTGAAACATTGCTTCTAGTAAGATCCGTCATTGCGTACTTTGTTGTTTTCTTGGAAGAAAAATCAAACTTGGAGAACCATAGTTCTGTTCTAACCATGTCTTGACATGTCACGAGGTAATGCGGAATCAGTCAGGAGTTTGAGGTTGCTGTACCTGGACATTATCCTTATAACGTGCTCTCCCACAAGACTGCAGATCTTTAAACCTGACAGTGTTTAATAGATGATACAAGATGATCAGCTCAGAACGCACAGGGGATGTGAACTGTCTCCCCATACCTGCTATGTCTTTTCAAATGAGTCCTTTATTCCAGGTTTGAATTCCATGAATTTGGTGAATTTCTTAGTTGTGGTGAACTCAGGTTTATCCCCTCTGGTGTTTAGTAAGGTATTTGCATGAGTGCTACCTGCTGGCTTCCTGGCTCTCCTGTGACTGTCTCCTTTGATTTCTCTGCCAAACCCTGTGTGGAAGACTATAGACTGATCTCCCTTAGGTATATCAGTTGCTCAGGACAGTCTCCATGTCTTTCCAGGGAACTGCTCTGACCCAGTTGTGTTTAAAAAATGTGACATACAAACTGAGAACACACAAAATCAATTAGAGTCCATGCTTTTTATACTGTGATAATTTCACTTTCAGTATTTCATCAATAAAATTGATGCTTTCTTTTTCCTACTTGGAGTTGAAAATTTCGGATAGAAGTTATACCAGCTTGTCAGAAAGCATTCGGTATTGTAATACTTCACAGCATGCCAAGTTTTAGAAGGGGGCTATGGATAGATCAAATGATTCCTTCTTTCTCAAAGAGATTTTGAAAAAATAAAATGGTTGCCTTTCAGATCTTTTTCCAAAGTTGCTCCCTATTCTTTCTGTCTTCCTAACAAATTTTAATCTCTTTCAAGGTATTAATCTCATTTGGTCTCCCCTAGGATACCAAAACATTCCCTCTCAATTTGATGTGAGGAAGCACCTAAATCACTAGCTATTGCAAGCCTGCCAAGTCTAATCTAATTTTTGTTCTGTTTAATTTATTAATTCCCGAGATGGAAACAATAATACAAAGAACCAGCCAGAGCTGGAGTTAAGTAATAGAGAACCAGAGTGAAAGAAAAACAGTATGAGCTATTCTTTTATGGTGATGAGACAAATAATTTAATCTATTTTCTGACATAAAAGACAAGAAAGGAAAAGGAGAGTCTAACAAATAGTGCAAAGAGGAGAAGGAGCAGAATGGAGTGAAGATTTTCCAAATGTCAGAGGAAATTAAATAGTGAACTTTAAAGGAAGCAGCACCCATATTACTCAGTAGAGGCTTCTTAAAGCTGTCCTGCTGTGGAAAATGGAAATCTCAGAAATGCATTTTAAAGCTGTTTGTGTTAAAGTTTGGATTTTTTAGACTTGTTGGCAGCAGGTGTCTTCTTATTCGTTATTCATGTAGCCTCACAATGCATTTCAATTTTTGAATGAAGAGGTATATAAGCCCTTATCCACTGCATTACGTAGATGAAATGTATTACTGCCTTTGAGCTCGAAATGCCATAGCTGTAGCTTGAAAGTTATTTTCCTGCTACAGCTGATAGACATATGAGTTGCAAATAAGTTTTATTTTGATGAATATACAGATGAACAGAGTTCTTCCATATGTCTTCATATTTTGCTGGATTGCAATGTACTTCTATATTATTCTGAAATATAGTAGGTCTCTTCTTCAAATCTCTAACAAATCAGTCAAATAGAAATATGTTTCATTTTCTCTCAACGTCATTTTCTACTTAAAGTAAGGTGTACAGGCCTAATCCTGTTAGTTACTGAGAGATTCAGATCACACTAGACTGGATCTTGAGGTCCTTAATTTTTGTTCAAACCAGGTCCCACTGACTTCAGTGCAACACCTGCGTGAGCCAGGCCTGAGGTAAAACTGAACTCTCGATCCTGTTTCATTAAAAGCAGAACAAACTTTTTGTCGTTCATCTCAGCGGGAGCTGAAGCAGGACTATATGGTAACCTTAGAATTTTACCCATTACCATCAATAGGATTAGAAGGTACAGCAACTTGTGATATTTGTTATTAAAAAATAGAGCCAAACCCAGGAAGTCATTTCTCAGTGTGAAGTATTGCATTTTGGAGGAGCAAACTCCTCCTGGACCTGAAGCTGCTGTAGCTCACATGCTGAGAGATGAATAAGGATAGCTCAAAAGATGAAAGGTTGAAGGATTAAATTCCTAAAGCATTACCAGGGGAGTTTTTTCTATATATTTATGTCTCAATTTTGTAACAGTCTGATAATGAATACTAATGGGGGAAAAAAGTGGATACAGACTTTTAAAGATATTCAGTTCTTGGCAATTCCTGTTGTCTTTGAGCAAGGGGACACAGAACATCTTGAACCCTGAGTTTTGCATGGTTGTGTTCGTGTAACCTTTTCCATGAGGCATATTTTGAGAGCTGCTGCAGCCATTCTGAGTACTGGGCTAGGTCCAATTTAGTTTTTTCTCCCACTAATTAGCATGGGAATTTGGTAACATAAGGAACAGACTGCTTTTATAGGCCCCAAGACTTCAGTGAAAAGAATAGATTAAAAGAGAGCTGGAGCAAACTGT
Organism: Hemiprocne comata; assembly: GCA_020745705.1. Lineage (NCBI taxonomy): Eukaryota > Metazoa > Chordata > Aves > Apodiformes > Apodidae > Hemiprocne > Hemiprocne comata. The sequence continues at coordinate 11,221,098 of CM036597.1, read as the reverse complement.
GTTATCAGAATGGGCATAAGAAATTACTGTGTTGTTTCATGGTGACTTTATGGCAATCTAAGGTTGTGCTGGTTGTTTCTTCTTTAGCTATGTGTTCTTACTGCCTCCACGAGGAGTTGTAAGGTTACATGTTGAGCCAGGTTGGCTCGCTGAGCCATATGGACTGGGACCCTACTAAAAATGTGATGAACTTTTGTCCACAGACTTTTTCCCCTCATTGGACAAATAAATACTTGTATTGCTAAAAGAAAAGTGTCAGAGACATGGCACATAGACAAAGCTTCCAATCTGTCAGTTGAATTTTCAGTGTTTGTTCCTTTCCTAAAAAAACCTCAGCAGAATATGGAAGGATCTTTTAACTGTCCCCAAACACAAGCTGCTGAATACACATTTAATTTCCTGTTATCTTTCCATGGCTGAATTTGTATAATACTTATATGCCTGTGGGTACACTGCATGGAAGTGCAGACCAACTGCACATTGCATTTGTATTCATAATGGATCCAGGGACTGACACTGCATATGGACATGAGAATGTTACACAGAGGTACTCAGACTTGTTAGAGCTTGGATTATTTAGCCATATATGTCCAATTCTTCAGGTCTGCTGAACATCCATGAAGAAGCTCAGTAGGTACAGTCTGTGGGCTGCTTAGTTTCAAAGTGGGATGCCAGGGCAGAGCCAGAGATACATTCCAGTACTGGCCAGGTGAAGATGGAGTGAACCCTTGAACACGCAGTAACATTGCTTTCATATATACCACCCTTCATCCTGGAGGTTTGCTCCCAGGAGCCAAATTGCCCGTGTTCAAGTGGTTGCAAGATGTTGCAAGCCTTTAAGTGAAAGATTTTCTATGAGAGTATGCAGTTGGTGATTAATGACTACTTAAAGAGATCTTTACAGTTCTTCTAAAGATGTCTATTAGGCAAGGTTAGACTTGCCTATCATTTCAGTGCAAATTATGAATTCTGAAATGCTAACAGACTTCTGAATGTGGCTGGAAAAGAAATATACATATTGCTAGAGGTAATGAAATAATAATAAAATAGACTGTAGTTAAACAATTATTTATTTTAAGCCCACCAAATTAGGGATTTTGAAACTCTGAAAAAACAGAAAGTTTGTTTAATTTTAAGCTACTTGAAATAGCCCTAAATCTTTCTAAGCTTGCTAGACCATGCTGCTTTTGAACCCTGAGCCTGCTAGGCATTTCTGCTGGTAGACTGTTGCAGAACTGAATACATCTGAGTGCTTGAACTGCTATGTGAACTTTGCGGACAGGAGGCAAGTTTCTCTTGGCATTAATAAAAATAATTGCATTCCTATAGCCATTTCCATTGCATTAAAATAATACTGATTTTTGGTTCTGATTTTGAGATTGCTGAAATTACATCAGTGCTAGCTGAACTCACTATGGTAAGTATAAGTCTTGTTCCTGAGCCACAATGGAGTCTGTTTTTTAGCACATTTTCTTTACCCTGTGTGATTGCACCATTTCAACCAGAGTAATATTTTTTCCCCCACTCAGAACAACTTACATGGTTTCCCTGAATTAGAACTGGAAGTGACAATGTCATCTCACAAGTTCACTTTGTTCAGTTACAATTAGTGAGTTGCAACGTAGATGGTATTATTGTATGTGTAACGTTAAGATTTTAGTGGAAAGAGTTGCAAGGCTGTTCAGTAAGGTGCAATACAGAGTTCTTTTTATAACAAAATTCTGCTTATAGTAGATTTGACTACTATCTTTTGTAAAATTTAATGACTTTTTAATATATCTTCCAATTTTACAGGTATATTACAAATATTTTACTCTATTTTTTATTACAAAAAAACACAATTATAAGTGTTTTTTTGCTTGTATATCAAATGACAGGTTTTGTACCTTGTAAAATACACAAGCAGTTATCAAATCACATGATTCAGTTAGCAGTGGTAGCAGTGGTTACATTTAGAATTGTGTTTGGTATTCAGCCTTGAGGCAAATATTGAACAAAAACTCTTGTGTGTTCTGATGATGAATTTTTATGACTCAGGAAACAATGTCAGAGTTATCTATAAGGACATGACTCTTTACTGCAGCATGAGTGACATCTGTTGAGCTAGAGTATAAGTAACCTCTGTGATTCTACAAATCTTTTGCATCTCAAAACCAAGAGTCCAAGGGTGAACCTGGGAAGGGTGCTAGTTTATTAATGATGATAAAGGGGAAGTTAAAGCATAAATAGATATAGATGTGACATTCCCTTGCAGTGCCATTTTTGATTGATTAGAGAAATTTAAGGATCGTTCTGTATTTTCTTTTTGTATGGATTTTTTTGAAAAGAACCTTTTATTTGAAAAATATTGGTTTATCTTGGTATATAGCTGTTCTAGCAGCCTTCAAAAATACTTGGTTTTATTATTTAATGGAAGAGTTGAAACAGAGTGAAGTGCTAAACCTCATTCATAACACTGTGAAGAAAAAATAATTAGCTCTTGGTTAGAAGACAGAAGAAGATTAATTAGTTTGTGAAGTCATGATTTTGGAGAACAAATTACCATGGGGAGTGAGTTTGCAACCATTCAGTTCAGGAAGACAGAGCTTATATATTGTGCCTGTGAAACTTAGTAAATAAATGTGTCGCTTTATGTGTCTCAAAACAAGGAGAGAACTCGGTGACCCATAGTCTGCGCAGATATCATCTGTCTGCTGTGAAGTGATTCTGCTTTCAAAGGCACAATACAAGTCTAGTTAAGGGCTTGTTTGCATCGGAATTGCTTAAGGGCAAACGCAGAGGGTGGAGAACTTTGTTAGAGCTCATGGCTGGTGTAGCACAGACTTTTGCGATTAATCTCTTGATCAGGGCTAGGAATTTCTACTGCTACATCAAAGCAAACAAAAATAGTACTTACCCTTCATCAGAAAAATTAGAAAGTCTCTGGTGTAACATTTCAGGTGGAATGAATATTAAAAATGAAGTTAGATTTTTTTACAAAATCTTTTATGAAATACTGTTTATCAGCAATAAAATAAACATGAACTAGAGGACTCCAGGAGTAAAGAATGATTCTAAAATGTAGGATTTTACTTACGCCATGCTATCCTGACTAGATGAGGTACTGTTGTAATACAGCTAATCCAGGGCACAGGCTGAGCTGGGTTTATTGAACGCAAGATGGCTGGCATTTGTTTGATCAGCTTTCTTCCTTTTTGACTTTTTTGAAAAATTAGCTTTTTAGCTTGGCCTGTATTTAAATTAACAAAACCACTAATTTTTAATTTTTTAAAGTTTTTCACAAACATTTAAGGAGACAGTGGGAAAGAGGTATTTCCTTCTACCTCCACATACAGGGCTCCTTTGGTGGTCAAGTCTCAATTTAATTTTTCAAAATGATATTGATTTTGTCTATGTGCCAGGTTTCTTGCCAGTTTTCACTCCAGTTACTGATGTCCCCTGGTAGAGACATGCAGTAATGTCAGGAACAGGAAAGGGAAAAGGCACAGGCATCCTGAAACAAGGGGTTCTTTTGATAGATCAAGCTATACACCTAAACCAAAAATCTGACATATCTTCTCTTTATTTTTAACAAGTCCCTTGATAAATAATGGGGAAGCTTAAGAGCGAAATCTCTGAACTAGCAATCTGAACACTTCATCACTTTTAAAAATAAAATAGTCCCAGCAGGATAGGATAAGTAAAAGAAATCTCTCCGTTGCCAGTGGTTTGCCCTATAAGAAGTAAAGAGCTAACCCAATTAAAGATAGGTATATATTATGCAGCATATTTGCTAATTTAACCCATTAATGGCTGTGTGTGGCAATCATCTGTTAGTGAAGGAGGGATAATCCCTAGCACTAAGAATTGGTTCTTCAGCTGTAGGCATTGCAGTTCTTTTCAGATGCAGTGGTTCTTCACTTCCTTCTTGATAAAGCTGTCAGCAGTGCACTCTGTTTTAGAGGGGGAGAGTGCCAGACAGGACTAGTAAAAAAAACGATGGTAATACTGGGGTTAAAGGCACAAAATATTTTATCGGTAGCTCCCATGATGAAGAAAGACACAAGAGAACATCAGTTTCTTTGAAAACTTTTTTCTTACCCTTCTCAAAGAGGATCAAAGAAAAGAGCAACAAAACCAGTAGGGATTAATTTTTTGTACTGTACTCAGATTGGTCTAAGCAGTATTTGTCATAAGGCAATAGAAAGGTCCTTCCTGGCCCTTCATCTGGTTTCCTGCACTGCTGCAGCAACAGACGTTGGGCTGGCCCAGCCAGAGCCTGACTAGAAAAGAGGTATTAATTTCCCCAAGTATTAATCTCACCTTTGCTGATTACCCTTGCTCTCCTAAGTCACTCTAAGTATTTACTTTTAGTGTCTGTAATTTTGACAATACTGATGTATATTTTAGCAGAAGGTATTAGCATATAGATATGCTAATGTAGTACATGTTTTTTGCTGAATGTTGTTTAACTTTGATGTGATTAGTAAAGCACAGCTGCTGTCTTGGGCTAGATGTAAAAATGAGCATCTCTGCCCTTTACATCAAAAAATAAAGAGAATGGGAAGGGGGGAAAGATGTGTTTAAGCATTTATATTGGTAGTGATAAAAAAAGATAGAATGCTTCAGTGGTTTCCTGCTCCTTAAAGATCTTCCCATGTATGAGTTTGTTCATGTGGTTTCAAGACAATGATCAGGTGGGTAAACACTTAGTAAAGACCATCAGCAGAATGAATCCTTTTTCATAGTGAGGTAATTAAAAGAAAAGAAGCAACAAGTGGTAGAGTGTGCCTGTTTAATCTTGTTCTCCAGAGGTAACCAGTTACACAGCTTGGACACACAGACAAGAGAGTAATTAGGACCTGGTCTTTTTGAAAGAAATTTTGGCTAAGGTATTTATCAACTCATTAGAGGGATGGAATTTGAAATCAGGAGAACATGCTTGACAGAAGGGCTCTGTTGTTAGAATTTTATTGCTGTGAGGAAAAGCAGAAGTTTTAAGTAAGGGAGGATTCTGAGAGCAAACTGAAAGCTATGGGAATGATAATCATCTCACTGGGGCTTCATGAAGATGACAATTACAGGAAGAACATCTGTTGAAAGCATGCACCAGAGACCCTTGTGAGCAAAGAACAGAAGTTTCTGTGCTAGGAAGGTAAGGAGCAACACAGACTAAAATGAATAGCAGGACAGATATGCCTGAGAGAACGCTGTGAAAAATTATATTTTTATCTATCGATTCTTATTTGATATGTTCTAGAAATTCTGATAGAAGCTAACTATGTAAAACAGGCAAGTGAGGTCACTTCATAGGTAGCTTGAGTTTAACTCTTACTCCTCCAGAAAACACCATGACATGCAGACTAGAATAAAGTTGTCTAAGATGCAGGTTGGATCAAAGTGGCATGTTGAAATGTGGGTAAGCAAGCAAGGAAGGTGGGAAAAGCATTTCAAATCTAGACCCTGGGGAGGGAAAGGGACCACAAACAGGTATTGGTACCAGATATAAAGGGCATGAGTCACCGTACAAAGAACGCAGGGTGGGATCCACTTGTCTGGTCTTTAGTCTTTAGCCTTCAGCTCCTTCTCCAGAAGGGCACAGATCTCTAGCTAATCTGGTTTTGGCTTCTTTTAGTGTATGTAGTTTGGGAACTTGGTATCTGGCTCCTCTCTTCTCAGTGTGTGGCCAAGCAGCAGCTGGGATTTATCCCATGTTTTTGTCAGTGCTCATCCATAGATAGTGTCAGAATCCTTTTTCTTGCTCCTGTCAGAGTCTGCAGCAAACAGACAGGAAAATAAGTTTCTGCTGTGTACCATCTTAAGGTAGTTTTCATAACATTGCATTTATATTTCAGTTTGGAGAATTTTATCTAAGGAATCCTTTTACTGAATTGTGTTGGCCACCTTTTGAAACTTACTTGACTGGCAATATAAAATATGAAATATTTTCAAAAGAGTAAAGAAAAATAGCAGAGAAGCTCCAAAGATTAGATTAAATTAAATCACATTTTTATCATTTACTCTGCCTTCATTTCTTAATATTTTATATCTTTTATTATCACCGTTTTTATTTTCTTATTTTTAATATAGAGCCAGAATGGACGAGGTAGCTATGCTTCTTTTTATTTGTTTAACCTGACAAAATGCTTCATTTGTTTTATATGATAAATCTATGACAAATTAGAACTGCAGTGATTTTTTTCCCCGCTCTTTTTACAAAATAAAGTCATATCCTATTCTAGGTCAAAACTATCAGCTCTTGTTCAGGAGTCACTTGTGTCTACAACACAAATCTCTTCTGCCATTTCAGAAGCTTACTACAATGTTAAGTGAAAGTTAACCCACGGGATCCCCATAAATACTGAAAGAAGTTATGCATCCACACTGCAGTGTCTGCATCTGAATGTTAGGGAAATTTTTAGCATATTAGGGTCCTGAGTTTTTGTTTGGCAACAAGCTATTTTGAACCCTGTTATACACAAATTGCATGTTAATGAAGTGTTTAAAAGTTGCATTGAAGAAAGACCAGCAGATGAACTGGCAGCAAGTGCAATGCTTTTTAAGATTAGATCTATAAAATATGGCAGCAAGAGATAAAAAATGTCTGAAAATATGAAGAACTAGTGCGCAGATTGTCTAATTATAATGTTTTAGATAAATAAAAAAACAGCATATGGGGTAGAAGGAGGTGAAGCAATACTGATAAGTGAGTTGAGAAGCCATCTTACAGCACCCTCTTTGTGGCCAAGGGAAGCTGTTCTTCACTGTGCCAAAAAGGGACATCGGCGGTTTTTTGTAATTCCTCAGAGCTAGTGACTCCTGTGATTAGGTTTGTAATAACTTTTCCAGATTACTACAATGAATACTTGACTTGCTGAGCTCCAGAGTGTATGGCAGTCATGCTCCAGAATCAGGGAGAGAGAGATCTGTGTGCATGTTATAGTGTGCAAGGATTCAAAAGGATTTAATAGACCACACTGTAAGGGACAGTCATCATTGAAATATGAGCTGCTTTATTGGTCTTCTTTGTGATACCTTTCTTTGTGTAAAAGTATTTTGCTCATCTCGAAGAAAGGTTTTAGTTTAGTGTTTTAAGTGCCTGACTGCACTCCATGCCCTTGAAAATATACTTATTTATCTTTAATTGTTTAACTGTTAACAGGTGTGGTTTTTTCCCCACAAAAAGTAGTAGCTAAGGCCTTGTGTCTCCTGTACAACTATTTCAAAATATTCGTTAAGTTTCATATGACTTATTTTGCAATTTCATAACTAATTTGGAGCATCCATATGTTTCTCCCCGTTTTGTAGTAAAAACAAGAGTGATACGTTAGCACTGAAAGTCTGAGAGCTTCTGTAGGGAATTTAAAATTAAATTATTAAATTATTCTTCTATAATAGATTTATTGACTGCTCCTTTCCTCTTGGGAGACAGGTAGAGAAGGTTCTTTTTCATGGCAGAATTTCTCAGGTGAGCTCAATGGCCTCTCTGTCACTTTACATTCTGTGTAAATCTTTAAACATCATTGTATGTACAGTGCTTCAACAAACAATTCAGTTATTTCTTGCATCACTCACAATGTCCCATCTGCTTAGTTTGCCCTTTGAGTCTTCTGGCTTTGACTTTAAAAGGGAAAGCAGATAGATACTTCAATGGAAATTCTTAAATCCCAGGAGACTGAAAATGTTTTATTTGATTGTCATTCCTATATAACTTCTGTAAAGAATATGCACTGACCATGGAGACCTACCCTCTTCAACAGTATGCCAATCAACTCAATGTTTACTCTTCCTCTGTCTCTTCCAGCAACATGAGTATATTTGTCCCATTCTGTTTCACTAACAACATATTATTCTTCAATTAGTTCAGCTTTGATTTTAACTCTTTCCAGATATGAGTTCTTCTATCTCATCTTTTCCTTTGTGACACTTGCATACCAGAGAAACTGAGAAAGAGGAGTTCTTAAGCACAATTTTATTGTTCAGCAACGACTACAGCATGAGACAGGTGTTCTCTTAGAATTCAACAAGAACATTCCATTCTTGAAGGGCTGCATTTTGCAGCCATAATCTTGTTAGAGGTGAAGGTGTTACTGCACTTTTTTAATGAGAAAGTGACATTTCAGCATGCTTAGTTTAATTCCCTGTTGGGTTGATAGCAGTGGAGTGATCCACTCTTGTACTTGCCATCAGCAAATCCATGAAGTTGCTAATTAAGAGAAGATTTACAGGTAGGGTTAACATCTTTAATTAGACCAAGTAGAGTTGGAAAAAAGATAAGCTCTCAGGCACATAAGTAGTTCTTAAGGTCTGAAACAGAAGCAGGAAACTTCAAAGCAAAATTGAAGTTGGAAGCAACTGCTCTGACTTAATTAAAAAATGACCCACAAAATACTTTTGAAAGATAATTCTGGAAACTCAAATTCATAACTTGATAAATACCAAAAACTCTGGGCTCACTGAGATACTCTTTCTGGTTGATTATAACCTGCAGGTTGTGTTCTACCCCCAGCCACCCCGTTAATGTCACATGTAAACTGCATGTAGCTCTTTCCCTGGAAGGCAACCACCTCTCACCTCTCCTCTTTACTGAGTCTCTTGACTCCACAGGTACGACTTCCTCTTTTCCTAGATAGTCTAATACATATCTAATACAATCCCAAGGAATTGTTCTTAATGTCATAATTATGGTTTGCTTTAAAATTTTTTTTCTTTTGTTTCAGATATGAAAAGGGACTTGTGTTCCAGAAATTTTGTCTGCTTTTTCTGAACCTGCTGGTCTAATACAAAAGTATCACCTCAATCTAAAAATCTACTTTTTACTATAATTTTGGGCCATACATTTATAATGACTGTCCATCCTTACTCCCCCCTCCCTGCAAAAACAGATTAGTGGTATCCAATCATAAGCATTACTGTACTCATTAAATGTAACTTCAGTGTAATATGAACAACTACTGAATTAAACAGTTGTTTCACTTCTTTCTGAAATGTAGTACAATTAACCAAAGCACATTTCAAGGGTAGAGAAGGGTTTCAGTTTTATGATATTACTTCATAAATCTATATACCTGTAAATGACAGACTCAATATATTGAGGTCGTCTTATTTGTGATATTCAGTTTCTTTCCGTCATGAAGGGATGGAAAAAGAGAGGCAGAATCATAATCACATTCATTATGATGAGACATCTGACAGTCTTGTCAGCAGAGGAAAACCCATCCTGGCATTGTCTTACATGGAAGAGTACACTGATTTGAAATCACAGGAATCAAATCAGTCTCATTTCTAACAGGAATGTGATGTGAAGGTGCCTGTTATGAATGTGAAATTTCTCCAGATTAAAAAAATAAGCCAAACCCCTGGGCTGTACGGAATGTAAGACATTTTATTTTAATGTTTTTGAGTTTTTTTAATACCTGAAAACACACACTTAAAACAGTTTTTCTAAACTGTTTACCAGCAACAGCTGGAAAACAATACTGTAAATATAGAGTGTGATTTTTTGACAGTGTTATTAACTGTCTTTCAAAGAGCAGGTCCAGTAACCTATTTAGAATGAGACTCCAAATACATTCATCCCAAGTGCGATTGGTTCCATTTTGCAGTATCAGTTATGTACAGGATACATCAAATCTTGAGGTATTATGTGTCAGGCTACAATTTATGCTGTTGTTTTAGTTTATCTGCTGTTTTCTTAGATTACTTAGTTTAGGTTTGTGCCTCCTCTATCAAAATCAAAATAATCGTTGCAAAGTCTAAGTGAATCACCTAATGTTAATGCCATTTTGGGAAACAGATATTTGGACTCCTACATCTAGTAGTCAGTTGAAGTGATGAGTCTCTCCTTGTTTCTTTTACCACTAACCTTTGGTAAAAATAGTAAGGAAAAAAAGTATGTTACCAAATACTTGAAACATGTATCTATTTCCTTAAGTTCTTATTGTTTTCAGACAGATTAGAAATTAAAGATTAAAAAAGAATTAAATGATTTGGCACGTAATCTACAAAATTTCAATTGAATGCTTTCTGATCTGCAGCATGCTACAAAATAGAAGAAAAATGTAATAGTGTGCCTAAACATCTGTATTCCATTGTGAAGGTACAAGCTTATGTGCCTACAGCAGAAAAAGTGTTTCAGGCAATAATTTCTGTAGATTATTTGTACAATGAAAATATGTGAAGTTCATCAGCAGTCACTACAAAAGTTAAAGTTGAAATAAAAAATGAATAAAAAAAATAAAACTGGGTGATTTTTAAAACTTCTGATACAACATCAAGTCCAGCAGTCTGCCTGTCTCTCATCTCCTCCCAAGCTCCCTGAATGGTACTTTCTGACACATTCTTACCAAGGTAAAAAATTCTATTAATAATGAATGTCTCCTTACTTTGAAAACCCTAGAGGGATAGTTCTCTGTAATTTTTTGTCAAAAGTAATAACTGTCTAGGCATCAGAAGCAGAGAAGAAAATAGCTTGTGGGGCTTTGAACGTTTTGATGCTTGCTCAATTCTCTAATCGTGATTCAATGCCTAAGGTCCACCATAAAAATGCATTCTTTGACCAATATCTAAAAGGGGGAAAATCAATTGGTTTAAGGTTTTTATGAAATTTATTTGCGTAACCAAAACCTAAAGGCAGTGATCATTCAGACGTGGCTATTTAGCTTCCGGGGATTTTTTAAACAATTCTGTGTCCTAGGATTATTGCCAGGTACAGAAAATACAAAGCAGAGCACTTCTTGTATGCAACTGATAAGCTGTAGCCTATTCTTTTAAAAAAGAGTATAAGTAATTTTTAAAGTACTACTTTAACCTAATATATTGGTACTGAGACAAGGGTATTGTTGAAATAATATGCTACATTCTGTACTTGTCTCTTTTTTAAGGATTTGGGGTGTCAGTTTAGATGCTGAATGAGCTATATTTTTTCGCCACCCAAAGTTTTTCCTGATGCAAACTTTGTGTCAAGATGAGCAGCTAAGCTGTTCTTTAATTCATGTTTCTTTTCAATAAAATGACCAAGGTAGATATCTCACAGGTTTTGGAGGCTTAACTTTTGATTTCTGTAAAACATAATGAACCAATAGATGTTCTTAGGGAAAATGAGTATAAAATATTTTGTGTGCATTTTGACATATTCTTTGTATGCCACGTTATTTGTGGAGTTCAGACCCCTGACTTCTGTAAAGCTTTGGATTGCAATTTGCATGTAACATCTAAATAGGCATTAAAATGCCACAGAGGCTGGAAGTTTCTCAGGTACTACAGAAACTGGCATACAAGCCTTACTGGCAGGGGGCTTAGATTTGGCCAGTGATACAGCTTTCAAATACCCACAGCTGGTCCTTCCACCAGCATTGGCCTCATACTGATGAAAGGCCATGTGAACCCTTCCCCAGCCCGCTTCTAAGCAGTTATTTAAGCTGTAGTGATTTCTCTGTGTGTATTCATGAACATTTTTTGACATCCTGTCTTTTCATACACTCACTCTGCTGACTTCTGTGGGATGAAAAGTCTAAGGGAACACTGGTTGCAGTGTTAGGACTTCCTTCCGAAGCAGTATCCTGCTGTCCTCCATCACAAATATATGCTGACTTGTTAAGAGGAGATATGTGGCAAGTGCTGTGAATGTTTTGCTGGAAAACATGTAATAACATGTTTTGTCTTTGTTACTATTTATGCAGTTGATGACATGCGCTTTTTTTTCCTGCTATGAAAAAAAAAAATAGATTATTTTAAAAATTGTTATCACGGCTTCCCAAAACCCAGGGCTGTGTGTATTGGGTTCTTTGACCAAATAGCTGACTTTTTATATATGACAGAAGCTTGGAAGTATCAAAGTGTTAAGTTCTTAATACAGGTTTTGGGGAGGAGGAAAAAGACCATAATATCCTAACTTATTAATATCCTAACTTATTAACCCCAAAGCTAATTATTTTTCTTTTTATTAAACATCAGATACTTCACATGGAGATTTGGAAACCAGGCTTCATTAGTTCTGCTGCTCATACAGCTACTTGTTTACCTCTGGTAACGAGGAAAGTAACCTTCTTCAGGACTGGAAAACACACTCAGTAACTTGCAGATAAAACAGGCAGAAATTATTTGAACTAATGATGAGAAATGAATGAGGTTTTTTTTGTTTCTGTATCCTTTCTTTTCAGCATGCTTATTACTACAATAAGATTTTTTTTATACTTGATGTTTCTTGCTTTCATGGTTACAGTGACACTGAAGTAGATACTACTTTATGTGTGTGTGAATAGACTAATTTATCTGACTACATGGGCTCTAGGTACTTAGCTTTACAAAATGTTTCTACTTCATTTTTTCCTTGGATTGTGAGACTAGCGCTTCTGAAAAATTTCTTACTATAATTTCATTGCTTAGTGTTAGGATGGGCTTCATGGCTGTCGATAGCTTAGAACTGTAGCACAAAATCACAAGTAGACCTATAGCTCCAAGAGATGAGGCAGTCTTTGCTTCTCAAATATAACTTCCGTCAAATCATTCTTTGATCCCAAGTGTTGGAATTTTTCTGTCTTCCTTCTAGGAAATATTAAGATTATATTTTATTCTGTAAGAAGCGTTTGTTGCACTGATTCATTATTGGAAGTGATGTAAACATTTTCAGGATGTGAGAAAAAGTGTATTTTGTTCCCAGAGACAATAGTACGTACTTTGGCAAATTTGAATATCTGGCCATTCAGATATTCAGTAAGACACAGATTATCTGCATTGCTGCTCTGGCAGAGTGAAAAAAAATGTTTTATATAGGTTTTTCAAGGCATGAAAACAGTTTGTAATTTGCTTTCCTGTGAAGGTGTCTTTGAAGAGACAGTTTAATAAAATAGTGAAATACTTCATTTCTCCTGTAAGCTTTTCTACTTTTTCTTGCCAGTGAAAATGAAACTTTAAAGTTGTAACTTGTATTTTGCTATTGGACATCTGTAACCAGGCAGTCTGACAAAAAAAAAAAAAAAAAAAAAAAAAAAAAAAAAAAAAAAAAAAAGAAAGAAAGAAAAAGAGAGAGGGTGAGCTCTGAAGTCAGTTTTTAAGGATTCTTTCTGAGTTCCTACTGAACTTATGCTTGGGGAGTGCAGCACTTTGGTCGATACCAGCTTTTGCAGGGTGCAGGCTAAGGAGCTTTTCATTCTCAGCAGTTCTGATTTTACCTAAGCTTTTCCAAAGTGAGTACTGCAGTAATCAGAAGCAGCTTGTTGGAATTGGTCTTGTGTAATAATTTTACTGTGTGCTTGAATATTTCATTTTGTTCTGATTTATGATGACTTTATTTACCCAGGCAATTTCAATAATTTGGGAGTTGTGTTTTTAACACAACTCCTAACGGAGGACAGAGAGGGAAGCCTTTGTGCTTTGTCATATACAAATATCCATTCGTTATTTGCAATGAAATGTTGATCCAGTATTTCATTAGTGAAAGGTAGGCTCTAGCAAGATATATTTTGTGGATTGTCATTTTACATTTTACAGTGCTTAAATTTATAGAAGTTGTCATAATGAATTTACTGTTATTTTAATAGTATTGGCCAGTAGAAGTTGGGAAATATGTGGCGTTAGTTCTTTGTCTACTTGCTACTTGAAATTGTTCTCTGGTAACATCTTAGGATTGACATAGATAAACTTCATCATCTGCAGGATTACTTTTCTGTTCTTATTTACTTTAATTTTTACTTATTTTTATATTTATATTTATATTTTTACTTATTTACTTTAATCTGTCTTTGTTTTGTATTATCCACATGCATGGGATTTTCCCCCCCCTCACCTTGCAGATACATTTGTTTCCATATTACCAAGTGATTCGTGTTCCCACGTCTGAAAGATGAAGCATAATTAAAGAACATAAACCAGCAAATTTTAGAAGTTGTTTTTGTAATCACCCCTTCTTTTGCAGAGATCACCTTATTTTTCATTATAAAGTGGTCTGCTGTCTTGTTCATATTGTCAAAGAGCATTGAACAGTATTACACCTGTGAACTAATATAGCACTGATTCTATTTTAATCATCTGAGGTGTTTGCTTTTTCTAATCCCATATTTGCAAATATGAAGCATTATATCATCAAATGGTGTTTGAACGTTCATTAAATTAGTGCATTTAAAACATTACATTTTGTGATGTAAATCATGTTTTATTCCACATATTTGCACTCTGAAAGGTTCATCTGACATCACTTATGCCTCTGAGCAGTCATATGCACTATTAGTAGCTCATGAAATGTATGGCAGGGACCATAATGGGGTGAGTGCCCCCGAGATTAAATTGTGGCCCTGTTGAAGTCTGTAGAAATTATGTCATTGTATTCACTGGGTCTAGAATTTCATCTAATGTGCTCCAAGGGTTTTTTTATTGAAGAAAACATTGAGTCAAAACATGTATTTTGAGTTTCTTTGGATTTGTTTCATAAGGCAGGGTTTTGTGGATGTTTTGCTCATTCCTGAACGTTTGTAAGGCAGGAAATCCAAACTCATGTTTGCTACTGTGAAGAGACAGTGACTTCCCTAAGCTTTCTCACATTTCATTCCATTCACTGTTTCTCAAAACTTCTGCATGTCTGTTCTTACAGAGGGCACCTGGAGTGTGACTGTCATTTTGTATCTGGCTATAGCCAGTATATATCTATACCAGGAGAACTGGGAACTACATTTGCTACAGGTGTGCATCACAGAGTAGCATTGATGGAAATATGTGAAGTAGCAGTGAGATACAAATATTAAATAATGTAAAATTTTAGTAGGCAATCTAGATTTCTGCCCAGTACAGTTATTATGAGATGTACATATTAACAAATGAGCCAATTAACTGTTGGAATTTCCATCCCAGAGAATAGCAGATGCTTTGGTGTTTGTTGTCTTCCAGATCAATAAGGGAACTCAATATAACAAAAGCTTAATAGTAAATGCCAGGTTTCAAAGACCTTTTATAAAAAAATTGAAACAGTGGATCTGCTTCTAAAGTGTTCTATTTTAATGTCTTTCTGCCAGTGGCTTAACACTTTATCCACTCTAAATTGCACAATAATTACACTTTTAATAACTTGTACTATTTTATGAAGTTCAAAACCATAAAGCTAGCTCTTGGCATTCACACAGGCAGAGAATGAAGAAAAATTCTTCTTATTCATAGGCCTGTCAGACACATGCATTCAGCAGGACTGTTGCACATCTGACTGCACTCCTGTTACCTTGCCATCGTGCTTGCATTTCATGAACTTACAGAGTAGTCCTGCAACCTCCTCCTTTTGCAGTAGCCTCTGCTTTAAATGTGGCTGGTAAACCTCATCTGTGCTACAGGTGGTGCTACCTACTGGGACCTTGAAAAGAACAGTCTATTAGCTACCACCTCATCTGCTCTTCCTGTCTCTCTTGTCATTTCTTTTCACGTATGTCTATGTGCACCTGCCCCTCTTGCGTGACCCCACTTTGTAGGGGGTTGGGAAGTATATTCTGAGGATTTTTTTCATTCCTAACCTCGTTCATTTTAGCACTGAGTGAATCAAACCTTGATACATCTTCTCGTCTAGTCTTGCTAGAGGAAAGGAGAAAAAGCCAAATTGGCAAATGGCAGAACTGGTGCAAGACACACAGTTCCCAAATGAGTGGCACTGATTGGCCTGTTCATGTTGACAGTGTTTATACTGATAAGCTGATGGTTTTTGCTAATTGTGTGGATGTGTAAAATGTGTATTTATATTAGAGAAATTTCCTATTGTATAATATTTCAATACAAAATACTGGAATTTCCTAGGTAAATTTTGAGGTATTTTCAAGCTAAAATAGAAGTGCTTTGATTTTCAGGGCTCCAACACCTGTTGCAATCAAACATGTTTAGAAGTCCACGACTTGAATCTGCTTCTTGAATTTGTTCCACACCAGCTCTCTGAGCACACACACTTGTCTGTATCTTCCCCAGTGCTGTGGCACAGCCTCTCAGCTTCTGAATTCCTCACCTGCCACTTTCCAAATGGAAATAAACCCTTCTGAGCTTCTGCTCCATCTCACCTCCCCAAGGCTCCTGTTCCATGTGAGGGGCACAGTGTGCTGTCAAGTGTACCAGTAAGGAAACAGCAACAAGAAAAGGCTTTCAGACAAATTTCACATTTGTTATGGGTAACTACAAGAAGTTAAAAGAATTTAAAATTAATGTGGGGTTTGGGGCGATTTAATACCTGTTTCTTTAAACCTGTATGTTATTTTAAAATATTTGAAAGGGAAGAATGGTGAGGTTGTTATTTCATGGCCAAACATGAAAAATTACTGGATAGTAAATGGAAAATCTACTCATTTGCAAAAATAAATAAATAAATAGATCTGCATAATATGTAGAGTAATCCTGAAGATGTAATCTTACTGAAATGGAAAGTTTATTCAGTAGTTTTCACAGCCCCCTCCAGTGGTTCAGAGGCAACTGTGGTGACGTTTGGCTTCCAGGGAAAAAGGCTGAGCTTTCTAATGGTCAGACTAGAGACAGCAGGCATGAAACTGAGGGGTGGCAGCAGGTGGGGCTTGCAACACCAACAGGCCTTTCAAAAGATTAGCCTTGGAATTTGGGGTGCTTTCAACTGGCTAGAAATTTTTGGAGCAGCTACTGCTTATTTTGTAGTTAAATTTGGATTACTTCTTCTGTACTACCAAGAAATTATGGTTTTATTGAAATTAGTGGTAAATTTCCCCTGTATCCAAATTGAGACAGGATTTTAACCATTATGTTTAAAGCAAATTAGATGTAAATTATCTAATGCCTTCAGTTATAGTATGTTGCACAGTTTCTTATAATTGACCCATGGGTAGTTTTCTAGATCAAACATTCTGTGAAATGCCATTTTATGCAGAGGTGGTTGAAGCAGGTGAAATTGCTTCACTTAGTCTTGTTTTCTTCATGTATTTCAGCAACTAGTACATATTGACAGACTTAATTGCGAATGCTTCAAAAGCTAGAGGCTACTTATTTTGTCAAAGATTTTCCATATAAACATGACATTAATAATGTGTATTTTAATTAAGTTGCAGATAGCTTTTTAGTAGGCTATTTGCTGAATCTGACAAGAAGAAAACAATAATGGTTGAGCTGACAGAAACAGAATTTGTGAAAAGAATGAAGTGTTTGCACCATGTTTTATTTAACAAATAATAACAGGGAAGAGCATTTCAGACTCTGATAATAGCAATGTGTCAGTGAAGCATGTGGAGTAAGTCTTTCAAAAACAGACTTTACAGCCTTGGTTCTAAATTCTTTTTGGTGGCCAAAAACAGTGAGTGTCAGATCCCAGATCCATCCTGGAAAAGATTTCTTTTAGAGCATGAAGTGGGCCTTCAGTCCTGCTTCTTAATATGTGACTAGTGATTTTCCTATCTTCTTGTGAAGCACAAGACTACTATGCACAGTCATAGTAGTCTTGATGAAACAATTATATTTCATTTCCTAGCTATATCTAGCTCATGTTTACAATAAACAGTGTTAGTACTTGCCAGTGCACCCCTCGTATACCTCCCTATCTACCACAAAAGAGTGGCTGGGCTGACTACACTGTGTTTTTTATTCTCTCTACAGTAAAACACAGGATGCTTGTAATGCTGTAGATCTCTCTGTTCTCATTGTGGCAGACTGAATTTGTGGGTTTAACTTTCCATGTCAGTTCTAAGTTCATTATCAGCATTGGAAATGTTTTAAGGAGACTTATGGACCTTTCTGTTCTAGAAATCTATTTTAAGATAGGCAGTTCACCACTCCAGGGACAGGCAGTAGCTAAAGCACACGATGTGATCACTTAATGAATGGTTTCAGAACTAATCACTCCTCAGTTTATGTAGATAGAGGAAAAAAAAAACCAACAAACCACTAATTTGGAGTATCCTTCAGGCTCTGGATCAGTGTCCTGCCAGGGCTTGAAGCTCCTTTACTTAAACATTTCTCCTTCAAATCATGGTCTACTCGGTCTAATCAGGTTCCTTGAGTTTAATTACTCTGTTGAAAAATCAACAGACAACAAAATAAAAGTCCTCTGCATTTAGAAATAATCCATTTCTACTTTCAGAGCTCTTTTTAACCTGCTTTAGGATTTAGACCTCACAAAAATGTGTAATGCTGTGAGAGCCTTTGCACAGTCTTTCTTCAATGTGATGATTACAAGGCACATTTAAAATTATTTTTTTCTTCCTTTTTTTTTTTTTAATTTATTGGAGATAAAGCTACATATAGAGGAGGGAGTGGGGGTTATCACTACACTTGTCGAGGACTTCAAAAGCAGTGAGGAAAGAATGGTCGAGGACTTAGATGTCTGCTTTTTTTTAGCATTATATTCTGCTAAACACTCATTTAAGTAATAAAGTATAAAATGAGCTTGTAATTATATATGTGCAAAGGTTTGAAGAACTTTTGTGTGATCATTAAGCTTCTGTCTCTCACTAGAATTTACGTATGCGTTTATATACATTCTGAAAGTTTAACAAAGCATAAAAGGTCAAAGACTTGAATTAAAGAAATACCCTATTTTTTTTCCTTTGGTGAGGTAATTAACATAAGTGACACTGACAATTTTTCCATAGTGTACCCTAGTGAAAATGATAATGCTTTATCGTGGGGAAAAAAATATATTCTCAAAGACTCTAGTGTGGAAGGTCTAAATAATAAAATAGAGAAGCTAAACTCCTATTTTTTTTATTTATTTTTTTTAGTTTTTTAAATAAAACATAAAAGGTAATTTGTTTCCATCAGAAGATAATAATGTCTATCCTTCAAGGCTGAGTGGATATAGTTGCCCAGCATATAAATCTCTTCTCAAATAGTGCCCTTAGGCCGTATGACAGTAATAATTGTTTCATTACTGACTTGTAGCTTTTCAAATGACCGGAGTCATTATGCACCTCGTTAATAGAAATAAAGGCATAGTTTAAATGCATAGGAAAACTATTATTCTGTTGAAGATTAGTTCATCTTTACATTTAATGTCTTTTTTAGTTACCTGTCATAATTTTTAATAATCGGTATTTAATTTCTTTTAATAATAATTGCACTCTAATCTGATTGTTTACTGAAAAAAGGGAATTTAATATTTGAACATTCCACTATGATACAATAGGTTAGCAATATATTTACCTTTTTGATAAATTATGTTCATTCTACCTATATGGCTTCAGTGTATTTTAAATGTTTCTAGCAGATAAAATTTATACTGTGAGCCAACGTAATCTTTAAACAGTTAAGTATTACACTACAGATCATCTGGATCGCGATGCTTGATTCTCAGTCATGCAATTTAAAGGTACTGAAAATAGAGTGAAATTGATGATCCATTAACTCCTACACATTAGGAAAATTCTTGGAAGACAATTGTTGAAGGTGAAATGGAAAACGACAACTATTCTTTACAGTGTTGTTCCTCTTCTAGTATAACATAAAGTTGTGAGGGGGGAGAAATCTAGAACTCTCTTGCTATGAGAAGATTAATTTACGAAGCCTTGAGGCTCACTGATACCCAGATTGCCATCACAGTCAAATGGTAACTAAAATATTTCACTCCTTGAAAATACCAGTCAGCCTCAGTGTCATTCATCCTCTTTCACTTGATTAATTATAATGTGCTACTGTGTTTAGATCACCATAAATATATAGAATATGTATTGTCGAATGAAAGAAAATGTCCTGCCCCCAGTGAGTCTGGGGTCTGATGATTTCTTCTGTAAATACAAACTGCTTGTCCTCCTGCATCATCTTTCAGATTTTCCATATTTAATAGCACCTAGGCACAAGGCAAAATAGCACTTTTTAATATGAATAAACTGGAATCACAGTGTTCTGTTTGACGTTATCACTACTGAAATAGGTTTGTCTTAGAGAAGATTGAGGAATTGTTTCCTAAAATTGTCTATTGTTAATGTATTTAAAATCAAAGTGTGATTGATTTCTGGAAGGTCCAACATAGACAACTGGGAACAAGGTTAGACAAATTTTATTTTGTATTTAGGCCAAGATTGGCATTTTTCTTGTGATAATATTTGCATTTTTGTATATTTATTTGTTTAATGTATCTCTGACTTTTGACTTGTTACAGTTCTTCACTGTCTAGGTACATTTTGGAAGATTTGGAATACTTGCAAGTGAACCTCTTTGATTCCTGTGAGAAGTTGAGGGCTCAGGGTAGGAACATCAGTGTACAGAAAATTACATTCTCCTGTCTAGGTCGATACCCATGGAGTATTTTACAATAATAGTCAAAAGAAACAAAGATGTTGGTATTATTACATCTATGCTCTTGTTTTACTTGGAAAT
The DNA here is from genome assembly GCA_020745705.1 of Hemiprocne comata. Taxonomy (NCBI): domain Eukaryota; kingdom Metazoa; phylum Chordata; class Aves; order Apodiformes; family Apodidae; genus Hemiprocne; species Hemiprocne comata. Next base: position 11,200,830 of record CM036597.1, on the reverse strand, counting down.
TCTCTGTTTTATTCTATTTCTGACTCTATTGATTCAAAATTCCTGTGATCATACATCTTTAACATGGCTATAAGCATAGGAACTAGAGTTTATTAAATGCTTCCTTTGAAAATTAGATACTTACTATGTTTGCTTTTCTTTGGATCTCACTGAAAATTCAAAATATAGGTTCGATCTGTTGCAAGACTGACTTAGTATTACGACAAGCTTAGTCGTGTGTAAACCTGAATGAAACTGATTTTTTAAAATTAGATTTGCCTAAGATTTGATCCTGATACAGAGAATTAGTTTGTGTAGACAAACTGAAAAGATGGGCATGAACTTCTTCAAAAGGTCATACTGTGGCTTTAGGAGAATGTCTTCTTTTCAGCATCAGGATGCATTAGAAAGAAAATAACAATATTGGGTGAAAAGTAGTTACTGAGGCTGTGCTTATATTTCTTAATGAACTGATCTAGAAGGCTTCCAAAAGAACATGGCCATAAAGCAAACTGGCTGGTGTTGGTAACACAGAACCTCATTCCCACTTTCGAAAACAAGCAATCATACAGGCAGGTTAAGGGTTAAGAATAAGTCTGCTGGCAAGTGGAAATGCAGTACTGGAAACTGTGTATAATATTAGAGCTTGCTTAAAAAGATTTGGGATCTACTTCAAAACAGGGTGATATTTCTGTGTAATTTACTAACCTTTTCAAAATCAATACAGCCATCTCCACTTCATCTAACTTTCAAATTTTTGCATTTTTGACATATTTTCAAAATTATCTCCTAGCTCTTTTGTAATAATTCGCATTGATTGCATGCACTTGATCAGAGTCAAAGCAATAAAATGCAGACTTCAGTGCTGCTACAGTCAGCATATACAGTAGTTACAGTTTCATCTGGTCTTTTTGCTTTTAAGACACATTTTACTTTTGAAATTAGAATTTCTGTGACCTTTCTTGAACTTTGAGAACTCCATAACAGGCAAAAAACAGAAACAGGGCTGAGGACTTCCACACTAGCAAAATTACCTGAGATGCTACAAAAAAGGTGTTACATGCACGTGTGTTTGTGTCCCAACACCTTGCAAAAGTGTGTGTACAATTATGCTTGCCTGTTTTAGTTTTGAAAGTAGAACTTGATTCCAATTTTCCCATATTTAAGATATATTTTGCGAGAAGGTAGTTTTTGTTTTTACACTCAGGACATACTGCAGGTTTTATCAACAAATATTGGTCTATATATGTCAATGAGAACAATAAGACTGAGTTAATATCTTGTCCAGAGCCTTTGAATGTGACTGTCTTTGCAGAGCCCAAGGATTAAGATTATGGCCAGGCCTTCTCAGGTACACAGGAATATGAGGAGAGGCTGGTTGGCTATTGCTGTTCCTAGGCTCTTACCCATGCATCTAATTGCCCCAAATCTGCCTGGAAATTTGTTTGCATATCTGCCCTGTCAGTGGCAACAAAAGCACTAGTTCAGTTTGTTAAATATAAAAGAGTACTCTCAGGTTTTTGTATTATCTGTCTCAAATTTCTCCCTGGTACTGCATCAGTTTTACTTCTCCTGTTTATAAATGAGCCTAAACCTTACTCATTTCTATTTCCTCTCAAGCCCAATTGATATTTACAATAATTTTCATGTACATAACTGATTGTGAATATAATTACATTTCAGGAAAGAGTTCAGTTAGTCTTTCTAGGTTTATTGTGGGGGTTTTTTGGTGGGTTTTTTTTGTGTGTGTTTTTGTTTGGCTTTGTTTTTTTTCCCTGTGTACATCAAGAGGAAGGTCAAAAACCATGAATACCCACAGGGTGTGGCTGTTCCATGGTAGAACTCAGATGCTGGCATCCTTTTTTCTTTGCAGATCCTAGTGGGACTTTTCCTGATTGGTAGTGTAGCTGACTTTTGGTCCTTAGTGTGGTAAAATCAGCAGTGAAGTGAAGCTGCCTGATTATTTGAATGCTTTGTCTTTGACATGTACTTTGTTAGAAGAGATTTGTACATCTGTGTGCATCTGCTGAGTCTGAGAATCACTACGGCTTGGCACTCGTGTTCCTCAGCTCTAAGCTCGATGCCCACATATAAAATGTTACCACTACAAAAGACTCGTTGTCCTTTCATGCCACCTGATCCTCTTTGTCAGTCACTTGTGCCTTGAGGATATTTTTGTGCATTGTACTATTGGAGCTGACCCCATAGTATCTTCCCCTATAAAGCAATTTTTTCATTTTAGGAATAACCGTACCATGTGAGTTTTTAGGGCAGAAGGGAGGTATAAGAACACGATTTAAAATGGTAACTGCGTTCTGACATCGTTAGGACACTGACATAATTATGCAGCTATTATTTTAAAACAGGAAGGTTTTTAGTAATTGTGAAGAAAGAAAAAGTAATGAAAGGTTAGTCTCTTACTCTGTAATCAACACAGATTTAAAAGAACAAAAGAAGGTAAATACAGCTGTTCTCTTGTGAGCTGCTGAGTTGAAAAAAACAATGGGAAACGTTAGTAGTTAACAGCTACTGAAGAGTTGCAGGAATATGAAAAGAAACCAAACAAGTGTACACAGACTGAGAAACGTATGGATGGGATTGAAAAGTAGTATCATATGGCATTTAGTTGTTCTTTTAGCTAAATTTCACAGTCTACCAATATGCCTGCAAACATCATAGTTCTGCGTTAGCTTGAACTGAAGCTTAATTGGTTCAGAAAATTGGCCCTAAATACTGTTATTCCTTCAAATTTAACTCTCTCATTTGATATACGCTTATAATGGTCAACATTTTAAATAATGCATTCTATGGTTATCATATTTAGATCATATATTAAGTATCAACATTCAAAATCACTTAAAAATACGATTATTGTATTCTACTACAAACTTTCCAGCAGTCCTCGAGGCTTACCTGAAGGCAACTTTGCAGGACATGCTAAGCTGTTACAATAGAAAGCATGATTACATTATTTTGTTGAGAATTAACTTCAGAGAAACACTGCTAGGTCATCACATCTGTGTTCTGTGGTAAAAGTGTATTAGTGCCACTAGACCTTGGAGAACAGTCCAATGGTTGGACCCGATGATCTTAAAGGTCTTTTCCAACCAGAACAATTCTGTGATTCTGTGAACCGAGAGCCCGCAAAGACTGCCTGCCCCTCATTACTTTGAATAAGAAGGGGGCCTAAAATAGACCAGTCCTTCCTAGGTAGAACAGTAGCAGTTAGTGCTGGTTGGAGTAACTGTATCTGTGGTGGCACTACAGTACCATCATAATCTTTTTCTCTTTCCTACTCGTTCAATCTTAATTAATCCTTCAGCATGAGGATGATGCTGTGCACATGTATAAATGCTCCCCCTAAGGAAGCTTTGTGAGTCACTCTAGGCTTGACATCTCGCAGTTCAGGCAAGATGCAGTGTGGACTGCTCTGTGCTGAATACTCTTCAAAGCCTGCTATACTCACGGCTCTTTGCACTTTTGTTTAGAAGCAATGGAGGGTCAAGTCCCTGAATTACCAACTTTAATTGAATAAAGGTGAATCTGAGAAACATCTCACAGTAAATATGAACATACAATGCAGTGGAGAAGTAGTTTGTTTGATCTTCTGCTATTGCCCTAGTGACTGTTTTATACTATTGAGTCTATCCTTTGTGATATTTAAAGCATATTCCTACACAGGTGGCACTTTCTTACTGTCCTTTCTACAACTCATGCTAAAATGTCTCTTTAAGAAGTCTGAGAATTTAATTCCAAAAACCAAAATATGTTATGATACAATGAAGACCTCTTGTTTGAACAGATGTTGGTGCCTCCTTCTGAAACATGATGCTCATTGAAAAGTCTCAGCACTTGGTTCCTTCTCTCCTGCACAGTGATATTTTATAGTGCTAATTATATCATCCTAGAATGTTCCCTTTTATTCCAGTGTGCTGTTGAGTTGCTCTATGCAAGTGATGCATCTCATTTTTAGATATTTTTTTTTTTCTCACAAAATATTCTGTTATACATGAGCTTGTTGCAGTCCTCTGTTGAAGTTGCATAACAGAATCTGTTTCATTGCTTTTCTGGATTGCAGAGTAAAACATGTTTGCTTCACGCTACTCCTTGTACTGAACTATGTGCAAGCAGAGTTTGACCTTAGGTTAGAATAGCCAGTGTGATGCATACACCATTAGGGTTTATATAAAGCTGTGTTCTACATGGGAGGTTTCCACACACAGTATATACTATTTAAAGCCATAATGCAGAGTACGAAGACAAAGAATTGGATTTTAAAATAGTAGTAACAGAGTACCTGAGAACAGACTCATCCAGTGTAAGTGCAGAGGAAATTGTACTCTCCTAGGATTTACTTGATAGCCCTATTTCTAAACTATTTAAATGGCTCAAGTAGTGGAGTCAAAAGGTGAAGCAGCAAATCTGCTGATTATTCCAAGTTTGAGGTAGTAATGAATGCAATGTTTATCAAAGGTGAAATGCAGAAGAACTGTGAAGTGCTTTTTAATTAGGCTTGTAAGGTTTCAAAATAGTACCATTGGTTAGTGAGAAGCAGTATACCCTGTGACGATGACAAACACTCCAACAATGGCAAAAGAAATCATAGGATCGTAGTAGTTCAATTTAAAAAGCCTTCCTGACTGATTTGAACCAACACAGTTGACTGATATCCTACAGTACCTGGTTTGTTCTGCTAATTCTGTTGTGTAGATTCATTACTTCTCCAACAGACCAACAGTAGCCACAAAAAATTTTAAGTTCTTACACTGCCCCCCTCCCCCACTCCCCCAATTAATAAGAAGACATGCCTATGTGTAGGTTTAAGTAATTTACACTATTTGAAATATCTTCTTTGTCATTGTGTTAAAAATAAAGCAAAGGGAAACATAAATGCCTCTTCACTAAATATCTGCAATCTATTGACTGCAATGCCAAAAAAATAGCTAGTTAAGTATTTCACAATCAGTTTGAAACCTTGAACAGGCACGTGAAAAAATTAAATTTGTTATAATGTTGAATATTTTCATGGTAAAAGCAACCTAGATATTACTTCATGCTCTGTGAGTTGAATCAAACAAATATTCAAAAAAATCAGTTTCAAACGCTCATCAGTGCTTTGGCTTTTGATGAATAAGATTAAAAAGGATTATATTTTCAGAACAGACCTTTCAAACTAGCTCTCTTGAATGTACATTTTCACCCTTTAAGGGCTTCCAGTTACATCTTGTCTTCTTCCAGTTCACTTATCTGACAATATATACTTGGGAAACCTTACTCTGTTAGTCAGCACTACATTCACATTACAGGGATATTAATAGCAGCATGAAGCCATATGCATCATTATAAGAACTCCATCTTGGAAGCATCTTAATAACCCAGCTTTAATACTGAGTGACTCTGAAAATGTCTTATCAGAACATTTGAAGTTCAAATATCCTTGTTACCTCAGATACAAACACTTCAAGCTAGCAAATTAATCCTCTACACTATTAATTACTTTAAATATGCCGTTAGAAAACACATGCTATAATTTTGTTAAATGTTGAGCCATTCCAACTTTATATACACTTATGTCTGCTATAGAAATAATAAGGGGTTTTTTTAGCTAGACCTATCAAGATTTTTTTTTTTCTGATTCACACAAAGTCTCCAAGGTTATGAGAACTGATAAATGGTAGGAGAATTGGATGGTGTTTAGCTCCAGGATGTGCAAAATCTCTTTGCTATGATGTTAAGGTTATGTATGTATTAAAGATTAGAGTTGGAGACTACAGAGCGACAATAGATACATTTGCTTCTGGATCTTGTAGGATTTAATGTGAAGGAGATGGTTTAGGTGGGAATTAAAGGCTTATGGTGAGGGTGAGTGAGAAACAGAATTTTTTTTTTTTAGGGTACGTTTAGAGTCAATGATAAAATATTTACTTGAGAAAGCAGTGGTCCAGCAGTGAAATTTATTCCTGAATTTCAGAACTATAGAGCATATAATACATTGAAGATCCTCAACCTCTGTTTCCCAAATCACCTTTAATTCTACATAGAACCACAGTCCAGTGGATATGTGTCTGCTTGAAGCTAAGCATAAATTGGATGGCCCACCTTGCACCAACATTCATTCTAGTTCTGCCTGCCTTTTGAGTACATTAATAAAGGTTTGTCCTCCATAGTGAATTCAAACCTATTTCAAACTCTAGCCATAAACATTGCTCAGCCTTCTGAGAAATAACAATAACCTATTTTTTACTGCTTCTCCACAGTCCATGTTAGTCCTGCAGCCTCGTTAGATCACGTAATAAATCCAGATCTTCTGCGGTTTCTTTCCTGAGCCCTAGATCAAAGCCTAGTCCTAAAAATACCTTGTGGAATCCTTTGAAAGGGAAGATCAGGTAATCCCTGTTCTGCCCTACATCTTAGGATAGAAATAGGGTGAAGTCCTGTGATGATACTGATGGAAAACTTAGGATTCATGGTTGTGTAAAGTTCCCTAAGGTTAAATAAAAACTTTCTTTACATTTATTGTAGGATTAGTGCTTGCAGTGTGTGCCAGCTGGGTTTCCAGCTGGTTACAAGAGAGGTGAATAGAGCCTTGGCACCCAGTGATGTGGGAGAAAGGCTAAATTTATATTTGCATTTATATATTTATATATGGCTACTGGTTTTCAGTGAGGGAGAATATTGTTAACAGCGAAGGGTTATGGTAAATTCTGGGTAACTACGGCTTTCTGAGCTTGCCTGGGGCGAAGGATTTTGTATCGTTAGTGCCAAAGGTGAAAGTTTATGCTAAATCATACAAGCCCTACGCAGTTAAGAAAAAGGGTAAGTGGCTGGGTTTCAGATCAGTTAGAAGTTCCTGGTTTTATTTAGGACTTGACCAGCTCTTGGGTTAAAAGGAGGTTTCCAGGGAGAGGAAAACTAAGTATAGTGTTGTATCCCAGGAAGGGAAAAGGAAGAAAGAAAATGTTGCAGTAGTTGAATCAGGTTGAATCAAGTTTTATAGTCTAATTCCAAGTGTGAAAAGAGAAGTCACTTTTTAGTGACCTGCCAGCCTTTTTGCAATACTTCTAACTAAGATGTTTTTAATAACATTTTTAGCCCTCCCCCTTTTTATTTTCTAAGCAATAGTAATAAAGAGGCAAACAAATTAATAAAAAGTTCATATGCAGACATAACTAGTCTGTGTGATAATTTGACACCCTTCAGTTTTGAGACTTAAAAATCTTATCACTGTGTAGTGTTTAGAGGCTATGTTTGGTTTTCTAGTCTTGGCGTAGTAATACCCAATTTCACAGTTTTCTGGCAGGTATTGCTCCAGGAAATGCTACTGCTTAGTCATATTTAGGGTTAGCCAAAACATTTCATGGAAGAACCCTTGTTAAGAAGCATTCTAGTTTTGCTATAAAGTAGGAAATTTCAAAATGCATGTTACCAAAAATCAATGTAAGTAATTTTAACTAATATTTAAAGGATTGTATAAACACACATTTTTTTTAGTCAATGCCTTCAATTAGATTTTGTATTCCAATTCAGGTTTATTCATTTCATGTTTACATATTATTATTAAATTAAGGTTTCATCTACCACCCAACCAGCATACTACTATAGGAACTTAATTGCCTGGGAAAGATTATCTTACTACAGTATAATAAAGAAAATGGTGTTTTGTTGTCCTAATGCAAAGCTCTCCAGAGTGATGATGTGGTCCTTATTTACAGGTGTCTGTAACAATAGCAGTGATAATGATAATAAAAGCCTGGGTGTATTCTTTAGCAGATTGTTTAACCATAAGCCTACATCTCAGCTGAAGACTGTGGACAATCCAATACCTGTGTAGCAGTGTATATTTAATGATATTTTAAATCAGAGCCTTTATGTATTGCTGTATTTAAGCTGTTGAAAGTACATCTGCAGTAACTGCATGTAAGAGGCTGACAGTCTAATATTAAGTAGCAGAAGATTTGCCCTGCAGTTGTAAAGCTCAGCATTTCTGAAAAACCTAGCCTGTGATTTAGGAGCTAAGTGTTAGTGTGGTCTGCAGGTCACATTAGAAGTACAGCAAGAATAAATAACGTAAGCAAGAATGAACTACATGTAATTGGCATATTCAGCTGTGAATCATACTCAGCTGAGAGAAACTGCAAAAGATATCCAACAGATGTAAAGTAATTTTTAAAATTCTGGAGAAGTAGCATTAATCCCAAAACAGTGTAGAGAGGATTCCCATATGACTGCTTTGCATACAGCTCATCAAGTGAAAGCCATATCTTCTCATAAAGTGATAGTTTGTTCACCCTCATATGTGATTTTTCTTTCAGCTGTGTCCAACAAGCTATTACTAAATACGTTTAACTTGTAATGATTTGTGTAAGGGAGTGGGGAAAAAAGTTTTTTGAAAACTATAGCATATTGAAATGAGAAAATATTTTTTTTTTTAATTCAGCCTTTGATACAGCTGTTGTCGTCAGCAGATGCAGCTGTTATGTGATTGCACTGCCTGGACTCTTCTACTTAAAGCATCACCCAAAGATTTTCCATACAAACCAGAAGCAGCTTTTTTTGCTTGCTTATGCAAATGGCAAAAGGAGAATCCTGGGGCATATTTGGCTTTAGAAATTAAAAATGTTTATTTTCAACAGTATTTTCTTGACTTTTATAGCAACATCCTTTTGCATTTTACTGTGCAATTTATAGATGAGGAAATGGAGACACTGAGGTGGTGAGTAATGTGTGTGGGGTCAAGCAACACTGAGTACAAGAGTCACAAACAGAACCTGGTCGTTTGGTTGCAGCAAATACTGAGTGATAATGTCTCATGCAACGGTGTGTGCTGTCTTATGGTATTCCTTTTTCTCAGCTCCATTTGTTGTTTTTTGATCCTTTACAAGTAGCTTTTTAAAAAATAAAAGGAAACGTCCCATTCTTTAATGTCTTACTTTTAATAGCTGAAGACATTAAATTGTATATTTTTGCTATGCTGTGACTGAGAGGATGAGGCACCAAACTGGAGTTCAGGATACTGGGCTCTCTAGCTCACCTCGAGGTTTGCAGATTAGCCTTTGGCAAGCATCTTCCCTGCTTTTGGTTTCGCATTTTCAGTCTGATCTCTTTTTTTCTTTCCTTCTCTCTTCCTTCCTGTTGCTCTCTCTCTGGCCACTGCAGGAGCAGGGATGTGTAACCGTACAAATAATTCTACAACTCATTAAAAGAAAGTGTAGGATTTCATGCTTTCAGTGTAGACAAAACCTGAGAAACACTTGTCATGCTTATGAGATCAATGGCCACGATCCGTTTGCTTTTGTTAGCTATTAATTCACTTGATTTGAATTGTCATTGTTTCTCACTTCTTTTGTATGTCTAGGTAGCCACAAATGTACTACTAGTTTGTATTCCTTTTTATTTCTATTTCTGAAGTGACTTACTTAACCAATGTAGCTTAATCTATCAGATAATGACTGTGCCATAAAGAACTTTGCTATGTATCATCCTAGGGTTTTTGTTTGGGTTTTTGGGTTTTAGGGTGTTTTTTTGTTGTTATTGTGTTTTCGTATGGTTTGTTGTTTGTTTGTTTTTTTAATTGCTCATTGTTCATATTACCAGGGTTTTTTTGTTCTTATCTGTAAATCATACTTAGGTGACCTGTCGCTTGAATTACTGCAGCTTCTTATATTTTGAACAGCAGCAGTATTATCTCAAAAATAACAGTACAAAGGTGCAACATATCTTCAAAGTGACACCGCTGTTAAAACAGCACTCTACAGCTTCAGTCAGTGTATTGTCCACCACTGGCTGAGGTGCACTCACTGTTTCCATCTACTGTTTAAAGTTTTTTCCAAACAAGTGCTAGTGAAAAAAAAAATAATAGGAGAAAAGGAATGAAACTGTTGAGCAGCAGGGAACTTTCATAATGTATTTCCTGAGAGGAGGATATAGTTTGTAAAAGGCACTCCCACAAGATAAGAACGACCTCGTGCCTTCTTACAAGCAAGGCTAGCTAGAAAACCGATTTCTCTGCCGTTGTGTGGTAGTGTTGTGCTGCTCACCGTTAACCCCCTGCTGGGGATTCGGCAGAAGAGCCTCATGGGCCAACCCCACAGCCCATTTCACTCCAAGTGATTGCCCATCAGCCGCTCTTTACATCTCTATGCAAACTCAGATGGTTGAGGTCTCTTAAGAACAGGCGAGCTAGCAGATCAAACCAGGGATGAGAAAAGTAAGGCTGCGCCAGGCACTGTAATCTCTTCTGCCTCATGAAGGGGAGGCTGATAAACAAGCTTTGCTTTTCCACAAAATGCTAAAGGTAATTTGCTATAAAATTAAGTTATATCAGTAAATCTGGTATATAGCAGGTTACTAGAATCTCTAACCTTTGGTTTACCCGTATCTAATTTTTCTTTAAGATTTTTGCTGTTTCATGACTGAATAATTAGTCTGATATCTAATGTCTAAAAAAAATTAGGACCTGGATGAGTTGCTCATTATCTAGAAATAAAATACTGACAAAGCAGGTTTTGGGTCACAGAGTTGAAAGGAAGAATGAGGAGCAAATTGTGGAAGGACATCTGTTTCTGCAGCTGATTTATCTGTGTGTATCTCTGCAGTGGTAGGTGTATATTTGAGAAGTGTTCAGATTCACCTTTTGGCATAATGAAGTTAACAAACGTGGCTCACTGCTTAGCAGAAAACAGATTGTCAGCTCCAAAAAAAAAAAAAAAAGCATGGAAAATGAATTAAGTCACTTGAGAAAAAGAGATGTAGAACATACTGATATGGCAACAGTTAGCAAAAAGACTTTCATAAGTCATACTTTGGACATGTTAGGTATGGATTTTTAACGTTAGAGAAGGTAGTAGTCCCCCCTTTGTGTCAAATGTCATTCACTTAATTGATAGCCATGGTGGGGGTGAGGAGAGAGAATAGAATAAAAAAGCCTTTAGGAACATCTTTTTGCAATGTATGCTCAGGACTGCCTCGCTTCTCATCATAAGGTTCAGAAAATGTATTAGTGCTTTGAAACCTGCATTGCTACACAGCTGAAGAATCTGCTAAAGATCCTTCTCAGCAGTGCAAGCTGGTGTTGAGAAATCGTGTGTGGAAAGCAACCAGTTATCTCCAACCCCCCCTGTCCAGACCTCATCTAAATTGATTTTACTGAAAGGAACTACTTAAACATATAATGAGTTTAAAGCTGTCAGATTTTTAGACTTCAGGAGCTTTCCTGAATCCTGTTGTAAGCTGGATAAAATGTAGGAGTCTTTAAGGGTCTGTCACTCATAGCAATGGACTCTATACTGCTCCACTTACAGTGTCTGCACCATCCAGTCATCTGCCTAAATCCTCACTAGCCAGGGACTGTAACAGACCAGAACAAACTGTGCCAGCTCTCTATAGCATTTAGCCATAAAAAGACATGATACACTGCTGCAATCAGGTGATTAGGACCTAAATGTAGTAATTATGCTTGCAAGTAGTTGCCTTCTTGATGGATCATAGTCAGCATTGAGAGACAACTTTATAAAAGTTTTAATGTGGTATCAGCCTAATAATAAAACTTTAGACTTCAAATAAAGAGAGCAGTAAGATAAGTAGATAAATGGCCTGTTAACTATGAAAGAGAGTAAGAAAGAAAGTTTATACTTCTATTTTCTGCAGGCTTTTCAATGGTAATGGATAATATACACTGTGGTATTAATGAAAAGTAGCAGTATTTAAAAGGAAAACTTTTAATAAAATGTCAGTGCAATCTTTGCATAGCTTTCCTACACAGTTCAGTGGGGTATGAAAAGACATACTGCATCCTTTCCTGCAGGAAGTTGGTCTTCCTTATGTGGTTTGTATTAATCCTTAGCTGTCACTGACTATCTCGCAGAAATATTGTAGCTGAGTCTAGACAAATGTGCTCTACAATTCAAACTAGTTTTCAGTTTTCAAGCCATGCTGAATTTGCAGCCATCCCATGCAGCTTATCATACGTTCTTCCCATCAACGTGAAAAGCTATTTTCTAGTGCTAACAGGATGGGTTTAGTATTGGACTGGCCTCATCAATTAGGTATAAAATTCCTATCAGTGTTGTTTTTGCCAAAAACCCCAAACAAACAAAGAAATGTTTGTCTGCTCTGCCTCATCAGCTTTCCTAACCATTCCAAGCACTTAAGACATGACAATGTTTTGAATATTTTAATGTAAAATGAATTTCGTAATGCGTTCTTCATTGCATGTCTTAGGTTATTTTTTTACTGTATTCTGGGGGCTTCCTTGTAATGTTGCAGTATCACAGAGCCTAACCAGCTGGAGTAGCACTCCTGAAATTTATGAAGACAACAGGCTTCTATCTTCTCTGTGCTTTTATGTGCCGCTGTAACAAATTAGCACACAGGCACTGGTCATTAGCATCCTCCTCTGGTAGGCAGAAGAAAATCAAAGAATTGTTGAGAGTGATAAACCCGGTAAGAGTCTGACAAAATCGATAGATCTCAAATCTTCTGGAACAAAGCTGAGCTCCTGGATCCTGAATACCCTGCTTTGCAATCCTGGAATAGACAAAGCAGGTGGGAAAGATCCTTGAGCTGATCTACTCTTAAGGCAGAGTGGCTGATATAATTTGTTTACGTGCATGTAGTTTTCAGGTGGCTGAGCATGCTAGCAGCTGGCTTTGCTCAGGTTCCTATTTTGGCTGCTTTGGACATTTATGAGTCATCACATAGTGTGTCTGGACTTTTAAGATTCCCAGCAACTGGTGCTTGTGTTTCAGCATCAGTTCTTTAAATGAAGCACAGTCTTACACGTTTTGATCAAAAATAGATGAAGGAATTTTTTCAAGTTGGATGGTTAAGCTGTCCATGCAGATGTGGTCTATGTATGTTTGGCATTCTTTTGTCAGTTCTGTTTTTGACTTTTGGTCAGAAATTCTCCATGTAATATTGAACCATTACATAGAGTGTGCTGTTGCTTTTGTTCCCTTTTCATTGATTTAGTAAGAATAATTAACTGTGGTCCTCTTGATTAATTATTTCTATATATAGACACTAAATTGTATTTTCTCTGGTTTGTGGCTCAAAATTTTCTTCTTGTTTTGATCTCATTAGAATCCCTATTTTGATCCTGTTAGAATACATATTATGCTCTCTGTTTCAGCATGTTGGTATAATCTGTTTACGTCCAGGATTTGGAGTATTTTCCACAGTATTAATATACTGGAGCCATTGGGAATGTGAAAGGTTTCAATAATTTCTATATAATCTTTTTAATGATGGTTACTAATTGCTAAAGCCCTCCATTTGTAAACATGCCTTGTTTCCCTTGGTAGGAATTACAAACAAACACAGGTGATGAGCAGCATTTTGTAAACAGGAGATCCAGAGCATGTGAGTTGAATAGTTACTTCTGTCCTATGTGTTGAAATTAGTATTGGTCCCATATTCTGTAATCTCAAAACATGAAAACATGCTGTGCAAATAATTTATATTTCAGATTAATACTGAATCCTCTATCCCATTGCATCTTGTTTTCAAATAGTATTTTATAAATAATACGTACATATAAAAATAGTATATTAGTATTCACCCTGTTTCTTCCTACGTCAGACTTCTGTCTTTATGAAAGTAAAGTTGTGTTAATACTAACTGCAGAGCATTTCTGCACCTAACTTCCAGTTAATTTTCTATACATTTAATAAAATCACTGTTAGCCTATTTATAAAACAGTTGGAGGATTGTTTCATCTGTATATATACATGCACCCCACCCCCAATAATACTAGCTGCCCAAGAACCAAATTCTTGTCTCTTTCATGCCACAAAGAGATTTAAAAGCTTGATAGATGATGGATAACTCCCCTCATCTTTAATATATAGACAACATGTATAGTTAACTTTGCTTTGCAAAAGCGTTCTACCAGGAGCATAACTTGCTGGAACAAAAAATATTTTCAGGAATTAATGAAATATATAGTATCTGGAAGCTAATTTGTGCTCTCAAAGTTTGGGAAATTTAGAATGAATATGTTTATGTTGGTGTTCTTTTATAAGAAAGAGCAATTTCTTTTGATTTTTCTTCCTGAAGAGGGGGAGAGTGCCTGGAGATAAGCTTGGGGAGAAAGTCAGAGCTTGACTGAAGAGCAACTGAGCTGGTAGCCTCGAGGAAGGCTTTTGTAGCTTGGTGGACTAACATTGATTATGCACTCATCTGAAGCTGATTTTGAGTTTTTGCTGCATTGTCCTACAGCCTGTGGAGCAGAAGCCTGAATCTTTCCATATCTCTATTTTAAAGCATTTTTTTAAGGCTTAAAAGTTCTCTCAGCTGTGACGATATTTTTATTCTGTTGGAAGTGCTTCATTTATTTTATTGAACCCCTGGTGCACAACCCCACTGAATCTGGTAGCTTCTGAGTCTTTTCCTCTGGATTGGGAAGAGTGTTCTTAGCAGAAACAAAGTGGAAAATCCATACAAAATACTGTTTGGTGAAAAGAAAATACTATGGGATATAACCACTCCAAATAACAGCCTGGAAGGTGACCCTGAAGGACCTCATTACCTTCTTCAGCAATTAGCAAGCACCCAACTGAACCTTAATGTTATGTAACTATTTATATGTTAAGTTTTCATTATTTTTACATTCATATGATGCCTTCCATTGGAAGTATCCCCATTTCAGGGTAAGAACCAATTTCTTTTTCATCCTTTTTTTATGTAAAGGGAGAACTTCCAATTTATGCATTCAAAAAATTAAAGCTAACTGGGTCAATTAAAAATATTACCTACAGATTTTTCTGAGTAATTTCTTTATTGCCAAACTCTGACAAGAGCCCTTTACACATGAATGTAACCTTGTCCCTTCTGTGCTGACCTTTTAAGCAGTGGAAGATGTTAAAAAACTGTCATCTCTCTCGTTCCGCTGTGCCTAAACACGGTATTGTCTGTCTTTGTAGCCAGGACTGGACAGTGACTGAATGTCATCTAGCACTTATTAATATGAATGTTGTCATTTGTCATCCCAGTCATCACTGTCACTTTGTCATTCCAGTTTGTGTTATATTGACTCAGTGTTGCTACCTTTCTGTCCTTCATCTCACATAGAATCGTGAATTCTATAAGTCAACATACCTGAAAGACTAGTCCCAAGGAAAAAAGATCCACGTCTAAAAATGACATTCATCCTGGGTACACTCTGTTGCAAGTGGGGTGGGTGCATGCTTTGAAGGGGAGAAGGGTATCTGTTTTATCTTTGACCATGGAATATGCTGTGTTTCTATTTCCCTTTGTGTTCCATAAGAGAATAAAAGCTACACGATGTCATTGCATGAACAAGAAGCCGCCTTTGGTCTTCCTAGTTGATGGGGTTATTTTGGTGCAGTCAGGACAATATGGTCTTTCTGAATAATATTTAATTTTTTACTCTTATCTTCAGAAAGCTAAAGGGTGATACTAATAACAAAACTAATCTCATGCTCCCATTACCTAGAATGAAGGTAAATTAGGTTCACAAAAAAACGGGATTTTATTCCATGGCTGAAATAAACAGGAATATCTGTTTGAATAATAGAGAGGCTGGTGAGAGAATAACACATCACTGATAATAGAAGTATTAAAAAAAAGCACTAACGTTGTTGGGTTTTCTTGCCATACTGGTGGGCATTGGTTTTTAGAATGGAGGTACCCTGACATTGTTGAAATAGTTGATGTTTTTAAAATCAGGACTTAATTTATACTTGTCAAATCTTCAATTGTTTTGAGTTTGTGCCAGCTGAATACTGGATCTATATTTAGCAAGGAGTAACAGCAGTGTATTATAGACACTTCCATGCTGCTTGCACAGTGACACCTGGCTCTGTACAGAGGATACACATGCCTTCTATTGTCACGGGCTGCTCTCCTGGGATTTCACTGTACTTACAGTGAAGGAGCCTCATCTGTCTGCTTGGTCTGTTCCCAGCTTGCTCAGACATTCCAAAGAGAACCAAAAAAATCAGCATATGTTGCAGGGAAAGCAAATTGGTAAGGTCTTAATTAAAGAGAAGAAATTAGCTTATTAATTAGGTAAAATAGAGAAAGAGCTTTACAGGGAACACCTACTAACTTCTTCAGGAATTTCAGAAAGCAAATTTGTGTCCAGAGAATGACCCCATTTTGTAGCCAGAAGCATTAGGTTCTAATGCAGGAGCCCCAAAACCATGTCTACTGAAGAAATAACAGGCCACTGAAATTGAGACAGAGTCAGTGTGAAGTATGTGAGCTCAGAAAAAAACATTACAGCTCGGAGCACTGTGGTAACATAGCTTTCCCAATAACAGGAAATCCAGGAAAGCTGTCTTGTAAAATGCAGTATTAATATTACAGATATGAAACACACAAAAGTGAATGTGAAGCTGAAAAATCTGCTCACATGTACATAAATGGAAAGCTGTATAAATGTTACGCATGCATTAGTATTTTGAGACCATATAGGGGTTATGTATTCTGGGTTTCAGGGGTTTTTCATCATCATCATCACTTGTGGGTTTTGTGAATGTCTCTCTTGGGGAATAAAGGCTTGAAGAAATGCTGATGGGAAAGGAATCTGCTGGAATGTTAATTTTAATTTTCTTCCCAGAACTGCCTTATAATATGCAGTAATCCATATTCATTCAGCAGAGGAAAAATATTATCTACTTTTTCTTTCCCTTTTTTTACTTCACATGAAGAAATTACTAGAATGCTTTCCTAATTTCTGTCATGCAGGAAGGAACTGCCTTTTATGCCTTTGTCAAGTAAACTCTATTGCTTTAGCATCTTCAAAACCATCTTCCCATAACTTTATTAAAATTCAGCTTTGTTGCTAAATCACCTTAATTTTATTGCTGTACTTTTGTACTTTGCTACTTTGTTTACTAAGTAATGCAATAAAGTAGTGGAATTTCATTACAGTATCCAATAAATAATCAGATAAAGTATAAAATGCAACAATAAAATGTATCAATAGAAAAATAATTGAATTATTATAACTAGCATATAAATTTAACTAAAGTTAGTTTTCCTTCAAAATTCAGAATCTGAATAGTTTGACAAAGGTTTCAGGGAGTATAAATTCATGTTTTTGGCTGCAGGTATGCATACAAATCTAGAGAAAATGAAAAATAAGATCTGATTTACTCCCCATTTTAAAAAGGAAAAAAACCCCAAATCTGAATCAGTGTTCTCTTTAATTTCTTTGGCAACTTGGGATGATTTTTTGATTGTTGTTTTAAATCTAACTCTGGGCATTTGGGGAAATACACAGTGAAGTTTTACATATTAAAAACATTTTCGAAATGCACTTAGTATTTAAGAAAAGTCTTGTCAATGTTCTACCTGCATCAAGGCTTTGATCCGAGTTTTCAGCATAACAGCCAGCAAACATCTGATCCATGAATCCTGAACTGAGGAGGGAATTCTGTAGTGTCCAGCAAGGCATAAAATGGAAAAGTTCTTTTTGGGGCATTATTCCCCTGGCTTCTCATGAAAGAAATACTGGTGCTGCAGACCTACTGCAATTCTGGACACAGACCAGTCCATGATTAGGCACAAATCCATAAAAAATAGACTTCCCCCCCCGCCCCATAGTATCCATGGAAATATTTGTGTCTTCAGTGGAGATTCTGGTTGTTTTAACTTTATCTACATTCAATCTGACTGCCTTGCAGGAGTTGTTCCCCTGGGTTTGTGTAGCCATAGCTACATACCACAGCAGGTGGTCAAGATAGTTCTAATAAAGCCATTGTTAGTGTGTTACAGATGGTGCAATCACACATGTAGTAACAGGGTTTTGTTTAGGTGAACATACCTCCTAAGAAGGCATGCCATGATTACAGACCACGTGCAAGACAGAACTAAAGCCAAAAATACATTACCAGATCTGTTTTGGGTATATGCAGAGTCCGTTTGGGATTTTGTACCACATTTCCAGAATTGGCATAACTGGAAGCAAATGTTGGTACCTTACAGTAGTGAGTGGAGTCGCTGAGGTCTAGCAGATTTTATTAGCTCAGTCTGCTAATTGATCTTGTGTGGTCTAAATTTAACTAGAGAAATGATAAGAAACAACAGCTACAGCTTCAGGAAAGGCACTCTTGAGAACAACAAAGAGAGCAAAAAGCTAAACCCAAATAACTAAGAATTTCCCCCCTTTTTTTCCGCCCTTTGTTTCAGTAATATTTTACTAGACAGGAGTGCAAATAACTAATCCAAAACAACTGCTTTGAGACATACTATTAAACTACATAAACCTTTCTACAAATCCCTAAACCAGAAGTGTTGAGAATTTCCCCCTTTTTTTTTTTTTTTAAAAAAAAAGAAGTATCATGACAGCATTTAGAGAAATTGGAGGTTTACAGGTAATTATGCATTATGTGTGCTGAATTACATGTAATTAACTGTCTCACCTCTATTTCTTCTAAGCATGTGATGGAGCAACATGGCTAGATTGCACAGAATGACACTTCAGTTTCTTTGTGATAGTATTTTTTCAGCTTAGTTCTGCAGTTAATATCTTCAGGGATGGGATTTTAAAAAAATATTAAAGAGTAGAAAATCCTAAGATATATGACACACGCTTAAATGTACTTCAGTTGATTTTTGTTCCACAAGGCAGACATAAATACCTGTAATAGATGACCTCAGTATGCATGAGTACTTTTACTGAAGAAAAGAAACTTAGAAAGCTGAAGAGCTTTAAAATTAACTCTCTCTTTTGGGCAGGGAAGCAAACTCACTGCTGAAAGGCATTAGAAAATTTTGCTTCCTTCCTATGGGAGATGTGTCAAAACTAAGAAATGATCATTCAGAAATCCCAACTGTATTAAACTTGGCTTGAGAAATAAACTCAGTTGTTTTAACTTTCAGAGAAGCAGGAGGAGAGGAAGTATTGCTCATTCTTATTTGTATGAATTTTATGTTCTTATTTTGTATGGAAAATTTTACTGTGGTTTTGGCTTAGATTTTCATTTAGGTTGGCCTAAGCATAAGATCTGTATTATTCAAGAGAGATGATGCTTTAATTAAAGCATTTGGCAATAATGTGTATATAAAAAGTTTCTTTTAGATAACGTTACTGTTTTAACATGAAGAACCATCAGCAGTTTTGAGTTATTTAAAATTCTCTGGCAAATATTTTAACTGAATTAAGTTTGTATGGGCATATCTCTTGTCTGATAGCAAAGCTGACACAAGTGAAATTTGAAATATCAAGAAACAAAATGTTAATTATTCTGGGTCATAACCAGCCAGCACAAGTAATAAGTAATGAGTATTTAGAGGTAACTGTGTAGTACCAATACAAAAGGATTGCCTGTTGGCAGAGTTGTAGTTACTATGTATGTATAAAGTGGTGGACCAAGTCCCATGTTCTTACCTCCCTTGCTCAAGGGCAGCTTTGGGGTACTTGTCAGCAGTTATGTTGCTGTGAGTGCAGCTCTCAGAGTTGATTTTGGGCAACTAAAAATTGAACAGTGAGATAGTACCATACACTTAAAAGTGAAGACTTTTAGAAAAGGATAACAGGCTTGTAAAATTTGGCAAATGCTAAATTATGTTTGTGGAGTGGGATGATGGTACAGTATTTTAGTCAGTACTTTTCAAAAGCAGATGTGCAACTATATCTGTGCATTAGGGTCACTTGGTGGCAGAAACCTGAGACAGAATTAAGAAATATACTCACTAAACTGGACTTGAATTTGTGTAAACTTGATGTTTTGGAAGGAATTAAGATCTTCCCTGGCAACTATAACTCTGCATTGGTGATGATGTTATTGAATTCTCCAGCATTTTTTTTAGAGGAAAAGATATCCACAGAAATGTCCAGGTTTACTGTGAAGATGTTCTTTGAAGGTAGAAGATATTTTTCTCCTATCATCACAGGAATTGTTAGTTTGAAGTGTCTGGAGCTGCCAACAGGGCTGGTGAGAGAAATCATCATCATACTGGGACTTAGTGTCCCAGTAACAGTTTTATTACACGATGGTTACAGTAACCTTTAAGCACATGAGAGAAGACTGATGTACCCTGTACTGGGTATCTCAGTCATGCAGCTGGAAAATATGAGCCTCTTTTCTCATATCCAGTTCTCCCTTCTTCTCATTTAATTGATCTATTAACATTTTAGGAACCATTAGTGTTTAAAAAGTATTGCATTTTTGACTGCCAATAATACTGTGTATATCTGAATGAAAACTTTTGTAAAAACTTATCTTCTCACAGATTTGCATGAGAAGATCCAAGAGCTGTTTTCTCATGCAGAGGAGACAGAAATCTCTCCAAATAAGCACTCCCTGGTAATATCAGAAACTCCTCCTTACTGCTGCAGAGAATGTACCTAGTTCTATGCAGTGGTTGGAATTTTTGTTGCTTGAACTTGGTGATGTAAAGGTTTTCTGACTAAACCCCTTTTGAGACTAGTAAGAGCTGTGGTGAACTTTAAGTTTAACATGCCCCACATAGAACCCTGTCCTAAAATATATTTTGTTTTTTAAAAAGGTAGACACACTATCTCAGGAATTAATGGCTTACATAACTGATATTAAATCCAACTCTCATACAATAGATCAAATACCAAGGAAATCTGAGTAATCCAGTAAATTTCATATTATTTGGAAGACATTTTAAGAACAGCCTCTTCATCTCAATTGTAAATTCTTAGCTGAAAGAAACAAGCAAGTTTAAATGAAACGTTTTAAATGAAATGAGCTGTTTCATTCAGCTGTGTGTCTGTTCTCCAGATTCCCCATGTCCTGTCAGGGTATAGGAATATTCACCACCCTTACTTGCTGTTAGGTGCCTGCAGCATGTAGTGAGGATGCAGGTGGCATAGCCAGCTCAGGTAGTAATGTTCCCTCACTCTTCCTTTGGCTCTTCTAAAGCATCATCTCCTGGGAAGTATTCTGAGTGCAATTTGTTTTTCATAGTTCAAACACTTTCTTATTCTTGCAATTCCTAAAAATAAAACCTACTTAATGGAGCCTTTCTATTTCAATCATTCTGGTCAAGTATTTTTTATATAGGAAATCAATACAGAGGAAACCAGAGTAAAATGCTGGATCTGCATATTCTTCCCATCCCAAATGAAACAAAATTTGTCAAATCACAGATGGCTGATATGGGCATAACTTTAGCCTCAGAAGTACAAACATGGGAGAAGGATTCTCCATGGGATTTTATCTTACAACATTGAATGTCTGTTGTGATTTCTTAAAATAAAAATTTAAATTCCTTGGAGGAAATATTAGGGCTTTTATGTGTGAATGTATTAGCAACTCTAATTTTATGTGTTATTTTACTTTCTCTGGGCTGTTATTTGCTCAAACTGAGAAAGAAATCCTTTTCATTAAACCAATGAAATTATGAAAAAGGCAAGAAACTTGAACATGAACCTAATATTGAAAACTGAGAGAAACCTGAAAGTAAGCATATCATTTTATACAGATGCAATCAGTTTGTGTTCTGGGACCAATGTTTTTTCTCCCAATGCAAGTTAATTAAATCAGCAACGGGTTGTGTGTTGTAAATATGAAAGGGGTACAAGTGGGAGTAAAAAAAATAATCAGAGAGGAAGTAAGGAAACTTGCTTGATTCTACAGCTATCATCTGTCATATTTCTCCAGAGTCCACTTAAGAAAAAATCTAGATTTGCATTGAGGAGCAAGGAGGTGTTTTCAGCTTTGCCACTTCTCAAAACAAAACTCCAGTGTGTATCTGGTCCTTATCTGATGTGACCTTTTCCTCATTCATTATTTGTACTTTCATAAATCAGGTGCAAAGAGCCTTATTATGACTTGGAAATAAAATGCTGCGAATACCAACTCTGAATCTCTCTGGACTTGAGAGAGTTGTTAACACTTTGGCAAATTTGGCAAGCTCAAATACATAACAGCATAAAAAAAAATAAAATCAAGATTTCAAGCCCTAAACAATAGCAAATGTTTATAGTTTATTTGTTAAATATATCAAGCTATAGCTAACATTTTAAACATGCATAATATTTAATCAATCTCGAAAGCTGCACTTTTAACATATAATTTATTGAAATAAAATCCTTTTTCAGTTTAAAAGAAAAAGGTTTTCACTAGTTCTTGAAAGCAATGTTTTAATTAGTTCATTCATCTTTAATGATTTTTAGGTTATTTCTTCTTTACAGTGGTATCTAACAACGGTATGAAGTACCATCTATCCTCTACACTTGCTTAACAGTTATTTTACAGTGCATTTCAATCTAAGTAAGACTGTTGGCTGTGGAAGTACTGTGTTAATGTATTAAATAATTGGGCACTTGTAATAACTCAGAGGATCATACAAGCATTATGTATAGGGGGTTACTTCATAGCTAATTATCAAAAAGTTCATGTAAGTAGGGGATTAGAGCCAACAACCTTTGGTTATTTGTCCACTTCCTGTGGATTGAAGCAATTAGTAAAAATGCTACTATCAGCAAATGGTTTCCATCCTTATTTCCCGTGTGTATCCTTTGCAATTGTGAAGTTCTTCTAATGATACGTTAGAATACATCTTCTTTCTCATTTGGAAAAATAAAAATAAAAATTTGAGTCTCCTACTGATACCAGTAAGAGCAATATAATTTTTCGTAAAAGCTAGAAGTTATTTATATCCTAATATCTTGATAAAGTATTCAAGGTTATTTGGGGTCCTGTAGGACCACAAAAAAGGCTTCTCCTTTAACAATTGGATAAAGAACCTTTAGCAATCCTTGAGTTCCTGTAATGAACTAGAGCAGTGGTGTGTTGAATCTGGTGTGTTGTCTCTGATGTGGATCACTAGAAAATAGTCTGTCCATCTGCGAAGAACAGCATAAATTCATCAGCAAAGGATCTATTCCTAAACTGAAAAAGGTGGATTTATATTCCTAGCATTTTAATTATTTAGTTTTCATTGCTGAGCTAATCTAATGATAAAATGGTTGCTGTGTATTATATCAAGCTATCTGTTAATGAAATGCACTCTTAGTGTCCAGGATTCCGCTGCGTTCAGACGGTTTCTGTTGCACTACAGACTGTACACTCAGGAACGTGCATTCCCTGCTGTTTTCAGTTTAGTCTTAAAAACATGAATCTGTTTTATCCCATGGTGCATTCTGGTCCATATCAGTCAAATTGTAGTTAGTTGTAGCCTTAAATCTTGCAAATATTTTTTTAAACGGGGCACTTTGATGTACCTTTTTGCTCTTTAAATAAGCTCTGTGAGCTGATTTTAATTTTTTTGGTAATGTGCTAGAGTTTTTGTAGATGTAAGAAGCTCAGCTTTCTTTTAGAGAGCCATGTTAGTTTTTCTTAGACATCTGAGCATTGTATGCCAAAAGATGTGAAAATGTGTTTTGGGTGTTACATGTGTGTCAGTTAGGATAATGTCTTAACTGAGGTGAGCAGTGTGTGTAGTGAGGGGGGGATTTCTCAGAGCCTGGGGCAAGCTGACACCAACATTGTCTGCAGTTTTACCTCCAGCCTGGTCCTTTTGCATTCTTACATCTGTAATAAGAATGGAGAAGCTGTCCTATTGAAAATTTGCTGTTTATGTTCCACTTCATGTACAATTACAGAGTAGTTGTTTTGTATGTGGAAAATAGGTATTCCAGCTTCTAAAGTACTTTATAAAGGCAAACAGAACATAGCTTAGACCAGGTGTAGCTATTTAATAATAGTTCTTCCTAGATCCCTATGTAGGAATGTTTCTATAAAATTACAGTTTCTTTCAATCTAGAAAAATATTTTAAAACCATTTTATGTCTTTCACTTGAACATATAATTGTCAATATGTAGAGTTTATTGTAATTTTTTTTTTTTTTTTTTTTTTTAACAAGAAAGCTGTATTTCTGTTGGAATTCAAATTTTAAAAACTGGAATAGAATGCTGCGTTTTAGGTACATTTATGTCTGATTATTGGGAATGCCTGTTAAAAAAGGGAAAAAAAAGTTTTTACAGGTCACTTCCATCCATCTTAATGACCTATTATCTGAGGTGCTTATAAACAATACACATCTGCATTGGTGTGTACAGAAATATTGTTTTGTGATATTTATGAAAATAGTTCCTGGAACCTGGGGACTGTTATTTTGTGCTAGCAGTATAGGAAGGGCAAGCCAATACTTGTGCCTTTCTGAAGAACTGCCACAATGGCTCTGAAATAAAAGATGACAGAAACCAGAGAGTTGTAAACATAAAAATGCATGTGGTGCATAAACTTTATAGTACACAATTTACTCTGAATTTCCTTCCATTTAATTTCGGGGCAGTGGGAATCTCTCCAATCTCATAGTAGTTTCTACATTATTAGCCATTTTTTCTATGTTAAGTAGGTGTATGGGTTATATTAAATACTTCCCTCTTCTGCCTATTCCCAAACCATTTATACTTCATTTATATTTCAAAGAATTTATGCCCTATTATGCTAATAATATGGATTTTCCCCTTCATGAAGAAGTTTATGCAACAGACCTTGGTAACTTCAGGAAAACTCTCAGCAATCTTGAAGACAATTAGTCACAGTCAAACTTCAGCTGATTTAGACTCAGTTAACCTTTGAATAAATACTTGAAAAATAACATATGCATGAGACTCTTCTCTGAGGAATCCAAATCTGAATTTTTATTTACCATCTCTTTTCTCTCTTCTTGGAACTTTCAAAATTTATGGTAGTGGTTTATTTTAGCATTTTGGATGTTTGGTTTGATGGAGCCTATTTACATGGAATGAGTATATATGGTACTCCAGTATATGATACAGTGAAATAGGGTCTTCTCTGAAAGCCTAGTCTGATTCTTAGTTGTCTTATTCATCAGTGGCTGGCAACAATCCTGGCTCAAATAGTGTGTTTTTTGAAAGTTAAACGTAGTGGAAAGATTTTAATTTCCACTGCTGAACATCTGACAACACTTAACTCTTAAGGGAATGGTTTGAGCATAATATAGGCAAATCTCTCCTGATGGAGATACTTGAGGGTTTTTTGAATTTTACTGAGAAACTTAGCACTGGGAAAAAAAAAACAAAACAAAACATATATATATATATAGAGAGAGAGAGAGAGAGAGAAATCTGTGTGTCTAGAAAGTGTCTGGATAACCCTAGCATTTTATGTAAATCTAAACAGTTTCTTGGAAACATTTCAGGCTATAGCTGAATGTTTGCATGTATGTTAGGGCCATACGATATGTTGGATCACTGTTACATGCTTTGCTTCTGCAGTACTCTAAGTTTGTAATCACTTCATTGATTAATTGCTGAAATAGATCAGGTTCTTCTATTATATGCCATTATTAATCAGATGGTACAGCTGGGTTGTTGATGTACTTTCTTAATTTATCAGTTTGGAGTTACGTTGGTGTGAAGATGCATTAGTATTTATGTCAGTGTGATATCAGGATGAAATATTTTATTCTGCTTCTGTATTCTGGCTTTTCAGGGGGAAATCTTTTTACATCTCTGAAATGTTCCATTTAATACTGCAGTAACCTCTCTTGATATAATGTAACATTTTGATGCATATGAAAAGATATTCTTGATGACAAACAGTTTGTATAAATTACATTTTAAGTGCATAAGATGGAATTTCGAGTGAGCTTTTTCTGATGCCCTCAATGGGTTTCTGACATGGCTCTTCATGAAGTATTGAAATTAAAGCTAGATACATACCCACCAGTATAAGAGAATAATAATGTATTGAAAATATAAAGGTTTTCTTTCTGCATGTGTTAATCAGTTCTGTATACCTTCCAATTATACTTACCATCTCTGTTGAAGAATTTTCCTAAATTTATATATTTTTAGTTTCTGAGTTGATGCAATATTTAGAATACGATTATGTTTTGTTTTGCTGTGCTCTTCTTGCCAGTTTCTTTTGTTTTGAAGTCTCTCACTGATTGCCTCTCATTTTTCATTACTGATGGCCCCTTCAGACAGGCAGGCTCCGAGCTAATTAGCAAAGCTTTGTTCATGAACGCTTGTTTCCTCCAAAAACTCTGCAGGAAGGAAACTCATGAACAAGAGTACACAATCTGCAGTTTCAGAGGCTATAATGTTAACAGTAATGTGCTGCAACGTTTAAACTAAAATCCACCACTTTAGAAATTATTAATTCATGCTCAGTGATGGGGAAGTTTATAGTCCAAGGGATATCAGAACAGGAGTATACCCTGCTGCAGCTTTATGAGAACCAGAATCTGGCATGCAAGAATGGTGTCAGTGTCTAAACCACCTTTTGAAATACCTCTGAATTTTTGTGGTTAGGCCCTCAAATGGGGCTATTTTTCAGTCATTTGGCACCAAGCCTTTTTTGTTTTCTTTTGTTCTGCATTGTTCATCTTTTGATTCTGAGTGTGCCTAATTGCTGCTTAAACAGATTGTGCCTAGTGATGGTGAAAGGCTGCACTCTGTCTTTTGTCAAGGTTGAAAGTGGCAATACAAAGATCCCCGGCAGTGAGATGAGGGATAGATCTAAGGATGGCAAAAGGAAGAGCTGGGCTTTCTGGGATGGTAGAGCAATAAAATCTGATACTTCTGAGATGTAAGAAACTCTGTGACATGAAGAACTCCTGGTCATCACTGGGTGCTTCTGACTAAGAGTGCTAATATGGAAGCAGGGATAGGCATTTGTCCCCCTTCACCTCTCCTTTACCTTACCTTACATTCATGGCATAGTCTTTTTGCTGTTTGATGCATCACAGTCCTAGCTCACTTAGAGCACCTCTGCTTAAGGAGAACCTTACTTTAGGGATAGTTTTCAACACTGTGGTTTCTTATTGCATATGATCCAGAATCTGTGCTGCTGCATTAGGATAGAGTTTCTTTTTCTGACTGGATAATTTTTAAATTTTTAATGCTAAATGATCATTAAACGGCTGTAATTGCTGTTGCCCGTTTGCAGAGGGAAGCTTTGACAGCACCACTGCAGGTGTGCAGCATCCTTCTGACAGATACTGCTTAGCAGATCCTCCCCTGAGTAAGGGCATGTCCCTTGGGTCTGCTCATGCTATTACCGTGTAAGGAAATGCAGGAACTAAAGCATGAATCCAATCGAAGTCATTCCTAATGACTACATAAAGATTTCTGTGTATGTGTGTATGTGTGTAAATTAAACGTTCCCTGGAGTTACCCAGGTGAGGGTTTTAGAAGGGTGTCTAGCATGTTACCTGCTATACAGTAGGTGAAGAATAAGTGTTCCTGCTGCTTCGAAGCAAGACAACCAGCATATTGATTAAGGGTTGGCTTCTTAAAAGATGTATATTAATCCTTTTGAAGTGAATGTTTATTCAAGGACGTTTCTGCATAGATTACCCATAAATTTGATGTTGCTTTAAGTGATGAATTCATATTTCCTTGAAAGTAAGTGTAGCATATTTGTTCCATTAAAATATGAATGTACATTTTGTTAGATTGTCATGTCATAGCTTAAACTTCTCATAACTAGACATTGCAATGTGCTTTACACTTGGAGATACATCCTAACATAGATTACAATTTGGGTGTGTGGTGGTTTTGATTAAAATCAGCATAGGGAATGACAGTTAGTAAAATGCAGATAAAAACCTCATACAAAGAATTACTAAAAGACACTGATAATAGAATGGCCATCACTGAATATTTTATGTACATTCATAAAACATCTTTCAAATTTTGAATCAACAGCTGGTAAAAAAATCAATAATAATGAGCTCATTTGTATGTAAATTAATGCCATTCTATTCTAGGCTAGCCATGCTTTATGATATTCTGCTAGATATCACTAAGTATGGTCGTGAAAATAGCCCTTTTCAGGAAACCCTTCAAAGAAAATCAATTTAAATGCAAAGTCTTTGCCTGGCTTTTAAGTTTTCAAAAGTCATTCATAAGGTTCTATCGGTTTACAAGTTCTGTATATTTGCATTAAAATAATAATTCAGTGCATTATCCGGAGCTGAATATCATACAAATTAGGAACTCTAGAACAATTCTGATAGTATCAGAAGGAAATTTCTTTGCATGTTCCATCTCACTTGGAAGGACTGGCCAAAGGTGGTACACCTTTGTACCCAGAGACAGGAAGTGAAAATACAAAAGAATCCACATTCTGTGGATGCCTTTGTATCACTTAGACTCACTATCACTAAAGCTCCATATTTTCTGTAAATATACAGATTTAAAGGTAGAAAAATTGAACTTATTTTTTACGTGGCAGCCTTGCCATAGTGAGTTTCCTATAGTCCGTATGGCGCAGAAGCATGCCATGTGCCTTATGGACAATGAACAGCTTGAGTTTTGAGTTTAATATTCTCAGTGAACATCTGTGAGTCAGCCAAAGATCGAGATAGTTTATGCTCAGGCATTCTTAATAGCCAAACATGAGTATTTGAAATCTAGCTTTCTTGAATAGAGAGAGAATGTTCACTTAGTTATCCTCCTCCTCCAGAGCTTCATGGAGGCTGAACGGTGCAAGAACTGCAAGAACAGGCCCAAAAGTTATTTTCTGTCTGCCTCACACTGCAGCACTTCTTTTTTTTACAGCTACTGCTTCAGCTCTCCTGAAAAGTGAGAAAATCTTGTGTTTGGGAAACATCTTTTAGAATGGTAGGGTCTGGTGTGCTCACATTGTGCGTATTTACAGAAATAGACTTAGTGGAATTAAAAAAAACAAAACACTGAAAAACCCTGGCAACCACACCCCCAGCAAACTTCCAGAAGGTAGAAATTCATTGAGTGCAGAGTGTGTGTTTTAAACCCTATAAGAAATAGAAATGAATAATCTCTATTAGCTTTTTTTTACTTTTAAAGAATGGTCATAAAGATGGATTATTTTCAACGTGGCATGGAAGTCTGGAGGATTTACAGCTCAAGCTTTATGAGTTAAAAAATTATTTAAAGTAAACAGAAGAACTGAGTGTTTGTTCATAATATAATGCTATATACAAAAAAATAGTCTTTCGATATTCCTTGCTGTAAAACTAAATTTTCAAATGTATGAAGCAATTTTGACCTTATTAAAACTTCAATTCAGTTAAACCCTAAACGAAAGGATCAGCTTTTTTCCAGGAACAAGAATTCATCAGTACTCAACTTATTATTTCTCTATTTCTTGCTTTTAATAGTACATCTTTAAGTGTTGTCGACTAAGTTAGGGATTAAGTGCACAAAAATGGGAGATTAGAAGTGGGCATTAACATGAAAACCAAAAAGAAATGTTTTGATTGATAGCTCAGAAGGAAATGCCAAGGATAAATATAAATACTGTTGATTGCAGTTGATGTGGGCAAGTGGTAATCAGTTGCTAATCTAAACAAACAAGACTCCAGCAGATATTTCAACTCTTCACCTTTCTACTTGTCTTTGGTTTGCCTTTTCCAATTCAATTTACAAAAAAAATCTACTTAAAAAAAAATTAAATTGCTAGTACATTTCTTACACTGTGGGATAGTAATGAAAAATTCCTTTTTAAAAAAAAAAAAAAAGTGTCAGCAGTCTTAACCTTCAGGTTGCTGAAGGTGATGTAGACTGACTGAAGTGGACTGGGAAATGCAAGGATCATGTCATGAATTATGGTGGTGCCTATATGCCCTGAATGATGTGGAGGGACTGTCCATTTTTTATTAGATCATTCATTTACAAGGAACAGTTTTGAGCTGTTTAGATTGATGTGGCAGCATCCTGGGTAGGTGATTGGGTATTAAGGGTGTTTTAAAATACATTTGCCTTTCATCAGTCCTCCCTTTTAGTTTCCTTGAGGATTGCCTAGACTACTCCATATATATAAATAATAAAATGTAAAACGTCATACTTGGTTTGTGACATCTTTCTAAGAAATCTGTTTGTCAAAGTGCAAATTACAGAAATGAGTTAAGGTTACTATTATTACCACTAGTTCTAATCTGTGTATGTTGTTTACATCGTAAAATAAGAAAAAAAGAAAGATGACGACTTCTATGTAAGACCATGTGTGTGGAAAGCAAGTGTAAAAGTTGAAGAAAAGTAAACTAGAAGATTTTAAGCAAATACTAAAAAAAGGTAAAATTGCCTGTGTTAAATGTAGGTAATTGTACATTGAATTCAAGAATTACATTAATCCAGCTTTGGTGGGGAAACAATACCATGTGAACTGAATCTCTAATGACAGTGAACTCTCTGAGTTTGAGTTTCCAGGAGATAAACTGAAAATTTCTTGCAATGAAGTTATTAGCTATGAAGAAAGATGAGATATGAATACACTCAAGAAAATCAGCAGCAGCTTATTAGTTGCTTATGGGTAGAGGTAAAAATTGAAAACCCACAGTCAGAGTCATGGAGGAGTTTCAATAGAGCATTTTGTTGTTTTCTGTCTTGTTACTGTATATCCTGAAAGGTACACAGCTGGAAATTCAACTGAAACTGAGGTGATACTAGTTAAAGCAACTATGAGAAGTTTCAAAGCTGATCCCAAAAGGCCACACTTAGCCTGTTTACAGAGCTTTTTGCTAACTCTGAATTGTAGCAAGGTTTAGACAAAAAGAAACACCTGATGGAATTTCAGACTGTAGTAAAGAATTAACAACAAACTCTGCTGAAGCATAGATTACTACATTGGAAAGTCTCTAAAGGCTCCTTTGTCAAGGGTAGTTTATAGTCCATATAGTTTGTTAAAAGGCTTTTAGAGTCATCATGGTCGATTGGATCAGTGTGGCTAATGTAAATGTGCAGTAAGTCAACATTAAAGTTCTTATGAAATTTTAATGCCAAAAAATTAAAAGCACAAGTGCTGTAATCAGTTAATAAAACAAAATATTTGAGTCTCTGACCGTGTGCCACCAGAGGAGGATCAATGAATGCCCTATGGTTCTCTTTTCTTCCTCTCCAGTAGATCTGTGTATTTGTAACTGTTCTTCTGTACAATGTAGTGCAGTGCTTTGCATTTAGCCAGGTATTTCTGCATTACAGACAGTCATAACATGCAATCCTAATGTTTTCTACTGACAAGCAATGTGTATAAAAACCATTGGGACAGCAGACAGCTGCATGGTTGTAACTGGACACCTTACTGGTGACTGCACTGGTGCACCTTCCACAAAGTTTTTATGGAGTTTGTGCTCAGTCTTCTGTTTCCTGGTGTATTTTTCAGATATTTTTCTATTTTTCAGTTTTGAGTTCAGCAGTGAATGAATTAAATTTAGGGTGACATATGTTTATTCTCAAGAAAGTTGGTTTCTGAGTTTTCTGTAAAAGTTACGATATTAAGTATGGGCCTGGAGTCAACATGTTTCTCATTGACTTGACCTTTAGCAGACCAATTTCTGTTTTGTTTTTTTCTTAAGCTTCTTACATTCACCTGTTCTGTGTCCTTTCCACCCATTCCCCTCTCCCCTGTGGATTTATAAAATCTTTTTTTGCAGCATAGTGCAAACTCCATTTTTTATTTTATTTTTTTTTACCCCCAATTAATCTCAATCTCTGTCAGATCTCCATTAAATCATAGAATGTTTTAAACTTTATTCTTTCAGTTGACCATTTGTTTGTACCAGCATAATATCTTGGAGTTTTGTATCATGTTTACAAGCTTTTAAAGTGGAAAACAACAATATAAATCAAAACTGAATGTGGTGGAATATGTGGCTACTACTTAAAATACACCATCTTTCCACAATACTGAAATGATATAAAAGGCTTAAAGATGATGCATATGTTTACTGAGTGCACACAGAGATTACAAAGCAAATGTCAAGACCCCCTAAGGACTGTAACAGGAAAGAAATTTTATGCCTTCTTTTAAAATACAGAGGAGCAACAGATTTCAAAATGCAAACAGTTCATAAACTGCATTGCCTGTGTGCAGAATGCAATCAATTAGCTAAAATGCAAAGTTAATTTAGAAATATAATTAGTTATCTTCAAAATGGAATCAGGCAAAAAACTGGCCCAGGAAATATGCTTCCTAGCAATAAATTTTTCCATGGCTGGGAAGAATTATTAGTACATTTTAAAATATAAAATAATGGGGAAAAAATGAGGACTCTTATGATTTATATCATCTTGAAGCAACAGTGGCATGTAACCTTGTTAGCTTTAGAGGAGGAAATTACTGTATTCCGAAAGTCATCTGCAGTGCAGAATTTTCATGGTGTAACTAAAAAAATAATTACTTGAACAACTTTAGCAGGAATGAAGCTTGCAAATTGGAAGTAATGACACTTTGTTCCAAGGAATGTAAAAAAAACAAACCACCACAGCCTCCTGAGTAATATTTTTTTGGGAACGCCCCCCCCCCCCCCCCCCCACGACAGGAAAGTAGAATGTATCTGGTTTTGTGTTTTTTCTTACCAGTTGCTTCAAGAAGAATCTGGTGTTTGCTGTTAGTATTACTCAGGGAACAAAAGTTGTTTTCACTGAAAACAGTGACCTAAATCCCCTTTACCTCAGTCTAGCAGGACTGGACACTGTAATTAAGGGAAATAAGTTGTAGTTTCAAATTCACAATAAACTGTCACAACAGTTACCATATCTGGGATGGAACTCATTAGAGTTTGCCCACACCTGTTGACTGATTCACTTTTTAAAAAATGTTTTTAAAAATAAACACTGAGATTGCTAAAATCCTCTAGAGTGGTTCTTTGCAAACTATAGACTAGTGAACTTTATCAAGTTATTTCTATCTCAATCTTAAAGTATCTCGGACTCTGTTTTACCACAGTGAAAGTGTTCCTACACCTCTACACTACTGCTTGTTGTCCTTTCTCTGTGAAACACCCGGGAAGTGTTTTCTGTTATAACTTATTTGAAGCTTAGAAGAAAGAATGTGCCTGTAGAATGAACGGATGTCCCTTTCTATGCTAAACTTTTAACTCAAATTAAGCGTAAGTTCACTGGGTGAAGTATTTTTTTTTTACTTTGATTTTTTTATTTCTGTCTTTAAAATAAAACTTCATTCAGAACTACATTTTTAACCAGAAATGTAGCATTATCCTTTTTGTTGCTAAGCTTTGCAACTCACCTGAAGCAGGGTGATCCTACGCTGGAATAGGTCCCTGCTGGGCATTTGCATCCATGTCTGTCTGAGTGTTTGCTGGAAGAAAGTGCAAGTATTTGCCTATAAATGAACATGCAGAAAGCTGAAATAATAGGGAAGTTTTTCTAGTGAGAAACTAATAAATTTTGTTTTTTCAGCAGGAATTTTTTCTCGGATAAGATGCACAAAAGTCTTCAAGGACAACAGATTAACAAGGGCATGTTTTTACAGAGATTAAAAGGCTATTGCATTATAACATGAATATTCTAGATATAAACATGATGTTTTTATCAGGAAGACTATTCTTTCAATGTATTTTTATCTTCAATGGACATTTACTGAAGCAACAAAAAGAAAGAAAAATTAGTTTTAATTAAAATTTTCTTGGTAGTTTGTAGTCTTTGTCCCAACCAGACCTGATCATACAGTTTTCTTGAACATACACAGGGAGATGATACAGAACTGCAGCCTAATCGTCCTTGTGCATTTCATAAAGTTTAAGCTTGACAATAAGGTGGCTAGCAATAATTCATTTTCAGTTGTCTCTCTTTTGAAAATAACTTCCTAAAGGTTTAATAAGATTACTGAAAGATAAACAAGAAATAACTGTGCAGTAATGTGGCATCCTTGGATGTTTTCGGAAGCAAATATTTGTATTTGCAAGAAATAATAATCTAAATATCATTCTCAACAGGGTGTCATAAGATTTTCAGCCAGAACTGTTTGAGAGTACATCGTTTCAGGCTATTTGTTCAAGAAGTGAGAATAGATGAAATTGTCCAATGGGATTGAAAAAGTTGCATAATGACACTGTAAGACATTAACTTAGCAGTTGGAAATAACACTTATGAACCACTGGAAGATAAGTTCTCATGGGTTTAATATTTTCTATAGCCTCATAACTCCAACAGATGCATAATCTCTTTATTTCAGAAATTCTATTTGTTTTTGAAAGCTATCAACAATTCTGTCTTGAAATAAATGAGTTCCTTATGGTAAACAAATTTGCACAAAGGAGATACTATACTTAGAGACTCTTCTACAGGTAAACAATCAAGTATTAGTCTCTCTTTGAAATTCTGTGTAAAAAGAAATAAATACGACTTCATAAGATGTATAATAGCCTATGTTAGTATTAATCCTATGTGTTAATTGGCTAAGTCCTGGGGATTTCACATCCTCATACGGGTGTTTTCTGCAATGCAGAATAAACTTCTGATGGAGTTGGGCTCTGGTCCTTCAAGGAGTCCAGTACACACTGTCCTTAGTGCCTAGTCCTGGGGAAGGCTAAATGGAAATTTGTGGGAGTCAGTGTGGGGCATGGGAATCTGTGAGCTGAGCAAAACCACTGTCCTGGTTGATTTGGTCAAAGGATATATCTTGCATTTTCAGGCTTTAGTTGATAGGAAAAATCTGACTTAATTTCTCTTTTCTGGGTTTTCTTTTCTGGAACTATGTTGTAAGAAGTGAAAAGCAGGCACAGTATCATCACAACCCCCATTGCAGGTTACTGGAAAAGTTGTTTCTTTATGTTCAGTTTAAGATGTAGGCAGGTTTTCCCTAAAGAGGTGCTGAAGAAACACAGCTTA
Source organism: Hemiprocne comata (assembly GCA_020745705.1). Classification (NCBI taxonomy): domain Eukaryota; kingdom Metazoa; phylum Chordata; class Aves; order Apodiformes; family Apodidae; genus Hemiprocne; species Hemiprocne comata. The sequence continues at coordinate 11,166,316 of CM036597.1, read as the reverse complement.
TGGAACTATGTATTGGAAAACTCATCTGAAGAAGGAAAGACTTCTGTAGAGGTGATAGCTTGTGAGAAATAAGAAATTTAGTAAGGAACAAGAGGTAATAAAGGACAAACACTTGGGAGCAAAGACAGAGAATGGAGAGAGTAAAGCAGCAGAGTACTTGAGAGGAGAAGGAGTGTGGGATTCAGGAGAGAACATAAAGGAAAAGTACAGGTGTAATGCTTTTGGATTTGGTAAAAAAAAACCTTAGAAGAGCTTTCCAATGACTGGAAAGATTATGTTGTTTTTTTTTTATTTATTTACTAGTTTTCCTATGCAACTTTATTACCAAGTCTCACCTCAAAAGTAACTGCCTTTCCACTGCCTTTTGCATTGTGTGTGAAGTGATTTTGACATGCAGGAAGTTAGTAATTATTTAAAAGAGCTTGGACTTTGTGTCAGTATACTCACAGTGGATTATTGGTTCATTCATAGATGATGATTTTGAGGTATTGTTTAATGTGGAGACGGTTCTATAGTTTGGAAAAAAGCAGATACAAAATAGAACCCCTTTTTTTTTGCCTTCAGTAGCTTCAAAATAATTCTGTAGCCCAAGACATGACTTTGATGCCTGCAATGCCTTGGGGGGGTGAATAGCCATATAGGTTTCTTGATAATCTCCTGTGCCTGAGGTGAATGCAGGTAGTCTGGGGTTTATGAACTCTTTCAAAGTTTCTCTTCAGAGAAGCCAAGAGGTTGCTTGGAAGTATTTTCTGTATATAGCAAATAAGATGCTTGTCATGTTGTTAAATGTTTAGCAGACATTTAGAGAGGAGAAATTATCAGAAATAGTATACTTCTATGCTATTGTGTATGCTAGTTTTCTTTATCCAGATGATTACTTTCAAAGCTGCCCTTGTGTTTTACGATTGATCTAGTGGAACATGTCATATCAAATGTAAATATTTTTTCCCTTGTTTTATGTGAGGAAAAACTGAAATATGATGGACTTGAGTTGTGTTGTTTATAGTGGATGCCAAACAAACAAGAAAACCCCAATGACAAAATAAAAGAGCATTTGTGGATTTTTGATTAACTGCAAGTTTTGTAATGAAACCTACGGTCAGTGAGAGGTAGCAAATTAGACCAGCTCTGATACAGTTAGATTTTACCTGGTTGAAATGTTATTGATTTGTAGGCTGGCAACTGGTGGTTAATCTGTAATCTAGCAAATTTTATGGCAGCCTTTGGTTTTCATTTAAGAATTTCAGTGGTCTCAGTTTCTGACAATAGAATGGAAAAATGGAAATAGCTTTTGCAGTCTGACTGTAGGGTGTCATGCTGAAGTTTCACTACATCCCAGTAGGTCCCTGAACACAGAGAGCACCTGAACTATATGGTAGCCAAGACATGCTTTTGCCTAGTTATCTTTTTTTCCCCCTATTTTATGTGCCTCATTACCTGGACTTCCATAGTTTAGAAGTCTTTTAGTTGATGAATTTCATTCAGACAAGAATACAAATGAAAATGTTAACAAAGAAAAAAATCTAATTTGAAAAATGCATTTTTAAGGCTTTCATCTGGTAAGTTAAAAGTGAGCATAGTGTTTAGTCATGACTCATAAAGACAAAGTCTGACTAGAGAGCTGTTTATCTTCAGCAAATACAGCAGGTATACACAAAATCTAGAATATCTACCCAAGCTTGAAATGAGAAAAGGGTCTTCTACAGCTTCAAAACACTGGGAATAATTTCAGATTTTTAAAAATCTTGAGCACAGCAGTAAATGACCTTTTAAATTAATACAGAACTTTAAGATTCAAATAACATTAAAGTGTTGTCCTGATCTTCTGAAATCCAGTAACAAAGCTCCCATCCAATTCCAGTAAATTCAGTGTCTGACCCTAATTGGGGTATTTAATAAAATTCTGTGATATGGAAAAATTATTCAGTTGCTGTTAATTTCACTGTAAAGTGACTTAATTTTTTGGGGTGCTTTATTGAAATACCCATCCTATATAATAACATAGATCTTAAATGAATACAGGTCATCAAGGCCATTAAAGTTTGTTACTTAAGGCTATTTTCTGTCAGGAAATACAACTGAAAGTTTTTAGGGAGGGATAAGCTTTAAGTGGCTGATTGTTCAGCAGACATTAAAATAAATTACTACCTGGAAGAATAATTATCTACATGTGAGTGAACAAAAACCTCATCTGTCACTTAACTAGATTACATCTTACCAAAGGTTACCCAAGTGAAAACTATTATCTCTATTGTACATTCATAATGTTTTTATTTTTTTGAAGTGTGGTGTTTTTATTACTTCTGTTTGAAAACAGAACACATTTTATAGATCTGATAGTTCAGTGTTCTACTTTTCTTTAAGGAGTAAGACTGGTTCTCAGTTATTGAAATCTTATGTTGCATGAACTATGCACCTACACAACAATTTACAACAATGCTCCTGCCTTTAAAGTTTATAATAGAGTATTTTAAATATGGTATCTAAGGGTTTTTACGATTCAATTCCGTTTACGCCCTTTATAATTCTTTATCTAAAACATGTTCCTTTGTGTCAGGCAAGTGTAAAACTAAACAGCTGCATTAACCTCAGTTGTGAATTTCATCCCATAAATTATTATATATCTGCCCCATCATGAAAACAAATGAAGGGAAAAGAATTAAACGTTGGCATCTAGACTGCTTGCTTAATATTTTTAACAATGCTTTTGAAATGTGCAGCATCACGTGTTGCCACATAGAAGCAGTCAGGTATCCTATAAATCACATCATTAATGTTCTACTATTTTTTCTTGTTATAGTAGATAAATTTGTTTACGTGAAACCCTTCAATATGTTTCAGGTAGGAGAGGTAGCTGTGTAAGTGCTATTTTAGTGGCACATCAAATCTTAACTTGACTGAGATGTGTTTGATTGAGTTTTGCATTCATTTAATCCACGCACTGAAGAAAAAAAGAATTAATCCTATCTGACCAAGAATATAAGGTTTCCAAAAAAGCTTTCTTTTCACTCCTGATGTAATTATTTGGTTCAAATATTATTCCTTTTGGTTCTTATCCTTATAAACTAGTGTGTTCTGACTTCCAGTGGGCAGCATCTTTTCTTTCCTGAGACATAATTCGTGATTAACTTGTGAAAGGCTTCTGTATGAATGTTACAGTGATACAGCAAAGATATTTTGCTCTTCTGGAATTTGGGGAATGCTGTGTCATTGAAGGAACTTGGCATCTTGAAGTACCTAATACTTAATTAACATGGTAATGTTTAACTGAAACCTTGGTTACATACTAATGAAATAATAGAGCTATATCTAAGCTAGTTAGCTTTATGAAACAGAAGGTACATTTTCTAGAAAATCACCACATTTTAAAACATATATTATAATAAATCCACATTAGGTTAGTTATTATTCATGAACATAATATCTAAAATACAATTAAAAGTCTGTCACATAAATTATGAATTTTCTGCAAGAAATGATAAGGGTGATTTGATATTTATTTTCCTAAACCTGTATTCCTGGGTATAGCTACTAACTTCTAGGATAACATTTATATCTGATGCTGTACAGATGTCTCAGGTGTCCTAGAGCATCTCTAACAGTGATAGGCAACAAAATCCTCCTTATTGTGATAAAAATAAGGCAGAGATGGGCATATAAATACCATATTTCCTTTGGAGTGTTTTGGTAAATGCACACTCAAGAAAGACTGGGGCAGCCTTATTTCAAAGGTATTTGATAGCTTGAGGTTCCATCTTGGGGAGGCTGAGAAGTTTATTCCTTTCAATGCAACTATGTGGTATTGGAATGGAAAGAAAAACACCTGCATTACTTTCAAACATAAATCGTTTGTTCTGGATAAAATATTCATTGCACTAAGATGGAACTTAATAGGTTGTAAAGGGACCTCTGTATTTTATCATTTACAGTTTTAGATTGTCATGAATAATGGTAGGAAATGTTTGGAAATCCTTAGATTTATGAGTCATGTCCTAGAACAGCCTTACCTTGATGTTTTCCAGCATTCTCCATTTTTCTAAATTGTCCATCTGACTTTTGTAGACCCTGATGCCTGTGTAGTTCAGATCTCTCTGTTTATCTCACTGAAGAGGTGCTGGACAAGGCAGAATATATTATAGCTTTGGAAAAGGTTGGTAGTATAAGTTGATAATGTACCCCATTTAGTCCATTGTTCATAGATATTGAAAACAAGAGGCTTTACAAGTTGTAGTTTACATCTAACTTGTAATGAGCATTGGGGTTATGATTGGATATGATTCTTTAGTAGTCTCTCCTTTTCATTGTCAGGTATCAGATCTGAAAAAACTTGTGCTGTGATCTGTAATGGGAACTTGGGGCTAGGGGGTAGAGGGGAAGAATGAAGACAGGAAAGCAGTAATAGACTTTTTTGTGGCTTTAATGAAAGCCAATATTTTATCCCAAGATGGGATATCCCCCAATACCTGGGGTTTGGGTTGTTTTGTTTTTATTTTTCCTTCTGTTTTGATGTTACAAGTCTCTCTCAGTTCATTATACTTTCAGAAGTCCAAGTAATATTAAATGTAACATGTACCATGAAAATAGTTAGTACTTAATCCATATTTTACTTTTCAACTTGTAAGGGCTCACATAGATCTATTGTCCATCTTAATAGTTTGAACATGCCACAGTTAAAAACTGAGGCACATAAACTGCATCCTTTTTCATGTATCTAAAGGACTGTGACTGAAGTAACCATTGTGGTTACACAGCAACTGATTTGGTTTGTTTGGAGCAACTGATGTCTTTTTTTAAATTTTTTTTTCCTCCTAAGCTGGATAGGAAATAACAGGAAGGGATTTGGCTAATTTTTCAGAATTTGTGTGGATTAAGGAATCTAGTCTGTTAGTATTCTATATATACTTGATTATTACAGATGTATTATAAATAAAGGGAACAAATGGAAAGGGGGGGAAAAGATGGGTATAAAAACATTTGGATTTGATAAAGTCTTTTAAAAAATCCATATTTAATATACTGTAGGAAAAGCAAGGAATTTTTTTTTTTCATTGAAATTCCATGAGATGGAAGTAACCCTTTCTGTGGCTATTAAGGTATTTTTCATGAGGTACGTTGTCTTTTACTGCTCTTCTATGTTAATTTCTGTTTTTAGAAGAGTTGAATTAAAATATACATAAAGATGAGATAATGGTGGATTCAGTTCCTGGAGTGAGTAAGCAGCTTATAGGAGGATAGCTGAGTTCTGCATCTTCCTTTGGGCACAATAGCAAGTCTGTGTGATTTATTTCTATGTATTGAGCTGCCCCATTGTAATGACGTTCCCAGCATTCTGTTGCTGAAACTTTTCACTTTATGCATAGGTGTATTTTGGAGGGAGGAAAGGAAAAGGGAGGCACTGACTTTACTTGAGTTCACTGGGAGTGACTTCTCTTCCGTTATGAATGCTGCAAACGATCCATTACCCTAATTCTGTAACTACAGAAAGCTGAGATGAATTCCTTGGGCATTTCACAGAGTCACCCCTCATATTACCAGTTTTCATGTAGCTATTTACATAGCACCATAGAGGACATGAGTACAGTTGTCAGGGTGACACTCAGAGAAGTACCCTCCTGCATGGATGGCTCAGATAATGAGAAATGACAGCTCACCACAGGGATGAAAGGAGAAGGCCTAAACAGAGCAAGAGGGAACATGGATTGAAATGGGTACATCTCCAGATCACTGAGCAATCACTGAGGAAAGAAGCAAACTCCTGGGTGTTCTCCCCTCGGTCGTTCAATGCTCTGACTATATATATACATGAAATAATTATTCTTTTTTTTACAAACCCTCCCCCTCTAGATTTTAAGACTCTCTGGCAGGTACTGGCTTGCCTGCATTAAAGGCACATGCTTAACAGGTTAAGACTGCCATTTCTGTGTCACAGTGTAAACAGTCATAAGACATCTATACTGTTACGTTGGCAACAGAAGGGGTTTTATGTCTGCCCTCTTCTCCCTGTTTTGCTGGTAGCATTTACACTCCTCTTTGCCTTCCCCCTCCCTAGTGGATTTCATGGTTGGAAGTAACACCTGTGGCCACTCTGTGCTCTGACAGCTGCAAGACTCAGATGCCAAGCTCTTGAATGTATTTTTTTTCTGTTGCTGTCATCTGGGTTAGAAGATAGCTTCCAGGCAGACATGTCAGCTCTGTCTGTGTTCATTGCTTGTAGTCAGGCAGCGAGGTGTGATTGGGCTGGTTAGCTTTTCACAATTTCATCCATAGTATACACATTAGGGACAAGGTATTTGCTTTCTAGAATATGCCTTTCTAGGGAGTAGGTTCTGGTCTGCATGTTTAAAACTCTCTTCAGATCACCATGTGCTCTTGACAGGGTTGATGACTTCTGTTGGGCTGTGCATGTGGTCAAGAGAACTCTAGGTGGTCTGTAGCAAATTAGAGATGCTCTGAGAAGTGTCTCATCAGCATGTCTTACTTGATTGCTGTGGAAAGAGTTTGAAATCTAATTTGGTGTTTGGAAATGAGAGTACCTGGAAAAAAACATGGCTGGCTCAGCTAACAAACACATCACCAGAAAGGAGACTGAGAATCACAGTCTTGTGTCTTCATTCTATTGTCCTAAGAATTGCTGCAGGTTTATGTTTAGTAGTGTGTAAATATGCTCTTTGATACAGCAGCCTCTGAGTGAAACCGAGTGAGATGCCTTTGGGTGAAGGAGCAGGGGTTCCATATGGTGAACTAGACTAAAGAACTCCATTCTTTGACTCTATTTCACCCTGCCTTACCTTGAAGATACACCATGTCTTGATTGCAGAGTAGTTTCCCAAGAGAAAGGTATTTCCTTACTCAAGAACTGGTTTAAAACTTTCACTGATGGTTGAGCAAAGAATGCCAAAGTAAACTATGAGTTTGCTCAGAGCCACAGAAGAGAACATGACTCCATGGCATTTGTTCAAAGGAGATGATTTTCCTTTGTTCCTTTGTAGCTTTACTGTTTCTTTTAAGATTCTGGAGAAGTATTTTGAAAACATGGCTAACATAGACTGATTTCTGAATGACACTGGATAAGAAGATATAGCAAATAAATTCTTGACTTTGTGACCTCATCACTGTCTAATGTGTTGAAACATGGCCCCATTCTGTATAGCCTTGTGCCTGTTGTGGACAGGAAGAACCTCTTTAAAGCAGAAAAGATTGCTATGTCCAAGAAATGGTGTTGGATGAGTGTCATTGGAACTAGATATTCAAACAGACTTGAAAACTCTTTTTCCAAGGTTGATTATAAAATTGGAAAACCAGAATTTGAATTGGAAATCAGAATTAAAGTTTGATCAAGAAAGTTAGCAATATCACTAATTTCCTCCTTACCACAAGTCCAGTGAATAATACCCTGTGATTCCATTTCTATTCAGCAGAGTGTAAGTTGGAGAAGTGGCAAACACAACTTCTCAGCATGAGGTACAAAGCCATTTGTAGCAAATGATATTTCTACCTCTAGGCTTATGCTCTGCTTTCTGTTCACCTCTTTAATGCTAAAGTTTGCATACGAAGTTCTCAGCTTCAATATTCACACAATTTCCTTCTGTAGACAATTAATTTATACCTACTCTCTTGTACAGAGCTCTAGGCTTGAGAAAATTTTTTTAGAAAATGGGTGCATAAATTAATTTGACTCTTGATTTGCTGAGGCAACATCATGGTAAGTACAGTCTCTTTTCTGTTGTAAGGGAAATGTGTTGGGGGGAGAGATGACCTTCGGAGATAAGCCTGAAATGAAGCAAAAATGCATTCACTTCCTATTTCAAATTGAGGGCTGATTTTTATCAGAGCACCTGGATTAATTTAGAAGTGGAGCTTAAGGTCGGGGATGGACCTTCAAATGTACCTGTGTGACTCTAAACATTACCTGGCCAATAATTTTTTTTTCTGCTTGTTGTATACTAGTCTTTCTGTTGATGGCTCAGAGTGTTGAAGATACTTGAATAGCTTTGTGTGTGTGATGGGGAATAGATGTTTCCTTGTGTGTAAATGTGAAAACTTTCTAAAAAAGTGAATGTTTTAATGTAAAAGAATCTTTTTTAAAGGATGCATATATGTGTAAAAACATTTCAGTCTGCAGCTAGCAAACTCAAAAGGTTTTTTTATATCTGTTGCTTATGTTTGGTCAAGTTCCTACTGACCCACAAAACTGGCTTAAAGACCTGCACAGAGTCATTTTTATATAGAGCAAAAATCTTGTCACCTTTTTTGCTGTAAACGGAGCAAAGATCTATTTAACTCAAACAATCTTCTCCCCCTCCCTGCAAATCACACTGCCATCTGAGCTGATGGGCTTACTGGCAGGCACGTCTCCCCCTGCAGCTGGGCCATTAGTTAAAACTAATACAGGACTGAGCACTTGGCAGAGAGCATGCTGCAGGATTGGTTACCAGGGATCAATATGTTGGCTTTGAACATGTCATGCATTTCTCTGTTTTTTCTGCATGTGTGACTTTGCCTTCCTCCAGCCCCTGCAAAGGGGGGCTTCCTCTACCCTGCTGCATGGCTGCTATATTGTTTTGGTAGGTCATGGTGTTCTGAACTGTTCAGGAAACTGGAGGGGGGAAAAATAATTACCCAGAATCACATGGGATGTAATTCCTGCTGCTTGTAATGGATTTAATTAATAGGAGTTAATCTACCTGGCAGTGCTACACTCTGTTTGCTATGCCCTGGGCAGTATCAAACCCAGAGGTGCTTATTACTTAAAAAAAGATGAAAAAAAGTAGAAGGCAAAGCTAGATCTGTATCTGATCAATACATAATAATATGTAATATCTGGGGTTGTTATGTCGGCTGCTGCCTACAAAAAGACAACTCTCTGAATCCCCACTCCTGTAAAGTTGTATTTAGGATATAGCTATTTGATTATGTGTGATTTCTTTTGCTACAGAAGTATGACACTAAATTCTTACGATCAGGTGGGTGTTAGCCTGTACAAAATGTTTGGTAACTTCATTTTGGTGGTACAGAGGGCTTTAACATGCCTCACATAATTCCAACAGGGAGGCGAAGACAGAAGATAAGGAGCCACTGACTTGTCTTGTTGCTCAAGATGAGACTCTAGCATTTCAAGTTGAGTGCTTTATGTTGGAAATGGCATTGTGGCAGCTCACATGCAGCTAGCTTTGCTGAGTATTTGGCTGTAAGAATTCTCCAACTGGCCAGAAAGAAAAAAAAAAAAGACATAGTAGGAAGTTAAAAGAATGAATGACCCTTATGTACTTCTTACTACTTATAATATTTGTGCTTTAGTTTCATTTGGGATTTTACAGAGTGATCTGCTTCAAAAGAGGCTGATTTTTTTTCTGCTGTGTGCCATATGAAAGTCTTGCTGTTCTAGCTGCTTTCCAGGCTTTGATTTTTTTTATTATTTTTTTTTTTAATTCTCATGACTGCCTAGTTTTTTTGGTGGTCAGGGAAGATGTATCCATGGCAAGTAATATGCTGGCTTCTATAATATTGGCATTGCTGAAGATAGCTTAAATCTTGTCTGTAAGCCTATGTTAGTTCTGAAAGGCTGAGCCTTTTAAAGTCTGTTACTGCAGGCTCTCCTGGCCCCTGCTCTGCAGCCTGGGCATGCTCAGATCATAATCCTCTTCCAGTCACCAGGGGAAAGAAACACCATTGCTGGTCCTGAGCCAGTGCCACTGAAAGAGTTCTTAGAAATTCATAGTGACTGGCGTGTTCATAATGTTAAAATAATTAATCATACAACAGTAAATATAAGCCTTTAGGGTCCCCCAAATTTTTATGGTGTTCTAGACGTGTTCAAGTGTTAGACTGCTTTGTTTTACCTGCTGTGTTCACATATACAGAGTTTTTAATGAAGAGAGTATGGATGGCTCTGCAGGTGTTTGAATAAGCAGTACTGTCTTACATGCAAAACTCTTTAGGCTCCATCCTGCAGTTTCCATACTTTTCCTCTAAAAAGATGTGGTCAATACAACACAGACATCTGCAGAGATATCTTATACTTGACTACTGTTATTTTATTACCTAATGTAATAAAATCTTTTCAATCAATTTTGGTTTTGAAACGGAGCACAGGAACAAGTTTCTTTAGTTTCATTTTCTATTGGTATGAAATTTTTGTGATTTTTTTCTTTTTCCATTTCTTCTTGCCCCCAAATCCATCTCATATTTCACAGACAAGGAAGCAGTGCGATGGTGTCACATCCAGTTACATCAGTCACATTGGCAGTCATTACTGACACAGCTTAATGCAGTCTGACTGAAGTAATCAGACATGATGTGTCCCACAGTACTGTGTCACCCGGAGAAATCTGAAGAGACACAGGTTTTAGAAAACCGCGGTTAAGGGTTGTTTTAGAAAACAAATAATAACCCAGGGCATTGTGTCTAGAGATGTGCACCCAAAAGAAGTGGGTTCTTTTGGACAGAACAAGACCAGAGTGCTAAATTTATTTCCTTTAGGGCAGATAATTTTTTTTTTCAGCCCACTTGAATGAACCTCACTTATAAAAGAGTTAACACAACTTTCTGCAATAGTAATTTATCTCTCCTTTCTTCATCTAAAACACAATGATGTACATTTCAAAAAGTTCTTTTGAGTGCCTCCCTTTTTGGGATACCCAGCTTGTGACCTTTTGAATATGCCTGGTTTCACAGAGCTGATCTGAGATCTCATATTTGGCTCTCAAAATTTGAGATTGTCAAAGAAACTAGACACATTGGAGTATATATTAAATGCATGGAAATCTGGAAGGTACTGTGTAGCATCACTGTCATAGCTTCTTTCCATGTTGGGGGTGTTCATTGATGGCATTTATGAATGTATTTTACTATTCTCACAGCTTAGCTGCTGCAGGTGAAATAGCTCAGTTGCAAACGTGGATTCATACTTCTTGATGTGTAGTCAGAGCAGTGATAATTTTTCTTATAATTAGAGGCAGAGTCCAGATTTGAAGTGCTCAGCTGGACCTGATCATTTCCCAAGTTTATTTCAATTTAGTGATCCAAGGTTCAGCTTTAGTGTTCCTGACCTCTAGAACATCAGATGAAATGTGAAGTCCACTGAAGTGAGTACCAAGCTTCCCATTTACTTCATCAGGGCAAGGTCAGATATGTGAAGAGATCTTCAGGTACTGACTGAACTTGAAGTTGTTTGAAGAAAGTTGTAGAGCTTGTTAAAGTGAGACTTGGATAAGACATACCACTTGAAGTCTCTCTGAAGGATGTTGAGCCAGTGAAAAACCACCTCATTTTCATCATCTAAGCAAGCAAGAACTGAAAATTCCATTGAAATTGAAAAATACTGATTACAAACAATGAGAGATACAGCTGGCTATACTAAAAATAAAAGTTTGCTCTGCATTCTTCTTTTTTTAATATCTGACTTTGTCTTACTGATTTTATTGTTTTAAATGTGCTTAAATGTGTGTTAGTGTTCGTAAGAAAGTTTAGATCATGTTAGTCTGTACAATGCCATGTACAATGTGGCCCTAAATCCTGATTTGGGATTCATCCATATGACTAAATTTAATATAATAAATAGTATTTTAGTTCTGGACTCATAAATTCTATCAGAGACATCATCAAGCTTACAGGAAAAGCTGTAATTAGACCTTTACTTTAATGGGTTGGACGAAAGTGTAGCTATCAAACCTGTTTTAAAAATATACAATTTAATCTGTACTGCTGTCTCCATCTCCAGAAATATATTTTCTGGATACTTTTTTTTCTTTTAAGTAGTCTGTTCTCAAAACTGCATTTCTAACTTGATTATTTTTCCCTTTAACGTGAAAATGAATGCAAAAAATTTGTGCTTAAAGAGAAAATACAGGAAAACAAATGTATCTCTCTTTTCATTGTCTGTCACCAGCATTTTAATGATCACTTTACAACTTTGCTGTCTCTGAAGTTAGATCTGATTTAGCTTCCTCAGCTTAATTTGCATTCAGCATTATTTTGCTCTTCTGTGAAGTATTGGTTGAGAAAGCAATAGAGCAGTTTTTATACAATGTCTGTGGAAAGTGTAAGAATGTGAGCATGGAGTTCCTCAGTACAGGGACCCGCTGATACCTCAGCTAACGTATTAAGTCATGGTAACGGAGTCATTGCCTGGTGTGTACAAGATATGCCTCTGCTCCCTCCTTCTGGAGGTGACTATCCCATTGGCAGTAGTGGTAGTCTGAAATGGAGTGTGTCTGAGCTGATGGCTACTTGGTCTCAAGGGTACTGGTTTCCTGCGTGTGTGCCTAAAGGTGCAGGATTTTCTACAACGGGATTCTCAGTCTTCATTTCAGCCATGCTTGAGCTCTTTTAACCTTGCACATGGGCAGAAATGGCACAATCAAAGGTCAGAAAACTGAGAAGCAAGCTGGACTCTTGAAAGAAAAGTTCCTGTGTAGAGATTGGTATCTCCTAACAACAATAGTGAAAAATAGGGCAATTACAAAGCTTATGTGAAGAACAGTCTGCAAATGGAGGAGTATTCTTGATTGTCATCTGTCTAATCCAGGGCAACAGATCTATCTCTTGATTCTTAGATAGATTCTGGGATCCAGATCCACTGCAGGTTCTTGCGTATGGTCTTGCCCATGACAGTCCAGTACACCTGTGGAAGAGCAAATGGGCTGTGTTGCTTGACTGGCTTCAAATTATATTCCAATTATTAAATAATCTTTAGTGTTTAGTTGTGTGGCAGGTGAAGAAGGCACTTTTTTTCCCCCTGATTGATTACATGGGGGTTGCAGTTGAAATGCTGTGTCATTTTTGGTGAAAATCAATATGCATGAACAGGCACCCCATGGTGTCACTGTTTAGTCATTTTTCTATGGAGAATCACACTTTAATAGGAAAAAAAAAATTTTTGTTTGTTCTCAAGACATGATAAAAACAAATTAAAATTAGTAACTGATGTGTCACCTTATCATAAGTTTTCTTTCAGCAAGTAGGTGATTGTTCTATGCCATACTCTCCCCCACCATTAGTGAAAGAAAAGGGGTAGGGGGGAAGACTAGCAAAACCTAAGCAAAGAGACAAGTAAATGCTATCATTATTTTCTAGTGCAGGCACTGCCAATTCTGGCTTAGAAAAACTGCTTCTGAATCTGTTCATCCATGCTTTTTGATATTAGTATATATACATTTGTAAGTATTGAAGAAAATTGTCTGCAACATAGTTGTAATCACCTGGGTGGAAGTGAGAGCTGTCAGGGACATTTTAAATGCTCACACTCAGGTCCTGTATGACAATGTGGTGGTCACATACATAATTTTGAATCTCTAAATTACTGTGATAGGTGACCTAAAAGAAAGAGAGAAATAAGAGACTGCTAAAAAATTAATAACAGCAGCTTTTTGGTACATACAGTGACTGGATCAGATAGAGGAATGAAGCCTGTTTATGTGTTAAATTTATTAAGATGTGGTTGATCAGAAAGTTTAAAAGAATGATCTGAGCATGGCTAACCTTAAATGTGATTGGAGTTAAAATGTCATGGTGATTTCATAGGAGTATTGGTTGGAAAAAAACATATTTACAGACAGGATGCACAGGCTGGGTTCTTTCATCTGAAATTTTATGAGATATTTTTTCTCCATCTTTAGTGCTGAGCTTTATGCAAGAGTTCAAGAAGACAGACCCATAGAAATTCCTGCCATCGAAATAGCTGGCTATTGTGTTTACCAGTGTGTTATCAACAGCATGTGGGAGCACACATGCTGTAATACTGTGCTTTGGGTTATTTGGCATGTGCTGTAAATGAGCATTTGGAAGAGATAGGATCTGTGATTTGGGGAAAGACTGAGTCAAGGAATATGTATTATTTTATTCACTCTTGCTTCAGCTAGACATCTTTTTTCTTGTTATTTCTGTGAGTTGAAAAACAGTGTCAGTACCTCGAACCAAACCTCCTGCCCACACATTTGGCCAAAATTTGGATGCTGCCAAGAATAGTCACTGTCTTTTTTCTTTTTTCCTTTTCTACAGAAAGTGTCAAAGTGGTACTCTCATATGTACGCATAGCTAGACCAGAGTTTTTGGAGTTTTATCTTAAGCATGTGTTTGAAGGTTTTCTGAGGGGTTTTTTTTTTGTTAATATGAAACTTTGTAAAATAGAATAAGACCTTATTGTAATGAGTTGGGGTTATTTTTGGTTTTGTTTTTTTGTTGTTGTTGTTGTTTTATTTTGTTTTGTTTTTCCCCCCATAAATCAATTTACATAATTGTGGGCTCAGCCCTCCTCTCTGGTCAGTTCTGATCCATTTGTCATTTTGGAGGTTTTATGAAGTGTGGCAGAGAAAGGCTGAATCTACTGGAGCACATCTGCTAAGGGTCAGAGTGAAGTAAAACCACCACACAGGAAGATGCTGTTAATGGGGAGGTGATATATGATATACATTTATTTCTTCATTCTTAGAAAAATCCACATCATTTTCCTCTGGTAATATTGCTGTAAGAGGCTTTTCTTCCATCATATCTGCTGCAACTATGATTATGGGATGTTCCATCTGCAAGGATGTTTTCAGGTGTATTTAGCTTTCTTCTGGAGTCCAATCAGAATGTACTGGTAGTATGTACTGGAATTACGTACTCAAGGTCTGTGTCTGAAATCTTACAAATTTATTTTCTTTACATGGAGGAAACTCTACAATAGATATATGGTGTCATGAATCTGTGACAGAAATAACATACTGTGAAAAAGAAGATAGAATGGTATTTTTTGTTGTAAACCACATTATTTATTTCCTGGTAAAAATGCACTTGTGATTTCTCTGTTGTTTTCAGGGGCAAGTATTTGTTTGATAAACACTTTGTAAAAATATACAGCTTCCTGTTCCTAAAAGTGATACATAGAATGTTGCAAATCAGGCAGGTGAGAGGTGCCAACTTTGCTTTCTTTACTTTTCCCACTGACAAGTATTTCTGTGTACAGATAATGTAGAACATTGAGACCAAGTTTTCCTTAGGGGCACGAGTTTCTAAAGGGAAACAAGGGAGAGAAAACATTCTAAGAAACAGAAAATGGGTTGGTTATGCCTCCCTAAATTGGTAGGGGAGACTCATGGAACTTCATAGTACCTTAAATAGGTTTTTGCTTTTACTTTTCTGTGTTTGAAGCTGATGATGTCCCTTTATATCTGCTGTCACTTGTATGCTTGGGAGCAGACATACATTTGCCTTCATTCCATGTGTTTGCCCAGCTATAGACTGGGGTGAAGAGGAGGGGCAGGCAAAAAGAATTGATTTATAATCCTTCAGATTTGTTCTTACAGATGGAGGAGGGACAATTTCAGATTAAAGCAGCTTTTCTTCTGCAGAAAACAGATATATGGTTGTATCACTTCAAATTTCTATTAGACAATATTTTATCATTTAAAAGTGTCATGTTGCTACACTGAATAATGCAACATGGGCTGACCTACTTTAATGTTGAAATACTGATTCACCTGTCAACATTTTTGAGCAAATGGAAATATTTGTTCTTGTCTTCAAATGGAAATACAAAACAAGAGCAGATGTTTGCACGCATGAGTAAACCTCAGTGGGCCAAGATGCTTTTTTACTGTATATTGTAAACTTCTAATTTAATCAAGACTGCTCTTTATCTAAAGATGGTAGACCAGAAAGCTGTGATAACATAAAATTCACTGCCATATTTGGGTGTCGCATTAGTAGTTAATACCTACTGCCTGTATTGCATGAGTACATTTGATACATTCTGTTGCAAAGGTTTAATATTTGCTATACATGTATTCTGAAACTTCTGTGTATGATTGGCAATAAAAGAACAAACAGTTCAGCTGCTGAGCTAAAGGGCAAATCTTTCAGTAGTCTGTAAAAGCAGACAACATGTCCAAGCATTTGCTCTGTAGGTGTCTTTTTAGAGTACTCAATTTCTGTATTGAAAGAACTCCCCAAATTTTTATTAGCCATCTGTTTATAGTAGGTGTGTACTCGTTTTTTCCATTTCACTGCAATTACTACTCTGGCAGCAGGAACAAGTTGAAACTATGGCTTGTTTCCTGAACAATCTGCTTTCTTTACACATGGTTCCCTCCGTTAAAATACAGACCAGTTGCTCAAGCCACCTTAAGGCGAAAGCTCTGGGCACACAGCTCCAGAAATTAGGCATGCAGGCACATTAACAGTAGCAGTAGTTGCATGCATTATTTGCTGCCCAGAGCACCAACTGTGTATATAAATTTTCAAATTATTGTACGGGCTACACCTCATTGCTAGTGAGCATCCACCGACACCTCCTTTTATAGAACATGAAATATTCTTTGTAGGTAACAATTTATGTTTATTTTTTACTTGGAGGTTACAATAATGACAAATATTTTCACATTTACTGTTCTGAATTGCATGAATATATGTTGTCCTGACCCTTGAATGAACAACGTAATTGGTCCTGCTTCAAAAATACAGCACAGAGTGGATTATGCGTAGCTTTTATAAAGTGAAGGAGAGGTGGATGAGAGGAGTCCACTTGGTTCCCTAGGAGCAGGTTCAGAACTTGACACAAAGCTGTTCTTAGAAATTCTTTGATTCTGTCTGAGCACAGCCCTTGGTGAAATCACAGCTGGCTTCTGCCACACGAGTTAAAACTAATCTATTGCTTTTTTTGTATGCTGCTGTCATCACTTCTGGGACCCATGTTGCCCTGCATGCTGGAGTGGGGGCATCTTCCTTCTCCTTTTAGTGTCTGGCTTGGTTGTCTTTAATTCTGAGTAAGGAATGGAGAGACAGTCCTGCCAAAGCTACTCTTGAAGCTGGTTGATATTCAAAGGGCAATGCTAATATGTTGATACTCAATGGGTATGCTATACCCTGTCCAGGAAATTAAGCCATGCCCTGTGCTATGTACAGGACCTTAGTTACAAATGAAGAGGAATATCCGCATTGCTTGAAGGTACTGAGGTAGGAATTATCTCAGTCATAAGGCAACTCTGGGATTAATTGCATCTTTTTGAGACAAAATTTTTTTTGAATTCTTCTCTTCAGTTTTATCCCATCTTAATGAAGGCTGATCTACTCAAAGCTGTGAACAGCTGCAAGTTAGTCTACAATTCTTGCGTGTTAATGTGCAGAGTTTCCTTTGCTTTTTAGATACTAAAGTAAATAAGAGAAGCTGGCTCTCCCACAGAGGAGCGAAGAAGGAAACTCAGAAGTAATTGTTGAAAAAGTTTATCTTCATTTTCAGACCCAGATATTTCTCAATACTATTTCAGAAACCTTGTGCGATTTTTTTCTATCACTAGTCTCAGCTGCTCACCAGCAAGTTAATTATTACCTGTCTAAAATTCTGTGAAGCTCAAATAATTGTCATCTCTGTTCCTTTCTCTTTTTCTTTCTTTTTCACTAACATTGAGGAGATTCCTATTTCTACTGTTCTCAGATACTTAAGATGTGGTATCAAGCATGTATTCTGAATTATCTGTCAGAATTAATGAGCAAGTTTACCCACAAGTGTGTCATTTTTCACTGTGTACAAAACAAGCAGGAAGGGCATATTTTAGTACTTATGGGCTGCTGTAGGTATAACATTATTTTGATGTATGGTGCAGCCTCCTTAATAAGATCATTGTGGGAGTATTTTGCATGTGGTAGGTGCGTAATATGCAGATGATATTTGTAGCTGACAGCAGCCATCACACTGATTGATACAACACTTGCACTGTAAATTTTCTCTGAGCAGCAGACACAGCAGCAGTATCTCTTACATATCTACATATTATATTGTGCAAATTCTCACCTGTATTCAAGCAGTACTGTGGCCTAATTTGTTTTACCCTTGGAAGTGGTATTTTAATGCTATTGTTTTCCTGGTTTTTGGTACAGTGATTCTGAGGAAAAGTATTGCTTCCTAGAAAATGAAAGATTTGCTTGAAAAAGGCAGTTGCCACGGATGAGTCATTAGCAGTCTTGTTAATATGAACTTGCAGATCCTTTCCCATTTTGTAGTTTAGATTGGACCTGGGCTGGGCAAACATCCTGAACTACTGTTGTTATGTCCAAAATAGCAGCATGGGCTCACTGGATGCACACTGAGGCAGAGCACGCAGGAAATGGAGCCTGATGTTAAGTAGCTATGAGAGCTGAACTCACAGAGAAGACTTTGGTACCACATACTCTGACTTCTGGTCACTTGGTTCCTAATTTCTTGTCCTGCAGCATACGCTTCAGAGATATTAGTGATGTGAGAGTAGTCTTGGGTAGTTTCTTGTACTCAGGGTCAACTTGGGTCATCAACCCCATAACCTTCAAACAAACATGAGAACAGCGGGGTTTTGCTCACTGCTGTCTGCCATGGCTTTTCTACTGTGGATCCCTGAACTGCTGCCAGTTCACCCAGGCTGCTGCATGATATCATTTCCAATTTGTCTATAGGAGTCTATTGGCTATAGACAGCCTTAGTATAAAGAAAATAAGTTATTAGTAAATATATCTATTTTTTAATGAGGATATTGACACAGTGGACGTATTCTTGACAACTAGGAAACAGACATTGATACATTCTGATACTAGGGTACAAATGATACCAGATAAATGGTCCTGCTGGGAAAAGGCTAAGGAAAACCTGGAGATAAACAACTATTGTCTGTCTTGATTACTTCTCTAAAAATGATTTCTTCTTTGCACAGTCAGTGAAGCTGAACTTGATCTTCTGCCTTCATAAAAGTTGTTTTACTTCCTGACTGAGGGCAAGTGATGAAATGGAGGTGTGTAATTATGTGTAAGAAAAATTCTATAACTGTGCCTGTGATTATACAATGTTATGTTTCTTGTAAACTACCACTTTAATCAGTGGTAATCCATACTTGGCAAATTTATAAAATATGTTGTTATGGGTTCTCTAAGTTAAGTTCCAATCTTCTGTTTTTAAACAGCTCTTTAAACATAGCATTTCTGATGGAGGATAAAAAGACAGTGTTCCTCAGCTTCTTTGTGGTGGAATTAAGCTCCATTTGGATTGTGTTGATTGCCATGTGGCCTGTGATAATATTTACTAATAGGTGCAAACCATTTTTCTCTTACCACAAGAAAAATACTTGAAATTTTATTTTTAATGACTTGTTAAATATTCATATAAAAACTATAATCCCTTTATTGCATTTTATAGAGAAATGATAACCAGTGGTAAGTTTGATTCCTTCTTTCTCTGTGTTGTTTCTGAAACTATAACTAGTCCAATTAGCTTAAAACTGACTACAGTGTAGCAAAGAATATACCACTTCTGGGTATGGTGGGATCTTTCAATTTTTAAATCTGATGAAAAATTCAACAATATCTTTATAAAAGTGAACTTTGTGGGACTTGATTTGAAAAGAACTATGCTAAAAATTTGATAAAAACTGTAAAATATGGAGAGAGTAGCTGAATGAGAATAACCTTGGCTATGTGATTAAACAGAAATATGAAATAGGTGGAGGACTGAAAGGTCAATTGTAGAGAGAAATTACTAGCTCCACTAGTAGTTTCATCTCTTATAGTTTGTTGCTCAGGTTAAAATGATATATATTCTATATATGTCTAAGCTGACCTCTAGGAAATTGCATTGGAAATAGACCTGAGTGAAAAATTGATTGGGAGATGTTGGTTAAATGGAGGTGTTTGGAGATATGAAACAGAAAACATTTAAAATAATCTCTGTTGTATTACTTCAAACTTACGGACTTTGACCTACAAAATAATTTTTGAATTAGTTTCTTTTCCTTTTTTCTTTTCAGTTGTTTTTTAAATAACATTCCATTTCAACCTAAAATTAAGAAGTGCTTTTTGGGAACAATTTAAGCAAGATATTACAAAAGTTTTTAAGAGAAGCCTTTCAGTCAAACTCATCAAGTTGTTCTTGAAAAGGGTAGAAAGGAAGACCTTGGGAACTACCCACCTGTTTGCGTCCCCTCTGTGCCTGGGATGATCATGGAACAGATCCTCCTAGGAGCTATGCTAAGGCACATGGAGGATAAGGAGGTGATTTGAGACAGCCAGCAAAGATTTACTAAGGATAACTCTTGCCTGACCAACCTATTGGCCTTCTATGATGTAGTGACTACATCAGTGAACAAGGGAAGAGCTATGGGTGTCATCTATCTGGATTTCTGTAAGGCTTTTGACATGGTCCCCAACAACATCTCTGTAAATTGGAGAGATATGGAGTTGATAGATAGACTATTTGGTGGATGAGGAATTGGTTGGATGGTTGTGTCCAGAGATTACTGGCCAACTGCTCAATGTCTGGATGTGATCAGTAAGAAATGGTGTCTGTATTGGAACAAATGCTGTTTAATATCTTCATCAGTGAGATAGACCAGGGGTGAGTGCACCCTCAGCAAGTTTGCAGATGACACCAAGCTGAGTGGTGCAGTTAATATGACTGAGGGATGGGATGCCTTTCAGAGGCACCCGGACGAGCTCGAGAAATGAGCCCATGGGAGACTTGAGACGTTCAACAAGGCAAAGTGCAAGGTCCTGCACGTAGGTTGGGGCAACCCATGGTATTGATACAGGTTGGGGGATGAAGGGATTGAGAGCAGCCCTGCAGAGAAGGTGGATGAAAAGCTTGACATGGGGTGCTGAAATGAAGTAATGCATTTGGATCCTTAGCTGCACTGGTTGTTAGATGAAATGATGAATGTTCTATCTGCTATGAGTGCCAGCTTTAAGGCAATAATTCTTTGCAATGTTTTGCAGCTGTTCTGAATATATTTATTTTTCACAGCATGAAAAAATAGAGTATTCTAATAGATGTGAAAAAAATTACAATTGTGCAAATGTAAACAAATCTTGATTTTTTTCTATGCGGAAGGGAATTGCAAAGTAGCCTGATCCTAGTCCAGTTCCTAGACAAGCAGCATGTGTTAACTGCCACCTTTTCAGTATCTTGTAGCCTAGTTAATCTTTGTTGTATAAATAGATTAATGCAAGAGAATCCATTTCTAGACAAAATTTGTATAAACTGATGTTTCTTAAACCCAATTAATAGACACAGTCCATGTAATGAAGTAGTAGAGAAGGGGACTGTGATGTTGCTGCTACACTGGTGTAAATCACATGGAATTATAGCAGATTTAGCCTGGTAAAACATGGAACATATTTTTTTTCTTGATATTTTCTCAGTGAAGAAAAAATAAGATTTCTGCTGTGGAATATTTTTAGTGTACCTTGCTTTTATACATAGCTCCTCAATTCCTACTAAATATTAGTTATATTTCACAGTTATTAAAAGCAAATATTTTTAATGTGAAAGGAAATCCAGAAGTAAAAGTAACTGCAGAATCTGGAGGGTTACCATTGTCATTAATGCCCTGATTAAACAATGCTGTTTAATTTTTAAATGATTGTATTAGAACAGTGACTTGTATTTACTTTTACCATTATTGCTTTGAACGCATCTGTTGTATGTTGGAACTCTGTTGCAAGTTCAACGTAGTTTTTCAGATGTGAATAAAATTGTCTTCATCTGTCTTTTTCTTTCCAGCAGCATAGCTCTGTCACAGTCTTTGTCTGAGCTTGCAGAAGATGGAGGGGCTTCCTTGAGTCTTCAGAAATGGAAGAAGTTTGGAATTAATAATTAGGTGAGTTTGAAAGAAGCAACTGGAGCAACATTTTGCTATGAATGCCTTTATCACAGGTATGGTATCAGATTGAAGTCTGGGAAAAATTTAGATAATGACTAATAAAAAATCACAGGGAATTCTTAGAGATAAGTTTTTTAATCAATATTTATTCTTTGTAGGATGATTGGTATAGAACTTACATTTTAAAAAGTTACTTCTGAATAATACTTGGTATGCAGATTATGTATATGCATAGAGCTCATTGTGAGAAAAGACTATCTGCTCAAAATTTATGGTGAGTAAACTGGATTGGTCTTGTAGGTCGACAACTAAGTTTCTCTACATCAAAAGAATGACTGTTGTCATTGTGAAGACAGTCAAACTGAAATTCAGAATCAGGACTTCAACTGAACATTCATAGAAACATTTATTTGCTTACGCTGTTCGGAAGTCTGCTCAACATTCATTTCTGATGAAGTGTACATATTCTGATTTTATCCTAAATTCCAAATATTGCTTTCCAAACAGTGAAGGTACCAGAAAAGGATTGTTTCTGACCCAAAGTTAGCTAGTTCTCTTTCAATGTGAAGTATATTTTCTTAATTTTTGTTGTCATTGCAAGCACTAGTTTTACTGTTGTGTTTTCTGTCCTCCTTTACTGGCTGAATTTCCACTTCTTATTAAGTCACATGTGTATGTGCTAAGCTCTGTCTGGCAAGGACTGATTTTGTTTGGAGAAAAGATTGTATGTTTGCATAGAATGTGTCAACAGTAGAGCTAAATTCTTAAAAGGAATAAAGGCCTACCAGTTGTTGCCACGAAGC
This sequence comes from Hemiprocne comata, assembly GCA_020745705.1. Taxonomy (NCBI): domain Eukaryota; kingdom Metazoa; phylum Chordata; class Aves; order Apodiformes; family Apodidae; genus Hemiprocne; species Hemiprocne comata. The sequence goes on along the minus strand of CM036597.1, from coordinate 11,143,920 downwards.
TCAAGGGTAAGCATAAATATAGGACCTGGAACACAGCCTGATAGAAAAGGAGGTAAGACTTGAAATAACAGAAGACAGCATTGAACACTAGGATGATAAATGTGACAGCCACTGTATTCCTAAGGCCAGGATGGCAAAACATATAAAATCAGTATGATTCAATGGAGAGGTGTATATATTGTGATAGATTTATCAAGCAATATTTTTATGTGCAGTACTATTTAAGTAGTCTGTTGATCCTTTTCAGTAAAGCCAGTAGACATAAAGAGGTTGGACTCTATTCTATACAGCTCTACACATACCGAGTATCCCAGACTCAAGTGTATTGTCCCATTCACTTCCATAGAAATGGTACCTAGACTTCTGGTTTATGAGCATATTGGAAATCCTACAGACGAGAAGGATCAATCACAGTGTTGTTTTGCTGTGATCAATAGAAGACCTCTGTGACAATAAGCTGGGAAATGGTTTTCCAGAACAGCTTATATGTCTGAAGAGTAAAATACATCCCTACCTGTGGCAGTGCTATCAGCAGAGGATTTAATTCCACCCTTATTTTACCTGCAGAGAACAGAATGTTGCAGCCCTCTGATCTGACCTGCAGTGTTGTTTATGTCCTCATTAGAGCCCTGTGAGTACACTGCACTTTGATATAATGCACACAACGTGCAGTTATAAATTTCCTTGACAGCCACTGTCGCTGGTTTATGTAGTAAATGGCGTTACTGAGATCTCAGTTCTGACTAAGCCCCTTGGCTGTAGCTCTTCTGACTATTATAATCCATGAATGCTAAACTGGCAACATTAGAAAAGAATCAGAAGCCTCCCCAAATGGGCAAATAGATACCTAGGTGTACATTAGGACCTAATAGTTATGTTTAAAGGTGAATATATGCAAACTATCTATCTTTTCATGTATGTATACAGACACGTGCATATTTTAATATCAGGGAAACAGATTTGCAAAATATTGACTTCCACTTCAGGCCAATTTGTGGAACATCTAGTTTATCACAAGATGTTATTTTAACAGTAGGATTATGCCTTAGCAGTAAAGAGACTGGAAAATCTTTGAAATTGCCAAATAATAACTAATACTATAATTATAACAGCAGGGACTTTTAAAAAATTTCCATTTGTCTGAAAAACAGCTGGTGTGTTACTTACCAAATAAAATTTTATCTCTATTTTCAAACAGTTTTGAACTTTCTGCAGGATTGTGTATTTTTAATTAACTCTGTGAATTGTGATTATTTTCCTCGGAGTTCAAGCAGTAAAGGTCAAATGTAATTGCAGTGATGACTTTATTCTCTCAAGAGGTGTTTATAACATAGAAAAAAACCTTTTTTCTTTTTTTTCCTTTTTTTTTTTTTTTTAATCAAGACTGTTGTTTACCTAGTAACAGATGCCTTAAGCTAAAAGTCCTTCATGTTCTTTCACATTTTCAGTGAGTTCTTTAGGAAGAAAATAACAAGATTAGGACTATGGTAAATTGTTATAAGGACTTTAGGACAGGCATTTAAACAAAAATTTTGTTCCACACCTCTTCCAAATCCCAATTTAATTCTACTTATTTGTTCAGTAGAAAAATACCTGAATTATGAAATGCAAGAGGAACTCTCACTTCATTGTCTTCAGTACCTTGTGAGTTTTGCCTTTCAATGGATTTGTTTCTTTAGCAAAACTATACTCAAGACAAAGTTCTGTTAGATACATTTAATTAATTAATATTGTGTGCAGAGCTAATTTGTCATTTTCAGTTATGCAGACAAGATTTTTAATTGGGATATATAGATCTGTACAGGACAGAATATGGCATTGTATTTCCTGGCAATTTGTGAATAGTAGACTTTATTTTTTAAACCAATTACCAGTTCTTTGGAATCGTGTCAATCTGAGATTGAGCAGAAAATGTTCTGACATTGCTCACATTTTTTTCTAATTTATTTACAGGTCTCTAAAGAAAACAACTGTTTATACAATTAATGTTGGCCAAGTGAATGTCTCTCATTTAACATCCTTGAATATCTATCTCACTTTCTCAATGCTGGTGAAAAATCGTGAAGACCTGCTTGTTTTTTTCTACCTTACTAGAAAAGGGGGATTACCTGTCTGTTAGTGATGATGGTTTGTGAAACACCAAGAGACTTTTGTCTCCATTTATGCTCATGCTTCATGCTGAGACTTGAAGGACAGTAGTTACTTAGTTAAGTGAACTTTTAGTTTACTGGATCGCCAACTTAAGTGATGTTCTTAATGAATTTGGTAGAAAAAGTAGGTTACTCAGCAGGTACAGTAATAATAAGTAGAAGATATATTTATCAATGATTTTCATTCTGCAAATACTTGAAATACCTCAGCCTTCCTAACAACAAGAAAATACTCCAGGTGTTAATGGTAAACAATGTTCTGCAACCATTGTATAATGAAAATCTGGACTGACACTTTAAAAATCCACTGTTGTTCATTTCAGTAATACACAGTGCCATAGGCAATTCACTTCAGATATGCTTATCTGATAAAACTGGATTGGCAGCTGAACCTTCCAAATTATTTAGACAGCATAATATCAAGCAGAGGTAAACACTCTACATATCCCTCACTTTTGGTGGTATTTATATTTGATGTTACCATTTCCTGTTTTGTCAAGGTGTATCTAATAATGCATTTGACCTTCCTGCCCGACATATATTTCTATAGAATGCATTCCCCAAACCAGTGATTAAGCCAGGAAATGGAGAACTCATACTTGGTTTACAGGAAATACTTAGTTTGTATTATACAATCACTTAGATCTTAAGTTAATCTATACATTTATAAAATTGAATCCTGGTGGAAAGAGTTACTTTGTGTTCTGTCATAACACTACCACTGAGCAGCTGTTCTAGCTTTCCTTCACTGTTCACTTGTTGAAGAGGGTAGGACTTTACCATAAACTTAATGAAGTCAGTGAGTTGTAATAAATAAGCAAATTGACTTTATTCCATGTATGGAGCAGAGTAAGTTATAGGTAACACTATGAAAACCAACTACTCAGAGATTTCATGCAACATATTTAGGTGTAGATAAGAGATACTGTTTCTTTAACACTTTATCATATTATGACAGTTTAATTTATACTGAGTATGAATAATTTTACTGTGAAATAATTTATCACCAATATGAATTCAGATATTGTATGATCTCTCAGATCAGCTGGCTATATTACTTAAATCTCACAGATTTTTACTTTTGTAAGTCAAATTACTTTCATTAATAACATCTTCTTTTTCAATAAGTGCCATGTTCCTTGCTTTGAAAAATAACATAGTTCACAGTCAAAATGAGTGAGTCTTTATTGGTAATGTTAGTAGGATTTTTTTTTTTTAAATACTTCTGTCAGTTAAGTCTGTGTTACCAAGAGAGATGGTCATGAGTGAATGTAATGCCTCCCCCCAATCCAAAGAATCCAAAGGTGAAAAAAAAATTAATTGGAAACTTGTATTTCACAAATCATTATGGCTGTATCATAATATAATAATCACTACTTCGAGAATTTTGTCTGTACTTGTCCTTAAGGCATCATGAAGATTAATTAATTAATTTTTTGTTAGTGCTCCAGAAAAACCTATGACAAAATTTATTATACCTCTTCAGCTCACTATCTGAATTTTGTACAGTAAATATCAGAGTGCACAAGAAAATTTTTAGTATCGTCTCGTTAACCTGCTAATAACGCCTGTGTTTCTTAAACCACAAAGCTTCATCCATAAGTAAATGAGGGCAGGGTTCATGCCAGTAAAGGAACTCTAATTCTGTCCCTTCTAATCTTAAACCTGCAGTCAGTTTTTAGCCTCAGATATCAGGGGAAAATGCAAATTAATGCCAATAAGTGCAACACAACAACAGAAAGGTAGAGTACACTTATGAATCAGTTCTCATGAAGATTTGCATGTAAAAGTTAAACTCCTTCTATCAATGCAATAAATTCTTCTAACCCTGCAAAATTCTGGCATAACCATCTGTTTTCAAACTGTTTGGGATTCTTCTGCAATAGTAAATGCATTATTATGAGAGCAGTATACATTTCCTTCCTTACCTACCTTTATAACCCCTAAATGGTTATCTCTGGGCCATACGTATTTCTAGCCAGTTGATAATCAGAATGCTTTTGGCTTCATTTTAAGCTTTGTACATAAAAAGATTCTTAGGAGGAAGAATGTTAATGGACTTTATTTGGAGCTCCTTCAAGGGGCTGTTCACTTTGATCTTGAAAATGAATCATCACAACTCAGAGATGATCAGTGGCCAAGGCTTAGAAAGGTTTGACTGATCTGTGTGCAGGCTGCATGTTAATGAGTCTACATGGTAGGATTGCCTGATAGTTTCCTTTTAGTTTGTTACAAAGGCAAGGAAATTCCATGGCATCTCGGTTTGTTCTTGCTTGTGCTTACTCCCCAAAGTTAGCTTTTTGCTACTGCTTTGGAGATACTGGTCTTACAACATTAGAATTTCCTTGCCTGTTATCTCACTATTCCTACAAGCTTGTATTCAGTAGCCAAAGGCAATTGGGTGTTAAATATTTGAAATTCACCTATTTCTCATTATATATTCCATTACTTGTATACTGTCCCTGGCATGACTTTGATGTAAGATTTGTGATGGTTTTGTTCAGAACTTTTAGTATAGTAGCTCTTGATTATGCTGTTGTAAAATCAGTGCAGCTGAAGTTAGAAATGTTACTACAAACAATAGAACAGCTATTGCCTGGACCATAAAATCAAGAATCTGAATGTTTGATGATATGCTGAATGTGTTATATTTCATATACTAGTGGGGAGATGCTGGACTTTTTTGACCCCTTTAAAAATACCACTTAGCCAAAGAGGAAGAACACTCTCAACCCTCTTTAGCAAACCATAGCAGTTAAATGCCACATTTAATTTTTCAGAGGGTATAAATAATTTTTTTTTAATTTATTTTTTTTTAAATCTTGAAATGAGAGGTGAGCAGAAATTACTCTCAGCATTTACTGACGTATATTCACCCATTTCACAAAATGTTCAACTTCAGTTCTTAATTTTGGATTCCCACAACCAACAAAGGCTTATGCTGTGAAGCTGTTTTAGCTGATCAACATACAGGTGGTTGACCAAGTTTGTCTTGTATTTCTGTTTATCATAGCAATAAACATCTTCAGTAAAGAGAACAGACTGTGTGAGTTAAAGTTGATAGAGCATCCAAATCTCAACTTTAGAATAGAAAACCTTAAACCATTAAGTGCAATTATATTGTTTTGTCTTGAATTAAAAGAACACAAAGCAAAACACCACCAACAAAACACTCAAACCTGTTAATTGTTTTACAGATTTTAGTTATAGGTCATGCATAGTGGTTTGAAGCAGGACTCCTAACACCAAAATACATTTGTTTGGATTTGAAAAACTGTGTACAGAATATGTAGCTCCATCAATCTTCAAGATCAAATATACCTTTATTTTGGAAGATTGTAGCCTTTGCTTTCTGTTCCTAGAGTAGGAAGACAGATAAATGTTTTAAGTACAGTTCGTGAGGTAAGGGAAAAAAAACACACCACCACGTTTTTGTAAATAGGAGCTTCAGATTTGCCAGAAATTATTATTAAAAACTCTTGAACTCAGTACAGTTACTAGCACAGGTGAACTGAGATTCAGGTTGGGTTTTTTCCCCTCAATTTTTTTAACAATTCAGACTTTTATGAAACATTTCTCGCAGTTCAGACTAGCTGTAAGACTGAAGGATAAATAACTTTGAATGGAGAAAAAAACCCCTTTATTATAATGTACGGAACAAAATCCCCGTTCTAACTCTCATTGAAGTTTTCCTCTATGTCCTAGGAGACTGCATTGCTCAATATAAGAAACACTAAACCAGCATATGAGGTTGATTTTATGTGCAGCTTGCTCTGCCATTTATTCCTCTCATCTGTAGAACAGATTAATAATCTTCCTTTCCTTTAGAAAGGATTTTTGTATGTACTGATGAGTGTGAAATTATTAGCATGCATATTATTATTGGCTTCTCATTTAAGATTCTTCTTGCCACCCAAATGGAATCTGTCCTCTAAAGCAAACAGTTGTTTTCTAGAAATCTCTTTTTAAAACAAAAGCTGAAGACAGACTGGTTAATATTGCATCCTCAGATTTAGTCTCAGATTTTACTGAGACAGAATTTCGAAATTTGTACCCTTGGGATTCTGGCACTACAATGCTTTATGAACATGGTGACTCTTCTGGCTACTGGCATCCTGTCTGCAAAGCCCATAAAAATACTCATACCAGGTTAGACTAATGCCCCATCTAGGTCAGTATGTCAGCCCAGGCATGAGCTAAAAATGAATGCATATGGGAAGGAGACACTTTGCAATGAGTCTGATGAACACTGTCCTGGCTTCTGAGGAAAAGGGGTTACTTGAGTCAGGGATAGGCTTTTTGTTATGTCCTGTCAGATTTTTCTTATATGAATATTTCCCAAAGGGTGTGAATCCATGTGTGTGTTTAGCATTAGTAATGTTTTGTATTAAGCAGTTCCACAGTTCATCTTTGCATTAAGTAAAGAAGTGCCTTTCTGGTGTTTCATTTTGAACCTTCACCTGCTAATCTGTATTTGAGGCTTTTTTGCTACTGTAGTGGAAGAGGCAACTTAGTTATTTTTCTTTCACTTCTTCTCTTCTTCCCATGATTTTAGCTGGCTCTTGGTTGACTCTTTTCTAGACTGGGAGTCCTAGCCTGTACATATTTTTCTTCTGTGCAAGTTATTTGGTTAAGCTTTTACTGATTTTTATCAACCTTTTTTCAAATTCTACTATATGCTTTTTGTCAGATGAAAGGAGTAGAATTTCACATAACAACCATGACATGGGCACAGCACTGATTTTACTGAGTAGTGTTACATTTTTCTGAGGTTTTTATCTGTTCCATAATAATTCCTAAGATACTGAATGAATATGTTCATAACGCTATTATTTTAATATAAGATTTCTTTCTTTTTTTTGTAGTAGCTGATTTGGAATCAAATCTCTGGGTGCATGAAGTAAGAACTGGGTTTTTTTGCCAAGTTCATTACTTTACATTTGAATGTTATCTGCCATTTTATCCTCAATCACTCAGTGCCACAAAGTCTTTCTGCAACTCTCTTTTGCAGCCAACTTTAGTTTTTCTTCCCCAGAAAACTTACCATCATCAGCAAAGTTAATCTCTTCTCCATTCTCTGTTCCTGATCATTCCTGAATGTGTTGAGTGGCTGAGGCCCCAGTAAAGATTCCTGTGGGATTTCACTGGTGTCTTCCCTTCACTGAGAAAATTGACCACTTATTGCAGCTCTTTGTTTCCATTCTTGTAGTTAGTTATCCCTGTTAGGACCTTACTTCCTATGTCAGCTGAATTTAAGACTCTGGTGACTGGACCTAGTTGAATGCTTAATGGAAATCGGAGCTGGTTGTGTTAGCCACCTCTCCCCTCTTCTCACTGGGGTTATTTTCAGTTATTTTTGTCAGAAATTTCTAGCAGATCAGGGCTGAGGCTGTTTAAAACAACAACAACAACCAAACAATAAAAGTAGTCATGTTGCTTCTGTTTTCAACTACAGTCACTGCTTGATAAAAAACTGAGGCTATGATTTTGATAATGTCAAGGTTTGACTCAGAATCAAAAAATAAACCAGAGACAAGCTCTCAATCCCCTCCCCCTCCCACCCAGGTAGGGAAGGAGAGAGAGAATTAGGAGAGTGACTTAGCTGGATTGAAAACTAAATTAGACAGCTTTAATTGTATGTACAATTATATACAAATACGTTCAGGAACGTGCAAAAGCCTCTTGCCTCCCCCCACCCCCAGCAACTCTCTGTCACTCTCCTGAGCTGTGAGCAGTCCCGAAAACTCCCAGCCCGCTGTTTTTGATAACAGCAGAGCAGACAGGGCTGTGAGGAGAATGATGAGGGTCAGGGCTGAGCCTGGGGTCGATGGTGATGGATGGATGGATGGAGTCCTCCCTGGACACCGGCCATGGACAGAAGAGAAGGGAAGAAGAAGCAGGAAGTTGTCTTCTGTGATCTCTGACCTTCCTCGGAGCTTACGTAGATCTATGGAATGGAATCCCTTTGGTCAGTTCTGCTGTCTGTCTAGTCCAGCCCCCTACAGGGGGGTCACAGATACAATTCTCCTGCCCCAGTAGCCTCTGTAGCAGCAGAGCTAAGATGTGACCTTGGAGTCTCAGCAGAAACATAAACATTCCAGTGTTATCAGCCCACTAGCTGGAACACTTGCTGCTAGTTAAAAGAAAGCTTACTGAAGGAAAAAAAAATCAGTAAAAGGAAAATTAGCTTAAACCTGGCTCAACCCAGGACAGATAACTTTTCAGTAAGTATTTGTAGGAATTACTTGGGATAATGAGAAATAAATTTCTGGATTTAGCCATGTTTGACTCTTGTAACACTTAAGTACTGATGCTGTTGCCTCTGTGTCCAGTAGAATGATGTCAATTCACACTGGTTGGAAACAGAGCAAAATGTGCATTCTGGGTTTTGGCACACAACCTCCAACTCTTGGTGTACATCTTCTGAAGAAAAAATTGACCTGTACCATTTGCAGTACAGATCAAATCTTAATACTTTGAAGATAAGGGTATTAAGAATGGTGTGACATTTTCTAAATAGCCGTTTAACCACATAAATGCAATGAACAAAAAATATATTTATAATAATTTAAAAATATTTTTAAGACAAGGTTGTAGTTTGTAGAGCAACATAATTTGTCACTATTTTTTGTGATAACTTGTGAGGCAGTAGAAGCTGCTGCTCTTCACTTTCTAGTCTGGGAAATACCTGTCTTGAGCAAGTCTTATCTTCTGAAACTCCATATGTGTGATTATGCCTTGTAGTAACATGGAGACTTACTCATAAGGCACCTAACAAACATGAAGATCCTTGTCCTCGTATTTGTTTTAAAGCTAAAGGACTAAACGCCTGATATTTAAAAAAAAATGTATATACAGTTTGCTGCTGCATACCTACAGGGAATAATCCATGTTGTTAATTTGGTAATACTCTGAGGAAAATACAGCAATGTCTGGCTGTGCTGTTTGTGTAGCTCTTATAGTAAAAGAAACCACAGATCAGTATTATTGCAGTCTGAGCCAGGAATGTTTTGAGACTACATAGAATTTAAAGTATCTCTCTGAGCTTTCTGCCTTCCTTTAACATTAGTTTCTTGAAATAAATCTAATATGACTTTTTAGCTTTGATCATTATAAGTTTTATATTACAGTTCCCCAAACTTTCAAATATACTTTGTGTTCTGTATAGAGACCAGAATAGAAATGAAATCAACACTATACTGTTTTCTAATCTAAACATCTCTGTCAAATGCATTAGGAATTTAGGAAAATAAACCTGTAAATAAATTTGATTTTTTTAAATTGTGTAAAGAAGCAAAAATGCTTCTAAGAAGACTATATAAAATTATTGCATTCTCCACATAAAAATTTCATTATCTGAAGATACTTAAAAGCTTAGTAAACAATAAAGTATAATGTATTCTGAAGATACTTCTACCTCAATTACATTTGTATGTAGTTTCCATAATGGATCGTTAATAGGAGAAACAGACTCAAAGAGAAAACTAAATATTTTATATACAAACATATGTGCAAAGTTTATAATGAAGTTTTAATGAGTGGCTTTTATCTATTCCTAATAATCTTTACCATTAAAGAAAAAGCCAACTCTGAAATCTTCGCATGGGGTAGCATAGAAAAAATAGTTAATTGGGAAAGTTGACCTCTTGGTCCTTATTCTGGCAGACAAAAAAGCTTAAATGTGGGAATTATTGTTCCTGTTAAAAACATAAACTAGGGCATTTGAGTCATGCTTGTTGCACACATTGATCTCTACTTGGGTAATCAGAGAAAGTTTCCAAGTGCAATTATAGAACAAAAGACGCTGAACTGGAAATTATTACTGGATTGGCAGGCTTGAGGCCACCTATTTACTGAATTGATCTTAATTTATCAATAGATTGATTTTTCCCTCCTGTCTTTGCTGTTTTGATATATTCAAAATTTTGCTGTTTTTTTTTTTTTTTATATTAATGCTAAGTCTGAAACAGGAGCGATAAATCTTTTGAGTTGGGATGAGCTTAAAAGGTATGAAATTATAAGGTAAAGGTGGTAATTGCTGAGCACCAATTGTGGCAGCAATGTGCGAAGACAAAAGAAAAATCACATCAGTAAATCTTTTAAAAGCATAGTTTTTGTTTGGCTGTGTCTAAACCAGTTGCCATTGGTACTGCCAGGCATCACTGGAGTTCCATAGATGCTAATTACGTGAGCTGTTTCACAGTGTTGGCAAGGTGGGTTGTCACCCCCAGCCTTCTTGGCACCATTTACCTGCTTCACAGTTTGGGCATATCTAATCAAGCATCACTTAGGCTGTGATGGGGAAGTGCCTCTGTTTGCAAGACAGTGTGTCTCTGAAAGTGTGTAAAACACTAACACTGGCATAACAAGAGTTAGAATGAGTACAAATAATAGACCAATACAATGTCTGGCTGTTGTGCTGGTTTTTTATAAGTGGTTGTTGTTGTTTAATCTCTGAATATCATTTATCATGAGGCTTAAATCTTGTCGTTGGCCTTTATATTTATAAACACTCTTTTTCAACACTCTGACCCCCATGTTCCAACTCAGAGTAGATAAGCATGTGTTTGAAGGCAAGAGTGTGTTGGATCAGCTGCTGAAATACTTAGTTGCTGCAATGGTGGGTGAGGTTATGAGCTGAAGTCTACAAAATTGTGAAGGCAGAAGATAAGCTGAATATGGTGGAAGAGCTGTCCACCAGATCCCTCGGCGCAGGCTAGAAGGGGTAGGGAACTTCTAGAATTTGCTGCCACTGAAGATTGTGAATGCAGACAGTATCAGCAGGTCTGGAAAGGGTTTGGACAAATTAATGAACAACGGGTCTATAGAAGTGTGCTGAAAGTGCCAGGGCAGGTTGTATCCACTCTCTCAAGTACTGAGATGTAAGGGGAGTGGCCCACAGAAAGTAACCAAGCTTCTGTGCTGCCTGTAAATAGCTTCACCCATTGAACAGGTCAGAGGCACAATAGTGGGCCAGATGGACAACTGCTCTGACTCAGGGCATTTCTTTTTTATATTATTATTACTATGCAGGCTGGCAGCACTGTCATTGTACATACTTCATTTGTAAGTTAGAGTCTTATCAAGCACATACAATTTTTAAGATTCTGCTTTCTTTTCATTATACTTTCCCTAAGATGAGAGCTGATGTTTGGAAGCCTGATAAACCAGAACAATTAGAAAAATAAAATACTATTGCCAAATGTATAGTGCTGAATACTGAGTAACTCCATGTATACCAGCGATGCTGCTCAGGTGTATGTTGGTATTCTGTAAAGCAGAATTTAAAGAATGGGAGAAACAAATAATAAGAGTGATATTGGCCACAGGAGAGAACTGGTACTTTCAGCACAGGTATTTCTGGTCTTCAAATTCACAAACCTGTCTTTCTGCCAGGAAAGCATATCTGAAAGATGTGACTGTCCAATCTCTCTCAGTACCAGATAAGCTGGATTGCATGTGTGCAGCAAAACCATCACCTAGAAGAGTTTTTTGCGATCTTAGTGGCATGTAGGGTTTAATAAAACTTTTGTGTGCAGAAAGATTTACCAGTATTATAACAGTTAATATATGCATTTGTATGAGGCAGATGTTATAGCAGCCATAGAGAATACAATATGTTATTGAGCATTAAAGGAAATTACTCTTATCTAGCCCTAGGAATGACACAGGGGTGAGTCTGGCTGTCCTGACACCAGAGATCATTCACGTTACATTAGTTTGCTTTTTTTGGACACTATCAGTTACTTTGTATTTCTTGAAGGTGATACAAAGTTGATGGAAGAGAAGTATGAAGCATGGCATTAGCTAACTTAGATACATTCACTGTTCTGGATATGTTTGTCTTTCTTAGGTGGATTACTATAGTACCTTAAGGCAGCTTCCATTTTTTGGCTGCACCAAACATGAAAACAAGTCTTTAGTTTTTTTTACAGTGTGAAGGATCTACATTCTAATGACAGAACCTATTGTGGCAATATTTAAACTCTGCTTTAGAAGCTCAAAGTAATCTTGAAGCCTCAGTGCATTTCTTCTTTAAATGTCTTAATGGTAGAAACTTTGTCTTTCCAAACTCCAAGTGGATAAAGTAATAAAATAAGAAGCTAATGAAGTTTGTCTATCACTATTCTTTGGGAGGGAATTGATCCACAGGTGTTTTCATAATACAGTCCAAATTTAGAGGTTGGGCTGAATATTTACTTAGTGCATGTTAGTGTGCAGCCTTACTTAGAGTAGTAAAATACTACTCAGCCAGTTAACTATTTGTCATGTAGGAACTCCTTTAGAGACAAGGCTGCAGAGACCAGGTCTCCTTTGTGCAGCCATAAAATACTGCAAAATACTTAACTGAGAGTAAAAAGAGAGAACTAGCCCACCAGGCATTAATGGCCTTGCAATAATAAACCCACTTATAACCAGCAATTTTATTTCATAAAAGCACTTACAGAAACAGCATTTTCTAAAATACAAATAACTTATTTCCCAGGGCAGGAGATATCAATTATTAATAAATTATCAAGAAATGCTTTGAAATTATAACTCTCAGCAATCTACATTGAAGACTGTGTATTTTTTGACGATGTAGTGAATACCCAACAAACAGAATAATTTGCTACAAAGCTGTGAGATTTGATCTTTCTAAAACGCAAAAGACTTTCCAAATGCAATTATAAGACTAGATGTGAGTGAAAGTTATTTGAAAACAATTTAATAAAGTTTAACTGCTACAGTGTTTTCTAAGAATAGAAAGCAAAAGTACCTTGTGAATCATTCTCATGAAACCTCACATTTCTATTTGAGGGTGGGTTTGGTTTTTTTTCACTTTAACGATTTCTACCAATGTGCTGGATATTTAAGTCATGCAAAAGGATGCTGAAAATGCTTACCTCTTCCACAGAAATAATGCAATTACCTGTTTAAATCTGAAGGAAGATAACCTAAAATTTATATTCAAGTCAAACCTGCACTGCACATTTGAGATCTTATTTGAAGGACAGAGGAAAAAAAAAAAAAGAAGAGATGGGTAGGGGCTGTGAATCATTCTTTAATCTTCTACTGAATATTTAGAACTTAACAAATTCTTTGTTGTATCTGTAACTATTTTATTTTTCCTTCCTAATTAATCTTAGTTTTGAATTCTCTTCAACAGTAGAGAATAATGACAGCAAGTATGTGAAGAGATTTTTTTTTTCTTCAGAAAAATCTTTGTGGCTGATGGAGTGAGTGTATTTTTTTTTTTAATATTAGAAAGAATCAAAGAAATTGGATTTGAGGTGTTTAATTAAGTCTGTTCACAGGCAAATGGTCTTGATGAGTGACAGTTTGGCGTGGTGCAGTCCACCAGGAAAAAAGCAATTAGAATGAACCTGTGGACTCTGTATCATGATCGTTTCAAGTTCAAGCCACAGACCTAATTTAGAAAACAACTAACATGATGTTGACAGAGAATCAATAATTAAAGGCACCATAGGATATTTCACTAATGTGAAGTTGCTTTAACCCCACCCCACAATTCAACATTCATTCACAATTGAAGCAGTTTTAATTCTCCTGTGGTAGTGTGTAATCAATAGGCATACATGTTACGAGTTTTTTTTCTTTTTTCCCTTTAATAAACAAGTTGGAAATAAAATTACTTATTATGGATTTATGGAGTCTATTTAGTGAAATCAGTCAATTTGATGTAAGCTAAATACATTAAAGAATTTGGAGTCCCATTGGGGTTGGTGACAAATAATTTCTCTGCCTTCATTTAGAGTAGAAATTACTAACATAATAAAAGGCAGTGTAACTTAAATGTTCATGTCCCTAGAACTAAGGCAAACATTTGCATTTGTGTATCGACTGAGAGGAATTAATCCACTTCACATCTGCCTAGCAAGTTCTGTTGCTCTGTTAGGTATCTTTTTTGTTTTGTGAGGGCATGAGAATAAGTGCTTATGTTTTGATTTTGTGGAAATTGGAAAGGATTTAGGAAGGCCTGAAGAGAACCTGTTCAGCCAGACTCCAACTGAACACTTTATCCTGGGGTTTTTGTTTGCTTGTTTTTTTCCTGTAGGATCTTAAAGTTTGTACATTTGGCTGTATGTTTATATTTTCATTAAGAGGTTCTCTGTACACAGACTGATATGCATAGCATATATGGCTCTACTTAGTAAGTGAGTAAAATGACACTCATTAATTTATGACAAAAATTATCAATTATTAAAGGCAGGTATATTGGAATAAACTAGTCTGTGTCCAGCTTTATTTCTTTATGGATTACTGCCTACTTACTTTCTAAGCAGTTTCATTTTTTCTCTTAGCATACTCTATTGTTTCTGTGTGTTTATTGAGGGAGAAATGATGTTAGATTGGAATTTAGCATGTTATCTACATATATAACAATCCCTTGTTGAAATATTATTCTTTTTAGTCTGAAAGGGAAGATGTTACCCTGAAGAGAGATAAGCAAAAACATAGTTCAGCGAATGTGGGAGAGATTCAGCAAAACATTGCTCAGGTAGGCTAAACGTAGATGGATTGATCTCAAAAGCACTTCAACTTTACAACAGCAGGGCATCCTCCATTGGTAATATAATACACTTCCATCCTACCCTCTTTTCATAAAAGCAGTCAGTTGCTCTCCGGTTCTCCACTCGTGCCCAATATTCTGCTGTCTGCCTTCCCTCATCTCCCCCTCTCAAAATATCCGAGATCCTGTGTTGCTGACTGTCCCCCAAAACTGGGTAAGCAAGAAGTCTAAAACAGTAATGGAATTATGCACTTCTGAGATGTCACCTTGTCTTGCAGAGTAAGCTGAAGGTGGTTGACCATCATAGGCATGTCTCTTAAAATTCATCCATTTTAATGCACTGAGGTGCCATGTTTCTGGCTGGGTAACCATACATTGGGGCTGCAAACCCTATGCCATGCGTGATCCAAATGCAATATGCATGTTAGAGGGAAATTTTAATGGCCATACTTCCTGGTATATTTAGATATTTTTTTCCCTTCTTTCTCTAGTGAAAGATCTGTAGTGATACTGATTTCATAAGCATCAGTTTTGTACTGTGCTGGGAAACAGCACAGTATGGTTGAGATGTGCCAAAAATCTTCCAATATAAAAATGACTTGAGATGTGGGTAATTGGGTGTGAAAAATCATACTCTCTTTATGTACAACTTCTACTGAGAGGAAAAAAGACATATGAGTTAAATGCCAGACACTCTGATAAAAAATGAATGCACAAGGACAAAAGATCACAATAAAAATCTCTCTTGTCACAATGGTGTTTAGTGTGGGGAACCAAAAAGATTCAGATTCCCATCAGGAGACAGCAGAATGCAGAAGAGGAAGTAGCAGTGATGCTTTTCCTTGAATTGTAGGTCCCTCAGAAAACCTTTGGGTTCACCACAAGTGCATCCTCTCCTAGTTTTTACTGAGTTATTGGAATTACCTTAATAACCTGGAGGGAAAAAAATAGGTGACAGTCACTTTTGCTTTAGAGAAGGCAAAATTTTGGATTTGGGAATCAAATTCAGAACTACTGAAAGGACAAAGTGAAAATTTTTTCTCTGTGCAAAACTGTGCTGAAAGCTATGAGCTTTAAAGACTGTGGCTTCTACTCAATCTTTATGGGACAGCATAGCATTAGATTCTTTCTATTTTACTGTGCCCCTCTTTTGCTTCTAAGTTGTTACTTCAAAGCAGTTTCTTGCTAGCTGAGAGTCAAGAAGAGCACACAGAGGATTCTGCGCAGTGGGACATATTGAATTCATTCTCTTTAGGTGTTTGCTAAATCTCTATGATATTAGAACAAGTTTCTTGGAATTAATGTGCAGCAGTTACTTCAATTAAACATTTGCTAAAGGCTTTTAATGTCCTTATCGGTAAAATTCAGTGTAAGCCTTAGATTACTTTGTTATGATTGTGTAGTGCTTTGGAAATACAAACTACTAAATAAGAAAGAAACCCTATTGTTTTACTGCCTTTTAGATTCTGCAGTACCATGATTGCTTTCTGCTTATACTTCTCTTCAGTGCTGGAAGTGCTTAAAGCTTAACTTACCTAGCAGATGAAATACTGATGAATTTCAGTTATGTGCAGAATTATTTGCATAAGATTATCAGATAAACATAATTTTGTTTAGCTCTTCACAAGCTCTAGTGTTTTTAAAGCTTGACAAAAGTAGATGGAACAATCCCCAATATAGAGAAGCATACATCTCCATTGTTTTGTATTGTGGTTGGTTGGTTGTTTCTTTGTTTTTAAAGAAAAACAAAAAAAGATAAATCACACCGATGATGTCCTAGGTATGTATGGAAGTTTGTGCTGATGTCTAAAAATTTATTGAACTCAGAGATGTTATTCTTCAAAGCATTTGTTTCCAGTTCAAAATTTAAGTATCACTTCAGAGCAGAAGGGGAAGAATTTATTGGATTATTTCTTGTTTCAATGTGTGATGCTCCAGTGCTTAGGGATTTGAGCCGCAGAAGAGGAGCAAGGGAACTCTCCTTTCCAGATACAGCACAAGCATGTGATCTGTATTTACTGTCTAAGACCCTTATTAGGTTATAATTTAATCACATATTTAAATAGCATTGGTCACAATAGCCCTTAAACAAATGTTTACATTTCGTTGTAAGTATATCTGCTTTCCTGAACACCAGCAGTGCCCAAGAAAACTAAGACTTCTGCAGGTGAAATGATTTGGCCACGGATGTAAAGCCAGGAATCAATGTTCCAGTGCCTCTCCAGTCAGGCCAGTGCATTAGCTGCTGAGCTAGGCTGCTTTTGGCCTTTTCCATCTTTAAACTTGGCAGAGGCTACATGAAGCTCAATGGAAAACCATTTGGCTTGGAAATCACAAGTCCAAATATTAGAATTGTGACATTCTTTAGAAATGTGCCTAATAATAGGCTTTTTCTACATGTTTCTCTCAAGTAATACATGGCTTCAGCAGTGTTTTCATTCCATGCAGTTTTATCAAAAGAGAACAGAAAGTGTGTTTCAGTTTGTGGTGTTTCTCATTTTTTCTTGGTTACCTAAGACACATTTGTTATATTCATTTGGATCAATGTACCTCGAAACCAAGCAAAACTCTTGCATCTTGTACAATATTTTTAGGCTGGTTTTGGTTCACCTTTTACCTTTCTTGGTTTCAAATTTTGGTGTTTTTTTTTTTCCTCCTAATTTCTGTTACAAAGACTTCTACCAACTTCTGTCATTTCTAGATTAATAAAAAAACCACCAGTGCACAAGTTACTAAGTTAAATCATCCCTTAGCATTTTCACTACTTGTTTGTTTTCTTTCTTTTTCTTTTTCCTTTTCCTTTCTTTTTTAAATGTTTCTATCACTGTTGCCAGCTGTGTCCTATTTCCAAAGCTTCATCTACTAGCACAAAACAGCTTGGAATTGTGAGGTCGATTTTAGGAGATTAAAGATTGCACTGTAATACACTAGGCTTAATCCTAATGCCAGTAAAGTCTTTATATGCTATCCTCCCCTCAGGATTACAAAGATTTATGTAACCATATTTTTTCACGTCCAAAGGAGCTTAAAGGAATAGACATAGATTGTTCTGGGTGTTGAACAAAAGTGATAAGCTCAGATAAAATATTTTTGTTCCTCAGATAATATACCAGAATGTAGCATTTTCAAATTGAGTGGTCATAGAAGACGTAGTTGAACGAGGTGAAGAGGGCAGAAAAGAGCAAGCACAATTATTCCTGAAAAAAAAATAGGTTCCTTTGTGAAGTGTGGTTACCCTGGAGTGAATTACCTGCTTTTCTGGCTTTTTAGTTTAAGTGGTATAATATAATGAAGAATAGCACCAAATTTGCTGTTTAAAATACATTCTCCTACTGAGAGTCAGCCTAGATAGATGTGACTGCTTTTTTTGTTTTTATTTTTTAAAAAACGTGAAACTTACTCCTCGGTGTTGACGTGAGTACCTGAAATGTACTTTGGAGTTTCTTATAATATGGCTGCATCTGCCCATATCATGCTTAGATTTTCAGTTAATTTTTTAATCTCTAGAAAATGCAGACAGAGTAGGTTTTGCTTTGAGATCCCAAAATTATATAAGACAGGAGTAGTACAGAAATAGACCACAATATACATGTCTCTGGTGTAAAAATAATATTTTCAAAACCCAAAATGTCATGTTTTCAAGTTATTCACAATGCTGCTAGCAGTGTTGGCCATTTCAAACATTGATCCGAGTCTCAGAAATCTATGCTGAACAACTTTTAACATGGCTTAGAGACTCAAGTGTTTTGGTCAGCATCCAAAAAAAAAAAAAAAAAAAAAAGAACTCAAACCAATGGATCCATTCTCCCTCTTCTAAGTCTTGGCTAAAGTCTAAAGTTAATCTTTGTTAATCTGAGCATCTAGCTCCATATACAAGCTAAGAAATGCTGAATATTGGATTGGTTTATATTCTCATACTGAACATAATAGCATTATTAATAAGAACATATTTTATAGAAAAAACTAAAAAATCTTATGGAAAAATGTGTTAGTAATAATATCCTTTCAAGAGAGGTGAAGACTCCACTGAGAAGACGGTATAAAATGGTTTATCAGTTTATACAAATCAGCATGGTCTATTTACTGGAGTAAATCCAACAATTTTAAAGCTTGAAAATGAATCCCAGAAAGTTCAGAATGAAATGGGTACAATTCTGCAGAAGGCATAGAAAAGTCTGAAATCGTG
Organism: Hemiprocne comata; assembly: GCA_020745705.1. Taxonomy (NCBI): domain Eukaryota; kingdom Metazoa; phylum Chordata; class Aves; order Apodiformes; family Apodidae; genus Hemiprocne; species Hemiprocne comata. Next base: position 11,125,070 of record CM036597.1, on the reverse strand, counting down.
CTTACCTACTTGCTTTCATAAAATATGTACACCAAATATTTCTGTATTCGTGTTGCAGTGGTGTGCCTCTAATGTCTGTAATAACAGAACTAGAAAAAACAACTATACTTCAGGTGTAAAATTCTTTTTTTTCCTAACTATTTAATGTAATGTGAATTTTGTTACCTAAGATTTGCCTCTCCTAGTTTTAGCATTAAATATCCGATGATGTAAATTTGTACTGGATTAAGCTTGCAAGTCACTTTTCCAAATCATGTTATGTGGGAGACATACTGGGGATTGTAATCAAAGTTGGTTTACAGCCAACAATCTATCAGGAGCTGTCACATCTTTTTATTTTATGACTTGCTACTGGGGGAGCTCCTTAAATAACATTACCAAAACCATGAGTGTTTGAAACACTCATGATGTTCTCTCAATGCAGATATTTAGCTCAAGATTTAAAAATTTTAAAGGAGATAACTGAGTGTGAGTGGTGATTCACTGTCTTCAGTCCACTTTAATGGAAGGTTAGTGTAGCAGTGTGAATCTCGTAGATTTCTACTGCTTTCAGGGTGAGTGGAAGACTTTCCATTTTGTTTACCTGTACCATTTGGACATGACTTCCCTCTTTTCTTGATGTTGTAACACTATCTTGTCTGCAGAATGACAATTGTATTTTTTTTTCTTTTTGTGAACGAATGAAAAAACACTAGGAGATTATTAATTCCAGGAGATGATGAGCTTTTTTATTGGACTGAAAAAACATTCAGATGGGGCCTGTCCTGTTAGGATTCCATGTTTCACTACCTGAATGTCTGCTGAGAATTCTTTTTTTTTAATTAAAACCCCATCCTTTTAGCATTAACTGACTTTTAGATGAATAAAAGAAACACCAGTCCCTAAACTCGCACTTGAAACCTCCAAAATCAAGGCAATCAGCTGTAACAAGAAATTATGTGAAAAAACATTGCTAGCTTACCACAGTAGATGGACAGAAATGTATTTAAAAATTGTAGCCAGCCCCCATTATTTTTAAAAGAAGTAGAGAGACAGGAAAATGTTTGATATCACTGCACTTCTTGAATTGCTTATTCAATGGGCAGAATCACAAGGAAGAAGAAAGGATGAGAGAAAAGCACTTAGTGTACAAACCAAAGTCTATTTATATCTAGTCTCTCAGCAATGACTTTCTTATAGAGGAAAAGACAAATGTTGAAGTGTATTTTGTAACAAATGGTCATTTCAAAAAGTGGAATTTTATCACCTGTTCAGAGCTGCACAGAGCCTTTGACAGCTGTTCACTAACTAAATGCAGAGAGATATATGAGATGCAGCACTTAGCATTTTATCAGCCATGCAAGAAAAAAATAAAAGCATAGTTTGATACTTTAAAACATGAGTGAAAAAATGTTTCCATCTTCAGTGATTTCTGACTATTCAAAATATTTGAGAAGCAGTATTTTGCTTTTCTCCTTTATTTTTCTGTTAAAAGTATTAGACTGATAGCTACTTTAGATTTCATAAATGCATCTAATGTCGTAGGATATACACAGCCTGAGAACTATTTACAGAAAAGGAAAAAATGTAATTTAGAAAGTGTTTCAGTGTTCTCATGTCTTCCTTTTTAGGCTGTGTAAATCCTATGTAAACCAGTGTAATCTGCATGGAGGAGGAAGCATTAGCAGGCTAGGTGACCACTGCTCCCTGTGACATGAAACAGTGCAGAAAATTATGTAATTCAGTAGGAAATAATGTCAAAGAGATATGAAAGGAAGTAATTGGTTTCTCTGAATTGTCAGAAGCCTGTTCTTCAAATGTTTACATCACAAGCAATGTACAAATTTGTTCTAATCTCATTAATGTCAATAATGTTGTTTGTTTGTCCTCCCGTGCAGGATTAGAGGGCTATCTGTCTCTCCACAGTCATTCAGGTTTACATAATTCTGAATCATATTATCTCAGAGCAGATGACTATAAGTCAGTCCTAAACCTTTTTAGATGTTCACTCTATTTTAAACTATCAGTAGCGTATTATTATTATTTTTGTATTGTATGTGAAAGGAAAGAGGGATCTGAAAAAATACCTGTGAAACCCTTAACTTATACAGAAAGAATGTGTGATCCTTGCAGCAAGAGAGGAGTGTGGCAGTAGTGTTCATGTGCTAATACTCAGTTTTCTGTGCATGTGATGTTTATGGTTGTGATTTTCATCCAACAGTCTTAAAACATTTTATAATTCTTACTTCATTAAATCTTAATTTTCATTAGGTAAAATGGGAAAATAATCCCCAAATCTGACTGTAGAAACTAAGATGATAAGAAGCTAATTGGGGAACTTACTGAGCAAGTCAGTAGCAGAACCAGAATCACAACATTTCTTGGTTCATATTGGGTGAAGCACCAAGAACTGTCTTTGCTTTGTTCTTCACTAAAATTTCAGTATTGAAGGTGTCAGACTTGCAGCATCTTGTGTGGCCAGTAAGGAGAAAGAGCATCTCATTATCAATTTTAAATGACAAAAGAACAATTTATTTACCGAAGTAGACTATCTGCAACTGTGAACTAACATACCCACTATGCAATAGACTTTACAGATAAAAATTATTGTGCTTGAATTTTAATTTTTTGGGGGGATGGGGGATGTTGTCTGGGTTTTTCATGGTTAGATTTACTTTTTTTTTTTTTTTTAAATATAAGTGAACTTTAATCTGCTTACTGTTGGGTTTACGAAGTGTTCCAACTTTTCAGTTTTACCAACTTTCATATGTTTAACATATAAATCCTCAGTTATAGCTTCTGTTTAATGTATAGAAATATGGAACAGAAATGTGCAATATTCTATACAAATATAGACATGTATATTCTATATTTATAATATAGCTATAAATACATAGAGATAGATAAATTTTTCCTGAGATAGCTTGTAGTTGGAATGTGACAATGAAATTATTATGACTGTAAATGTGAACTACCCATATAGTTTAAAAAAGTGAACAGAATGGGTTTATATAAAGAAATTTTGAACTTAAAATGTCGAAGTGTAGTATCCTTACTATGTAAATCTTAGAAGAAAGCAGTCAAATTCCCTTCCAAACTGACATTTATTTCTAAGAAAAATGCCTGGACTTACAAGAAGCCTTGTAAACTCCTTGAGTGTTGATGCATCATTTTCAGAAGTCCTGCTTCTGCAGTAGACCTCAGCTTCTGGGCTGATGCTGCTGAGTCACCCACTCATGCTGCAAATGGGAGCATTCTGAATATTGATGCTGGGCTTAAATATGTTAATGAATTGGCTCAAGAGATATTGGTATCTTGTTGTATTTGCTGATGGGTTTGGGATTTTGGTTTGCTATTCCTTGTCAAGAAGTAACAGGGCACCAGCAGAGAGTGCACTGCAATCAGGAGAGCAGCAGCAAACTGGAGGCGTTTTCTGGGGGTTTAGTTAGCTTGAACATGTTGGGACCTTGGCATTGTGATGGCCTGAAGACCTTCAGATGCTGAAAAACCCTTTAGGGTTTCTGAGAGATATTATAGCTTTATGGATATTACAGCCTAATTCCACCCTAGCCACATATTCCACAGAAAAAAGGAATTAATTATACTTTCTCTGGATATTGTTTTTATGTTCTCTCTTGCGTGTATACAAAAGTACCTTAGAAAAAACATTCCAAGTAATGATTCATTTTCTTATAATTTAGTTATCTGAAATGTGAATTATATCTCCTTAAGTAGTATATGGAGGTGGTGTTCTAAATTTTGTAAGTACAGTTCATAGGAAGCTTTATTAAGTGGCTGTGCCACAGCATAGTTCAGTTATATCATCATAACACACACACAGGACAGGAAGGTTTCATTTATTTATTGGAAGCACACATAGAAAGGATTTCCACTAAAACATCATCCATCTGCTTATATTACTCTTTAAGGAATATTGTAAATCGTGCTTCACATACTGTAAGATTTTATAATATTGCATGCAATTTGCTACATAAAAAGCACTAACACTTCCAAAAATGTTTTCATATAGCCTAACTTTAATATGTTGGTCTTCTAAGCATCTCTCTGTCTTTTTTTTTATTTTTTATTTTTAAATTTGGAAAGATCCTTCAAACAGAAACATATTATAGACATTTAGAATGTCACTCTGATGGCAGTGGTTTCACCATTATATCTAGGTCAGGCAGGTTACTTCAGCAATTCCCTTAACTTCCATCTCTGTACTGAATTCTTACTGTGTCCATGACATACGACCAAGTTTAAACTCTCAGGCTCTTTTTTAGATATTCAGCACACTCCAGGTGATAGCGATTTCTAGGACAAAGCACATGGAATGTTCTCCAGAAAGAGTTAAACCCACTTGTTCAGCAAACAGACCTTCCCTGGGAATAGTTCTAGACTGTGGGACAAATTCCCACACAAGCTGAGTGTCATTACAAAGCTTCAACTCCAGATGCAAGATGTGCTTCTCCAATCTTGCTTTTTCTTAGTGCAAACTCAATGTCCAATCTGTGCAAATTAATCTCAATCTAGAAATAAACTAATTCAAACATTTTATCTTGTGGGCAATAAAGATGCTGTTAAGTTTGCCTGCTGTAATTGTGGAAGATGTTCAGGACCCCTAGTTGGGTTGATTTTTAAACATATATCAGATGTAATAAGTGCAGTCACTGCTACTCTCAAGTTGTAGTGATCTGCTAAAAAAAAATATAAAAAATGACTGTTTCGTCATCCCTCTTGGCAAACCATAGGGGTCAACACTGAATAGTCTAGGTATACAGAAGTACTAAGGCAATGGCAAAAATTCACTTCTCCTGGATTTCTAATTTTCAAAGTGAATACCTCTGAATGCCATTGAGTCTTTGTTTTAAAAAGAAATGTTGGTAAGGCTTTTTGGCAGTGTTGGAGACAGCACAATTAAACCATTCATTTCGAACAAAAGTCACTGCAATAGCTCAGATGTAGTCAATCTAATAGTGCAATTTGCCAGGTCCTTTTCACTGTATTGATGAATCTTCTGTACACCAAGATTAATTTAACTGTATGCCTGTATTGAGCCAGGAAGTAATAGTCTTACCTGCTTTGGCATGGAGACATTTAATTGGTTTCCCCAAAAAGAAATGTAACATGGAAGATAACCCTTATACACTACAGAGAGCATATGATGATAATTCCCCCTCAACATGATCCATTTGATGGTAAAGATGTGTAGCCTTTCTGCTCTTGAATTATCCCCTCAGAAGAGCTTGAGGAAAGTGGTTCATGTTAACCTGAAGAGCTGAAACTGTCAGACAGAGTCCTTTGAAATTACTGTGGTAAAATGAGCTTCAGTGATCTGATGATTCATCCTAATCTATTGCCTAGTCTCGTGTATAAAATTGTCTTTCACAATGATATATGTGGTTAATACAGATACAACGTTATTCTCACCAGATACTACATAATTAACCATGCCCATTTATCTTCTCACACACATGCAAATCATTAGTAACAACTGCAAAACTCAGCTGAGAGTTTATAAAAGAAAAAAAAAGAAACCAGTAAGAAAGCTCTTAAACTGAGACCAAATAGCTTTAAGTCTCAATACTAGTATTTAGAAGACTCTTGTAGATATCCTTATATTTGGTGTGATATATGTGCAAACTGAAAATTTGTATCCTAACAAAAGGAGAGCTTACTTCTAAGCTCATTATCCTTCACAATAGAAATTCTTTACTATCGTAGTGGTCTGAATCTTAGGGGTAGTTTTAGTAATGAGCAATAACCTATACAGCATCATGTGTAACTTACAAACTATGGTGGCAGGCCAGATTTTGTGTGATTACAGCTTGTGTGTTTCACACATGCAGCAAGTCAAAAGCTGTTGTATTGCTGTGCAGGATTAACATATCTCACACATAATAAGTTTATTCCTTTTCTGTGAACAACTTAAGATAAATTAATGGACCAATTCGCTTTTTATGGGCAGTGATAAGTAGTCCATCAAATACCTCTATCTTCATTCATATAAGAATCAGTCAAAACAGTCATTCCAGTCTTAAATAGTTTCAAGCTTCCCCAGAATAGTTTAAAATAATTGGGCTTTTTTACTGTAAAACATTGGAGGAGGTTTTTTTTGTAAGAGTAATATTGAGAATTCATAAAACCTAAACGGTTAGTAATTAAACTAGAACAATTTTTTCTATAAATTGAGTGCAATTCAGGATTAAGAAGGTAATTAGTTGTGAGTTATTTATTTAGTTCTTAAGTATCTCTACTGTATTTTATTTGTGTTGCTAGTGTTTTTTCCAAAGATTTCACTGAATTGGGAATGTGTGTAAATTGGCTGCAAGTACATACTGTCCAACAAGATGATTAAAATAGAAGTTTCACTGAGACATGCAAAGAAATTTCTAGGTGTTTGCTTTCCCTATTGAATACTTATTACTACTATGTTTTATGAACCTTGACTGCCCTTATTCTGTTCAGAATATTAAAGATGAGTTCCAAAGGGGATTCAAGGGAAACTAACTTGTACATTTCCATCAACACTTTCTACTTGACAAGCTTAGGCTTGCTTAGACTTATTCTTACTTGCTGATGCAGGGCTTATTGATTTGTACAAATCACTTCTGAATTAACAGAAACATAAGAAGCCTGAGCTGGTGTTTATTTACATGCCAGGGCATCCTGATTTAGGAAGAACAACAACTTAAAGTGTATATTAATATTGCATATTTCTACTTCAAATAAAGGACTTTCTTCCAGCATCTTGGCACATAAATTGTACTAGCATGATTGCCTTAGATTAAAACTGCCCGACATCTGACATTACATTCACTGATGTGTAACTTTCCACCACCATACACATCACCTCTGCATTTGTCCCTGTGCTTAATCAGAATGAATCAATCAGAAGTATTTTTTTCTGATGCATAAGTCACCACAACCATGACTTAAGCAGGTTCTGTAGAGGTCACAGTGAAGAGTGGAGGTTTGTCCATAATAAGCCTTGCTTGAGTTATTATTATAGTTATCTTAAGAGCGCTGTAATAAATGAGTATGTGGATGTGAAATAACATACTTCATTGCAGTCTCATTTTGTTTCCCAATCTTGGAACAAAGATTTTCTCATCCCAAATACCTCTTGTGTACCTTTTGTCACATTCAGAATAGGAAAACTTTACCTTGCTTCAGCTCAAAGAGTAAAAACAATATTTCAAGATGTCAGTCAGTAAAACTCACATGAGTAATATCTCTGATGGTAATACTCAGCACTCAAACTGTTACTAGACTTTGCTGAAGAGCATTCAGACCTTTCAAAATTAGATTGTGCTCTTTGAAAAATGTGAATCTATCTGAATTGATGATACAATTATGTGTACATTATCTTTGCCTACATAGTCCAATGGGGCATCTGTCTTTAATCTCACAGGACTTTGACAGTGGGCCTCATAAGCATACAAATTGAGCAAGTTTCTTTTGCAAAATAATCAAGTTCCCGCTGACAATCTGAGCCATCTTTCTATTTTAAGTGTGATAACATATTCATCCTACTCTGTCAAGTCATGATTAATGGATAGGAGTATTAACATCTTTTATATGTTATTATTTAGACTCTGATAGTCTAAGAGAAATAGAAAATACAGGTTTTAGTGGTGGCATCTGTGCTGCTCCTTCATTAAACAATTATTAGGAAGTGAAGAGCACATGAAATGCACTAAAATGCATTATCAGATGCTAAACTAAGATGTTTATGATCTAACAGCTTAGATATTATTCATATAAATTGTTGACTGAGAGGATGGTATTTCTATTAACTGGAAGTAATATTTGATGGTTTTATCCTTGTAACAGTGCTGTGTTCATAAAAGACATGTCTGACTCCACTTTATCAAAATAACTTGGAACATGAAAGCAGTGAATACTTAGAATACACCACCTGATCCATGGCTAACAAATACTACAGGTGTGTGTGTGAAGAGCAAGCCTATTAAAGTTCTCCATTTTTACCTATACATTATTCTGTATGCTTGTGATTTCACTGACTAAGGCCTTGAAATTGCAGTTACCTGCCTGGAGGCATACCTCTCTCTATATTAGTGCACAAATCCCCGACTTTAAAGGTTGTAAAGGTGGAGGTTTGTTTGTTTGTGTTAAGATTCCTCTTTTGCCAGTTTAAGCTTCAGAGCTTAAGTGAGTTAGTACATTTATTACTTCAGTGGGAACTGTGAACAATTGTGAGTCTTGAATCCAGGCTTTGAGACCCATATCACGCACTTAAGGCTAAATTTGCACGGCACAATCCAGTGCCATACAAGTGACATCTGAGCTGGCCTTGACACGTGCAGTGCCATGGGATTTGGTGTAAGGTCATTTACCATTCCAGTACATGGAAGTTTTTTGAGTATATGTGGTTTAAAAAAATATTGTGCCTCCCATTTCACCTTAATTTCTCTGCTGTAGCTAACGTGGATGAAACTCAGTGCAGACAAGCAAAAATACAATTTTCAGTGACTACTGATGGGGAGATAGATTCAAGAGGATTAGGCTGGGGATAGGCTAAAGTTGTTGTTGTTGCTGGGTGTGAGTGAGAGTGAGTCAGAGTACTGAATGCCCTATCCATAGCTACTGACATTAAGCCAGTGTGTTCCTAATGCAGGTCATCTGAAAATGTATTGTGCAGATTTGACTTCTTATCGATATAACACTTAAAATTTTCGAACTATATATAGCTTTCATTTTTACTAGAGGGATGACTTTAACATGGGTTACTAGAGTAGGCACATGTTAGTGGGTTAAGAGAATTAACATATTTCCGATTTTTTTTTTTTTGCTAACCTGTTTTTCCATAACTAATTTGATCAGCATGCCTGAAAGATTTGAGGTTTGTTCTTTGTTATAGTTTCAAGGAACTGATTTTTTGCTTTTTCCATTTCTCTTTTTCAGGATAATACCCACCCTTAGGTAATATGAGTTTATATTTTTGCTAATGAACCGGCCACTACAAAAAAAACTGTAGTGTGTCACTGTCTTTATGCAGTTACAGCTGATGCTTTGAATTATTTTAGATGTAAGGGCTCCCAGTTCAGCTGCAGTTTATGATCACATTTTTTCTCTAATTTCACAACCTTTAGTCATTTCTTAAAGAAAGCAGCTGTGAAACGAGCAAAATGTTGTGTGTATGTGGTGAGTTAACTGTGGCTGGCTGCCAGATGCCCACCCAGCTGCTCACTCACTTCCCCTCCTCAAAAGGACAGGCGAGGAAATGAAGATGGAAAAGCTAATGGTTTGAGATAAAGACAAGGAGACTGCTTACCAGTTACCATCAGGAGCGAAACAGATTCAACTTGAGGAAAATTAATTTAATTTTTTGCATATCAAAGTAAATTTGGCTGGTTAGAAACAGAGACAAAAACTAAACCACCTTCCCCTTCCCTTTATTCCAAACTCCTCTACCCTCTCTGGAGCACATCCTCCCTCCTCCTGCCCGGCTCTCAGTGTCCTGGGGCTGTTTCTCACACTTTTCCCCTCACTCCTCACTGCCCAGCACTGTTGTGCCCTTCCCTGAGGTGCTGCCAGCCTGGCTGAGGGGCTCAGCTCTGCCCTGCGCTGGGGCTGCTGGAACCGGCTGGAACCGGCTGTGTCCGGCCCGGGGCAGCCCCTCAGCTCTCCTCAGAGGGGCCTGCAGCCCCAGTGCAGCGTGTGATGTCTCAACACACTCTGGCATGGTAGGAATCATTAAATCACCCCACATCTCTGCTGCTGTAACTGCTCAGGCAACTGTTAACAAAGCAGTAAGATATGTTTTACATGGACCTGTGATAGGGAAAAGGGTTAAGGCCTTGGCCATGAATTTCAGGTGCCTACTGATAGCAGACAAATACTCAGACAACTGATGCCTGTGTCCAGCCCAGTGCAGGTCTGGTCTCCATAGGGAGAACACTTTCACCTCCTCCTGGCCATGCTGTCCACACATCTTCCAAAGTGTCCCAGAGCCTGGAAAGCATCATTCTGCAGTGTCAAGATTCAATGCTGCTACCAGCCATTGAAAACGAGATCTTGTATAGGAAGAGGTTTCCAAGTAACCCTGAAGAAAAAGCAGTGCAACCCATCAAACTCGGTGAGACATAAAACATTGAAATCAGAGGCCAAAATTATTTATAACAATATTTATGCAGAAGTCCTGCTACAGGTTAAGGTATCAGTTAATAAATTGCATAGTAGTCTAAGCCTTCTCTTTGTAGTACAATATTGGCCATATAGCTGACTATTCCTAAAAGCACTTGTCATCTTGTGAACGAGCAGAAGAAAAGATACAATTAACGCTAAAATGGAGTTCTGGGTATATTTCTGCTCTTTTACTAAGCACTGAGAAGTTTGCTTCCTGGGAAGTAAATATAATTTTCAACACTAGTTCTGGGAGGTTGCGTAGCCTTATGTGTAATATGTCTAAAAGTGCTCTGACATCCTAAAATTCTAAACACAGACAGAAAAATTAGATTAGATTTTGGAGACCAAAATGGCGGAGCATGGTGGACATAAAATTTATCAGTAATTTGAGGGGTAGGCTGTATGTTGTACTGAGAGCCTTAAAAAGAACTAAATTATCTATTATTTAGGTGACAATATTGCAATTAAAATTAAAATTTCTACGATTTTGTTTAATTGTGAGGAGTGAAGAAATGCAGCCTTTTAAACTGCTGACTTCAGGAGGGAGAGAAAACTGGTTATGCAGCTTCAGACAAATTTGGTTACATGTGGAGATGATGAGTGCATATAATCTAATATGCACACCATATACTATATTTTTTCAGCCAACCATAACGTTTATCTCTATAAATACAGTAAAATAATTACATGCTGCTATTAAAAATATCCTATGACAAAATGATTGGATATATTTTTTCTTTACACCCTGAAGGCTGTGATTAAAATAATAATTTTTGAAATTACTTCAAAGAGGTACAAGTAGCAAAATATTTTTAAATCCAGTCTTCCTAGTTTGGAGCTGCAGATAGTATGTGTGCAGTTGATGTCATTTAACCATAAAAATACTGCATCTGAAATATGGACACACATAGACATATTTAGCTGAGATCAGAATCATGACATGCAATTCATCATAAAATGCCTTCACTTCTATTTGCACTTTTGAAACTGTTCCTGTTAGGGATTGGAGAAAAGCTGAAAATCAGGACTCAAAACTCCAGAGCTTTCTTATTGCTGCAAAGAGATAAAATTAACTTAGTTATAACTTAATTTTTCTAAGCTATGGCAAATTAATAAAAACAGTGTCTTTCTGATGTTTAGACAATTAACCTAATATTTAAAGAGCTATTTCGAAATAAGTGTTTTCAGAGCAATGCATAATTTTCTATATAAAAGTGATAATAATTAGTAACTGTCCTGGTAGATGACTATGTTTGGTAGACTTTTATCATTCGCATTGACAAAATAATTCAGCCTATGTCCCATTTTTTTATAAACAACCTATTTTTAAGTGTAAGGAAGAAATCAAGTTTAGCCGATTGGAATTTTGAAGTTTCAATTTGCTAGTTACCCATAACATGTAATGCAAGTATTTCAAGATTTTTTCTGGTGTATTAAGCATATGGTTTATGCACTGGCATGCAGTCAGTATGCTTACTGTAAAAGGAATCTTAAAAATTGCCTGATATTATGCAAGTTTTAATATCAAAGGACTGATTTTAACTTCCCTTTGGTTAAAAGCAAAGGAAGAATAGGTTTCCCTGACAATGAAAATAATGAACAATTAACAAGCAAAATCACAGTTTCACAGGCAGTAGACAATCTGAATGCATTCAGACTTTAAGAAAAAGGAATACTTTAATCAAATTTAACAGCTGCTGAAATATAATCCTGCCATAGTTGATTGGCAAATCTACACAAATAACCCAATCTATAAAGGAAAGTGTTACATTTAAGGTCAGGCATGTAATTTTCACCTACCTGTTTTCCAAGTGCATAGCCCTGAAAGGTGGTGGTGATTTCCAAAAGATTCTATTCGTTGCCTTTATCAACTTCATTTTTATCTACTATCCATACCCGTGCTTCTCCAGAGGCCTAAAATGGGTCTGATGAATGCTAAGACTTTTTTGAGAACACAGTGATAACACCTTACCTTCTGTCTGTATGTTATTATCTTTTCTTCATGTATTTAAGGATTTGTTCAGCTTGCTTTGTATATCAACCAAATTTGAACTAAGTGGAAATGTCCCTAAAAAACCATAGATCCTGCAGAAAATTTTTCATTTCTATGTTGCAGGGGTTTATTTGGTTGATATCAGTGTTCCTTTCAGTAAGCTTTGTTGGTGAGTTGGCTTTCATGGAGGAGACTAATATTGTATAAAGGATCATTGGAGAGGAAACCAGAATAAAAAATGGGTCTTGATATCAGCTGAGACAAAACAGATGCTAAAACATTGGGAAGTTCTTGACACATTCTGTCTAACAGTTAGCAGTCATTGAGTTTAAATAACTAAAATATTTATTTCAGAACTACTAGGAGGAACTTCTGCAGATGATATCTAGATTTGAACAGTTAAAGATGACAACTGTTCTCTAGATACCTAGAAATATATTTTTCAGACATGGACTCTTAAGAAGGAAGAAATTTTGAAAAATACATTAGAAAATAAAGTACTGGGACAATGGAACAGTGGTGGGAGGGCATGATGTGAGGAGGTAATACCTAGTAGAGGCTTGTGGGAAGATGGTTCTGTGGTATGTTGAAGTTCTATGTCCTGTGCCATGTACAGTTCCTTTGTTAATACTCTGCCACAATAGTACTTGTTGAGCTACTCCAGTCAGATCTTGCAGTTTATAATATTCCTGTGGGACATTCTCAGCCCTGTCTGAAGGATGATTGGGTAGAAAGGTTGAGTCTGATCAATTAAAAGAAACAGGAGAGTAAGGAATCCTGCACAAGTCAGGTCCAAATGTACAATTGGTGTCCAGGGTCAGATTTCAAAAAGAAAAACACTTATGAGATGAAGGAAGAAATAGTTAGAGGGATACTGGAAAATGTTTAATAGGGTTAAATTAATTTTTTAAATTTCTAAATCTTGCGTATAAACTTACTTGTATGTCAGAGAGGCACTGAAACACCATGGAATATTTCTGAATTAGTTGAATGCATTTTCCTAATTACATTTTTTGTGATAATTATGTGAAGGATTTGCATAGTAAAAAAACCCACACGAAACATTTGGTCTGATTGAGGTCATTAATTATTGAAGAAATTTTAAGTGTAGTGCCAGATTAAGCATGTTCACTGTAAAATCTGCCTGGTTGTACTAAACTCATGTTCTGGTGGATTAAACCTTTGGGTTTGAAAAAATATACCATCCAGGGGTGCTCATGATGCTTCCAGCAGAAAGGAATAATGTTTTTCATCAAGTTGAGCTCCAGATATTTTGAGTTTCTTGTTGTTTTGTGTTTGTTTTTGTTGTTTTGTGAACCAATGCATCTTTAAAATCTTGGATTGCCAATATTGTAATTTATACAGCCAGACACAGAAAGTTACTGAAGTGGGTGCTGGAGTGTCTATCTGGATCATGTTACATAATCAGGTTTTCTATTTTGTAGGACCTTATTTAATAGATACCTGCAGCAGCCAATGGGCAGCAGTGAAATATGATTTTTCAGATATTTTTGAGTGTTATATTTTCACATCAGTTAATGTTGTTTTTGAGGCAGTTGTGTTGCCTGGTCAGTGGCTGTGCTTAACAGTGAGAAATAGAGGGGTAGATGGTAGGCTGATTATCAGCGTGCTTTCCTTGATTGTGTGACTTTTTCCCTTGTCTTTCTGATTCCTTTTACAGTGGCTTACAGAAACTTCTTACACATCTAAAAAATATATTTCAGTTGGGTTTTAGAACAAATATTGCCATAATGAATGCACAAAATGTGTCCCTGTGCATTGAATAGGATTTTTTAGTTTCATACAATATTAGCAGCTGGCTGTGGTAATTCTTCAGGTACTGCATAGCTAGGTACTGAAGCGGAGAAAGGGAATATGTATTTCTGTTCACTTGACTTCTCTTTTGGTCTCATGAGAGGTTACATTTTATAAACTAAATATTGTGTTAAGAGGGAAAAAAAATCTTTAAAAGTTTTTTTATTGCTTGTAATAATTCTCAGGCTCAAATATAAGTGAATTTTACCTGCAGTGTATGATGGCAGATGGGTTTGTTTATTACCACCTGTTCCATCGGAGTCAGCAGCTGTATTTGTAAACTGGTAATAGAGTATTTAGTAAATGGCCAGCTTTCTGCACTGCTTTCAAGGTATTTGGGCTGAAAATCCCTTCCTTCTGGAAAGAGTAATTATGATTTATTGAAATTGAATAATTTAATTATTGTATGCAGCTACTACTTTATTTCTCTAGAATAGAGAGACATGTAATATTATAACTTAGCCCTATCTCAAAGCAATTAAAACAATCTCTATTAAGCTTAGTCAAGGCCCATTAAAATTATTTTAGACATTTGCACTTTGCTAGATTATTTCTTAATAAGCTTGGAAAAAAATTATCTGGAAAACAGATGAAGATCTCATCACATAATACTCTTAATAATTTATTGGATGTTTTTCACCTCCAGGCTACTCTTATCTTTCTCACTAAATACCTTTTAATTTTCGGAACCGCTTTGTGTCCATAGTAATCTACACATTCCTGGAAAGGTAAAAATAAAACAATCTAAGGACTGTGTTAATCTAAAAGTAATATTTTTTTTTCTTAGTTAAAAGACAAAATGGTAGATTATAAAAACTTTCATTAATATTTGAGTTCTTAGCTTTAACACTATTTGTATACTGAGCCAGGCCAAAAGTTGATTTTCTTAATTAAATCTTGTACAAAGAAATCCTAAGTGACTTCATTAGAAAGATTAACTGATGAGAATAGAAAATGTTAGAAAGCTAAGAGATTCTGTAAGACTTGTAGTAAGCTGAAATTAATATTAAATTAAATTAATTGATTCTATGACAAAATAATTGTTTGTGAATAAATGCTCATTAAATTCTAGGTTCTTATTAGCGTGAGAATTTTAAACACAAAGCACCAAGTTCTTGCTTTTAATTACATACATTTTCAGAAATTCTCATGGCACTCAAGTCCCTCAAGGAAATATCTGGTAGAATTTGTTAGATGTAACTTTTAAAAGAGATATGGTGCTATACTATAAAACCTGGTTTAGAAAGGGAATGCAGTATTGTTGAGTGTACATATAGTGAACATCTCGTGCATCTGTTATCTAAGCTGAGAAATCCTAGTCTGTTTACTTTATTCATTGTTTGGAAGCAGTTCTGCATCATTCATCAGCACTATTTACTCTTTCTTTTTTTATTACTATTTTTTATAATTTTGCTGAGCTGGGGGGACCACAGCTGCATGCAGCATTCAAGATGAATGCTCATCACGTATTTGTATGGTGGCATCATAGTATTTTTTGTCTCTTCAATTTTTTTTCTCCCAGTAAAGCAGATTGAAGTCCCTGAAAAGACAGAGAGGAATGGGAAGTGGTAAGGTCATACAAACAACAGCTGAAATCCATGTATAAGGCATTGTAAATTGCAAAGTCTAGTAAAGAATTTCACAGTTTCTGTCTCCAGAAAACTGTTGAAAAGGAATAGTTAGTGATTTAAGTGGAAAAGGAGGATCCTCTTGTTGCTCTCTAGCATATTGTTAGAAAGCTGGCTTGGTGTTGAGAGCTACACTGAAAGCTAGACTGGTCTCACTGTTTCTAGGTTTCTGGCTTCAGAAGATGTTTTTGTCTGACAAATGAGATCTAACATGGACGAAAGTACAAATGCCTAGAGATCCTACTGTAAATGAACTAGCCACTCTGTCAGAAGCATCAAGGGATGCTAGAAATTCCCAGCTCTACCAAGATTGAAAAAAGAAATATTAAAGGATTGGATATGTTTATATTCATTTATCATGAGAGATTCAGTTTGCCTGTTCTATGGCTGCCATAGCCTTTAAGAAAGAGGGATTAGATTGCATAAACAAAACGAAAAATATAGTGTCTCTTACTGAAATATTTTCCCTCTGTTTCCTTATATCTTGCTTTGCAAGACTATAAAATGTTTTTGATAAAATATCAGTTCCATGCTTAAAAGCACTGGATTAGTAACGAGTAGAATCCTTGGGAACTAATGAGGGTACTAAAAAACACCAACAAAAAAAGAGGGCTCTTCTGGAAAGAATTCTCAAATTTCTAAGAGTTGTCTGTAATAATTCTCTAATTGAACATATCCAAAAATAGTATGGACTGAGATAGTCTAAAGTATCCTGAAAAATTATTCCAAAATATCAGAAAATGATGGGAATACTAGAGAGGATTTGCTCTGATACTTAAATTGGTTGGACACAGATACACATTCTGTGAGTCAGAAAAATAAAAACTAGCAGTAAGAATGGACTTTCATGAGAGCAACAGTAACCTACAACACCTTCTGTGGGTTTAGAGAAATTGGAAACGGCATCAATGAATAAGTAGGTATAATTTTACTTTTACTCCTAGTACTTTGATAATATAAAGAAAGAAATTTCCAAAGCTTGCTTTAGCTTCCTCTTGAGAATTTGCTCACAGTCACTCAGACACATCCAGGTCACTCAGACACAGATGCATGGCAACATATAATCAAAATTTGAATTGTAGAAGATCTTTAATGTCAGGCTTTTTTCTTTCATTTCCCTGGAGAAGGGAATTCTAAAACCGTATTACTTTCTATCCCTAGAAATCAGTTGCATTTCAGACTGCCAGAGGAGTTCAGGTGAGGTGGTAACTGGTTGCAGAGATCTGAATAGTAAGTACAAGCCCCCTGCATTGAGGACAGAGCTGGGTGATGGCTGCTCTGATAAGTCCATGGCACCAAAATGCAGGGAGCAGACTGAAGAACAGACGGCAGCTGAATGCTACATCTTTTATATAAATGGAGTAATGAGGACAGGTTTGCAAAGCAGAGAATGGCCTTGACACCATGTAAGTTCTTTATCTATTCTCTTCTTTTTAGAAGGGTGTCAGGATTTAAACTTTAGGTATCCTAGACCTGCAGATTACCAAAGAGCTAGAAGATTTGGGATTTTTAAAATCCTACAGATACTGATTCCTCTTGGCTCTGTTTTAAAGGCCAAACAAATGGAGCACCTGCTATTGCTTGTGCTTTTTGCCAGAACAGTAGAGAAGCCTGTGCCCATCCAGGGCTAGAAATCTCACTTCAGAGAATACAGCTCTTGAAGCCAGTCAGAGCAGAATTCATGCATAATAGAAACTAATCTCTCAAAGATATAAAAGAGGGGTCTTAGAGAAGAAATTGAGATCTAAATGAGCCATCTAAGAGCAACAGAGAGCAAAATTTTTCAGCTCAGCTGAGCAGTGAAGAGTAGCAGAGACAAAAGCTCTTTTGTAACTGCGTTATATAAATGCAGAAGTGAGAGGGGTTAAGGTGCACCTCTGTGAATGCCACTCCATAAAACATTCTTAAGCTCTTGGTTCTGGCATGTATACATATATACAGGGTATGTGAATACACTGGTGAGACTACAAGTGGAGCACTGTTCCCAGTTCAAGAGAAACAGGGACATACTGGACAGGTCCAGCAAGAGGTCAGGAAAATGGCTGAGGGAGTGGAGCATATGGCATATTGGAAGAGTCTGAGAGCTGGGATTAGTTAACCTGGAGTAGGAAAGGCTCAAGGGGATCTTACCAGTGTGTTTATGTATCTAATGGGAGCCAGTAAGGTATGGAGGCAGGCTCTTCACAGTGGTGCCCAGTGACAGGACAAGAGTCAACTGGCACACACTGAAATATGGGAAATTCCATTTAACCAATAAGAAAACAACTATTTAGTGTGGTGGGAGTTGAAGACTGGCACAGGTTGCCCAGAGAGGTTGTTGAGTCACCATCTTTGGTAATATTCAAAACCTGAGGGGATACAGTTCTAGGCAAACAGCTTTAGTGGACTAGACAGAATAGGGATCTCCAGAGGTCCCTGCACAGCTCAAGTATTCTGTGATTCTTGGATAATATGGTCCCTTGTCAGAACTTAAGCTTATATCCTTTCAGACCATAAGTGAATTTTTCAGTGAAGCCATTTAATTTTTAAATATTTGCCAAGGATCTTGATAAATTCTACAGCTCTGAACATTTTATACCAAGAATTAAATTCTTTTGCAAAAAGTGAGGTTTAGTTCAAACATAGATATTGGACTTTTTAAATGCAAGTCAAAACCTTTCAAGGCTTCTCAGCTAACCAGGATTGAATGCTGTCACATTAAGATTAAGAATAAAACAACTTTTTAGAAATCATTATATTCCTTCTGCACTATTTGAAATTTAAGATTATATAAATATTTGTATCTACAGTTATATTAGCTGTCCCTGCAAGGATGACACTGGATAACATTAATCTGGTTAATTAAACTTTAATCTATGTTTTAGCACATTTACCTGTTGTGAAATCTTCATTAGGTAATGGTTTTAAAGCCAGTAGTAGAGGAGATTGTAAGATGAGTAAGATGAGGAGATGAGTAAGAGCAGTATTTCATTTGAAATCATCAAAGATTTTTTACTACTAGGAGGCTCTAACTGTCTGGGATATCTCTTTTAGCAAGTTCTTTGAAATTCATATTTGTCTGCAGATGTGTCCCCTTACCAAGGAGAAACTTACAGATTGTGGTCTTTTTTTTTTAATTTAATGCACATATTAAGCAACAGTTGAAAAATACAATTGTGGAGACGATGAATACTTCATTGATACACGAAGGAGAGTTGGGATTTGTATTTTAATTGCATTTTAATTTTTATTTCTAATTGCTTTTTGTAAAATAAAACAGCCAATTTAGAAAATATATGGCTCCCTAGGGTTTTTCTGGTTTTTTGCTGTTTGTTTTGTGAGACTTTTTCTGTTTGTTTAGTATTATTTTATTTTGTGTATTAGCTGAGTACAAAGCAGTTTCTTCTCTGACCTTATTCCAGTGAAGCTGTGTTCAAAGAGTTTTAAGACAGCAGGGACTTAATTCTCTCTAGAAGATAATTAGTGTGCTCCTCTTCAGCAAAATCTGCTTTACTTTTGATTATTTTTCTCCTAATTCAGCTGCATGACTTCCAGTTTTCCATCATCCAAACACACAGAACTTGAATGTGGTCGATGGTCTCTTCTAATTTCCTTACCAGACAACTGTTGTTTTCCTGAGTCAAGACTGATTTCTCAGGTCATGGAGTTTTAGGTGACTATTTCCTCAGTGATCATCAAATTTATCAAATTCATTCTATTTCCTGCTTTAGTTTATACAGCATCTCTGTTAAGCTGCATTTTCTGTCTTCCCCCATGATTCTGTTTAGCCATTCAGCTTGCTGCCTTCTGTCACTCTCCCAGAGAGTTTTCAGGACAGTGGCCAGCTGGCAAAGTGCCTTCTCTAAGCTCCTGTGTCATATTGCAGCATCTTTATTGTTCATAATCGGTAGCTCAGGTCCAGAGGCAGACAGAGGGCTAAAAGAGATTGCAATAGAATCGAGGACAGTGCTTCAAATTTGACACAAATAGTAAGGGGAGCAAAGCAGCATTTTAACACCTTCTGTAAGGTGACTTTAGCATACATACTTATGAAAACATCTTGTCATCATAAAGTAACCTCTGTCATCTTAGTTGGTGACTGAAAGGATAATTTAAGGGGAAAGAGAGCCTCAGAAAGTTACCTGAATGTGTTTGTGCCTTGATCTTTGTTGACTTCAAAGACAAGATTTATTAATCCATAATGTGGTTGGAACGAACTATTTTCCTTTTAAAATCTGATCTCAGAGATACTCATTGCTGCCTTTTTCCACATTGATGTTTGTTTAAATATGTGTTGAGCATGATTAAAGAAAGCACCAGCAGCCTGGTAGAGATACAGAAACCTTTGAATAGGATCAGATGGAGCCTGGCTTTTCATGAGTACTGACCTCTTGCTTAGCAATCTGAGGAGTCACTGTCAACAAAACACTGTCCTCCCCTATTGTAAGTGAAAAAGTAATTACCTAAATCCATGAATGAAGTGCTGTCTAGCAGGAAAGTCCCTTCTCCACCTCTTAGTTAAACTGCATTACACATGCAGGATTTTACTATTGCATTGATGCATTAAAACTTGAGTTGCTCATCTGTATTTTTGAGCTATTGCTGTTTTGTTTTCAAATTTGGCTAAATATCAACTTCAAGCATATAGCTAGTCATCCAAACAAGTATTTTGACTGTACTGTTAACTATGAGTTTTCTAATTCATGCATGAAAAAATGTAATTTACTATTCAGCTGCCCTGGAATTAGTAGAGCCTGTATTGGCTTATGACTATTGAAATCAATGTTGTCTTGTTTTCCTGACCCCCTTACACATAAAAAAGATTGACATGGCAGAGTAATAGAAAGTGTATTGCATTAGGGTTTAGTATTAAAGATAAACAACACAAGTGAAACTGAAAGCTTATGGCATTCCTTGCCTTCTATGCCAGCTGATGAGCAATACATTTTGTATTATGATCCACTTTGGAGGCTTTAAACCATTAAAACCTTGTTGCTTTGTTTTGCATGCTTGGAAGTTGCCATTTAAACCAACTGGAATAGCCTAATTTAGCTCATTGTGTGACTGATGTGTCAGAGCTCTGGCTTTGAATTTTCTCAGCTGGAAGGGAAAAATTGGACAAAATGAATTGAATGCACCAGATTGTATACCACAACAGTGCCTTAAAGATGGAACAGTGCAGGTGGAACTGAAACATTATTTATGAAAAACATATAAAAGAGAAAAGTGATTACTAATTCTTGTATTCAGGTAATACATTCTAGAACTCACAAAAAAATTAGAATTTCCTTATGGTTACCTAATGGAACTATTCAATATATTGTAGGATTTGTTATGAAAATGTAATTGAACTGTTAACTTTAGTACGTATCAAACAAGATAACTTCAGATACCTCTACCCCTCTATCCAATGGCTCTGCTTCAAGATTATTTGTGCTAAGACTGAGTGTAATGGTTTTCCTCAGATGAAACAAAGGATTTGAAATTATCACAGTGATTGCACTTGAATGGTTGTATTTGCTAGATACAATGATGTTAAGTAGGTAAAACAACTCAGTTGGTACAACAGCAGAAAGAAATGTTGCTCTGAGGTCTTACTGAGATACAATTACATGTTCCCCCAGAAGGGAGAGCCACCCTCCAGGATGGCCTAGACAGGCTGGAGGAGTGGGCTAGCAGGGACCTTATGAAGGTCAACGGGAAGAAGTATAAGGTCCATATACCCAGGTCCACATAACCCAGGAGTGCAGTTCAGACTGGGATCCACCTGGCTGGAAGCAGCCCTGTGGAAAGGGATCTGGGGGTCTTGCTGGACAACAGGCTCAACATGAGTGACCACTGTGCTGCAGCAGCCAAGAAAGCCAACAGGATGCTGGGCTGCATCAACAAGGGCATCACCAGCAGAGATAAATAAGTCATCATCCCACTCTACTCAGTGCTTGTCAGACCACAGCTGGAGTATTGCATTCAGTTCTGGTCCCTGCTCTACAAAAAGGATGAGGTCAGGCTGGAGAGGGTCCAGAGAAGGGCCACAAGGATGATTAGAGGACTGGAGGACCTGCCATATGAGGAGAGGCTGAGAAAACTGGGTTAGTTCAGCCTTGAGAACAGAAGGCTTTAGGGAGACCTTATTACCATGTTCCAGTACTTAAAGGGTGGCTACCAAGAAGATGGAGACTCCCTATTTACAAGGAATCACATGGAAAAGACAAGAGTTAATGGGCACAAGTAGCTCCTGGGGAGATTCTGATTAGACACAAGAGGTAAAATTTTCAGCATGAGGACAGTCACACATTGGAATAGTCTCCCAAAGGAAGTGGTAGATTCCCCCACCTTGGACAGTTGTAAGTCTCAGCTTGACAGGGTGCAGAGCCACCTCATATAAACTATAGTATTACCTAGAAAAGTTGGACCAGATGATCCTTGAGGTCCCTTCCAAGCTGGCATTCTATGATTCTGATTATTTCTTGAAACTTTCCTATTTAATCCATATCTAGGATGATCTGATATTTTTGTACCTACCATCTTATCTGATGTAGTGATGATATGAAAAGACTGACCTATTGATTCCCGGAATTGGAAGAAAACTTTCTATGGTTTGAATGTGTTTGGAGAGAAAGATCTATAGTATGTTCACCATTGGTTTGTATTACATTAGTTTGATTGCATAGAAACACCTCTTAAACTTTCAGCTATTGATTCCACTTTTTAATGAAGTGTTTGTTAATCACATTCTCTTAAAGGTCAAAGAAAGGTTAGCTCAAACCACACCTTTCTTTTGATTGAATTGGTTGGAAATATTTGATCACTTTGGTTATAAAATAAAATTAACATTCTCTGGGGCATTATTTATCTATTTCCATTTATGTCTTTCCTATTTTGCATCAGCCTTTTTCTTCCAGATATATTTAGACAGGTCTGGCATAGTGTGAGACAGTTTGTTCATGTTTATTTGAGACTTGAAAGAGGAGGAAAGGCAATACCTCTTTGCATATTTTCTTTTAACTTTCCTGTGATTAAATGTGTTATGTCAGTGAATGATAGCCTGATTGAAGGCTCAGCTCTTTGCTGTTGTGAAATTGCTGTAGTGCTGTGTAGGTGTAGGAGGGTGGCCTTAACAACACAGAATGACTCATGGACAAAGTTTCAAAGTATAGCAGCAGAGCAGATTCTGGAGAGGCCAGAGGGACGAAAAAGAATTGGCAAGACTTCTGGAAGCCAGGGTGAGTATGGCTGTATGGTCCCCTGACTGAAAGAGCTTTTCTCTGCATCTCTTCCTCTTCTTAGTGTCCTCAGATCAGTCCAGCTATTATCAACTCATTGAGGGGTCTGGTACCTCTTTTGAGGGCTCTTCATGCTATATTGGAGACAAAAAGTGGTGCTGGTTTAAGACTGAGCCTTAGTCAGTCCCTCCCAGTGCCAGTTGCTGTGCTCTTTTACAAGTATGGGATTTTTATCATCATATGACCTTGTTGAGGCTCTCCTCATGCATCTAGACTATACTGTAGTAACTTCACAAGAGCAGAGATTGAGCCTTGTTTGTTTTTGTTTTTTTCAAGCTAATTAGACCAATATTTAAGTGTACTAATATTTATCCTACTTACTAAAATTCCCAAAGTGTTTCACTATCTCTTATTTCTGCTCAGTCAATTGAAATAATCAGAATGTTTTTATGCTTCCAAATTCACTGAAGCTAGCTATGGAGAAGAACAGAGGTGGGTTTTTTTACTGGGTCTCTCTCTGGCTCTTCTTTTTACATTATCCCCAAAATAATTTAGTAAGTGGCAGGATATGGATAATTCATGGAACTGTTGTTGCTTCTCAGAAGTTTCTGAGTGACAAGATTTTTGGACAGCCAGTCTTGTGATCACAGAAGGTCTTACTGAATTGTTTGAAAGTGTCCTCTTTGGAATATAGCTGAGTAAAAAAAAAATTAAAACAGTTACAAATAATGCCAAAGTAGAAAAACTGTTGTTCACCAATATGAACTTTTTTTCTCACTTAGCATCTTTCTGAATACATCTTATGTGGAAAGTTGAGTAGCAGAATAAATTGGTACATTATTGTTCAGTTTGCATGTCTATCTAAATTCAATCTCTTAATAAAACTCAGTTATTTGTTATTACTATTCTAATTTGCCTCAAGGCTCTACTACACAATTATGGCAAAGAAACAAAACATAAAAGAATTATCCTGTGGAGAATTATTCAAAAAATGACAATAGAGCATAAAAATGAGTTAAATTTGTGTTATCCAGCTTTAAATCTATCAGAGAGCTTTAGCAAGTAGAAAGTTTTAGGAAAGTTAAACTGTTTAGACAGCTACACTGAAAGTCTAAAAATGTAACAGTGTGTACTAAAAGTAATTGATAGTAAAAGCTAACATATGTTTGGCTTATGAGACTGCCAAGTTCAGGATATCTAAACACTCTTGAAAGTTGGAGTTGAATAATTCTAACTAAAGGGCTTTGCCTTTCATTCCAAACAACCACAAACTTGGAACAGGTTTAGGTTTGGATTTGACTTTAGTTTCTACTGCTCAAGTCTCCCACTGGATGTTAAGAACTACCTTAATATTTTGCTTATGGTGCAAGTGTATTCATCTAGTGGAAATTTTGTTAATCACAAATCCTTTTTTCCTGCTGATGTGTGTGTATATATATATAAAATATTTAAAACAGTACTTTTTCAGAAATAAGTATTGAAATGCTTACTGAGTTACAGATACCATGCAATAAAATGTAATCCTCAGTCTCGTACTGGTAAATTACTAAAAGGTGCCAATTTAATTATACAAGGAGTTGCTTCTGGAGAAGGTTTAAAAAAATAAAAGAGAGAGGATTATTTAAACCAGTCTGGCCAAACAGGTACTCATCTTCCTGCACTGTGAAACTATTTGTGGAGCTGAACATTTGCTTCACCTAAGAGATTCTGTGTACTTGCTTGCCTGGTTTGTGTATTAAAAAAAACCAACAGAGGTCTTCAGAATATTTAATTAGTCCAGTGATTGCAGTATTCAGATGGGACTGGTGAGAAATTATTTTTTTAAAATTAAGCTTCCACTGAACAGAGAAAATGAAGTCTGTAATCTAGAATTACTAAAATGTGAGTTCAGATTGCTTCTCCAAAATAACAGAGCTACTCACAATGGAGTCTGAGAAACTCTTCCCCACAATACTCAACCTGCTAACTCTAGGCTGTGGAGTGAGAGGGTGAAGTTTCAAGTCCCTACTACAGATAGTCAGACATCCATTATTCCCACATAATTTTGGACTTGGGCTCCTCTGAGCTTGATGTAAATTATGTGTCAAAGCATTTCCTCATCTACTTGTGGCATCCTAATTTTGGCCTTCTTAAGGATTCAGCTTAGGTTAGGGCTCTGAGCTTTAGACTACACTACTGCAAGCTAATGCAACACAATGTGGGCATGTGAAATGGGAGACTCAGCTTCTCGATGGTATGAAAGAAATGCAGCTGTACCTGGGAAAGGCTGATTTCCTCAAGACCACCAAATTAATGTAAGACTAACAAATGACTAGACCTGACCATTTATTCCTGGTCTGACAACATGCCACTGATAATAAATTCCTGTCAAGTATAGTTTTCAGTTAGTAATGTTACTAAGCAATTATGAAGTGTGTAACAAATATAATGAAGTTACTCACTGTTAGGAGAATATATAATATAGTGAAGGAGAAATCAAACCAATTAATATGAAACACCACGATGCTGTGCTGCTTGTCTGGATCAAAAATTTAAGTGGCTTTTCTGGTTCAGTTGGTTCAGTGTTCCACCACTGGAGTGGAGCATTGGTTGTGTGTCAGTGTACCTGGTGTGTCAGCAATGGCTGGGGAAAAGTAGGGTGCTGGAAAGAGAAACCAGTATCTTTTAAATAAGGATAGTATCAATTTCTTGTCAATATGGTCCTACCCTGAAATATTTAGTATCCTCTAGAATCTTAGGCAGGGAGCTTAGGCTTCAGTCTCCACTGTTGTCATCAGTTAGCAAGCAATAATAAAGGGACTATATGATGCTGTAGTATTAGTCTTAAATATTTAAGCACATTTTGATTTCTGAGAAGAGGTTATCATGGGTAAAGCATCACTACAGATTTTATTATGCTTCTGTCTAAAATGGTTTGTATTGTATATTCTGTAACGATGAGCATGATGAGAATGTAATGCAACAACTCAATGCAGCAAAGGATTTTCTTCAGGAAGTAAATGAATTAGAAGAAGATGTGGCAAAATAGTGAATATATTTCCTTTTGCAGTGAAATACCTCATTATTTATTTGACCTTTCAAAATTCTAGTTATTTAAAATTTAATGTAAACTTTGAGACATGTATCATATATGGAAAATATAATGAGATCTAGTAATAACTCAAAAACTCAGGGGAATTTTTTAAGTGTGGAGCTTACCTCTTAAACCCTGATGACCTTTAAACCTAAAGAAATGTCTTAAGTGCACACACTAAAATTATTGCAGTGAGGCATTGGAGGGGATGATAGCTGAAATGTATTTGATCTGAATTTTTGCATGTAAATTTAAAAAAAATAATATTGTCAAAATTTTTTAAAAATCCTTGCATGAAACTTTTGAGAGGTTTTCTTTGTTTTTTTTAGTGCAATGGATTACTCAGGAGATGGTTGAATCCCATGTGCTGTAGGAGTCCTTTTGGATTGTAGGAACAGAATTTTCATTCCATGTCCTCTTTGTGCTGCATGCACATACTTTTAACTATACCTTGCTTTTCATATGAAAATAACAACAAGTAATAGAAGAGACTTTTGTGCTGTCAGAGCAAGATTTGTTGTTCAATCAGATATTCCTTATCTCCTCCAATGAAAAGACAGTTTTCTGCCTCCTAAGTGACATTGTCTTTAAGATGGAATGCAGGCCATGGAACATGCTATTTTACACTGTGAAAAAGGTAAACATTCAGATTGCCTAACTTAGGTCAGAATGAAATCCTACGGTAAGCCTTGTTTACTGTTATAATTTATGGCTTGAAAGATGGATATTTATGTTTATTGGCTTTTCTTCATCCATTGGAAGAACTTGTATGATTTTTATGCACCAGGTAAAAGGATATTTCCCTGCACCAGGAAAAAGGTTTCATAGAATAATAGAATCATTCCTCAATTTCCTCCTGAGATTAGAATACAGACAGATTTGGGCAGTTAAAGTGCATGTCACACTCATTGCTTTTTGGGTCTGGGAAGCAACTTTATGATCTATGGTAAATTATATGAGAGTTTGACCTTTTAAAACTTGCTGTCGGTTGTCCACTGGCTATCTAGTCAGCAAGATGGGAATGTCTCACTATATCTTGGCCATATCCAGTTCAGTGTTTTGTGAACCAATAAGTTAAAAATATTAAGTTTACCCCTTAACAATTTATTATATGATTGAGCTGCCTTCCTTTTTCACTTACCAAGTCACATTCACCTTCTGAACCATTACAAAAAGATCCTTACTCTGTACTAAGTCTTTATAATTCAAAACTGGATACGGAATTCCCATAATATGTTGGTCCCATCTCCTCTGTAATGGGCATAACTTAAAAACTCTGTTGGAAGAGTTCTGACTTTCAGGCTTTGTTGGTTGAGCTCTCATTCTTTTTTTCATGGTATGCAAGTCATGTCACGTCTCATCTCTGATCATTTTGTAAATTATTGCTAGTATTAAAAATCTCAGACATCTGTGGTTGCTTTTTTCCTTTTATAGTGTAAGCCCTATGTAAATATAAAATGAAAGATAACGTTTGAGCCCCAACAAACATCACAACCAAAGCAGATGAAAGAAAAGGCACTTGTTCCAGATTACTTACCTTTTTGGTATCACTGTTTCCCAGCTTGTTGTCTGTTTCGTTAGACTCAGAATGGTCTAACCCTCTTCATGCTGGGACTGACCTGGAGAAGCTGGGAGTAGAGGGATGCAAGCCAGATTGTGCTGCTCTGATGTACCCACAGCAGCCAGATGGCCTTTAGGAGCATAACCCTATAAACTTTACAGCTGCTCTTGAGGCTTTTGGCAGGTCAGGAGGAAGGAAGCTCTCACAAGGGCTGTTCACCCATGTCCTCTGCTAGTTGGCATCACCAGGAAGGCATTACCAAATTACTGGGCTGTGCTGCATGGGGTGATAGTGTAGAAAGGGCCTCCAAGACTTCAGGAAATCTTAGTGCAATAGAACAGTGCTAACAGATTCAAAGAAGCTGTGCTGCAGAGGAGAGTCTTACTGAGCCATTCATTTACCTGCAGGTATGCCATCTTAGGAGTAGTCCTTAGTAGTTAGACAGCTAAAACTGAGCAGTAAAATTTTAAGTAAATAAGACTAACTTTTTAGATGCAAGTTCTCTATGAGTGTGGGAACACAAGGAAGCAGGAGAATATACTCCCTCCAGTCCATAGCTTTAACACATTAGCTTGAATTTCTAGCGCACTAATGATTTTAAGGAGACCACTGTTTCCTCTGGGGAGCCTGATGAAGGCGTTTGTACAACAGTTTCCATTTAAGATGATGTAGTTATTTTAGCTTTTAAAAATTTTTTTCTTTTTTTTTTCTTTTTTTTTTTTTCCATTATGGGAATTAAACCATCATGGGAACCATGGCATACTCTCCTTCTGCTTCTGTGTCCTTTCATCCAGTAGTCTCTGTCACTATTTGTTGCATATTCTGCATTGTCCCTATATTATTCTACACAGGTTTCTTCCTACAGAGGAAATAGACTTCTATGTTGTGGATTTTCTCTACTGCTTTCATCAGGAAAAGTACTTTAATCAAAGGCATATTAGCCCTTGTACTGTCTATTTTCCATCAGTAAAATATCACTGAACAGCAGATTATTAATACCCATTAACTTCCTGACAAGAAAGGATGATTTTTATACTGGTTATATTGCGTTGCTCACAAAGCCTAATATTTACATCTAGATATTCACCAAAGTGTCCATTAACTGAGAAATTTGTTTTGACTTTCTTTGTGAACCTACAAAGAGATATCTTTATATAAAGAGGATCCTGTTTCAATGTAATAATTTCTCATTTCTGTTGTTTAAAAAGGGTGGGTTTTTTCTGTTTTAGTGTTATGCTTTTAGCTTTTTTTGTTTTGTTCTTGTTTCATCCATACCCAATTCCTCACAAGATGAAATGGCTGAAAACTGATCTGATTTTGGAATATTTTTAATGGGATTTTCAGCTGAATCTTCTCCTCTGTCTGGCTCAGCTGGTGGTCTCATGATTGCTAGTGCTGGCTGAAAGTGAGGGAGGAGGAACCTACAGTCCGGGTAGGCAGCAGAAAAGAACAACTTCAACTCATCTTTGCAATCCAGTGGTGAGCCAGTTCAGGAAGCTTAGTGAGCAAAAAGAACATAGCTGAGAAAGGGTAAGGAGTGGAGAGGAAGGGAGGACTGAGAGAACACAGAACTTAAACTGATTTACATCCTTGCAGAACTGCACCCTTAATCTCACCCTGGGACTGGACTGCTCAAAATATGAGAGAAGCAAAAAAGGCTGTGTCAGCTTCACTTAGTCTAAATCCACTAGTGCTTTCAGTTACAGATTTTGTCTCTGTTTTCCAAAGGGTAGATCTTAAAATTATCAAAGAGTAGGGTTGTATTATCTCTCTTGATTAAACTTAGGACAAGTGGAAGTGGTTTTTTGTGGTATGAATGCTCAGTCTTTGCAGTGCAAAATGTACTTGTGGGGAAGACAGGTCAGCATGCAAGTTGCTATTAGTGAAAAATAAATTATTTTCTGTAAGGTTTTAAAATTAAAGGACTGTATTGCGTGCATTATGGACTTCGTTCACTGTTCTGAATTATGTTAAAAACCATGTATTGACTCTTCTGTTGTGAGCAAGATCATACCCAAAACATCTGTCTCTGCAAATGTCTGGAAGTTGGGATATCTTTCTTATGGGCATTTTTCAAAATCCTTTCTTAGCTCAGGTCTCAGATATTTGCAACTGCTTCAGGACTTATCCTGCAGCAGGGTTGAAGTTACATTACTTGAATGTGATGATATTTATGTTGATAGGTGGATGTATGGGGAGGACATAGAAAGGAAAACACAATTTTCCTCCAATCAGTGTTCTCCCTCTAACCTGCATCTGGGTTTTTGTTTTTTCTCCAAATGAGTCTAATTTATTTAAGTGAAAATTTAAGACAAAGATTACTGTATACAAAAGCAAAAGACATTAATTGGAAAAGGAAAAAAATTCTGCATCAGATATTTTAAAATAATTGGAAAGATAAGTTTGTTTAGGAAACATTCTTCTAACAATTTTACATCTTATAAATCTAAAATCATTCATTAGATGCAATAAAAGCTCTGGAATGGTTTCAAAATGAATTATGAATGAAGTGAGAATTAAAAAAATAATATTTTGTCACAAAATCTTAAAAAGATCTTTTATATATAACGGTTGGTCCTACCTTAATTACATCAAAATATAAGTCATACAAATTAGTGTGTAATTGAGTGGAAAAAAAATACATTTAAAATTTTGTTTTAGGGACCTGGCAAGCAAAATGGTAATTAAAAGCAGTTATCACATTAACAAAAAGCATCAAAGCTTATACACTATGGATTTTTTATTCCTGGAGTTGAAAGCAAGCTAGGCAGAGTAATGGTTGAGATTTGACCTAGATTAGCCGAAATGGGATGGAAAATTAAAAATGTATGTAGCTTAACTTCAGTATAAAACTCTGAGAAAAATCGTAATATCACTGTAAAGGTGAGTTCCTCAAGGTACAATACATACCAGGAAGCTGTATTATTTAACCTATGGTTTGATTAATTATTTTCCAACAAATTAAATAATTATACCCGAGTACTGTCTGTGTAATGCAGTCTTTTAGTTCTCCATTTCCCTACATTTTTATTTTGTTCTCACTTTCTCTCTTACTCTTCCTTAACTTTTTCATTCTTTCAGTCTGTCTTCCTTGTATTTTTTTGTTTCCTTCAGAAGAAAAAAACATCATAACCAGTGCTATTCTATAGATGCTGAAAGACACTAAATAACCAGTCCTCACAGAAGATTCAATACTACTATGTAATTTTCAGCCTTCCCTTCCTTTCACGTAAATGTTTTGCACATATAATGAAGGTCAAAAGCTGAGTTTGGACTATCCTTTTATTTTTATTTTTTGCAGTCTTTCCACTTGTGCTGTAGAGGTGCCTGGTAGCTTCAAGTGAGATCAGGATATTAAGATGAGTTTTACATTTATATATACAGTTTCTATCTTGATACAGTCACTATCTTGAAGAACTCTTTGTCTATGGAAAAGACTAAAAATGGGTATTATTACCTTCATGTTAAAAATGGGAAACTGATCGAAAAACCTCTTCTACAAGATTGTGTCAGAGTTAGGAACTTTTTAATCTAGTGCATACAGGGCAAGTGCCAGTTTCCTTAGGAAGATAAGAAATGGGTTTATTTTGTTGAATAAACTGACCAAAGATGAAGTGAACAGCTAGATCTATCCTTTTTTTCATTGGGGATCCCTTTTTCTCTCTCACCTCCAGCAGAAATGTGGCAGGGTTCATATCACATCATTTGAGAGCTGAAGAACACACTAGTGAAAATTCCACTATCTGTAACTCCAGTAAGTTCAATTTTTACTCAGCATTTTTACCACTTAGGAGTGAAAAGGCATAGTGAATACATATGATGAAGCTGGTAAGTTTTCCAGGTTCCACACTGAATAAAATTTTTCTTCTGAATTAATGGTTTAACATGTCTTACATCTATGTTCAGCTATAAAGGTTGCTACTTTTTAATGTTGCGTGATGTCTGAATTTTTTTCATGAGCTGGATCCAGTTTCTTTGGGACTGGTATAAGCTTTTGCCTTGGGAACAATGAAGGGTTTTATTCTTGTTGAGTCTGATGACTCTTATTGATTTGATGTCCTCTAGAAATCTCTTCAGAGGAAAATGCTCTTCTTCCAGAGGTAGATTAACTATTTGACCTTTAAGCACCACATGAAAATCAACTCTCTTTTAAATGCAAAAATGTCACCCAGTAATAAAGGGGACTTCTTAATGTATTTGGGAGAAAGCTGAAGTTTTTCTTAGGATTTTTGCTAGAGCATTACTCTATGTTCTGCAGCTTGCCTTGTGGCAGATTGTTTCATTATCCAGCAGTATCATTAATCTTTTTTATTATCACCTTGAAAATCAACAAACAATTATTTTGTTGTTTTATACAAGTAGTGCATTTTAATTTTGTCTGCTTGCATTATTGACTTAAAAAAACATTTCAGCTTGAAATACTGACAAATATGAAAATGCTATTCAGATACGGGGAAATGGATTCTGTTTTGCATAATAAACAGCACGTTCTTCCACGTGGAGTTTAGCATTAACTAGGAAAGGTGATATTAATTAATGTGAGAACTAATAACTTGTGATTTGTTTTGCTTTCATGAAAATAGCTATGCTGGGTCATACCAAAAGTAGATCTCTTTAAGGAACCAAAGGCATAATCCCCAGTCATTTGGTGGAGTTAATTTCTGTAATAATAATTGGAAATACAGTTGGTTTAATATTATTTGTCTGTGATTTATTTTTTTATTTATATTGCAACTTTTCAAAATTTTGTTTCCCTACTTTGAGCCTTACAGCGAAATAATGGTGATGATGGATTAATTAATTCTTATTCATGGGCTTTAGATATAAATTTTCTTAATTGTAGAGTGTGGAAATCTGTTGAGATGGCAATTTATTGGCATTTATTTCTGCTAGTGTTATGATTTTAAATTAATAGAATAATTGTACACTTATGGATGCAAGTACATGAGAATTCTTTTGGTGATAGCATCATTAAACCCATGGCCACTGAAATAAAGTTTTATTTCATTGTTTGGCAATCAAAGCTGAGGAAGACATTGCAGTCCTGGAAAAAAAAACAAACCAAAACAAAAACCAACACACAAATCTGTGTGCTACAGACATAGATATAATTGGTCAGTCTTTAGGGATTTGCGAAGTATAATAATGATGTAACTGAACAGACTCAGAGACTGAAGTTTATTTAGAAAGTTTTTAGAGGCAATCTAAATAGATATGTTTGTTACTCTTTGACTCAGATTTTCAGTTGTTGTGTATTCTCTTTCTGTTGGTATACTTAATACATGATTCTGTGAGATCTGCAAGTAAGAAGAAACAGTTTTTGAAAGTATTCATGAACAAAACACTAGTAACCAGTATTATTCAAGAAATAACAGGTAGAGCAAACATTTGTAATGACTATTCTTTAATTTGGAGATTTGCAAGATTAGTTTTTGTTGCACAGACTTGGCCTAGATTCATTAGGAGCATGCTGATGAAATCAATACTACTATAAGATATTAAGATTCAAAGATACTTGTTTAGAATCTTTGTTTCATAGTAGATAGTTTTTTCTTCTTTTTTTCCTGAAAATTAAGTATTTACAGAAAAGTATGTAATAAATGTATTTATTTTGAACAGGCTTTCTTAAAGGGTCTTCCTGTTTTCAGTCCTGCTTAGTTATGATTACTAAAGAAAAGAGGTTCTGAAGACCAGATT
The DNA here is from genome assembly GCA_020745705.1 of Hemiprocne comata. Classification (NCBI taxonomy): domain Eukaryota; kingdom Metazoa; phylum Chordata; class Aves; order Apodiformes; family Apodidae; genus Hemiprocne; species Hemiprocne comata. Next base: position 11,091,970 of record CM036597.1, on the reverse strand, counting down.
TCTGTGAGAGCTTAGGGCAAAAGCGTCATATTTTCTTGCTCTTCCTTGGATTTCATCCAAAGCCAATTCTGTTTAATCTGCCTGCTGCTGCTCTGGAAGTGACATCTGTTCAAATTTACACTCTTTATCATGGCTGACATGTTGTTTGTGTGACTGTTTACCCCAAGCCCTTGTTCCAACTGCCTCTTGCAGATAATTTGTGATTCTTTCCTTCAGTTTATCACAGGTTGCTAGGCATTGAATTGCTGCATATGGAGCTTGCTATTATTTTTTTCTTTTCCTCAGCTTTGCAATTATGTTTTGAAGAACAAATGAGAAATCTAGATGCAACATGTGTATCAAGAAATACACTGAGAAAAGGGTGCATGAGAAGTGCATGGGTGTGAGGGATGTGGCACGCAGGAAACGTGTACATATGATGACCTGATAAGGAATCTAGTAAAGTGAGGTCCCTGACACCTATACATCTCTTTTGTAAAATCAATATTGCTTTGTAAATTTACCTACCAAAGTAGTCTTAGGCCAAACAACTGAATCCAGACCATATTGTTCTGATATGGGGTTCATATTCATTTATGTGTAGATAATTATTTTTTTTTACCATGAGAATTAAAAAATAATTAATTTGGTCTTAAAAGCTATGAGATGGCCTTTAAATCAGAACTGTTCTTCAAGAATGTTCAGTCTGAATATTTTAATATTCATTGAAGTTTTGGCTAAATGCAAGTTTGAATTTTCAAATTCCCCCCCCCCCCTTTGTTTTTTTGTTTGTTTGTTTTTTGAAGCTACTGTTTAAAATCAAAATCAAAGGTGAGATTCTCATTTGGTCACACCAGCAGTGAGATTTAAGATAAATGATACGACATTTGGAAGAAAGATGACAAGAGGTTTCATCTTTATGAAGATGAGAACAAGTATCTCTGTGGAACAAAACAATTGCATAACAATATTCCTATCTACCATACCTGCTGAAAAATAACCTGAGACAATCTTAAATTTCCTAATTGTAGAGCACTGTAATATGTGTAAGCTACTGGAACAGGGAATGGGGGAAAGAAAGGATCATTGCCCTCTGCCTACACAAGGTCGAAAAAATAATATTTTGTTATTAACTATGGTATCTACTGAAGGAAGTGAAGTCCTCCAAAGTATAAGAATAATCTAAATTGGAAACTGATGTAATTCTGAAATATCAGAGAATAAAAAATCCAAATTTTCAAATATTTTGAGCTGAAATATGTAGTGAAAATATCTAGAAAGATTCAGCTATATTCCTTTATTGATCTTTGGTGCCATAGAAACAATACATAAACATTTCCCACATCCTAAACCAGTAAACTCTTCAAATGAGTTATTCTTTTTTGGCTTTTATTCTGATTTTTTAAATTATATGTCCATAACCATGGCAACTAAAAGCTGAAAGATTGTTTAATATTTTACATAGATGATGGATGAAAACGATTTTGTTGTAAATCATTTTCTAAAACAGAAGTGTGCTATCTTTGCTGAAGAGAAATCATCCTGTTTTCTGTCTTCTCTTACCTTGTCCTACCGTCCTATAGTTTCAGTGAACCCAGTCTTAATGTAAAAATGGGGTCTAAAGTCTTTTTAAAAATGGGGAAATAGGCACATCTTAGAGCAATATTAAAGCAGAGAGTCAGCGGTGCCCAGAGCATAGTTCCCGCAGGTGAGCTGCATGCAGAGCTGCACATAGACACACAGGTTCCCTTGCTCTTTTGAAGACAGATCTGTATCGATCCCAGCCCGTGCTTCTGTGACATGTGCCTGCAGCTGACTTGCTGCAAATAGGAGCAGACACACCTTTGAGCCAAATATGCACAGCTGCATCATCCATCTCAAATTCTGCCTTGCTTCTGCTAGGATGACAAAAGACTAGTTGAAACAGACAGTGAAAATATACTACATCATATCCTTGTCATCATGTTCTCTTCCTTTCCAGTGCTACTCTTCTGTCTTCTGCATGCTTAAGGGAGTCTTCAGATGATACGTGCACCCCTGTCACACAGGAAACAATTTGGTTTTTTCTTAATCGCTTCACAGGTTTCAAACTTTGTTTCATGATTTGCACAGAAATTCTGGTGCTTGTCATGGCTGGACTCTTGCCTTTGTGTGTGTGTAGTTGTTGCTGTCTATTGGTGTAAAATCAAAACATCTTTCAAGATGTCTTGATGAAAATCATTGTTGGCCATAATTTCTGTGTCTGCTTTTTCTGGTAATAAACTCTCCATACTTAGACCTATTGCCAAGAAAGTCCCTGCATTCATCAGGCCAACATATTCCAAAATTCTTAAGAGCCCACAAGAAGGACATTGCTATACTGTAGAGGTGTTTAAGGTTTTGGGAAACACTTCCATTGGACTTTCTCTAATGATGAACATGGTGCAGAGCTTTCATTTCCAAAACAAGTTAAATACAGTGAACACAAATGTGTTTCCACAGTGTTCTTAAAACATTTTATGTATAACATGCTCACCAAAATTCAGGCATGCACCTACAAGATGCTGAATGCCATGTCCTAGAGATCAGAAAGTCATCAGGTGACATTGAAAATGGATAGTCAAGCTATATAAAAACAAGAAATAAAATTCTGTTTGTCTTTGGTTTATTATTTTCCCATTGACCCTAAGAGATTTTGTTGTTGTTGTTATTGCAAATCCATGACTACTTTGCTAGTAGTAATATGGCACTCCACCTCAGAATCATTTGAGATAAGGTCAATATTTGCTTTGCTTTTCTCTTTTCATCTTTCCACATATGTTACATTTTTATCATATGCTCATGATAGTTCAGCTGGGTCCTCATGCCATTCCTTGCAAGCTCCACCAAATTTGTGTTACCTAACACTGAGATATTGGACTTTTTCCTTTTTACTATATATTTATTTTACCATTTATATTCTGCTGTGTCTGTTGAGTGCTCAGCAGAGGATGGATGTAAAATCCTTACAAGAGCAGTATACAGGAGCTAATGAATTGTTGCTGTTTACACAATTGGAGTATTTGATGGATTTTACTGTGTGAGAGTTTACTCTTTCATAAGTGGGATTTGAAGAACATTGTGAAAGCAGAGGTTGTATTTATCCCCTATTGTTTGATTTATATTTTCAAAACACTAAAATAATAAAATAATACCATTCTGGTTATTATAGCTGATTGGAAAACATCCAACCTTGCTCTGGGCTATTTTAATAGAAACCAGTGAATAAGATGTAGCTAAGCTTGCTACTTGACTTCTGTTGGGATTTAGTGATGACCTGGATCTTATTTCATTGGCCGTTTTTTATCTTGAGAGGCAGGTACATTCAGACTAGACATTCAAGTCAATGTTGGTAGCTTTGATCCCACTAGCTGAGGAGATATCAGCTATTAGACATGTCTGTAAGAATGCAATCATAGCACAATTGGTCTGTCTCCTTTCAGAGGTTAGATGGATTATAAGAAGAGGATTTTTCTCTGAAACATGTTTTAAATAGCTCGAATATGGTTTCCATCCAGAAGAACTCCTTCAAGTCAATGCAAGTAACATGCCACTAACCATCAAGAAAGCAGCCAAACTTGAATGGAAACATTGAGACCATATATTCTTCCTTTTTGTAGCAAATTTATATTTTTTTTTCTAGTAAAATTACTATTTACCTAACAGATTATCTAGAAACAATATTGAATGTCCAGTTTTATGAATTGAATGTGGTTTTTTGAGCACACTTCAATTATAAAAATATACAGACATCTTATTTCTTTGCTGCTTCAAAAACCTGCTGTCTGAACACTTAATGAAGTCCTCTTTTTATCAAAATATGGATTTAATCAGTTTCTCTTTGTGCAGGACAAGAGTTTGTATTATGTCTGGAAGTTAGATTCCTTCATTATTATTCTTACTGTTACTGTTTTTCTGAAATGGAGTGTAGCATAGGAAGACAGCATGAGCAAGTAGATAGATTGAAAGGCAGAAAAAAAGGCTGAATGCAAAACAGATGCATATGTAATCACTTTGATTCCTGTACTTATTTTTGCTCCTCCTTCTGCTGTATGTTGTCCTTTATATGGCAAGGAAAACACATTAGTCTTTATTAGAGTCATTTGCCTTTTAAGCTGACTCTCACAGTAGACTGAACATATATGTACATACAATTATACATCATGGGATGGGTAGCACAGCAGGCTGAATATATATATATACACAATTGTACAGCATGGGGTGGGTAGATTTTTATCCTGTGTAATTACAGCATATTCATATTAGCCTTTCTCTCTTACTAATTAAAAAGAAATTCTTCCTATCAGATCTTCCAGATGAGCGGCTCGTGGGATACAGACAGGAGCTGACATCTTCAATTTTGCTTTTGCACTGCAGAAAAATAATTTATCTTGATTGCTCCATGTTATTTGAGAGAAAATTCTGGAACATATTGGCATCAGCACTGACATGGGGTCAAACAGCTTGTAGGAAAACATTACAAGTTTACTAAGTGAAACTTTCCCCCTCCCCACCTTGTTATCAATATAGGAGGACTGTTCCACTGAATTGATAAGTAATAATCTTCTTTGTCTGAAAAAACACCTCACCAATTATATAGTAAGTTTACCACCAATGGACACGTGAAATAAGTGTATTTGAAATAGTCACTTGTTTCAAATTATTGTTTATCTTCTCCCATTTTACAGAGGTGTCTGAGCTACCACTGTTTTCACCTCTGTGGAGAAGGATAATTAACCATAGTCCTTTACTTAGAGAAAATGTGGCTATTTTATTTTGTGTTGCAATGTTTTATTTCCCTTACATTAAAAAGTAAGCTGTTAGCAAAAAGGAATGCAAATATCTTCTATAAAATCAGCTGTGCTCCTGACACCAGCACTCTGGAAACAGCAAGAGATTCCCCTTGGCCTAAAGCAACCTGCTGCCATCATGTCTTTCAAAGGCTTCACTGAGCAGCCAAAGGGAGACAGGCTCAGTTAGCCATTAATGACAAATGCTCTGAGAAAGAACCATAAAACTATGTTTTTTAAACTTGAAGAGGAGCTCAGTCCTTACCTTTGCCATGGTACAATTGTGTAGTAATGCCGCTCAGCGTGTCACGGTGTGTGATGTTAGACTGATGCTGCATTTATTGACAATGAGGCCTGACACCATGATACCAATCATTTGGAATGGCATTTTTTTACCTGGGCTTCAGCCTATTTCCATGTGGAACCTGTTGAAGTTGATTCAGGCTGGTTTGCCAACTCATTTAGTGGTTGGTTTAATGAATCTTTTCCATGTTGTTTTGTTTTTGTTTTTCCTGTTCTGAGATAATCAATTTTATTTACCTTTGCTGTTATTAATGGCTCAGAATATTTCTTCTGAAGTATTATGAGAACAAACAAAATCAGCCTATTAGGTACGTACAAACTGATGGCTTGGAAATTTGCTTTCGTGGTTTCCTATTTGCAATTTCCTGGTTAAGCAAAAGGAATTAAGATGTAGTACTGTTGCTGGCCCACGGTGGGGCAAATGGCATGGGTATTAAAGTGGCTGGAAACTAGTCTCCTGTAAATATATATATATCAACAGAACAGTTTATAGTGTTGATGAGTTTGTGACTAAATCCTATTATTTTTTTCCCACTTAAATTTATCTGAGTGAAGTTATTACATGTTATATATATTATAATGTGGTCCAAGCCAAATATAATTGCACCTGATGGCTGTTGGTTTAATAGCTGTAAGCAAAAAAAGTTTTCATTTTTTTCTTCTAAAATACGCCATCTATTGTGGAACAATCACTAAGATGACATACTGCAATCTCAAATTCCACCTACAAATAGAAATATTCCCTCTAATACTTCAGTCATAGAGCTCCATACCTGATTTTTCTTATATTTCAAGACACTAAGAGCTGCACATAAAAGTATATTCAAGTTTTAAAAGCTATGAAAATGCAGATTGATTCAGACTAAACTTTCAGTCACTAATCAGTATTTTGAAACCTTCTCCCCCAAACTTAACCTTTTGCATTAAGTAAAAAGCAAAATTTAAAAATTGGTCCTCTCACTATACTGAATAACCTTTCTATTGTTTTTTAAAAAAAATGTTTCTAATGAGAAAAATTTCATTGAATTTATTTTCTATAAGGTCCTTCTAAAGGAAGCACAAAATATGAGGAATAGCAGTTGTAGTATTTCTAGAAGAAACAGAGCCAGATTTGTGTTCTCTCACATGCTCTTAGTTTAGGATATTTCCAGTGACCACAGGATATAAACTGGCTTGGTAAGGCACTATTAGTTTCCACCGTTTCCTTATAGTTTCCACTGTTTCATTTTTTGTAGTATGTTTAGCTTTTCAAGATTAAAGGTAGTCTTTTTCATCTTTCTGTCATATCTTCCTAAGCAGAGGGGAAATTGGAGCAGACAGCTCTCATAACTTAACATACAGTAAGAAAGTTAGGCACAGGAAGAATATAAGAAAAGCAATCTAAAATTCAGCACCTTAAGTGCCTGAAGCTTGAAATGACTAAGGTATTATAACTTAATAATATCTTTTTGAAATCACATTGTGGACTAAAAATAAGGGAGGAAATACAGAGATAGAGTGATAGAGTATATTGCTCTGTGGAGGATAGTATGTTACTTATTAATTATAATACAGTCTGCATAGAAGTGAAAGTATATTTAAATTAGCATTTCTGGATTATTTAGCATTTTGTTTGTGATAGTTCAGATCAATAATTGAAAGATTTTTTTCCCCCGTTATTAATTTTTTCCTGTATCATTTTCCAAACCCCAATAATGAATGTTTAAAAAAGAAAAAAGAGGCACTTGCCTAATTAAAAACTGAAATTTGCATCAGGCAGCTGTATAGTAACTGAAAATATAAATGAATAGCTGCTCGATGATTTCTTTTTTTTTTTTAATTGTCTTTTTATCAAAATGTTATGGTCAGCTCTGATGTTGCTCAAGCTGTTTGCCCAAACAAAGCCATCACAGATTCGGGTAGTCCTTACAGGATGACCTAGTCTGACACCTCAGGTATCAGTGCCTGTATCAGTGGTGAGTTATATAGAGCTAGAAAATGTAGTTTCAACTACTGTTGAACTTACAAAAAAACAACTCCAAACCGTGTAGAGGAACTGAAAATACTCACAAATCCATGTTAAATTTGTAAACTTTTTCAATCAAAAGGGGAGGGAAAAGAATCCCTTAAAAATGAAACATGTTCTTTCAGGCTGTAGGTTTTTGTGTCCCACTGGTGACAATATTGGATCTGGTCTACAAAAAAGCCATTTCCTCTGGGTAGATATTACTAAAAAATTTGGAACCAGTAGAAAACAGACTTGAAGACCTTCATTCCCAGGTCTGTAGAGCAGAGGTTTCTCCTCTCAGACCTATTTACTTCCTCAACTACAAACTGAAAGTGACTGGTTCATAAACATTAATAAACTTGGTTAATAACTGTGCCATTTTTTTTCTGGTAAACTCTATGTAAGTCACTACAGATAATAACACTGAGTATCCTCATGGTGAGAGATTTGAGGCATCTAACAGGAGCCAGCTTTTCAAGAATATGTGTTTCATTCCTGTCATTTTGAATACAAATAGCTGCATAATAACTTATGTGCTCCTTCCACATCTGCCTAGTATGTCCCTTATTTTGCAAAAAATTCTATGATGAGGTACTTAAAGCAAAAGTTTTTGTTTTGTTGTGCAACCCTACCCCATCCTGTCTTTGACTGTAAGGAAAGACTAAACTCTCCAAGCTACTGTAGAAAGGATACAATGATGTCCTGTAAATCAAGAAGGCAATCTTACACACCCATGTAAATCTTTACTATGCACGTATTTCCTCAGTTGTGTCACCAAGACTTAGTTACCTTTAGACCTGATCCAAAATGTGAAAAGGATGCAAGAAATATTTACTGGAATTCATACTGTGTTAGAAAAAAAGCAAAGAAGGGAAGTGACTACAGTTAAGAGTTTATAATTTACTTTATTATGTATTTAATTATAGTAATGTACAAAGAATATTAATTATTAAATATATGATTTTTATATGCATGTAGAAGTGAATTAATATAAAGGACACTAATACTATGTGAAAAGGTTTGGAATAAGCTAGGAAAAAGTGAAAAATGAACTGACAAATAATTTTCTAACCATTACTGAAAACATATGTGTAGATCTTATTTCATTTAATATCAAACTCTTAAACTTGAAATATTTTAAATATACGCTTTTTAGTAATGATATTAGAATATGAACTAAAACTTGATGATTAAAAAGAACTCTAGCGCTTTCATTTTACCTTAAAACTTGAAAACTTTGAAAGCTCCGAAGTTATATTTTAAGACTTCATAGGATAATGAAGTTTAATTTAGATTATTTTCATTCTTGCTTATTAGAGGTATCTAAATCTATCCTGACTCGAACTTTTTATTATGAATTCATGTTACTTTCTTAGCTGTTCCACACAGTCTATTGAGTATTTGATGGGGGAGGGTACAGATGTAGTTTTAGATATGGTAATATTAGGTGACTTGTAAAATCTCATTCACTGTAAAGTGTCTGCCCAAGGCCTGAACTTAAGTTAATGGAAACTGTGTTGAGTGTTTCCATCATCCTAAGCAGATATTTATTAAGTCCTGAGAGTATTACTAATTGTGAATCAATTTCAATTTTCTTGATTAATTTCATTTTTCAGTAGCTATGCTATTCTTGTTCCCTTTCTTTTTCTTTGCAAATGTATTTTTAATTTGCAATCTTATCGACCATGTTAAGCTGTCTTCATATTATAAGCAGTTAATACCTCACAGCTTCCTCAATAAATCAATCACAACCATCTATCCCACATATTTCATATTACGTAGTCATTTACTTTAGTTTAAACAACAAATTTCATTAACTGGAAGCCATTTGTTCACGTTCCCTAGTGCTGCACAGCTCAAAATGAAACCAGTGCATAGGACAGATAAACACATCAAACCATACAATGCAGGGGAAGTATGTGAGGATCTAAATATTTTAGATCCCTGTAATGCAATGGCCATCAGACTGCAAGGATCTCTGAAAAATCGATGGCACTTCAGTAACTATGTGTTTTATTTCATAACTGCTTAGTCCAGAACAGATTTTAAGAGGCTGAGTGTACAATCCCGTGATTTCCAGAGTAGAAGTTATACCAAAGTGCTGTGTCACAAACTGGAGTTTGTCACTTCATGACTGTGAAATTTCTGAGACATTGTTGGATGTTGCCATGTGAGAATGACTGAGTGTAATTTTTCCATTCTTTCTTTCTAAGGATGAAAATGAGTTTTGTGGTGTTTTGTACATCTTCAGTTCTTCAGTTACCAGTAGAGCAGCTGGTTCTAAACAGAGAAACCTTTCAACTGTGCCATTCTTAGAAGTACTGGTTTTGTACCCCATTAAACTAAAAACTCAAGTAAAAAATTCAAAATGTTGAGGAAAAACCAAGAATAATGGGAAATGCTGAATGACCCAAATCATTCCAGTGGTGATTTTGTACTTTGCCTTTTTGTCCAGCATTTCTGTTGTCTCCTAAAGGCTGATGCTCCACAGATATGCTTGGGAAGTGTTTGATTTACCATGTAACTTATACAGTCTCTGGATGCAGTGGTATTCCTGTCACCTGTCTCTCGTGTCTTGTCCCCAGGGATTTGCAAATTCACTTTGCCTGATCTCAATAGACACAAGTTGTACAGAATATTGAAGCTAACTGAATGCTAATCCACTTTTGTTTGATCTCTTTTAGAACTGCAGCTCAGTTCATCACACTCAATAGTGCCCCAGTAAGATTAATTTTTTATTCTGCTTTCAAGAGTGTTCTCTAACCCCATTGCAGATAAATGGAAAATTATTGGATATCCAACTTAAAGTTAATACTCCTACATAAGCATTACATTTCTGTCCAATAAGTCTTTACCCTACCATTGTTACAAATGACAGCAATATCAGAAATGAAAGACATTTTTTCAGTTTGTCTGTTCTATGTCTGATTGCCTCCCACAGCAGCTAAGGAGAGGGAAATGTTTGGAAAGAAATGTGTTTGTAAAATCACAGAATTTGGCAGAATGAGTCAAGGGCAGATGTAGTGTTTGAAACTACTTTTAATTCTCTTTTTAACTGACTGAATGCAAATATGAGTCTCATGAAAGAAAAGCACAGTAAGTCATTAGCAAAAAAAAAGCAGCACAATCCAGATTCACTTACTCCTCCTGTTGTTTCTTATGTTCTTGTTTTCCTTTGTCTTTCTTGTCATGATGAGTGCAGAAATGAATGGCCTAATTAAAGCTGAAACCCTGTGAAGTTTCCAGAAATGACTTTCCACACAATCTGTAATGTTGTTAGAATTCTCTTAGCTAATGTAATAATATTTACCTTAGATAAAGGCTATTTTGGTTGTATTTTTTAACAGGCTCTTACTGTGACTATTATGTGTTAAAGATTTATGCAATGCTGTGCTTCCTAAAGCTTTAAGGCCTCCACTATGCCAGGAGTGCTTTGAAATTTCAGGTCATTTTTCAGTCTTATGCCTCATGGAGAAGGAAAACTATTTGGGGCCAGTAAAAGCAAAATGGCACATATCTTCATTGATGAAATTAAGGTTTGTTTTGTATCCTGAAGACAGCAAACAGCAAATTAAAAGGATGTACTTTTTAGGTAATGACTCAAAATAATTGGAAAATTAGTCTTTTTCCTTGGAAAATTTCCACTTCTCAATGAAAAGTCTAAATCTGTCAAAAACTCTTCTGGCACAAAACTTTGGAAATATTGCTGTAACTTCTACCGAGATTGATAGGCAAACTCCAGAAAGCATAGTGCAGAGGAGACAGTGAAGATGGGAAGAAATCACACTACAATGTAGCAAAATATACAAAGAAAAGCACTTCAAATTTTTATGGCAACATTCAGTTTCTGTACATCTGATTTCTCAATTTTATGTTTATGGAGAACTACAGATACTTTTGCAAACTTGTCATTTTAGACACAGTTCTATAAAACAATCTATTTTTTATTTTTAGAGGATAAAGTAATTACAGTTGTTTTCTGCCTAATGGTGAAGAATAAATGACAGCAGTAATGAAATATTACCCAGAAGGGACCAAACTTTTTTGCAGATCACCTCATTAGTTTGTTTCCAAAATATGTTGACCAGAGTGAAATTGCAGCACGTGACTGGTTGTAGTGACAAACATCTGTTGTCTTAGCTCCAAAAAGGCTTTTGGGAGTGGGTAAAGACAAACAGTTCTTATTTAATCAGGTTAAATGTAACCTGAGAGATGTTTTTTGTCATCTGTGGTCTTGTCCCAATCTGCTGTTACTCCTTAAAAATTACTTAGGGGGTTAAGTTTCCCTTTAAAGTTGCATGATATTTTAGTAAAAGAATTATTTCCATCTGCTTTGCAATGATTACAAATGTGGTAGCTGCTGATCATCAAACAAAAGCAACCAACCAGCTAAACTTATCTGTACTCCAGAAAAACACCCAAGGGACTGAGCAGTCCTATCTTAAATATGGTGCTTCCAGGGGACAATGTAGATGTAGAGTAAAACTTAGCTGAAGTTTAAAAACCGTTCATAACTTATTATGATAAAAAGGAGGCAAATGGATTTAACATGTGTTTGCTAGCTTCCAGGTAACCTGTTGTTTTTCTTTCCTCAACAAAAGGAAGTGTTCAAATAGCTATCTACAGTGGCAACATAAATTAATTGTGCCAACTGAACAGAATTAATGTTTTGCCAAAATAAAATAAATTCTCCTAATTCCTAAATAAATTATATTTCTAGTGACTATGAGCCATAGTGTCCCTCTTACCAGTGGAGCATTAGGATTGCATCAGATCTGTGAATCCCATATTTTGTCAACTTTATAAATTCAGCATTTGGAGTTACAAAAGTTGTAGGTGGATATTGATCCCTTACAAACAATATAATGGAAGCCAGATCTGTGCAAGAAATCCCTGGAACTACTCCTCATGAAAAGGAAAATAGGATATTTCTGTAAGAAAGGACTCAGGGAAAGAATCCTCTTTCTGGATTCTCTCCATTACTAATAACTGGCAGGACTTTGGTTCTTCAGACTTGGGGCAAGCACTGTCTATCTGTCCCTAACTGAGAGTCAGAAAGGTTTATTTCAAAAAACAATCTTGCTAGAGAAGCAAGAGGTGGATTTGCCTGTAAAGACTTGAATGGAATTCATAGAATCACAGAACTGTTTGGGTTGGAAGGGACCTTAAATATCATCTAGTTCCAAGCCCCTGAGTGGGCAGGGACACCTCCCACTAGATCAGGTTGCTCAGAGCCCCATCCAACCTGGTCTTGAACACTTCCAGGGTTGGGACATCCACAACGTCCCTGGCTAACCTGAGCCAGTGTCTCACCACCTCCATAGTGAAGAATTGCTTCCTAATGTCTAGCCTGAATCTGTCCTCTTCCAGTAGAGAACGTAGAGTATCCCATTAATCTCATTTGTATTTAGAGAAATCTGTCTTTAGGATAAGATGTCCTTGGTCTCATTTCACTGCTCCTCTGGACAGGGATGTATTTCACTCTTTATTTTTAATAAGAATTTCTCCATACTGTTTAGAGCATATCACCACATAAATAACAGATGTTTCCCTGATTTTTTTTCTATATTGGAGATTAGCAGGGTGTCCACATATTTCCAGATATTAGCAAATGTAAGGAAGAACATGTTTATTTTTTATGTGTTTTTCTATTTATTTTCAGAATTACTTAAGTGAAAACCATGAAGTTAGATTTCTTTTTTTAACATATGCTGCAGTATGAAATGGAAATTTGCACTTAGCCACTTTATGGTGTCTTGGTATGTGTGTTTGTATCCATACTCGGTGAACTTGGCTGCAAAATGTTTAATTATTTTTTATTGCATGATAAAATACCAATAACTTCACAAAATCTAAATAGATTCAAAGGCTTTAAAATGGCAACTTGCATGCCCCAGGATTGCCTCTGTGAGGTTTAAGATTTCTGGTGCTTAATGTGAACATCTTTAGATCAATAGTAATAGTAGACATGAATGGACATTGCGTTGCTTTTAATCTATTTTTTCATTTCAAGAAACAGAAAGGAACACCTAAATATTGGAAACTAAAAAAAAGAAATCTAGTGCATGAACAGAATAAAAGTATGTCAAATGCATCATACTCAATTACTGCTATAAACCTATTTTCTTTTCGTGGAACTCTGTTAGACTTTTAAAACTACCTTTTATTTCTTGTCTTGGGAACTAGCATGCAGTAAATGAAGTGGGATACACTGGAGTGTATCCGTTTGGCTTCTCTGAAATCTGCTCCAATACTTAATGATATTTTCAATGGTGTCTTGATTTTTGATTATGGGAAACTTATGTGGTTTAAAATCTATTAAATTTTACCAGTAATGCAGGCTGTGAAATACTACTTGCAAATGCCATTTTTGAGTGATGTTCCCTTAGAAGTCTTTTCTTTCTGGTAAGTGCTATATCAGCTTCATGTATATGAAGAAAAACTTGCATCCAGTGGTCCGTTAAGTCAATTACCAATGTCTATTCCTAAGAGGAAAAGGATCCTCTGAGAGGTAACTCCATCTATTTTCTTTTATAAAGAAACAGATTTTTGATGCAAAAATTCAAGGTTAGAATAATGTCTCTAGGTATAGATCCTTTAAATTGTGAATACTTTTCTCTAGAAAAGGTATTTAGTATTAAATAAGTGTATCAGTTTTATAAAATACTGCTTTTCAGCTTTTAAGTTAGATTACATACTATCATTTCTACTCCTTCCACAAATCATGTGCTGCAAGATAGAGGCAAGTGTTCATGTCTCCTGTATTCATGATACCACCTGGAGCTTGCACTTTTTACTTCTTTTTTTTTTTATCTTGATGTACCAGATTGTAACCAAGTACCTACTTTTAAATATGGTTTGCCTGTATTAGATAGAATGGTGTTACCACATGCTTTTTCTTCAACATTTTGATAACTTGTGTATAGTTTAAGGCAACGACTGTGTGGATCATTTGGTAGGATCTTGTAGTAGCTGTGATGTAACGAACTTTTATCATTTTTGCCTAAGCTCTTTTGATTTGTTGAGTTAGACCCTAATCTTGCAAATACTTATCAGGCAGATAATTTACAATAATTCACTGCTGTATGAAGGACTGGGTTCAGAGAGACATTCTTGAGAAATGGGCCCATGTGAACCTCATGAGGTTCAACAAGACCAAGTGCAAGGTCCTGCACTTGGGTTGGGGCAACTCCCAGTATCAATACAGACTCAGGGATGAAGGGATTGAGAGCAGCCCTGCGGAGAAGGACCTGGGGGTATTGAAGGATGAAAAACTTGACATGAGGCGACAATGTGCACTTACAGCAGAAAGCCAACTGTATCCTGGGCTGCATAACCTGGTAGAGCAGGTCCCAAAGAGGGCCACAAAAATTATCAGAGATCTGGAGGACCTCTCCTGTGAGGAAAGACTGAGAGAGTTTGGGTTACTCAACCTGAAGAAGAGAAGGCTCCAGAGAGACCTTATTGCAGCCTTTCAGTACTTAAAGGAGGCTTATAATAAAGATGAGGACAGATTTTTAATAGGGTCTGTAGTGATAGGACAAGGGGCAATGGTTTTAAACTAAAAAAGGAGAGATTGAGACTAGATCTAAGGAAGAATTTTTTTACAATGAGGCTGGTGAAACAGTGGAACAGGTTGCCCAGAGCAGTGGTAGATGCCCCATCCCTGGAAACATTCAAGTTTCAATTGGACTGGCCTCTGAACAATCTGATCTAGCTGAATATGTCCCTTCTTATTGCAGGGGTGATGGACTAGGTGACCTTTAAAGGTCCATTCCAACACAAGCTATTCTGTGATTCACAATCATTCTTTAACCTTCATGACTATACTTTCAGTTATGGTGTAGCCAGATTTTACACTGATTAGTAAGCTGCGATGGATTTACAGGAATAAAAAGCCTTTCCATAAACTTCATCCCAGTCCTTTAGACTCAACATGGAAAGTGTGATCCTTGATACGAAAATAAAAATTTTTCCTCTCCACTTCCAAGTTCTGGGGTGTTTAGGATCATGAATTCTGACTGGAACATTGCAGTGAACACAGTTTACAAAATGTGGATTTAGGTTTGAATCCCGCTTCCTCATAGTAGGTACATGATGATAGGTTTTGTAGAGAGGAAGGAAGAAAACGGGCATAAATCCTCAAGTTTGGAATATGACTTCACATAGTCACCCTGGCTAATCCAATGATAAAGTTTTTCAGTAGCTGTCTTCAGGAGTGACATTTTTTATGAGTAAGCAGGCTGTGTCCAGTGACTAGGCACTTTATGCATCCCAGATATTTTATTAGGAGATTAAATAATTAATTATTTTTAGTGGTTTTAACTCAACTCCACTGAACAATCCATACATGAGCAGAATCTTAGTGTTTCTCTGAGCTTTGAATATCTTTGTATTTGTCCAGCTTCCCATACAAAATAAGACAACTGTTACCTTTGAAGTAGTTGAAGAACTTAATAAACTGTTTTGAAAAGGTATCTAAGATATTCTTCAGAGTAAACATGAGGTTTTCAAAAAGTTGTTTCATTTTACTTCAGTAAAGTTATGTATACTCAAGTGAGAGGACTAATTTGACTGTGCTTGAGTTGTTAGATGGTTCAATGTTAGTAAAATCACTATCCTTGTTTTGCAAATGAATAAGCCAGATCTTAGAGGATTTTAAGTTTAAACACTAAAAATAAAATGTTTCTTAGTGTTTGCATGTTTCTAAAATTAGGAGTTCTGAATATTCCCCAAATCAGTGGGATGCTTATTCCAAAAGTTTGTGCTGACTAAGCTTTTCAACATCTCATAGCTAATTAACAGCATAGCCTTTCTTTGAACTCAGTCCTTTTCCTTAGTTAGGGAATGACATTTCCAGTGTTGTTTGCACGTGCAATCAGCTAATTTCAACCTAACGTTTTTGAAACTAAGTTCTTCCCAATCTGTGCTCAGTTCGAATTGATGCTGAGTCAGATCCTCTCTCAGCAGTGCCCACTGCTTCCTTTCCAACTGCTACCTTCCTTCCCAAAATGGATACGTTTAGCCAAGACTCTTCTTGCCAGATGCTGCCTCTTTTAGCTTGTTTTTTGATTGGTTTTGCTTTGTTTTGCTTTTTTTTTTTTTTTAAGGGACTGAAGAGAGCCAGTAAGAAGGCGCAGGAGATAAATCTTGAAATAAGGGAGCTGTTAAGCTGAAGCCCTGTTCTCAGAAAGGGAACAGAACAACTCAGATCCAGCTCACTCTGTTTCTCTCCTTGTGAATAATGCATCATTCCATCAAGAAAGTTGCTCCTACTCAGCTCATACTGAGTGGCAATACCATGCTGCTTACAATTGGAGCAATGTCCAAAGAACACAGAAATGCAGGAGAAACATTTTTTCTTCTCCCCATGTACAGTCAACAGCCTGTAGCCCTAGGGAATATTTGATCTGATGCAGCACCACAAAGCTTGTATTTGACTGGAGTGCAGATTATACCTCACAGTGCTGGATGTACTGCACTGAACTTCAGATATGATGTCTTTGAGAATAAGTATTGCTATTATTAATTTATGAGAGACAAGAAAAGTAAACTCTTTATTTTGAAGAAAGCATGCTTATAAATAAACTCTAGTGTTAACAGCTACTATTAGTTGCATGTATTGTCCTTGTCATCATGGAAAGCATCAAGTTATTTAGATGCCTTTTGAGTTTAGTTTAGGATATACTGATCTAACTACCTATCATGAATTATTCCAGTAGGCAGAGACTTAACCTAAAATGAGTAGGTGATATGTATTATAGGCCACACAGGATTCCTGTGATATTTTTAGTCCAAGCTGGTGATTGTGCTGCAGCTCCCTTATGGTCATTCAGGTTTCTTTCTTCTAGACACTGGGTAGGAGAAAAGAGGGATTACAAGAGTCTCAATATTCTCTCCACATGTGGGGTTAAAAATGGTTCAGAAGCAAAGCCTGTAAGTGTTTCCAAGTTTCCCACAGTAGATGTAGTTAAAAAATAAAAGCATCAAGGACTGAAAAAAAAATAGAGGTAAAGTAATATGTTTTCAAAATTAAAGTAATCGATTTGGGAAGACTACTTGTATTTGGGACATATGTGATACAGAACAATTTTAACTATATGTAATTATAATTGGATCATCACATAGAAAGCTACTTATAGAAATTAAGAAATCTAAAAATATTTTATTTTCAGCTAATTGAAATTCAATTAGACCACTTGTTAGCAGAAAAATTCAGCTTGACATCCTTGAGAAGTTGAAATTGTCGTTGAAATTCTGTGACATACAGCTACTGCTCATTAGCCAGTGGATAGATTAATTAATCATGGCAACCCAACTGAATATTGTGATATTTTGAAACAGAACAAAAAATCCATTGTAGATATCAGTAAAATTTTGAGTATTAATGCTAATAGAGAGTGGTATCCTATTGTTAGGCAACAATTAGCAGTGGTGTTTCATTGTTATCCCACTTCCACCAGATTTGCACCGGTGCCGAAGTAGTGATTTAAGGGCAACTAGTTTTCCCAGCCTGCAGATATTATGGCACTTGCAGAGAATTTATCAAGTACCTTGCTAGCTTATGAATGCATAAAATCTGATTATTTTATGTAGAAATCTTTCTTCCTATATTACTTTTTCATTTTCTTTGCAGAGTAAAATATTACTGTATTTGTAGCCAAATAAAAGCTTCTTTTTACAGTTGGATACTGTTCAGGTACAAGCCTGACTCAAGCATCATAGTTTCATTTTGCCTGTATTTTCTCCTATAGTCTTTCAACATGTAGCATGTCTTTCAGAACTGTTACTGTTTGTCATCATCACTAATGGTCCTGAACCATTCTGTGTAGGTAGCTGCTCGACTCAACGGATCAGCCTTCATCTTCTAGTAGTTATGTGCATTAAATCTCATTGACTAACACTACCATTACCTTATACGCCGTGTGTGCCCGTGAGACAAACCCCCCTCCTTGCTTTTTTGTATGATCTAGCACTGTCAGTTATCCTCCATCTTGAATTCCTCTAAACCAGTGTAATAGAAGACTGTTCACTAAAATAACAGAAGCCATGTAGATAACAGTCATTTAGAGATTAGTTTAGGTGCACGCATCTACTAAGCATAAACTGAGCACAAAAAATGTCTATATTAATTTGAGATTATCCTTTTGTAAGCATATATACGTATACTGCCTTCAAGAAGAAGTAATGATAATGAGAATTGCATTTTAGTGTTTTCAGAATGGAAATTATCAAGTTATCACAATGACACCAAATATTTAAAACAAAAGTCAAGTGAATAAAAAGTTCTGTTAAAATTTGGGAAAAAAAGAACAATGATATGGGAGTATTACAAATGAGAGTGTGTGTACGTATATGTAATGGAAAGAAATATCCAATCAGATTATGTAACACTTTGATCACTCTTCCCCCACCTCCTTCCCATGACTAAATATTGACAAGGGTCTTGACAAATCTTTGTTTTAAGTCACGAACTGACAAAAATCAGAGAGAATGATTTCTTGTAAATTCTTTATGAGGAGAAAACATTTGACCACAATCCTTCAGAGCTCAGCCAAGAGCAAGGAGCAATGCTTAGTTAATGCAGCCTTAGCCAGGGGCACATGCTGATATTAGCAGAAATAGATTTTGACCAGCAGAATAAAAATGTTAGATATCTATGTTAATGCTTTTGGAGCAAGGTTACAGGGATTGAAAAAGACACAGCAAAAAGAACACACTGCCAGAGGTTTTCAATAACATTTTCCTACTTAAAATTTATCTTACCCTGTTAAAAGCAGCCTCAATACAGACTGCTGAGATTGCTCAGAGCAATTTTTGAGCGAAGACTTGAGCACTGTGTGCTCTAAAGTATGGTGGCCTTCACATGGCGTGTAGATTGGCCTTTGTGTGATGCAGATGAGAAGCATATTGGTTTTATGACCTACCTCTCTGTGTGTCTGTGTGCCTTGCAGCATTCCCTGCCATCCCAGCTAATGAATGGTACAGTTCAGAGAGACTTTGGTATCTTAAGTCCTTCATGAACTTCCTCCTACTTTTCTTCACAATTGGTGATGTAGATTAAAAAGTGCTTGAAGGACTGGTAGTTCAGCTTCTCTGCTTTCCAGTCTTTAGGAGTCCTGCATTTATTCTCTAGGACATAATTATTCATCAATCAATCAGTCAGTGGAAAGATTTGAGGATTAATTCAGATGTGTTCTCTTTCACATACCCAAAGCAAAGTTGTGGGACTTTCATTATTTTGCTGTTTGGTCCCAGAGGAAAGTATGATTAAAATGTTTTCGGCTTATTACAGTTATGATAATAACTTTGTTTGCTTAAAAAAAAAAATAAATAAATCATTATCTGCCAGCACTGTAATTATAGAAATAGTGCACTGTTGCTAATGCTGTCCTCATTCCAACAAGCTTTGGTTAATTCAAATGTCTTTGCTTTTGAAAAAGGTTTTTCTTTGATGTATTCATATTGACCTGTCACTTAAATGCTGGTATTTCTCTTCAAATCCACATTAGCTTTTAGGCAGATATATAATGAAAAAGAGGTAAGCTATCCTTTCCATCTAAACAGGAATTGAAAAAAAATGGAGATTCCTGTATTTCAGCAAATGACATTCTATCTGGACGTAGATTCTTCCTGATTCCTCCAAAAACATACAAGACTTCATAGTTGTTCTTCACACTCATGGCTGTATAGATGTTAATCTCTTTCAAATGTTTTCTCACAGACAACTGTACCACTCGTGTGTCAAACAGTTTGGGGGGTGAGAGAGAAAGAAAACCCCAAAATTGATAGAAACGAAATGGAAATAAACAGATATTTTAACGTAGTTATCCTGATACAGCATACATATTTCTAAAAGGATAATTCAGTGAGAAAAGGAACGAGAGTGCTAGGGTTTTATTGATAGGTGTTCCACTGCCCACAGTTATCCTGTTCACCATAATCCCTCAAAGGAAATTTGTCTTTATAACAGCTATTAGCTCATGTGTTATTCTGTGTAATATAAAGAGGGTTCATCTATCCTCTACATCCAAACTCAGCAGGCAGTCTCTCTGTTCTTAAGTGTCTGGCTTAAACTGAGCCTGTTTACACTGCATCTGACATTTTGAACTGCAGAATGTGACAAGCTTACACTGCCTCTGAATCAGCTCATCTGCTGATACTGGGAAAGAGCAAGATGATGTATGAAACAGGTTTTAAATAGATTATTACATATTTTAAAATATACACAATGCAGTTACTTTAGGAAGAGCATACAGTATGTGGTTTTACTTTATTTTGTGTTTTCATTTTGTTAGAAGACTGTGTTGTATTATTCTTGGTTCTTATAATATACACTAGGTACCAAAACGGGTAAATCCTTTTCCATCACCATGACGTGGCATTTGTAAGTATAAAACCCAAACTATTGCTCAGAAAGTTAATATAATACCACGGTCTCAAATGTTCACGGTCTCCTGTTATGACTGAGACCTCAGCTTTACATCTAAGTGCCAAACAACTAGCCCCTACTCTACTGGCACTATCTCCAGTGCCTCTAGTACCTCCCGTTCACCTCACATTCAGAAACTGCCTGTAGGGAATGATTAATATGTTAGTACATAATGCTACCACAATAAAAATGTTCAAGTGCCTTTAAGGATCTAGCTAAAAGCCATTGTACAAGGAACTTTCAAGCTGAACTGACCAACATTAACTGTTTTAAGCCAACACTGTAATTCACTACAATTTATTTTTGTGTTGTGCCACCCTTCATAAACAGCTCCCTCTAAATGGAATGTGGTGGGTATTACTTACAGTCCAGCAACTGTATTTTGCATGCAGTTGTGATTGCTGACATACAGCCTTGGATGTCTAACAAACAGCAAATCTATTAGTGTTTGAATTCTTGAACAACTGAATCTGTCATACAGGCTTTTGTCACCACATCTTGATTATTGTGCCTTCATTTTCTCTGGTTGATAAATATGATTCTTCCCCTCTCCTATCTGTTTGGAGTGATGTCTCAGATTTTTCTTGCTCAGCGTTTTAGCTAAGGAACTAGAAGTATCAAGGGAACTAGTTTTCTGGGTCTAAGAGTTCTTTTCATTTTAATTATTCTGCATGCACCTTCACATTCAAACTCAACATTTTTGCCTGGAGATATATAAATTTATGATAGTGGCTAAATTCCTTATTCACTAAGATTATTTCCAGTCCTGCAGACAGACGTGCTGTGACCTACTGTTTCCCTTTCCTCTTCTGCTTAGTCTGTGTTTCTGTTTACTTCAACAGCACATAGCACAGTGATGTCCTTGGCTGTGGCTAAGACTGGAATACACAATTATAACATTAATTCTAATGATTGTGAAACTGGGACTGTTAGTTCCTGAAAATAGGTATTTTAAATGAATTATAGAGATGCCTGTTATAACATCTGCGTGACACATCTGTATGCTAGTTGTAGTATTTAAATCTCTGTACAGCAGGGGGCAAAGTGACTCAAAAGAAAAAGGAACTAAATGAAGATGTAGATTTTGGCCATAAAAAGTAGGTTTCTGATAGTGACAAGTTTTCCTTCTTTAAGAAAATGTCATGAACATAAAATCCTTGATTCAGAATAAAACCTGAGCCTAGGGCAGTCCTGAAAATAAAAAAATTACTTCTATTGGGTTCTCAGTGGCTACAGAGAAACACTATGTCCTAAAAAAATACTTTCTGTAATTTGAAGCTCTAGAAGAGAAGAATAGGCTAGACTAGACTATTTCAGGTGGGTGGGACCTACAATGATCATCTGGTCAACTGTCTGACCAGTTCAGGGCTGAGCAAAAGTTAAAGCACTTCATTAAAGGCATTGTCCAAATACCTCTTAAACACTGACAGGCTTGGGGCATTAACCACCTCTCCAGGAAGCTGGTCCCAGTGTTTGACCGCCCTCTTGCTAAAGAAATGCTTCCTAATGTCCAGTCTAAAGAAACCATGGCTTAGAAAGATTTTAATACTCTTTTGCCACTTTCAATTTAAATGCAAGCTCCAAGATGCTAATCTTATTTTACAGCATAAACAATTAAAAAGGAAAGCTTTTATTTAGCATCAATGTGGGGCTAAATTTTTGAAGAACTTTTGAAATTCCTCCTCTGTTGCATGTTTTAGGGAACTATGGATGTTTGTGCCATGTCAGTGTTAGGCCACTTGATTCACTACACTTTCATTTACAGCATGTGTAGTAAACCTAATTAGAGTTGGCTTTTACCTAAAACCCCAAAGACACATGTGCTGAGTTCTTTGGGAAAGTGTTCCTCAGAATGCACATATGGGGGTCTAAACTGTCCAACAGTAATAATAAATAAAACTCAAGGGTTCCTATAGGTAAAGGGCTGAGGAGCCCTGGTTAAACATTTAACTTCCCTTCTCAGACCTATCTTTAACTCAGAATATCTAAGGTTTTTTTTCCCATTATAGCACTTAATTAACATAATTGTATTTTTTTCCATAAAAAATGGGTTCAGCTCTGTGCTGTTATATGCAACCTTTCCTTATGACTGTGGCCATGTCTGTGAGCTAAAAAATCAGAACCAAGGGAACAAACATTTCAGATTAGCACTTCACTCACATAAAACTAAGTTTGCAAAAAGATCTTGGGAAAAAAATTAATTGAAGACATCATAGTGGTTGTGATTAAAGTGAACATTCTTTGAGCTTTATAGTCACCAAATCTCACATATGGAAATTACAGTTGGTCTTAATCTGCTTTCAGAAGACTGGTGCTAATATTAAAAAGTAATGAACTAACAAGATGGTTTGTTAATTCCACATAAAAGTGCTAATTATACTTCATTTCCTGCCTGGAGCTAAACCCAAGAGACATTGCCTAGGAAACTGTTAAATAAGTTGCTTCACTTGAAATGTGAATAGATCTGTAGTGCCTGATGGATTTACATTTAAGGAGTTGTGTGCCACAGAATGCCTTTGAAAGTGTGGCAAACAAAGGAGTACTACAAAGAAATGTGTTTAGTTCACAAAGTGTATTATTAATGTATCTGTGGTTCTGACTACCTCATGAAGAGGAAAGGGTTCATTCTTTGCTGCACTTCCCCTACAATGTCAGTGTGTAGCATAGTACGATACTGCAATTATGTGTTAATTGTTATAGTAAGGCTTTAATTTTTTAACACCACAATGATGGTATTTTTTCCTCCAGAAGGTGCACTCGTAATATACTTCCCCCTTATGTCACGCTGGCTGTGCATATTTCTAAAGTGTTTTACTTTGCATCCCTACTGACATTTGTCTCTTGTGTCTTAGGGACAGGTGCAACCTGAAAGAGTCTGCAGAACTGTCAGCATGATAACTGAAACCTTGGGGGGAAAAAATTAATTCACACCTTTTTTTGTTTTCTACTATAAATCTACCCTCTTTTGCCTTTCTAGGATAAAATATGAAATCTAAAAATGCTGTTGTACTTGATCCTTATTCTGGGTGTATAAACTGCATGTACGCAGTTGAAAAAAGAATACTAATAATGCTAATTAATACTAATGGTTAGACCTTACATCTGTAATAATTTAAAAGCAAGTTAATATTATCTTTTCTCAAAGATATGACATAAGCTAAATGTTATTATCTGCAGTGTTTTTTCTAATCCAATTAAATGATTGTTATGGTTAGGAGGAAATCTGATTACTGTTAGGGATATCATAGAATGGCTCATCTTATATGCAATTTTCTTTTAAAATTTCCTCGTGACCAAATGTAGGAGGAAGACCTCTGTAGCACTGAGGAGGGGAAGTAATAGAAAATACAGGAGCATATGTGAGAGGTTGGACATGTGCCTTTCTGATTCTGACTTTCTAAATTAAAGAAGCTTCAGGAAGACTTCATCATACATTTTACCCACATCTTTTTTGAAGAGTGGGTTGTTTTTCTTTTGCAGAATGGAAACATTCCTATGGAGCCTGGAGAGTAAAGTCCCTTGAAACCTCCCCTAATTCAAACTTTATGGGTGGGTAGGAGGAGTGTAATATCTCTAGACAGATGGGGTGTTATTACAATTTCTTGTTTCCATGTTAAATACTGTGTTATTAGGCTAGTTTGTCAGGTAAGATTGTTATTTAGATGGCTTTATTTCTAACTTGTTACAGAGCTATTTAGGAATTATTGCAGTGGAAAATTATTGGAGTGTGGAAAATTCTACTCAACTTGTATGGCTGGTACTTTCTGAGGACTCTGTCTGAGGGGCACAGCTGTGGTAGCAGAGTGCCAGGAGCAGAAAGTCCAGCAGGAAGGGACACCCATGCCTCGGGAGAAATGGTCCATTCTTTTGCATCTGGCAAAGCCAAATGCAGCGCAAGCATAAAGAAGACAGCTCAGATGAAATAAACTGTTAAATGAAACTACTAAAAACATTCACAGTGCTTTGCCTGAGAATACAGGTGTTTAATGCATTACATGAAAATGTTATTAATAAATGCAAGCAAGTTTAGTAGAGAAACCTTTCCAAACATGAGATGAGTTTGTGTTGAGTTTGTAGAGACAGAAGTAGACAGCTTATGCACAGTAATTCAAGTAATGAAAAAGGAAAGAATGAAACTAGTACCAGAAAAACATTTTAATTTGTGTAAATATATTATGTTCTATTGGTGAACTTTAAAGAATACCTACTATATAAATATATTTGGCTTTAAAAAATAATTTATGTCTAGAGTTAGCCTTTATACTGCACAAGTGACCTATTAGTAATAGAAGTTTCTTTTTTAAGGAATAATCAACACTCAGGCTGTGACATTTTCCATTGTCTTCAGCACATTTATAATAGTATGAGTTCCTGATTAGCTATTGAGTGACTTTAAGAACTCAAAATATATGGCCTTTTTTACATAAGGGAGGCAATAATGCTTGCTATGGGAAGAGCAATAAAACACATTTATTGGCTGCTTGATGAAGACTGCATTGAATAAAAAGAGGTATATCCCTCCTAGCTTCTCCTCTGCAAATTGTTACATTACACAATGGCTGAGAATGTGAAAAAGGGAAATAATAATCTTAGATAACAAAAAAGAGAAAAAGAGTGAATAGTTCTTTTTTTTAAAAAGTCATCAATGTCTGTTATGGCAAAGTGTTTGAAGCAGAAAGTAAATCCTTCATGGGCCTATTGCTCAAAAAAGCTGATTTCATTGATTTTGTCCCATGCTTCTTTTCATTTATGTATGGATACACATTAAAACCCAATTTAAATAGGAAACAGGTAAAGAAATTTGGAGTTTACAGAATTGATTTACTTCATTTTTTAATTTATAGTTTCCATTTAGAATGCTATATTGTGCTGAGAAATATAACAGTTCTGGGAGATTTAGCATAACCAAATTTTTATAAAATTCCTATTAGTTTAAGGAATTATTGAGCTGTAGAATCTTCTATGTGCTACAGTCAATAGCAGAATGGGAGATAGTGTGATACATTTTAATCTAACCGAAGTAATATGAAGAATACAGCTTTATTGCTATTTTATAATTCGTTTAGCTTCTAAAGAAATTTTAAATAATTCTGCTTTTAAATTGTGACTATGCAGTAGTAAAATGGAATGGTGATACGAATGCATTTCTTATTTCTCCTCTATACTGCCATATATTTTCATTAGCTATTAGCATCATTATCTTTGTTATAATAGGAATGTCTTTATATTGCACTCAAGAGTCTAGTTGTATTGTGCAGTAAACACTGACTAAGAAATAATTTGCGAATACTTGCTGATCATGACATAATTCTGCATAAGCCACTTCAGCTTTCCTACTTGAAATCTTCTTTATTGTGAAATGACATGCAAGCCTGTTATTCAATATATTTTTCTTACAATGTCTTACAAGCAGCACTCCTCACTGGCACTTATATCATTATTGTGTGACAATGCAGTGGTTGCAGTATTTCCTCAGGCTGTATCTATAGCTGGGACATGAGCTGATAGACATGGTGTGTGACAAATAGACTGTATAATGAACACATTCACTTTTGACTTCTTCTAAATAGCAAAGGCTCTTAATCTCAAAAGTTAAAGTAGCTTATTTACATTAGTTTTATTCTAGAGACAACCTTTGCCAGAAGACTGAGATATCATTTTTATACCAAGCATAGTTTGGAAAGGATTATAAACTTCTAATAGATTTATAAATCCAGATTTTAACCTTTTCAGTATTCTGCTTTTTGATTGGTTGCCTGATGTACCTCTTCTTCCCAGGTTACTGATGCTGTTAATAGGAGAGAATAGGAATGGCTAATGAATCAAACTATGGGACAGTGAAAAGGTCAAAGTAGTACACTTCACTATTATCTTCCACAGAATATATGAGGCATTAAAATTCTGATGCTGCAATCTTGTGACAAAGAATATAATGAGAACTATAAATACTAAACAGCACAACATGAATCTCTTCTTGTCATAATAACTGTAACAAGCATAAGAGGGAGACAATCCTTAACCCGTTCTCACTGTACTAATAAGACCTCTCCTTGGATGTGGGTGTTGTAAGCATCTGTAATTGTAAGAATGAAAAAAAAGGGATTTTAAAATATAATTGAGTGCAGCAAGGAAGATGGAGATTCAAATGTGCTAGTTTTTGTGGACACTGTCTTCTAGTTTGTTACATTTTTTGCACAAAAGACATTTGTGGATAAATGTTAATAGATAATTACCAATAATGTGAATAAAAATGAGTTTGTGGAAAGGTTTGTAGACCTGAAATGAGGTAATTATCACCCCTTTATAAAGCTATCTACAGACCCGTTTAGTTAGAAAGGTGTTTTTGACATATGTGGTGTTCCTAGTGATTCCTCACTCCTGTGCTCTGAGGGCTGAAGATACAGGAAGCGTTTATCAAACTGGGGCTAAGTCTCCTTGCAACTAGAGTTGTGACCTGTTTTGCTGAATGTATCAGTTCAAGCCACTGTAATTTTTTGGAATAACTTCCAACTCCACAGTGTGCAAAGTACAAGAGGAAGTTCATCTGCAATACCTAGATACCCTTTCAAAATCTTTCTGCTATTTGTCTGATAGGTATTACTAAGAAGGAATAGCTTGTTAAAGAAAAATCTATTAATCTTGAGGAATCTTCTGATCGAGTTACTGAAAACTGCCAGGAAGCAAGAAAAATTTTCAAAACT
The DNA here is from genome assembly GCA_020745705.1 of Hemiprocne comata. NCBI lineage: Eukaryota > Metazoa > Chordata > Aves > Apodiformes > Apodidae > Hemiprocne > Hemiprocne comata. Next base: position 11,064,760 of record CM036597.1, on the reverse strand, counting down.
TCAGCTCACCATCCTTTAACCACTGATTTGTCTGCTAGTTCTCTTGCTTGTTTTCATGAAGCTGTTACCAAGACTGAATTGAGATTAATGTTTAGGTTTTACAATTCTTCTAAAATGTTGAATTTTTGATATTTTGGTGAATTATATACTTGAAGCCAAAACATAAGTATGTCAGACCAAATGGAGTTCCTTCAGGTGGAAGTAAATCCAGGAGGCACTAGCAAAATACTTTGTATAACTGCCAAGGAGATAAAAAAAGAACTATGCATACTGAAAGACTATCTCAGTAGTGGAATCATGGTATTACTACCATAGTATTCAAAGATCAAAAATCAGAAGCCTCTTTTCTTGTAAAATTCTGAGCAGTTTACAGGTCAAGAGATGCAAATCAGCTTTGTACCACTAGTAGTGTCTGCAACATCTCCAATTGCATTTAAGACAAATATGAGACCATGCTTACCTTTCTATAGTGGAGTTATAAATCCACTTACTTTTCTCACAGACCTGTCATAGAATCCAATAAACAAAACTATACTATTCTAAATCTATTGTCTCTTCATCATTGATGATCTTGCAGATTGGCTTTGTGTATCAGATACCTCCTGCAGCCTCTATTTGGCATTAGAAGGGATTGCTGCAATCGCTTGGTGTTTTCTTCCTTGATCCTTGAAATAATTCTTAATTATTTCAAGTTTTCACTGTCCTTATTATGGACTCCCTTGTGTTACGTACTCTGATGTCATTTAATTCTACCTCCTGCAAGGAGCCTGACAGCAAGTTGGACTAATTTTTCTGTCTCAGTGCCTAAGCAACCTAAATCTAGCCATGTGGGTGGTGTGGGGCTTTGGTCTCTTTGGTGTGGGAAAGGAAGGAAGTGGAATGTGAGTAGTTTGATGTAATTTCTAAAACCTGACAAAAGGGGAGAAGTACAGACAGTTAGAGAACAAAGTACCTGGCTTTGTGAGTGCAGGATGGGTAGCAGAAATCGAGAACTTGCCTGAAAAGCAGTAGAGTATTTAGCCTATAATGATTATCCACGGCCTCTCAAACGACCTTCAAACAGACTTCAAAGATTATTCCGGAGTTGCTGAACTATTTTGAGCTTTGTGTTGAAACTCCAGCTGGGAATCTTACATATGCATATTTCATCTTTCTTAATATTGGTAAAGCAGTTAAAAATTTGCCTTATTGCCAAACCAATATTTTTTTCTTGCAGTGAGCTTTATTTAGAACAGAGAAAGGGACATTTAATTTTTTTTGTTTTATTTGTATATAAGAAATGTCTCAAAAATATTTTTAAAAAACTCCAAACAACTAAAATATTGTCCTTCCTGTAGGATGAAGTTTGAAAAATGAAAGATCTGCTAACAGATGTGTCTTAACGCTCTAAGTAGGCCACTTTGGGACAGTGCAGATGTTTCAATTTGGAAGCGTTGCTAAGAAACGATGAAATTGGAAAGACTAGAATTTTTCTAATTAGTAAATAGTAAATGCTTTTAAAAAGTTAAAAGTGTCCATGTTAGAGTTGCCTTGGGATTGTGCTGTCAGTCAGCAGCCATCCTGTATTCACATGAATCACTTCTGTAATTAGGCTAAGAAGGTCAAAGAAGAAAAAGATTGAACTCTTACACTGAGCCAAGGCTAAGAAGTTTCTAGTTAAATCAATAGCAACTACTTCAGCAGCTAAATAGCTCCAGGCATGCCTTTAAAATGCTAATTGTGTTTGTTAGCTGCTGCTTTTTTGCTCTTGCTATGATATGTATAGTTTGTTTGGAACTGGAGGAAAACAGACTGACCAGAGGTAGCATGTAAAGATTATGGGAGAACATTTTATACATAATGTACTATATTAGGCATATCCATTGTGTCAGGTAGATGTAAAAGATTGTAGAGGAGGGTTATTATATTCACTTAGCAGTTGGAGAAGCTTTAGAAAGAAAGAGAAAAGCGAAGTGATTTACAGTAGAACACCAAGCAGTAGGGTTGGAGTGATTTTCTGTCACGCCGTTAACCGTGTTGGGACCTGCAGTGAGAAGGATTTAGTTCTCAACCATTTAAGTACACAAGAGTTTTTCTAGTAGCTGAAATGAATACAGGTCATGTTACAAAACAGAATATTGCCAGTCTGACTAGGATGAAGTGCCTGGATAGAATTTCAGTTCCAAAAAAAGGCAAACAGAGCTATATTAACATGAACATTTAAAAAGTAGTATTGACTGAGGTTCATATGTTCATTATTCACTGCATTAATCATAAAGTAGGCTTGCCAAGACATTTTTTTTCCTACTAAAGACTTGTGACCACATTTCTGATGCTTAGTACTTTCAAACCTCAGCAAATAAATAGCTTTTTTCTTTTTAAGTCTCATGCCCTATGTAACTGGCTGCTGTCATTTTCCTTGTCAGAGAGCTTAAAAGAATAGTAAAACATAATACCCATACATGAGAACTTTTTCATTTCCTTCCATTTAGTGACTGCAATACACAGCAAAGTATGTAGTGTCCTGCCATACAGACAGGAGGCTGGAACCATTTATTTATTTCTTCTCTGTGACATGGCACTCCCCTTTTTGAGACTGCAAATTGTAATCAGTATTTCACCTCTTATGAACTTGCTTAGATTTAGAGTTTAACAGAAGAAAACAACTGAAAGTGTTCAGATGATTAGTTAAATGAGTAAGGAAACATGATGGCTGCTTCCTGTTCCTTTAGAGAATATTTATTTGATTGGCTAAGTGATTTTAATATAATAAAGAATTTCAGTAATAATTTTTTTCTTACACAGCCATATAGACAGTTTGCAAGATGAAGCATAATATACTGCCCATAATTCAGGATACAAGAAAAGGTCCAAAATTAAAATAAGGATAGATGTTCACCGAGAAGACGCAGTCCTAATTCTTTGTTAGATTACACAGTGTTATTGTGTTGCTGTCATTTTTGTTTGGTAAAACTGCCTTTTAATCACTACTGACTAAAGGTCAGTTTCCTTATTTGTGAAGGTCTGTAGGACAAGTAATGCTGCCCTCAGTGTGTGTTTATCTTGTCTTTTGATAAAAAATTGATTTCTTTTTATTGTTTTTGAAGAAAATGCATTTATTAAAAGTGCGTTTAGCTGCACAACACAGAAATTTTTCCTCAGCTCTGAAGTGCCAATATAAGTCCAATGTCATCTGAAGGCAGCCGTTTTGCCTTGAAATTGTTTGCTATTATATGGAAATAGATTGTTATTTTTTTGCATTTTATTTCTTTATGCAAAGAAACAAAGCATTCAGTACAAAGCAGCATGTAAAATTTAAACTGCTGTGAAAGAGACATTAAACAACAGACAAGAAGCAGTTTATAGATGATTTACAAGTGGTCCAAATTTTGCAATAGCATTTAAAGATGGAAAATATGCACATGTAAAACCCAGCATTTGCATCAACATTTAGAAATTGATTAATTACATGCCTGACTGCCAAGTGAAAAGCATGAAAACCCTCTTTTAACCGCAGAACTTTTCTATGTGTAAATGGAAGTAAAGGTTGCAGATACTTGCAATTTGCAAATTGCTAGGTCTGTTTGAAATAGGGAGATCAGTGCCTTCCTGTATTAGCAGCACTAAATTATGTGAATTCATATTAATGAGTTAAAAATGTAGTGACTTAATTGTTTTTCACCTTGCTACAGTCAGCTCCAGCCCATTTTCTTAGCATTCTCTAATTTGGAGGAATTGAGATTCACAGATCTTATTTAAAGAAATTAGATAAGAATTAGTGCTTAGACTCTGATTTCAAGGCCTTTGATGAGGGACATTGTGTTCTGCTGAAGGAACAATAATTTTCCCTTATATTTCATAAAATGCCTCTTTCCAGTCAGTGCTCTGCACTTTAGTACATTATTCAAAGTTAATAAAGAAATTACATCATAATAGAAACATAAATATGATCTTACTCTTAACACTGAAACCGATTAAAGCAAATAATTGAAGTGTAAGATGGATTCCAATGAGCAGAACACCAAACTTTAATGACCAAATCAGCAAAGAGGTCTGTTTTCTGTACTACTGAGATTGGATTGCTGTTCCACTGCAAATATGGGCAAAATTGTCTGGAGGAGAAAAATACGACTGTCTACATCCCTTGGAAACAGAAAAGTTCAGAAGCACTTATTCAAAATCAACCTATTGCTCAGTGAAACAGATCTCAGGGCGAAAAAGGCAGCACATCCCAGCAGATGCATTGCTAGGTGGAGAAGCAGAAAAGGTGAATTCCTCTTTATTTTAGTCTTACCTTTCCAATTTCCATTTTTTCTTTACTTTCTAAGTGTTTGGGACAGGGACTGTTTGCATTGTCAGAGCTCAGCAAGGAGATCTGAATACAAACAAATCTAGAATTGTTCATTTGGAAAGAGGGTAACAGAATTAGGAGGCCAAGAGCAGAGAAACGTTTACCTTCTCCTACTCATTCCACAAATCTTTCACGACATGTATATATAACTTTATACATATATACACATATGTGCGTGTGTATTTGTATAAATGTGCCATCTGATCATGTAGCCTGGTACATGTTGATTGGTGTTAAAATCAAGTGGTTCTCATATCCTCAGCAATAATACGTAAATGTTCACTATCCTCAGTTAAGGAGGTTTTTTTCCCTTGTGCTGTTAGTAAATGCTAAAAAGAATTGGCTGTCAAGAAACCCAAATGTTAATAAACAGTATCCCAAGACAGCAAGGATTTGCTTGTTTGCTTCCTGCTGACACTCAATTGGTTGTGATTCCTGCCTGGGATCTCTGTGTAATGTGTCAGAAGTGTTCAAAAGTTGTGAAAGTGAATAACTTTTGCCCTTTCAGAGACATCTTTGACTTTTGATTCTCCTGTCTGATGGTGTGATTTGACTGTAGCAGAGATGTTAAATTTGAGGCACTACAGCTCAGAAATATGAAGGCACCTAATGCATTTACTTTGTGTAACAAATGTATTTAAATAACCTGAGAAGGTAAGGACACCAAGACTGTGGGATTTCTTGTGCATGCAGAAACCCTGTTTCTGCATCATTGAAGTACTAAAGCTATTACCATAATAGATCATGTGTGGAACTTAAAAATGCCAAGGATTTAAGCACAGAGTAGACCTCATTCAATGAGTTTGTGGCTAAGCAATCTCTCAGGGATGACATGGTGTTTTGAGACATCTGAACCAAATGCCAAAAATCTCAGGTGGATGATTTGGTTTTCCTCTTTGCTGTATCACATCTGCATATAAATTTAATGTATCTGCAGCAAGAAATCAGGGAATCTTTTACAGATTAGTAGAAGTCCTGTTCCTTTTTTATTATTATTATTTTTTATTATTTTTTCTTCATGAAAGATCTATTAACCAATCTGTAGGAAACAGCAGGAGAAATTACAAAGAGTTCTAAGCACGTAAATGTTAAAATAGTCACCAAGAGAGAAAAGGTATGTTAGCTAGCTTTGATGAAACTCCTTTGAAATATTTTTTGGTGCCATCAAATTAAATTTTGTCATATTTAGCATAGGGATTACAACATTTAAACAAATAATAACTTTATGCAGCAAAGACTGATTGTATTTGTTTAGCCTAGCTAAAATGTAGATATGTATTTTGGCTTATTTGCAGGAAAGTTAGAAGTGCCAATGTAATGTATTTATTATTCATTGTAATACACAGCTTGTCCATGCTATGGGCTAGATTTTAACTTGTAAAGTCTTCCAAAGTCAAACGAAAATATTCTGGAATGCTTGGAGAAATTTTTTTTGCACAAGTTAATCCATTTTAAGCATAAAACCATGAATGGTTGTTAATAAATGTTCAGATTTAATACAATAATTTAATGGAATCTAAATTTGACATGCCATCCTGAAAGCAATTGCCTATGTAACACAGACTATGAAGTACTAGAAGTGTGGTGACTTTTCTACTAAAATAAGGGCTCAGTTGTTTTATTAGGGGGTTCTAAATTTTTAATAAGTAATTTAATGACATGAAAAGTCTATTAATATTTAGACTTTGCATGTCAGTCTATGATTTCAGATCACACATATTAAGCCAGTGCTGGTATCAGACTTCACAAGAAAGTACAGTTGCTAAGGTCAGAGGTCTTTGATGGGTCTCTGGAAGGGTGGCCTGTTTTAGCTCTGTAACACCTTTGGTTACACTCTCTGAACTCTCAGTCTTTTAATTTTCTGCTCCAAGTACATTGTTTCTCTTTTAAATTTCCAAAGCGACTCAAAGCAGAAGAACTTGGACACAGACCACAGTCTAGTTGAGACCAGGAAACAGTTTCTGTGGTCAGTTTGAGCAAAAACTAATCTACATAAGATTTGGCTCATTTGCTCAAAACTGTCCTCCAAGGCTATCCAAAAGTCTTCTTGCTCTCCCGCATCTCACCATGTCCAACCAGCTTACACTTTCTGCACCATAGTATGCTATGAATCAACCCTCTCATTTTAGACACATATTTGTAGCAATAATAATCATCATCATCATCTCAGATTATACTCTCAGGGGTCAGACCAGGACTAAAATAAAAAACCAAGTGGAGCATGATCTTGTCTGACTAGAGTGTTCCAGTTTGTGGATATTTGGTGCATAGGTATATAGCTTTGTTGCCAGGACAGTATCCTTGCATAAGAACAGGAGCAGTTTGATGCCATATATCTTACTTTTTATGTCCTTGTTGGCAAAAACAAATTGTGAGAGGTGTTGTGAAAAGGTAGTAAAGAAGATAGGTAGCCAAGCTGAAACCTTTCCACTGATCCAACAGAAAAATCTGTTTGAGTTGCTGGAATAATGGTGACAACACAGTTGTAGAAAGAAGCAAGAATGAAAAACTTATTTGAATGGGTATTTAGTAAATATAAATACTGTGGATTGGCTTTAATGATTATTAACTTTTATTTCTCATAAGCTTTAAAATATATTTGCCTCAGCTCAAATGTTTTTCCTGAGCACATTATTTGAAATAGTTTGCAGTATTATAGAATCAGAGCCTGAAAAAAATCTGAATGACTTCATTTTCACTATTATCCAAACATTACAATTCTGATAAGCCAGAGGTGGCATAGGTAATGGCTTCTCCTTGCAGTAATATGAGTTCAAACTAATTTGGTGTTGATTGTGGTATAGTAAAGAAGTGGTTCAAGGAGAGATTTTGTTTGGGTGTACATGCTGACCTCAGTCCATCCGCTGTGTGTAAGCCAAACTCATTGTGGCTTCTGTCCTTCCTCAGGGTGGATATATCTGTCTCAGAAGAGCTACAAAATTGCCACAAGTGTTCTTGTGCTTCATGAAGATGATTCTTCACCTTCTATTTCTTGGCAATTCCCAGTTTTCTGTAAAAATATTTAGAGATTTTGGAAATAGACAAAGGGAAGATCATCTACTAAAATAATATCTTTTATAGCTTCCGTTTTAAATACCTAGAAGAAAAAACCCTGATAACAATTATGAGTCTCATCACAGACAAACCATTGCTGTATATTGTCGTTGTATTGGAGAAACTGAAACTGTATTTATATTGTGCCACAATTAGTATAAACCTACTAAATATATTTAGAATGAAGGAGAATTCTCAGATCAGAATACAAAACAGAAAAAACAGGAGAAGAACAGTTTCTAGACACTGTTGGGATACTGGGCCTTCCAGAATTTTGGGGTTAAATTTTAGTAGAATTTATATCAAGAAAATACATTTGAAAATAATCTTTCTACCTTCCCAGTTAGGCATCTACATTTAACAATAATAGCAGAAGCAAGGGCAGGTATCTTTGCAGTAGTATACACAGAGTAATAAATGGAAGAGACGAGCTGTAGGAAGTGGAACAGATATGCAAGATGACCTGATTTACTGAGAGTCTCACAGGAGGGTAAATGCATTAGTCCAAGCAAAATCCATGGTTTTAATGACACTTAAAATGTCCTAGGAGTTAAGACTGTTTTGTCGTAGTTTTACATTTTCAGAGAGACTTTCAAAATACCAAAATGGTCTGTTATTTTAGCTACCCATCAAACCAAGCTAATTTGGCAAGCAGCTGCATGATATAGTGTGACCTGGCATGAATAACAACCACATCAGGTGTAGAGGAACTCCTGGGGGTCTGGAGAGAACTGCCAGAAAAGAAAGAATCTGTTAGTGTACGGATTTAATTTTGCTCTGATTTCCATCAGTTGAGGGTTCATTAACCTTTTACAAACAGACTATTTTGCTGTCGTTGTATTTCTTATTACCCTCTTTGACCATCAATGCTTAGATAAAATATTTTTGCTGTCTCCCGAGTTTCATACATTTAGTAAACAACACCTGATATTAAATGATATCAAAGGTCTTAGATTTCATTGAATGCATATTTATTTGCCAATTCAAGCTATTCAATATAGTTTAGAAACTAGCCATAGTTGATTTCACTACACAGAGTTGATATTTTCCCTTCAGGTAAAATAATTATTTACAGAACATCTAGTTTGATATCTGAGTTTCAAAATTGTCTTTTTATGTTTTTTTTTGTCAGCTAAAGTCCAATATTGAGGTCTAAAATAATTTTGGAAAGTGAACAATATTAAAATAAGATTTCACTGACTTATATGATATTTAAAGTGAATTGCAAAATTGGTGGGGTTTGTCTTTTAAAATTATATATTTATAATCACAGGAGAAAATCAGGCCTCATTACTGAATAAAGAAAGAACTAGTTGAGTTTCATAACTAGTAATTTTTTGCAAGATACATTAATATTAACATTTTTTGTAAATGTTTTTATTATAAGGATGGTTTGAAAAACAAATTATATCATACTATCACCTTAGAATTCCCCGTATTCTGTATGCTACAAGATGAGTTTCATTCCAGATTCTAGGCATACATTTTGCATGGTTTATTTGAATTTATTGATGGTTGGAGACTTATAGTAGCTCTTGAGAGTTTCATATATACCAAAGTTGCCGAGTCTAAGAGTGATACACAGATCAAAGAAAATCACTTGGACATTTGGCAATACACATTCCCTAAAAACCTCACCAAATATAAACGAGTACCAGGAGGAAAGGTGTCAGAGTGAAGATCATATTTTGTACTGTTGTCTTAAATCAGCCTGCAAACAGATGTGCTGCAGCAAGATGATGGTTTTCAGAAGCTGGTGAGAGCTGTGGTTTGGTCCTTTCATGCTGGGCAGTGTACTTTTTATTGAGCAACTAAGGGAAGTTTCCTGGAAGGAATTAAAAATTAAGGGAACTCACTCGATAGCACTATGAGTTCGGGATGTTAGTTAAGAGCACCAAATAGCTCCTTTCATAAGAAATATAAAGTGATTGGAAATCCTAATGTAATATTTGCCTTCGTTAATCAATACTGTTACTATAATGCTTTATTTCATGTGTTGCAGAGCAGACTTTTCTCTGTGGTTTCTACAATTAAGTTTCCAACAGCCTATAGAAATTTCTTTCACAAGATATTTCTTTAGAAATAAAAGCTAAGCCTGGCAAAGCTCAGTAACAGCTGAGTAGGTTTTCTTTAATATTCCCTGTGAATATGCCCAGAGTGGTGAGCAGATCATGAGAGAGTTCAATTTACAGAAAAATCTTCTGGAAGGGATGGAAAAGGTGCAATTCAATGAAAATAAATCCCAAGATAAGGCATTTTTCTGTCTTTAAATTAAAGTGCAGTTCTGTGATAGAGAAAAATAAAAATTCATAAAATGCATTAGTACAGTATTTTACTTAATCAGAAGAGCACAGCTGAAGGGGAAAATGTGTATTTTCAGAAATGTTCAGGCATTCTTTAATAAATAAAGTTAATGCTATCATTAGTGGCACTTCTCAGCAAAAGTTTTATCTTCGCTCTCTCCCCTATAGATAAGCACTCTTCTGGGAGATGAATATTGCTGCAGTCATATTGTGCTTTCAGCTAATGAGATGTGGGTTCCATTTGTTAGAGCTTTATGATAATAAAGCTTATAATTTACTGAAAAACTGGCTCGCTTCCAAAACATTCTCTTATTGCCATGACATTTTTTATTTTCATCAGAAACACTGATGTGCATTTAGGTGTAGATAGCAACAGATGTGAACCTTCATAGATGGGCAGAAAACCATGAAAAAGGGTGAAAAAATAATTCAAAAGTGCAAAAAGTGTTGCAATGGGAGGAAGTATGTGGCCTATTTTGCTGTGCTGTTAAAAGCCAAATACAAATTACTAAACTCTATTGCTCCTCACCGATGTAAGTGTCATCAGTAGAATGTTATTGGTGGGTTATGTTGATTATGTTCATCACATGCCATAGATTTGATTTTCGCAAAATTTGTTAAATTCTCCTCTTGCAAGGATTGCTGAATCCCTCAGATGTTACAGTCTTGTCTTATGATTTGAACTACTTGCTACTAGATGAGCAAGGACTGAATTTATATCAGTTAAAATTTAAAATGTTATCCAAAATTTATTTGCTGAATCCTTGAAAATTAATTCCAAACTGGACATAGAGATATATTTCTTTAACTGCATTTGCTTTGCTTTTTTAATTTTCTTTTTAAAGATGACATGTAAAATTTAGCCAGGTGCTGTGCAGCTTCTGCAGAATAATTCAATTTACTATATCAAATCTCTGGCTGAAACAAAAGCTGCACTTTGACATGTTGCTTTTCCCCGCATTAATTCCAGTTTTATATAGTTGGGGCTTGGTAAGAAATGCAAGCTTCCTCTGGCACTTTTGCTGTTATTTAGGTATCATTTTTCTAAAACATCTTAACCTTATGACATAAGGTATTAGAAAACACAGCATGACAATTAAGAGTGCGTTCTCATTTTGTATTAGGAACACCGTTCCAAATCCATGTTATATTTATACATGAAATAAGATAACATTCTAAGATTTTCTACTGCTTATCTAGTCCCATGAATAGAGAAGATGAAAACAGGGCAAACACCCCAATGTTTCCCAGAATCTGTGAGAGAGGAGTCTGACCAAAACATCTTAATGACAGGAGAATGTGTCTCTTTCCCTCCTTCTGGTGAAAATTTTTCTTCTAAGGCTGGGTCTTTAGATCACCTGTAGATTTTTAACTTTCTTGCTTCTGATAATGTCAGACTGTAACATCAACCAGGTAATCCAAGTAATCCAAGTTTACTTTCCTGTGAAAATACTGTCTCTGTGTTGGTGTTTTCTACAGTGTGTTCTCAGTTTTAATTATATTATTTTGGTAGTAATTACAGGGATCATAGTAAAGGAAAAAGTAAATATTGAGATTTAAAGTTTTCTACGGTTTAAGCAATCATCACTTCAATGTAGGTACTTTGTATATATATTATAAGCAAAGTAAGTACATGGCAAATTTTAATCATTCTTCTACTGTTTTATTAATTTAGTTTACAGAAAATTGCCTGAGGTGAAAGTCTGTTGACTAGGGCTTTCATTAGCATAATAAAGTAAACACAGGTTTAAATAGCTGACACAACTACCAAACACCTACTTTGTTGATTTTTTTCTATGAGCAAACATTGCTCATGAATGCAATGGAGTTAACATAAAGGGATTGTGAAACTTGTAATGTGTAATTACAAACTTTCTACCCTGTAGGACAAACATCTCCCAATTATCTCATTTTATGCTTCATCCATTATGGAAGTCTGTCAAAAAGTGCTCTCGTCCTCCAAGACAGTTGATTAACATTGACCAGTTTTTCCTCAGTTTCTGTTCAAATTAATGTAGTGAGATTAGCACCACAATTATTTGCAGTGGGTTGAGCCTGTCATTTAATTAAAATAAAATAAAGCTATCCTTGAAAAGGAACTTATTTGCACACATTCATCCAAGTAGAACTGATGTATTGGTTTTAATTTATGCAGGAATAATTTTATTCCCCTTCCCAATGAGATAAAAACATTCATTTTCTTGTTAATGTATCTTATTCATTTTAAATGGCTAAAGAGCTGGTGATTTTGTTTAGTAAACTTTGCATGAGGGAGGGAATTTGCTAATATGACATGGTGGTAAAAGCTTGAAATTGCCCTGAATGTTTGATACCAGCCTGTGGTCCCTAATTATTTCTTTCATTACAATGGTTCTAATTGCATTCCACATTTATATACATACCAAAAAGGATAAAATAAAAAAAGGGAAGCATTCTTTAATTATAATAAAAATTTCATGTCTGTTATTAAAACAGTATTTCCAGAGAGAGACATTGTATTCAGCTGCCCAAAGCAGTGGTCAGAAAATCTGCATCTTAATTGATGTATTTTCAAATGTATTTTAAATACATACATGACAAATAGCACATAGGGTTCATGGATTAGTAATCCCTGGGGGTGTTTAAAACACACTTGATATGCCTTTTCTGCAAGCAACATACCATTTTAATCAGTAACTAAAAAATACAAAGACAGATGAACAATGAAGGCCTGCTATATGGATGAAAACAATTCTTAACGGTCACTTTCTTTTAGTTGTCTGCATAACTAATTGATAAATTTTTAATTATAACACCTTGGAGCTTTTACAGTACTGTTGTTTTCAAGCAAGGGAAATCTCTGAGGCAAGACTTTGTATTTCCTTGTGTCAAGATGATATAACACTGCCTCAGGCACAGCCACAGGCTGAAAATACTTTGGATAAAAAATGAGACAGATGGCGTCTGTAAGTTCATTACAATTACAAGTCTGAGCATGGTTCTTTGCTTCTTTATTGGAAACTGATGTAAAAAAATACATAAAAACACAATTATGATGATACCATAGAATTTTAAATATAGGGACGTGAAGCTGAAGTAAGCTATAATGATTTTTGAAGAGTTCCTGTCATTTTAGAGTTAGTAGCTTTGTAAACCACGTATCTGTAGGCATGACCCCAACAGACCTCTGGGCTTTAAGGTGGAAAAAATGCTTTTTTTTGGTTTTGTTTCAAAATCAAGGCTTTATTTGATACACCTGTCTATTGTGTGGTTGTGTATATCCTATAAAGAAGTATTTTCAGTATTTAGTGTCTGATAAGCATTTAAAATTCCTGATTCTTTGTTAAAAATAACTTGGGGATTCAAGAATCCTGGGTTCTTGCTGGTGAAACGACTGAAGTAAAAGGAACTTTACAGGAAAGAAACCCTGAAGATTTACGTGGTGTATTTGCCTTTAGTTTGTAATTATTTGTACTGATACCTAGGACTCCCATGGGTGACTGAGGTCATATTATACCAGACATTGTTTAAACAAGTGTTGTCACTACCTGAAAGAACTAGTATATCTATCAGATGTATTTGACTTCAGCAACAAAATTTCCTGAAAAATTTCTCATCCCTTTCCCTGGATACTCACCTTGTAACCATGCAATTTCCCCCTGTTTTTATTCATTTTTTTTTTTCCATGTTGCTGTTGGTTTTAAAGGTTTATTTTTAACTCAGACCATTTCAGTAAAGTTAGGGGCCAGGGAAGTTCAGCTCAGAAGTGAGAGTAAGTGACCAAAATGGAAAGGAGTGGGAGCTGAATTTATGTGATAAGCTAGCTGAGCTGGTTTAACTACACCCAAAATGTGAGTAGGGAAAAGTGGTCTGAAAAGATACAGTGATTACACCCGTCGCTGTTGTACAGAAGGCTGTTCTAGTAATAGATCTAGAAATAAGGTTGTTAACCCCCTTGTACCAGACTAGTGGACACAGAGAACTAGAAAGAGGGTGAAAAACAGCCTTCGTCCCCCCTCAGCTTAAGAATTTATGAAGATTTTTTAGATGATTGTGTGGGATGTGTCCTAAATAATTTGAAAGCTACTCTGTTATACTTGCTTCTGCTCCTCATCCAGCAGCTGAGAGAACAGAAAAAATGTTTTAAGGGAAGGGAAGAAAGAGGATAATAATGGCTTCTTTAACAGAAACATGTTCAAAATCAAAAACTCCCAGAGGTTTCTGAGTGAACGTGAATTCAGCTCCTTGATGCCAACATATGAACTGCAGAACATGGAGTGAAATTATTCTTGTAAAAATTAACGAGATACTAAATATGTAAATAGGATGAAGAAGGAAGTGCCTGAGCAACTCATTGGAGTTGGATACACTCTTACAGTCAACACAGAGACAACTCTGCTTATGCTATTAGGCTTGATCAACTTTGATGCTTCCCCACATGGTTAAATTATATGACTCATGAGATTATAAGTGGTTTTCTCAGTAAAGGCAGCTTATCCTCCAACGTGTTATTTCTTAGATAACCTGTTCATCTTGTGAATCAACAGTTCTGAGGATACTATCAGGGTATGTTTTTGTTCAGATACAGATGAATATTTTTTTACAACACAATATCTTACTGATAATTTCCCAGAATGGTTCAGGGTCACCTTAATACGTTCTTGTTAACACGTACATTCATACTTTTGGGTTCCCAGATTTCTGAGGGACTCTGGAAATTCAAGTTACATAACAATAGAAAAAAGAATACAAATGTGTATTATGTACAGTCCCTTTCTAGGTACTTGCTATTGGCATCTTAGCATCTGTCTAGTTACTGCAATGTTGACAGTTGTTATCAAACTTGTTTACTTAAATTTGTTTGACTCTCTTCAGGCTACAAAACTGTACAGATGCACAGCTCCTCTCCTGCTCCAAGTGTTGCTGTGGTGGATGCAGCTGGGCATGTTGGTTGAAGAGGAGCTAAAGAGAAGTCATAGAACTTCTCTTGAGCAAATGTGCGAGTTGCCTACAAAAGCAGACTGAGATAAAGAAGGAATTAATCTACCTCTTTAGCTACTAGACAGTCAGTCTTTATGGATAATTGATAACATACATACTTTAAGAGAATGCCTCCTCTACTTAGGGAAGTACTTGAGGATGGGGAAAAGCAGAGACCATTAAGTTTGGCTATCCAGTCAAGGATTCCATGTGTGTCCCCTCTCTCATGGCCCAGTGGCAGGTTGACATAGTGCATTAGCAGTTGATCTTGAAACTGGAGAGAAAAAAAAATCTTTTTTCTTAGATAATTCTGAAAGACTGTCTAAGAGGAAAGTTAGAGATTCAGATTTTTTGCATGTGAATGTGGGGCTTGAATGCTCAGTCAAAATAGCTAGTTCTGAAAGTGTACCCTGTAATACCCATAATATTTGGAGGAAGGGCAAAAGCCCAATTACTCTTTCAAATGACAGAATAGATCTCTCCTCAAGTGCTTATTCTCAGTTATCTACAATTTAGGCAAAAGTCAGATTGTCAACAAGATAAATGTGTTACATTGATTCGAATAATGCTCAAAATGATTGTGCTAGTTTACTGCAGACTTGTAAATTAAGTACGGGTTCATGGAAAATTCACTCAAAACAATTACCCCTTTTGAGTAGACTATAGCAAATTCTGACAGGCCTCTTAAATTTCCTCTGACAAAGTACTCTATTACAAATGTCTGATTACTGGATCTAAGGATTAATTCGTTACCTATTACTGATCACCTTCTCATATAATTCCTAGATGACAGATTAGTCTGAGTTTTCTGTAGTGTCATGAGAATAACTTGCACTTCATGGCTGCTCTATCCTGTTTGGGTATGCTGGCTGTACTTGGAAGATGGAATAGATGCTAGAACCAGATTTGTTTGGCAGTCTGAAAATAAATCAGGTCATTTTGCAAGGTGGCATGTTTTAAAGACTTAACAGCTTTGCAGCTGTTTTTGTTCTGGAGTAAATTTTAAGGATTACGAAGTTTGGGATCACTGGGGTTTTACAAGGACTGCACACTAGGGGGAAGTAGCATCCAATACACGGTGTATCACAAACTTTTGGGGAATCTTCCTGGCAGTGTGGCAAAATCACAGCTGCTTGGATTCTAAATGGAAGGAAAATATGAATTCTAATGTTACAATAAATTCTAGGTTTTCTTTAGATGCTAATCTGTATGAGATGAATTTTAAGTGAAGTTATGAATACTATGTACTTTATCCACTAATTTGAATGCTCAGATGTTTTCTGAATGCAAGGTGACGCTAGAGCAATTCTAGTGACTCTAGAAGGGGGAGGGAGCCAGGTAGATGTCTGTTTACCAGCACTCACCAAATAATACTTTCCTTAGTCTTCTGTGTTTATCTGTGTAACTTTGGCAATTTGAAAGCTCAATTACATGGATACAGTGGACAAAAGACTTTGCTTAAAAGTTAGGTCCTCTGGGAGTCAGGAACAAGGCATGATTGTCAGGTGTCTCCAAGGCTCTCTTGTTTTGAATGCTGAGATGAAAGGACAGCAGGTCTGTGGTATCTCATGTGCCAGAAGCACTGTTCCATCCACCCTAAGCAGCACCAACTGGTGTTGTCAGCTTTCCTGTTCATGTAACTGCCTGGTGCGTTGCATCAAGGAACTGATTCAGATTAAAAAAAAGTTCCCAGTTTCTTGCTGGAACAGTTCCCATGTTCACTCCCTCACTTGGTCCACAAGCGAGTTGTGCCACCAGAGTATGATAGACAGCATCAGGGCAGGAATGAGCAGGGAGGGGTAGAAGTGTTTAAGCCTGCAGGTACACTAAAGAAGTCGAATCAGACTGGGAGCCAGATCACAGGACAGAAGAAGTCACACCAGAGGGAGGGGAGACAGGAGGGGGTGGCTGGGAGAGACAGAGAGAGCCTGGGAGCCAGAGGGCTTCGGCAGCACGGAGCCCAGGCACAGAGGAATCAGAGACCTGCAGGCTAAGGAATACTGTACCGGTAATGAGGGGGAGCAGAACACAGCATGCAGAGGAGGAGCAGACGGTAGGAAAAATAAATAAGGTTAGAGAACTGCCCTCTTGATAAGAACAGTTAATCAGTAAGACATTTTCTGGTCTGAAAGCTTCATGTGATTTACCTGAGATAAAAAACTTGAAGTGTAGCAGCTGAGGAGGATATGCTTGGAGAATTCACAAAGAGGTTGGAGAAACTATTAGTTTGAACCATGACAGGGCTTTTTCATCATTTTCATTCTTGCCATAAGACACACTGAGGTAGTATATACACTTATGAAACTAATTACATATAAGCCTAGCAGGCCAGACCTAGATTACCTAGTGAAAACAAATTTTCTGAAGGATCAAAATATTAAGGGATTTCAAAGTGCCAGTGAGTTATGATGCTTGTCAGTTTTCAATATCAAGTAATAATAAAACCAAGTGGCTGTAACAAATTGTTTTGTGTCCAGTTGAATAGATAATGATGACTAGCCACCCTGAACGTGCTGCTGTTCAAAGTTTAGTTGCTACACTAGTGAACTGAAGCTGAATCCACTAAGATTCCACGCTATATTTTGATTATACTGTGGGATAATTCACCTCTGTAGTCACTTTCATATTTATAAAAGTGAAATCAATTCAAAATTATTAATTCAGCTTTTCCAGCATGAAAACCCTAATTCAGAATTAATTTGTGGACTGTTTGAAAATATTTCTTTTATTGGAAAGCTTTTTTCCTCCGGATTAAACCTTCTTTCAAGGACCAGCTAAGAATGAAGTCATATTGTATCAGGAAATCAGGAAGATTTTATTATTATTACTATTATTATTATTATTATTATTATTATTTTAATTGGAGTAGGCAGGATTCATTTTTGAGTGTTTTAGAAACAACATAACTGGGTTTAGTTATTCCCTGAAATTGCAGGATATTATGCTGGTCTTCATGCAAATGAAAAAGGTGTTCCCAGGCATTTTTTATGGCCCTGTGGCCTCTATGAAAAGGGAAGAACATAATTTCACTGCTCCTTAAATACTATAAAACACCTTTGCAGAAGTCATTGTTAGACTGGGTCATCTCGGAACCTGATGAAAGAAGATTGAGGGGCTTGGGGGGGGGGGGGGGGGCGCTGGTTTTTTGGAGTTGTTTTTTCTTTCTGTTTTTTTAGTTTGTTGCCTTTTTCTGCAGTGGGCAGTGGTTGGCAACACATGAATATCCATCATCTTGTAGATAAAACTGATAGCATTGTTGTGTACATCTGAGCTACAGCTCCTTTGAGAAAGAGGTGTTCTCAAAGTCATTGAAGAAGAAGGAATTTGAAATTATGTGTTTCCAATGAAAGCCTTTTCTTTTGAAGAGTAATATCAGGCAGTGGGGTTATTAGGCTTTTTTCTTCAATCATATTTTTTCTGCATTATACTACAGTGGAAAGAAAGTGAGTTGTATTTTGGTGTTGTTGTTGTGTTGGTTTCTTTGTTTTGTTTTCTTATTTTAAGAAATAAATAAAGTATTCTTGCTCCATAACAAGTACACTATGGAAACATAAAAGATACTGGAAGTTTGTATCTTCTTGATGGAAGTTTGTATTTTTTTTGTTTTTGGGATTGAAGGGAATGGGATTTTGGGTATTAATTTTTTTAGTAGATCAAAACAGCAAAAGCAAATTCCCTTCAGTCCTATTGATTGAAATTTGGTAGTCAAGGGAAACAATCAGAAGCAATATGTAGAATTTGGTTCTTTTGTTTGTTTTTAATGAGTAGCGTTAAGGTTGCTTGATATATATGATTATGTTTTTTGGAATTTATAAATTATAATGCAACTCTTCACAGTTTGGCATCTTTCAGTTTTCTAGTTTGAGACCTCTGCCTGTGAGTGTTACACTATGTACTTATTTGCAGAAGGAACAGAGTATATGTTAAGACAGTTTTTAGACAGCCCAGATAGACAAGAGGATAAACATACATATGCAGGCCTAAACAGATCTGCAAAACTGTGGGCCATGAAACCTGCCCCTTTTGCCTTCTGAGGCTGGCAGGTCCACATGCCTGAGGAGTCAGACATTCTGGCTCCTCTCTGGAGTCAGTTCTGATACAGAAAGTGTCTGCAGGAGTAGAGAGTGAACAACATGGTGTTTAAAAATGTATAAAATAATAATTTGTTTGGGAAAGCTAATCATTAACAGACATGAATTGCTGGACTAAATGTGGTCCATCTTGCTCAGGATTTGCCTTCTGATAGTGGCTTGTAGCAGATACTTCAGAAACTGCAAAACAGATACATTTAAAATAATGTTTTCATATCTTTCTTCTTACCTGAGGTCAGATTTTAAACTGCTGTACTTAGGTATCAACTTAACCCTAGAGAATGAGGTGAAATTTTCTTTTCAGTATTCTTCTCTATTATGGTAATTCAGGACATCCTTACTTTATGTGTATACATATCTGATCCCAACTGAAATAGGACAGACTCCTATATGCACATCTTTGCATCTATAGTACCTAGTGGCAGCGAGTTTCACAGTCTTCTTGTGCACAGTGAAAGCATCTATTCAGTGGTTTCAATTCCTCCATCTTTCATTTTGATTAGCTTTCCTTTTACTCTTGCTTTATGATGTGTGTGGAATAGTAATGTCAGATCTATCTTCTCTATCGTTTTGTTTTTGAATATGCCCTTTTCATGTCCTTTTTTATTTGTCTCTTTTCCAAAATAAACTAAGTCTTAAAGTCTCCCTTTGTGTGAGAGTTGCTTTATGCTTGTATTATTTTTATTGTCCTTCTTTAGTATGGCACACAGCATTTCAGAGGAGGCTGAATTATAATGTATTGAACATCATTTTGCACTCATACCTAATGCATCTTAATGTGATAACAGTGTGAACAGAGGCTCTCACTAGGCTTCCTATGTAACAACAACCAGGTCCAAACCTATGAGGAGTGCAAATAGTTTAAATTCTTTCCTTCCCTTTGCACTTCTTTGTCCATTGCCTATTCATGCAGAGTGGCAAAATTCCCCTAGAATTCTTCACAGCTTTCCCTGAATTGGATGTTATTTGCAAACACTGTTGCCTCACTGTTCGTCTGCACTGCCATTAATAAAGATATTAACCATTGGATTGAATATGAAACCTTGGGGCATTTTACTGGTCAATACATTATACTTGTCACAAATAATTAGCTTTTGAAACTATGATGATTTTGGATCATTAATCCTTTTTAATGTTTGCCTTGTTACTGTGTTTTATTGACAACAGACAAACGACATTACTGATGCTATGCACACATTTTATTAAATACAGGGAGAAAAATCAAGAACAAAAACTACTTCCTCATTCTTTTTTTGTTAAATCCTTTTTACTTGGAGCAATGTTGTTAGTTTCCTTACAACAAAATTGTTTTTAGACGCTGACATGAGAGTGAAAATTTCACTCAAACATGGCAAACATTCAAAATGCAGTTGTATTTTATGACTGCACATTAGCACTGCTGCTCTCCTTTCCCCAAAATGCTACTGATGGTATTGGATAACTCTAGCTCCAGTGCAGGCTCTGAGTTTAGGGTTTTTTTTTCCTTTGCTCTATTTGGAACACTAAGCCCAAATATGAGTCTAGAGGACCTTGATCGTCACTGCCGGTATCTAATGAGCTCCAGCTAGGTTATGGGTCTCTTGAATTAGTAAACAGCCCCACAGCCTAACAATGCCACCTGTTTTTAAGATGAATTCTGCTGAATCCTGAATTCCCCTGGAACTGGCACCTATATGCACCCTTCATTCCTGACAGATGGAAACTGAGGGCTCTGGCTCTCTAAGTGCACTGAGACAGAGACACTGTTGGCATACAAACTGCCTTTCACTTTAAAATAAAATCCCAACCCTTAGAAGGCAGAAGGAATGCAAGGTGAGGCCTCATATAAGAAAACCTTGCATTTCTTTTCTGACCAGTAGGACAGTCCTGCTAACTGATGGTATCCCTGCATGTCTCCTCAGATGGGACCTGAGGTCTCCCCATTGCCTTGCCTTACTGCAGTGACATTACCTGGCTTGTCCTGTCAGACTACTACTTGCCTACACAAGGGTGCTTGTTATCCTGAACTCACTGCTCTTTCCAAGAGTACATTTCTGATAACCACAGCTGGAAAGAGTGGGTAGCCAAAAGGAAGTATCAAATGTGAAGTGCTCATAGGGCATATGGTGGAGGTGCCATTAAAGAAATGCTATATGAGGGAACCTTGTCTAGCTCCTTTTCTAAGGTAGTGAAAATAAGCAAACTTCTATTAATTGGAATGCAGCAAATTACTGTTGCCTGGGTTATCTTTTCTATAATCAAGAGAAGAGGTGATCTGTCAAGGTAAGGAAGAAATGTTTTTAATTCTCTTGATGGACTTCACATTCTCTTTCACAAAGAATGAACAGGCTTAAACCCCCGGATCCCTGGCACGTGCAGTAAACCTAACAGTTACCTCCTGGTCTTTTCTTTTCCTGACGAGGCTGCTTCTGATTCTGGAGCCTGGTCGACACTGAAGGTTTCTGTGATGCTACGTTATGGGGCTGGTCAGGAAAAACATGTCACTGTTAAGGCTTCCTGTGCTTTTCTGCCCTTTTGTTTGAACTGAATGCAAAATGCATATGAATAGAAACTCTTGTTAGCCATCTCCTTGCCACCTGCTGTATCTTTTGCAAATCAAGTTAAAGAGGAAGGTGTTTAGAAATGTGGTTATTTCACTTAACTGTTCCTTAATGACTGTTTCAAAGATAACAATGTCTGAACTCTTGATATATAATTAGTATAAGTTTCCCAATACTTGTTTTCCTCTCAGAAGAACCAGACAAGACAGTTATGTCTTTATTTTTCTATCACTTGATTTTCATACCAAGAACTGAACATAAATAAGCTACGTAGATGATTGGTATCCTTTAGACATTATCAAGTATCACTTTGTAACCCATTTGAATTAGGCTTTAATATTCATACACCTTTCCTTCTTATCAATCACATACATGTAAAATATTGGTTTCTAGTGATACCTTTCTGGAGTTTATATTTTACCTTTTAGGGCAGATAAAGTTGATGCTGCAAAATAGGATTTTACACCTGGTGGCTGTTCTTTACATTTCCCCTTTTAAGGCCAGTAAGTATTCAACACCTGCTTAGTTTCTTTCTCATTAATAAGATAAAGATGCATTCTGTTATGGATTTCCCACCCCTCAACAAACACTGTTTTGAACTGGATCATCAACTGCAGTGAGTTCATTTAAAAATGAAAATTACTTTCCAGGTGTTGAAATTCATTATTTCACTGCAATGGAAACAAACATAGAGGTAGTTGCATTATATTTAAATGTGAAACCCAATAAACTGTGGTGTAATTAGACAATTCCATCCCTATCACTGGGACTCATAAGGATTTAGGTGTAACCAAGATGGAACCAGGACACAAAATTAATAAATACATTAGAAGTGACAGTAAAATAAAAGGAATAAAATGCTTTTTCTTAACTCACTGGGATGTTCTCTTTCAAAATATGACATGTGAAACTGCAGCTTCTGTTTCGTAAGTTCTCCAAGGTGAGAGGAAATATGTAAAAACAGAGTGTAGGTACCTGTGATTTTTGCACTGCTGCACATTTAGGCCCATACAGATGAGTTTAAAGTGATAACTGTGGAATTATATTTCTGGACTGCTTAAAATAAACATAGCTCTAGGAAATCAATACAACTGTCAGTATTTTTATCAGCCGAGAATCTGTTTTGTAAACCTACTGATATTAAGCTCAGGAATATTAGGCAGCTGTGAATACATGTTGAATTATACAAATATATGCGTTTGTGCAAATATATGCAATAAATGTAGTCATCTCTATAGTTTTCAGTATTACATTTTGCAGATTTTTTATTAAGACTAATGCTTTCTGAGTCTGTCAGGGCACACTGTTTCAGTGTGTTTCATTAAGTCTTGCTGCACCACTTCTTTGAAGCATGGACAGAAATGCCAAAAAAATCATCAAGCGTAATGATTTTCCATCAGACTGGGCAAAGTGTGACTACAAGCAAAGCACCTGCAGTAATCTTGTATATTAGGGAATGCACTTTTTTCTTTACTACATTTTTCAAGCAAAAGCCATATTTAAAATTCAGCAACAGCCTCTCCTGAAATCTGTACTAATGGAACTGTTGAGCTGTGTTGAACAGCTGAGCTGAGCTTCTAGAACTTTAGCTGCCCCCAAGCAGGTGCTACGGGAGTCCCCAAACCTGGTGCTGCAGAGCAGATGGGATGTGTGGGAAGTCCCTCAATGCCCACTCACAAGGCACCATGACCAGCACGGTCTCCTGAGGAGAGGGGTAGGAGTTCCTTTGTGTGGCTGGCTCGGGTTTGTCTTTGTACTTCGAGTACAAGAGGCTATGATTTATTCTGCTTGGGGTGCACTGTAAAAGCCTGCCCTTCCCTCCTATTGTGAATTTTTAAGTCAGGAGAGGAGGGACAAGGTTAAGAAAACAGTTGACAGCTATTATTTTAACGTCTTAACTATGGCTTTTATCTACCACCATGACATTCTCATCATGTGTTAATCATTTATAGATTAGTAACATTTAATAGAAAAGTCTTTACCATAGGAGAGCGTGTGCCAGATACACACGGGATCTCTCACCACACCCAGAAGCCTGCTGGGAGCAGCAAGTATGTTTGGTATCTTCTGCTTTCATAGGGGGAACAAATGCTTCATCCTCACCAGTGGCAGTAAGCCATTATTGCTGTATTACAGCAGTTGGTGAGATAAGATAATTATGAAGGCATTAACAAAATGCATACAAAATTAGTTGTAGCTCACAGAAGGAAACTGTTCAGAGTATTCATTTACTGCCAATACTGTCACAATTGTGGAAAGAGGGAAAATACTAATGAAGTGTGAATATGTCAAAAAGGTGTAAAAAGAAGTGATCAGTTCACCTGAGCACAGTACATACCCAAATAATAAACTTTCTAGGCTGACATACTCAAATGTCACACAGCTGTGAAACAGCTTTGTTTCTGGGTGCATGCATTGACATAGGAAATTCAATCGTAGGATGAAAATATGGAAGCAAGTGATTTCAAATCACTCATCCCCTCAAAATCTCCAGAACTTATTGATGATAAAGCTTTCATTTTTATTAAATAAAGATAATTTTAAAAAGCAGTCCAGAAGTCTTTCTGTGAGGTTGCACTTTATGCACAGAGGATGCTTGCTTTTGGGTATATTTCCCATGTGTTGCAAAGCTGCACAATGAATGGGCCTCCAAACTTGTACCGAATTTTGGCACATTAGCACCAATCACAGCAGATGTATTCTAACATTAGGGAGCCCCTACTAAGACACCAGTTTGTGTAAAACCAGGCAGTTTGCAATCAAAGCAGAAAACTATGCTACTTTAAAGGATGGGTTGGTTTTTTTAGAATATCAGAAGTTCCTGGCTTTGTATTTTAAATAGGCAGGATATTTTTATTTACATTACAAAGGTTAAAATTGTGTAAAGTAGGTGCTTTTTGAACTGTCTGAGGTACTTTGTTATGAATATATTTTACATGAATGCAAAACAAATACTCCATTGACTAGGAAACCTTGGTTATTCTAATCCAATGTGAATCTGGTGCCACATGGGCGTTCTTCATTTCAATTAATGATCAGACTTGAGAACCTTATGTAACTCAGCACAAAGATCCATTCCCAGATCTTCGGTAAGCAGAAATTGTCAGGTGCCCAGGAACTCACAAATATGTTGCTAAATCTTGGAATTTTTACAGAGGTAGGATTTTATATGGCTGCACAAGAGAACTGGTACAATTAATGAGATGGCCACTACCTCATGCATTTAAGCATGGCCTTTGGATAGTGTAATGCTTATATAAACTTGGATTTGCATGCTGCACTGACTTACTATGCTGTGTAATGAACAGAGACAACATCTTGAGATACTTGATGAGATTTTTGGCCTCACCTCTTTGACCTTCCTTTATTACACCATCCCAGTCCACTTTCAAATATCATACTGTAGAATGCAACACTTTGAGTAAGCAGCGTGGAGAGGGTTTGAAGCTGCAAGAAGTAATTTTGCCAGTTTGCCCAATTAAGGTTTTTCTGCTTATCAGTCATGGGTATGTCTATAATGCAGCTATCAGGTATGGCTGTACAGTTAGTTATATGATTATATAAATAGCTTACAAAATAATAATTTTTGGTATTTACTTTTCATTTCATAGTGAAATACTTTGACTCAATCCTTCTGCTGTATGAGGTTATGACTTTTCTCCAGATTTTACCAGATGGAATAAGAATATCGGAATACAGAGTGCCATATGTCCTGTGGGAAGGGAGGGAATGGTACTTGTGGAAATATTGCTTCATTGTGATAAAGAAAAGAAACAGAATGGTGTGAGTAAACCATCATGAGAGGCCTGTCACCTTCCTGCAGTGCTCTGAAAAAAGTATGTTTGTTACAGAGTGGTTAACGTGCAGCACACTTCTAAGAAAAGAACTTTCTGACCTGCATTTCAGAACTATGATAGTGACATAGCAGTCAAGTTCACACACAACTCACATATGTGCTTATGCAGAGTATGTCTCTAAGTTACAGCATGAAGCAGTTCCCCTGTATTTACTTGGGGATTGTGTATGCATAATGCAACAGGTTCTTGAAAATGTCTCTTAACGACACTATGTGTCTCATGCCTCAGGAGAGAGAAAAAGAAGAGCCTAGTGCTAGAATGTATTTGAAAAGAAATGAAATTATTTATAAGGGAGATTAAGGACAAATTATTTTCTCCAGTTTTTTACCATAAATCATTCTATTTAAACTACTTTTCTCACATGCCATGAATTTAGCTTAGTGATACTGGCACAATTTCCTTTGTTTTTCTACTCAGCTGCTATGTAGCACTTTCTGAATTTTGTTCAGATGAGCCATTTTCAAGTATTGTTTTGAGAGAGATCATAGTCTAACAGAAGGGGAAATAAAGGCAGCTGGCTAGACTCTTCTTCAAATAACCATGGCCAAGAAAGTCATTAAAGCAAATTAAAAACCAAACATGGTTTTCTCACTTCTTTACTAAATGCCACAGTTATTCATCTCTGAAAATGGACAAATACACTCTCAGTCAAGCTGTCATTATGAAGAGGAATGGACAAGTTATAATTTGAATGCTAATCAAATTCTTACTTATCAGTCTCAGCTGTGCTGGTTTGGTAGACATATGCCAACAAATTTAACAAACATTTCTTCTTCCAAAGAGCAAAGTTATGTTTACTTGTCTTCTTCATAAGTGATTTTTAATGCATGCTATTAATGACAGACAAAATACAATAAAATGAAAAGACTGGGCTAGCTGAGGGCACGTTTTGTGACACAATATTGACAGAATGCCTGTGTTACATCTGAACAGAAAAGATTTGATGGTAAAACTAGCCTGTGATGGAGAGGCTTGCAGTTGTTTGGCATCTGCCTTAGGTGCCTGATGACAGGAAAAGAATGATCACAAGGATGAGTAAGACAAAAGTTTAGTAAATTCCTTCAAGATGCATAAAAATGGTTCAAATCAGACTGTTCTATTGCTTGTTGTTTTTTTTCTGTAGTGTCACTACAAATACCATCTGAAGATCTGAAACTCCTGGTCAGTTATTTGGTATGATGTCTAGGACTCTGGAGATTCCCTTGTCTGCCTAATTTTCCAGTGAAGTTCCTGTAAAACACTGTCTTTAGCTTTTGCTGTACTTTAATTTGTTACCTTATGGGAGACCACTTTGACTTTATTCAGGTTAAGAGCAACTGTGTTGTGTTATTTGGAAGTGCAACATGTCTTGCAATGTGTAAGCTTGTTCCCAAAGAATGGAAGAAAAAAGGGGGAGGAGGGCAGTGTGGTGGCAAGGGTAGTGGTGGGGCTGGTTTAGCTTTGTGATGTGACAGTATTGCTGATTTCCTAGCCCTGCTGCTGCGCTAGATAGGTCACTTAAGTCTGTACAGATTCAAAGCCTTAATGATGGCTTAATAAATGTAATTTGGCAGCTATCTGTGACACGAGTCAGAACTGCTTTCCCCACCTCTGCTGTTGTTGTGTTGCAGCTAGACTGGGGAAGTCCAAGTCTTGGGCTTTAGTCTTCTGCTGTGCATAGTTACACGGTGTTCAGCACAGTTGGACCTTGGGGACAGGTGGTGCTGTGTGTGGCACATAACAGGAAAATAATAATAGCATCTTTCTCGTGTTTTGATTACTTTGTGTCCTTTGAAGATAATCCTTGTTTCTGAGTCTGCATACCAGATGACCATAGGCCACGCATACCCATGGACAGCTGAAGCACTGCTGCCTGCATTTTTAGGTGTTCACATATGGCCACAGAGGAGAGAAATGCACAAGGTTGCACAGCAGGCTAATAGCAATATTAAGAATATATGGATGAGGTGCTGGCTGTGTAGCAAAACCATGTCTGCACGATGGCAGTCTTGTGTCTCTTGGGCTCCTTGCTCACAGTCCCTTAGGAAATCTTGTCATTGTTCCATTTGTTTAACTGCTTTACTGATGTTAGCATTGAATACCTTTAAACTCCCCCTCTGCTACTAACATATTTGACTTCTTTTTTAAAAACTTACTTGCTTTTAGCAAACATCTTAATCATCTTTTCTAATGAACACTTTGCTATCTCAGATCTTGCTGAGGATGGGCTGCATTTTACTTTTGTCTTTTGAGAAATAACCTTGTCCTAAACCTTTCCCAGATTGAAAGCATGGATTTTAAGGGGCAATTTCAGGATATGACGTGTATAAGCAGCATGAATAACTTCACAGCAATGTTTGTCTTACTGGGCTAGCTTTAGGGCTTTTATGGGTCACAAATACTATACATTTAGGAGAAAAGAAAACATTGATTTTGTGCTATAGCTGATGTTTGTCTTGCTCTTGGAGCTGTAGCCTAACCCAAGTAGGATGAGTGAAAGAATTTAGTGCCTTTGGTTCTAGTATGAATTAGTGTTTTAAAGTTTACAAGTTCAGCTTCATATGCAATATCCCCATTGACTTACACGGTAGAGATCAGAATGATTTACAATCACTGTTGGACTTGAGAATGATTTCCAGAAGTCAAAGCCCAATAGTACTTCAATAAGCCACTGTAATAAGATATTTTATTATTATGGCTATAAATGTCCTGCAGTGTATGGTAATTCAGATATAAAATAATTAATGGCAATTAAAGACAATTGTAGTTAGGATTACTTTGTGCTAACGACAGACTGTTTGACTCGAGGAAGAATACCTCCTGAAGTCATTCAGAGAACATGATACCTAGTCAAGGTGGGAAAAGGAGCACATCTCTGAGGTCTGAATGGGAAGAAGCCAAAAAAGATGAGGACTTTTTCCTTCATCACGCTTTCTTTTTCTTTATGTCTATCCCCAAATTACAATATATCTTATCATTAATAAAACATTTGGTTCATTAAATAAAGATGTTCATAATATACAACTTCATGAAAGTGTGTTTCTCAACACATGAGAAGCAAAGAGACAATGTTTTGTGTTTTGCTGCTGATTTTCAATAGCATTATTTTGTTAAACGTATTAAA
Organism: Hemiprocne comata; assembly: GCA_020745705.1. Lineage (NCBI taxonomy): Eukaryota > Metazoa > Chordata > Aves > Apodiformes > Apodidae > Hemiprocne > Hemiprocne comata. The sequence continues at coordinate 11,036,523 of CM036597.1, read as the reverse complement.
ATCAATAATTCTAATTTTACAACACTGTCAGCAAAACTTTTTAATAAAACAGGGCTTTAATTTTGTTTTAAATACAATTCAGCAACCCTCAGGAGTCAGCCAGGAGAGAAGGCACTCAGGCTGCTTGAAAAATTTAGTACATACCACAGATATTCCAAGTCTCAAACATTTGAGATTACCATAGTCACTCCTAATTTTGTATTGCTATGTTTGAAAAAAACCCATCATGCTGGTGATATGACATCTGTCCTTGTGCAGAAGAAACTGAACACTCTAAATTTCTGACCTGTACTACTGTTTTATCCAAATTTAGAGTAGGACACAATAGCTGGCTAAACATTAGAGGCGTGTTATAAAATTGGTATATTGTTCATTTGATAAGGCTTGCCTGCTGAGGTGCAGCAGTACTACATGTCTAATAGTAGTAGAACATGCCTAATAGAATTATGTAACTGCTGTTTCTTCCCAAAGAGCCCAAAAAATGTACAGTTTGTGCCCAGTCCACTTCAAATGATTATCATACTTACTGCTGGCCACTGCACTGCTAGTAACTCTTCTTGACTCTTCCTTATATCACAGAGAAGCACATATAGAAGAAACATGAACAAATGTAAAACAGGTAAAAAAATGTTTACATACAACTGTGTATTTAAGATATTCCTTGCCAAGCATTTCTTCTTCTGAGATCCACTGCTCTGGCTTTCACAGTACATTACTTTGCAAGAATCCACTCATAGAGTTCCCCAAATAAGTGATTTTTATAGATAAACAGGAGAGTTGTACAAATGTTAGTGTATCCAACTACTTTAAAAGATCACCATTGAAAAGCATTCAATTTTACCAATCTTAACAAAAATATCATTGCCAGAACCTCACGGCACAGTGATGCTGGAGGAACACATAAACATAGGAAACTATGTAAAAGAAAAAAATTATTCTATGAAGAATGCAAATGTTAACACAGTTTATCTGAGACATAAAGACAAGCATATCATTTATGTAAAAATAAGCAATTTTGCATGAGATTTCTTTCTAGCACCCTTAAAATAAAGTGATTCTTTTCTGAGGAGTTTCTCATTGAAAAATTATGATACTTAATCCCTGAAAATGGGCAGTAATTGCAAATTTTAGCAATGTTGTGAAGACAACCTGTGTATGAAATTCTCTCTGGCATCTTTTTGCACTCTTAAAAGTAAGAACTCTTAATTTCAAGCCATTTTAGTAGTATGAATAGCTGGCTCCTATGGAATAAAACCCTTTCTGTATCCATACTTTCTAAGCTGCAAGACAGTGACAGATTCATAAACTTCCAGAAACTATTATTTAGAGTTTAGAGATGTGAAACATCCAGCGCAAGAAAGGTTACCAATTTTTAAAACATAAGTAAGAAAACTGTGCATTAAAAATTTAAAGCCATTGAGAATATTTCCAAGACTCCTTAGTGATGCTCCATTTATCTAGTTTTGGGCACTACTGCAGGAGGTATATCTGCTACAAAGTCCTGTACATCCTTATAGCTATTCAGGATTTAACATTATCTTCTGGAAGGGAACAACACAGTTCAAGGATCTAAACACAATAGAACTTATGCTGAGGTGAAAAGAATCAGTTTTTCTAGTTTTATAGATGACAAAAAGTGAAGCATTATCTTATTGAGTTAACAAGCCATACATGTAAACCATTTAAATTGGTTCTATGTCAACCAAAAAAGCTCTGTCTTTAGTTCATGGTACTGGTATCCAATTCCTACTGTAATACTTCAGGCAATCACTGTTCTCAGAAAATCCTTCCCTCCTTTTGTAAAGAGTCATGAGTCTGGAAGCTGATTTTTTCTCTTTAGCTGAAGAAATGGGGATGCAAAGTAAGCCCTTGATTCATTGTTGTTCCCCAGCAGGAGAATGAGTGCTTATCACTATAATCACAGCTAAGAGGAGGTTGCAGTAGCTGAATGAGTCACTTTAGATCGGGCAAATTTTATATTTTCAATTAGATTTTTACTTCCCTATTCTTGCTTATATCCAAAATAAATTCTTTTTTTCTTTACTCTTTGTTGATTCAATAATAAAGGGGAAAATCTCTTTTAAAATAAGACTTTTAAAAATTATTATTATAAACCAAACATCATACTACTATTTACTTAGTTAATTTGAGACCTCTTCATGTGAACATTTTTTGTACACTTGGTTGCTTTACAGTGATATAAGCAAGGCTAAATATGCTTTGAAAAACCTATTTTTAAATTGATAACTGCAGGGTCTCTAGTGAAACTCTCCAGGTTCTTCTGGCTTACACTTGATTTGCTTTAATAAGGGTTATGGGGAACAAAAAACTATTGAAACTCCCTTTTAAAATGCCTGGCAACAGACAGGTAGAAAAGACTTGGAATTACTATTTTTCATTACTGGGGCCCCTTAGGACTGCACTGGAAAGAATCCTGTCTGCCCCAGATAAGAGTCTCCCAGCAGTTTAATGTGCCAATCAGTTGTGCTCAGCAGCCCAGAATCATCATATTGCAGCTATTGAATAGTTCCAGACCATATGCTCAGAAGGATGGAAAATGTGATATGTGTCACACTTCCAAAGAATGATGATGAAGAGCATTAACATGCTGATGAAGAAGGAAAAGAAAAAAGAGAGAGAAATCCTGAAGAAGCAAACCCACCTGTGTTACAGAGCCTGACAGATGTGCTGTACCAACTCTTCCATTTCATATAGAATTCTAAGTTACAATGAGGTCTACATCACACTGAATTACTTGGTCTCTTCCTCTCTTCTAATTTGCTAATAAGTTCTCTCTTTTGATTTTTAAGAGAGAAGAGAGCTAAAGTAGAGTCCAAATACCTACAAAAGAAGTAATGAATGTTTTATCCAGCTGGTAGCCTGGAAACTATTTGGGTGCATTTGGGGTCTAATTACAACAACAACTGAGTGTTGGACCAAGTACGGCTCCATTCATATTAAAAAACACACTAATAGCTTGAAGCAGGAATGAAGATTCTGAGAAAACGGGAAAGCAGTAAGAAAATGCATTTTCATATACATTTTATGCTTTCTAAAAGAAATGCAGTGATGTTGCCATGTAACATGCAGCATGGTAGTTGATGGTTACATGAAAAATGGGTCACAAGGAGCTGCTCTTTTAGCCAGCTTTTTGGGTGCCTACCCCAGTGATCTCCAATGCACAGAACTGTAGATCAAATTAAGGGGTGGTATAAGCAGCTGAAATTCCAGTGATGCCTATATTTACCATTGACAATCTTCACATCCTTCCAATTGTTAATAAATTCTACTAATGGTATATAAAAGAAGCAGAAATATTACATGGGAAGAATTCCAGATCCATTGTTTAAAATAACTGAACAAAACATCTAGAACTGGCTGCACAAATTAACTCCTTTAATCTCTTAAAAGGTATGTGCCCTTTGAGGACACAGGGAGTTCTGGGTAACCCCAAGAATAATTTTTAGTTTAAGCTATCCATACCAATGTCTTAAAGTAGATGTATGTATTTAACGATCTTCTTTGGTATCTGTATAGCAATAATTTTCCATTACATAGACATAAATACACTACATTTGCCAGGATTGTGAGGCATAACAGATTGCACAGTGTGCTTTTCTAGAGTGTGCTGAAATAAAATGCACAGATTCAGACAGCTTTTAAGAAGTGGTTTGTCTGCAGTCTGAATAGAGATCTTAGTTTGGGAGGATGCTCTCATTTTCCTTTGTCCTTGTGACAAAAGTCACCCATTAACAATGCATTCACTTGTTATGAGATAAATGATGGGATTTTTCACATTTATTCTTATTAATGTAATCCCTTTGGCTTTTTGATTACTCATGAATTTTCCTTAGTGTTTTTCTGTATTCGAAAGTGACATTTAATGTCATGTATTTTGTTTCAATCCATGTGAGGCTGAGTCTCAGCCTAGCGAAACTCAGTGACTGGTGACTCTGGTTATATAGAGAAAAATATAGATTATTTTAAAAATATAAAGTCTTAATATGAGGCAGTTTCTTTCAAAGTAGCGCCTCCCTCTGATTTATGATCATTATCATTTGTTTATGATTCAGAAAAGAGGATCAAAAACTTGTAACAAAAGCCTGCAAAATAATAAGCTTCATGTGCTGTGGTGTGTTGTACTTGCTCTAAGTAGTTATTTAAGACTAAAGAGGAAGAAGCTGCTAATAAAAAATGGAAACTGTGCAGGTAGCTTGTGTGCTGACAGCTTTTTCTGGAACAATTAGTATAGTCATTAGATTCCAGATCTGATCAATTTAAAAAGTAGCCCAGCTGTTGCTGGAACTGGCAAACATTTTCATCAGATTTGGCTTTAATTTGTAGTGAGACGTGTTTACAGAAACAATTTCTAAATGCTTATCAAAAAGAAAATTTCATTCTTTTTGATAAGAAATGCCTCTTCCCTAAACTGTATTATTTAAAACTGAAAGAGAAAGCTGTTTTCTTTCAGCTCCTTCAAAAACTTCCTAAGAAGATTTCTTTAAGTAAAATATAGTCTCTTTGATTCAAACAGGCCTGCTTTCTGCACTTAACAAAGTATCATTGTAATACTACAGTTATTCATTCTAATTCCATTATCACCTTAAGTCTTATCCTACCAGTTTCCTATGTGACTGATTCCTTTATTAGGAGTGGGGCTTTCTCTTAAACAAAAAAGTTGAACTATAAATTTAAAATTTGTTTCACACTTGTTAAAAAGCCAGCTACCTTGCATAGCCCCAAATAATGAGCAGGAATTCAGACACCAGAACCATGCACAGCCACCTGTGTGAGTCCCCTTAGGGGCTGCATCCATCCTTCCCTATTCATCCCGCTATCACTACATCCTGGGGCCAAGAGCAGCAGAAGGACCTTGGTCCCCTTGGTGTCAGAGAAAAGCTTACTCTGTTCACCCTTTGCACTGCACCGCTGCAGAGAAATGGCAGGAGTTAGGCTGCAGATGTTCAGGCAGCAGAACAGCAATTCAAGAGAGCTGCTCTGTTCCAGTCAACATTTTTCAGACCTTGATCCTTCTTCTCTTCTGGTTTGAAATCAGTCCGTTTGTCCTTATCTTAAAATTGCAACATTCTGCCATCCTTGCCCCTCAGCTCTCTTTTCTTCTGAATTTCACTGCAGTCGTCCATTCTCCTGACCACTTTCTCTCACTTTTGACTTTGCTGGGAATGTGGCCAGGCAAAAAAAGACCAGCCATGCCTTTCTGACAGTTTCTTCTTCAGCTTTATTTCACCAGGGTCAGGTGTGATTACAGTAAGTGCAGTTATTGATGTATTTTCTTCATTTTGAGATTGGACCATCTCATTTGGCAGCTTTTTGAAATGTGTTGCTTAACTCAGGTGGTAAACTTTTTGTAGCAGGGATGAGGTTTGTGTTTGAAGGTGCCAACTACATACCAAATAAATGAATAACATTCAAACTGTGTTCTTATTTCAAGGTGGTTCATTATTTAGCCAGAGGAATGAAAGACTTCAACAGAACATACTAGAACTTTTTTTTTTTTTCTTTCTTTAAAGTTGCTCTTGGTCAGCACAGTTACATTAGAAGAATTAGTGGGTTATGTTGTAATTTTTTGAGTTCATTAAAAAAGTAGCAAGTGAGGTAATTCCTCTATTTATTTAATACTGACGTAGTATGACCTTTTTCTTTCAGTAGGAAGATAGGAGGGATTGTGACTAACACTGTTACCACAGCATTAGCACTCAGTGATATGGATTCCTTAATTTGGGAATGAGAGCTACCAAAGCAGCAGTTGAGTCTGTGTATTCAACAGGCACAGAAATGCTCACTCGGCCACTGAGGTATCCAACTGCAGTGTTTTAGGAAAGACACTCCTTTGCCTATAAGTAAGTTTGTACTTATTCTGTATTCTTTTGATTACAGACTCATAGTGATTTAGATTAGATTTAAGGGGTAAACAAGGCCTCAGGGAAAGATCAGTATGATAAGCATTGACAGAGTCCTAAATATATAGAAGATGCAATGAAATTTTGCACGGCTCTGTTGCCTACTGTTCACCTCCCATTTCTACTAGCTGCTTACAAACTTTTTTCCTTCAGGAGGTAAGCACATTGCTTTTCTTTAGTCTGAACTGCTTATTCACGTCTTATTACTCAAATAGTTTGATCAGAGATGGATCAAACTGAGTACTAGGGAGTTACTTGCAGTGATAAGTCAGTCCTGCACCCCATTGCTAGGCTTTCAGCCAGTTTTTAAGCTATTTTGACCAAATGTGAGCTAGGCAGGTGTTCACAGTGTTTAGCAAAGCAAATAATGGAATGGGCCTCTTTAAAGTCTGCAAAATCTGTCCTTCATGTGCATGTTGTTTTGTGGGATAGCTTGTGTGTGTGAGCTGAAGAGGGAATGCAGACACTATCAAGGGCAAATTTCTTTTGGTGTGTTAGGTACTGTTTCAAAAACACTTTTGCCTCACAAGTTAATTGCATATGGATGACAGGTTATATTAGGAGTATACATTCTTTCTTCACTTTGCTCAACACAACACCTGATAGGAGACCATTAAGCCAACTGGCAATCAGACAGAACTTTGTTTTGTCATTCTTTGTCAGAGAGATGCGATGACTATGGTAGAGTTGGTGTGTTTCTAGATAATGATGTGTCTGTATGTTTGTTATGAAAGTCAGTATGAATGGATGTGCTCTGTCCTTGAAATGAAAGATAATAACATTTGTCTTCCCAGCCTGAGATCAAGTTTCTCAGTCCTGGAGCACCTTGAGGGTACTTTGCCTCCAACACAGATGAGAGATGTTAAACCCTAAAGAAAGTCCCGTTGTCTAAGAGCAATAAACTTGTCATTAGGCTTTGTCATGACCTTATGGTCATTGAATGCCTTGAGCCCAAGCCAGGGGTACTGACAGTGAGGGCTGGGTCTGTAGTCATGGGTTCTGGTAGGGACTTCAGTGTTAGCTGAAAATTCTGTGAGAAACTTCTTTAGATTGAAAATATTTCTGTGTTTCAGTCAGTGTTAGTGAGGACAGATAGTGTGGTATTTGGACCAGCTGGAGTTTAAAAACTATGGTAACAGAAGATTTATTTTGACCAGATCACCAACAGGTGACAAAAAGGTGTTCAGTTGCATCTTTCCTGATTTGGTCTATGTTTCAATGTGCCATCTGATGTCACTAGTGTTGTCTGCTCACATAGGAAATGGAAGTCTTTGTTATATGTGCATTCACCAAGGCAGTACCATCTGTGTGTGTAGACATGCATCCCATTATATAAAGGTAAATTAGGTGGGGTGTTTTTGTTGTTTTGTCTTTTCAAAGGGTTTTAGTGGATCTTTTTCCACATAATCTGATCTATGACAATATGGCTTTTTGAAACAGGAATGGTGACAGTGAAAAAATATTATGGTTGCCTTGTTTTATAGAAAAAGATGCCTATTGTGTAGCAGCTTAGAATAATTCAGCCCAAGTTCCAGATGAAAGGAAGAGCTTTAAATAACATGTCAGGTTCCGTTGATTTTGTTTAAGAGAGGAAACAAATGTAGGTGAGCAATATTTTTTTACAATTCAAAGAGTTCAAAGTCTAAACATTGTTATCTGTCTTGAAATTATGAAGCATCCATCTGTGTCTTTACCCTATAGCAGATTTGTAAAGGTATTTCATATAGCTCATGAAAATACTGTGTCACAATAAAATATGATATGGTTAAGCTAGCCCTAGCCAGATGAAGACTGCCTTTAAGGTAAGATAACTTCTGCTGAAGTTCAAGGCAGAGAGATGTAGTTAGGAACATAACAACATGTATACACTATCAAATACATACCTTACATTATAAAACAACATAAAAAGCAAAAAGGTACTTTTAAATCTTGTCACACAGGGATTTCTGAACATAGTTCCGTCCATTCTCCTTGAGATAAAAATATACTGTGTGGATTACTATAATTAAACCATATTAGATATAGCTTAGATCTATTTTACAAATATGTTTAATTCTAAAAAATATCACCACTTCCTTTCCAGATAATGTTTTGTGTCTATAATCTAATGAATCCAGCTTGCTAAACTTGGTGGTAGGGTTCAGCAGCCTGGTAATTTTTCATTCTACGTCCTATTTTTTGTAAATCCTCTTTTTGAAATCTTGTGGTAGTAGAATAGAGGAGATTAAGGCCAAATATTGAAAAACTGTTGAGAATTGAGATAAAATTCAGTAAAAGTGACCAATCTACCATAATTGAGATGCCGTGCTGCAATAAGAAATGCTCTTTATTTAAGCAAAACCCTGACACTTTTTTATGAACATTGTTCAGTCTTTGGGGAGGGCTGAGTGTATAATTATTTATTTTGTGTAGGCTACTCAAATGTGGGCAGCACATTTAGGAATGATTGCTAAACCACAAAACCTGTGGCTGCTTCAGTGGCTAGAAGGTAATTGCTAAGGGCTGTGCAAAAGTGAGGCAGAGCTATTGAGCAAAACAGCTGGTACTGGTGAGCCAACATCCACCCTACAACTGGTTCAGGATTTTTACTTTGTGCTGGCTCTAGGCTGGCTGCAAGTTAGTGGCTGGAGCACATTAAATGAACTCCTGTAGCTTCCTCTGAGACGTGTACAGCTCTTGTGCCTTGAGTCTGCTCCTTGGGATGAACTACAGCACAGTAAGTGGGGGCAATTGGGGGATGCAAAACTAACCCACTGATGTGCCATAAAAACACAGTTTTGAGCTGTTTGATCCTGCACCAGCTAGAAGGTCTTTCTATTCTGAAGAAAGAGAAGTTGAACCCCTTTTGTCTTCAGTGAAATTTCACATGGATGGAGAAAACTAATCTTTACAGGATTGAGGGCCTGGATGTAAAGTTTTGCAAAAACAAGTTTTCTAGTTCATTTTATTAAACTTCTAATTTAATTTCAACCAGGAGGGGTAGGTATTTTCAGAGAATTTCCTTATGATGGCTTTGTTAAGGTTAATTACTGTATTAGAGATGTAGAACAATTAGTAAAAAGGAAAATCAGCTTGAAGATGCTGATTCAGTTCCAGAAGTGAGGAAATATAATGAAGGAAAAAAAAAATTAGTGTGTTCTTATCATCTTGGCTGTATTTGAAATTGTTCATTGCAGAAATATATCACTTCCTAGAATGTATTTGATTTCCTTCTCGATTCTATTTCTCCAAAATAATGTAATCTGAATGGTTCAGCATATTTAAGCTTTTAGTTAATGCATTTTTAATTTTGAAATTTGTTACCTCTAATCCAGAAGCCAAAACCTTACAATAACCTGTCTCTGAGTGAATCAAAACATCTTGTGTGATCTTGTGAATACCTAAGTGACTCAAGATGCTACTTCTGAGAACTGTAGTGCTCCTATCATTTGCTAGAACAGGTTTGTATATGGAAATCAAAACTTTCACCTGCCATCTGGTGGAAAAAAACTGAAAAGCTATAAGATGTGAACCTTATAACTAAGGACTCACACCTGTTTTTAACTTGCTAATAATATAAAATTTTCTGTGCTCTCTCCATGTAAAGAACATTTTACAGTTATGTTGTTGACATTCTTTATGGTCCTTTTTGCTTCAGTATCAATAGTGTAAAAGAACTTGGCATTTTTGTGTTTGTCTTGATGACAAATAATTCAAGACAAGGGTAGTAAAATTAGCAGTTGGATTAGAACACATTAAAACTTGGTATCAAAATACCTCAGTAGGAGAACTTTTTTTTCTCTTTTGCTGCTCTGTTGTGTGTGGAGGGAAATGTTTCTGTGCACTTTACGTTGCTAATAGACAACGCATTGCTTTTACTACACACAGAAACTGTTATCAAAATGACTGTTAACAGCAACAACAAAAATCCCTTGTCATTTAAGTTACTGCTTCTCCATTTTCCTAATGTATCCTTCTCAATTCCTGCTATTAATGTGCACACATTTTAGTCTCTTCCTACACAAAGTTAACTTTTTTCATCTTGCAATTCACCAAAATGTAATATTGAAGTCTTTAAAACCCTCCTAAACACACCTGTGGATGAGGTAGCCACCCTTCATGCTAAAACAATAAAAGTGGTCAGTTCCTACAGCTCGGGATTTAAACAGGCAGAAACTCATCCTTAAGAAATGTTCATTGTGCTGTGCTAACTTTTTATTTTATGTAGTTACATTCTTGAAATCTATAGTCATGTTTAGGGATAGCTCAAATCTGCTCTATGCAGTAGGTGCTCTTGTGGGGTGTTCACTTCAGAGAAATTGTAGGTGTGAAAGTGAACTTTTGAATTTGATCCTTATGTCAAATTATTGATTATGTACAAACTATTATTTCTGGAAAAAAGGACTGGAAGACAGAAGGGAAAAATATAGATGGTTTGTACTTGGAATTATCCTTCAGTTTCTTAAGTGGTCAACATGCTTACTGACCACAAATATATGCCAAATCCATTTGTTCTGTAGAAACTTATTTGCAACACTGGATGGGTCATTAGAAAATGTTGGGCTTATTGGTATGCTCATGTAAATTTTTGTAATTGATTGGCTACAATACATTTCTGAAAAATCTTAGCATTTTAAAGATTAATGCACTGCTTCTGCCTAATTATCTGAAATTTTCGATTTCAAATTGGAAATTTTAGTGAGTTTGGTCAAATACTCCATCCTACAACTGACCTTATAAGTTAAGAATGTAGCTTTGCCTGTATTTTTCTTCAATAAAAATACAACTTAAAGGCTGTTATAAATCACAAAATTTAAAGGCTTTAAATCACAACTTTTTTGTGGATAAAAATGAATAGTAAAAATACATGAAAATAAAAAATACTATCACAAGTAAATGTCATAGAAATATAAATTTTTTTTAGAATGCAAGACAATAACATAACTTGTAATAAATACTATGCTGTTGTAAATTTTTTTATATTTCCTTTATATCAACACATTCTTCCCAACTGATCCTCAAAGTAATCTTTGTTCTTTTTTTAGGTAAACTGCATTTAATTTAAATGATATTTCAGTGTATTCAATCAAAGCCAAATAGATTTCACACAACAGCAAAAATAGCGTACGGTCTTGTTGAGACTTGTGATTTCCCCTGCACTCTTGGTCCTCAAGCCCTTGTCATTTGTGGTTTCTGTGGTTTTAGGGGGGTTATCTGGGCTTTGTTGTTCTTGGTTTTGCTTTGCAAGTAAGCCTTTCAGACAGACTTCTGAGATTCTGTACCCTAGAAAAATACTCCAGACTGTCTAGTGAAAAATCTGTTTTTAAAAAAAAATCCTATTGGAAGGGAGTGCAGGTGGCTGTTGTTAATGGTTTCCTTGATAGAATTTGTTACAAAGTGCTTTGCATCATAGATGACAAATTAAGCCATGAGAATCAGAGTAACTGAGTTCACCAATTCTCCATATTTGCTTGAATATAAAACATCTATCCTTTATGTTCAGAGCATGCTCAGAGGAAATAAAAGCAAGGCAGATATGGTAGGAAAACCTAAAAATGTATTGATTAAACCCTCTGGGAGCTGTGGCTCTACAGCAATATTCAATCACATGTCACCTGCAGTACACAAAATGAGTTCTAAAAGTTTTTAATAATCCATAGTACCAAACTGACTGCAGCAGTCCTCTTTTAATCAGGAATTTTGCTGTAACAAGTGTTACATTTTTCCATTACAGTTATGCTTTTGAAAATATGGTAGGAAAAAGTTCCTAGCTTTGCTTTCAGGAGAAAAATTGTACTTATAACTGGCAATTTTTTTTACTAGTGGCTGCATAAGTTCTAAGTGTGTATTTTGTTGAGAAACAAGTAGTTGCTAGTTTTAAGTTGTGACAGTCCCTTAGCAGGGAGAAGAGCACTGTGTATGTTTGAGCTGGGTTCTCTTTGGGAGCTCTTGTTAATAAAGGTTCTAGTTAAAGAATCAATTCTACTTTCATGTTGGACAAGTGAAAACAAACAATAAAGCAGTGAGATTAACTTTCATGTTTTTAGTGGAATTTGTAGCTCTGACAACTTTGAGAATAACAGTCCTTTTACTACAAACTGAGCAAATACGGTCTGAGAGAGAACCAGTGTGAATCAACAGTAATTTTTGCACCCATTTCAATGTATCAGCCACTTCCTAGTAGAAAATAACTACAGTGGTAGCATTTAATTTGGGTTTTTCTATAAAAAGGTTTTAACAAACAACGTTGAAGTTATAGTGTGTTAACTACCACATTAATTTGCTATGTGGAAACATCTGCAGCTGATTAGTTATCTCCTATAAAGACTTTGCTTTTAGGCATTAGGAGTGTCCTCATAGGAACTTAGCAGGAATATCAAATACATGCTATATAAAAAATTCTCCCTTTGAGCTTTCTGCCATCAGAACATATTTCTACTGATCTACTGCATCTTCTCTGAGAGATGGAAAAGTCCAAAGTCTATATTGGTCCAAATATTTGTGTAATGGTTTTATTCTTTAAGATAGTGATGTAGTTATAGAAAGTTCAATATTTAAGAACTATGGGATTTTTCCCCTTGTCCCTCTAAGTATTGTTGTAATACACAGGTGATTAATTTTGAAGGTGATAATAGACCTTGAGCTTGTTGGTCTGCAGTATGTAAACTATTTGAAAATAATTTAACGAATACATTGCTAAATGTCATCAGGAGTCAAAGAAATCATCCAGATTCAGAAATCATGTCAACTCTAAACATGCCTTGTTCTGATTTCTCCATGATAGAGCTGAGGTATCTCTTTACCTTTTGAAGATGTGGGTTATAGATCCAGGATTAGCCCTAGTTATAATATGTACAGTTTAACTTTTCCTGTGTTATGATTTATTATTTCAAATAGCCTAACATCAATCATTACAAACACTATTAACAGGGAAGAAAACAAATTTAAAAACCAACCAAACAAAAAACCACAAAAAACCCAAACCCTAAAGCGAACAAACAAAAAGCAAGGAAAGGATGTATACCACTAGGTTAATCTAGTAGATTTATATAGACAAACAAATCCTGAGCTTGAAAAATGGGTTGTATTCATATGGCTCCCAAATAATGATAACTTAATGCAAATGAAAGTTTGTGGAATCTGTTCTTCTGGACCTTCAACATAATAGCATCTGTAACATTGATACTGTAAATTATTAATCTAAATATTAGGCTTGCCCAAAGATAAATGTATTTTACCTGAAAGGGATTATCCATTGTTAGAATGAATTTTGTCTTAACTACAGCATAAAAAATAATACAAAATTGGGAAACAAAGAAAAAGACTGTTACTGCAGTTAGACAAGTTCCACTGAAAAAATTAAGCATGAATACTCAAAATCTAAATTTTATTGGGAGTGGTTTTAGCTACTGCAATCACTTCAGATTGTAAGTTAACTGTGCTGTGTAAGAGTCTCTTCCTTGCAGTGAGCTCATATATTTATGAAAGATTCCATGGAGACTTGGTGCTGCTTAAAATGGTGTTACCACTTCTGTTTCCCCCTTTGGGCCCATTGTTGGCCATTAATTTGTTTCATTGCTTCACAGCCTATATCTTGCAATGCATGTTTCTTATTTGATATAGTAGCCTTAAAATTAAACAGCAAAAAACTGTAACGCTTTTTTTCACCGAAATCTTTGTCTGTCTGAGCATGTTGGTCTTGTGCATTTAAATAATCTTCTTTTTCAAGATCTTGTGATATTCTTTGGAGCTGGTATTTCCACAGGAAAATTAAATTATTCTTGTAGCTCATAAAGGTGCATAATAACTTTGTTAATTAAGCCAGTGTTTGGCAGTATATTAGAAATTACGTTTAAGGATCACAGTTCAATTGTTTTTATTGCAGCCTGGGTTTGTAATCTTACAGCCAACTGGCTTTTTTTGTTGTATTTTGTTTTGCTGGAAGTCCCGAAGGCTCTGAAATATAAGGCCAGTTTTTCATAACTGGACAACAAGATTTTGGTATACTAGTTTTGCTCACATAATTTATTAATGTGTGTGGTTTAAATGCTAAATAACATAATAATATAAAATAAATATTTAGCACTAAATGTAGCACCAAATACTAAGTTAACTGCATGGAGGTAGGATAACTTGTGAGATCTAGGAGCAAAGATGTTTAAATATTGCAATGAGGGATGGATTAATTATCTAAAACTATTGGGGATGTGAGAGAAATACTAGAAGTAGCCACTATGTTTGAAATCAATATCTGGTGCAAATATATGTTTAGGGAGCTGAGGTGAAGTTGTAAGATGGAAGAAAATTGACTAAAATTCAGTCAAGCAAATGGGACTGACAAAGTTCCTGATGACAAACTTATTTTGCTACTGAAACCAGGGAAAACCTAGCAGCCTTGTCATTTTAAATAGGGAGCAGTATTTCCTTTGGACTCAATGATCTTAAAGGTCTTTTCCAAACAGAACAATTCTGTGAAAATAGTAAGATCTTAGTAAAAACAATAGTCTGGCATTTCCTAAATTGTCTTATGGTTATAATGTAAAATAGTGGATGCCCTTCAATAGTAACTGTACTTAATTGTTGTAGTCAGACTGTTTCTGTTACGGGAAATGGGTTATACCTTTTTGGTACCTTCTCAATTACTCTAGGAAGGTGCTTTCTCTCCTCCCCTTAATCTCAAGCATGCTCTATCTCCCTCTTTTTTCAAAAGCTGAAGAAAAATTGTAGTTCAGAAACACCACAATTTCTTCTTTATTCGTGGTCCTTTAATGTCTAATTATGGAAAATAATTATTGGTAGGATCTCAGGATGGAAGTGTGTTAACAGGGCTGGCTGGAAAGAGCCCTTCCAATATGTTAAGCTTCTTGACAGCTGATCCACTGCTCATCTTTATCATATGATTCTTCTGTCTGTGCCTGCAAATACAGATCCTTAGAAAAGGCCATGGATGATGGCTATGTGGCAGAAGATAAAGAAAGGGCTTAAGCTCTGTCGTTCCTCCTCAGATTTGTAATATTAATTGATTTTTGGAAGGAGAAATCCTAGATTCAGATTCATCATGGAAGTGAATGCCAAAATTGGAGGACAAACATCCTCTGCAACATATTGTAGGTTAGGGCTTCTGCTGGACGGATTTTACTTCACCCATTCTTCAACATTAGCTTAGAAGGTTAAACTGCAGAGATCTTAGCTGATGTATAACATGAATTTGATATCATAGTAAATTACATATAATTGCAGTAAGAGATATTTGCTTAGGAGAGCAAGAGAAAGTCTCATCGTTTCACTAAGTTCCCCGCAAGATAAAGTCAATGGTTAAGCAAACACTATTTTTACATCTGTTTGTGTCTTTTTTTTTGGATAGTAATTTCCATAGAAGTTCCAAAGTGTCAGCTTTCTAGGAGGAAAAGATAACATTCTCTCTTAATGACCCCTGAATCTTTATGAAACTCCTTTAGAGAAACATTTAGAATACTCTTTATTCACAGAAGTTAATGATCTAGCACTCCAATTCTCAATGGTGCTCTTGGGCACAGGAAAGCATTTTTGTATTTATTTTTGCTTTAACTAAGATAACTCGTTTTTAGCCTCACTGGGACAGTCTAGATATTCCTTATTTTCTTCAAAAATGTTCTGACCTTGTTGAGGTGTATGTAGCTAACAGCTACATATAGTATATCCCCTTCAGTGAGAGAACAGCAACAATAATTAAAAAGTATATTATAAAAATCCCAACACCTCAGAAATATTATTTATTTGCTTTCTCTAGCTGTTCACTACTGTATTCTGTCTGGCAATCTAGTCTTTCCTTACCTTCTGAAAAAGATTACTTTTTATTCTAAACAAAAACTCCCAATTTTGTTTTTCTGGGGAGTTATTAGCAAGTTTATGTAGGAGGTAGAGAAGCAAATGTGGCCAGAAAGATGCAATCATAGAATAATTCAAAATGTAAAGAAATTAAAGGCATTCCTTATTTGGATTAATAAGACACAGATTCAATAAAAAATATAAACAGAGCTGATACTTGTTTCTTCAGGAAAAAAACCCAAACCAAAACCTTGAAAATGGGAAGTGACCAGTGGCTTGAATGATGCTTTTATTCAATATGTTTGAACAGCTGCTAAAGAAAAAGAAAAAAATGGCATCTGACACATCCGATAGTAGCACATGTTCTGATTAGTCACACTTCTGGATGCTTCTTTTTGTTTTGCTCTGTAACAAGTGAGCAGCTCTAAAGAACATTTTTTTTCCCTTGTTACTGAGGAAAGCAGAACAAATAAACAGAAGCTTGCATTTTTTCCCCCTGGAATCTTAGCTCACGATGATCAGTGTGGTTTACAAGGCACTAAACTCGTTTCATCAGGTATTTTGCTCCCCTAAGTTTTTTCAGGTAATGGTACTGAAAGTTCAGGCTTTGAAATCTTGCAGAAGCAAGACTCCCTGTATCCTTATGAGAGAGAGCAATTTTATATCTCTCATTTTACAAATGGG
This sequence comes from Hemiprocne comata, assembly GCA_020745705.1. Taxonomy (NCBI): domain Eukaryota; kingdom Metazoa; phylum Chordata; class Aves; order Apodiformes; family Apodidae; genus Hemiprocne; species Hemiprocne comata. Next base: position 11,020,132 of record CM036597.1, on the reverse strand, counting down.
GAAGTTGAAAACAAAGAGTATAAACAGCTTGCTGAGGACAATATATAGAGTCACTGAGTAGTCAGGCTAGGAAGATAACTCGGGTGAACAATTAAGATTTGTGATGGTCTTTTCATTGTTTGTGGCCGGAGTATCACACCAGGAGTGCTGGCTGCACTTCCCTGATCAGTAGGCAAGGAGAGATGTTCAGCTGACAAATTGCCTTAGCAGTCTTGGCAAAGGCAGGCGTTGCTCCAAGCTCCATAATAAAAATGAGCAAAGGATGTTTGAAATGAGCCAGTTATATGCAATTTATTAGTGCAAGTCAAAACTCCTTTTCCCTGATTTGGTTTTTCCTTTGAAATAAACACGTAGCCTATGCAGATTCAAACTTTCTTGCAATTCAAGTAACTTCTACAATGGAAGAATAAGCCTCTTAACAAGATTGAATTTGCTATTGTGCAAGGTACAAGCTGAACAAACGGAGATTGGGCAAGTTTCTGTTCATTCATGTGCCTCCTTTAAAAAACAAATACCAGTTTAATATAAATGGAAATGAGGGCAACGTTAGTGAGAACGTAAATCTTGATCCATTGTAACCTAATAATGAAAGCCACACTGTTCAGAGTCTAGATAAATTAAATAAAGTCAAGGGGGGCTTTGGGTTTTTTTAATAAGCATATGAATCATCACTTTTAGCTAAGATTTTTATCCTTTTATTTGCTCACAGTGATTTTTGGAAAAAGCCATTATTTATGGAAAAATGGATACTAGTCTCAAAAGCACATCACCCTCTTGAATGATGTATAATTGTTGGGAAAAGATTAAAATAAAGTGGCAAGATATGTGAAAAGGAAGTTTCCTAGCTGACTTCATAAACTTTAATATTTATATAACCTTTAAGCAGTCAAGAGACTATACCTAATGACAGTCAACTAACAGCTTGACCTTTATTGAATGGAAGAATGGTAGCATGCTCACAGGAGTGTCATTTCAACAGCAACCTAATGTTGAATTTCTGTGGGCTATTAATGTACAGTAAGCATGCTGAAATTCATCCTGAGCCTGGAAATTTATTATTTCCATTAAGTCCTGCAAAACTACAGAATAGAGAGTTTAAAAAGCAATCAGCTTCAGATTTCTGAATTCTGTTTTGATAATCTTGCTCCTAATTAAATGTGAAATAACTTAAAAAAATACTAGGAGGGGTACTTCTGCAAATTGGCTTTTACCTCATCCAAAATCTGTAAGTTAGCAGTTCAATAATTTGTATGTGTATGCAAAGTCTAAACACTGTCATTTTATTCTCACTTTTACAGAGAAATTAATCATACTGTCATATCAGTTTGAAAACATTATCAAAGTGAGCTTGAAAGATTAAGATTAAATGCTTTCACAGTGCTTAAACTCAGAAGTTTTTCTCATGTACAGCAATAGGACACATAATATGTGAGTTTCACTTAGTCCTCTGTAATGTAGGTTTGAAACATATCAAACCCATTATTTCCAGTATGAGGCTAGTTTTTAAGTAGCTATTGCTAGCTCCAGATGCAGGTATACAGGCAGATATCAGCTTCCCTGTAGTTTATTTGATCAAAGTGTCACGAATGTGGTTGTGAGGTGTAAGGAGACATAAAGAAACCATTTGTACATTTTGGGTTGGGGTTTGGGGCTTTTTTGTTGCCTGGCTTTTGGCTGTGGTTTTGCTTTGTTTTTTTTTCTGGAAAACTCCCTTTGTTCAAATACCTCTCTTATACATGGCTCTAGGGGTTTCAATAGCTTTAAAAACTCTGCTTTTCCTGAAATAAATGAGAATTTTATCATTTGGACAAACAAATGAAATAGGGATTTTGTTGTGTATTTTTTTATTTTTAACTCACTACGAGGGAAATCAAATCCAGATATTTTCTTCTCCCCAGCTATAAAAAACTATTCAAATCCAAATGGAAATACTCAAGATCCAATTATTTCTATCAGTCCAATTTTACAGAATGTCTGTCATCCATAGAGAACTCAGTCATGGAAGAAATCCAGTGCTTTTCTCAGCTGTTAACTTTATGTACTGTTTTGAGATCCTCTCTGGAACCCCTTTTTATTTGTGATAACTCCAGTAGTGTAGTACATGCTTGTTAACAGCTGAATAATTTCAATTTATCAATATTTTTAATACTTATTTGTGAGTATTGTCACATTTGAGTGATGTACTTGTATTTAACTCTAGATTTGATCTCAATTTCTGTCAGTACTTTTGTTCATTGCCTGAAAAAAATTCTCACATTTTACCTGGTTACTTTTATGGATAAAAAAAATAACAGATGGCATTTTAGTTAAGGAAATACATCTTTTAAACTAGCTGTTTTTGAAGTTCTACCACTGCCATGAAACTTTTGCACATCTTCAAAATCTGTTTCTCTGAAATGTTTTAAAATGTAGCTTTCACCTGTGTCCAGCTGCTCATCTCCCTTCCATTTACCTAATGCATAGTAGGGCTTCCTGAGAGACTGTTCAATCCATGTACAGTTGACAATGTTAGTTCCACTTCATAATGATAGCCAAGCAGGTTTATTTTTGCATAATCTGTTTTACACATAATCTACAAGAAGGTCTTAAGTTACAGAGAATAAAATAAATTCTTAAAGATGTCAAAAGTCCTCATCTAATATTTTTGTTCAAGATGGTATAGGCTCTTCCTCTATGAAGAGAAAGGCCTTTCCAAAATTGTTTATTACACACTTGAATCCAATGTACAAATTGGTGAAAATGAAATCTTGCATAAATGCTGACACAGCAGTGGCATTCAGAACAAAAATTAGGCCTTATTGCACTGACATCTTGAGTATTGTTCTGGTCTTCCTGGATGTGATTACAGCACAGCAGGACAGGTACTTTACAGCAAAATACTAAAAAGTCCAAAACTTTTCAGTGTGGAGGGAAGCAAAGCTAAGAGCACTACAGGATTGGGATCTACAGAATTACAGAGGTGGCTGGTAAGGTGAATACAGAAGGCTGTAGACTCCTGGAATAGATGAACTCTGGACCCTTGATGCCAGTAGGAAAACATCTCATAGCAGATGGGGGAAGGGGGGTTGATTTCTTCAGTGATGGGTAGGGTTAGTGGTTTGGACTTCTGGAACTTCCTGTTTCAGGAGGCTGCAGGGGCAAGACAGCATCAGCAGGTTCAGAAAAAACTAAGTTTAGGGACAATATAAGTGGGCACTAAAGGGACTGGGCAGGATTATTTCTGCTGGTCGTCTTCTATTGTTTGTATCAAGACAGACTCCTGGGGTTGGTGTCTCTCTGACTCGGAGCATTTCTCACAATCTTGCCTATTCCTTGAATGTGATAGTCAAGGTAAAGAAGAGCTTTCTTGCCATTTACTAGAACTTCTTAATTTATAATGATAAGGCTAGATTAAGTCACTGAAACAAATACCTCAACGGACTCATATGACAACAGTTGGAAAATGAACTTTTGAATGATCAGCACTTTCAGTCTTGAAGCTTGTAACTATTCTAAAGGAAACCGCTTTCTGTTGAATTTAACTGACTGTAGTATATTTATAATACCTCACACATCCTCCAGCTTTCATTTTCAAAATGACATGAAGAGGACAGAATCATGTTATCTTCTGAAACTGGAGATTTCCAAGCAGGAGAATAAGACCCTTGTGTCAGTAGGTACTCTTATGAATGGCATATTGCTATCTATTTACTCTTATGAGTCCTGCTGAGAAGTAATCCACACACCCTCAGCGAGCATATTGCTAGTTCTCAAGATTGCATGAGGCCACCCACTTGGCCCATTTTGGAATCGGCAGTAGTGTCTGTTGGTACCTTAAGCCTCTTCTTGCTTTCACTGAGAAAGAGAAGAAAATGTCTGCCTAAGATTGTCTCGATAGAAGCAAGCTGGATGTAAAGGGATTCAGCATTTTTTTAATTCCAAATTCTGTTTTCTCAGGATGCATTTGGCTTTCATATAAACCTTTGCAGAGAGTACTTTGGACAGCCTGTAGAAAAAGCATCGCTCTGCATGATCCGAGTTGGACCAAACTTGGTTACATCAAGATACTTTGATATTTTAGGATTAATAACTTTGAGAAAAGCAGTGCTGCACTTAATTTTTGTTACTTCATTTCACGCTACCTAGTTCACATAATTTAAAATATTTAATACATCAGAAAGCCAAAAGAAAATTATACACATTGCTTTTGTATTTCACTTCTCATTACTTTGGCTTGCACTTGTAGACCTCCAACATACATGGTTAATGTGCAAGTCCTTGAGGGACTAATGGCTACTTAGATGAATAAATATTTACTAGGATCAGAAGCAAAACTTTGTGCCACCATTATCCTGTTCAAGATCCCCCATTTTGATTCACACATACTAGTCCTGTGCTAAACTTGCTGTCTTCAGTAAAATGATAAGTGAATATGAAGTCCTATTTAAATGTATTATATGCAAAGACAAAGCCAGTGGAGGGCATGTATCTACATGTACCCACATGCTTTAAACTGCTTTAATGAAGTCAGGGAAAAAAATGCAACAAAAACACCAAAAAACGCAAACCATACAGGTGATCCTGAAAATCATACCGAGATTCATGTGCATTTTAAAGCACTTAATGTTTATCAAAATGTTGATCTAGAGTCCCAGCTGAAAAAATTCTTAGGTCAGCAACATATGCTATTTGTCAGTCAAGTGCCAGAAATACTCCTACTGCTAGACAAATAAGAGTAATGTGGGAAAATGCGGGACGAATAAGCTGCACAGCTAGAGTTCTTGAAAGCTGACATGACTTTAGTGCACTGAAAAATACTAAGAAAGTGAGCTTTTTTGTTTGTGCAAAGTAGGATACAAATCGCTGTCAGAACCAAATCGTGTGCACTAAGCTTGCTTTCCCCCACCCTGTAAATCTCTACGCACAGCTTAAATGTATTTACTGCCACAAGCTCAGCACTTAAAAGACTGAAAATTTGCTTGCTAGTTTTTCACACATCAGTTTAACTTGAGCATTTTTAATTTATAGGGTGTTTCATTCATTACTATATTAATACCTGCAGTACCTTCCATTAGCCTTTGAAGACTCATCAGCAACTGTAATTGTAGTCTAAGATTACAATCCCATTTTTCCCTGTGGGAAAATGCAGCTAGAGCTCTTTAAACTTTCTCTGTTGTTTTTGCATGCCTGGAGGAAAGCTGGGCAGTCCTTCTCTGTCTATGGATCCTAATGTATCTATTGCCTGCCATGCTCTTCATTGTAGTGATGAAACTTGACTGCTAGAATGAAGAAGTTAGCTTTAGATTCCTCTTCAATGTGCTTATTAAAATGAACTAGAGGTTAGTTCATTTAAAAAGCCTGAATAAGTATTATTAAGGAGCTGATTAAGTCAATTAGGCTGCTTAGGGAATCCTTTTTGCTGTGTTGTTGTTAGCCAGGCACCTTAATAAGACAATTAGGATTAATTAAAATCAGCCTGATTGATTAGGATATATAAACTTGCATGTGAGATAGCTGTATGGTTGTATTTGTGCAGCCTGCAAAGGGGAGGCAGTGGATGCTCAGGTTTGGGTTTCTCAAAATACGATCTGTACGGAGGTGTAAGGGTGTGTTGCTTTGAGGGAACAATTGGGTTTGATAGTGATGATTCCTCATCAGTGACATTAAGGATTCTGAATTGTCCCTATTGGGATTGACAGGACATGAGACTGATGGACCAAGAAAATGGCTAATTAATTTTGCTGTAGGTACATGGAAAATGACGTGTGTGGAAGAATCCTTAACTCTGCCTGTAGAAGGGTGTGCTTTAAGCTGGCTATGATCACTCAGGACCAAGGAACAATGACAGTTTCATTTAGATGGTATGGTGAGGGAGCGGCACTTTAAAAGTAGGTGTTCTGTACTGCCTTTTGGAAGAGCCTCTCTCAGCTTCCAAGATAAGTGGCTGAGTTGTCATCAGAAATCAGCTTCTGCATGCCTAATGACCATCAGACTGTGCTTGTGTCTTCTGGATGTCTTTAAATGGAAGATGTCCAAGAAAATGCGAACACTTTTGTAATGGCTGTTTTAAACTGTGCCAACACCACAGTTATTAGATGCAGCCATATGCTCACACAACCCTGGGATCTTAACCTTTTCCAGTGGGATGCAATTGTCTGTATTCAGACACGATGGGAAAGAATGTGATTGGGAATGGCTACGTGACTTTCCATCCTCTGCTGAAGGCAGCAGGGTGTTGATTCCCTTTCTTTTTCAAGGACCAAGCAAGACCTCTTGTCATTTAAAGCATGACTCTGCCCTCGCCTGATTTTCGTACATTGATCCATTTTGGTAACTTCTGGAAACTTTTCATATCTGATGTCTTGCTCTGTCTCTTTGAGATAACTGCCTTCTAAAGGAAACTGTGGAAACATTATCCAAGGAATATGCCTTGAAGCTTCCTCTGTTTTACTGCCACTGAACATAAGTAGCTGCAATGTTTGCTCTGTTTCTTTAGCCAAGATTTTCTCAGACATTATGTGGGAAAACATACAGAAGCTTCACTAGACATCAGCAAGGCTTTAATCAGAAGCACTGTTTTTTGTTCTAAGCAGTTGGATCCCAGGCAAGTGTCATCGGTCAAAATTTCTTTCTTCAAGTGATTTAAAAGAAATTGTTACCTATTAATGATGGAGAAAATTAACTAATATTTCAAAACAATATTTACAAGCATCTCTTAACTTACTAAACTGCTAAACTAGTGCATGTTGGTAATGGTGCTATCTCAGCTTTTATTATTCCTCTTACTGGAAGGATCCATTTCCAACACTTCTTATTCCACCTTATTAAGGAATATCTTCAAACATTGTATCTCAGATGTCAGTCTAAAGCAGAATCAGCTTTTCACGTTATTTGAGAATGTTCAGTTTCTTTCCTTATATCTCATGCTGTTAAGAAATACCAGAGGAATTCTTGTTTTCAATAAATAGGATTTAGAAAAATTTAGTGTTTAACTAAACAGCATATTAACCTGTGGCATGTACTGTCAACACAGTCCTGGGGTGTCTCTTAATCTGCAGAGTTTCTGCTCTTAAAGACATGGGTAGGTAAAGGAGAAAGACAGATAAGCAGGAGATAATGATGTAACTGGGGAAAAAAAAACAACCTCATGCTATTTTAATCCTGAAAAAACTATTTATGTATATCAGGGGCTAATACTCAGTAAGACTATCCTAGCTCCATAATCTAAGGAGGAAAAGCAGTCAGCCTCAATATTATTTTTAGGTATATTATGTTGGAGTAAATCTTAGTAGAATCCTCACAACTGCAAGATATTAAGAAGATACTGGATGTCATCTGTTTGTTTTTTTCCCTGTTCTCTAAAATCTCATATTATTTTGAGAATTCCTGTAAATTGTCATGAAATGCCTGAAAAGTCATAAATACCTTTCAGTGGTAGTCTCTGGCAATAGGTAACGTTTTTAAAGTTTTTCTAAGCTTTAAGTAAATCCAAATAATAAAAAAGAAGAGCCTAAGAAACCACATGTATGTGGTGTCCTGCTCTCAGCTTTCATTACTGGTGAACAAAAACATTATACAAAGCTTTAGTACTTATTTCCCTTACACATAGATATTTATTTTTTTTCAAGGAGCCTATCATTTTCAGGAATTTATTTAGCCTTAAGCATATTCACCCAGCTTTAAGAATAAACAATATCTGCCCTAAAACCTGAACTACTAACAAATATAAATCTGCATGATACAAACAACTCAAAATTACCTGTTTTCACCAATAGGTGGTGGTGCTAGCTGTCTCTTTATCTGCTGCTGCTTAGTGGAACTAACAATAAAAATATCTATATAGTTCTAGCATAAAAATACTAAGCACAGGTGATTCAAGGTACTTGGAGCCAGACTGACTCTGCCTGAGCTAAGAGCGAGGTGGAGAGGGATGTAGGCACCTAAGAAAAGCCATAAATGGTCTGCTGCATTTTGGCATGTGTCCTGTTAAGCATTAACCCAAATTGCTTCAAAGCTGCAGCAAGGAAAACTTAGCTCCTGGCAGGCTGCTTTCCACAGGTATCATGGCTGCAAGAAGAAATGCAGGGCCTGAGAAAGGATAAACAGTATTATCATGCTGGAGGAAGATACAGCAAATAATACTCATTCTAGCTCACCAGACTGCTTAGAAAGCAGCTCCCTCTGTTTTCAGTTGTCATTGCATTAAGGAAATGCTCTGAAAATGCTGCCATGTGTTCTGACCTCTCCTTTGGTTACCAGTTGACAGCTCACGAGGTCAGGATAGGAGGATTGGTGAGGATAAGTGAATGCTTAAATTCTAAGAACAAATTGACAGTCTGTGAATGGTTAAAAGACTGGGAAAGAGGAGGCTCTTCCAGGGGAAAAGAGAACATTGGAGTAAAAGCATTTGTGATGTTCAGCACAGGAGGAAATGACAGAGGTTGTTCCTCACTTGGATTCTTCCCTTGAAGGAGTAGGGGAGCTTAGTTCATGGTTCAGCTTGGAAAGGTATTTCTTTGGCCAGGTCATATTCTGAAGTCACTAATATCATAACCAGAAGACAGTCTGATAAGTGCCACTTGGGCTTAGTTATAGGCCTTGCATTAACATAAGCAGTTTCAGTTAGCCATGATCACTTTAAAAGAACAATTAAAAATTGACACACTTCAAATGAACTGAAGAACAAGTTAAACTGTGCCCATAGCAAGGACCATGTTGTTAATTTTGTGTAAACTTCATTAGAGCCTCTGATAATGTGACACAAGAATTCTCAGTGCTAAATAAAGCATTGAGAGTACAAGTACCACTGCATTCATCATCCAATTCTTTGGCTTTTTGGGTTTGTTTGGGTGTGTTTTGGGTTTTTTGTGGGGCCTTTTTCCTCTTTTTCTCCAGTCTTTCCCATATCTCTGGCCTATTTGCTTGCCTATTTTTCTGTGATCTGCTCCCACTGCAAGGAATAAGATAACTCATGACTGGCAGCCAGCAGCTTGGAGTGAGAATTCTTATTTGTCACATTCTGCTGCCAGCTGCCAAGTGAGATATGCAAAACCTCGTTTCAGAAAGTTCCAGTATTGTCAGATTCTCTTGGCTGCTAATGTCTTTCATTCTATTCTTTTGGAAGGGGAAAAAACCTTACGTAAAATATTTGAGCTTCTTTGTTTTTCTTTCAAAAGAAAGAAAAAAGAGAGAAAAGATGAAATTTTATTAAAGATTAAATTTAAAAGCACTTGCTTTTAGCAGTTATACTGCTAGGCAGTAAGTCCTCAATATGCATATAGACACAGTAATTACTGATGGAGTTCAAACAATTCTCAGTGCCAAAATATCTGACAACTTGAGCTCATGCCTGACCGCTCTGAACTGGGCTTACAGCAAGGCTTGCTAGACACATTCTAGCTTTTCATACTATTGCCTTACCTACTTTAAGTGCTTCTCTTGTTCCTGATACCAGAGCTGAAGACTGACCAGCTTTAAGCATTTTTGCCCTGTCTATGGTTGCATCTTGAACCAGTCACATTTTGATTGTCTGATTTTTTTCATTACTTCAGCTTTCTGAAAGATTATTTCCCACATTTAACAGTAACTCAGCAACTTTTGATCTTTTCCAAGTCTTTCTTGGTTCTGTGCATTTGTCCTGCCTGTCTGATGTGATGTCCTTAGGTAACCATAATGCTGTCAACAACTGCAACACCACTTGAGCTTTTTCAGTGTTTGTGTGGTCAATGTCATAATCTACTGGAAAGCATCCTAAAGGTCTCATTGATTTGAGTTTCCTCTGGTTTGATTCCTCTTATCACTTTGTTAATCGGAACTCCCGCTGCTCAAAACAAAGCAAGACATTTAGCTGACAATAATGATAGTAAAGCATCAACTGTTAAAGTTCTAATGAGAAGTGAAATTGAGTTCCCTTTAGTTCTTTTGATCACTAAACTAAGCATTAAAATTTTTTTTCAACTAAAGATTTCCAGTACTTGATAAATCAGAACAACAATCCTGCAATCCCTGGCTAAACCTTTACTGGATGACTTTCTGACAGCCCTCAAACCTCAATAAACTGTTGTTAACGTTAGCATTAAAATAACCTGTTACCAACCCTGTCTTTTACCCATTTATTCTGTTTTTTTAACATTCATACAAGTGTTGTTCTTTATCAGTTTCAGGTTTCTCTGAACTGTAGTTTATTAACTGCAAGACTTAGGTCTGGGCTAGGTTCTGGCAGCTGCATTTTCACTGCACCACAATGATACCACCTTAGGAGGTTCCTGACCTGTGCTGAAACCTGTGAGATTACACCTCAAGAGTCATTATGTAGTTGCCTTATTCTTAACTTCTTTCCCAAACGTGAGTTGTTGGCTGCTGTTAGATTTGAGATACTATAACTTGATGGACTTTGATCTGTCCAGTACACTCATTTGTTTAATCATCTAATAATTTATTCACAAATATGCCCAGCTGAAAAAGAAAAAAAAGGCATTTATAGGGGCAATAGCAGTAGATGGGCTGAGCAGTTATGTAACAGAATGCATACATATTTCAAAAGTAATTAAGAAAGAAATGAAATTTTGCCATAATTTAGATTGGTTTATGCATTTAAGGCTGTATAATATTTGGAAGTTACAGTGTGCTAAATTAAACATAACAGTAAGTGTTGAATGGGCATACGCTTCATAACTATGCTAATAACACTGTTCTCTAAGCTTCACATGAATCTTCTGCAGACTTAAAGAATATTGTATTTCATTTGTGGTGGTGTAACTGATGAAAAGCTGTTAATGTAACACCTCTCTTTTTTTTTCTAAAAATGTATGCAAAAACCAGCTATGTTTCTTTTATGAATTGGTGTTGGCTTTGCTCCGAAGCTCAGGTGCATTTCAGCTGAAATGGAGACGAGCTTTTTAATGAGAATAAGCTCAGAAAGGAGATTCTTCCACTTGCATATCTAGGCAGACTGTGAACATGAGAGCTTATCACAGACACATCACAGTAAGGCAGACAAAGTCTGAAAGAGCTTTGAAAAAATGAGTTCCAAGAAAATTCTAGAGGATTTTAGATTTGGTGCTGTGTAAAAGAGGGCTATGAATAAAACCAAATCTCCCAACTCTTTTAATCTGTTCTTGCACTTATGAAAGTGCATAACTGCAATGTTACTTATAAATAATGTGTTTTTTTTTAAAGTGAGATTACATTATTTTTAAATTATTATTTTTTAATAGTCCAGAATAAGGACATTTTGGAGAATGGAGTTTTCTTTTGACATTTGGTTGGTTATTTTGGGGTTTTTGGGGGTGGAGGGGGAAAGTGTTGCTTTTTTTTTTTTCTTGTAAGTGGATTTAGCATTCACAGAAATCTTTCTAGCAACACTAACTAAATGTACCATGATAAGAATACATTTCCCCAAATCTTGATCATCATCTGGAATGACCTAGCTTTTTTACCACAAGATACCTCAAGCATGAAAGCCACAGAACAATTACAATGTGTTGTCTGAGGGTGCTGAGCTTCCTCTCAGTGCTCATGTCACCATTTCTTTGCTTTCTGTAGCATTTTCCATTCTTAGGAGCCAGCTGAGATTTGCAGTTCAGAAATACTGCACTCTACAATTATTTAAGACCAAGTTGATTTCTAATTAATAATTGCAGCAAATATTGGTTGGTCACTGTTCTTGGGACTCTTAATTTTAGGAGAGCTTTTGTTAGCCTTTCAGCTGTCTCAGGTTACTGATAATCTCCTTAATTCATATCAGATCTAACTTGATGGCCAAAAAATACACGTCACAATTGGAAAGAATGAGAACTGATGTGGGGTACTGCTCTTCTGTGTTTCATGCTCTATTTTGGTGTGACTATTTAGGCAACAGTACTCTCAGCATAAAGTTTTCAGTGAGAATAGCTACTCAAATTCATGTTTGATAGTTGCTTATTTCAAGGGCTTAGTAAAATTAGACAGCATTTTCAATGGAGAAGTATAATATATGAAAAAAGTTATTGCCTGTATTTTCTTTGAAAAATATCTCCTTTTTACTTGTATATGGTTTCATTCCCATATATGTAGTCTTCATATATTTATTGAATCCTATAATCACTTCCCCCAGATCTTGGAATATGTTTCATAGAGATATTAAGATATTGGGACTAAGGATTAAAAAATGAGAGTAACCTTTAGTTGCTGATCTGAAGAGGAAGATCACATTTGGACACACATTTCTGGACATGCATCTGAATGTGTGGTTCCTTCTTCACTTATTGAAAGTCTCCTGCGTTAGAAAAAAACTTGTCATTTTCTGTAATTTCTTGAAGGAGTCATCCATGTTAAGGTTGCTAACATTGCCTTCCTTACATCAATTTTTTAATGTTAATTTATTTTTTCTTGTCTTTACAGTGGGCTTCTGCACCTGGCACACTTACTTGGGCCAGTTGTAACACTTTTCCCCGGGGCTTTCTTTTATTTACATCCCACTTCAGATTTTCTTCTGGTAGTGGCATCTGTCAGAGATCAAAGAGAGGATTACTTCTCTATACTTCCTCAGAGAAGGGTATTTCATGGAGGAAAATGATTTTATTTACTTATGGATGAAAAGCAGCAAATGATAAAGTTGTAATAGCTTTAATAAAATTCTGCATTTAGCATGAGTTATCAGTGTTTACCAGTTCATTACCAAATGAGCCACTGCAACAGACAGGCCTGAGCTCCCAGAAGTCTTCCAAGTCCTCTCATATTGTTCAGTGGGATTTTTTTGCTATTTCTATGAAAATATTTTTTTGCCTAGCTTTTATGTAGTAATGCCAGAGGTGAAAACTTGGACTGAAGAAGTTGGTTTTGATTATCTGAAAGAGACAAGGAAGGGCTGATCTTTCTGTACACATCCGTAACAGGAAAATCAGATTTGAATGTTTTCTGGCCCTCCCCACCCCCTCACCCCACCTGCAAAAAAAACCTGAGGAGCCAGGTTGACATCTCAGTCATATTGGGAATTCATGGCATCTTTTAATTTTTTTCTCTTTTTCCTTAAAGTCTCATCTCCTGAAGTATTATGAACACACCTGTATCTTTTTAGATTTAAAATCAGCAAATAACACTTCTATGACAAGCTAATCCCCAGGTTATGCTAAAAGTCTCCTTGAAAATGTGGTATGTAAGTAGTGCAAAATAATTTTCATTTCTTCTGAAGTCTTGACCTTTTACATTGTCAGTTTTAGTAAGGCTGTCTTACTGTCTTCACTGTGACCTGACCCTGTAACTTGGCAATATTGGCAGATCTGCAGTCTAGAATACAGTATCATGCTCCTTCTGCTAGAATAGAAATAATTTTCTCTTGCCAGCAGCAGCAAAACAGGCAGGAAAGTCTCTCAATAATAATAAAGGTGGTTGAGTGACTTGGTCCCTCCCTAAGTCTGATACAAACATGTAACCTCATTTTAGCAGGAGCTCTTGAGGTGCACCACATGTCATGCAGCTAGGGATACCTCACTTCTCAATGTAGTTTGGCCTTAGGGTGGGGAAGTGAGATTGGTTTCTGGCTTGCAATTTAGTCAGCATTCAATGTAGTCTTTGTTTACTGAGCTGGAAGTCTGGCAGTCCCAAATAAATGCTACTGAGGTTTGCAGAGACAAAATGTGCAGCTATTTAAATGGAGCAATGGTATGAGCTTACATTGTGAACAGCAGGAGTGTGTGCATCTTAAAGGCTGTTCCATTCTCCCTTTGATTAATACTTCACTGTGATGTGGAATTTATAGCTTTGAACCGTTGCCGAAACACGCTTGGAAAGCCTCTTGATGTTTGTGGTGTTAATAGATTCTGCCCTGGTGTTCAGTAACTCTGCATCTTAAAATCTGACCCTCCACATGGCACAAGTCATTCAAGAGTTTTATACCACTAAATGTCAAAGTTCTGTATGTTCTTCACAGTTCCTGTACGGTTTCCTTATCAAAAGTATCTAAATCTGCCTGCTGCTGAATGACTTTCAGAGTAGAATGTCATTTTGTACATCTGGTCTTCTGCTTAATTGTCATCAAAGTTGGATTTTCAACAAGATAATTGCTGAGCTGGCTTTGGTGCTTTGAAAAACAAGTTGTCTTCAAATCTATTAATGTTGCTCAAATACGCACTTTTCCAAAAACGTGTTTCCTGTCATAAAGCTTCAGTGACAGAGAGCAAGTTAAGAGTTTATCAGGCTATTATTGCCACAAATGAGAAAACAAAATGTTACAGATAAAAGCCTTAAGAACGTGACTCTCCTCTTGATCACTGTGGAAATTGAGAAGCCTTTTCATTTAGGTTCAGGAAATTTAACTAATAGAGATAACAGATTAATAGGTTGCTACTTTTTGGTCTCTTTCCTAAGTTCTCCCAGCAGAGCAAATGAAAGAATTAGTTCTCAGGCCCTACTTTATTTGCTTTAAGGCCTTGGTTTACTTATATTGTCCAGTCACTGAACAATGGACCCCCGTAAGAGGAGAAAGCAAGCAAAAGATGGTTTCTGTGAGGCTCAGTGACTCCTTGCTTTGTCCTTGAAGCATCATCTTCTGCAATGAACAGAACTTACTGGGGGAAGACAATGGCCTGCCTCCCTTTTTCTTCCTGAGAGGCACTTTCTGTTCTTTGTAAGCACCAAGTAACTCTGAAATATCCAGGGAGTTATTTTTATTTTACAAAAGCATATTTGAGTCCATGTGGTGAAAATATTTGGAGCAAGAATGAATCAGCTATCTGGAGAATTCCTTTCAACTCCTTTAGCTTTCTGTGGAATCTCATAATCTCTTCTTTCCTCCTATGTTTTTTGGCACTTTGCACATAGCTTACATTACTGCTAATAGAAGCAATCTTTTGGCCTTTTTCCTGGCTGGACATGTGAAGGTCAGTGCAATTCCTGCACTTGTTGCATATCAGGCCATGGGATTAGGCGGAAGCTGGACATGCTGAGCTCCCTTGCATGGTTTAATTCAGCATGGAACCTCTGGCACATAGACACATGTTCCCTGAGTGCTCTGCAGTGTTGCTATCTCTCTCCAGCTTTGGTGCTGGGCTGAGGAACAGGAGCATAACAGGAAACAGGAGCAGAAACCAGTGAGATGCTGGCTAATAAAACTGTGCTGCGTCTGGAGTGACGGGTTGAGCTCCAGGGCAGTTCTCTAGCGCTTGGCTTTGCGGTATCTTAGTGAGCTAGAGGCAGCTCTGGAAAACCAGACTACAGTGTTAGAATTAGAAAGGAAGAGGCAACACTAAGTTACCTATCAGAATGATCACCTGGCAATCTTTTCAAAGGAGAGATATACCATGAAAGGACTGCTAGTAATTTTGATTGAAAGGTAGCTGTACTGTTAGATTACAGACTAAACCCCTCGATTAAGAAGGAGAGGAGCACGTCACTTTTCGGAATGTGCTCTTCTGGCAAAATATTTTTACTTTTTGTAGAATAATTCTCTTGCTAAATATTGTCATGGAGAAATAATTGCAGTAACTTGACTGAAGTATCTATGTTTCCAAGTGTCAATTTTGCTTTTTACTTCTACATTATTACAGCACACTTTCAGAATTATATGTTCATAACAATCCATTGTGCACATGGAAGTCAGACTTTAACTTTTAAAGACCTTGTGGTTTAAAAGTGAAGTTTTTGTCAGACTTATAATGCAAGACTCCAATATTTTGAGAATAGGGCTAAAATTCTAAATTAGAATTGGTATTTTCTGAGGGGAAAGTGGCCAAGTATAAAATATGAATTGCACGTTACATTACTTCGCCATGAAATGATTATTTGAAATTCTCTTTCAGGTCTTTACATTTATATTCATCTGGTTTCCTCAAAACAGACATTGCTAATGTATTATTAAAGGATGAAAAATTGGAATCCATGTAGTAAATGTTGATATGTTTTATGGTTCAACAGAAACCGATGTAGCAATGAACTTTGGGGTATTTGCCAGCCCACACGTAATATGCTCATACTATTTTAATTTGCATATGAGAGCATTGATATGATTTATTTGATGTAACTGAGTAATTTTCAGCAGGAGAGCAAGCAATAGCACTTGTTAAAAGTAAAAGTAGTGTAGTATCATAATTGTTCTAGAACCAAATTTACATCCACAAATAATGCATGCAATTAACAATGTGCATTAGGTGTCAAATATTGAGATGCCAGAGCACTCGTCTTTTCCTCATAAGCAGAAATTGTGCATGATTTTTAAGGAACAAACTAGGCAAAAAGAAAGTTCTGCGGAAGTCTAAAACTGGCATGGAAAGTACCTAGTCTGAGTTCTTCACATCAAAAATTTAATTATTAAATATGGTTCCTAAGATTTTCTCAACCCTCAGATCACCGTAGAACACATTGACTATTGCACAACAGTAAAGAGAAAAAGAAGATACCAACGTGCTGTCTGCCATGCTTAGCCAAGACTGTTTTCAGACTAGACAATGGCAATATGAGCTTATTGAGTCACTCTCTGCAATTCCTGTCTTATTTGTACATTGCAAAAAAAAAAACCCCAAAATAGAAGAAATAATTTAGAAAGCTGGTGAAAATGCTTCAGAAGTCAGGAGATGTGTCTTGCTACGGGTGCTTAAATTTCTGAGCTCCTTAAACTTCAAATTTGAGTCTGAAGAGATTATTGAATTATTATGAGTAGATTATAACACTGTAGCATTCTTTTGTTTTTATTTTGGTTCCAGTATAAGTTACAAGGACTACACAATGGACCGCATGTTCAGAAAAGATATCCAGATCAAGTGCTTGGCACACAATAGGCCTTTCATAATTATTAATGTAGTTTACAATCTTAAAAATTGTAATTTCTGAAAATGTTAGAATCAGATTGAACACACTGCAAATTTGGAAATTGCTGTATATTTTTTCAGTCATTTGGTTTTTGTTTTTGTAAACACTTTCTTCAGATAGTATAAACTGGTGTATGTCTGAAGATACATTTTAGCATGATAGTACACAAAATTGACACTACTTCTGAATAGTTTCTCATTACTTTTTTGTCCACTGTCTATATCTGTACACTTAGTTTTGCTTTAAGGAAGTATGTACAAAATTGAAATATTAGGATGCATGATTTTTTCATTGTTATTAAAACTAAACAAAGCCTGGTTGTTTTTTTTTTCCATGATTCTGAGAGATATCTATTGCTTAGAAGCTGGTTGAGTCTAAGCCCTGCAGTTGCTGCATAAATAGCATTTTTATAATGGATTTTTTTCATAGCAGTAGTGTTAGTAAATTTAAGACATTATGTTCTATTTGGATTCAGTGGTGTGCTATGTAAGGACTTGCCTTCAGAACTGACTGCAAAACTTCAGGATGACGAATTTTGTTACAAGAACATGGTAGATGATACCAAAAGCTTTCAATATTTAGGGTTATTCTTTACTGGAACACAAAATTAGAATCTAAGACAAGATAGTTACGTTAACAGCAGAAACTCCAAACAACAAAGTAAAAAGGAATAACTGAGTTTGTTAACAAATCTGACCTATCCACTGTGTCTTGGCTGGTTATAAGTGTAGGTGGCCTTTCCTCTGGCCTAGCAGCTCTAGATTTCTGTTGCTTGTTTTCCTTTCATATCTTTCCAAGGCTGGCTTTGGGACTACTCCCTGATATAAAGGGACCTGCTGGTTTTGGCAGTCTTCCTGGGTGGGCTCATGCTGTAACCAACAGTTTTTGCCTTCCCTCCCTGCCCCAGTGCCAGTGCCCAGCAATGG
Source organism: Hemiprocne comata (assembly GCA_020745705.1). Lineage (NCBI taxonomy): Eukaryota > Metazoa > Chordata > Aves > Apodiformes > Apodidae > Hemiprocne > Hemiprocne comata. The sequence continues at coordinate 11,002,445 of CM036597.1, read as the reverse complement.
GCTCTTGCTGTGTGTGCCCAGCTGGGCCCAGTGAAGGTGAAACCTTCTCCCTTCCCCACATTCAAGCTTGCTCTGAGCCAAAGGGCACAAGCCAGAATAAAATAAGTGAGCAGCTTTTCCTCCTGTTGTCCAGCTGTCTTATTGTAAACAAAATGTGCAATACTTTATTTATACTGGAATTTTTTTTTTCCCTGTGTTCCATCTACTGAAAACTGGTGAAGACTCACTTCTGCATATGGATTTTGGGACTGAAATCTGAGTCTGAAAAGGATGTGCCTAATGGTTGGATTTACTTTATAAATATGCCTGTACCTGCAGCTCAGCTAACACGTTTATTGTTTTATGGGGTTTTTCTAAAGTAGTACTACAAAATACCTGAGGGAATAGATCATTACGGAATCTAATTCCTTGCACTCAGCACTGAATCGAGTCTAAATTTATTTTACATGACAAAAGCAGAGTGAATATCGCAATGTCCTTGGAATCCAGCACAGTTTTAATTGGATTCTATCTTTTTCTAATGCTACTGTAGAACACCAATTTAAATCCTTAGGATTAAATTTAAATGACAGGCTGCCATTCTCACTAAAGTGGTGCATCATTTTAATTTATTTATTTTGCTTTGATGTTTCTTGACAAGTAATAAAGCATCAGGTCCTTAGTTGTGAAGGTCTTGTTCCTATTTTTTCTTGAGTCCTTACATTTCAGAACCCTTTTGCTGACACACAACAAAGCACAACATTCATTTTAAAAAAGGTGCCAACAGTTCTCAAGCTCAGCAAGAATTCTAGTGAGATACAATTTAAGATAAGGAAAGCTTCATTTATGTAATAAAAAATAACCCCTAGTAAATGAGGTTTGTAATGCCTTATTCTTCTTAGCCTTCCACTGGGCCCGTAATTATGTGGAATATCTAATGTGCTCTAATAATCTGATCTTAACTTGATAGTCCTTTCACTTTATATACAAACTAAAACACTACAACCCAATAGATTAGAAAATAAAGACACTGATTACTTAACTGTAATAAATACTTGATGCTGTGAAGATGAAAATAAAAGCATGATGTGCAAAGTATAAATATAAATTAAAATGCTAGGAAACAGATATGAGGAGACTTTGAAAATAGGTTCACATTTTTCATTATGGCATTAGTGTGGTTCCATGCCCCAATCACTGTCACTTCTACTGGCAATAAGAAGATAGATAAAAGTAAATAATTCCTAGATTAATGAGCATAATATTTAAAAAAAAAAAAGGACACCTTTGGAAAAAAAGAATTGCTATAAATTTTTAAAAGCTTATTAGCTGGGGAGTATGAGATATTTAAAGTATTATGTTTCAGTCCCCCTGTCCTGGGCTGCAAGTCTATTTTAATTTCCAGTTTACGAGACTTTTGTATGCTTGCCTAATACCCAGTGAAGTGCATTAGCTGTTATGATTGTTTAAATTGATTTTACTGTTTTATTAGGTAGGATTGAACAAATGGTAAGGATGCTGTTGAAGCACTGTATTATAGATGTATCTGCAAAGTTGCTGTTGGAAGAATCCCCATTTGAATGACTTCATATGGCACAAATAGTTTCCTGTAAATATTGACCTTGGAAAGAACTAAACAAACCAACAGGGATTGGTGTTTAATAGTAAGTACAGAGATCATGAACAGACATGTAAATTCAGGAACCTATTGATAAGATCATCAGCCTGGATATTCCACATTCACATGTGGTGGGTTAACATTGGTCAGCTGCCAGATACCTAGCCATTGGCTTGCTCACTCCCTGCTTCTAAGGACAGGGGGAGAAAATGAGGTGAAAAAGTTTGTGGGTTGAGATAAAGACAGGGAAATCACTTTAATTATTTTCATGGATACAACAGACTTGGATTGGGGAAAATGAATTTATTGCCAATTAAAAATAGTTTTGGATGGTGAGGAAAGCACATAACTAGAGCAGCTGCTTCACAGGCTCGATTTCGCTTTTTCACTGCCCCCTTACTTCCAGCTCCCCTGGCCCCAAACTGTACAGGGCATTGAGGCTGTGATCAGTCCAAAATGGCTCCTCTCTCAGCTCTCCTGGGGTCCCTCCATGGCCACAGGGGAGTCTCAGTTTGGGGTCTGGAGCATGTTCTCCCTCCTGCTGCCCTGCCCTCAGAGTCTGAGGGTGGTTTCTTACACTTTTCTCCTCAGTGTCTAGCACCATTTTGCCCTTTCCTAAATGTTGGAGAGCATTGTTGTCTTTGGTTTGTTTTTTCCATTCTGAGTCAAACCTTGACACTAAACATGTTTTCCCCAAGGTGCCGCCAGCCTGGCTGAGGGGCTCAGCTCTGCCCTGCGCTGGGGCTGCTGGAACCGGCTGGAACCGGCTGTGTCCGGCCCGGGGCAGCCCCTCAGCTCTCCTCAGAGGGGCCTGCAGCCCTGCTGCCAGCGCCTGGCCACCGGCACCCAAAAGATGACAAAGTAGGTAGTAATTTTAATCACAAGTGCTTAAAATAGATCTATATGCTTAGTAACTGAAATAAGTTTTGATTAATCTGGAACCTCAAAGTTGCTCCTGAGTGTGTTGTGCGCATAATAGGCATTTTGCCATCCTTCTACACCAGGACTCTGCCCACTGGAGAAAGTGTGTTGCCTTATAAGCCATGTGGGGAGCCGCCACTTACTTTGATTCATGTGGGGAATAAAAATCAATTATAAATCTACAAATCAGCACAGCCCCATGATATAGAAGGACTTTTGATTCTGATCTGTAAAAAATATTTATTTTTAAACAGCTGTTAGAAAATTTTGACACATCTGTTTGTGTAGGCCATTGATAATCAGGGCATAACAGTTTCTATTTTTACTCCCTACAAACTACATTCACATTTGGTTTCAGCACTCCAAGTTGTTATATTGTATAATAAAGTCCCTTGCTGGGCCTTTAAATCTGATAAACTGTGAATTTTGAGACCACTAGTGAGTTTGGTCAGACTTGAATTGTCTGTAGATATAAAACTAGAGCCACCATAGAGGGTATATTTGTCTTCAGCAAATTTGTCCTTCGATAACATTTAGACTAGTTGTGAATTACTGTCCTCTCATGGCTGAGCGCAGTTTTGGAAAGCAGATGCTGGACTGGATTTCAAAATACACCTTGATTACTTTTTCTATTTTTCCACAGAATTTTGGAGATAAATCATAAGGGGAAAGAGTAATAAATATATTGAGAATGTTGTGTTTGATTTCTTACCTCGTAGCTAATTTTATTATTGTGTAAGCTTGGAATTCTTTAAAAGAAGGAGACAGGAGAGCAGTCTACATTAGCAAGCAGTTCACTGCAATCTGTAAAGTCTGATAGATTAAAATAGTTGATGTTGACAACCCTATTCCTGAGCTATATTTGTTTCACCAGTGTTACTTTGGACTAGGTTTAGTCTCGTCCCTGAGATTGTTTCCACTATGTTTCTTTGAAGCTTCCCCAAAGACAACTCATTGCTTTGGACCCCTGTCTGCCTTAGTGATCGAAGCACCCCTACGCATCCTTGCATGGCACTTCCAGTTCATTTTCCTAAAGATAAACAGTTTGCATAGGGCAATCCACTCTGCATATTTAGCCAGTGCATAGCAAGTGGAGATGATTGAAATGCACAACACAAGTGCTGTACAACTCCTAAACAAATTTGTTCTTTTCTCCTTGAGTTAGGCTGCATAGATATTTGTGTTCCTTCTGTAACCCAAGGTCTCAAAATCTCTGTGATGGTGTACCTGCTTAGAGAAACAGCACCAAACTTGCAGTCTTAGTTGTGGGAACAAAGGTGACTTTGGGGTGCCTCCGTTTCTGTAGACCTACTTACTGTTTGCACCTGCTCATGTAAATTCACTCCCAGCAAAGCCTGTGGGAGTGCTGAGTAGAAGTGAAGACAGGAGTTCTCCAAGTTAGGAAGATTATCTATGTGGTCATGTAGCCACAATGTTGTTCAGAAACTTCATACTGTTGCGTTCTGGGCTTCAGGCCTTGTAATGAGATGCTCCTAAGGTAGCTCTCTGACAGTCTTTAGTAGTGACTGCATTGAAAACTTCAAATGAACCAGAATCTGACATTTTGGGCCCATTTATACTAGACAAAGTAGCTAGGATTGAAGGTGAAGTTCTCATTTATAAGATTTTATTTATGTAGTGGCTCCTAAATGAAGGACATGCACACATAATGTTCCTGTCTTGCTGGAGAGCAAAAGGTCCTTAAATGTTTGGGGCAAGAGGGATTTGCTTTGAGCAATAACAAAAGGACAGGTCACAAAATCCCAACAACTTTATTCTTTAATGCCTGGTCTCTTAATCCCTTTCACCTCCTTGGTATTTTGTCTTTAAATGAGAATGTAATCAATTGCAACTTTTGTTAGATCTTAGAAACTTAACGTGTTCAGGTTACATTAAATGCATGCAATGGTGTGAGGCTCTCTGGGAACTCTTTTTTCATTTGTAATCTTCATTATGACTGAATATTGTAAGTATCTTCTAAGAAAATTCCTGTGTTATCTCCTGCTACTGTTGAATAGCTGAAACTATTGTTCCTGCTATTATTTAATGCTGAAACAATTATTTTGGTAAGTTGTCTCAAGCTGCCTGAGGATATGGTTTGATCATTCAAGCAGCTGAAAGGATTGATCCTAGTCCTTGTGAACAATCCCTCAATCTGTGCTTGTTTATTGCATTTCTTGTCTTCCTGCTAACCACTTAAGGCCTGATCAACTTGGTAAAGGTCTTCTATATCTGACAAAGATGACTGCAGTATTTTCTGTGGTACCATTATCAAAATAACTAAACTGTGTGCTGAAGCAATACACATTCAACCATGTCAGTCAAAATACATCTAAGGCATTCTCTCAAACTCACTCAAAAAAAAAAAAAAAGCAGTGGTTATTTTTTGCCCTTTAAAAGTTTTTGAGCCTGTGAAAGTCAAAGGAAAACCTGCCACTAATATTGAATGTGTTATAAAATTAGAAAAAATATTTCTGTGACACAGCATGATTGTCTATAGTGACATGTATTTGGAACTATAAGCAAAATTTCTTTTCCACTTCCATTCTTCCAATGCAAATTACAGGTACAATGCATTTCCTGAAAAGGTTTCTCAAAACGTTAGCCAACTTACTGAATGTCCTTTTTTAAGAGAAGTAGGCACACTTGAAATGAGACTGGCCTTGACTCTTCCTGGTCCATAGCATGAATGAGTGAATGTGTGAAGAATGGAGTATTTTGTCCCATCTTTCTTATCAAAGTTGTTTCCTTTGAGGAAGAGGGGTTGATTGTACCCAGAGAGCAAAGACTGCATGTCTCAAATACTACCTGAGAGCAAACAAAGGCATCAAAAGGGAAGACATATTTGGAAGGAGCATGTCTCCGAGTTTTGGAAAGAGTATATGTTACTCTGAAATTTGAAAATATTATGGATGATTACTGGGGGTATTTTCTTCCCATTTTATGCTTAGAAGATAATTGTTTTCACAGCTCTGAAAGGAACTTCTGAGCTTGGTTAAGGCTCACCATCATTTAACCCCCATGACAGAGCAGATGCATTTGCTTAAGGTAATTTACTTGTGTTAGGAGAGGGTGTACCTCTCTTTAATGGTAAAAATGAGAGAATCTAAATTGATAGAACCTGGGAACTTTTAGGTAATATTAATGAATACTCTAAGCAGGTAAGATACATATGGCTGTATCACCTTTTGTAATTTTTAAAAATTTTATTTTAAACTTGACTGGGTATATCTGTTTTTAAACTGAAGAAGTTGGTTGTACAACAGTCTATCCTAGATCTCTTAAATTAGAATAGCGGTAGTAAAGTAGTAAATCTAAAAGAATGTTAAATGTTATTGAGTACATAGTAGCCTTTAGATCAGCACAATCGGCCACAAGTACATAGAAATGAAAAAATTCCATTTGCTTCTAAAATATTCACAGAATCATAGACTGGTGTGAGTTGGAAGGGACCTTAAAGATCATCTAGTTCCAACCTCCCTGCACGGGCAAGGACTACTCCCACTACATCAGGTTGCGAAGAGCCCCATCCAACCTGGCCTTGAGCACTTCCTGGGATGGGGCTTCCACAGCTTCCCTGGGCAACCTGTTCCAGTGTCTCACCACCCTGACACTAAAGAACTTCTTCCTAATGTCTAACCTGAATCTCCCCTCTTCCAGTTTTAATCCATACCCTTGTCTTCTCACTACAAGCCCTTGTAAAAACACCCTCCCCAGCTTTCCTGTAGGCCTCTTCAGGTCCTGGAAGGTGCTATAAGGTCTCCCTGAAGCCTTCTCTTCTCCAGGCTGAACAACCCCAACTCTCTCAGCCTGTCTTCATAGGAGAAGTGCTCCAGCCCTCTGATCATTTTTGTGGCCCTCCTCTGGACACACTCCAACAGTGAGGAGTCTTTGATTTGCATGAACTGTATGTGTACTTTTGGAAATCTGTAAAACAATTTTTATAAAACTTAGACATTCATACTGGGACTGATAATAATGTGCTCTTTAATTTGTGTATCAGTGTTGCGAAGAGAGAAAATGCTAGTGGATTAGGCCAGTCCATTATTTTAAAAAAATTCTCTTTACAATTCTAATTTTAAAGCATTGGCTTCTTTAATCACAGGATTTATAGGAGACTATTATTATCATTATTAAATTACGAAAATTATTTTTGGCATAATAAGAGTGTATTTCACAATGCATACATCAAACTGGTTCATGTGAAAAATTTCATTATGCAGTAATTGAGGCTGTATCTTTACCTGTAGGGGCAGCTTTGGAAGTTACACAATAGATCAGAAGGTTATGTTCCACATGAATGTCTTCATACAGCAAATCTGGAATTTATTTCTTCCAACAGCGTGTATGTGATCTTGAATGCCTTTGTAACAGGAAACAAAGTCATGCTGTCAAGATTTTGAAATCCAAATTTTTTTTTCATTTTTTCTCTACTAACATTTCTTGAAAATTTATGTATCTTGTTCTCCTTCTTTCTTTAGCTATTACTGTTAATAAGAGAAAAGGAGAGTTTGTGGTTAGAAGTATGAATGGCAAGCTTAAGATTCAGTGAGAGACTGGACTCCAAGAGCTCAGCAGGTAGTCAGGTGTTGGGGGTATTTCCTCCTTGTTGACTCATAATTTACTCTTGGCAGGAGAGTAACATTTTTAAAAATCTATTAGACCTTTAGTTAGGTGATATGTAAAGCTTGATAGAGTGTGTGAACCCCTTTTTTGATTTAACTAGACACTGTATTTTTTGAGGAAAGAACTAGCTCTGCTACTGTATCTTCTATGGGATAAGAACCGTCAGTGTTAAAATAATAGTGGTTTTTTTTATCACTGTCCTCTGACTTTCTTCCAGATTGCCAGGGATGCAGTTAAGTAGATGATGTTGTGGTTTATATCCTCTGTTTTGACCCTTGAATACCAGGCCAGACCTGAGAATAGGTGGTTTATGTTCTTACAGTTTTAAACTGTGAACTCCATAGCCATGATAGAATGGGAGACCATGCAAGCCTCTCTCAGGCTATCTGGAGCAGATACTGGGGACTTTCATGGATGCAAAAACTAAGGCAGAACTTTTCTGACACCTTAGCAAAAATTCTGAAAAATCCTGTCAGGAGCCTTTGGTGTTTCTTTTTATTACAGGTGTATTTTTCAGGAAAGCGTTGGTACCAAGAGGCTTAAATCCCATGATCCACTCTCTACTACAAAATTTTCCTGCAGCTGACTGCCTGTTGTATTATTTTAGTAGCTGTAGCAAAAATTAAGAACGGTCTGTTTCTGTAAAAGAATTATCTCAATAATTTTTAAAATTAATTCTGTTGCCTCTGAATTTTTTTTAAACAGTCAATGTAAGAAAATGTTAACTTGCGACTTGAAATAGATATTGCTTTGCTCAATGTTTATTTCTAGTGTCCAGTAGAGCAAAAGTGGCATTCTATAACTACAAGAAAGAGAGGAATCATGTATTAGTCATAAGGAATTGCTGCCAGAGTACATGTCTACGTGAGCATATGCTTAAGCCTTGTGTTTACCTGCATCTTCAAGATATGGCATTAAACCTCTGAGGAGCATAGGCTGTCTGGCTATATAGGCTTAACCTGGGAAAAGTCTAGTACATTAGAAAAAGAAAGTTGTTTAAATTCTGCAAATCACTATGGTTTAATTCTAATCATAAATCCTCTAGTGAAGCTAAAATTTACCTTGTGTGAACTTTGTGAACAGAATTAGAGACCTGGCTTTGCAGTTGGAAAATTTCAGAGCAAACTGGAATGCCTCTGTAATTTCCTAGTGTGAATCAACACCACAGTATTAAGAGTTTTGAAAATGCCCTTATCTTACAACTGAGAATCCTCCTCATTCTTCCCACAAAAACCCTCAGTAGTATATATTCATTTTTCTCACCCTTTCCCCCATGTTATTTCCTTGCCACTGTCCCAGTGGTGCAGGGAGTAGCAAAACAATCTTCTATTCCTTCCAGTTCAGATACTCTCTCAGGATAATGATGACTTTCTTTCATATGGGCAATGCAGAGGAACAGTAACTTGTTCCTGTACTTGATGTAATCTGTCTTTTGCTAGGGCATTATGGTAAAATACCAGTTCTCCAAGCTTTTCCATTAGTGTGGAAGTAGCTCTTCCAGATTCCTTTACTTCCTCCCCCCGAGCAGCGCAGGGGCACAGGAACAGCCCACAATTTGTTTCCTGCCATTCCTTCCTCCTCAGGAAGAGGATTCTTTACAGTCCTTCTCTGCTTCCCCATGGGGTCCCTCCCATGCGAGAGAGTCTTTCATAAACCTCTCCTTCATGAGTCCTTCCCATGAGGTACAGTCCCTCAGGAGCAAGCTGCGCCAGCATGGGCTTCCCACAGAGTCACAGGCTGCTCCAGAAACAGTCACCTCCCCTGGCGTGGCGTCTTCCACTGCTGCATAATCCAAGTCCACTGACAGCAAATTCAGGTTCACCCCTCCTGGCGCCTTCGGGGAATGTTCCACCACGTTCCTCCATGAATGCAGGGGGACAGCCTGCCATCTCACCATAGGTTGTAGGGAAACTTCGGCTTGGGCACCTTCTTTCCCTTCTTTCTCACCAACCACGGGCACCGCTCTGCCTCTCCAGCTCAGCTCTTTCTCCAACTGCTTGTTCTGCTCAGGTCTTATCTCAGTTCTTTCATATGTTAACCACAGAGGCGCATCTATTGTCTCTTTCTAATGGCTTCTTGGCTCTCTGCTTTTGGAGCTGAAGGAGCCTGTCAGCTTCTTACAAGAGCCACCTGTGGGCCCCCTCCCCTACTACCAAAGCATGCCAAACCAGCACAGCAAGTAGTGTTCAGTTGTTAACGGATGAGGAGGGACAAGGGCATGGGCATTCCTAGCATCAATGGAAAGGTGATACTGTGTCTCAAAGCTTCCCATGACGTCAGTTGTGCAGCACACTAATAAATTACTTTTTGGGGCAACATTCGTGCACCTTTGCAATCTGCCACTTGGCTTTATTAATGTTTCTACAGCAGCCTATTGTTAGAGTCATGATCATTTTTTTCTCCCCAAAGGTTTGCGTGCAACCAAATTATGATCTGTTGCCATAGTGTCCTCCATTATTCCTCCATTCTCTCAGAGAAGCAGATTCCCTTTCTTCCCATTTTTTGTTGTGGCATTAATTTGGTGCCTAGGAAAAGGAGAAGCTTTGAAGGCGGTTCTTTGTGGTGGTTCAAAATGCTTCCTCTCTCTTGCTGTGATATATTTTTTCTCTTCTGGAACTGCAATTCTGCCATAGCCATACATGGAGCATGAAAGGTTTTCTAAAATGATGCCTCCTGTGCATCAGCAAAGAGTCTGTCAGGATCTGCTCTCTGGTAATAGTAGGTGACACTTAAAGGTGAAAAAGGCAATTTGAGGTTTTGAAAAATAAGGCCAATTCCTTAGATGCCTGGCTCACCCTAACTTCAAGGACAGTTGGACATATCAACATTTGTCACCGGTGTCAAAAAACAAAGCTTGCAAAGTGGCTAGCAGATAAGCCTGATGACTTTTGTGTTAAGTTTTATTGTATAGGGCCTTTTAGTTGTTTTGCATATTGATTAAATAATAGTTAAACTGGAAGTTCTCTGAAAAAAAAGGAGATAAATATGCATCTGAAGCTTTGGTGCAAGCTACACCTACACAGAAGTGACATGATGCCATTCTCGGTTAGCAGGTAGCCTGCTCAGACAGCTTGGGTTGAAGTCACTATTCATAAACTTTTTTTTTTCCTTTTTTTTAATCCAGTGAACACTGACATGCAACTTAGCTGATTTGGCATTTTAGACATCTTCAAAAAGAGCTGACTTATTAAAGTAGCTCTTTTACTACTTAAAGATTCACTTTTGCTTTTTTCTTTTGCTAAGGCAGTATGTGGCTTAGTTTGCTTTGTTACACCCACTTTGTCCACTGAATTTGCTAGGTTTCTTTACTATTTATAAGTAAAAAGCAATAAAATATTAACAAATGAGATCTTCAATTTATTCTACACTGCATATAGATAGGATTATAAAATCATCCTGCCTCACTGTTTTCTAGTCTGTCTTAGTGTTGTTTAGCTCATTAGTACTCTCTGTTATTCAGATGAGGTTATGGAAAAACAACAATTCCTGGATCAGAACCCCATGTTATCTTTGATTCATTCTCCTTGAACTACAGTAGATGCTGTGTCTTGGGAAATGGGGGGGTATGAATCAGTACTGTAAATGGAGAGGTAGGGAAGTTGGTTTCATAGGAAAAGTAAGAAATGTTTTCTGTCTAAAAAAATAATTATGAAGGCTTTTATACCGGACCATGTTAGATGCAACCCTGATGTGCTATGTGCACAGCAGGAAAACTGCATGTAAGATGGTAAATTCTTTAAATGCCAGAAATTGCTTTATTATATCTGTGGTGCATCAGTAACAGAACATTTCCAGTGGTATCCTTTATGTTTGGGCTCATGTAATTTACAATTCCCACTTATATTCTGCTGCAATATTGTCCAATAATGTTTTTCTTCGTCCACTCCAGCACTAAATTCTAAAACAAATCTCTCTAACAACATTATGCTATAGGGGCACATAGATATTTCCCTTAAAAGTACTGCATGATTCATGCACCATGTATTGCTATTTCCCTGCTGCAATTCCTCTAAGGAACTGTTTTAATCTTATAAATAAAACTGTAAAAAAATAATTTGCACGCTATTTGGTCCCAGTGTCACTGGCATTTATCTTTTGTTGATAAGGCAGAGCTGGAGGTGTGTAGGCTGACAGTTGTAAAATTGTGCCTTTTCAATGTATTTTTGTTTTGTATGTTTTTTGGGTTTTGTTGTGGTATTTTTCTACAGTATACAATAGCCACATGTTTATATATTCACTGTGTAATGGTTAGAGGTAGGTATAACTTGTGACCAACTCACTTGGGATAATTATTTAGGCATATATCATCATTCTCATATTTACACTTTATGCCAGCTTGAAAATGTTTGTCTGTTACCCATAGCTGCTTGTAGTCATATGGAATTGGAGGTCTTACAAAACCGAGTTGTCGGAGATTGGGGTGAAGGACTGCTAGTGGAAATTTGGTCCTAATATCTTTATTTTAAATATTGGATACATATTTCCTATATATGTGCTTTGATTACTTGTTCCTGTGCTATAGGATTAATAATATCTGTGGAAGAAGAAATGACTTTTTTTGCATGAGAATATGGTTGTTAATAAAGATGTGAAAGTTCTCTGGCTTGAGTTGGGGCATGCTTCTCCATCCCTCATCCCCATGTCTCTGACTTTATTGCAAATGAAATACTACAGACAAACCAGTCACAGTGAACAGAGGGTTTTGCTGCAGAAAAGGATGGAAGTGGGATTTGGCTCATAATCTAGTTCCTGTGCATTTTTTCATAATGGACTCCCTGTAAACAAATGGATGAACAAACGGGTGTTTAATGCATTCCTTTATCTGGTATGGATGTAATCAGATTTTGGAAATGTGGTACTTTAGAGACCTTTGCAACTTCTGTATATGATTGATAGTAAAAGAGATAAATGCATTAAAATTTGGGAAACTTTATTCATTTTATTGATTTTTACCTATTTGCGTGAGTGATTGTATGAACACTTGGTATAATGTAGGGAATAGTCTAGTGACTTCAATTTAATTATACCTCATATTTTATTTTCTCTTTGAAACTATCTGTTATGAGCAAAATAATGCGTTTTTGTTTCATTCTTTGTTTAGCCCCAGCTTTACCAATTTTGACTTTGTCAATGTAAAAATCATACTCAATGCTGGCTTCCTGGTCAGGTCAAATATCTACTTGCCTGATCTTGCAATATTGGCCAACCTACTCCTCCTTACTGTGAGGAGTAAATATATTTCTGGAGTTACCAATAAGAGATTTGAAAGATTGTTTAGGGTTTTCAAGTCACTGTTTTTGAGAAGATATGTATGTGAAGAGAAAAGGAAGAGTTGAAAACTGGATATTTTAACTTCTGAGTGTTGTAGTATTGCACTGTAATCGCAGGAAGGTGTTAGCCTTTTCAGATATCTTTTGCTAAGGCCAAGACCACAAATGAATCCAAAGAGTATGCTGAAGTCAGAGTAAAATAGATTTAAGTGTAATCAACCTGTTCATTATGTTTCATTTTAACATACATGAATATATGCAACAGTGACAGCCTGGTATTAAAGCAGGTCCCACAGCAGAAATGTGACCACAGCAGCAGTATCCTGCAGGAACAACTGCTCTGGGTATCCTCCTGTCTCCACCTTCTGTTCCCTGTCTTCAGAGACCAGCTTTCACTGCATGGGGCTCAGGAGCATCCCAGGGGACAGACGATTCCTCCACAGTGAGAAACAAGTTTTACAACCCTGGAAGCTGCATGTGAAAGATAAAATAACCAGAGCCCGCTATTATTTATTCAGACTAAGGTTTCAATCCAGCCTTATTTATTTTTGCAATTCCCTGTGCACTGGAGAATAGACAACCTTTCTTCCACCTCTAACATCCCATTTCCCTAAAGACGCTTCATCTGGAGCTACATCCTTTCTACTCACAAGATGAAATGGTCATTTCAGGTGGGACACTTGACATATTTTCTTTGAGTTTTAATTACCCCTTTTTTACATAGAAGAAAAAAGAAAGGAGGTAGAGTTCTCCACACAGAAATCTAAATAATACTAACCTTGGGAAAACCTTACGGGTAGGTGCTACAACTGAAGATGATTATAAGAAGGATCGATGTGAGCTTTTTTCATTAAGCTCTGTTTTTTTGTTTCAACTTTTACTGATTTTCAGGGCTTATCTTAGAGTAATACTTATCAGCTGGCAGGAGCAAAGTGAGGCAAACGAAAAACTCCCATAATCATGTTACTGGAATTGCAAACCAAAACTTGAACAGAAACCTTTTCAGCGATTAATTCAGAAAAGGTGCTCAAAGGCTGACTCATGTCACATACGTGAGTGGTATGTTTTTAAAAGGGCACCAGGTATGAAAATTTCATGATGCAGCTCAACGTAACAGAGAAGTATGCACTAAGAGAATGAAAGGGAAGTGCTAGGTATGAGCAGAAGACTAAATTCCATAAAAAACCAAACAACAAACCAAATCCGAAAACACCCCACCTTATTTTCTCCAATCTTCAGGTTTAAAAACAAACAATACTTACTGCTAGTTAGGCACTGTAGTTGATTGTTTTCATAATGTCATCTTGGAATGGCCATCAGATTTATAACGTTGAAAAGTTTACTGAAAGTGGATTTTTGATATCTGAAGCTCTTTTATGGTTTTTGTTGGCATCTCTGTTAATAAAAATTGCTTTGCCTTTAAGGCCTTTGAAGACTTCAGAGCGTGGAGTTTTCTACTTAGGAAACTTGACACCTAGGTGTCAGCAGTTGCTTAAACTTTCCTATACCCTAAAATAAATGTATGCCCCTGATTTCTTAAAAATTATGGACTGGATGTTGGGTTGATCCCAATACCTGTCTCTGCTGAAATTTTCCTTAGAACAAATGTGCTAGGATGATATTTTATAACCTTGTCTTTATTGAATATATCTTCTGTCTCAAGTGCTGCATTACTGATAAATATTCAAAGAAATAGAACTGTGATTGTGACATGGGAGGTAGAGAAGATAGGCCAGTAAAGCAACATAGTGACATGATTAGTATGCAGTAAAGTACATGTCTAATCTCAAATATAGCCCTGTGGAAGTCGGTTTACCTGTAAGCATATATTCTAGTAATTTGTTGAATTGAGCACTACTTGCAGAATGCAGTAGTTCTGAAAAATAGAAAAAAAAGGTTGTTTTATTTCAATAGAGGAAAAAAATACATTAATTTTAGCAGATAGCTAGATGGCAAATAGAGTTTACTGAGATGCAAAGAGAATTGTCATTTGCATGTCTATTTTTCAAACATGACATATTCTAAAAGTGTGAAAGTTAACCTTAACAGGTGATATTTTTGTTCTCTGTTGTGTGAAAGGAAGGAATAGAGCTACCAAAACTTCCACTGACAAGAAGGGGGAGAGGCGTGTCTTGTCCAAACACAGGCAAGTGCAAGCCTAGAGGAGAAATGTTTAGAAAGATTAACTGATCTAATAGAAATCTTTTTAGTTTTAGTAGAAATGTTCTGTACTTTGGCACTTGCTCGAAATAGAAGTTTTTCTTCAGTTAGGATTATGCCATTATATTTTGATAAACAAGTGGCACCCTCCAAATTGGCACTATCTTACTGTGTATTCTCAAGACTACAATGTATTCAGAAAATGATGATGATGTAGGACACATTTTCTGCTTCAAGAGCTTGGCTAGGGAGCTAGATGACATTTTTATTAATAAAAATAACATAAACCAATTTTTCAGCACTTGCTGTGTAAAATAAGAGACAGGAGAGCTTCATGAAGTGGGTGTCACTTCCTAATTAAAGAACTTTCTCACTTTCATGAACAATTTTAATGCTCTTGTATTAAACTTGTCCACTAATTCAAACACTATAAGAAATTTTAAAGTATGGGATATCAGATAGATCCCTACAGTATCTCCTTCTGGCTTCCTAACTGGGTTGGAGTTGTAAGAATGGTGAATGACCTCAGCCACAACTGGGCATTTAATTTAATCTGGTGGCGCTGCTGAGACGTCTGTCTGCTGAGACGTCTGTCTGCTGAGACGTCTGTCTGCTGAGACGTCTGTCTGCTGAGACGTCTGTCTGCTGAGACGTCTGTCTGCTGATCCTTCCGTAGCAGAATCAGTGCCTCATAGTGGCTGTGTAAAAGGCGTTTAATAACGGGAATGGTAGAGATCAGATGAATACACCCAGTTTCCAGACCTCTGCTTGTGTGCAACAGTTTTTTTCAGAGTTGTATTTATCCTGACATGTTTTACCAACCCTTTTTTTTTTTTTGTCACTGCACTCAGCAGTTGAGCTTTTTTCCTCTCTTAATCACTCTCTTGTTTGTCAGACAAGCATCACGTGGAAAAAAAGGATGCTGGAACACTTCGGATTTAGTTTGTTAGATTAAATTTAGTTAGATTGTTATATTGGTTAGTAGCCTAAATAACAAGTAAATGCATATATTGAGTTAAAGAACTGAAGAACTACATGCATTTTATCTGTGTCTGATTTTCCATATTCTGTAAAGACACTTCACAAGGAAAGATGTTATTAGAAGAAGTAGGGAAAAAAATCAGAATTTTCAGCAGTGCTATTGCCTGGTTAAGGTGACTTTCCTTGTAATGTTAATGCAAATGGACATTCATGGACAGCCTTGTGAAGTTTATATTTTGTGTATTTATAAAAGCTCTTTTTAAAACCTGTTTAATACATAGCTAATTATTTGGCTGTTCTTTTTGTATTTTTTGTGTCATTACTTAGTAATCACTGACAATAATTCTAAAAATAATTTTAGTCTTCTTAAGGTTGTGTGAGCTACATGGGGCCAAGCTCCATGGGTGTGTGGATACCTCCCATGCCAGCCCTAGTCTCTCAAGACTGGTGTGGATTTCTTTATGCTGAAGACTGTTACTGCTTTCACTGCTATGAAATAGTGGTATGTTTTGAAGGAGTTTTTGGTTTTAATTGAAACTAGCTTTATTCAAATTCTGCCTCCCTACTCTGCTGTCACTTATAAACTATTTCCTGTTTTACATTTGGTTCCTTATCTATCCACCAATAACTATGTGGGCTTATTAAAAGATTTTAAGGTTAAATAACCCTATGGTCATTTTCTCTGTTCTGCTGTGTAGAAAAACTTAGAAATTTCTGCAGCAACGATGTGGTCCCTGGTTGATTTAGAGATTATATTTTTAAGAGATTGAATGCTGATTTGGAGACCTCAAGTGATGGAGGCACACCTGTAGTTAAATTGTTCTAAAGTTTGACTATCCACATAGTAAAACTGTGTGCTTTATTTGTAATCTTAATCAGTTCATTTTCAGCTTCCAGGTACTGGGTATCAGATGTTGGAAATTCAGCAGTGCTTTAACAAATCTATTCAGGAAAAAATATCTTAAATTTATACAGAGTGAGGAGGAATATTTCTGTGAGAGAAGATGGGGGGAGGAATTTTAAAAGATTGAGAAGAATCAGAGGTGAGCAATTATAAATGTGAAGTGCTTTGCAGCTTCCTAAAACTAAACAGAGGAAATATAGGGAAGTAAAATCACAATTTCCTCTCTCTTCTAGTCTAGGCTAAAAAGTAATTTGGTAAGTGATACTGAATGATGGGAAGACAACTTTCCCTGCTATGAAATGCATCACTTCCCAGTGCCATCACTGAAAGGGGCATCCTGAGCATGTCAGCGAGGGGCCTTGTTTCCTGAAGAGCAAGTAACGCAAATGCCATGTTGTCCAAGTTTTATGTTCCCAATAGATTTGCTAGGCTTCACAGCTGAACTAAATCTAACCCTTGCTGAATTGCTCTCTGTGTGTGCAGACTACACTCAGAAATGTATTTCAAATGTCCCTAAGACTTCACCATAGGAGACAGAAATTTTATTGAGTATACAAAGGCTTGAACAACTCTCATTTTAAAGATTAATGTAAGTGAGTTTGATTTATCAGCCAAATGGGCCTTACATCACCTGTTGAACCAATGGACAATCCATTGGGCAAGGGAGAAAATTAATACCATTAAATCATTTTTGTCCCTTTCAACTGTCATCCTTTTCCTACATGTGAGTGGTATTGTGACAATATTTGACTCATTCAGTCACAGAATCACAATGTTAGGAGTTGGAAGGGACCTCTGAAGGTCATCAAGTCCAACCCCCCTGCCAGAGCAGGACCAAAAACTAGGGCAGATCACTCAGAAAGGCATCCAGACAGTTCTTGAAAGTTTCCAGAGAAGGGAACTCCACAACCTCTCTGGGGAGCCTGTTCCAATGCTCTGTAACCCTCACAGTAAAGAAGTTCTTCCTCATGTTGAGGGTTGATCTGCTTGTGGGTAGGAAGATTTACAGAGGGACCTGGACAGACTGGATCGATGGGCTGAGGGCAATTGTATGAGCTTCAGCAGGGCCAGGTGTTGGGTCCTGCACTTGGGTCACAGGAACCCCATGCAACACTACAGGCTTGGGGCAGAGTACCTGGAAAGCTGTCCAGAGGAAAAGGACCTGGGGCTTCTGGCCAGTTAAATATGAGCCAGTTAGCCAAGAAGGCCAACAGAATCCTGGCTTGTACCAGCAATAGTGTGGCCAGCAGGAACAGGACAGGGAACATCCCCCTCTACTCAACACTCAAGTGTTGAGGCCACACCTTGAATCCTGGATGCACTTTTGGTCTCCTTGCTACAAGAAAGACACTGAGGGGCTGGAGTGAGTCCAGAGAAGACCAGTGAATCTGGTGAATGGTCTGAAGCACCAGTCCTATGAAGTGTGGCTGAAGGAACTGAGTTTGTTTAAGATGGAGAAAAGGAGGCTGAGAGGAGACCTTAGCACTCTCTGCAACTACCTGAAAGGAGTTCATAGCGAGGTGAGCGTTGGTCTCTTTTGCCAAGTAACAAGTGATAGGACAAGAGGAAATGGCCTCAAGTTGCACCAGGGGAAGTTTGGATTGGATATTAGGAAAAATTTCTTCACTGAAAGGGTTGTCAGGCCCTGGAAAGTGGTGGCATCACTATCCCTGGAGGGGTTTAAGAGACATGTAGATGTGGTGCTTAGGGACATGGTTTAGTGGTGCACTTGGCAGTGTTAGGTTTACAGTGGAACCTAATGAGCTTAGGGGTTTTTTCCAACCCAAATAATGTTTTGATTCTACAATTCTAAATCTAAAATAATGAAAATCTAGTACTTCTCTGGGTGGTGACAAGAAACCACTTTGGAATATCAGTTTGTCTGTTGTAAGGTTGACTTGGGGTTAGGCGTGATTAATATATATTATTTGCTAGTTTATCTTTGCGTTATGGTAAATTAAATATTCTTTCCACTGAGACATGAAAGGTTGTTGATAATGAAACAGCTCAGTAAAAACTAACAAAAGAGCTTTCATGTTAAATGTTTTAAATTGTTTTAATAAAATGTTATACATCCATGAATGTCAATATTCTAACATACGTATAAATCCTCTTTGGTTTTTCAGTACTTCTTTATATTTCATATTTATACTTTAGTAATTCAGCTTATATCTATGTATTAGTAACTTGAGGCAGTAAAATACTTCACCAAAAATAGCTCAAGGACACACTATTTTAAGTCCATGGACTTCTTTAAAATAAATACTTTCAATGCAGATGCTGCTTAATTTGGCATCTGTCTATATGATAGATCATTGATTAGTTTTCTAATTGAAGGATAGTAGAAAGCTTGGGTTTTAAAATAATAATTTTATATATATGCATAGCGAAATGCAATGAATAGTGAAAATAATACTTTTTCCTTCCCTTGAAGTCTCTGTAAGAATAGCAGCTTGTTTTCAAAATACTACTAATAAAGTAGAATCCCTGCACAGTTTGAAGACTAGATAAAAAAAATACTTGAGTGTTAATTTAGCAAGGTCTTGAAAGCTGGTGCTTTGTCAGTTGACGAACAGAGATCCTACAGTGACATGCATTGCTTAAGATTAAACATATGCTTAAGAAACTTCCAAAAGCACCAGTGCTTCCTGGCCATAGTTACAGCAGGGAGGCAGAGCCTGCACAGGCCTAATGTTGAGTATTCCTCTGAATTATTTTTGTTGTTATTAATGGATCCTTTATCCTGGTGAGGTTGTTCTTAGATGGAACATATGGGTCCAGTATATGGGTAGAAATCAGGTCCTGGACTGCTAGTTGCTGTTAAACCAGAGTAATATTGCAATATATCTTAAATACAGAATTGGAAAGTAACTTCTTGTTTGACTCTAATCACTTAATACTAAGAAAAAACCCACAAAACCTATTTCTTGTTTTTCTCCAAAACTATGATTTGTAATTTAAATCTGAAGATGATAAAATAATTTTGTTCATGTCATGCTCACAGAATGTCATTTTTTCAATCCTCGAGGAATTTTAACACAGGACTAACTCTCCTATAGAGAATACAGTGTTAAACATTGGTCCTCTTTTGTTTTGACCTGGTAATTACAGGTGGAAAGTATTGAATGCCTTTGTACTGAAAGAACAATATAGGCATTGCTCAAAAAGTACAAGTAGAAAATCATATCTATAAAAAAAAATCCTGGAGTTTCTTTGACATGAAGTATGTTCTTCTCTCTGCAAAATATCAAGTGTATAAATGTCCATAGTAAGAAATAATGCTGGGGCAGTGGCCAGTCTAGAACATAAATCAGTGCATTCTGTCCTTACCAGGTTTAGAGAACACTCTTTTAAGGATAACGTTCACTAACATTTAGTAAGTTAATGCACAGGATTGTCAATCTCTTTTGTAAAACTCTCTATGTTATCCAGCATATTGCTCTTCTCTCCTAGAAGTTGGGTTCAGCATTAATCATTTATGTTTATGTAAAGTATTGAAATGAGATGGAAATTTATACACCTACTCCCTAAGAATAATTTTCTAAGCATTAACCTGGCCAGAAATGACTAAACCAACAAAAACTTTTCTGACATTATTATTTGATACAATTGTGGCATAAAAGGCTATGCTCCATTAAAATAAGTGTCGTTCTCAGCCATTGTAACTGCAACAAGGTTCTGAAACTAATGAAGATGTTAACTATTAAATAGTTCTTGCTCTACCTACAGGCCTGGAAACATCAAATCCACAAACAGAACCCTGGCTTTTTGTTACTGCAGCTTTCCAAATTCAAAGGGCAGAAGCTGCAAGAGGGGTGAAAAGAGACAATGTTTTCATTTTTTCACAGGATTTAACAATGCCTGACCACAAGTCAAGAACTCACTGATAAAACATTTCAGTCTAACTTAATGAGCCATTTCTGACATTTTAAGCTGTTTCTGTGGGGTTTTTTCTTTTTTCTTCCCCTCCTTGTTTTGTTAGTTTTGTTTCCCTATTTCCCACAGTCAGGTTTGATAGGTCATAAGGATACTGTACTCCTTCTCAAGCAGGGCTTTAAAGGGACATATGAGACTCCTTGCCTTTGTAGCAGTCTGCATCCTTTCCTAGTTAAAAAGATAAAGATAGCTCCAGAATTTCTCTGCCACTGACTTCCATTCTGTCTTCCTGTTATGAGACCTGATTTGCAGGTTCTGCAGGAGGGAACGCTGTGTCATCACAATAATTTTAACTTTGATAATTGATGTTTTGTCATGATTTATAAGTGGACTTGTTGCTTTTTATCACAAAATGCTTTAAATGGTGTGTTTTATGACAGCTACGTGGAGAGAGCTGCCCTTTGCATTCTTTCATTTTAAGCTATCCCTCCTGGCTTTGGCTTTTCAAGACTTTATTTCTTACAGATGTAAAACATAACATCCCAGCATCAATATTGAAACTGTGCTTGGATGCTGGTGTAATTGACTGAAAGTTGTTAAAATTCACAGGATCATCAACATGTACCTTGCTTAATCAATTTTTTAGAAACACAGAATTGACAGTTTAATGAGAAAAGCTTTCCTAGAATCACAGTCCCCTCCTCCTCATTACAAGAGTCCGTCTTACGTTAAAGAAACAGCAAATCCTATTTGATTTCCCTCTTGTGAAAGACTGAGCTGTCCCAGGTGTAACCTTTCTTTTTGCTGGATGAGGAGGACAAGCACTAAAGTAATGAGATAATCAATAAGCATTGTTTTTGCATTGTTCATCTTATGTACATTTGGGCACATTATGTGGTTTCCTTAGTTTTTGCTCCTTTGTGTCCAGCTGACCACTGACAGAGCCAAGCAGCTATTCAAGGTCAGGCAGTTCCTTGGTTTCAAACTTTTCTTTGGCTCTTCTCCCATTGTCATTTGAATTAGCCTTAGCTCATCAACATGGCTTTTAAAAAATGCCACTGAGATCACGGTTTAACGAACTGAGAAATGAATGTGTTGACCTTACAGTTTTCAAGCCAACCACGGTATGGTTTTGCTCATGGCCTCATTGGTCTCACTGCGGAATAACAGCTTCAAGTAAATATATCTTTCCACAGGTCCACTCCCAGAGTTTAAGGATACCTCTCAATTAGCTGAAGGATTCTCATTTTAGAGTTCAAACATCCTGGAGTAGGTTAGCTGAATGGTGTAATTTACTGGACGCTTTTTATCAGGTCGTTGAACTTTTAAGCTGTGTAAAAGTCAGTTTGTTAGAATCCCACAGTGAAAGATTATTTGAATATTTGTATTTAAATACTACCTAAATCTGAGGACTTCACATCTCCTCACCTCTGATTTTCTGACACAGCACTCCAGTCAGTACAAGGAGCTTCCCTGGCTGCGGTGGGAAGGATTGTAAGGCAAGGAGGAAAAAAAAAACCCAAAACATACCTCAGCTCACTGAGACAGAAACAGCTGAGTAACTTCAAGCCAAACCTGGTATTCTTGACTCTCAGCCCTGGGCTCAGCTGGTGGGCATGCATTCTTCTTTCTTCAATTGGTTAGCAAGTCACTCCGTATCACAGAGGCACTTGAACATATGTGCCCCTTACTCTAGTCTCTGACCTTTTGTCAGTTGGACATGGCTACTTATGTTCATATTCTAGGAGGCTTTTTACTTTATTTGAATTTACCAAATCTAATGATAGGGAATACTCTGATACCAGCATCTGTTGATATTTCAGCACTGTTGTATAAAATTTAACTGAAAAAATTGAGGGTTTCAGTAGATTTTCATGAAGCAATATAGCTTAGCCACTCCAGTAATTTTTTTTTCTTGAAATTAATTTCAGTGCAGCCTGCATATTCTCTGTGTATGCAGGCTTATATGGTGACTACACATAGTGGGGTGAATTTATCCTGCTGTATTTCACG
The DNA here is from genome assembly GCA_020745705.1 of Hemiprocne comata. Taxonomy (NCBI): domain Eukaryota; kingdom Metazoa; phylum Chordata; class Aves; order Apodiformes; family Apodidae; genus Hemiprocne; species Hemiprocne comata. The sequence continues at coordinate 10,980,097 of CM036597.1, read as the reverse complement.
TTTAGGAAAGTACGAGAATGCAATATTTAATTCCATTCATTCCAATTAAAGTTCAGTAGGGTGTGTGCATTCTGGCATAATTGTTTGACTATGGTGTGCAAACCTTTCTTTGGCTTCCTTTCCCTATTCATCATGTGATTTGCATAATAATGCTTTAAATTCTGGGCTGTGAATATTATCTCATTAACATAATTACCTAATTTTTTGTTTTGTGAATTACCATAGATAACTAATTATAGTCTCAGCTTATTATCACATTTTCTTCTGTGCTTTGTGATCACAGTAAACAGATTATAAATGTGGTGGGTTTTTTTTTTGAAGGAGGGATTATTCAAATAGCAGAATGATTATGTGACCCATTTATGCACATGCAAAACACCCAGGAGATTCCAGCTATGGGCTGCAGCATCCTTCCAGGCACCTACCTGCACTCTTGATCTTCAGTAAGGCTTCCTATTTGTCAGAAACTAGTTTTACTGTACTTGGACACCCCAAGGTGCATTAAACACCAATTTTACCCCTTAAGTTCAGAAAATTAAAACCAGATTATTAAAGGATTTTAGTGCCTGCATAGGCAAGTCTTTGCACTGACGTGCAGAAAGTGTGCACGAGGAAAAAAATCAGTTTATTTGCAGTTACAAGCTCATTTCTTGTAAATATTTAATGTCTAAGTTATTTGTATTGGAATTGATAATATGCTAGAACCCAGTGAAACTGCTTTTGCATATGGGATGTGTTGTGTATTTGCAGTATTCTCCTGCACAGATAACTCCTTTTCAGACAGATCTTTAGACCTCATGTGCTATTTTAAACATATTAATGTTTGCCAGATAAATATAAATGCTGGAATATATAATGTTATTTAAATGGGGAACCATGTAAGACAATTATAGCTTTCAATTATATCCAAATAGGATCTGTCTTAATAAAACTGAATTTCAAAGTGCTTTAGAGATTTTTGTATTAAAGCTGCTATTCTGCAAGTTTATGCAAGGGGTTCCTAAGGTGGTTTTGAGAGATCTAAAACATTGCCTTGTCTCAGAATGTGGTGGCTGTAATTAGGCACACTCCCTGCAACCTAAGTACGGTTTATAACAGGGAAGGATATTTTTCAGAAGAGAAGGAATATATTACATTGCCTATATTGTCCTCTTCCACTCTTAATCTCAAAAAGGAAAATATGATAGTGGTCAAAATCCATTTAATATAACTCTAAACCCAGAGAATTTCTAAGATCCCTACTCATCAGATAGGCATTTACAGGAATAGTCTCATTATGCTTCCACCTGGTGAGCAGGTGCTGGGTGGGGGTTAGGTTGGCTGCATAAAGGAACACAGATGGGTGAGGACAGTGAGCAGTGGGTTATTGCCTCTCACCCCTTCATGAGTTTGTGAGTTTCAGTGTATCTGGCCACAGCATTTTTTATCTGGATCAGGTATGTTTTATTTTAAAGTACTTAGTTTATGCCTCTTATGCATAATTCATTAGTTCTAAAAAACTATTTTGAGGGAAGAAAATTTTTCAGCAATTTTGTTTATCTGTGTTAAAAGAAATCATAATGGAGCAAAGCTGTAGAAAGACCTTGTGACATTTCTAGTTTCAGTTAGAAGTAAATATGGAAGAAAGCAAAGGGGGGCCTATGAAAGTCTTGGTCAAATCATTTGCTCTGCAGCTATTTGATATGTACATGAAACAAAAGCTAATTTCATGGATATTTGGCTTTTTCTGTCTGTACCAAATCAAAAGCTTATCTGAGCTGGTGAGAGGCCTCTCAGCCTTCATCACGCTTTGTGGTGTGGTGAAAAAGAAAAAGCTTTGGAAGGACAAAGCATGTAATTAGGGATAGCTGTTGGGGTGGAGGAGTGTGTAGGCACAAGTCAAGTTTTGAACTCATTTTAAGCCAGTTTTTGCTGAAAGCCTAATCTTGCCAAGATGCTGGAGAGCCCAATAAGCATTTCTTTATAAACTCCTTAAAAAGTAAGATTATAAAGGCAAAACTGACAGAGTGAGAACTATGATGGCAGTACTGTAATATGTTTAATCTCTGTTAAAGCATGTTTATACAACATATACAATCTATAGAATACTTAGTGCTTATCTGCTTTTGAGAAGAATTGTCTTGGCTCCAAAGGCAGTTTGAAATAGCCTCTGTTGTCACAATGGCTACCAGAAGGGGCTGGAGGGGGGCTGGGGGAGGAGAGTGGCATTTCCTCATAAATGCTACACTTCAGGAAGATGCAATCAGATTTAAAAGCTCAAAGTAAAGGAAGTACCAGTGCCTGTCTCTGGGAAATGAGGAGTTGTCTGGCAACTCATCTGTATGGCAACAGTGCTGATTGGTGCAAGTCTGAGCTGCAGAAATTGCTTCTTTCAATACCTTCTGGTTTTCTGCCACATTTGGCTATGCTGGCTAATGGCAATAAACTGTCAAGAATTACATTTGGATTTCTGCAATTTCAATCTAGCATTCAGCAGTGTCACTCTTGACAGCAGTATTTTCTATTATGCAAAACAAAAAAGTTACAAGAATGCCCAAAGCAGAGTTTTAATGTGTTAAGGTAAGCACTGCTGGGAAATTACTGGTGGGGAATGGAGTGCCTTGATCTGCAGAAATAATGGGGCATCATAGATGATGTTGCTATCCACAGGCCACCTAGGTTGCTGTGACTGCAGTCCAGGTGAGAGACTGATTTTCAAGCCAATTTTCCATGCTCAGTGAATTGTTAATCTCTCCAAATATTTCTGGAGAGGATACATATAAAGAGAATAGTTTTTATCTTTCCAGATACAGATTCAGACTATCACTGTATTTCATTTATGTGGTTCCATTTAAATCATAAATGTAGGATATATGTTTAGTTAAGAAAATGTTTTACTTTATTTAAGAGAGACTCACTAAGGATTATGACAAAAACATAGCACTAGAACCTGGGTCCTGACCACCCAGGTTTTGAGAATGTTTCAAAACCTCAGGTGAATGCTTAAATTTGGATATTTGAGGTGGTAGAACCTCAACATGGAAAGACAAGTTCTTTCTGCTGAAGTCTTTAAAAGACAAATCTTATTTGGATTTTCAAGTAAGTTTTGGGAAATAGACTTTTTCACCTAAAGATATTTTTTAGGTACTTTGGGTTTACATTGTTATTGCACCTATTTTCTAAGAGCCAAGGGACATGTTTCAAGAACAGCAAAGCTCTTTCTTCTTAGAGGAGTTTGAAAAGAGAGAATATCACTTAATCGTTCTGTGTTGACATGGAAGGTGTCCAAAGCTATACTGGAACTTCTAGTTGTTTGCTCCGATTTTCAACTCCTGTGACATTGTTGTAACCCAAAAGATATTTCTACCCATTGTGTTCCTTTGAATTTTGAAAACAAAAACACAGTTAATATTTTATTGCATTTTGAATCCTGCTAAACATAAAATTAGCCTTTTCCTACAAGTTTTGTTTGGACTGTGTCTTTTTAGAATGGGCACATCAGTAAAGGGATGGAAACAGTACTCATCTATCTTCCATCAAAAGCTTTTAATGCAGTACTATCCTTAAACACACTTTTTTTTATATATATCCTGGATCTGTGAAAATGCCCTCATGAAAGAAACAAATCTTTTGAGAAAAGCTTTTTATTATAAATGTGTCTGACAGGAGTAAACATAACACCTCTATAGTCTTAACTCACTGAAATAAATATAAAAAACAGAATCTGACAGTAGTTTTATGAGTGGATTGCCTCAGATTTGTGTATGTCAAATAGACATACAGTGTAGGCTTAGAAATACTTTATTTCTAATTTCCACTTATATTGAAAATGGAACTTTTGTTATTCATGTTTATGAGCCAAAGGAGTTGCAGAATGGATAAAAACTGTGTAGATACTTCTTTTCATAAACTGAATTGGTATTAACACTAAGAGTGATTTGTTGTAACAACATGACATGGGGTAGAATCATAGGATGGTTAGTTTGGAAGGGACCTTACAGATTATCAGGTTCTAACCTCCCTGCTAGAAGCAGGGACACCTCACACTAGATCAGACTGCGCAAGGCCTCATCCCACCTGAACATCCCATCTCCTGAACACCTCCTGGAGGGGACTTCCACAACCTCCCTGGGCAACCTATTCCAGTGCCTTACTACCCTCATGGTGAAGAATTTCTTCCTGATGTCTAACCTAAATCTCCCTTCTTTCAGTTTAACACCATTACCCCTTCTCCTGTCACTACCCTCTCTGGTGAAAAGCCTCTTCCCAACATCTTCAGAAGTAACAGTATTTGAAAGAGTTTAAAGATAGAGATGTACTGTCTTCCTTAACACAGATAAAGGTATCACACATTAATATATGTGATTTTAAGATGAAATGCTGGTGCATTCTACATATAGTTGGTTTCTTAATTCTTGGTCGTTAGTAAACCTCTTCTAACAGAGAATCAAAGTTACTGTGGATATGTCTCAAAATTAATAATACATTGAAGTTTGATCAAATTATGTGATCAGATTCTTCAGCTGTCCTGAATGCATTAGTACACAAGAAACTGATTTTTGGGTTTCAGTGTATGTGGACAGAAGAGACTACCTAAATTGTATCAGTTGCTGAGTAAGGGTGTGAACGGTCCTTAGATGCTGGCCTGATCCTCTGAACAGAGGTGAATTTTAGACTAGGTAATTGAAAAGAGATTTGAATTCTTCCACAGAGCTGTACAAAATCAAAGCTTTGATTTGAGAGCCAGTGGGACAGAAATCTGACACAAACCATAACTAACCCAGGTACATTTTCTACAAAACACATAATCAAGCTAATCTTACTTACTTCAGCAATCTGTTACAAGACTTTTTTTCCCACAGACCAAACTCAAAAGATTGTATGATGATAAAGACAGTCTGATATATGAAGTTACATTCAAGGTGTTCATTATCCTCTTTTTGGAGGCATGATCTAGTGATAATTTTTTTCTATAGAATCTTTAATTAGGTATTTACCTACAAAGTGTATCATTTCACAAACCCATTATCTAATACGAATTTTAAAATTTGAGCTCAGCAGTCTGAAATCCTGCCAGTTCTTTGAGCTCAAATTAATTTGAGTTTTTCAATAAATGTGCAGTATCCAACCAGAATTTAAGTAAATTCCTTAAAGTGTAATTATTTCCACACATCATTGCTATAAATAGACAGACATTATCCACTATGTCATTTCAGAGGCTATTATTTTCTTAAATTAGATAGATAATTGAATAAAAACCTGTATTTCTCAATACTTTTTTTCAAGCAAAGGGCTACATTAGGAACATAATTTAAGACTAATTTTATATTGACCTGCCTTACAAATGAATGCTAATCCATTTAAAGAATGAACAGTCTTCTCAAAAATTTAAGGTCAGTGCATACTGCATGTTTGTGAAAACAGCAACTTTCTTCCATTGTGGCTTTTAAAAAATATTTTTCTTCTATATGAACTTCCATTGTTGCTACTCCGAGTTAAAGCTGATTCTAGTTAACTTTCTTACAGCTCTTAACTCATTTATAATAGTGGAAATAAATGCTAGTAAAAGCACTTTGTCAGAGCAGATGCATTTACTAAGGCCTTAACAGAATTTTTTGTTGTTGTTTTAAGCAGATTAATAATAAAAATTGAGGTGCCTTGAGTTGTCCAGCAGAATTTTTTTATTGTGTGGAAAGTCAAGCAAAACATGCATGCTTGTAATCATGGAAATAATAAAATAGTTGAGGTGCAAAAGCTGTCTTTGCCAGAAATATGTTGCTTTGGTCATAAACTTCAATGATCAATTAATTCCGTCACTGGCTAAAGTGGAGCAGGTTATCATTTGTTGACAGCCAGTGATTTTTTCAAGTGTTTTTTCCTGGCCTTGTAGTTAAGATACAGGGGGATTCAGAAGTGGTTAATAAACTTCTAAAAAATAAGAAATACAATGAGTAAATGGCAAAAAAGAGCTGTAAATACCAGAATTACCTGTTCTTGTGTGTTCAAAATGCGTTTGCCTCTCTTTAGCCTTTAGAAGTTGGAATAATCCATCGTAGCTCTGTATGAACTTATGTTTGAGATGCAGTAAGAGAGAGAGTTCCATTATTTTAGTGTTGTTACTCCATGACTTTATGCTGGGGAGTGCTTGAACTTCCAAGCCTGCGAGATGATTTCTAGGAACTACTGTGGCCTAGTCGCTGGCCTCGCTTGTCACTCTGACATGGAACCATGGGAAAAAAGGAGAATCCCTGTCAGGATGGCTGGAGGGCAGGTTTGGTTTCTCATAGGTAAGGAGGAAAGCCAAGCTGGGCTGTAATCAGGGTGCTGAAAGGTGGAATGTAAGGGTGGAGCAGCGTGATGGATGAATTTGCTACTTTTTATTTCGCTCCAGAGTTGAACAGTTCTATGGAATGTAAGCAACTAATGCAAGCAATTGTTTGGCAGGAAGCACATAACTGTAATAATTACTGAATCATCCTAAACCAATTCTTATTGATAACGAAGCAGCTAGGGTAATCTTCAATTTTGCTTTTGAAGAATTGTAATAAAATTGAAACAATAATATTTACCAATGTCACTAATACTGTCTATGAAATTTTACATTACAACTGTCAAATGGAGATCCATAAATCTGCATATTTTTAATATCTTCATAAAGTAATAATATTTTACTTGTCCAGATAAATTCAGCTCCAAATTGTAAAAACTTATTTATAGTTTGAGCATTCATACATATCTTCTATAAATTTGCTTTTCAGTCCTCTTTTTTGTAAGGACATATGAAGTAGATTGATGGCTTTTGGCCGATTGTGTTTTGAGATCTATTTTTTCTGATTTTCTAAATCTCAGATGTAAATACTTGTGTTTCAAATGGTTCTAAACAAATACCTTTTTTCTTATATTAAATGCTTTAAACTAGGGATTGAACCAAATTGAAGTCATAGATTTCAACTTTTTTGAAGTAGAGTATTCAAGTGTCAGTACCACTTACAAATATTTTCAAAACGGTTTTTGGATGTGTTCAATCATTTATTGAAATCAGTCTTATTTATATTGAAGTAACCCCTTTTTCTGTTTTGATTCTGCATTTGCAAGGAACGTAGAATAGATGGTAACAAGTAAATAATGTGTGGGACTGTCAGGAGGGGTTCACAGGAGTTTGAATACATAACATTGGCTGAACTGACTTCAGTAACATTGAATATTGTTTAATAAATTATTCCACTTTTGCAAAACACAGCCCTTGTTCTTACTTCATTGAGTAATTAAATAAAGCAGAGATTCCACTTACTCTCAGCTCTACAGGAGGTGATGGAAGGAGTAATTGGGCCTTGTGGAAAAAGCAATGCTAGGAAAGGTTGGCTGTAAACGTGTACAGGAGTACTATTGTGGCTCAGGAAGGCAAGATGAAATCTCTGCATCTCCTGCAGCCAGAAGGCAAAGGAAGGCTACTATTTTGTGTTTAAATGCTTCTGTTTGTTAATGAGTTTTTTTGTGGCTGGAAAGAGGGAAAAGGGTGATTGTTCTATTAGTTTTGAACATCTTGGTTTTTAACACCTTAGAGCAATTAAGAAAAAATGCAAAAGATAACTTATTATTAATTTTTGTGAATGTGATGAAAAATTAATTTTGTTTACTGGTGGGTAAGAAGACATTCATGAGGACGACAGTGAACAGGAGTTGTTTTCATGAATCAACAAAGCAGCGTGATATAAGCATTTTAGATACTAAAATAGTTTTATTTAGTAACAAGGTATGTTCTTGCTTGAATTAAAATAGGGGTTTTTTAGCATAACAGGATGGTTAACTTGAGTAAATCATGTCAGTTCAGGCATTGGGAACATGATCTCAATAAGGATTTTACATCATGAGGTTGAAGTCTCTTTTTGGCAAGGTATTTGAAAAATAATTAAATTTCTTTTTCAATAGTACAATAACAGGACTTGAGCTCATGCAATTTTCCTTCTTTAGTTTTGCTGTGAAAGTGAATTCTGATTGATTTGTCTGTCCTCTGAGAAATTGTATGTAACAATGAATCCATACTGTCATTTTTGTATTTATTTGAGATGGACACATCAGAACTTGTATGTTTGGCAGTGCCTGTGGACTACATGGCTTTAAAGATGGAAAGTTTCTAAATTAAATGTTGTCATAACCTATAAATAACAGGTGACAAGATCTACAGACCATGTCTCATTCACACACCAACAGTGGGCATTCTGATACTAGGAAGTCAAAAAGGAATCAAATATTTGTATGTAGATACCTAATAAGCCAGCGTTAAAAGAATCTGAATTGAATTATTGCATCTGACTTTTTACTGCAAATGGAAGCCCCAAGAACTTTTGCTATGCCAGTATCTGCTTGACTATACTTTTTATTTTGCAGACTTTTCAAGCACTGCAGCATAGAGCTGGTCATATTGGCACTTAATCTTCCAAAGACCCTGTACTCTAGGAGTAGTCTCAAATTAGGACATCACTGCCTTTATAGCCTCTTTTAAAGGGAACTTGGTGAGATGCAGAAATGGCTTCATATAAAACCAGATCTTCTCTTGACCCTTTAACATAGCAATGCTTGCAGTATTTTAGCTGTATGCCAAAGGCAGTGCACCACTGAAAAAAAAAAAAAAAAAGGTTGTGTTGCTACTGATGCCTTTCACACTGGGTCCTGAGGGAGGTGGTTAAAAGCCAAAACATGTTGACCTGTTTGTTTATTGCTTGCCAGTAAAATGATATGTGACTGTGTAACTGATTTTTGGTACATAAACTTTTGCATTTTTGCTGACAGTGTTTCTTCCTAGTTATTATCTCACTCCTGGGAGGAGCTATACCAGTAGCTATTCTGTCTGTGAGATTTTTCTATATGGATTTATTAGTTAAGTGGATAGTGTTTTTAATATCTTTGGTTTTGTCCCTGCCATTTAAGCTTGGAGGAATTTATAGATTATATTTACTTAGTGACAGACAACAGGAGAACATTCTTGGATGATTCAGCCTTTCATAAGGCTTTGTATTTAGTAGTTAATAAATCTACTTATTCTGTGTCACATAAAGCAGTCATGTTCAAACAGGCTCTTTCACTGCAAGCAGCAATGGAGGGAATGCAGTTTTTAAAATTGTTTTTTTTTTCTACTAACCACGGTCCTTTAATTTTTGTATGGCAACTTTGGTGTATCTCTTGTCCTCAAAGGGCATTTTTCTTGGCTGGAGCAAAGCTAAAATTTATTGAAGAGCCTACATCTATGTAACAATGAAGTACAATGCAGTACAGAAAAACTTCATTTACTATGTAGGTAGAATAAGCAGATCTATGTAATGTTTTTGCAACAGGCTGCAGGCACAGTTTGCATCCCTGCATGGCAAAAAAAACAAATGCTGAAACTGTAGCTCATAAGTGAGTGATAATTGCTAGTATTTTAATGTCATGTTGGTTTTTTAATTTCCTTGATTGGTTAATGGTGCTTATTCCTCTAAATGCATGCATTTGTTTTAGTTAAGACATGTGCCTAGAATTTTGGATATTTCTCACCATTTTTTATTTTGTGCAGAAAAAGACTGTTAATTGTTAAAAGACATTTAATCACAGCACAAAGTCAAAGAGATTGTGGCTTTGTTGGTTATTTTTCTTTTCCCATTCCATATTTTGTTTCCAATTTAGTACAGAGTATATAAATGTTTGCCCTTTAAAAAGTGTATGCAATTTCAAAAAATTCCTAGGTATCTCCTGAAGGAACTAGTTTTCTAAAAACTTTTTGAATGTTTAGGTATCTGGCTTACTTCCAAGACAGAGCAATTGCTTTTGTTTTTCAGTCTAAGTATATACAGACTGTAAAACAAATGGTGGTATTGATGGCTGTGCAAGAAACTGAAATACAGCCTGTGGTGTAGTTCTTTGGTCATCTCTGTTCTACATCAGAGTAAATGATGCAGGTTTATGGTAATGCTTTATGTAAGTAAAAGTCTGTTTAATGGATTCTTTCTCTCACCTCTTTTAATGATGTAGTTAAGCCTAAAGAGCTAATGCCCAAGGAGAACAGTTGTTCCCTTCAAAACAGTAAGGCAGGGATTGCTTTTTCCGTGTGTCAGGGATTTATACCTGTCGGGTCAAGGACCACATATACACTGTGAATAGCCTCTGTTTTACAAAAGTAATTTTATGATAGAGCTGTGAGAAAAGTAAAAGAAACAGGTTGGAGCAAACTTGGGTCTTTGATCCTGCTGCAGATGCACCCTAGGCAAAGGACTGACATCTCTAAGGTGCAAAGTCTAAACGATGTATAGGACCAAGACAAGTGGATCTGGAAAAAAGAGTGAAGAGGACAGTATGGAGTACCCAAAGGAGCTTTAGGAGGGGGATGCCTGCCTCACAGAACAAAGCCTTATGCTGCTGGCAGGAATGTTTTACTTATCAATAATATAAACCATAAATTTGCTGAACAGCAGCAATTTAGACAAATGTATGTATCACAGCTCTAATGAAATGAAAGGTCTTTGACACAAAGGTTTGGGCCAGTTTTTCTCTTTGCTAAGTTTTTCTGTGAAGATGGAGTTTACTGTCCTTTGGAACAGTTTATTAGAATATGATCAGAAACAGCACACTATTTGACAGTCTCCATGTTTGTGTGGCAGATCTGAAGCTTGATTTAGATTCCAAAGTGTGTCCTATTTCAGTAGGTCAGAAACAAATATTTTCTTGAATATAGGGGCATAACCCATGGTCTGTGGTGTGCAATTAGACTGCAGTGACTTGCAGAATCTCAAAGCAGTCAGTTTGTTTGCTATGGCTGTATATACATGCCTTCCTCAAACTGAAGTTTAGTGATCTTGTAAACAATTACCAAGCACATTGAACTGAATCTAAAAATATTTAATGGAAATTAAACTGGTTTAGTTATACCTGCCATGAGATCACAGCAGTTTTCATATAGTTGTTAGACTTTTTTCCTGCATTGCTAAATTAAACTAGTTTCACTCTTGTTTATTTCCCACTTTTTACTCTTTGATGTTCTAATGTTAAATTAATAGCTATTATCTTTCTGAGCTTTAATTTACACTAATTTAATTAACTTTGGTACATCTGGGTAGATATTAATTACAACATCAATTCTAGCAATCAATATTTCCTGGAAAATAGACCAAGAATTATAGCTTTAATTTGTAACAATGTAGGAAGTGTTTTTGCAATTTTTAAACGACTCTCTGTGATGACAGAACTCTACCTAGCATGCTCATGAGTTCAAATAGTAGTACTTGTTCAAATGTTTCTTCTTTCCATGCTAGTGTTAACTATTAAGCATGGACAAATCATGTTTTCCGTTACTACAACATAGTTGTATCTCAGTGCACTCTGTTTAAATTGAATTTATGCTACAATTAAATTTGGACTTAACGGATAAATATCTCCATTTTCTGCACCTATTTGTGAGCAAACTGACTAAATTTACCTCTTTTATGCCAAAGAATCTTATTAAACTAAGGTGGGAATTTTTTTATTTTACCTTTTGTGTCCATTTTCAGTGGATTAGGCAGTCATCCTTGTAATTGAATTATGAACTTCATCCTGTCTCTAAATGAAGTCTGTGTTGCCGATTACTAAAGCACCCTAAAGGCTGCTAGATATAATGACTCACATGAAATGGTTTGGATGTGGATTCCAATTCAGATAAGCAGCCTGTATTTCATATTTGAAGCTTATCTTGAATGCTCTGGGTCTGGAAAACTAAGCTGCTGTAAGACTTCTTTAAAGATTTCTTCTGCCTCTGAAAATACATCTTCAGATCTCATTGAAAACCATAAATAAAGAAAAAGAGAAAAATTAACAGCATAAACTCTTAAATATTTTTTTTCATATCTCAGCAGGGTTAGGAAACCCAAAACTTAGCGTGAATTAATTCTAAGTCATTAATTCAGGAGTGTTAAAAATCAGTTTGTTATATGCTGTGTTCTGAAAAATTTTGTGCAAAATGGAAGTATTTTGCCTCACCATTTTAACATTCTACTACACTACAGAAGAAGAAGAAATTATTCTAATAGTTGTGGGTTTAAATTTTGTAAATGTTTAGAGAAAAGGGTGGCTTGGAGTAAAATATAATAATCAAGTCTATATTGTATGAATGCACGTAGACAGGCAAATTAGGAATACAGTTGACTATATAGTTAAGTATCATTACATTATGTCTAAACAATGTAGAGGGCTTGGAGTGATTATTTAGATGCAGTTATTCTTTTTTTCTGGATTTATGTTATATTGTCTGTATTTGCCAAAGAATACTCAAGTAGCTGGCCATCGGATTCTGTTAAATGATATATATTTGTGCGTTTTGGGGTAAACTGAAAGATAACTCTGTTATTTGTTAAGTAGATGTGTTTAATGATTATTATGCACACGGCAGATTAGGGAATGGTAATCTTGTGTACCTGATGAATACATTTGTTCCATGAAGGCTGGGATGGAATTACATACAGTATTTCACCTAAACCTTCTAACAGGCAATAAATAAAATGTTATCAGCATTTTTCATATCACCCTGAAAAGATACTGGCAAAGATAAGGGCACTGTCCATTATTTCAGTCATAATAGTAGTGAAGGCAATATTTTCATGGAAGAATTAGTACTTTCTGTAATTCAGTGATTCTGTATCTGTATGTGTTACCAGTTAATTATTTCAGAACTGTTTTTCCTCATGGTTCGTAGCCTTGGATTCAAAAGGGCTGAACTTCTCCCTAGCTTTATGCTTTGTAATATTAAAGTGTTTATTTCTAGAACCACAGATTTTCCAGATAACCTAAACTTGTGTAATATGCTATGTAATTATAGCAACTAATTATACTGATTGACAAACTAATGCATTGGCTGTACAGAACAATACAAAGAGCTTTTACTGCTCAGGGATGTGGGGGAGTGGGGAGTGAAATTCCACTCTTGGGTTCTGGTTGGCGGAAATTTTGTCCTGTGAGTTTCTGTCCTCAGAGATGGGAGCAGAGGTCTTCACTTAGGCTGTGTACCTCACCAAGGCAAGTTGATTCAAAGCAGAGTCTTTTTTGAAGCCCAAGTAGTATAGTGTCACAGATTAGTAGAATTTGATCACTAGCAGGATGTCTAATCTGACTCTTTTTTAAAAGTATCTTTTACCTCATAAGAGTCAAAGAATAAAAACAGGATAAAGCCTATAGGAAAACAATTTTTTTACTATCTGTTTGATTTATATCTACTTTAACCTGCATGTATTTTAGAAAGAACCCTGTTTTCTATCTTCAGAAAGATGAGATTCAACATCCCTCAGCAGCTAATTTTTAGCACTTAGAGGTTCCCCTGGGCTGCTGTCAGCTACAACTTATTGCATAGGTACTTCTCACTAAACTCATTATAAAGTGATTAGCCTCAAGGAGGAAGATATAGTGATGTTACTGCCTGCTCTCATCATATGCAGTTTTGCAGCTGAATTCTGCATTCTCAAACTTTATCAAATGGTGAGTGTAGGAAAAAGTCATGGGATTAAACAGGTTGTTAACAGAGACATTGTCATTTCTAAGCTATAGTGTTTGTAAAAATGAGTGTTTCTAAGGCATGGTTCTTTGTTTCTTCACCATATTTTCATTTACTGGGTTATATTATGGTAAGCATAGACAGTGACAAACCCTTGACCAAGTTACTAATGCTGTTTGTTTTCCTTACGTGTGAGGCAAGGATTTTTTTTTTTTTTTTAATTAAATAGCATGCTTATTTTGTAAGTAGAAAATTTTCACATTAATACTTTGCCACAGAAAGGTGGTCTGTGGAAGATCTCTTTGGACCAGGAAGGTTTCTCATTACAGTGGATCTAATGCCAGTTATTTCCAAAGATAGAGAAGTGTGGTAACACCATCGGTGCAGCCTGAATTCTTTTGTCATAATCACTTAGACAAATGACACAAGTGTTTGTTGGTTAAGAAGCATCAATACTTCTGGAAACGTAATCTCTAGAAACTGAGTGGTCCTCTCAGTGAGTGAGAATCTGTAAGAGGCTTTCTGGCCTGGTAGCCATTGGAAGTCTGTTCCTTGTGGGAACAACAGCAGTTTTTTGTGACATAGCTTCTCATTCATGTCTAAATACCTAACTGCAGCCAAGTACTGTCCTCTTACAAATACTGTGAAGAGAGCAAAATCATATCAGTGCCCTGTCGCTTCTGTTTGGGGAAGCAGATGTAATGAAAGAGATGAAAGCAGAAGAAACTGCAGGGACAAAACCTTCCAGGTGCAGGAAAAAGCCTGTCAGCATCTAAAGTATATCCTACCAGGGACTGAGAGGGACCTTTGTTCAGACCAGTAGAGGAGAAGTCTTTGAGTCAAGGACTTTTGACAGGAGGGTGAAAGAAGTAGTTGAGGATCGGGGCCTATAGCACTGGCAGCAAAGGCTGCATCACTTCAGGCTCTTGGGGGTACGAGTCAGGGGCTTCAAAGAGCATTTTGTGGTTCATTTCCACTACCAAGGCAGCAACAACTCTGTAGGTTTTGCTTCTGTTTCTAGTTTTAGTTTACACTGAGGATGTAAAAAACAGAACCAATTAACTTTAGCACAATATGCTTCCCTTTCTTTAGTGTGTGTGAGGTTGGTAAGGGCATAAGAACTTAAGGGTTTCCAGAGGACTTTCAGTCTTTACATCTTCCAGGACTGTAGGATTAACTTTTCTTTATCTTTCTGGAAAAAGTAGGATTTTCTCCTCTGTATTTTAGCATGTGATCAAAGATAATGCCTTTGTGACAGTAAATCAATGAGGCCATAGTTATTTATTTACCTGAAGAAAAAGGTGCATAGCATAGGCTACCATGACTCAGGGAACTGTATCCCTCTGAGATCTCTTAATTTATGATTCACTCACCCTAGTTTTATTTGGATTTTTTTCATATTTCTCACTTTTTCACTATATTCACAAGCTGTTTTCACAAGCATTACACAAGCTGCTTTTTAAGGATTCTAGCAATTTCAGTGAAAATGTCCTTATTTGAATCACAACTTCAGTGTGCCTTAGGACTGTCAAATGTTTTATCACAGCATATGCAGTAAAAATTCCCTTGAAAACATGATACATGAACAGACCCTTAACAGTCCCTAATGAGATACTCACTTCACAGAGTAGAAGAGAAGCTGAAGTATCAGTTCTGGCAGCTGAAAGGGTACAGTTAGCCCAGGATTTTCCTATAAGACAACTATCTGAGGGCAGAGGTTTCAATGAAAATGTTAAAAGTAGAACACCCCTTTTGTGCCCCAAAGTCCCTAATTAATTAGAGTGGAGTTATTGGAGCTTGATGGTACTTCTTAGTCCTACCACTTCACCCCCTTGGGGCCAGCTCAAAGCCAGGCATTGCACAGGTGATAGGCAACTCCTCTGGAGTGATTCCAGGTAAAGGAAGCATCACCCCTAGGAGCTCAGAGACAGAAAGTAACTACAAGTCTTGGTTTATTAAATAGAGCTGATATGGAACTGTCTGGCTAACAAGGGCTGCTATTTACAGCTGCATCGTATGTCATCAGAAGCAGAGCCAAGTTTGTAAGCCAAGAATGTGAATCACGCATGAGGAGGGAAAAGAGGTGGTTTTTTTTCCTTCTTTTTTTCAGATAAATGACCATTAATTCACTTGCTACTGGGTTCTATTTATTTAATTATTTGTAACTGAGGCAGGGGTGCAGTGAAGGAGTAAGAGGTTTGTTGTTTTCCCCAGAACTGTCAGGGAATGCTTCTGATGAGAGATCAGCTTTCTGGACTTGCCAGCGAGCAGTATGTAAGTGCACACACGTGCATATCAAAGGTCATTTGCTGCTGCTGTTCAGCGCTCTACTTTTTCTTTAGGAAGCATCCTTAAAATAGCTGAAATATTGATGTTATTAGTACAGATTGTGTCAAATGCCTAGCGAGTTATTTTGTGAATGCCTGAAAAGAAGATGCACCCTAATATATATGTTTGTACAGTGCCTAACAGTGCAACTAGAGTGAAATTGCTATGTATGAAAACCCAGGGCTTTTGTTTTGCTGATTTAGTCAATATTTATCTTGACAACAAAAGAAATGGTTTCTCAGCTTTATTATAAAGTTTTTTTAGTGCAGCAGAAAGAAGATAGACATTAAAATATTGCAGAAAAAAAGAGTACTATTCATCCAATATATGTCACTAAAGCTTGTTCAGTATGAGTGATCCTGAGGTCTCTAGTCTAGCCCTGTACCAAGATACAGTGCCAACAGTCAGCAATGCATGTTTCCAGAATAATATTCCACTTAGCACAGCTCTTTGTCATCAGAAGTTGTTATAAAATGTTGTTTAGCTTTATCTCTGAAGTTATGACAAGTAAGTGTTTGGAGAATTTTTCTCTTGCAAGTCTTCTATGATTTTCATACAAGCCTGAGTTCAGGAACAAACGATCTGAAACCAAATGTTTATTTCTTGGCACCTGCTCTAGTAGTTGCCATACTGTACTATTTGCAAACACAATTTACTGCAAAAGCTTAAAATGGAAAATAAATGTGATATCCCAAATATTAATGTGGATAAATTTTAACTTTTTTTTGATGAAAATTGAACCTTGACTCTAAATTTGCAGACCATGAGAAAAATCATCATTTTCAGACAAGGTAGTGCTTCAGTTCCCATTAATGGCTTTAGCAGACCTTCCTGGCTTCTTAAATTTTGGTTCAAGTACTTGAAGACCACAAAGAATAATAATGGCTGTTTGAACTATGATGTAGGAGTAAGGCTTTGTCTTCCTTCTGTGTGCAGACTTTTTTTTTTTGCTAGATGAAGGGGTTTTTTCCCCGATGAAGGTCAAACAATCTAATTTTAATTGGCAATGCTTGCAGTGTGATCGTATCTAAAGAAAGTGACTTGCTTAATAAAATTTAACTAGGTTGACAGTTTTCATCTCTGAAGTTATATGTCACCTTGTAAGTCTAATGTAGATACAAGAGCATGCTTATTCAAGTAAATTTTAATTTACTGATCTTTACGATTAGAACAGTATCCTTGAACAGTATCTTAAGAAAGAAATGTTAATATACTACTTTTAAAATTCTCCTGCTCTCTATATTTTGAAGTCCAAACTTTTTTTCCCGCTTACTTATTTCTAATTTACTAGTTTGCCTATATCAGACATTTTCACTCCCATGATGTCTAGTTTAAGAGCTAAATTTGTACCCCGTGTCACCTTTTTTTTCTTTGGGTATACTCTAGCCTTTTAAAAATTCTTTGGCATCCACTAACCATATTAAGATCAAATAGAAGTGTTAGGATGACAGGCACTACTATAAGAAAATGCAAGAGGTTTATATATAAAATATTACCAAAACATTTCAAGCAAATGCAAATATCTTCCTACTGTGCCATTCTACCAATCTAGGCCTGAAGAACTGCTTGAGCTCATTCCACATCTCAGACTAGGTTGTGAAGTGTGGACCATCTGTCGCCTTATCTTTACATCATTAGTCATTTATTTCTGTTCAGATAATGCCTAGCAGATGTCTCTCCTTTTTTTCAGACCATTTCTTTAAGATCTTTAGCATAGAATAATAGTTATTTTTAAATATATCTATGTGCACCTGCCAAGATCCAATATTTCTCTAAGCCTGAACAGCTTTAACAACTTAATGTATGTTTTCACTGCATCTCTTCCTTGTTTCCATTGCCATAAGGAAAATAAATATTTGTAGATTTTAAAATGTGAATTTTATTTCTAAGGCTTTCACCCACTCTTGTCAGTGTGGCAGATGATGGCAACACCATTCACATTTTGGCAAATTGAAAGATCACTAAAAATAATATTCCCTCCGTGATGATTCTTTTCTTCCCTTTGTAAGTTTAAATACAGCAAACAAGAATTGGAAAAGCAAAAATGTCTTGCTCCACTCCTTTGTTTGTCTTGCCTTCTATTCCCTTAAGTTCTCCTCTTGCAGAACTGCTGCAGACTTTGGCTTAACCAAAGAAATATACTTGGATCTGGCACAGGGGTCTTTTGTCAGAGCTGTGTCCTGTATGGCTGGTGTTCGGGTTGTAGCATCAGTTCTTTGGTTTATCCTTCACTTCTCCACCTCTGTGTTTATGAGACACTACCTTTTAGGGCCACTCAATAGAGAAAGAAGAAGTATGAGGAATCCTGAAAGCAATCTATTTTTTTAATCAAATTTTTAAACTTCTGCTGCTTAGTTTTTGAATGCAAAAGCTGATGATAAAGGAAATATAGTTTAACATTGCCTTTTTTCTGCCCTTCAATGAAATAATTCTTCAAGGAAGACTGCTCAGTCCAAGCTCTTTTTTAGAACCACATTCTTTTTTCTCCTGGTGAAATAAGGAATGCCCTATTTCAGTAAGTGGCTGTGATCTGTTTATCACTTGGAAATTGGGACCAACTGCTATTGTCACAATGTGATGTTTCAGACAAATATTGGCACCCTTTTGCATACTTTCACTTGGTTGTGATTCAAAGCCATATGAAACTTCACATTTCACATGATTTGGTGTGAAATCATAAATGTGTTGTGAAAACATGAATATGTTTAACCATGTACTTGAAATCTTCTGAGGAAGCAAATTACTATCAAAAATAAGTCTGTGCTTTTCTTTCATTGGGTTTTCTTGAGGAACAATTCATGTCAGTTGTATGAAATAAATGTTACCACCAATTTCATAACTTTAAATCAAATAATTGATTTATTTAGTGTGAAGTTGCATTTCACTCATAATTATCACCAAAAAAAAGTCATATTTACTGAAAGAAGAAAAGCTTTTGATTTAGGATATTAATAGAAGGCTTTGAATCAGAAGTTTTGTAAAATCTTGCTCTTCCATTGTGATACACAAATAGGATGTTTGTCTCAATGTTAGAACGTTAAGATTGCGGTGAATGCAATCTACAGGATTCTGAAACCTGCTGTACATTTCCCAGCAGTTTAAGGGAGAAGAGTTGCAATTCCGGTTTCTCACCTTCAAAAAAGAAATGCATGCAAATGTTGTTGCTATGTGCTGTTACATAGTTTGACTTGCTGTACATATGTTGAAGGGAAAGAGTTTATCAGGGAGGAGACGAGGTCAGCAGGGACATGAAAGAGGTTGCAATCCCTGCGTTTGCCCCATCTCCTGCTTTGATAACCTTCCCAGATCCCTCAGGCCTGAGCCCCAAGGCTGGAGCGGTGAAGGACAACATTGCAGCTCAGAGCAGCATCCTCTCCTGCTGGGGACAGGCTCCCTCTGGCACCAGCAGCTACTCTGCAGCACACAGTGGGTCGCCAAGTGGCTCTTTCTTCCTCAGGGTCTACCTCATGGCAGTACAAGTTTCTCCAGTTGCATGTCCCAAACAAGGAGGACATGTAGTTCAGATGCTACTTAGGCAGCAAAAAATTTATTGAGTCCTGACCTACATAAATCAAATATTATCCTAATTGGATAGACTTAATTGGTGTTTGGAGGCATTTTTAGGGATAGTTTTCTATTTCTACTGGGAATAATTTCATAGTTGTGTTTATAATTTTCTCCACAAATTTATTTATTAACAATTCTTGGCATTTCTTTCATCTTCCTATGAATTTCTGCTTGAGAGCAAGGAAAATATATCTTTGTTCTCAGGAAAGAAAAGTTACTTTGAGTTTTACTTTGAAGCACCCAATGATATAAATGAAATGTCATGAATAATTTAAGCATTGAAGCAAATGTTACTAGAAATAATCAAGGAACTTTAGAGGGTGTAAATAAAACCAGTTTAAGGATTAAAATTAATGCAACTTACAATTCTAATTTTGTATACACACAAAAGTAGGACAAAATAGTATTCTGGAACATATGGGAACAGAACAAACAACACTGGTATTCATGCGGATGAGTCATTTGTGAGTAAAAGAACTTAAATATCTTACTCTGGCTTGTGTAGGTACAGCAGGAGAACTGAATTTCGCTCTTCTAGCTTTCTTTGTGATATTTTGGAAGGGCTATATAACTTAGTAGCACACAATCTTATTGAATATCTGAATATAAATAGGTGCATTTTTTTTGTTCCTCTGTATGCTCCAACACCTTAAACTCCTTGACCTAAATGACCTTATGATATTGCTTTATAATAGACAGTCTCATTCCTGGTAATTTAACCGAGGGAACTGCAGGGGTGTTATCTTGGTGGAGGTGATGTTCACCAGGATGCCAGGTATTCTGGTACCTGCAACTCTTTTGCTTTTCTCATTCTGGGAGCCAAGTCTTAGCCTGATACTTTTTCCTGTTGATTATTTGCATATTTCAGTCCACCGTTACTAAAAAGGTTTCCTGCTTTGGGACACAGTGTGAATGTGTAGCTAATCACAATACTGACATTTCACCTCAGTGTTTTCATGTGCTTCACATGTTGATATTTTTCAGCTCACAAGTGAGGATTTGGTGCAGGGGAGGCTGGCAGGCTCGGCAGCTCTGCGCCGGGCAGCAGAGCTCTGTGCTGCAGATTCCCCAGGGAGCAGCCGGCAAAGTGCAATTGCTGCTCGGTGCGCCTCGCTACTGCCGCGTCCACACGGTAACACATGACGGCAGGTTTGCCTAAAGAGTGTCTGAACGGTGATGCTGGAATCCACAGGGTATCTACAGTCCTCTGGATTATGCTTATTCTTAGGAGGGATCTTTTTCTGAATAGTGTTTTCCAGACAGATTAAGAGGTGTTTCTCTCAAATGTTTTATTATGAGAGTATAAATAAGCTACTGTGAGACTAAGCATTTCAATCAATTCAGTTTACTAGCAGTCATTCTGTATCAGTACCAGTAAAAGAAAAATAGATGGAGGACACAAAGTTAATCTGTATGAACTGGATTTTTAAAAAAATGGTAAAGAATAAGTTAATGCAGTGCTTTTGGCCTTTTTTTAAACATTATGGTGACAATAGCATAGAGCAAAGCTATCTGATTCAGGTATGATAGTGTTACAATAGTTTATTTCTCAACAGAAGAGCTTATAAAAAATACTCAAAAGATTTAATTAAAATCTGTTCTCAAATTTAATACTGCCTAATGCTTTTAATTAATCTGAATATCCTTAATTACTTCTGTAATTTTTAGCATGTGTAAATAGCTAATTAAAGTATTAACCACCATCAAATGTAGTCTAGAATTAAATATATAAATGCTCTGTCACTGATTAAGAGGATTACATGAAAAAATAGTCAAGTTTCAGGTATGGCTAGTTTCTGAATGCAAATGCATACAGATTAGCTCTAGTAAAAGGGGAAGCAGATGAAGAAAAGAAGATGGTTATAGTTTTCTACTGAGCCAGCCAGTATAAGACTACTGTAGCTTTAGCAGTGCTTAGAGAAGTTTTGGAGGTTGTTCTAAACTTCACCAGTTAGTGACAATCCTTGAGGGACTGTCTGTCAATGGAGATTGCTGGAATGCAATATTTTCAGCCTCCTTTACTGGGTTTCAAGGACCAGATGGTAGGGGACATACTTATGACCTACATCCTCTGAGAAAACTTCCTTTCTCATTTCCAGAGTCATGCAAAAGGAACAGAGAGCTGCTTTTGCTCCTGGAGGTCGAACTAAAGAATAGCCTCATATTTGTATGTGAGCCAAAACTGGATGGTGACAAATACAGTGTAAATGTTGAAGGAGAATAATTTGACCTTTTCCTCTCATTAGCTTGGGAAAACCATCAGCACAAATTGTCTATAAAGAAATCCTCTGGCATAACTGTCTGTTGAAATGAAGTAACCTGGTTACAAGCCAGTAACCTCTTAGCTTAGACCAACCTGAATCTGTAAATTCCCATGGGTGTCCCTGTAGCATGCTCTTTAGCCATTATGACCATGGAATTAACACATGCTCAACTAATCCATCCTTGCCCTGTGGCACAAAGTTGCCATAACCATGAGCATAGGGGAATCTCTTAGGTAGGTAGATAATCAGGTATTGTTTGGTTGGTTGTTTTTTTACATTGGTGAAAGTAAAAGCTGCTTTTCAAGACCTATACAAAGGATTTGCTTAAGAAGGCCAAACCAGTAAGTTGATTTCAGTTTCCAGTGAGAATTTATTATTCAGACTTCAAAGATTTTTGAGAATATTAGGTCATTGCTTCAGGTCCTTGTGTTCCTTGTGACAGCATTCCCCCCTTAAAAACCTGTGGACTAGAGATAATAAAATGAGATGTTTTAATATGTAGTACTATTGTTATTTTTGGGTATCCTGAAGGGCTTCTATAGATAAATTAGACAATTAGCTCTTTTAGCAGACCTTACTCCCAGTGGTCATTCCACGTCCTATTTCAAAAATGAAATGGTGCAGACCCTTGAGTTGGCAAAGCTTCAAACCAGTAATGAAAAGCTGAAAAGCTCGTTTATTTAAAATAGTCTCCCATACTGACAAAAGACATTTCTTACAATGCATAGAAAACCTCTTCAGGTTTTGTCTTCAATATTTTAATAGTGTCTCAGATATCATACATTCTGCCCCGCATGTATGATCCAAGGGCTTTTTTTTTATATATATGCTTTTTGCTGTTAATTCAATGGTAGCAGATGGAGACTGGTTGTAGATGCCTTCCAAACCTTTTATCATGTACACCTAAGTTGAGAATAGAAAAAGTTCACTTCTAGTTCTATCTGAGTGCTCACAATTAGGAAACATTATTTAAAGTGCAGTACTCCTGGAAAACTTTCTCCAGTTCACAGGTCTTCTCCAAAGGCAGATCTACCACTGTAAGTGAGGCATGGGTTTTGGGAATCAAGTAGTTTACATTTCAGTATTCTGGTTTAGAATTACCAAGCCTAACCTCACATTTCAGTTCTACAGATACGAGATTCAAGGAATAGTTCTCTAATACTTGCCCCAGCTGATTTTTACTATAGCTTATACTCACTCTCTAGCTCCCACCCAGAAAAAGCAGTGTTGTGTGTCTCTGTTTTTTTTGGGTTTTTTTGTTTTTCTCCATAATGCAAATCAGGAGCTTTGGCATTAGAAAGTATAATTTGGCTCATTAAGTATTTTATTGCTGTTTAACCATTAAACATATTTTATGGCTTTGTAGTTTAATTGATGTGGGTTCAAGTTAAGTTGCAAACAGGAAATGAATATTTTGATTAGTCTTTTACATAAACCACCTTTTTGTGGAAAATTATCTGTCTACTCTAAATATTTAACATTCTTTCCTTAACCATGCTGAATATTCCACTGGATATTTCATTTGAGTTTTTGAGATTATCCCCTGAGAGTCTAGAAATCTTGCATAAAAAGTTCTATTTCCTTTGTCTTCATTGACATTTTTACTTAATTAGTTAAAATGATAATATCTCCATAAAGTATGGTTAATTATATTGATGTCACTTTTGCTTACACTGGTGGCATATTGTAGATCTTTAAGTTTTATTCCGAAGCGTGTTAGAAATGTGTGGTGCTACTTTCAGAATAATGAGATTCACTTCATGTACATTTATGAATTTGTTATTTCTGGCATCCTTTAAAGAACTGAACTACCTTCCATATCAAAACAATGATGATCTAATATGACATCTTTTTTCCTTTTTCCATCAGAGGTAGGGTGTACCATGCTGACAGCCATCATAGCCAGGATGGGTAACACCCATGCTTTCAAAGGTGCCTGAATAGATGTGGTACAGTTACTTTGGAGTAGGTTGTATCACACAAGTGTGTCTTCCCTGTATTACCCCCAAATCATTAGTTACAGAAGCTGGAGTATGTTGAGGGAATGATGAACAGGACTGTGGGGAAAGGAAAGTCTCATGTAAGGCAACTGAATGTTCTGCTGGAGAACTGGTTATGTCCTGGTCTCTGCCACAAAGCTTTTATATCACACAAGGCAAACAGGGTTTCACAAATACTCACCAGCTGCCTGTTTGTAATGTTGTAGCTGTCTAACTTAATTGGGATCTGATTTACAGATAGACTGAGCACTGACACCTTGCAGTGCATTGGGAGCTGTGCTTTGAAAATATAAATTTCTGTATGGAAAATAGTGTTATGTAAACAATGAAGTCCTACATTCTTAAATTCTGCATCTAAAATGAACAGACTTTTTGTTTACCTGATGCTTATTGTGCCTCATCCATAAAATGGGGATAATATAGTTGTTTTACTACCTGCGGCTGTTAGGAAAATTAACGTATCCCTTGATTAGCAATTGCATATAACCCTATAAAGAGCATAAAAAATAATTGGAAAGGAATTATTCCAATCCTTTTCAAAGCAAGGGCTGAGCAGTGTATGCAAGACAGCCAATTTTGTTTTTTTTCCTCTTGCAGAGAGCTGTGAAAAGGAGAAATTTTAACATGGATCCCTAGAAGCAAATTCAGTCTGTCTGTGATAACAGCTGGAGCTGAGGTCTCCAAAGACTGTATTTTAAAGATTGCTCTTAGAATTGGTTATTTTCTGAAACATCACCCTTCTGGCCTGAAGAGTCAAGTTATTCTGGAAACATTTACCATACTTGGTCAAAATTCCTTCTAAAATTTTTGCATGGGGTAGGAAACCAGCAGACAATACTGGCTGCTTTTCCTTCTCTTCAGGATGAACTTTAAAACTTGAATCTGTGTAATTAGATTTAATGAGCAATTATGTGCCTTCTTACTTGGGAAAACAAACTGTCTCTTGAATCAAGTGAAAATACATGCAAAATTCATGCAAAGGGAAAAAACAGAGAAAAACTACTTTAGCACTTAATCTCACCTCCTGCCTGATGCAGCACAGGTTAGAGTTGCTTCTTTTCCTCTGCACAGGAAGAACTTGCTAATAGATGGCCATCTGGCACATCAGGCACCAATATTTTGCATATATGTCTGTGTAAACAGATACTATACCAGCTGATTGAAGATCAGTGTGAATCAGCAATAGTGATCTTAACAGTGTAATAGCAATATTAACAGAGCAAAAACAGTGATCAAACAGTGGAGAAATGTGTTAGAGAAATGATGTATTCCTGAAATTATGATGTCCAAATTGTCTCATTTTCTTGTCCCATTTTTCTTCTTTCTGCTGGCAGAATGCAGTGAGAGTTTTGCATAAATGCTTGCAAATAACCCAGGAATTTCAGGTCAAATAGGCTGACCAGAAATTTGTAAAACCCAGTGTTTGGCAGCCATAGATATTTAGCTTATGTTGGTGTTGCTTTGAACATCTCCTTGAACTCTTGCAAAGCCTTAATCCAAGGCTGCAGAGTTATTTTTTATTTTCTTGTTTGTCTTTTTTTTGTTAACCATCTGAGGATTTCTAAATCTCTGTAGATACATAAAGTACTATTAGATTGGAAAGATTTTCTGTCACCACAAAATCAAAACCTGTAAGTGCATTGTTTATTATTAAGCTCTTTTCTTCCATTAGGGTAATTATTTTTTTTAAAGTTCTTTAAAATTTGAAGTTCAACTTTTATTTCTTTGCTCATTTGTAGGTTAAATGATGTTTAAATATTTACCTGCTTTAAAATAGAATACTTAATTCAGTCAAAGACTGAAATGTAAGAAGTCAAAACCAGGTACAACTAATACTAACTGGAAAAATAAAAGAATGTCTCAATAGTTCCATAAAAAAAAGAGTGGATTATAAGGAAAAAATATTTAAAATACAAACTCTATTTAACAAATCTTTAGAGTAAGAGAAGCTCTAAAGCTTGTTTCAAGATCAGTGAAATTCTCACTTGCATGTTATTGGTCAAGGATGTAGGATAAAGTGGTTCTTGGTTAATGACACTTTCACTCTGGGTATAAATACGTCTTTAATGAGCCCTAAAGCTACTTTCAAGAAATAAGTATGTAAGTTATATAAACCAGTTTGTACTTATTAAATTCTATGGATAATACAACAGCTGTTTCAGGAAGTAACGGCTCGGCTTGTTTTGAACTTGGGGTGACATTGAGTACATTTGCAACATGCTCCACTAGAGTGCCAGCAAATGGCTTTGGGACATGAGGAACATCTGTCTGGAGGCAATGTTTGGAAAGCTGATAGTACTTTGAAAGCAGCTTAAGCAATGGAAGATGTTTAGCTTATTTTAGTTATCAGCCTCTGGAAAGGAGGAAGTCATAAAGAGGAATGTGTGAAATGAACAACAGGAGGAAATAAAAGGAAGAAAAATGTCCATTGCTGCAGCCTAGCGACACTTGCACCTGCAACCTCCTGGTGATGTCAGTACTAAGAAATGAAGTGTGTATTAAAAAAAAAATAAATTCATAGAATTGTTTTGGTTGGAAAAGATCTTTAGGATCATTGAGTCCAACCATTAACCACTGCCAAGTTCACCACTAAACTCTGTCCCTCAGTACCACATCCAAAAATCTTTTAAATACCTCCAGGGGTGGTGACTCCACCACTTCCCTGCCCGGCCTGTTCCAGTGCTTTACAACCCTTTTGGTGAAAAAAACTTTCCTGATACCCAATCTAAATCTACCCTGGTGCAATTTGAGGCCATTTCCTCTTATCTATCGCTTGTTACTTGGTGAAAGAGACCAATGCTCACCTTACTATGAACTCAGTTGCAGAGAGCAAGATCATCTCCCCTCAGCCTTCTTTTCTCCAGGTTAAACAACCCCAGTTCCCTCACAGCCACTCCCCACAGGACTTGTGATCTGGACCCTTTACCAGCTCTGTTGCCCTTCTTTGGATACCCTCCAGAACCTCTGTCTTTTTTGTAGTGAAGGGTCCAAAACTGAACACAGGATTTGAGGTGTTGAATACAGGGAGATGATCCCTGCCCTATTCCTGCTGATCACACTATTGCTGACACAGGCCAGGATGCTGTTAGCCTTCTTGGCCACCTGGGCACACGCTGGTTCATATTCAGCTGCTGTTGACCAACACCCGCAGATCCTTTTCCTCTGGGCAGCTTTCCAACTACTCTTCCCCAAGCCTGTAGGGTTGCACAGGGTTGTTGTGACCCAAGTGCAGGACCTGGCACTGAGCCTTATTGAATGTCATACAATTGGCCTTGGTGCATCAATCCAGCCTGCCCAGTTCCTTCTGCAGAGCCTTCCTACCCCTCAAGCAGATCAACACTCCTGCCCAACTTGGTGTGACCTGCAAACTTACTGAGGGTGCACTTGATCCCCTCATCCAGATCATTGATAAAGATATTAAAGAAAATGGGCCCAAATACTGAAATCTGGGGAACATCATTTGTGACTGGCACCAACTGGATTTAATTCCACCACAAAAGCTAGATTTTCTTCTTTCTCTGAACTAAAAAGAAATGAAGTCCTTATCTTGTTATTAAAATCTGTATGGAGGGATCTCACAGCCCTTGTGTACTAACCAGTGCTTTTTATAGGGAGATCAGTATACAGGGGGTTTTTACATCATTCTATAACTGATACCCATGCAAGGATGAGATATCACACCTGGGTTCACATTTCATTGTAGAATTCAGATGTGTATTTCTTCTTTAAAAGAACTTGCAACATAAACTTATTTTAGGCTACTACTTAATCCCCTTTTTGTATCTACAGCTTCTTCTCTGATGATAGCTGCATGATGAAACAGTAGAATTATGTTTGATAATCAGATCTATAATGTTTGGATTTGTACATGCTACTGTCAATGAACAGAAAATCCAGTTGAAGAAACAGAATACTTGAACAAGAGGAGATGTTTTTTATAGTATCATAGAATCATCATTCTGGTTGGAAAAGACCTTCAATATCATCAAGTCCAACCACTGCCCTAGCTCTGCCACGTCCACCACCAAACCCTGTCCCCTGGCACCACATCTGTCTTTTTAGATGTATCCAGGGATGGTGGCTCAAACACCTCCCTGGACAGCCTGGATCCCCAAGTCCAACTCCTGCCCCAGAACAAGACAACCCCAAGGTTCATACCATGTCCCTGAGGGCATTATCCAAATGTTTCTTGAACGTTGTCAGGCTTGGTGCTGTTACTGCTTCTCTGGGGAGCCTATTCCAGTGCTCCACCACCCTCTGGGTGAAGAATCCCTTCCTAATGTCCCCCCTAAACCTCCCCCTGCACATCTTCCTACCATTCCCTCAGGTCTTATCGTTGGTCACCAGAGAGAAGAGGTCAGTGCCTGCTCCTCCACCTTCCCTAGTGAGGAAGCAGTCACTGCAATGAGGTCTCCCCTCAGTCTCCTCCAGGCTGAACAGACCAAGTGTCTTCAGCTGCTCCTCATACAGCATCCCCTCCAAGCCCTTCATCAACCTTGTGGCCCTCCTCTGGACACTCTCCAGCAGCTTCATATCCTTTTTCTACTGTGGCCCCAGAACTGCACAGAGTACTCAAGATGGGGCCACACCAGTGCAAAGTGGGACAATCACCTCCTTTGAGCAGCTGGCTATGCCATGCTTGATGCACCCCAAGACTCGGTTGGCTCTCTAAAATAGAAAACAAGGAAAAAGCCTTTGAATCACAAATTTCAGCAATTTTGTAACTTACTATTTTAAAAGTAGTTAATGAATATGGAAAATATTATTGCCCCGTTGTTCTGCAGTCTGACAGTCATGTGTGACCCAGAGGAAGAGGCCTTGTTTTCCTCTGGGGGAGATTTGGCTGTGGCAGTGGCACCACATAGCCTGGCAGGCTGCAAGCCCTGCAGTGTTGTGTGGCACCTTGGTGAGCCACCCTGCAGAACAGGGCTGGATGCAGCAGCACTGGCTGTTTTCTTGAAGACCATTGCACTGAATTCATATTGTCTCATATGGAAACCATGGCTGCCCTGGATGATATGACAATATAAAATCAACCACAGATACAGGACTGTCACAGAAGTAACTGCAGTCCTAACTTACCCAATATCTATGTACAATGCTACTTATTAATTTTTTATAGTTATGCCACATTTGTAATATTTGTGCATTATAACTAAAGATCTAGATTAATTTCCCCCTCCAAAGGTCTTTTTTAGCCTGGTGTAAGGCTTAAAATTAAAAGTTTGGAGTCTCTGTAATCAGCCCATTTGAAGTTTCATATTTGAAAATCCAGGGAAGTGAACCAAGCTTTAAACACTGATACATTTTGAATTTTAATAGACTTTATTACAAGCCTTCAAATTAAAAGCTGTCAAGAGAGATAAAAGGTTGGGGATTTGGATTCAAAGGGACTTTGATTAGACATAAAGGTCAGAAATGGTGGCAAAAAGTCGATGCATCTAAATTAAGCATAAACCTCTGGAAGAGAATATGTTAATCTTTCATGTAAAGTACTTGTCAGGCTGATCTTGGCTCATATCCACAACAGTTAAACTATTTTCTGTGATGAAATTTTAACAAATGGTAATCCATGTGTAATTTGCCTGTCAAGTGCGTGCCATTTGTTTTTACAAATGTTGGATTTTAACTGCTAAGGAATCATATTATACTACATAATATGTTCCTGATTAAAGATTGTGTTTTAGAATCTTTAGTTCATTTTTTAACTGCAACTCTTTTTCCTTGGAAATGTAAAATATAAATGGGAGGGAAGGAAAAAGAAAATCGAAATTGTAGATGTCATTGCTTTTTGTAAAACATAGTATAAATGTATAAATTACGCTTTAATTGAGCAGCTACTTCAGATGCTTAAAGTTATAGTAACTGTTAATATTTCTGAATGTGAAATTAAGATTCTGCACTGTTAGTGAGCAAACTCATTAAAGAAATAAAAGGATGACAGGATGAAAAAGGATTTACATTTATAGAATCTTCTGTAAAATTCTGAGAAGTGACAGGCTCCATTTTTTGATGCTGAAATCAAGGTTGCATGTCTAAACCACAGTGACACTGTGGCTGGATTTTGCATAGCTTAGAGCTAATAGGAAATTAATAGAGTGTAATACAAGGCTATTGAATGCAGTCTAACTTTGTAGCTTTGATGTCTAAGAAGAGAAGGCCTAATTTCAGTCTTTGTTTAGTGTCCTGGACAGATAGCTTCACTAGTATCTAAGTATGGTCAGGATTAAAAATATGATGGATAGCACCACAGCACCTTCTTGACAGCTTTTCTGTTCAAATACAAATTTCTGTCACAGACCCAGAATGTTTGAAGGAGCATTCAGAGATGAAATATTGTAGCTGCAACAAGCCCAGTGTGAAGCTATTACTTTTGAAAGGGAAAATAATTACAAACTGTACATCTCCTAGGCACATATCTGCATTAATAATGCATAGTAATAAATACACTGGAGTATAATAATGAAATGTTATTGAACGTTAAAGTTTTGGGAACCATAAGGTTATGAAACTGTCAAAAAAAAAGTCAATGCATCTGTCTAGTTTTATATTTTTCTACCTGTTTTAGGCAAATAGCAAATAAGTGTGTGCAAAGGTATGGTAGGCCATGATTTATTCTAACTTTCATAATGTCTCTTTGGGATATATTTTTAAAGTTGGGATTTTAAAAAGTATCCATCTGTTTCTGTACCAAAAATATTTCCTTTTGCTTAAGATTGTCACAATTGCCTCCAAAAATTTGTGGTAAAAGGAACGTTTTTATTGCAGTGCTGCATAGATGGAATATTGTACTTATTATAGCAGCAAAGTAGGTCAGAACCTCACTGTTTGACAGATGTGACACACAAAGTCCCTACCTCCATATTAATCATGAATAAAATGAAAAAGAAGCTGATTAGTGTGAAAGAATGTCTGTATTTAAAGAGCTAATACCTGTAGTGATTTTATTCTTTGTGCTTAGCTATTAATTGAAGAAGAGACTTAAACTTTATCCCATTGCAACCAATTCCCTCACAAGCACAGGGAGTCATCTGACACTGCAAGATAGCATAAAGCATTGTAATACAAGCCACTGATTTAACACAATAAGAAAATTGGACTCCATGAACTGAGGACAAATTGTCTGAATTCTGAACCTCTGTAATGAAATTTTACCTCTTGTTCACTTGTTGTCCATGGGATGTGGTAGTTTGTCAACTACCAAAGAACCTTCAGTTCTCTACTGTTGTGCTGTTGTGATATGGGATACCTTAGTTATCACAACAGAGGTAGACACAGATGAGGTTGTTGTCGATGTTGAATAGTCTATAGTCACACTTTGTAAAATTTAAGGTTCAAAGAGCTCAAAATTGGGACAGATAATGTCTTAAATGTCTTCAGTCTTAGCATGAGATATACTTTTTTGAGATAACATTGGTGAAAATCTTGTTCCATTTTCACCCAAGTCCTTTTGCAAATCATTCTAAAGAGAAAAGCATAGCCCCTCATCACCCAAGTAAGTGGGCAATTAACCTGTCCCCAGCAAAATGTTGGTCTTACTGGGATTTATTTATGTATTTCTGAATATTGGTGTTAAGTGGGCATTGACAGTCCTCGAAACAATGGCTGCATGTTTCTCAGTCTCCTAAACTGTTTCAGAATAGAGAGACCGCCTCATTTCACACAACATTGACTGCATCCTTGCTGCAATAATGTTCTATTTTATTTATTCTTGGCTTAATCTGTCAAGCTTATAACATTTATATCAACACTTTGGATCCTCCGTGTAAAAATAAGTGATTATGTTGCGCAAGAAGGCTGAAAACCTGAAGTACTTAGAGTTTATTGTAGTTGAAGATACTGATCCTAATATATGAAATGGGGAGCAGGGGGATACCAGAGTGAAAGATGGATATGATAAACATTTTTTAATGAAATGGGGGTAGAATAATTGTAATTAGTGCTTCTTAATATCTCTTTCTATGGCTGACTAGACTGAAAATAGGAGAAGCATTTGAATCAGAACTTGTGTTAGGAGTTAGTTAAGCTGCCAGAAAGGGCAAAGCAAAAAAACTCACCTCAGCCTCTTTTATTCTCCAGTTCTGTCAGACAGCTTTGTGCAGTCTTCTGCCTCGCCTTCATTTTAATTAAATACATTAGTTTGGATTTGTAGTTAGAAAAAAACCCATAAAATTAAAATCCAAGCACACCTTCCTAAAGAATTCAAGTTACTAGGAAAAAAAATAATCTCATTCAATAATTAAAAACAAAATCATTTTTTCTGGCTAGAGATAGATAGGAGATGCTATTTGTTTAATTCCAAGTAAAATGGTTTGACTGGGCAGATTTGCAGAGGAGCATGGACAAATGGTTCCTTAGCCATGGAGCAATCTTCCTGGTAGGTCTTTGTCAGAACCAGCCCCATGTCACAGCCACCGAAGTAGTCAGCCCAGTGCAAATTTTAGCCCTGTCAAAGCTTCCACAGCAACTTGCCCAGAGAACTTTCTGGAAGCTGCCTTAGTTGAGGAACTATTCATGTGTTTAAGTTCAATTTTGGACTAAACTATCAAATAACACATTTTCCTGCAGTTCAATTCTGTTCTTTCAGTTGGCTCTTCTAGCTCCTGTCCATCCTTTTGGCTGAATGTAGCTGGTCATTATTCCCTGTTTTCTAAGGAAATCGGGGTTGTCTTATATCACCAGAAAGTTGTATTTTTTTCACTGAAGTAGAGTGAAGGAAAGTATTGTGATCTAGAGTTGTATGATGGATAATATCTTGACATTATTAAACTGAAAGGGCTTTCAGGCTTGAATACTTTCCTTAATACCATATTTTATGGAGAATGTGATTCTTCCAATGAGCAGGAATCTGGATAGTAAAGTTTTGTAAGTAAATTGAAAGACCTTAAGCTTTATTGAACAGAGAGAGGTCTGCAAGAGGGCTATTACCTGGCTTGTGGTGGTGCATGTATGTTGTCCTTGTCTGAGCTTTCATTGTGGGCCAAGGTGGCAGGCTGCCTGAAGCAGGGAGTAGAAGAGTATGCTATTTTCAAACACTTTTTTTTTTTTCCTTAGGCTCATTTAGGAAAAACTCTGTTTTATAGGATACTTTTGGCTTACATTTAGAAGCCTGCTATATTTCATCAAACGTTGAATGACACATGGAATGCCTTCTAGCAACATTTCAATCTGTAAGATGCTGAAGTTTGGGACAGAGCACATTCCTTTGCTCCCCAAGACACCTGTACTAAGCAGATGACCTTTAGCTTGAGGGAGGATTGCTGGACTCCCAGAGAATCTCATTGGTATCAGATTTAATATTCTGGACCACCAGCATAAAATCATGCTGGGCTATCACAGCACCTTCATCCAAGACACGCTGAACAGCACACTTGATCTCTGACAAGAGTGAAGGCATGTGTCAATATTAGTTGTTCTCTCCCTCTCTCACTGTTTCCCAAGTAATCTGGAAGTAAACAAGCTATTCATGTTTGATATCAAGGCATTTTCTACTCTGCTCTCACAAGTATGAGTTTCCTCATGGTATTTCATCTCATCCCATCCTCTCTGAAGTTAGAAACAAAGTACTGTACAAAAAGGACTCAGAGGTAATATCAAATGTGTTATGGATGTAACTTTTCTGAATAAAATACTTACTTTCTAAAGCTTTCGCTTTATAAACCTTGATGGTATCAAAGCACATAACTTTTGATAACTTCTTTCCTACCATAGGAATTGGGAAGGTTTATGTGTTTGGGCTTCTGTTGTCATTTCAGGATGGCTTTGTGTCTAAAAGTAATCTGTAGAATGAGAGTAAACTTATGTAAGTAAAAAACAAAGCAAACAAAATCAGCTTCAAAACCCCAGAAGGTGTTTTCTCAGCATGGTGGAGGAATGTGTGCACTGACTGATGCAGCTGGTGATTGAGAGTACAGCCTGCTGAGGTTAGAGCCTGCTCATGTTTTAAAGCAGCCCACTTCCTAATCATAGCTGTGGTGCTAAGGGATTTGTTATGTTTCTCCTCTTTCTTATCCTCTCTCAGATTTCCAAGACAAACAGGAAAGAAGTGTTGCATTCTGCCTATGTATTGTATGTTCACAGTGGAGAGTTAGAAATGAATTACAAAAGCAAGCAAAACTTTAAATAGACTATGCAAGATGTAGCTCATTTCTGCTGTTGAGGAGTTCTGTTCATGTACTTATTAGCAGACACTGGTGTTTTCCAGATTTCAGCTCTTCTCTTTAAACCAGCAGATTTGATGATTTCTCATCCTGTTAAAGGAAACAAAATCAATGGTGTATTACTGCCTAAAATGATCACCTGCTTCCTACCTTGCACCTTAGTGCTCCTTGTGCTTCCCTTTTTTCCATACTAGCAGTGTGTCAGATCCTATGGAAAAATAACCCTGAAAGAGCATGTTTTGTTTCATTAGTCACATGTGAATTTGGAAGGAAGAGCAGAACTGCCCTCTTTTAGTGTCAGCTCAGTGATAAACTGGATTAAATGCAGCCTGAAACTGCATCTGCAGACTCACTGGGCATTCCTAACACCAGAATGGATTTGAATTTTAAAATATCTTTTATAGTTCATTAACTGTATAAATAACTTGAGAAGATAAGCAAAATTATCAACTCCATTTGGATAAGCACACAAGTAAATACAGGAGCCCCAGAACTAGAAAGGGGAGAGGAGAGATTTCCCACACTGAAGAATGAAACCAAGGTTGGCACATGGCTGCCCTCTGATTCTCCCCTAGGATTATATAACCTGGGACATTACTAATGGAATGATGTGATGAAACAGTACTGTGTAAAAAGAATTTACTTCTCCATCTCACATTTTTAAAATAGCACATTAATAATTTAGTAGAGTTTTAGTAGCCTTTTCAGTTGTAGGCCACTAACGACAAGCTTGCTTTCAGTGTTTAACGCCCGCTGTGCAAGTGGTACTTCTAACAAAATACATTTGCTCCAGGCTTTTTGACAAGGCTTCATACTGAGAAAAACACAATTAACATGAGCCATTTAAAATCCTTCTCTCTTGTGCTTGTTTATTAATGGTCTTTTCAGATAATTTTTTTTAATTAATTTTAAAGAATGTGTGACAAGTGTGATGGCACAGTGATGGTATGCAATCTAAGTGTTTTACTCCTGAAAAATTCCTAGGTAATTTCCCATTTGTAATAACCATATTGGTCCTTCTTTTAACATGCTGTACAGTAGAATGTATTGTAGCAGCAAATGGAGTATGAGCCAAAGGAGTGCAGGCAAGCTAGTTTACATAGTATAAAAATTCCATTAGAAAGTATTTCCAGTGAATCCTATTTTGTGTAAAAAGCTTACATTTTCTATATGTGACATCAAAATGGTTTTAGTAAAAATAGTCTTGCAAAGAATGGCTACTGGGGGGGGAGCTGGACTGAATATTAGTAACATGCTATTTATCTGAGTGTGCTGAGACTTTTTAGAATAAATATATTATTTTTACGTTAAGCAAGTTCAGGATATTGTTGCTAATCTTCTTTACATCCTTCCCAACAGTCTGTGTAAGGCAACTCTTTAATTAAAAAAAAATTAAAAAATGCTTGTCTCATTGAGGGCCCACACTGCAATCTCCAGCTCTCATTAAAATCAGTGCAAAGACTTCTTTTGACTTTGGTGGGAACTGGACCTTCTCAGCATGCTTTTGAAGGGTAAAGGGATGAATGCATGCCTCAAAAAGACAAGTATCTGTTAGAGCCCACAAGGTACACTTTGTGCTCTCCTTTTCTGGCTGCCACCTATGCTGATTTGAAACAGCTCTACTTACTTTTCTCAGTTTTTATAGGGGTTAGCCTTAAAGTACACCCCTCATGGCAGAATCAAAGGAAGATTGCTCCTTGAAGCATCCTCCTTCTGTGTATCTGGGCAAGCGAAAACTATGGTTTCTTTTTAATGGATGGATTTGAGAGAGGCAATGGACTGATTTGGTGATGGGCAGATCTTCACCTTAATAAATTAGATAGAATCACAGAATGCTTTGGGTTGGAAAGGGTCTTTAAAGGTCATCTAGTCCAACTCCTCTTTTAACTTTTTAACTAGATCAGGTTGCTCAGAGCCCCAGCAGGCCTGACCTTGAATGTCTCCATGGGTGGGGCCTTCACCACCTGTCTGGGCAATTTGTTCCAGTGTTTCATCATCCTCGTGGTAACTTCTTCCTACTGTCCAACCTAAATCTACCCTGCTTTAGTTTAAAAACGTTGCCCCTCGTCCTATCACTACAGGCCCTTGTAAACTGTTTTATTAGTATCAACTGAAGCTGTCCAGTGTAGTAATTCAAGTACAGTAAATAATATATATTTGCTTATCATGGCCTTTCAGCCCAGTGAATCCTGCAGCCGTTTGTGAGCAGTTCTGATAAAGACCTATATATGAATAGAAGTAAAATGCCAAGTCTGACAAATGACAATTGTTCAGTTGACTCTGTAGGGACTGTGCATTAAAATGAAGAGGGGATGTCTGAGGATCAGGTCTGTTTCGCTTGTCTTTGCTGCTGAGTGAGTTTGAGCCTTGGCAAGAGAAGAGCTTGTTCTCAGATTGTGCAGCAGGGCTGACAGGACCTGGGAGGCCTAGAAGCTGGAAAGCTTTCAGGAGGAAGCCCAGCATACAGTAGGGGCTGTTGGGCTAGTTGAAATTGTAAAGTGTACATCCGTGGTACTTCAGTGAGGACACCATATCCACAACCATCACAGCTTTCCAATTGCTTCAGTGCTGGTGGCAACATCCCAAATCATGTTCTCCAAAAGAGGCTTTCAGGACGCCATGAATTTCCTCATAAATCAGACCAAGATATACCTAATGCCTGCAAGGCAAGTGATGGATAGTTGGCTTAGCTTTGCTTTGGATGTTATCTCTTATGCTCTTTGCCATAACTGTACTTGTTGTCATTGGTTTTGGACTATCCCAGTAGGATCTGCTGCTCAGGGAATGGGAGAAAGAGCAGCGTGGTCTGGGAGTATTTCAATGGTAGAAGCTACTGACAATTGCTGGAGTGGGAAAAAAGGCCCAAAGGAAAGGACACCCCACCTTCCATCCACGGACACGATAAGAGGGAAATAGATTTATTTTCAAACACTTCATTTTTTTGGTCATGTAGCAGATTTTCACAACGGGGACACTGTGCCCTGTCATAATTTGGGTCTGTCCTGGTTTGAGCCAGGATGAAGCTAATTTGTCCATTGTGCCTTGTACTGTTTGGAGAATATTCAGGTTTTACCAGGAAGATCCTTTTTAAAATTATTTGTCTGTAGGACAACAACAACAAAAATTAAAGATGTTTTGGAGTGTTATATAACAATTGGAACTGATTTCTTTAAGGGGATCTGGATTTTCTGTAGTCAGGCTCCTGAAATCTTGCTTTCATTTGAACTCATGTGCCTGGGCTCTCTGTTACATTTAAATATTTATAGCTTTGAAGGTTCACCAAGTCTGTAATAAGCACAGGGGAAAATAAATACATTATGCAAATGGTGATTAGTTTTATCACACAGTCTTCTACAGGGCAGCTGTTTATTTTCAGTGTTCATTTTCTTGGATCAGTCAGGTAGACAGCTGTTCTTTTAAGGCGTTTTTGTTAATTTAAGTAACTTCTTTGAATTGCAAATCTACCACCAAATTCACTTCTAAAAATTCAGCCTCCAGCTCATAATTATATCATCAAAAAAATCTTTATATCACTAATTCAAAAATACCTGCTTGTCAGAGATATTTCAAACAAATGCAGAGCATACACGCTGTAAATCACCCAGTACATCAATGTCTATATGAAACTGAATATAAAAGGCCCAGGTCTGCTAGGTTTCTCAAAAAAAATATATAATGTACATCTTGTACATTCCCACAAGGGTACAGCCAGCTTGAAATACTGTCATCTTGTATATGTGACTTCATAAACACCTGCTAATATCTATAGGCTGTTGCAATGATAGAAATACGATAAGTGGGCAGCTGAAAGTAATTTATCTTTTTAATTTTTTAATTGCTTTGGATTTTTTGCCCAGGTCCAGAGTATTTGAGAGTTTCAGGACAGAGAAAAGGAGTGCTGCAGACTGGGCTGACACGTACCACGCCCTCCAGGAGCAGGGCTTTGTATGTTTTGGAAACTGTCAGGAATGATTGCAGTGCAGAAGTGGTCTCTCCAGTGTGGTCACCCATATAGTCCTCGGTCTTGTAATACCCTTAATGGAGCCAGTACATAACTGTTCAGAGACACATTTTGTATTCAGGCTATCAGACTTGTGCTATAAATATTTGTGTCCCTTTCAATTCATGTGAAAACATAGATCTCAGCTTCCATAGTTTTATGAGGACATTACCAGAGTGTTGCATTTAAATGAATTCTTTATATTGTAAAAGGCTCAGCTACAGAAAGTGTGACATTATCGCTCCCATAGATGGATCTTACTTGGTGAATGTAGGCATTGATACTGAAATTGTCATCAGATATTTATTGGCTGGCATATTTTGACCATTGTGAACCAAACTGTAGTGTACTAACCTCACAAGCATAAAATATTTTTATTTCACTGTGAACTAACATTTGTTCAATTATGAATTTATGGCTGAAAAAAGTTTTTTCTGAAATACCCTTGGCTGGAGTGTCCATTCCCAGATGAGGCCATTTTGTAAGGTAGAGTTTGGGATGAGGGCATAGGTGATCTCACCTTCTGTTTTGCCCAGCTCATGAAAAGGCTAACCTGATTTACAGTCACTATGCTTCTTGATGTACAATAGTTGTCCTTTCTCCAGATCAGCGAGATTATGATGATGCAGCAACTATGCAGGCACTTTCCAAAAATCACTGGAGGTCAAGGGAGGCCTGGCATGATTAAGAGACCAGAAATGTTGTGTATGTACATTGAAGCCTTGGAGTTGCTATCAGGCAACTTGATGGAGACAATTCTCTGGCAGCATAATGCCAGAAGAGGGTATAAGGTTTTGTGCATTTTCTTCTCTCTTCTCCTGTACCCACCTCTGTATGTGGATTTTCAGTATCTCAAGTATGAACCACACGATATATGTAAACCCTCAATCCTTGGAAGCTTGAACACATTATCTGTTTTCAGCTGTTGAGTCAGGAGATATGTGTGGTTCCTGTTCTTATGGAAAGCACTGCCTTGCTTTCACATTTCAGTGATGTGGTCTAGAAGGGTAAGAACTTCAGTTTGGGTGTCATTCTTGGTGTAATTATAGCCATACCATGTGGGTTAACAAGAACAAGAACAGGAAAGAAGCAGCCAGACATGGGCAGTGGTGTGTGCTGTCTGTGAGCTTCTGGCAATGTCCAAAATGTCCTTCAGCAGCAGTTTGTGTCAGAGCAGGGAATGGTTTTGTTAATTTAGATGCTGTATTTTCTCAGCATTGTTACCAGTGTTTAAAGGTTTTAATTCTATTGAAATTTTGGAAGTTGGCAAGAAAGGCAGTCAAAAAAGTCTGGAAAAGTCAAATAGAAGACTTGGTGGTAAAGTAGAAAAGGAATAAGCTTTTAATATGTGGGGCCAATGGGCATTAATTTCTTAGGTTATTATTAAAACTTGTGTATTTATTTGTTAGGACTGAAAAGTTTTGACAAAGTACAAAAAATGTTCATTTGGATACTTACCATCAATAAGATGTGTTACAGTACTTGTTGATTCAATTGTGAAATACGTGACATGTCAGACCAAAGTTAAGTGAATGTATTATTATGATATAAGTATAAATGGCACTACACTAAATCAGGAGAATGTGGTACCCACAGCTAATTGTAGGGTCATGAGTACTGTATCTGGTTAATTAATATGCTAATTAGTTAATTTAAAGATAAAAGGGGTATTAAAAGAATGCAAGAAAGAGCTTGTATTTTTCTCTTTTGCTGTGCAAACACAGCTCCCTCCAATAACTTAATGAGGAAATTTCAAAGGAACAAAACTAACAACAAATGAACTAGAAGCTTGACTAAGTAATTACATGGTATTGCTGAGACCTTTTGGGTAGGGACTAGCATGACTATGTATTTAGATTGTCATAACAGCAAATAAAAGAGTGGGCTACATAACTATTAAAATCCATTTATTCGTTGGAAATTTATTTCTCAGAAGCAGCCTAAGCAAAATTTGAATTAAATGGTTATTATTGAAAGCAATTTATTTATTGATAGTAATACGATGGAAAATATTTCTAAGACAGAAGGATGTAATCGTTTTGAAGGGAAGAGAGCACAAACAGAAAGAGAAGAGTAGCACTTTTTCTGCAGTAATGAGTGCCATGAAGCAGGCTTTCAGCCACCCTTTAATAGGTTAGCAGAAAAGGGATTGGTGTTCAAAAACCAAAACCTCTGTTTGTTCAGGAATAAGCAACGTGATTTTGGAGACTGCTCTGAGGGCTGCAGACACTGGTTTTGATCTAGGCTGGAAAATCAATAGAAAATCTTAATAGTGTGGCCCCAAGAGAGGAAAGGTCCTTAAACACAATGACAATGTGCCTTAAACTGAATCTGAAGACCTGTCATGGGCTAAAATAGGATGTAGAAGACTTCAGAACAAATTAAGGAAGATCTTTAAAGAGAGACGATGTGAGAGAAGAAGAAAGTATAGCAATTGAAGAGTTTGTGGGTTAGAACAGTGCTTGTATAGCTTTTAACACCTTTAAATTTCTTGCCTGTAAACTCCTTTGCCCAGCTGGAGAAAGCCAGAATTAGGACCTTTAATCTCTGTCAGGAAGCCATCCATATTTTTGGGCTTGTCAAAATTATGATACTCTCCATGCTAAAGAATGCACTTTGAACTCCTGTGTACAGTCTTAGCTCACATCCACGCTTGATAAAGACAAAAAGACTATCTCCTAATCACTTTAGTCTGTTACTAATGGGCTTGCTAATACAAAAGTGCTACTAAAGCTAATTTCAAAAGATACAAACATAGAAAAAGAAGCATGTAACAAATCTTCTGTTTTCTTTTGTATTTCTTTAAACAATTCAAACACAAAAAATCTAGCAGCTGCTAAATGGAAACCAGAAGTTGGCTTATTGAAACAGAAAATAGCCCTCTGAGAATAAATAATATTGAGTATTCTACTGTAGAATTTGTTATACAAGGAGATTGTCTTTTAAATATTAAGATAAAGCATCTGGGACCTTTGATTCAAATTTAAGCCTTAACATACAGTTACTATTGAGGAGCAGCAGGAGTGATCAGTTCATAGTATCTCAATATTTGTAACCTAAACTACATTTGCATTAAGAGTCAGCACTTAAATAACCCTCTAAATCACACCTCTTTCCCAAAAGGAAAACAAGGTTTCCTAATTGCTTGCAGCAATTTCATTTAAAACAGGATTGAGTCTCTAAAAGGTGGAGTTTCTTCAAAAGAGTTTGAATTATTTAGAATTGTGCATCCCATGGATATCCTGTGTCAAAAAATGCTGGGCAATTCTATCTTCTGAATATTTGGGAATATAGAATCAGAGCAAAACTGTAACTGTGCTAAAGTCAGCATCTAAACTTGTTGTGACTTCAAGTGGATTAGGACTTCACTCTCACTACTAAGCACACCCTAACATAGTACACAGTTTAATGCATTTTTCTGATTGGTCTTTTAGTTTACTCATTCCAGTCAGAAAATGTCTAAGATGCAGTATATTTTTGGTCTCTTTTGCTAAGGAAACAAGGTTTATGTCCTACATCTATCCAGTTTCCACCTGGTAACTTTTGAAACCATTTTGAAATGCATTTCACACAGTGAGAGGTCTCAAAAACAGTTCCTGCAAACTGACAGTCCTCAGAGCAGTTCTCAACAGTCAGGGGTTCAGTGGCTGAGCCCACATCAGCAGCTTTATGTGTGCTCCCATTGAGGCTGTAGTGTGTGAGCTCTCATTATTAGACACCACCTATTGCACAAGAGAGAAACATGCACAGTGTTTGCACTTGGAAAATTTTAACATCAGTCCTGAACTTCAGAGATGCCAAAGCATCCATGCAGAAGAAAAAATCAGACTGTGAACCAGACTTCATCAGTTTTGCTGTTCACTTAACAAGATGTTTCACATGCCAAATATTATGGTATCGCACATGGGTCAATCTCATTACGTTTTTTAAAAGAAAATGTTGAAAAAGTTTGGATGAGATGAGAGCTCATGTAAATTGTGTTTTCATATAAATATCTATATACGCACACATATTACACCGTGAGTTACAGCTGACTTTGTATCTCTATAGAATTATAATTGTAGCAGTGTCAGAAATGAAATAAAAACAGACTCTGAAGCTTAGGAAGGAATATCTTTAATGAAATACACCCACTTAAAAGGTAGCGTTACATAAAATATAAAGTAGTCTAGGTTAGAAATCTCATTAGCTTTCCTACAGAACTGAGTGAGTGCGGCCCAAATGTGGCATTAGATAGGAAACACTCTGGGGGAGATTTCTTCTTTTCTAAAGAATAATATTCTGCATGGGTTTTTATTTCTGTTCTCCTGGATTTTTTTTCCAAAATGTGATTGATTTTTTTTTAATTCAATTGTTATCAATATGAAGTGGGTATATTTTTAGGCTTTGACTTATTATGAAAGATGAAACTCTAGTTACATTTTGTGGCATTTTTAAGTCACCCACAGGGTCTCTCTGGTTTGGTGTTTGTATCTAAATCACCAGGTTTTAAAATGTGTCTTCTGTATGATTTCAGCTATACCTGTGAATGACTGACATGACTAAAGTGAAAGATCTCTTGTCCCTACTGGGTGGTTAAAGTGAGAGCTGTCTTTTTTAAATTATTATATTTCACAAGCTTTTAATCACACCCCAAGGACATGTCAAGCTCTCACATACTCGTTCTTTCAAGTATATTCTTACATAAACACATGCTGTGGAGGAGATGCTGTCATTTCTTCTCTTGTTCTATTCCAGGCACATATTCATCATGGTAGCATGAACTTATAAGCAATTTTATATGATAATAAATTGTAATTTGTTAATGTGTGGCCCTCTTTCAAATGTTGAAAAATTTGGTGGCTGTGAAACAGCAGCTAAATCAGTAAAGAACCCACTGGCAGTAAATCAAGTCATGCCAGAATTCTTTAAATAAATGTTAAGTTTGTTAGATGGAGTTCCTTCCCTTCTCTTAAAGTTAACTTTATGACATGTCTGTGAATGTGAATTAATTTAAAGAACATTTTGAGATTTGCTTTACTTTATACTTCACCACTTTATTGAATTTTCTATGTCTGAAGTATTAATAGTTGTCTTTTGAGTCAAGCTATTCCACAATTTTGATTTTTCCCAATAATTGTTCTTGTGGATCCCATCCAGAGCATTCTTGTGTCTCATATACAGCGTGAACTCTAAATGCCCCAAGTGTTTACATATTTCCAGTGGGGACCAAACAGCTACTCTGTCCTGCTTTTATTGCTCAGGATAAGATATTGTCCTTTTTTGTTTCTGGCAGGCTTTGCTACAAAACTGTAATGATGGCTATTGTGGTTGTTCTTATTTTTATATTTGTTATTTTTATAGCCCTATAGGCAAATAAATACCTTTTAAAATGAGGCAGGGCCTTGGCATCTGGGTCTCATTTAGAACACCAGGCTCTCAAATTGCCTCCTGTGAAATTTCACTAATGTCTTTGAATGGCTGTGTATTGAATGACTGACTTGATTGTTTCTTTGTGCTGAAAGGAGCAATGCTGCTTGGAGAGCTTGCAGTTCGCAAGACATTTTTGAAATGTACATGGAGAAGCCTAATAGTTGTATTTAAAATTATTTATTGATGGAGAAGTAAGTGAAGGAGTGATATTTGGACCAAGAATTGTTGTCAGGAAGAAATAGCCTGTTTTCCCCTCAAGCTCCTTTCTGAATTTCAGGAGAAGAAACAGTCATATAAACCTCTACAAATTTCTAAGGCTGAATTGCCAAGGTCTAGCATCAGCTGCTTTCCTCTCTATGGTAAATTAGAAATCCACAAGTATGTCATTATCTGCATTTTAGGACTTTTCCTTTGAAGCTGACAGTGTAGGCTGCCTCTGCTTTGGTTCCAGCTCTGCAAAAGTAAAAAATTCATACCCAGTTCCCTATAGCTAAGACAGCAATAACATCTCTCTGTTATCTAGCAGGCTGAGGGAAGGTGGACATACCTGGGCAGTCAACAAGATCTTGATAACACAGAAACAACCAGGAATACTAGGGAAGCATGATGCAGTTACTTACATAGAATCATAGAATCGTTTTGGTTAGAAAAGCCCTTGAATCATCAAGTCCAACCATTAACCCAGCACTGCCAAGTCCACCACTAAAGCATGTTCCTAGGCACCACATCTAGTCTCAGATTGCTGAGTGCAAAGGTTATTAACTGCCTCCTCAGCCGTGCTTGGTCTGCGTGGCTCTTGCACAGCCTCTTCTGTGCATCAGTGCTGCCACCTCCTGACTTCTGATTTTTGGGAGTACATAATGGGGCAGATGAGTATGATGCAAATTTAATCTTGTCCTTGGAGGTTTATTGGCACAGTCTCTGTGCCATGTAAAGAAACTGGCTCTACTTTCGAGCCCAAGAAGCTTGGCAAGCAGACTGTCACATACAGGTTGTTGTGCCCTTAGCTAATCAATTCTTGAAAGGAAACTAGAGACTGGATAACCTGACTGCAGACCAAAGCTTTGCTACTGCTTGCAGTGTTACATGGGCTAGGTCAAAAGTAGAATTCAGAAATGGAACTGTTAGCTAGGGGAAGATTTTAAGGTTTTTCCCACACTGGACAGGCTAGAGAATTGAATTTAGGTTTTCCATTTCTCGTATCCTCATTTTGACCAGAAATTCCTTCTTCATCCTAAGAAAGGCTTCTGATGGAATGTTCGGACAAGCATTTCAGCAAATTCCTTGTCCAGAAAAGCAAGTTTAATAAAAAATATTGCCTCCCATTCTAGTCATAAGCATTAGTTTAGTCTTTAAAACCCCCATAGCATCCTGCAGCCCTCATTAGCAAACAATAAAAAATAAATTCACAACCCAT
The DNA here is from genome assembly GCA_020745705.1 of Hemiprocne comata. Lineage (NCBI taxonomy): Eukaryota > Metazoa > Chordata > Aves > Apodiformes > Apodidae > Hemiprocne > Hemiprocne comata. The sequence goes on along the minus strand of CM036597.1, from coordinate 10,935,481 downwards.
CCAAATTATCATTATGAAAGAAGCTTTTGTAAATATATGACCTTACAGCAGTTCCTAATGCCACCTTTTACATGGGGTTTAGATATATTTTCTGCATTGAATAGCAGCAATATATGTAATTGAACAAGCTTATTGATAACTAGTTGCCTACTACATGATGTCTGTTGAATTCCAGTGCCTAGTGTGGCTGAGGTCATGGTACATAAATTTGATTCTAATCCCTAATTAAATTTACATAAACTTGCTGTGCAATAACAGTGAAGGAAGAAAATGAAATGGAGCGTCCTCCCTGATGTAGCTTTGAGAACCTAGAAAATTTCAACTCTCTTGGTGAGATTAGTTGCTTGTAGAAGTTACTGCTGTTCTGTTGAAATACTTGTATTAATGCCATTTATTGGCTACAAGAATCTGGGCCTATGATCTTTTAAAATACAAAGTGAAATTCTCAGACACATTTTAGAGATGTTCTGTCATGTATCTAGGATTTTATTTTTTTTTGTACTGTGTGTCTGCATGAAAATTACTAATGCAAAGATGTCTTATTTTCAGAAACAAGCAAGCTACTCATATGCTGAATTGTTTTATTTTGCTGGTTATTTGGTTGCCACTTGACCAATACTACAACATATAACCTCTGACTCTCTCAAAAATTGCTTTTATGGTTTTCTTTTATGGAGGTATTTATGTTCAGAGCCTTTGCCAATCTCAAGAGAAATGAAATTTCTTTCACTTTGTTTTGTCTTGAAGCTTGAATTGTTTAGCATTATGTCTTAGTGCCATCTGAGTCATATTGCTGTATAATGGTTGTACTCTGTCAAGCATTCATGGGGCAAAGAGCACTTTGTAGCAGCCTAAGAAAACAATACTATGAATGTTATACAGCAATAGGAAGATTTTTAGATTTTACAGAAAAAAGTTATTTTTGGACTTAAGTCTTTATCAAGGAAATTCTGACTCATTACTAGTAATCAGCAGACTACTTCTCTAGATTAGAACTATTCACATCAGCCCTTCTTAGCAGCTATGCATACTTCACTAAAATCATCTTATCATTTTATTTTTAAAATTATTTGACTAACAGATTGTGTAACTGTTGAAATAAAATATAGAGAAATTTTGTAAGAGCTGCTTAAAACAGGATACATGAAATCACGCTGCCTGCTAGTAAAATTAAATTATTAATGGTTTAATTTCTTATTTTTTCCACAGGATTTGAGGTTCCAATTAAAACTGTGTTTGGGCCATTGCTTTGCCTGCCAGTATTTAATCTTTTCCGAAAGCCTCATCGCTTATCGAAAACAAAAGAAGAACGAGGTAAGGAGAGAAAGTAATGAAATGCAGCATAGCACATCTGTCAAAGTAACAGAAGGTAGCTTTAAAAAAATATCCAGGATCAATGACATTAAAAAATTATTTGTGAAGCACTAAATGTGTTCATGTTAGGCATCTTAATTCTAAGGGACCTGTAACTACCATTATCTTCTCACATACGCTGAGGGTTTGGTTGTTTGTGTTTAAGAGATTTACTGTTGCAGTAGCCACAGGATGCAAATGACTAATAGGAGCAGGGCTCTGGAATTGTTAAATGCACTTCTCTGTACTATAGAGTCCTTTGGAAGGTTGTTTGACATCTTGATGCTGAACTTATGAATATAATTAACATTTCTGAAGTTATTTAAAATTCAGTTTTGGGTCAGTCTAGATTTATGTTCTCCAAATATGCATAATGCAATACTGGATACTGTGTTAAAAGACTTACCTATTTCAGCACTTAGAGCTATGCTCTCCTTTGTTGTTGATAATAGATCTTTCTAAAATACCTGGAATTGACTTTTGCTATGTCACTTAGAATTGCATTAATATACAACCAGGCAGGCATAACTAGAGGTGACAGAGAAGGGTAGTGCAGTGATTTAGGGTTGGTGTGGGATAAGGATATAAGGGAGACATGGTATGAAAAATATGAGACTTCTTTGAGTCTGAAAAGTGTAGCCTGCAGTGGCCACCTCTGTAGTCACTGCTGACACTCACCAAGAGAGAATACTGGGATCTCAGTTCTTATTTTTCCTCATTTTTTTTCTGCACGCTCAGGTTTCTGCCAAGAGTCAGGTTCAAACAAATGCTAGCTGGTACAGCCCAGGCTCAGTGGCTCCTGAATATGCTTGCACCTCAATCCCCTTATATAAAAATCAGCAGGCTTGAAAGCTTGTTGGCTTCTCACCTTTTCAACATATGGTATCACATATTTGGTTTGGGACTGTTGAGCATGTATCTTATCTAGTGTCTCAAGAATGCTATTTATAATTTTGCTTTTCTAGCTGTATAAAGGGTATCATGCAGTAGCTGGAAAAAATGCGGTGTCATCAGACCATGGATAGCCACAGGCCACACAGAAAGTCACTGGTGGTAGTTGTCAGCAATAAGTAAAACTAGATTTAATAGGTGTGTTTTTAACACACGTGTTGCTGAGGGAGATTTGCATCCCCAGATCCAGAGTTGAAAATATGCATACCTGAGGGTTATAAGCATTCCTAAAATGTTTTCTACAGTTGCTAGCTGAAAACTACTCTTACATATGTAGATTGTTGGATAAGCTATGTAAATCCTTGAGGCTCGCCAGGTAACTTCATGGTTTCTGAATCCCTTCTTACTGTAACTGTGTCTTACAGCACCTCTATCTTCTATATTGCCCATCAGGGGCATCATTTCTGCTAAAAGCTGGGGATATTTGCTGGAAACCATTTTTACTGACATTTGATCTTACAGTATTTTACTGAATAATCCATTTGTTGAGCAGCTGCTGTGCAGATCTCATTGTATTGGTCTCTGAGACTGGAACAGATGATGAAACAAAACTTTGGTATAATTTAATAACAATTACTTTCTAGCATTGCTTATGGAAGCAAGTTGAGATCCTTACATAGAATTAGTAAGGGTCCATCTCAAAAAAATTAATTAAAATTTATATTAACTACTCTCAACAGGATCTGAAAAAAGCACCCTTGATTTGCCTGTAGCTCTTCAACTTTCTTTCAGTGCCTTATAATTGCATTTCAAAGCTATTTTTTCAATAGATAGATATCTCATATTTAATGCCTTAAAGATTCTCTGATATTTTCTTTTTTAAGATATTAACTTTTCCACCTTCAAAACCTTCCTGCTTCTTCAAACCCCTGTTAGTGAGCTGTGTTAACAGCTTAGAACAGATAATCTTAGAAATTAACTTCTTACAAACATTAATTACATTATCATGATGAGTATGGATGGCATTAAAAAAAAAAATCTTACACTGAATTGGTGCCTAAAATGAGTAATGTGCTAACTCTGTATGCAGCTTAATTTGGGCTCCAACTGGTACAGAAAACAGTCAAAGCTTCATTGAGGTTTCTAATGAAAGCAAGGCTTATATGATTGCAATAATGTGTACTTACGAGTGGGATGTCTGTGTCTCTGTATCCCTCAATAATATTTTACCTGTTGGCTGACATCAGGGTTTTTTTAGCCCAACGACTAAAGTGAACAGAAAGATAGAGTTTTGAAAGAAAATTAAAACATTCTAGTGAAAATAGACCACTTTGCAGAAAAAAAAGGATCTTTAAAATGCCCCGTCCACGTGTGGTTGGCAGGCATTGTGCTTTATGGTTCATTACATTTGCAGTTTCAACTGCTAACACAGAAAAACATCCACTTTGCTTATGGGACAGTTTAATGTTCTTCTTGAACAGTAACAAACCTTATGCTATGGATGAAAGAATTTTATTTATCTGTGTTACTAGTTATACTGGGTATGTGATCAGACATCACTCTCATAAACCATGGCTTACGGTGCTATTTTAGAAATTCTTGTCAGCTTGTACAATCAGGGAAGGGCTCTGCAGTGAAGTCCTTAAGCAGATGCAATATGTGTCAATACATGACTCCTAGTCATTGCCAAGTCTTGGTACTATTACAGGCCTTTAAGATGAAATGTGGCCTCCTGGATAATTTGTATAATGCATTTTTAGGGTATTCATATTTTCAAGATGCTTTTGGATTTACAAGCTATAAAAGATAAAGCATGCATTGCAGTTTCTATTTTAGATATAGTACCATTTAAAATGCTTGCGGCTTCTCCTCCATACAGGGGCTGGTTTGCTCTGAGGATCTTAAACATTCATATCTATTTCAGAGATTCTCTATTAATATTGCCATAGTGAAATAGGAGACTGACTGCTGGGAATCTCCAGGCAATCAATGAAAAATGCTTTGCAACAATACTGTCCTTTTCACTTAAGTTAAAGGTTGTGAAAGCAATTTTGAAACATTAATAACACATTATGGTAAGCTCCTGAAGCTAGATCTCTGTGAGCATTCAGTCCTAGAACATTTCAACCTGAGATAAAAATGGATAACAGCTATGCTATGACAGTGGCAACTAGCCATTCCTTTCCTGGGCTCCATTTTTTTGTGTACCCTCTTGGACATCCATAAAGTCTTGTTTCAAAAAAATGCTCAAGGGTTGCAGCTTCCCAGCTCTGGTGTCTACATTTTGAGGCTAAACTTTGATTCTTCAATCAGCCCTCTGGTGTGCTGAGCTTTTTATTAACTTCATGTACATTTAGAAATAATCTAAAGAATCAAAGGGAAACAAAGACACTAACTGGAGAGGGAATATAGGTTCATTGAATCTCCTGAGAATGAAACCAGCTTTCTAATAGCAGTGCTCCCCTTGGCTGGGTATAGAAACTTTCTTAGAATTATTGTGGTCAACATTCAATCCCTTTCACATTGTTGAAAGGCTAGACCCAACAAGTGTGAAGTGTGGATAAGAAAAAAAGCCAGCTATTGCCACATCAAGTAGCAAAGCCTTAGCTGTGTTTGACAGGCACTTTTTTTTCCCTTCCTCCTCCCTCCCCCATAATTCTATAAACTGTTTAAATTTTACAGTGTTCTGTATGTTAATGTAAAACTTTTATTCTATACTTACTACACCCAACCAAGATAGTTCAATGTAGGATACTACTGAATTATCCATTATAAGAAAGTGTCTGGCAAATTTTTCTGTTTGTGTCTCATTAACTTGTCTAACTAGAACCTCATTCCAACTTTCACAGGCTGAAAATGCTTCAGCAATATATTTCATAGAGATTCCGAGTTGCATTTACAGAGTCAGTGTAAGTTACAGAGATAACAAAGTAGACAATTGTACACTTTATTCCTTATTCTTTTGTGCAACAAGAAATCCTTTTTATATCAATGGAAATCCATGAGGCAAAGGTGACATTTTTCACAATGTCCAGCACTAAATATCATACGCACATGTACCCTACTATTTGAATAATGTTTTCATATATTCTCCTTGTTTCTATTTACAATATCAAAACACTGTTTTTAAAGATAGAATTAAAGCCTTTCTTAGACATAACGTGAACTATCAAGCTGTGAAATGTCATTGGTCATTTAATTATGTACATAAAATAAAAAAGTAGAAGTTGCTATAGAATTGCAGAAATGCCATTTCACAGTAATTCACCATGGAGATAGTTTCTTGCAATATTGCAGAGTTCTGTCCTGTAAGATAAATGTATTCTTATGCAAGTAAAATTATTTTACAATCTTTAAAGTCTCATTTTACAAATCACTGATGTATTAACTTAGCTTAATCATCTGAGTTTAGTCTCTCAAAAGCACGTATGTGATAGAGATGTTTCTTCTTCCAACATATTCTATAAACCGATGAATCAGTAACAGGAAAGATAAAATGAATAATTCAAAAGATGAATGCTGACCAAAGACCAGAGATACTTACAGTATTAATATATTTTTGGTTTTGTGCCTGTAGGACACAATTTTACAGATAAAACATACTTTGGAGTAAATAAAGCAGATTGGAGACCTCATTGCAGTTAATGCTTCCTCACTAGGGAAGGTGGAGGAGCAGGCACTGACCTCTTCTCTCTGGTGACCAACGATAGGACCTGAGGGAATGGTAGGAAGATGTGCAGGGGGAGGTTTAGGGGGGACATTAGGAAGGGATTCTTCACCCAGAGGGTGGTGGAGCACTGGAATAGGCTCCCCAGAGAAGCAGTAACAGCACCAAGCCTGACAACGTTCAAGAAACATTTGGATAATGCCCTCAGGGACATGGTATGAACCTTGGGGTTCTCTTGTTCTGGGGCCGGAGTTGGACATGGGGATCCAGGCTGTCCAGGGAGGTGTTTGAGCCACCATCCCTGGATACATCTAAAAAGACAGATGTAGTGCCAGGAGACAGGGTTTGGTGGTGGACGTGGCAGAGCTAGGGTAGTGGTTGGACTTGATGATCTTGAAGGTCTTTTCCAACCAGAATGATGATACTATGATACTATATACTATATTCTATATATAGTATAGTATAGTGTATATATATACTATATATATAGTACTGTATATATAGTAGTAGAAGCACTACATGAAGTAGTATGTGCTTTTACTAGCATTAGGAAGATTGTGAGTATGTTCTGTCATGTATTTTGCTAGCATCAAAAAGGCAATAAATTATTAAATGTCTTCTGCCTGATACATTTCACTTATAATTCCCCAAAAGTGATCATATCCTCTTCTTTTTAACTGTTAATGCTTTCCAGCACAAGGGAGGCCAGTGGCACCAAACAGCAGTTCCCAGCCTATTTGAGGACTGCTGGGGCTGAACGCTTTGTTGCCTTGCTTAGAGGGAAATCAGCACTGAATTGTCCTTATTAGGCTGTCGGTGAAAATACTTGAATGCTTGAAATGCTTGAAATACGAAGACACTAGAGGAACTCAAATCATTTTAGGCACAAAGTTCCTCTTAACCTGGTGAAATCCTACCGTAGCCTTGCAGCAAGTTAATAGTTGCAAGACCTTTTGCTCAAACAGCCAAGCATCTGAGCCTCACTGTGTCCTAGAGTTGGGGCAATGAGACAGATCAGAACAGTCACTTTGCTCCTCAATAGCTTGTGGTTGCTAAAAGGCTGCTGTCAAAGTTCAACTTCATGTAAGGCTACATGTAACAGTGCCTTTTAGTGAAAATTTGATATTGTCAATGGCTAAGTACAAAAATAACATCAGAATGATATTCTGACCATCTCTCTTTGGTTGCAGCAACCTCTACTGCAACTCTTCTTCCCTTTGTTCTCAGAAAAATTATTTGGAGAATTTCTTGGATGCAAATGGTTACGTAGCTTTCAGGTGGCTTAGCACACTAATGTCCTGCCTCCAGAGATTTAGATAAAACTGTGTAAGTAGACTGATGTCATCCTAATCCCTGGTAGGCATTCTTCCAAATCTTAAACTCATGTCAAAATACATGTTTTAACCCAAGAAGCTCAGTGCTTGGAAAAAAAAAAAATAGATGATGCAGGTCAGAACTTATATAGGTGGGAAAGAATGAACAGTGGTAACATAACACTGTCTTTGTGGTACCATCTTTTGTGGTACACATTAAATTCAGCTGAAAAATAAAAATATAAAAAGGTGCCAAGTATGGAAAAAAAACGGTATGAAAGCAAACCAAAACAGCATGTGTAAGCTCTTAATTTAATTACTGCAGATTTATTTTGATTGGTATCTGAAACACAGTTGGCAGAAGAAAGAGTAATTGCATTTGCTGGAAAAAAAATAGATTGTTCCAATGCACAATATTTTCCATTAAGCTCTCCGTAGGTTTACAAGCCTAGAAAGCTTGTCTCTGTATTTCCTACTCCTTCATTTAAGGAGATTTGAGATTCTATTTTCAACATTAAAGAAAAGATATCATGATAGTAATAGTGAATACATCTAAACTGCTTTAGCAGGGAGGCTTATTCCTTATGGTGTCAAGAAGTTTAGGGCCAGCAGCTTGGGGAAATCTAGATTTGTCACAAGATTACTCTTTTTGGTTTCTTCAGAAATCCCCAGGGAGAAATTTGTTATCTCACATCCCTGCTGTCAGGAAGACACTCTCTTTCAACTGCATGCATAAAGACCCACTACAGTCACCCAGCTCTTAGTTTCCATCAGAGGGATGTAAAATGTGCAGTGTCTGCACAACACCTGTCCAGTGGATTTGGCATAGGTGCAGGCTGGCTAAGCAGCAACGGAGAATTTCAAGCCTGTCTCAGTGTGTTTTGCGTGAGTTCAGGCAGCAGCACGAGGACATCAGCATGCCATGGACCCTTAGCCACACCTTTGCTCAGTGCTACACCACCCCCAAAGTAGCCCTGGGCAGGGCATGTCTGCAGTCATTGCTTACTCGGAGCACTTCGAGATTTGTCTTCCAGAAATCTGAAGGCAGAACTGCTGGAAGCTACCAGCTGTTAGAGAGTAGAAGTGAACTTCTAGAAGAAAAGTTACATGCCAGTAAAAGCTTTTTGAGTACTTGACATACACCTTCACCTTTTGCGTGCCTTTTCCCCTCTCAGTCTCTTTGAATACAAGAACACATTCATTATCCTGGAGGGAGGGGCAGGAACTCTAAATGCCGGTGTGGGAGGGCATGTGTGAATGTCCTGTTAGGAAGCGTGGGGCAAAGAACAACTTCATAGCAAAGAGCAGATTCTGGATAAGCAGCTACCCTTGGCTGGAAGCAGCAGTGCATCAGGTATATAGCAAGCCTGACAACAATGCATTTGAAGTAGGAGCATTCAAATTCATATATAAACAACTATACCAAATAATACTGCATTGACATCTTAAAAGCTGTTTGGAAATGGAAATACAGATAGAGATAGGGGCAAAGATTGAATCCTAATTCGATGATCCCGTATTTATAAATTATCTAGACTCCATAACACTTTAAAATAGGATTTATTTGCTTTCATAAATCACAGGAAGTTCACAGTAGGTAATTTATTAATAATACGGTGTCATCAATATGGATTTTGCCCAATTCCTATTTCTATTACGTTGAGCCTACTGGTCTGTTTTATTGCAGCAGCAAGAAGCATAGTTCTAAGCAACAGTGAAAGGAAGCCTATTACCTTGTTTTCAAAATAAAATACAGAGATATCTGTAGAATATCAAGCTTCAGGTTGAGGTCAGGAATAACTATAAATGTAGAATTAAGCATATGCTCCTACCCAGATGGATGCTAAAGGTCACTATGCAGAAAAATACTTAAAGTATGCATGCACTTAGGTTTGAGTCATGCCACTAAAATCAATGGAATGACTTTTATACTTATTCGTATAATTATCCTATTAAGATACTTAAGTGTTCTGCTGATTCAGAGCCAAAATATTCAAGCACTCTACACAGGCAAAGCTTATCACATCAGAAGTGTACTATTTGCAGTATGTTTACCAAAGTCTTTCATATTCCATCATTAACTTCAGCTATTTCCTGGATTAGCATTGTCCCTACATAAGTGTGTAGGATTTGGTATGCAAATGGTGCTTTTGTAACACTGAGAACAGTAGAGTGGGCCTAATTATTTGTCTGTGTTCAGATTTTTTTCTTGTTTTCATCAAATTGGTTTCTGAAGCTGCAGTACTCTAACATTGCATCTTAAACAATTTGTTGTAGAGCAACAAATCTTGATGTTTTCAGGAAAAAAGCCAGTATCTGGTTAGTGTTATTGCTAAAGAGGCTAGGATTGTCATTCTTAAGAAAGCAGATCTGTTCATTCCCCTCTGAGAATTTTAGAAACAAATGTGCACCAAGTCAGTCATTCTGGTGATGATGATTTTACTTAAGCACTTTAACAAGAAAAAAACTGATAAAAAATAGAAGTAATCGAATGGGTTGATTAAGTCCATATCCAGAACTTCACACTGGAGGGGCACAGGTGATTTTCCATTATACTCTGCTGCTGGTGATGCCAGACTTGGTGTTGGCTATCAGAGTTTCTACTATGTGTGCTCTATTCTACTATTGTGAATCAACTCTGAAGTGAGGGATGCAGTGTGCTGAATGCACGAAATAGTGCTCAAACACAAATGGGAGATGGACCAAGAACTAAACCTCTGCAGTATTTGCTCTGGTGTACATTGGTGCCATAATGCATGAGTGCAGGGAAACTGACACAAGAATGTACAGATGAGATTTGTGTTCTGATGTTTAGCGCTGTCAGTCTGAAACAAGCTTTATATACGTGGCCACACGTGGGCTTCCTGTTGTATCTCTAAAGCCACTCTTCAGACACTCTACAGAAGGACCAAACCAAGTGGGTGCCACTGTTGGTGGTGGCTGCAGTTCCTGGCCCTAGGTGAAAGAGGAGGCATTTTTATCCCTTGCTTTCACAGAAGAGTGAAAGGCTTGTGTTTTTGTGCTGTCTCATCTCATGTAGGTAGGCTAAAAATCTGGCTATAAAGTGGTTATCAGTCATAATCTACTGTTTTATGGTAAAATACCAAAATTATTCTGGAATCAGATATGGTGACTTCCAAAATATATTTTTAAAAAGCTGATCTATGTACTTCATGAAATAATATTTTCTCCAAAACTATAATTTCTGATTCAGATCTAACCTCAAAAATATTTATGAGGTTAGAAAAGGAGGGGAAAAAAAAAAAATAGGGCTTTTATTTTTGGACTTTATTTTTTTAAACTGAAAATCTTTTTAAAGTTCTGCTTGCTAGTATTTGCTACAAATAACAAGCAAGTTGATTCACAGTAGGATCCCTAACAGTCTTTTGCTGATGTCTGTATAGAGTTTTACCAATTGAATGGGATTTCACGTCTTGGCAGTTTTCAAACTTTACCTGACACAATGCTTCTGACAGAATCATAGGATTGCAGTACTGCTGAGACATATCAGTGTTCTATGATGGTTCTTTACACCAGTGCATTTTCTCTTTTAGAAAAATCATGTTTGTCTAAATAAAAGTAGGGAGGTTTTTACAGAATTGTTGTAAATTATTCATTGAGACATTGACTTAATTTCTTCACCACTGAACATTGCTTGCATGCAAATGTCTGGTATTAGACTAAAACATGTGTTGTGTCCCTGTCTTGAAGCTTTGCCTTCTCTAATAATGGTTTTCCTGCTCTGTGTATTAACTGGATCAGCAATATTCAAAGGCTGTTGTGCGTGTGATGGGCAGTTTTTCCGTGTTTAGGAGTATGTAAAATTCAGTATTTAATTTATAGAAATGGTATGCTAACTTACCATACAAAAGCAGTGCTTTGTGATACTGCAACCTCCTTAGTTTCACATGGATTAAGTACAAACCATGAAAACAACAGTACAGTCAGTTAATATGGAAGAGATTTCCAGGAACATATAACAATGCAACACCTATTCTGACACATCTGCACGTTGTGAATTGCAGGAGATGAGGGAGAAATTTATTTTAAGATCTTTCTGGCAAAACTGTTACTGATCTTTAGGCATTTGTCTTTTTATTCTTTCCCGTACCAACTCTCAGCCAGTGGACAAGGACATACTATATTACTGCTTTCTTTGTGATTAATTCCTCACAAAACAATCTGTACTTTTAGTGGCACTTGTTATTAATCAAACTTTTTTTCCTCCATTAAAGTCATTGGCTCAATCACTTCAGTATATATAATTGCTTACGTTTTCCATTACACTAGTGAGTAGGTGCTCTTGTATGTCTGTCAAAGGGATGCTTGTACATTTATTGTGATGTTTCACAATTCCAGTGAGAACATTAATGGTTGAAGTGTGATTGCTTTTTTCTCAAAAAAAAAAAAAAAAAATTAAAAAATTACATGTTCTCCTCGGGGAGAGAAAAGAGAGAAAAAGGATGGAAAGTTCCAAACTCCATTTATTTTTGTATCATTAAAATGTTCAAATGTACAAAGGAATACTCTTGCAGAATCAATAATTTCATAATGTATCTGCAGAGATACTAGACTTGCACATCCTACAGAGAATGCTGGACAGGCTAAAGTATCAATGCCCTGCTATTGCTGTGCTGCCCCTATGCCATCGCTTGCCTGCTGTAAGCAAGGTGTGAAGAGGGCAGCTGGGGCTGCTGGATGCAGGAGGACACATTGCACTGCTGCCAAGGGCTTCTGTTTCCCCCTAAACAACACTGAACAGTCATGACTTTGTCTGCACACCAATAATTTTAAGCTATTGCTTAGAAGGCAACAACTAATGCTGCCCGTAATACTTTGAATGAGATTATTTAGTGCTATGACAATTCTTGATACTGTTATGATGTAAATTCTTCATACACTGGGACTGCTCTGTTAGGGCATGCTGCTTCATTGTATCCCCTATCTGCTTTTGATATTCCTCTTAGAAAAGAAAGAAAATCAAATCAAAGAGTTGAGCATGTTTTTCATTTTGGTGCAGCATCAATCATTATGCTCGTAACTACCATTTAGGAAACAGCTACTACATAGAACCTATTGGGTTTTTGCCTTGGAAGGCTTACAACAGCATTTTGTTCCTCTGGAGGAGCACCTGCAGCTGGGGGGCATTTCATCTCTGATCTGAGCCTGGGCAACTGTGGGGAACCTGCACCATCCCTAAGGGAGATCCCAGCACCTGCCCAAGGAGCCACCTTGTTAGTGGTTGACTAGTGTTGGTTAGCAGTGTTCGTCAGATTCTGAGGGAACCTGAGGAACACAACTTTGCTGAGGAGTTTCAAATCTGGACTAATTAGAAGGGCACTAATGTGTTTAAAGATGATATGGCACTGTTGGGCTGATACAGCACGAATGGCTACAAATGCTGCCGTAGCTCCTGACTCACCTAGTTTTTAATGAAGACATTCTTAATGGAGAACAAAGGTTTCCTCCCATAAGGATTTCCTTGGTCTGGGGAGGAGAAGAGCAAAGGATGTCAGCAGACACAGCCAACCCTTTTCTGATGGCCACATTTGTTATTTATGCTACATATTCAACTGGGTGACACAAAAGGCGTAAGCATCAAGTTGCTACTTATTCCAAGATAGTTATCTTTTTTTTTAAATGTCTTTAAAACTTTTAATAATGTTGTGAGAAAAATAGAACCTATTTTGAGATATGTGATGTTCTGTGTTGTGTAATTTATCTCTGTGTAGTTTCTAAAAAAGTTAATGAAATTGTTGAGTAATCACACCGCATCCCTCACAGCTTTGGCCTCCTGCATATCTGAAACAGGCAGTGATATATTAGATACTATCTCTCACAGAAGAGGTGTGGAATATTTTAATAGCTATTGTGCAATCATATTTTGAGTTACACAACTAATGGGATTTATTGGATTTCTTGTATTTGTTTTGTTATCGTTTGTGTCTGGTTTGGCTTATATAAATCTGAACAATGTAGTTGTTTAATTGCCAACAGAATAATCCAGGCTGAAAGCCAGCTTTTAAGGACTACTGGTCTAATGCCAAAGTAATGTAGTGTATGACTCTGGTGGGAGGAGAGGAGGATGTGGGAAGGAGTGTACGGACTGTGGCCGTAAATCTCCGTGTTCTGTATCTCCCTGTTGGAACATCATGCTTTAACTGTGCAAATCTGAGGAAAGCTGTAGGTTGTTGCATTTTTATTGCTACTTTTGTGCACTCAATGTTATCAGTTTAGAGAAAGAAACTGTTAACAAGGTGCTTTAAATAAAAGTAGGCATAGGTGAATTTGGCTGGGTAGGATTTTCAAGAAAGCAGCTGTAGCCCACGACTGTAAGTGCTATGATCAATTAGATGATTTAAGGTGCAAACTCTCTTCTCATTTTTCTGCTGCACTGCAATGGTTGTTCATTCAAACAAGTAGTTCTTTCCTGAGGAGTTTGTTTCTTCATCCGATGAAGCCTTGCAAGAATTGCAGAGCAGAAGTTCTATTGTTTAGTGTCCTATTTTAGTAGTGAGATGAAAAGACTATTAAACTATAGTATCATACCTGGAGATCACTCCTATGCCCTTTCAGAAATACTTGTCCAAAATGCTGCATCCAGAAAGAACAAGTTAGCCCAGTGGAGAGCTGTTGGAAAAATTAAACTGGAGGAGGAAGTCAAGTGTAGGTTGAAAGAAAAAGACATATTCTGTTGAGAATAACCAGTCTTTTCCATAGGAAGGCATTGCTGCACAGTTAGTCCAATTATGCTAGTCTTCATAAACACCATTTTTTTGTGTGATCTGGCAAATGGTTGCTTATTTTAGAAAATCAACTGCAGACAAAACTTCTGATACTATGTGAAAGCAATATGGTCACAGGTGGAGGGAAAAAAATACATGAAAGAGCACTTAAAAGTGGTATAATTATTAAATTATATACAATGACAACATACCTGAACAGTGGTATACATACAGCAGTTGCTCTTGAGTATTTACAAATAATGTTTGTTACACATACTATGAATCTACTGTTGAAACCAGCCTATATTGTATGTGCAGCCATTCCACATCCACTGTATTTGGTCATAGAATTTTTTATCCTGTTCCCAAGTATTGCTTTGTCTTCTTTTGTAGTACAGCAGCCTTACTCTTTTCTTGTGTGCTGTCTTCAAAATAATTTCTTGCCCCATGGAGATGTCTTCTGGTGCTCAGTTTTAATTCCTGGAACACTACCAAATTTGTGGTTACAAATAAACAGAGATTATTCCATATTGGCACATAAGCAACACTTTACACACGTTCCTGTCCATTAAATGTGTTTTCTTTTCCTGGTAAAATGTGTGCCTTTTTCTATGGCTGGCATGCAATGGAAGTTCAGTAGAATGAGCAGTGGCAAACCAGTGCTCAGGATTGATGTTTTCAGAAGGTGTAAATAGGACAGACATTGCAGAGGTGCATCCTTGCTCTATCCATGTGCAAACAGCCACTTCATTCTTGCCTAGGGTTGTTCTGGGCTCCTATTGAGGAAGAAAAATAAGCACACTGAACATGTGATTTGTATCCTTCCTAAATTCATTGCCTTTCTTAAAATACTGAACTGAATTTAGTGCTCAGTTTAAAAATGCTATTTCAGTAATTGTTTAAAGGCCAACTGGTGAGGCACTAAACAAAAGCTATCATGTTTGCAAAGCAAAAAGCATTTTCTGTAACAGCCTTTTGCTGTTTTGTGATGTGGTGGGGGTTGGGAAAACTTTGAAACTTACCCTGTGAATCATTCCCAGCATTTCATGTCACTGAAATGTGAATATTATTTTTAAATGTGTAACTATGCTATTAGAGCCTTCTGTGATTTAGAGTGAGCGTTCAGAATACTAAAAAGTCATTATTTACTTTCTTCCAGTCTATTAGTGCAGAACAATCCTTGCATGAGCTCTGCAGTGGCAGGGTTGATTGGTTCTCCATGGACTTGTCTTGTTAATAGGAGAAAAGAGGCTCTTGCTGGTATTTCTGCTCCCATCTGGAACATGACTTCTCTAGACAGCTAATTGCTTTGCATTAGAACTGCCTCCCTGGTGTGGCAAAGTAGGTATCCTCAGAGCTTCACAGTAAATAAATGCCTACTCTTCACATGTGCTACTGCTTCCTGAGTTTACCAAACAACAAGACTGAGCAATAATTACTCAGAGGTGTCATCCTCTTTCAGCTTGGTGGAATCCATTTCAGCTTGGTGGAATCCAAACATTGTGAAACTGGGAATACCTCTAAGCTCAGCCAGGTTGGCCAGCTTTGTTGAATCTCATAATTTTTCCCTTGTACACTCCTTGCACATGTTCCTGGAGCTAGCAAATATTTACATAGTGGGCTTGGATGACTTTGTCTTCTAAAAATGGAGTTCCTTGCAATCCTACTACCACTGGCTATTTATTGAACTTTAAATACAAGTGTAGCTGCTATCTGTCAGTAGTATTATTTGAAATGGTAAGGCAGAACAAGTTAAGCAGTATAAGACTATATAGGTCCTTATTAAGTTTTAAATGTGGGTTTTTTTCCTAAAATCATTAAAACTGTATTTTCACCTGTGTTTATGAAACTGAGATCCGTTTTAAAAATGGATTTCAATTAACATGACAGCACATTTGACAACAGTAACAACAAAAACCCCATTCAACGTCTGCTCAAATTACTACAGTTATGAAGTGGCAGTATCTATTATCTTCTTTTTAGGATGGCTTATAAATATTAACTAATGTGCAGATGATCTTTGAAATTATACAGTGAGAAGGGGTTTAAGGGCGAGCTGGTCTTTTTTTAACATACTTCAAAGACTTGTAGAGTATTTCAAGGGTACAAGTTCATTTTACATTGGCTCATCCGTGCCTTTCTCTCACACAGGTTAGTCCTGCTCCCTCCCTTCAGATGTAGCCCAGGTGTCACTCTGCCAGTGTCAATTGTGCTGATATATGAAGTTTAGGCAAGTCTAAGGATCTATCTTAGTCCTTTCCTTCACGTTTACTTCACAGATACTTCGTGGGTCATTCTAAAGAATGTGGGTATTACAGATTTCTGGAGGAGAACTGCAAAAGTGTGTGTAACTGAGAAAGCAACAGAACCAGTTTTACAAGGCTCGCTCTTGATATTGAGAGTCCAAAATCTGGAATAAAGTGAAGTATACATCCTGCCCCATCAGGGAGAGACGCTAACAGGGATGAGATGCCCTTTAGGAAGCTCTCATGCCACTCTTTGATTGTCCCAATGTCCCACCAACATGTAAAATTTACCTGGAGGGGAAAGAAAGGTTGTTGAAGGCAGGTGGAATTTGAAAGTTGTGGGATAGAACTGACACTAAGGTCCAGATTGCACCAAGGCTGAAATCCTGTAGGAAGTCTTACCTAATGGTAACCTTCTATGTGTGCTGCTTAAATCTGACAGTCAAGCAGATGACCAGCTTTTGTAACAACATGGTATCTCAATGTGTCCATGACTTTTAATGAAGGGCTTAAAACCTGAGAATGTAATTTCTGGTTTAACTGTGGAAGAGACACATGTGAGTTTAAGTTTTATCTGAATGATAAATGGGGATTTTTTCAATCCAAGTCTTCATGGTTTGAGTGAGAGTTATGTGGTTAAAAGTTATTTCAACAAGCAATGTAAAATTGGTGGTGGCCATTTATAGTATGAACTGCTAACAACCGAATAGTATCTAGTTTATTTTCTCCAGGATATAGTATCTAGTTTATGAATGCACTTGTAGTTCATAAATCATTCTCAAGAGCAAAAGGGAGAAAAATGAAAAATCCATTTTCCTTCAAACCTTTGGGTCTTTATTTAATTTTTAATGAAATAGGGAGGATACTTTATCAATGGCAACAATAGAGCATTTTCAGCACACATCTTTACAAACACAAACAGAACAAACTCTTAAGCCACCACCACTGAAAATCCCCAACCCACAGCCCAAAATGCATAAAGCCAAGGAGCTACCTTGAGAGACAGAACAGCTTTAAAATCGAATGGATTTTTGAAGCATTTAAAGATTTGACAGTTACTTGATTTAGCTGTGAGATGTTCTTGTACAACTCACAGCAGAATACAGACAGCCAATATTAAGCATTTACATGATTTTTAGGTGGCATAATACTTATTTCAGAGCACAAATCCATCAATACTGTGTGTTTGATTTCTGGTTCTGGCTCTCATGACAATAGGAGCTCCAGAATCACAACAGCTTTGCCTCTAATGTGGTATTTGTCCTTTTGTTATGTTAGACATCGACTATAAAGCTGTGTATATGTCCTAGGGCATTACCACTCAAAATTTAAATAACTGAATTCTGCTAAGTGAAATAATGTAATGTATTAATATTGTTTGAGGTTAGAATGAGATTTTTCTTCTGTTCATTTAAGAGTGAGCTTTCACAGCCTGAGGCACATTGGCTTAATGACATAATCTAATTTAGCCTCCTGTAGATATCATGGGCCATTGTATTTTACCCATGTAGCCTAGTGTTTTATTTTGTTAGCAATGAGACTACTGAGATTGTCCTCCATCTGATTCTGATTTTGAGATAAAAGAGGGAAAATAAAAGATGGGGGTGTTGGGAGGAAGGTGGTGGTATCCTTTGGTGCTTTATTCCAAAGATCAGTTATCCTTAAAATAAGTACCTTATTTCCAAGCCACATTTGTCCCTCTTGAGTTTCTTGCTAGATTATGCTTCGCTGCCAGATTTACACTCCTTTTGATTTGTTTTTTCTTGGATGGAGACTTAGATGCTTTGGTCAACTCTCACTCCTTTGGTTTGGCTTTCTCCTGATATTATCCCATTAATTGTTTGTTTTGTTAAAAGTGCATGCCAGGAGCAGGTTCAGTTGTTTGGTGTGTGTCTTGCACGATTTCATGTGACTTTTGTTTGTTTGTTTGTTTCCAGAAAATAGGAAATATTGTTGTTCAGTTTTTAACAGGAAAACTATCTGTGTCATGTAGCCATCACATTATTTTTTTGCTTTCAGTGACCTTGGTCTATTGTTAAAACTACATAATACCTCTTTACTTTCACTAGGAAATCTCTCAGTCCATATAGTAAATCTTCTATAAAGTGGATGAAGGAAAAGCTCTCATTTCAGACTAATGGAATATATTTCTAAGAAATATTTCTATTACAGCCATTATTAACTTGATTTTCAGTGCATTATTCAGATTGCAAGTATCTAGTAGGTTTCTAGTAACTGTCTTTCAGGAAGCAGGTGAGGAATCTAGGTCAACTCGGTGTATTAGACTCAATTACCTTTATATCTTACTTCATTTTAAAGATACATTTAAAGAATAAAAATTGGAGTTTGATCGACATTAGTGATCAACATGCAATTCTGTCAAGACTAATGCTTATCTTTAGCCCTTTGCTATCATCCTGAAATATTTAAGCAGGTACTTTGCATACTGCCTGCACTGTTTTGGAGCAAAAGTAAAAATACTGCTTGCTTTTTCCTTTCTGTTGTTGCTAGAACATATTGCTGATCCTTACCTCTCCTACCATATTCTCCATAACTTGTTGCAATGTGTTATCATGCCACTCATGCCAACTGTATGTAGAAGTTGTATATTTGGTTGTTTATGCATTTGTTACATACAGGATAGTCAGTGAAAATAAATGTGTAGAGCATCAACTCTCAAACAGCATTTGAAAACTTCCTATAATATTAATAATTCTGTCTTTGTGGTGTATCGCCTGCAAAATTACATTCTGCGTACAAAGCCTAAACGTTCTTTACACCCATTAGACACTGAAACTCTCCTAATAGTCAGAGGGGTTTTTTTCATGCACCATGATTAGTTGTTTTGCTGCCTTAGATGGCATTTCTGCTAAATTTTTATTGCTTCATCTGCTCATGGTTCATTTATTGTCCTATTTTTCTTCTGTTTGCTTACTGAATAGATGTATTAGCTTTGCATGAAATAATTCTTTTGAGATAGCTACTTACTTCCAGAGTGGCTTCTTCAGTTTTAAGTTATTCTGCAGTTTTTTTTTTCTGTTACTCATATACAAAATGTTGCTAGCAATCTGCATGGCTTCTGAAAAAAAGGTGAAACAACATGAATTAGGAGAAACTCTGTAAGGAAAAAAAAAAACAACTTATTTTATAAGTTCTAAATTTTTGACATTTGTCTTTTAAAGAAAACTTCCTGGAATGGCAATTTTCTTCCCAGAATAAAAATTCTGGTCTTGTATGTGATTCCTGGTATGCATTTTCAGAGGAGCTCCATCAAAATGCTCACATTTCTGAGGGCTCAGCTCACATGTATTCCTCTAGATAAACACCTGGTCACGTTTTTCAAAAATAAGTAAGCAGTGCACAACAGCCGGTTCTTCTTAGTCTAGTAATTCTTTTTGTTATGGGCGTGCCTCAAGTCTCTCTTCTGAAGCCACTGAGACAGGTTAACAGTACAAAGCAAACAGCCATTTCGCAGAATCAAACAAAAAAATCTCTCCAAATTCTTTTACTGTAGAACCTGACGTGTTGTCAGGTGATGCTTACATTAGAAGAGTAGCTATTAGAAAAAAAAAAAAAGAGTAATTTCCACAGGGCACTGTAAAACACAGCCTGCTTTTATAACTTAATGTAGTTTTAAGGTTGGTTGTCACAGACTTTATGGTTTATCTACAAACAGTTAAACTGCAAATAAACCTGTTGTCATCTGAAGTACATGGTAACCTTAATACTGGCATTAGGAATAGTCTTAGCATGGTGAAAAACGGATGAGATATGAACATATTCCCTAGCAACAATGCAGATAGTGAGCAATTGGATACCAGCCTTGTCAGAGATATTACATTTCTCTGTATCACTGAACATCAGCTAATTAAAAAGTGCATTTAGCCAGAGGAATTATTTTTATGAATTCACAAATATGCTTTAAGCAAATACAAAGAAAAAGTAATAAAGCTCAATTTACTTATGAACACTCTACCCCATCTGCTATATACCTATGTATCAGCATTAACATTATCCAGTGTTATTGTAGTATGGTTTTTTTAAAAAATATGTTCATCTCATTAAAAATAGAGAACTAAATTCTCGTCTTTGCTAGAACACAACTTCGAAAAACAAATTCAAATGGTGATGAAATAATTGTTTAGTTCAGTTTCCAAAAGCAGTATATCACGTGACAGCACTTGGACATGCTTCATTCGTTCATGGGTGGAATTAAAGGAGCTTCTTATCTTTATATTGCTGCATAAAGTAACTGCCACGTCCTTTCCTGTGGGCAAGCAATTCCCCTAGATAATGATGATGGATTTCTTATCTTCTACAAAAGGAAGAGTAGGAACAGAACGATGACTCTCTCCTACATCTACCATTGTGTCTACAGTTGGGTGAAATGACTGCTGAACACAGATCATGTATATAGAGCTGTGCAAATAATTCTGTTTGTTTGTCCTGTTTCAGTTCTTAGTCTTCCAGTTTTCAGAAAAGCAGCAAGATCCAGACTAGTGTTTTTCTTTATGTATGTCTATTAAATATAAATCTGCTTAAAAGTTTACTTTCAAGTAAAAATAACAATGTTTAAATTGAAAATATGGAAAGAATCTGTTCTAGGAAGTTTGTATTCTGCTCTTGGAAAAGCAGTAATTCACTAGTGAAACTGAGAAGCTACTCAGGGGTTCATCTGGCGCTTTCTCTACCCCCCTACTCCCTCCTCCAAAAAAACCCCATCAATAATATGCTATGTGTGATTAATTCTTCAGTCCCAGTAGGGCCTGAGAGGTGTTTGGAATCTTTACCAGAAATCAGGAAATTGAGGTTTCAAATCCCCTCCTTGAGCATATTGCCTGGAACAGGTGTTGGCTGTCTGTTGCCAGCAAGCCGAGTTATTCATCCAGTCATAGATCCATGTGCAGTGCAGCACAGCGCCCTGGCACTTGTTGGCAGAACGTCCCAGCCTCTCTCCAACCAGACAGTTGCTTCTGGTGATAAGCCATCCTCTACTGAAGATGCCAGGTAAACAGTACAATTGCTCTGCACCCTTGGCCTTTCTGCTTTATTTCTAAGCCCAGGAGTAGCTCTTTCTTCAGCAATTCTTGTCTCCCTTGACCTCTTAAAATAGCACATTTGATGCTTGCTGTTGTCCATGACAATACAGATCAATTCCAGCTTTCCATTGAAGCTTAAGATGCTTTAAGTTAACATGGCAAAAAATTAAAAGCTAGTATTGTACTCATTTATGTTCACACTGTGCTCCTCTTCAGCTTCTGCTTAACTTGTGTCAGTTATCACAAACATAAAACCATCACTGTGCACTGCTGGCTCTGACTTGAGCCCATCAACCAGGTAGTTTCATTGACAATTCCCCCGCTACAGTTGCTGACTTGCAAATATCTGGTCTCTGGAGACAAAATCCCTTCCACATAGCTCTGCCAGTAGAGCTCTCCTCTTGCAGGGCTGTGTTTTACAGAAGTTTTTGACTGAACTAAATTTTATCTGATGTATTCAGACACTAGGATGGCTTCATATGACTAGGAAAGCTGAAAGAAATAATTTGCTGCAAAGAATTTAGCTTTTTATTTTGTGGGAGGAGGTGAGAATTTTTATAAGCCACATGTTCTCCTGGAGTGTACTTACTGTACAAGACAACATTGTTGGTGGGAGATCATTTGTGCCACTGAGAACATTTGTGTTATACATTTGAGCTGAACAGATTAATATTGATTGGATCTATGGAACTAACTCATTATATAGGTCTTTGATAAGGTGTTTTTAACTCCGAATTACCTCATGAATGCAGGACTAATTTTCATTACAGTCTCCAAATTAAACTTGGATTATACAGCTGGGTAAGAATTCTTGTACAGTGTACAATCAGCACAGTGTTGCAGATATTAATTTCAAAAATTTATTCAAATACAGTCCTTTGAACTGTCTGCCATTCAGTGCAGGTTTTGTCTACTCAACATCGTGATTAATAGGAAAACTGTAGACTAATTTTATTTTGACTTTCATGTTGTTAAAAGATCATCCCTAACTCTTTCCAAGTGTATACTTCTTTTCTACTTGAAATTTAAAAAAAAAAACAACCACACAAATGTTTTCTCCTAATTCTTTATCCCTTGAGCTGTCACCTGGCAGGTTTTACATTATTTAGCAGTTTTAATTCAATATGAAACATTTCTTTAAGAAACGACTTGATCTATGTAGAAATATTTTGCCTCTCAATTTTTCAACAATCAGAGTCAAAAGCTGCAATATTTCATGTAAGAAGAATCAAGACAGCACTGTACTGTTTCCCTTCTACACATGAGCTCACTGTGAATTTTTAGTGTTTCCTCATTTGATAGAGGAGAGCGAGATGGTGAGGAGTACTGTAAAACACAAGGGACTGGAAATGCAGCTTTTGGATGTGAGGGAGTGAGAGGTCAGCGACAGCAGACAGTGCTGAGAGGTGGCAGAAATTTGACAACTTCCATGAGCAAAGCTGCAGCTCAAATGCATTGCAAGGAAAGGATTTCACCTTTATCTTTCATTTCTTTTTCATGCAGAACATTTCTTCAGTGGAGGATGTAGTCAAAAGAATTTGTTGTCACTTCATTGGGAGAACAAGGGAAGAAAAGGATGCTTTGAGGAACACTTTTTCTTTGCCCAGAGGCTCTATATTTGAAGTAACAGAACTACATGTAAAATCAAAATTATTACAAACCATACCCATGTAAAGAATTTTTTCCTTGTTGCTTCCTGAGATTATCCTGTCTTTTATACTCTTGATTCATTTGGGGGTTATGCATTAGGCTTACATTTCAGTTGTTACTTTCTTTTTCATATTCTACCTATTTTTCTTTCTTTCAATTCATTTTTCTAATCTCCAACAATCCTTAAATCTGTATAAAACTTTGAATCCTTATAAACTATAGCACAGTGCCAAAACCAGAACTGCATGTAGTGAAATGCATTGGGAGGGTTTGCTGGTTGTCACCAGCAACCATTGTCATGGTTGGCTTTTCTAGGTTCTCAATATTTTACCCTTGCACTGATCCAGGATAGCTCTTTTTATGTGTTCTTGATTGCACAGCAATAACAACTGCATTGTTGAAAGCAAATGAACTAAACATCTGGTGTAAGTTTTGGAGACTATTATCAACAAATGTTGCTACATTTTAGGAGCCAAGTTTAGAAAATCATTAATAAATACTTGGTGCCAGCTTAGTAGCACTCTTGGAACTTACTGTGAGCAGAAATTATATTCATGCAAGAATTGCATGCTAGTGAATTATCAGAAGAAGGAAAGATCTACCTATTTACAGTAGATTATTAAAACAGTGTAATGATTTGTACCAGTCCCCAAAATGCTCCCAGACACTTAGAAAGAATCACTTAGCTGGTATAGAGCCTTTGTTATCTCTGGTTCTAGCTGTACTCAAAGCGTGGTATATGTTGGTTCTATGGTTGCTCAGAACCTTGTACAGTTGTTTTGAATAACTCCAAAGATAGAGGTCCCACAATTTCTCTGGACCTCTGTTCAAGTATCAGGCCATGGTCGTTGTGAAAAGATTTCTTAAATTTATGAGAATTGCCCACACTCCAAAGTGTTTTTTGCCTCTTGTCGTGTCCATTTGCCTCTCCTCCAGAAGTACCTGAAATAGAACAGAGGGTTTTAAAAGGGAGATTATTTTACTGAATCTGTGTCTAATAGCTCTATATTATATTTACAATTAGGGCAGTGATATTTTCTTTTGCTTTCTATTGCTCACTTTCATTTCCTAGCTTTTAAACAGCCTCCTAAATCTCTGAATTTTTCAGTAGTATCTTAGTTCAGACCATCTTTTATTAACTTCAGCACTTGGAATGACATTATAAAAATACAATTTATAATTTTTTGCTTATTTCCACAAATCTTTTATTTTGAACAAAATTCTACAATTTTATTCAACTTTGTGTTCATTCAACTCCAAAATTGCTACAACTCAGTAACCCAGGAAAATTGCAGATAGGAATTGGGTTGTAATCAGTTAATTGACCTTGGCTTCATATACACTTTCATCTACTAACAGAGATATTTAAATATGGAGGTAGTTGCCTCTGTCCTTCACACATTGGCCTTTAGTTCTCTTCACTAAGAGCTCTGGCCATTTAATAATGTATTTTACAGCAAGGTCAGGTTAACACGAGCTTTTATAGGCTGATATTTTATAGGGAATCAGTGAACCAAGAACTGTAATTATGCATGTGAAATAATTAGTGTTGTTGAATAATTAGTGATGATTAACTAGCTGGTATCGAGACAGGTTATAAGGATTTGATATAAGAGAAGGCAGAAACCAACTTACCAAAATTAGGTCAAGTAAACATTATATATTTCATAAAGCTCTCAGTTTACTGTCTTACACCTAGACAATGGGGCCAGTACAGTCCTAGTTGTAGTTTTTATCAATTGGTATAATAATCTAAAAAACTGCATATTTACAGTGAGTCTTGCTGGCAGTACACCAGTGAGCCCCTTGTCAGTGCACGAGATTAAATGGTGAGTGGTAACAGTGCTTAAAAATTGTAATCTGATTAAGTATTTTATGCACAATTGCAATTCTTTTCAAACCAGTTTGATACTCTGCAACACAGTTCCATATGGTTTCACCTTGCAACTTCCAAACAGCATTGAGAACAATGTGTGAACATCAACCAACTTCTGTATTGTTGAAATCAATAATACAGCCTCTGCTGACTTCCCGCCCACCCTCCCCAGCAGTGATGACTGCAAAAGGAATAGGAAGAAGGTAGATAGAACAGACAATCATGGCTGAAATATGCACTTCGTAATTTCTGATTAAGCTCAAAATGCATGTTCTAAAACTCTGCCTCCATTTGGGTCTTCCCATACCTAGGAATGACATACTGAAGATGTAAGAGATTTGGGAGAAGGCTCTAAAAGTCTTTTTGAAAAGATAATTGAAATTGTGATGATGTCTAAAAAAAGTCTCTTAAATAGTTCAAGTTGCAGTTAAGTGTTTTAGGAAAGAAATTTTCATTGAGCAACAGAATATTTTGACAAATTATAGGAAAAAAAAACATCAAAGAGAAATGTTGATTTTCTGGCTTCTAAATAAAAGCAAAAGGCTAGACTCACAGTGAGGATTTACATTTGTAAAATACTTTTGGAATTTCTGATATGCCTCTTGGAAATAACAGACATAGGCCCAAATTCCCCCAGCATCATTCAGAACAGAGGTTTAAAATAATTCCCTTCTTATCTCAAGTGTGTTTCAAAAGTGGGATTCTGTAAAGTGTTCTGAGGTCTCTCTTAGTCTTTCCTTCTGAAACTGTTTCATTTCATAGAGAATTTAAATTTTCATTGGAAAAGGGACTAGATCCCAGATGTTGCATCTTTCAGTACTGATCTAATTAGCTAACTGTCTTCTCCAAGAGCTCTTTCTTTAACATTCTCAACCAGAGTGACTTTCACAGGAGGATTTTTCTAGCTTTATAGACCTCAGACAGTGTAACATATTCCCCTACCTGTTGGCTTCAGCTCACATTCAATCTACTCTCAAAGGAGATCTTTACTGAAATAGTACCATAAGGTAAATCCTGATTATTTTGGTAAAATTGCTCTTAAAAATCTCTGCCATTTCAGTCTCTACTTATTTTTAAGCATGTTATGTACTTCTAGAATGACAAATACTAAATAAATTAATTAGGTCTATTTATAATTGCTTATGGAGTTCCTTTAAGATTACAAATTCACCTCACACAATATTAGAAATAATAAATGTAATAAATGCTATACCTTTAATTTGAGTGAAAGTCAAAATAGTCCGTAACACTCATTCCAGACAATATATATTATTTTTACAGTGTAGAGTAATTCCTATTTTTTACAGTTAGTGCTGATTAAAAGAAATTCACCTCATTCAGTTTAATAACACTAGCTAATTTAAGAAAAAAGTGTATTAAAATTTACTGTAAATGGCAACTGTTCTCATCTCAGAATGCACCCTACCACCTCTACTTGATTAGATTTCTTATTATAAGTTCTGAAAAGGTTAATGAATACCTTAACAAAGCAGCTCAGGTTCTTTAATTGGGTGTAATATGCTGATATGATGATGGGTGGCTTTGTTGATGCAATTGCAATGAGAGATCTTTTGATGTGTTATAAAAACAACACAGTAAGAAGTGTAAAGAAAAATAAGGTCCCCTAAGTTCCTGGTTTACTGATACATTTAGAAATTGTTTCACCTGCTAGCTGATGTAAACAGCTAACTAATCTCTCTGCAGTCATACATTCCAAGTCTGCACGTGTGTACCTCAAGGGCAATTACTTTTCACTTCCATAAGTGGAGACAGAAAGTTTCTGTTACAAGAACCAAGCCATGTAAAAAGGTGTCTCTTGAACTATTCTTCTCTGAAAGCCAGTTTTGCTTTGAGTTTCTACTGTGGGATTTCAGATTGCCTTCAAAATGAATCTTCGACTCTCACGCTTGACTCTGGCTTTGCTAGGGTAAAAATGAGACGCTGGTCATCTTGCTCGTGCTAGGAATCCATTTTCTTGATCATTCAGGGAACTCATCTCTGAATGCAGTTTCAGTTTGCTGTACTATTCCTTGAATACATATAATGACCTAAACAGAGGAGTACAGCTTGAACAACACTAATACTTCCATACGTCTCCTGAGCTGCTTTAAGTCAAATCTCAATGACTGATGTGCCCCAGTATTGCATTTGGTCAACTCTTTCCTAATCACGTAGCACCAAACATTTTATTCTTTCATATTTTCTATTTCATGATCTTTCAGCTCTAACAGATGTTTTTGTTAATAGTTTCCAATTCTATAGCCTTGCCTTTCTTGCACTACTGAACTTTATTTTGTCTGTGGTACATGAGTCCTCAAGGATATATAGTTTGTTTGTATGCTATCCTGGGCTTTTTTCTGTATTGATGAAGTCTTCTGACTTCGTTTCATGAGCAGATTTGATCAGGTAATTCTTTATTTTCAATAAAATAAATTCTTTTTAATGATGAGGATGTTTTACAAGATGGGTCCAAAACTGATCCTTGAGGAATAAAATCTTCTTAACCTTTTCTAAGCCAAATTGTTTGGCAACCATTTCATATAAATAAGATATATAGAAAAAATATGCAATGTGAGGAAAAAGAAGCAAGAAGCTGCCTCTATCACCTTCCAATCCATCTGGATTTTAATGAAAAATGCTAATTGATGATGAAAATACATAAGTAGCTACATTCTTGCATTCCTATTCAGTGTTTGGGGTTTTTTTTAATTTTCAAAGCAGCATAAACTCACAGGCAGCTCAGACTCTCTTGCAGATTGGTAAAAGAAGCACTTTTCTCAAAATTAGATTTAGCTTTCATTTCTGTTATTTGTCAGTGTGTTGTTGCACACAGAATATAAACACTATTTTAAAAACATACCAATCATCCAGTGCCTATTTAAAAAATATTTTTGTTTACAAAAAGTGAATTTAAATATGAAAAATATAAGCTGCACTTCTGAGCTCCTTATTGTGTCATAGTAGGTAAAAGTGACATGTGGAGTGATGAACTAATTCACTCTACTGATGAGTGCTTTCAACTGAGTCAATAATAGAGATTATTACCTATCATAGTTGAAAACACACACAATTTACCTAATCAGTTACCAGAGATGAAAAAGAAACAAAAAAAGCTCATTTAGTGTCTGCATTTGAGGAAGTAGGGTTTTTTTGGCTAGAGACTTACTTTGTCACTCCTCTGGCTGATAAAAATGCAAGGGGTCAGTCCTGTCATTCACTTTTTTGCAGAAGATTCCTTGTTTCACATCTTGCCTGTTATCTTCCTAGAGTGCTCAAGTAATTTATTTTAATGTGGAAGTATACATTTGTTCTGTCCCCTGTACACTCCCTTTTCTGTTTACAATGACACTTGGAGTATGGCATTCTTTTTTCCTTGATGTTTAGCTGACACCTTACCGTAAAATACAGATCCTGGCTTTTGCAGTCAGACATATTGAGAGGAACAGCACAGCAGCAGCAAAATGATGCTATGTATAATGGAAAGTTAATGGGAGGACACCCTGGGTACTGCCAGGCAAGCTTATGTCAGAGAGATTACAATAACCAGTATTATCCTATTATCTAAGGCCTGTTATGATCTTCTGAGTGCAACTGTGCTTTAAAAGTAGGGATGGGATGTTGCATTGAAAAATTACTGTAATAGAGGACTATAGAGTCCAGTGTAATTTTGAATGATTACAGCACTGCTTCTATACTACTTTTAAAAATTGTGGCCCCACAAAGGTTTGTGACATCTCAGCATTGTACTTAGAGCAGGACAGTATACATCAGTCTTCCTCTAAAATGGCATGGACAGAACATGATTTGCTGCTATTTACAGATTCCCAAAGAGCTTAGGGAAGATTGAAAGATGGCAATAAAATGGTGACAATTCAGTGTAGGACAAGGAAGTACTCTTATTTCTCCCATGTTTGTCCATGCACTTCCTGTAGACAAAATGTGGGCATTCGACCTTCTAAATCTAGTTGCTAATTTGTTTTACTCACCAATTTCTCATTTACTTTTACTTGCACAGTCCCCTATCTGCTTAATAAATAAATAAATAGACTTTAAGTGCATTACTTTTCAGGTACTGTAAGTAATCGCCTTCAAAGAACTTCATGCTAGATTGGATCTGTATATAAAAGAGTCTACTGCACAGGAATATTACTTTGTTAATCAGGACAGTGAACTAAAAGCCATCGCCCGCCAATTTATTCCATTTGTGACTAAACAACTCTATTTCAGCTAGTCCACCCAAGTAATGCCATTATGCAATCCCAGATAAAGCAAACTTCATCTGAAACTTAAACAGATTTGTATGTTGCTTAAAAAAATTTACAGGAAGAGGAAATTAAGGAAGTAGTTATACTAAAGAGATTTAGAAGCAAAATCATGTTTTAAGGAGAAACCAAAGTACTTGGAAAGAAACTAAAAGAGGATTGGAGACTTGAAGGTGGAAGTTCACAATCTCCTCTTCCTCATCACTGAAATAAAAAAAAAAATAAAGAAAAAGCCACCACAACAAAAAACCCTATCAAAGACATTTGCAAATTATTATGTTGCATGTTGGTTTTCTCTTTTGTTGGCCCATTGTTGGACAGATTCCTAATAGCACATCTTCAGATGCTGATCTAAACTAATCTGAACATCTTCCTCTATAAAGCTGTAACAGAAAGATCAGAGATCAGAACATTAAAAGCACAGCTGTTCAGGTACCTGAACTTAAAATTGAGTGCCGTGTGATTTAAACTGAACTAGTCAGGCATTAATCACCTGTAATCCTAAACCATGTCCTTGAAATGATAGCAATGAATTAGCAGCACGTAGTAGGAAGACTTTAACATCTGTATTGACCTAGTTTGGGATTCTAGCCTTTGCTGAGGTAGAGTCACACCATGAGTTAGTGTCACTGGGTAGAGGATTTTAAATGGCTCAAGAGTGTTAGATGTTGCTAACATAAGAAATTACCTATCTACATATGGCATGAACATATCTACATAAAGGCATGAACAGAGTTTTTCTTATTCCTCTATGTCTTTGAGTTTCTGATGATGGTGGGGCTTTTAACACAGGCACCTGCTCTTTCAGGCTCCTAATAAGTTTTTATTCTTGTTCATACTCCCTTATCAATACAGCTCTCTGCAGTGTGTTCATTTCCAGTGTCTGCAATTCAGGATGAATTTTAAAAAATATAGAGAAGCTCAGTGAGTTGAATGAAGAATGATTAAAGGGAAAGATTAAAGAGAAAATGCAATTCATAGAGAAAACATCCAAGAATCTTAAGTTTTGAAGTGTTTGTCAAATATAAGATGTTGATCTGATTTTCCCCTAAACATCAGTGTAGCATAAAGTGCCCAACAGATGTGCCTTCAATCTAGCAGAGAAAGGTTTAAAAATATATATTAAAAAAGTTTTATAAATGGAAGCTGAAGATAGAAAAATTTAGGGCAGAGATGAGATAACGTTAAATAGTGATAATGAGTTAGCTGTTGGAAAAACTTACCAATAGATATTCTTCACTTTTAATCAGGTTTATAGTTTTTCCTGAAAGAAGTGCTCTTTTGGAATGGGAATTTATTATTAGTATTAAGGAAAGACTATAGCTGTGTAACAGTTTTTTCTTTTCAATTAAATATTGCCTGTTTATGCATACCTTCAGAAAGACTAGTTCATTACTTAATAAACTAATTGTTTGTTTGTTCTTTACAGATTCCAATATTAGGAAGGCAGGCCAGCAATTCTTTAGATATTCCCTTTTCTATTCCTGTAGCTCTTGGCCTTTTTTTCAGTAGGTTTTCAGATACTAGAGGTTCCAAGACTGGCTTTTTAGAGTATACTACTCTAAAAAGGTTGATGTGCCAACTTAAATAATTGTTAGATAATTCCATGTTATTAAATTATTTCTCAAGCTGTTCTTCATATTGACGTAAAACTCAGCTTAGCAAGCTATCTGATCCTAAGTAGTTGTTTTCAGTTTAAGGATGCTATTTTGATTTTTAGATCACAAAAGGGCTCTTGAAGCAGCTACCCTGGCTGTTAGGATGCTGAAAATAGTTCCTCCTCACTAATCAAATGTACAGTAGTTCTTTCCAGAACCATTTCCTCCATATACCTCTCAAAGTTGGTTTTGACATCAGAGTGCATGCTTCTGCATGGTGCTGATGTGCTTTTCCAAGGGACATCGTGGCAATTCTACTTGTAGAAGCACATGGTCTTTGCACACAGCTTCTGCTTTGGTTTGAATTTTTGGTTTTGTTTTTTGATTTGGTGGTTGTTTTGGTTTTTTCCCAGAAGAAAAGCCTTATTTGCTTTGTTTTTCTTGGCAGATAATCAGAAAAAAGTTCCTAATGTAATTGCTAATGATTTGTTCCCTCGTATCTTTATCCAAAGACATCTGGTGTGATTCTCACTCACAAACTTTCAGGTAATCACATACATTTCCAAATGATCCAGTATTTTCTGCTTTCCTCTTTCTGTCCTTCCTGAAGTATGTATATCAATGTTTCTAGCTATAATTTATCTCATATTTATGCTGTCTCCCTTTTTAATATGTTTCTGCTTTGCTATTATTTTCCCTACTGAGTAGCCATTTGCTCAGGCAGCATAGAAGCATCACTGATGGATAGCATGAATCAGCTACAGAGGGTCACTTAAGCTGCTGCTGGTTTTTGTGTTGTTGGTGTTACTTTGCAGTTTTAAAAAAAAAACTACAGCTTTTTTTTTTTTTTGTCTCAAAAGCGAAAATAACAAGTGGGTAAAAGGGGGTACATTTTCCTTGCTAATGCAAACTGTGCTATGGTCACCTGGGTAGTCACCTTCAGCACCAGCTGTGTTAAAACATCCAGACTGTGATGCCTTTGGGGAAACTTTGGCCCTTGTAGGATACAAGTGGTCACTCACTTCATTAATAGGTTTCAATTTTTTTTGGTTGCTTTTGAGTACTGATCTAAAAGTCTACAGTCTTAGAGTAACCTTTCATACTCCCCCTCCCTGAGTTAGCTGTGCTGGTTAGATCTATTGCTACCTCTTAGGTGCTCTTTTAAATAGTAAATATTAGGGGGGAGATTCATAGCTACAGAAGTTGTTCACTCTCTGACATCTTGTATTGAGGGTGACATTTTCCTCACACACTGTCCAATTTCAACTGCGTTAAAGATGTACAAATTATTCAAGTCTTGTGGCAATCAGCACCTGTTTGGAAGAGAGAATCTCAGCTCAGTCCACCATTATTCAGCCAGTTCTAGAAGCACTCCGGGTGGTCACCCAGTCAGGCTTGAATAGCAAAAGAGTAACTACAGCATGATCTTCCAAGTGATGGTCTCACAAGATAAGTGGTGGGATCTATCCTCAGAGAACTAGGATGACAGGTGTAGGAAACTCAGAACTTGTTCCCTGATGTCTGTTCTATGTACTGCCTGTTTGGTTTACATACTACTGTGAAAATATTTATCTATTGGCTTTTTCTTACAAGACGGAGTTAATTTGGAAAGCAAGAATAAGAGTTAGTTGGAAGGCTTGAAAGAGTACTTCTGCTCTGATTAAAAAATGCTGGGTCTACAAGGCTCTGAGTATTTTGAAATTAAAGAGAAACTCAGATACTTTTTTTTTTTTAACTGAATTATGAAAGCTGTGGGGATGGAGAGTTGACAATGTACACTTGAAAAATATCATTCCAAAAATAACTAAACTGTCAACCTAGTGAAGCCAAACATAATTTCTCCCTTTGTGAAAAGATAGCTATGAGAGGTAGCTTGAAAGCTTGACTTCAAGTGGGAAGAGATTAGGTCAAAGCAGATGCTTTATCATCTGTATGATATTAAAAAGTCATTAACAGAGATCATATTTTCAAAATAAAGTTATAATTGGGAAGGGATCTTAAAAATAATGCAAGAATGATCTCTTTTACAGTAAAAAAAACACTAGGTATGTTTCTTGAGTTTTTCCAAGAGTAAAACAGACTTCTGAAAAAATATCTAGAGATGTATGCATGAGACCTTGACATAAGTTCTAAACTAGTAGATAAAGGCATAACAAGATCTGCAAGAAAATATTAATAGAAAGACCAAAACATTCATTTTTGATAGGTCCATCAAATATTCTAGCAGTATGGAAATGCAGAATGACAAAACATTTTTGAGTTCAGCAAGTCCACTCCCTTACAGTTACAGGTCATCATACAATTCAGCCAGTCTCAGTTTTGTGTGTGAAGCCTGGAAATGTGCAAAGGAACATCTTTCTTGAATGTTCCTGTGCAGCTTGAAAACATTTGCATAGTGAATATTATAAACTTAGGACTTATCTACAAGACCAAAACCTGAACCTATTGTTCACAACAGAAAAAGAATAGGAGAGACTGAGGACACTGCTGTGCTGCATAACAGCAGGAAATTTGCTAAGAGGTCCTAGAAAGTCAGCCATGCCCTTTGATAAAGAAAACGACAGTTTTTTATGTGGAATGTGATGGAGTTGCTGACACTTGAAGTCATTCTGGCAACCTGAATTATTGATTCTCCATTATGCAGGAGGCTGAACTGCATGATCACAAAGGGGCCCCTTCTGTCCTTAAAATCCATGCATGTACAAAATAAAGGGTTAGATGCAGTGAGCTGTCAGAAATCCTAAAGAAAAATGTTGCAAAAGAGATCAGATTACACTATGTTTCAGTCATCCGAGACACTTGGAAGGGACCCAGTTTGATATAAACAATGGCAGGATTGGTGTGTGTTTTCCAGAATACACCAGACAGAACTGTAATATCAGACTAATGGGACATCTTGTGTGAAGCTTTAGACTTTCAGTGACAGGTCCCCAAGGAAAAAAATTCTGGTTTGATTTTGATGTTACAAAGGTGTTTAGTAAACCTTTCTCCACCGACATGACTCCTGAGACATTCGAAATATTTCCAAGACTTCTAAATGTCAGTAACTGGATCGTGTTGTGATTTGCATTGTATCGTTACCTAAACAGTATCTAATTATTTTTACTAGTCACCTTGCAGTTATCTTTGCTATATTGACAAATTATGCCATTTTGTCATAAGTACTTCAAATAATTACAGCACTTGTCAGAGATCTCTAAATCTGATTATTTCATGCAAAAGAAGACTTATTTGTTTGGGTTTTTTTAGATCTGTATCTGAATCACTTTATATGCTGTCCTTGATGTGGCATCTTGTAACTTCTGTTGACAGGTGATAGCATTACAGATAAAGAAGCCTATTTTACCAAACAATTATGCATGTTAGGGCCTGGGAGATTTTGTGTCATCCTGAAGCAGATTGCAACACTCTTTGTGCAAGTTTTGGGAGCTGGGAATAAGGCTGGATGACAGGGCTATCAGAATGAGTTTGCACCTTGACCTAGTTTAACAGAAATGGACACACGGGTTTTTTAATTTCAAAGTTCCATATTTGAGATTGTGAGTTACCACTTGAATCCTGAACAGCATGCTTGTGATAGACACGTTACATTTTGCCCCTTCTGGTTGTTGAACACGCTTATAGGATGAAGCAAATGTGTGTCACGTCTTGTCAGCTCTGTGATGGTAATGTGATGCTTCTTCGCAAACCTGAGATTTAGCTGGTTTGTTGCTTTCCATCTATATCAAGGTTATTCAAAATTTAGAACCCTCCTACTATTTTGATAGATGGAACATTTAGAACTTTTTTTTTTTTCCTAAACCTCAGGACTGAGGGAAATGGCATTTCACTATTTTTACATTTCTGTGATCAGATGCATACAACTGAAGCCAAGCCGTTCTGGAAAATTGGAACTGTTCCAAGCCAGCCTGCTTCATTTTGTAGGAGAAGACTCATCTATTTTCAGTGATTTGTTTAGCCAAAACCCAGAAACAAGAACTAAGGCTGATTTGAGCATGACTGATCATTCACTCTGTTGATACCTCACCACACCAATGAGCTATTCAGCTACTTAGAAGACCTGTTTTTAAATCCCATGGAAAAGTGTTCAGGGTACACATATATCTTTGAGTCACAAGATTTTAAAAAAATTTAATGTAAGCAAAACAAGTTTAAACCATCCTGGTTTACAGGTGTAGCTGCTCTGAGGGCTCTGAGTACTTGAAGGAGCAGGCCAGCAAAATGCAATGATCAATGAGTAAGATCTGCAGAAACTTGGGTATAGTTTTTAATGTGCAAGTCTCTATATAATTTGTATTTGACAGTTTATCCCTGGAGGGAAAAAATAGTAATTACTTTGAAACAGGTCTCTGTGTGTCCTATTCAGAGTTATCACACTCCGAGTCAACTTGCAACATGGTTCAAATGGAGAGTAGAAATAATGTATGGAAAATTATTTCTCAGCTGTGCAGCACCTTAAGCATGGTATGCTACACACTACCCTATCAGCTGAAGAGAAAGATTTTCTTTTCATTCTTCCAAAGCTTATTAAAAAGAATCCACAATGTTCTAATTAAGGTATTTGTTTATTTAAGCAGCTGTTGAAATGATTTTCATAAAAGTAAATTTGTTTCATAAGCATACATGTATTTCTACAACACTTTACTAGCCTTGAATTATAATAGTGTTTTGATATAATAAATGGCTGATAATGATAATTAAGGTTGCAGATGGGAAGTTAGTAGCAAGGGCAGTTGTGTTATAAATGCTGCAGGTAACAGCAAAAAAAAGAAAATAAATGGAAGAGCAAATGTGCAGAACTGTGTTTTGGTTTTGCTAATTACCACTTCCATCAGCTCCCAAAGACTACAGTTAATTCTCAGTTTATGAATAAGCTGGTTTATGTCTGTACAGGGACATGTTCTTCCCATTGGTGCTTCTATTTGGTGGTGGACATTTGGAGTTAGAGATTCTAAAACAAACAAAATATTCTCACCAATCAAACAGGAAATCTCAAGTTGTTCCAACTTCTGAATGTGAAACAACATGCTTGTCATTATTGATATTATTATTTAGGTTCATTCTTAAAATCTTTTTCTGTTTGTAAAACAATAAAAAAAAATATCCAGATGGTATCAAAGATATCAATGAGCTAGATGAACTGTTTTGTAGAAGGATTATTTCTGGGACAGGAAGGAAAAAAGCTTGTTTTTTAAGGGAAAAGACATTTGAAAGGCCTTTAAGAAACATCTTGTTAATATCTGAGGATAAGAGCTCAGCTGTGCAGCACTGTAAATCCAATATTGGGCACTGGTTTTGGGAGCTTTTTGAGGAAGCTCTCTGGTGTACAAAACACCTGCCACTTAATTTAAACTATTGTAGATATGTTTTTCGTTCCCTGTTTTCTTGAGAACAGCTATTGAATATGTGATAATTGAATGTGACAAATGATAACAGTAATTGTCAGGATTATGACAGAATACCTGTAGCTCTCTACGTGAATTGCATATGGTGGCCAGTTGCTTGGCATGTTGTAAACTATTTTTGTTTTACCCCAGTTTTGTACAGCATTTGTTCAGCTACCAAAATGGCTGCAATAGCTTCAAGTGCTGTATGGTAAAGTTTTGTGTAGTAGGTATCATTGAATCACAGACTGCTTTGGTTTGGAAGAGACCTTAAAGATCATCTAGTTCCAATCCTCCATGCATGGGTTGGGACACCTCCCACTAGACCAGGTTACTCCAAGCCCCATCCAACCTGGCCATGAACAATTCCAGGGATGGGGCATCCAGAGCTTCCCTGGGCAACCTGTGCCACTGTGCATGGTGAAGAATTTCCTCCTAATAGCTAACCTGAATCTACCCTCTTCCAGTATGGGTAAGTGTGATGGATCTCAAGTGGCTGATGATGAAAAAACACATTAAGTTCTATTTAAATTTGATATATTCTATTCAGAATGCAAAAACTTAAATCTTCAGTATGCAAACAAATACAAACATTGTTTTGGGTTAATTATGTATAATTTAAGGCTTGTTTGTCATATGAAGGAGTATGCTACCATGCTCCTGTAGTGGAGGTATAATCAATGTGTGCTGTATGAAGACATAATTTTAAAAATACTGTCTTTTTAAACATCCTATGTGTTAAGAAGAAAGTGTATTAGTGTTACATTATTTTAATGAATTAAAGATTTGGATTTAATTGTAGATTATTTTTACTTCTTGAGTATGGAAATCTCATAAACTAGTGTGCTACAATTGTGCAAGTTGTCTGGTTCAAGTAATTCTGTTTCACCCCAAAGCATTTAGAAAGATTTTCAGCAAAGGGGTGTTCCTTGGACTTGAATGAGAAAGGATGGTGTGAGAGGCTCGGTAGTTTTGTACACGATGTCCGCTGCCAAACTGGATCACAGTTAGAATTGCTTTAGAGTTACCATAGTAAAGTCCTGAGATCTCCTATCTCAGTCCTTCCTGCATCCCAAAAGTGTAGCCTCTCACTTTTGTGGACTTAGACTACAACCCCTTGCTATCAATTCCCTGTTCCTCCTCCTGACATAAAATGCCCAGTTCACAAGCCTTCCATCTTCTGCTCAGCCCATCCTTTTCCACCTGTATTACAGCTGCTGTCCTTTCCTCTTAAACTTCACATTTCTCCCATCTCAGAGATCCCCATTCCTCTTTCTGAGTCCCAATGTAATCCCCCAGCTCTTCTTGTCAATTCAATCATCCATTCTTCATGTTCATGTCAGCCCTTCACACAACTCGTGCTCTGCTCCTGCTCAATGAGATACTGCTGCTTCCATCGTATCTCACTCCTTCAACCCCATTTCACACTGTCACCTCCTGTTACCATATTACTAATGACTGTCGTGGCTAAAAGAGACTTCTCTTCTCAGACAGCATATCATATATTAAAATACGACCTAGGGGTGCTCATTAGCTTGGGAAAACACTGAACACTAGTCATTAAACTATAAGAAACTCTTCTTTTTACAACAATGGTGCATGTGGACAGGTTAAGAATTGTATTTCCACTTCGACCTCACTTCCAAAGAAGGCAAAGCTCTGAAGGGACTGAAAGTAGATGGAAAAATAATTCCCCACAGGTGCAAGTAGTGGACTTATAGGGAATAAAAACCTCAGAGTAAAAGCTATATTAGTTACTATAAATGTCTGACTCAAATTGGTATGTTGTTCAAGTTTCTATGAATCCTTATTTAATACTTCTTTCTCTGGGAGGAGGAAGGCACAGGAGAGGAGAAAGCAAGCAAAGGAAAAAAGATTCTAGTGGAAAAGGGCAGCTGCACTTAGCTAAAATGGAAATCTCTAGTACTTCAGTCTCTGCCTTCTGTGAATAAACCTGACAATGAGACATCAGGAAAAAGCACTGCTGCTGTATGATGTCATCTGAACCCAGACCTGTATTGTCTAAGTACATGAAGTGAGATGTTTATAGCTGAAACTCTTGTCTAGTTCTTTTAATTGACAAAATATTAGGATAGTGATTAGGGCACTGAGGGTAATTATCTTTTCTCTGGGCCCAGAAATTTCCCTATATAATGCAATTTGTAATATATTTTTCAGGAAGATTCATGCAAATAAAATATCACAGAGAGGAAGATTGCAGTGTAGTTCAATTTAAAAATGGAATCAGAGCCTTTTGTTGTTTTTTGCAATATTCACAATTCTAATGTTACCTTATTTTATTTATGCAATGATTTAGAGTCTCTCGTGTATGAGTTGCTTTGTATTAGCATCCTCTCTGCTATGCTTTAGGCAAAAATGTTCAGCATTTTGTGGGCAGGTGCAGCAGCTGGGTAGGACTGTAGCACTGCCTTCATGGTCCAGTTTGCTCTTTCTTCTGAATCCGTTGTTATTTCTCCATTATACACAGCTGTCTTCTAAAGGAATCTCTAAATGAGGAAAGGGGTACTCAGCTGTGAAAGATGAATAACAAGCATGTACACAAAGTGCCATATTTAAACTAGAAAAGCCCTAGGGCACCGAGACATTACTTGTTGATTTTATACTGGTTTTACATGCCTGTGTATTCTTCCAAGCAAAAAACCCACATTTGTTACCTTAGCAACATGGTTATGTTATCTCCAGACATCTGAAGCAAATTCTCAAGACATATACACTGTTGTTCAGGTGAACCTCTATCCCTGTAGGATCTTGGTTTATAATGTCAATGTATTTGATGGTGATGTTTTTAATATACATTTTTAAGCTGCATCCATCTCGGTTATCTTAGCTTTGTGGTTGTCTATTTTTTCAGATTTAATTCTTGTCAGTTATGTTCATAAGTGGGTCGAGGAATTTTTATTGAATTACAGATGGCAAGCTTTAATTAAAAAACGTATTTTGCAAACATCTATATTTTATACAAAGAAACTAGTATGTCTTTGTTTAAGAAAAAGACATGGTATCTTGTCTACCAAATGGTGGATAATAGACTGTGAACATAATTTAAAGAAGTCCCTTTCCAAAGCTAATAAATAGTTTTGGCTGAAAGTTAAAGTACTGTATTGAATTAGAAAATGGCTAAAACAGAAACCAAAAATGAGAAATAAGCCATCACTTTTCAGCTTTGCAAAAGGTTAAGGGTTTTGCCAAGAGACCTAAACTATGTACTAGAAACAGCATTGCATAACAGTTTACTACTATTCTGAACACTGTGAGGTATCAGTTTGCAGAAAAGAGTTTTCTTTGTAGTGCTACCAGAGACTGATATATCTCACTGAAATTGTTTACAAAGTTGGTCAATAAGCTGTATGTGGACAACGAATTCCAATTTCAATGAATTAAACATATATTGTATAGTGGAAAAACATTCAGCTAGTCATAACAGTTACTGGGCTTTGACTGTAATGCCTTGAAAGAAGGGCTTAGGTATCATTAGTGAGGAACTAGTCTACGTGCCCTGATGCTTTTTTAAGTAAGCTTTATATATATGCATAGAAGTAATCAGAATCACAAAAAAAAATTATACAGTATGCCTTTACTTGAACTATTCTAGTCTCTCCTGGTCGCATTTTCTGTTAAAAAAAATAAATGGATGTTACATAGAAAGGAAATCATTAGAAGTAGGGTAAACCTTCAAAAAAAAAAGGGACACAAGATGGAAATGTTATTTAAGATTAGATCATTACCTTGGGATAAGGTAGAATTCTGTAGAAATCATTGAATACCAGAGTGAAGCATATGATGCATTTCTGTTTTCCCCTAAATTTCAAGAGAAATTTAAATGAAATTAAAAGTAGAAAATTAAACATTTAAGGAAAGAAGGAAAACACTAAACTCCAAAAACTGGATTCTATGAGGAATCTCAAAACTCAAGGCTCCAGAGAGAATTTGCACTATATGTGAACAGAAAAAAAGCAATTACAGAGGGCAAGCATATCTTTAAAGGAGATAAAAGTCTGTAAGTTTTAAGTTTAACCCAAATCATCAACTGTCTGAGGTGACAAATAATTTCCTTTCTGCAGGTTATTCTATCCAGGCAGATTTTCTTCCAAGTTAAACTGAAGCTTGAGTTTCTGGACACTCTAATAGGTGATACTTAGATGTGATGGATTACTGCTCTGATGAGATTAGCAATCACTATTTTAATATGGCAATGGCAATATGTCACACAATGAGTGTGACAGTGGATCAGTGATCTTCAGAGCTAGGTTTAGTAACCATCTTTCATTAAAACTATTGTTAACTTGATTTCAGAAGTCTTTGTATGAACCAAAGAGAAAAATCTTGTTGCTGACATCTCTTTTCCATTGATGAATGAGAGTACAAAGGCATCCAAAAAATGTCATTGCAATCCACTAAGCTCTTACATTGTAAAGTCTCCTCTGTTTAACAGTGAGCAGAATAATAGGTGGTGTAGGTAGCTCCCCTTTTCCTCTGAGGGCAACATACCTCACATTTGCTACAGGTGAGAGATTAAACATAGGCAGCTACAGTGCATCACCTGATACCTCGTAAATTCTTAGCCTGCTAATCTAAATCTCCTCAAAAACTCGGTGTATCTCAAGTCAAGATGCAAGTGTTAACATTTGTATCCATTTCTCTTTTTAATCATAAAATTGAGTTTTATGGAGTAAAAGATCTTCTGTAGGACAAATTTGAAAATACATGCCATATCTTGTAACCATGCATTTTTCTCTGCTATGTAAAAACAACTGCAATTTATATGTTACTTAAGTGTAATTAAGTTTAAGGAGTCAGCAGGATGCCAGGCAGTTCATGACAGCTGCCTACATGGATGCTAAACAGTTCCACCTCCCACTACAATAGACCAAGGCTCTAAATAACAAATTGGAGTTATTTATCAAAACATTCACATAGCGATGGTTATTTCCTAAGTGAAGCCAGATTTTTGACTGCAATAGAGTGCACCAAAAAAACCTGCATATAAACTTAATATGCATTCTTAAATATTTTCCTCTCTCTTTTTTTGTGGCGTTTTGGGATATAGCCTGTACTGGAAAGGGAATAGCACAACTTTCTCAAAAATTATTTGGTATTTATCTATTAAGTTGTAGCTTTTCAACAGCAATAGTTAAATGTGGTGTGCCACTGGAGCCCCTTTATAGCTCCTTTATTTATTTCGTATAAATGTGGGGTAAATGGAGTGAGTAAACAATCAAACATAGTTTTTCTTTTACTTGGCATTTCCTATAGCTCTGGAATGTTATAGTGAACATCTGCTTCTATGCAGTGGTAATGACATAAAAGTTGTGTTTGATGGCCTGTGCCCTTCACAAGTCACAAAAACTTATTTCATAGCACTGCATGATATCAACAAATGCAGTCGTGCAGCACTGAAAGTAAAACAATTTAATGTGATTTGGGTCAGCATGCCTGAAATGTTCACCCTAAGAAGCTTGTCTGGATCACCTGAACCTGTGGATTAGATGGGAAATTTGAAGAATAAGTAAACTTTGAAGGTCACAAAGATTTCTGAGTATAGCTTGATATCAACAATAAACCTAAACAACAAAATATGATGCTATTTTCCATCAATTTCTTACTATAATAGTACCAGGAGTGTTTTCTTGTTCTGGTAAAATCATCAGTGAGTGTAATGTAGAGGGTGTTGTCACAGCAGAAGAATGGCCTTTTATAGCTCTGTCTTTTAAGAGAGTCTGTTGAATGGATAGTAACTTTGAGAAATAAATATAGTACTACTCTTGCCTTCAACATCTTTCTTTTGTAGAAAATGTTAAAAATGCTTTATCTGCTATAAATATCCATCAGCTCTGAATTTGTCATTCATTCTATCACAATTCATTCTATCATACGAGTCATGCCTTGCATGAGCTTTTGCACTTTGATTTTGAATGTATAGAAAATAGACTGCTAAATACAGAAAGTGCAACTATTGTTCATCAACCTTTGTTGTTTTATAAAAATAAAGCATGATGATATATAGCATCAGATAAGGTGCCTCTGACCTGACATGATTCAGTGATTAGAAATTAGGAAATCATTGCTCATTCTGCTCAATATTCTCGTCACGTTAATGCAATTTAATGTTTATCCATATAGGATGACATTAGACATCTTTTTGCAGTCTGTATTTTATGTCATTTGAAAGGACACATCTACAGTTGTAGGTTGTCCTGAGTCTAGACCAGCTCTGTCATTTATGCATGGGACAGTACTGGCACCAAAAACTGATAGCCTTCATGACAGGACTTTGGATGCCATCCTGTTTCCTGTTACCTTGAGAATTACTCTTATGTATATTTAACAAGAACTTGGAAGCCACATAAAGACACTTGGTGTGCTTTTCCTTCTGGCTTGGTTCAACAGTGGACAGTTATGATTTGGATCTGCTGGAGTATCCTGTTAGGCAGCAGTCAGCTGCTCTGCAGATAGTGCTGCTTTGGTCACACACAGC
The DNA here is from genome assembly GCA_020745705.1 of Hemiprocne comata. Lineage (NCBI taxonomy): Eukaryota > Metazoa > Chordata > Aves > Apodiformes > Apodidae > Hemiprocne > Hemiprocne comata. The sequence goes on along the minus strand of CM036597.1, from coordinate 10,892,981 downwards.
AATGGTGAAGGGCTGTTTCACCCTCATTATGGTCACAGCACAGCAAACTGCTAATAATTTTCTTTCCAATTGAATCTGGCAAAAGGCTTTCTTGGCCTCTACTGAAATCTGAGTGTGCAAATGAAGAGATGTATGGAATAGCCCTCTACCATTGGCCACCACTTTAAAAGCTGATGAGCTGCCCTATATAGGAGGCAGTTATATTCTATATGCCTTGTGTGCTGCTGACAAACAACTACGATGTGTATAGATCTTTTTAACTGATATGAAATGCGTAATTTTTAAAGTAGTCACGAAGTTTGAAAAAGAAAAGAAAAACCCTCCTCCTTATCTAAAATGATAGAAACTTCAGTTAAAATCTTCTCTGCATGAATTAAGTATTCTGTGAGATAAAATGCATTTTTTGTGGTTTATAACACATTTTCCATTAGTAGTATGGCAGTGTGAAAAATGCATTTGAGGCATAAGAAATAGCATATCT